>OW052083.1:2415606-4815606 GCA_932526445.1 Phragmatobia fuliginosa
TGGTAATCTGACTTCTGTTTTTAAGATAAGAACTTATCAGGTCTAAAGTGTTACTCCTAATACCGTATGTTTCTAGCTTCCTCAGCAGACTGCTGATCATGATCTACATAGTCGAAAGCCTTTGACATGACCATGTGGCGACTTCCACATACCGCGCAAGCGAAAAAACATACAAGAGCGCCATCTACCGATGAAACACTGAACTACACAGACAACACGGAATTATCTATACTGAGTAACTACTCTGGTACTCTCTACTACTACTATGGTTGTGGAGGAACACGATTCCCGTTCCTCCACAACCATATACAAAGCATAGACACACTGTTTTTATCTACTCTGGGAACAACTCAAAAAATCATATATAGCTAAATTTATGGGCATATTTTTACAGAAGCCCTTTTGAGCTGGCTTAAAAATATGGTTTCTTTCGAAATAGTCATTCAAATTAATGTAAATGACTTTTTCAATTACTTTAGAAAATGTTGGAACTAGGGATGTAGGTCTGTAATTTTTGATATCTATTTTGAGATCTTTTTTATGGAGCGGCTTTATTATAGTTGTTTTTAACACAGATGGAAAGACACCTTGTTCAAAGCACATGTTTATAACATAGCTTAGTATAGTTGCAATGATGTGAGACACAAATTTTATTACTTAAACACAGTCATATGTCATCAAAACCAGTACTTTTAGTGTTATTTAATTTACTTATAATGTTATGGATTTCAAAAGGTCTAGTGGAACCAAGAAAGAATGATTTTGGTGAAATAAAGGTGCATGTAGAAAACATTGAGATATTTGTAATAGTAGTACTGGTCTGAGGTTTAACTATGTCTCCATAGTACTACTTAAACAAAGCAGCACTTTTTTGGGGATCAGTAATTTTATTGTTATCCAGCGTCAGTTCACTAATAGTCTCAGGAGAAAAGTTTTGCTTTTTGGCATTGATAGTATTCCAGGTAGCCTTTTTTATTTTTTAGAATTATAATAAAGTAATAATTCTGTGATTTAGCGTTAATTTAATAATTTTGGCATAAGTTACCGAATGTTTTTTAAATTAGTTTTATCTACTGTTGATGTTCTATATTTCCAGAGAAGAGAGTGAGTAAAGAGAATGTTTACGTATGCAAAATTCTTTAATACACGAACAGTTGTTTTATTTTTTATTTTAAGTATTGGAAAGCATAATTCGTAAAATAGCCTAAATGTACCATAAAATAAGTCAAAAGCATCATTGAATACTTTGAATTAAAAACTTTAGTAAATTTGAGCTCCTGAATTAAAAACTTCTTAATTGTTTTTCATTATACGGTAATAAGCTACGCCAAAGAAAAAAAAGGAAAAAATAGGATATAGACAAATCAGTTCGCTATAACTGCTGACCCCGACAGTTGAACAAAGAGGAAGTCATAATATCACTGTAATTAGTAACCCCGACAATTGAACAATGAAGAAACCGAAAATTGAACAATAAAAAACAACTAATCGCGCCTTCTGAAGGAGAATATAAAGTGAACTTGTATAGCAGTTTTGCATAGAGGACCCCCTGCGTTTATGGTTCATGCAGTGAGGCTATTGTCGCTCTCCAAAAACAGCAATGATCCTCATTCAAGTCTTAGCCAGCCAGCAGCCTCGGCTTCAATAGAGATACCATACACAGGACGCGACCGCTCTAGCCTGGTTACCACTTCGGCCTCATTAGCACCCCGACTCATTGGAACTAGCGGCATATAGTTCCGACTCAGTGGAACTAGTGAAACTCAGTTCTGACTCACTGGAAGTACTCACTCCTGGCACTGGTAGCTCCACGACGGATTTTAGAATGCACAGCCCTCGCAAAATGAGACCCGACAAAGAGTACATCGTGCCTTGATTGCACGGTACAGCACAGATACTAGGTGTATCAAGTGTTCTCAAAATGAAGTTACTGACACTTTATCACGAATAATTGGACTTAACTCTCTGCTTTCAACGCTAGATTACGACGAGAGTTGTGATCTAGTTTGAGAGCCGATTACTTTAGTTTAATACCCAATACTCTCATTTTATTACTGGTAATTGACTATTATTTCAAGGTAAAAAGAGGGAATTTAAATTTAATTCCCTCTTTCTGTCTGGAAGTAGTGCCAAATATGCATTAACGAAATTGCTCATTGTAAGTGTCATTGACTGCTGATGAATGTATAATACACCTTTGGTAGACTACATTGTTATAATTAATTTATTACAATTGATTACCTATACGAATGACTAAAATTGAAGTGTCGGTACTGACATCAAAAATGCAAAATTTAAAATTTCAGTTTGTCTGTCCGTCTGCCTGTCTGTCTATCTGTTTGTTTGTTCTGGGTAATGTCTGGAACAAATCTGAATATAATAAAAAAAAAATAGTAGCTGAGTCCCGTGGTGATCCACGGGACTCAGCTACTAATGAATCATGTTTCGATAGTGCCCTAAAAATAATAGCTTGCTTTGCTGACGAGTAATGCCATAATCGTCGCTAACAGAAAAATCTAGGCCCCTTTCTCAATTGCAGACACCATTTTAAAAATTTGTGTACTACTAGAATTCTAACGAATTTAACAACACCTCATGTGTCAAGAAACTCCCTCCTCCTACTGTTACCCTGCTTCAGGGGCAGCCGGGTAAAAAATAATATCGCTCTCTCGAACTTTAACTCACAAATATTTTAATATTAAATCAATCAACCATACTAATAAACTATAAGAAAACTATTTTAAAGAATAAAAAAACAATATGTACCTTTACCGAAGATCGAACTAAGTGGCGTGCAATTGGAGAGTCCTGTGTCCAGCGGTGGACTGCGATAGGCTAATGATGATATACCTTTTTCTATGGTATTAAAAATAGGAATTCTCACTGCACTACGAACACTACTAAACAATGTATCTAAAATTTATAGTTTAATAGCTGAAACTAGTAGTATATATAACAATAGCTCATGAATAAAATTCTAAATTCTTTTATTAGTCACATACGAACAAATCGAAAATCGTCATAATTAATGCACTAGTAAAGAGCTAACTGTTTACCTGAGTGCGTCAAAAGGAGGGTAATGTTTTTGTTGAAGATATATCACCTTCATGGTCTTATGAAGTAGGAATATATTTTAGAATATATTTTATAATATGTTTGAATATATATTTTAGAATGTGTCACTTATATTCCTATGTCTACTTGAAGCGTTTTGTGTTTTTACTTAGGTATTATTTTTATTAATATATTCTGTATTTCCAAGATACCACTGTGTATAATTCTCTGGAATAATCCTTACCAACAGTTTTTCGAGAGTATGTAAAGAAATGGACATACATAAACATGTAAGTATATATATGTCCATTTCTTTGTCAAGCCCTACAGCCCAATTCGCTGGACGGATTTTCACATATAAGGTGTCGTTGAATTCGTTAGATTTTTGTTTGTGACATACGCTATATAAATTTTCAATATAAATGGAAAAAATGGGGTGAGTTTCATTTTTTTCATACTCTAGGATATTTGGTATAAAATTAAAGAGATCATTTCAAATATTTATACATTATATTACATTTACAATACCGTTTTCCCCGTACAAAAATATCATTATGTTATATATTAAGAGCCGTCTCGGTCGTCCCGGCTTATTTATCAGGACCAGCTTCCCGCATTTCCAGCGCTCATGGAAGCGCCCGAACGCCAGACTAGCGTCCAACACCTCCCCGAGGCGGTCCGACATGTAGTCGAAGGCTCGGGCCATCACTCGAGCTGGAATCCCGTCTGGCCCGGGGTCTAGAAATATTGTATATTATATTATATTATTTTAAATAACTTATTGAAATTAATATTTAAATTAAATTTATTATTAAATATAAATGACTGCGATAGACAGATGATGATAATGATATGATTAAAATTAAATTAGTGATCCGCAATACCAAATATCTTTTTTCCGATCCCTTTTTTCCTCAGTTAGGCTAGGAACTTTTAAGTTTACATATAAATGAAGGTCTGATGTCAGTCAATCAACAATCCATAATGTTCCACCACTGGGCGCGAGTCTCCTCTACGGATACGGTTAAGGCCGTACGTCCGTTTTTCATAAAGATAGGCTGAAACTTCATTTTCAATCAGAGACCTGACAAAACACGAAAGTTTCAATGTACGCTTGTTAAGGATATTCAAAATTCCTTTTTCGTTTAAGTAAGGTGAAATATGGTGTCTTTTGGGGATCTCAAACGTAAAACGCATGCACGCATTTTGTACTCTTTGGATAGTTGCTATGGTTTTCTTAAAAAGGCACGGTCTATAGACGATGTCACAGTAATCCAGATGTGATAACACTAAACTTCTACACAGCTGCTGCCTCACTTTTTCACTTATGAATTGACGCAGTTTGTATAGTGTATTGATGGAGGCGAAACATTTACCAATTTTTTGTTGAACATGAGCCTCAAATCTTAACGTCTCATCTAGGTGTAGACCTAGATTGCGGACGCATTCACATAGAGGTATTATAGAATTTTCAATTTTAATATAAGGCTTGTAGGATTTTATAGTCTGTACTTGATTTTCCGTCCCGCATGTGATAAACAAACTCTTTGAAGGGTTGAGTGATAGACCATTTCTTTCTGACCACCTGCTTATAGAAGCTAAGTCATGGTTGATTTTAGCTACCGTTGTTGCCACGTCATGAGAGGTTGGTAGTGTGTTCAAGTACAGTTGAGTATCATCAGCATAAAGATGAAACCTGCAATGCTCGACCACACTCCCGACATCAGAATTACCCTATTAAAGATATAGGTTTGGATTTAACTAACACACCCTTAGTGTTTACAAGTTGGGTACGGTTAGAAAAGTATGAGGAGAAGCATTCGCAAGAATTGTCTGAGAAACCATAGAACCGCAGCTTTTTAATAAGAAGTGGAATATGTGCACAGGCAAAAGCTCGCGTATAGTCGAGCAAAACGAGCATTGTTCCAGATCCTCGATCCGAGTCTGACAATATATCGTCAACTATGGTCGACAAAGCTGTAGTAGTACTATGACTCTTTCGAAAACCAGATTGCAGGGTAGGTAAAATATTGTTTTCTTCGAGATAGCTCGACACCTGCAACTCTACACATTTTTCAACCACTTTGGATAGGGCAGGCAATAGACTGATAGGCCTAAGGTCGTTAACGCTCTCAATTTTACATTTTTTTGGAATGGGGATAATTATAGACACATTTCCAGGCCTCTGGAAAGACTCCTTCTTGTACGGATTTATTGATATTTATAGAAATAGCTGATAGTGAATATGGAAGCGTTAGATATAACATGTACATTGAAATGTCATCGCAACCAAATGAGTTCGAGCTCCCAGTGTTTATTAAACGTAGTATTGTTTTGTCACTAATATATTTGAAATCAAAAGTGGAATGAGAATGTGTGTGATTAATGATGTTAAATGATTCAATTTCAGTTGGTTTTTGACCTTATATATACTTTTTCATCAACTTTAGTTTTGTGCATATAAATTTATAGTAGTAGTATACAGTTATAGGTTCATACATATTGGTAGTCTTTTACCTTCCTTGCTTCTCGGTAGATATCTCTAAACTGAGGTGTTAAGTTTTCAGAAACGTAAATTTTGTTGTTATCGTTAATATAACCTAGTTCGGACATTTTGAGACCGCGTCTTGTTCGAATGGAGCGCAATACGTTGTTTTTTATTTCACGATTGATGAATTTAATAATCACTATTCTAGGCTTCGACCTCATTTGACCTTCGCTTGATCCGGCACGTCTCACCCACTTCAAATCCGCTCTAGACACTGCCACGCCAGATGTTTCCACAGCCTTGACAACCACATCATGCAATTCTTCATTGTTGTGTTCCGTAACACCGTGAAGTTCGAGGTCACAAATTCTCTCAGACTATTCCAGGACATGGTTGCGTTCTTCTCAGGCGGATACGCTCACCTGAAGAGCTTTGATGACGTCTGACAAATTTTCCAAATCCAATATTTTGGCTTCGACAATTGATATACGCTGCTCGAGACTGGGATGAGTCAGGGCTTATTGAATTGTTATGTGTTCGACCATTCATATCCTGCTTGATGCTAGACATCTCCTTACGCAAATCCATAATGTCATTAATTATTTTATCTGTATCTACGACACTAATAGGGCTTGACGAGGTTTCCGGCTTCTTAGGTTTATTTTTGCTTTTCCAAATCAAGCTTCAATGTAAATAATTCATTAGTCATTTTTGTTGGTAACAGGGGAAATGTAAACAAGAAGAAATTCTTAGCGTATTTTGAATCATTATTACAGTTAGATGTAAATAAAATAGTATTGTTTACACTTCCTCTAAATAAAGGGTTGTCACAGGAGGAAAGAAATGTTATCTATAATAATTTAAAAAATGTCAACAATAGCAACAAATTAAAATATTTTTTTTAAATATATAATTTAACTATAAATTATCGTCACATCAACATAAATTTAAACATTCAAAATAAACAGCATGTGCAGAATGGGCAGCTCAATCCCAGGCGGTTTGATCATCAATATATTCTGCTATTGTATAATACCCCTTTGCGGATAACTTAGATTTGATGGTATTCTTAAATTTCCGTAATGGCAAATTTCTAATAGCAATAGGGAGTTTATTGTAAAAGCGTATATTATAGCATTGTCCCATGAACGAGTTGCCTACTCTGTGTATAAGAGTGACGTGAACACAAAGATTGATGTTTGTTTCTGGTATTTACCGAATGAACATCACTGAGTTTAGGAAACTTTGCTAAATTTCTTTGAACATAAATTAAATTTCCGTATATATATTGTGAAGATACAGTCAGAATATTTATCTCTTTAAATTTGAATTGAAACTCGAGGGCCTAATTTATAAATGGCTCGTACGGCACGTTTTTGTAAAACAAATATGGCATTAATATCTGCACAGTTACCCCAGAGTAGGATACCGTAAGTCATTGTGCTATGGAAGTAACTGAACTAAACTATTCTAGCTGTATCAACATCAGTGAAATGTCGAATCTTTTTTACAGCAAAAGCCGCTGAGCTTAGCCTACCGGATAGTTTTTCTATTTGGGGACCCCATTGTAACTTAGCGTCAATAGTTATACCTAAAAATACAGTAGATTCCACAGGATCCAACTCCAGTCCATTCAATCGAACATTGGTTGTGACATGTCGAACGTTTGGTGTAGAGAATTTAATGAATTTAGTCTTCTTCTCATTAAGGAGAAGGTTATTTGTATTAAACCAATGTACCACTTTCGAGAGTGCACTGTTGACTTTATTAAAACTGTCAAGTTGGCGCCTAACTTTAAAAATTAAGGATGTGTCATCCGCGAACAGTACAATCTCATGATTGTCACTAACATAATATGCTAGATCGTTTATGTATATGAGAAACAGAAATGGACCTAGAATAGAACCCTGTGGGACGCCCATTGTTACCGGGGATCCTGAAGATGTTTTGCCATTAATATCAACTTTTTGAACTCTTTTATTCAAATACGACGTTAGAATATTTAGAGCATTATTTCTTATTCCGTAGTGTTGTAGCTTCCTGATGAGTGTAGGATGATGGACACAATCGAAAGCCTTAGACAAGTCACAGAAAATACCAAACGCATCCTGTGAATCCTCCCAGGCGCCATATATATGTTTAAGCAATTCCACGCCCGCGTCCGTAGTTGAACGACCTTTAGTAAAACCAAATTGCTTCTGATGAAGCAAGTTGTGCTTAATAAAATGTTGTAACATTCTGTTTAAAAGCAATTTTTAAAAAAATTTATTCAATGTTGGAAGTATTGAGATAGGTCGGAAGTTGGATGGATCTGAACTGCTACCAGATTTGAACAATGGAACCACTTTACTTTGTTTCATCAGATCAGGAAACACACCAGATGCGATACAAGAATTGAAAACAGTTGCTAAATATGGGGATATCATATCAATTATTGCAGATATAGTATGTGCTGAATGTGCCCATAAATCAGTTGTCTTCTTTACATTTATGCTTTTAAAAGCCTTGATGACATCATTTACACTAACAACTGAAAATTCCAAACCTGCATCACACCGGTTTACACAATTTTCTAATAAACAACAAGCAGAGACTGTAGGATCTTGAATAAAAGATGTAGCTTGAGATCTTCAGGGTTTTTTTTTTTTTTTTTTGACTATCCGCCAACGTGATTGGCGCCCTTATGTTACTAATATTCTTTTTCATACTATTTCTATCTACATTTGTAGGGAGATAATGTACTCTTACTTTTTTATTGTCTTAGCCTAATTACATTTTCTTAATCTAATTTCAATTTTATTCATCTTATTTTAACAGTGTGCCTTAATTATTACTTAATCTAATTACATTTTCTTATATTAATTACAATTTTACATATCTTATTTTAACAATGTGCCTTATATAAGACAGTTACTTATTTTACTGCTTACTTGTTCACTATTTAATATAACTTACTTTTATGCTTACGTTAATATACATACAATATATTACTAAACATATTTATCCATCTATCTATCTTTGTTGCTTATAATTACTCTCTTTGCTATAGTTTCGCAATATTTTAAGAACTTGTCCCTGTTTTTTCCTACCATGATTTCCCATATCGCTTCCTTTTTTAGTGTTAGATCTAATTCCATTTCGACATTGTACCGTTCTACTGCGAATATGGGACACTCCAATATTATATGGGGGAGTAATGAATGTAAGCAGTTTGCACAAGAATGGGGATTTAAATTTACATACACAAGCCCAAGGTATGCCCAGTCAATCGGAATGGCAGAACGGGGAGTTCAAATAGCTAAGAAAATGTTACTTAAATGCTATGAAGATAAGACAGACTTTCGATTAGCACTGTTGCAATATAGGGCTTCACCAGTCTCAGGAACCAATTTTTCTCCCAGTGAACATAAGATGAATAGAAATTTGAAAACTAAATTTAGGTTACTTCACAGTACTTAAAACCAAAAGTAAATTATAACGTTAAAAACCAGTTTGACAAAAGCTTGAGCAGAAATATTGATAATTATAATAAAAATAGTAGATTTAAAGACCCATCTCAAATAGGTCAAAACATTTGGTTTAAGGAAGATGTAAACAAAAATGTGTGGACAAAAGGCATAATTTCTAAATATAATGGCTTTAGATCATATAACATTCTAGATAAGTACAATGTAAATTATACTCGAACCTCTTTTCATATTCGATCAGCTTGATTTTGTTGGACCAAGCACGGACCCCTGAGGCTCAACATAGATAAAATAATTTATTTTTACACATTGATTTCGATTGGTCAGGTAGTCAGAAAAGATTCTCAAAGTATAATCGCGAATACCCATGTTTTTCATCTTCATTAGGAGCTGCGTAACAGAGACAGTATCAAATGCCTTAGTAAGATCCAGAAAAATACCTTTGGGCTTTAGTCTATTATCAAGACAATTCACTACCTTACCCACGAGAGATGCCACTGCGTCCTCAGTGGACTTCCCACCTCTAAAACCAAACTGGTTTATCGACAGAACTTGGTTTTTTTCAAAGAAATTTTTGAGACGTGCGTTAAGTAGTTTCTCCAATATTTTTAGCATCATCTCCAATTTTTCAAGCATCACACTGAATGGTAATGGGCAAAGTGTTATCAAAGTTCTGTAAAATAGGAGCCTCACTAATTTTATTCTTAATATTCTTAAAAACATTTTCATGAATGTCCGTCCAGAGCCAATCTACATCTTTTTTTAAAAGTAGCTGAAGCGGTGATGCAATATTAGCCAAGTGAGGTATAAATTTTCGAAGATAATTTACCATTCCGAGAAAAATTTGGAGTTCTTTTTTACTACTTGGACCTTTTATATTTATAATCCCATTCACATACGCAGTGTAAACCGTAATTTTGATGAACTTGTCGCATTTCTAAAAGGAACCTGCACTCAGCCCGATGTTGTGGTCCTGTCCCAGTGTTTGTTAAATCGCACGCCAGTCGTTCCGTTATTGGAGGGTTATGAGAGCTATAAGACAAGTCACAATTTTTTTTTTTTTTTTTTTTTAATTTTTATTCACAACAAATTGTGAACCACACAAAGTGTTGTCCTACGTGGGATTTGAACCCACGACACTTGGCGCAGTAGGAAGCGGCGTGGCGACCGCTTAAACCACTAGGCCAACCGTGCAGTCGACAATAAAAACCAGAACGATAGCGTAGTCATCTATGTAAAATCTTTGATCAGGCACACAGTTGCTGAGGCTAGTTTGTCGGAGGCCACTTGCTTAATCTGTAAAATGGAAGTTGCCAGTCTGGCAATACTTGGTATATATCGCTCACCAAGTAAACGCATTAATGTCGATTTTCTAAATGAATTATATGAAACAATTCGCTCTTTGTTTAAATATAAAAACATTGTTTTGATTGGAGATACCAATATTGACATAGTCCCAACATACCTAACTCCCCAGGCTAACGAATACCTTAATCTTATGGCTTCGCATGGTCTCATACCTACACACTGGCTGCCTACCCGCGAACTAAAATGCATAGATCACATTTTTTTGAAATCAACTCTAAATTCTGTTACATTGGTATTTGATACACATTTTACAGATCACAAGCCGATACTTTTTAAGAAGGTACTGCACGAAATTGTGGAATTTGACGTATTTTCAAATCAGTAGTACTATGCGCTGCATTAATTAAATACATCAAAAGTATTAGTACAGTTTAGGTCGATCCTTGAACAAGATCTTAGGCATGTTGGAATTTGAAACAGATACATATGAAATTAAAAAACGATACATATATGTTGTGTGTCAGATGAAATCTTAAAAACATTTTTCTTCGAAAAGATAGTAGATTTTACGTCTAGAACAATAATTTTCATATGACAATATTTGTATTTACATCGTGCAGGTTATCCGCGTTGTATAATTTAATTTAAAAGTATAAATCTAAAAATATTAAGACTTCAATTTTTAACACAAACGCCCGATGCACATTGCACATTGCGCTGAAAAAAACATTGCTCTAATTAAATTACTAGGTCTAAAACTTCAAAGCAGAATGGATCTAATTACTAATATTAATGAGATCGATTTTGTTTTGAAGTTTCTTTTAGACTTATGTCAGTATTGTATTGTGTATCATGTCTATATGTCATTGGTTATACTTACTGGCAAATAAGAAAATTGGAAAAAATCAAATGTCGAGTCGAATCCTGTACAGAGTAGTGCGAACGTAGAGCAACAAATGTACGAAACACAATACAAACGTACAAACGCAAATAGGTAAATATCTCAAACAGGTATGTTTAATGTTACTGTTATAATTTTATTGTAAATTCAATGTTCCGTTCACAATCAATATTATTCGTCAGTTGCTAGATTTATAATAAACTTTACAATGTCTTCTCTGTCCTTTCTTTAATAAGTACATTAATTTTACCTTTGGCAAATCATCGGGTAATCAAGACGGAAAACTTCAAAACATAAATATTTACCTTTGATTATAAACATGTATTTAATGAAAGGTATCTACTCTTATCAAACTCACTTTATTATTATAGGCCTATATTTTTCAGGTTACATGTAATCTTATGGTCAAGAAAGAACTTATAGTAGAAAAGGAAAACACGAATGAAAGCAAAGCCACAATTCGGGTACCTGTTCTGTTTGAACCAAGAACTTACTCACCACAACTCTCCATTTGGTTGCAACTTCAGTAATTTAAAAATTAATGGAGAATATAGAAATTGTTTTCATTCCTATATGTGTGATGCAATATTAAGATTGGAAAATTGTAGAAAACCTAGAAACAGCAAGGAACTTGCACTCAATCAAAATATCGTGAATAATTAAGTGTATAGAGGTATGGGATTCAGTGCCCTGGAGCAAGTCACAACTTCTCTTGATATACCCTGCATGTCAAAACATTTTTATGCCAAATGTCATGCTAAAGTATGTGAACTCTGGGAACTGGCCAAAGAAAATAGCACAGAGGAAGCAACAAAATAAAAATTTGAACTAGCTGAAAAAAATGGTGACGTTAATGCAGATAGCGTACATACACGATGAGAACAGTTGTATCTGATGCGTATTGGAGTAAGAGGTCATACAGGAAAAACTATACGACTTTGTCAGGAGCTACAGATATCATTGGCTACAAACTAAAAAAGTTCTATACATGACTGTTAACAATAAAAACTCTATGGTCTGCGGGCGAGCTCAGAAGCGCAAACTTGAAGTACCTGAGCATGTATGATATAAAAATTACACTCTTTCATCTAGCGGTATGTAGTCAACTGCCATAGTAGAAGGCTTCAAAAGCAACTCAAGGTCTTATTTATTCTAAACTCATAGCTGATGGTGATTCCAGCACCTACAAAAATATTCTGGATACCAAACCGTATGCCGCACTTATTGTCGAAAAGATAGAGTGCTCTAACCACCTCCTCAGAAACTTTTGAACAAGACTAGATGAATTATCAAGAAAGACATGTTGTCAATTAAAAATGCCAAAAATACAGCTCCAAAACGTGCTACGCTTACGGCGATCCGTGAAAGGTGCCATAAATCACATTGATTCTCAAAATGAAAAATCTTTCGCTGAAAAAGTCATAGATTTAAAACAAGGCCTTTTCAATGCATTTATTCACGTTTTCCGCGATCACAACTCGTGCAAGTCTTATTTTTGCAAGTACATCCTCATAAATGAAGGCCATCAAACTGATAAAAACGTATTTGGTGAAATAAAATCAGATCCGGTCTTTGCCACCATAATAAAAATACTTTGTCGATTGATTAAAAATGTCAAAAATTTAATAGCGAATAAACTATTCACTTAGACAATCATACTCAGGACGGTGTGCTGCATCTGTTGTTTCATTTAATCCTGAAATTCCACAAACATACATTAGCAAGATTTTTTTTCTGAAAAGTCCCAATCGACAACTTAAAAGGTTAGAGATGAGACGTAATACCAAACGAATAGCAAATTTAAAATGCAGACTTACAAAATCATTTCCTATCAACAGCAATACAGACATTGGTGATAAAGACTACGGTGAAACTTGCCCAAGGCCTGATTTTAGTAAAGCCGATTTCAACTTTGCTAACTCTACGCATATGGCAAAAATACTGTTACAGCTATCCAATAACGATCATCACGCACTTGAACGGCGCACTGTATTACAAGCTGATTCGATGGAATGGCTTCAGGAGCGGAAGCTTCGTCTCACTGCCTCTAATTTTGGAAAAAAAAACATGTAAAAGGGGCTTTATAAGATGTGGACCCCTTGTCATAGCTATTCTCCCAGTGCTCGTACCACCTATGCATTCTACCTTCCGAATAACATCTGTACACTCTTATGAATACGCGGTAATCTGGATGACGCGCTGTAGGGTATCCTTCTCTATATAGGAATGCATCAGCACTTGCGCTACTTCTACATTCACCATAAATAAAGTGCATGTTTGCGTATTCTTGTGCCGTATATTGAATACGCGGCATATTGATACACGAAACCAGTCCAGATACAAGCCAAGTCGTCGTAAAATCACCAAACTAAAGTCCAAATCAGTGAGCAAAACGAAGAGTCCAATGATTTCATTGGACTCTTCGTTTTGCTTTCATTGGACTTTGTATAATGATTTCATTGGACTCTTAGTTAAAACGATGACTTCTGGCTGTTTAGCCAGAAATCGTCGTTTTAACACTGATTGACAATCACAGAGAACTGCACATGCGATACCGAACAAGTCAAGCGACACACCAAATACTTGCCATTGTTATGTGCCATGGCGCAAGAGAGATAAGGTACAATGTAATAATAATATACTCTTCTCTCGCTCGCTTACACTGTAATTTAGTACTGAATTTGAGCAAAACGAAGAGTCCAATGATTTCATTGGACTCTTGGTTAAAAAGATGACTTCTGGCTGTTTAGCTAGAAATCGTCGTTTTAACACTGATTGACAATCACAGAGAACTGCACATGCGATACCGAACAAGTCAAGCGACACACCAAATACTTGCCATTGTTATGTGCCATGGCGCGAGAGAGATAAGGTACAATGTAATAATAATATAGTCTTCTCTCGCTCGCTTACACTGTACTTTAGTACTGAATTTATTCACCTATCTCTGTCTCGTAATTAACAAAAAATTACTTCGGCCACACTCAGGTAGTAAATAGTGAAGTAACATTATCACACGACCTTTACTACGCTAAAAAGGAAGCTTTAATTTTCTCTCTTTGGATAAAATTATGTATTATACTATTTTTTTTAAATATAGTTGCTGCTTGGTTTTTCATACATATTTTTTTCACAAAAATCTCAAATTTTGACATAATTTATTTTTGATCAAATTTCATGTGTTTTTTTTTCCAAAAAAGTATAATAGGCTACATAAAAAAGTATAATACCTCATACTATTTACTGCATTTCTAATAAGATTGTTTGTGAGGAATAAGATAACTTCAAAATTTGGGCAACAATTGGATTTTTTTTTGGGTTTTTTTTTGTACGCCGGATAGCTATACTACTAAGTGCTTTAGGATTACCCATTCTTTCTGGGACACCCTGTATAGATGATATATTTATATTGACAGGAGCTGGATGTGAGAAGTCCAAAATCGATCAGAGTGGTGTGCAATGGGAGAGGCCTATGTCCAGCAGTGGACTTTGTAACGTAGTGGAATTTGCCTAGGCGACCTCTTTCGGCAGTATGGGGTGTTAGTTCCGCGAGGTGGTTCTTAGAAGCGCCGATAGATGGCGTTAGTGTTGTTATTGATTATATGCTCGAAATAAAAGAATTTTAAAAGGGTTAAAATAGATAAATATTTATTATAATATTGATAAGCTCAGGGTTTAAAAGTAATTTTTTTAGTAACGATAAACACAAATTATAATTGTCTATGGGGAATTCGAGTGGTTTCAGAAAGTGGAGTTGACAGTTGACGGAAGAGGCCAGACTTTGGTTAAGAGTTTTTTTTCTTGCGGCGGAGATTGAACCGCGTGGACGTGGTCTTCCGAGAGGCAAGGTTTGAAGAGATCAACGCTAAGATGCGTTGCCTACGCTTCGTGGGGGCCAGGAGGCGCTCCCACTGACGCCTGCCAGCGTCTGTTGTTTGTTTGGAGGAAACCTAAGCCGGGTTTGTGCCGATCACGTCACCACGTGTCAAGTAAGGTCTTCTTATATTATTTTGTGGGTGGATGGACTTCCTTCCGCTCAAAATATACATAGTAGCAGATTCGTCGCCTGCCTGCGACATTTGGGAACCGTCCGGGCTGTCATGAGTCGTGGACGAGACCGTCCTGTGCACGTGTTTGACGGCTGTAGGGACAGCCGTTAAATTGTTCGCATCAGTTCTTCTCCGTGAGCATAGACTCCTTGAAACCCTGATGGACTACCGATAGAAGTTATTATCAGTTTAGTAAATGAGTGGCAGATACAGATAATAGTTAAATATAGGTCCCAGTGCGGTCGGGACAAACACTGTTCAACACCATTTAGTGCGAGCGCAAGGGCTTGGAACCCGCCCTGAGTGTGTTGTTTTCTCCGGGTCAGTGATAGAACAAATGAAAATGAACTTTATGAGTCTCAAGTAATATATTGTTGCAAATGTATCTAGTATTAGTTTAGTTAAGTCCGTAACAGGTTAACAAGAAGAATTATATTTATAACCCTTTCCCCAGGGAAATTGTATATTACTATATGTCGGTTAGATATAGATGATAATAAGGATAATAATAAGTGATAAGGCAGTAAAATATTGTTGACTACATTAAAGTTAGATGTACCACTGAATTGAAAGATTTTAATTTTCTCAACCCTGCATCCCGGATGAGTCTTAGAAATATTTCTGTGGCGTGGTGGTAGGGGAGCTCGCACTCCAAATATAATCACCCCGCAGGCCACCACGCTACAGATGGCGCCCAACTTATAATTATATCTGAGGATATTATGGGTTGTCCATTTGACAGGATACAGATGGCACCCTATTTATAGTTATATTTAATTAAATTATTAATACACTTAGGAATTGTTTTGTAACAAATTTACTTTGCAAATTGTTATGTATAGATGGTACTTTACTTTTGGCCATTGACATTACAGATATAAACAGTATATAAACTTTTGTTTTTTGTTCACATTGAAAATATTGTGATTCTGGGATGCAGGTATAATTGTAGTTATTGTTATGAAGTACAGTCAGTGTAGTGATAGATAACTATATTTGTTAATAATAGTCTTAAAGTTAGCCAAATGTCAAATATTGTCAGAGTATTGACAGATACCTATAATTGTTAAAGGTTAATTGAAATGTTTTGTTGATACAACAGGTTATATTGATATTTTGAGATAGTTTTGTGAAGCCTAATGTGCCACAAAGTAATCTAAATATTTTGTTTTTACAAATATTAGGTACTAGTTTATTTTAAATTAAAAAATAAGTTTTCTTTTGTAACTTGCAGTGTGAACAAGTTGACTTGTACATTTTGTTTGAACCCAACTGGGATATGTTTGTAGATATATTAGGTAAATAGGTATTCCATCAAGGCTTCATTATGGTTGATTATAGGAGGGAAATTTAATTTCATTTACCATGGCGTTCTTGGTACATTAAGGATATTAAGGTGTAGGTTGTCTTCAGAGGTTATCAATCAATAATCAGTGTTAAAATTCTATATGATTTTTAATTACAGAGCTGTAAGGTAATGAGTGGTATACTCGGCAAGAGAGTTGCTACCAAGTTTGTATGAATGTATGAAAGACTGTATGAAATGTGGGATGAAAGGTTGTATGAATTTGGTGATTGATACGGAGATCGAACTGAGACATTCAACAAACCTTAACCTGTCGTCAGTGTAAAAAAAAAGTGCGACATCGGCGCGTCTGTGTAGTCAGCTCTGTGGACGCGCACAGAATACGTGTTGCTGGGGGAAAAACATGATTTTCTCTAAATCTATCTATTCTATCTATAATTAAAAATATAAATTGAATCCCAATTACATTTCTTTATATTTATTTCTAACACTATAATGGCCTTTGAAATGCCATTTGAACGTTATGAGCCTAAAACAGACTCACCTGCAACGCGAGGGGCCCGATCTGGGGGCGACTTTTATTTTCCAATTCTTGCAAAATGCTGATTTTATTATCACTATATACACTATTTACACATTAAAACACTAAACACTTAATAACACAAACAAAACACCATAATATTCACTAAACACTAAGATAACTAAAATTGGCGCCAAAATATGCGATCAAAAAGCCGTTTAACGCGGCCACATTCCGACGTCGACTGTCAAAAAAAATTCTACTAACGAAAAATTGAATTAAATTTGGTAGGATGGACCGGTTCGTTCCAGTTCAATCGTGAACGACAACCGTACAGTAGAAATGGTAGATTTCGCCAAAATAAACCTTAAACAAAGGTCTCAAGTGCGTCCACAGAGCTGACGCGCACAGAATTATCCAAACCGTAGGTGTCCACCTCATGTACTTACACTGACAAGTGGTTAATAGCCATTGTTGTGTAGTGTAGTTAGTTTTTTTTTGTTGAATGTAGGGAAGTTGTGAATATAGACACTTTCTGTTTCTGCAAAGGCAGTGTAAACCAGTTATAGTTGTTGTTGTTGTCGAGCGATGGGTTTTAGGTCGGTTTGTACGAGGAATCCGGCTGCAAGTGCCTATAGGAATAAAGCTAAGGTCACGAGCGGTCTAGGATTTTGGAGATTCGTATCGAGTTGGTTCAGTACACAGTTACTGGGGAGTGATATTCATATTGAGTTAGTTCAATACAGAATTTACCAGAGATGGATTGTTGAATAGTGGTGTTATGGATTTGTATCGAGTTGGTTCAGTACAGAGTTACTGGGGATAGTTTTTTTTTTATAATGATTTTGGAGTTAGTTCTCATATGAGTAGTCGGCATAGATATTGTCTTTAGTTATGATAGGTTGTTTTGAAGTAGTCGGCATAGATATTGTCTTTAGTTATGATAGGTTGTTTTGAAGTAGTCGGCATAGATATTGTCTTTAGTTATGATAGGTTGTTTTGAAGTAGTCGGCATAGATATTGTCTTTAATTTAGTTAAGATAAGTCGTTTTGAAGTAAATCACTTGGTTTAAGTGTATTGTTTATATAGGAATTTTGTACTCAAACTTTAGAATGGCCGAGAATTTAGTTATTATAGTTTGTCAAATCCAAGACATTTATATTATTGTTTTATTCTTTAGTTTAATTTTGGAACTATGATCTGGGGGAGGATATGTTATACTTGTGTTTGTGATTTTTTTTTAGATGCTTATAGCTTTTTCCATAGGATTGAGCGTCCCTTATGGGTTTCCCTTGTTTAAGTGACATATTGTCTGAGCTAGGATATGTTCTACTTGTGTTGTGGTGTGTAGATCGCTGGGGGCAGCGAGCGGTTCCCCTGCGAGGAACCTTTTTTCCCGGGGAGGGGGTATTGTAACGTAGTGGAATTTGCCTAGGCGACCTCTTTCGGCAGTATGGGGTGTTAGTTCCGCGAGGTGGTTCTTAGAAGCGCCGATAGATGGCGTTAGTGTTGTTATTGATTATATGCTCGAAATAAAAGAATTTTAAAAGGGTTAAAATAGATAAATATTTATTATAATATTGATAAGCTCAGGGTTTAAAAGTAATTTTTTTAGTAACGATAAACACAAATTATAATTGTCTATGGGGAATTCGAGTGGTTTCAGAAAGTGGAGTTGACAGTTGACGGAAGAGGCCAGACTTTGGTTAAGAGTTTTTTTTCTTGCGGCGGAGATTGAACCGCGTGGACGTGGTCTTCCGAGAGGCAAGGTTTGAAGAGATCAACGCTAAGATGCGTTGCCTACGCTTCGTGGGGGCCAGGAGGCGCTCCCACTGACGCCTGCCAGCGTCTGTTGTTTGTTTGGAGGAAACCTAAGCCGGGTTTGTGCCGATCACGTCACCACGTGTCAAGTAAGGTCTTCTTATATTATTTTGTGGGTGGATGGACTTCCTTCCGCTCAAAATATACATAGTAGCAGATTCGTCGCCTGCCTGCGACATTTGGGAACCGTCCGGGCTGTCATGAGTCGTGGACGAGACCGTCCTGTGCACGTGTTTGACGGCTGTAGGGACAGCCGTTAAATTGTTCGCATCAGTTCTTCTCCGTGAGCATAGACTCCTTGAAACCCTGATGGACTACCGATAGAAGTTATTATCAGTTTAGTAAATGAGTGGCAGATACAGATAATAGTTAAATATAGGTCCCAGTGCGGTCGGGACAAACACTGTTCAACACCATTTAGTGCGAGCGCAAGGGCTTGGAACCCGCCCTGAGTGTGTTGTTTTCTCCGGGTCAGTGATAGAACAAATGAAAATGAACTTTATGAGTCTCAAGTAATATATTGTTGCAAATGTATCTAGTATTAGTTTAGTTAAGTCCGTAACAGGTTAACAAGAAGAATTATATTTATAACCCTTTCCCCAGGGAAATTGTATATTACTATATGTCGGTTAGATATAGATGATAATAAGGATAATAATAAGTGATAAGGCAGTAAAATATTGTTGACTACATTAAAGTTAGATGTACCACTGAATTGAAAGATTTTAATTTTCTCAACCCTGCATCCCGGATGAGTCTTAGAAATATTTCTGTGGCGTGGTGGTAGGGGAGCTCGCACTCCAAATATAATCACCCCGCAGGCCACCACGTTACAACTTCGATAGGCTGATTATGAAAATGATGATTTATAGATTCTAGAAATTATTACTTTTAAACAAAACTTTCATAAATAGCGACTGAATATTTAGGAGATATGTATTACTCTGTGTGGAGCCTACTCTGTACAATTATTTTACATATCTTATATAAAATGTTTCACGTAGGAAGCGGCAACGGTGCTGCCTAGCGGCGCTGCCGCGCAACTCTGCTCGTAAATACCTAAACTCAGCGTTTTTTGTTCGCGCAGCACACTCTTAATGTGGAAACTTCTAGTAAACCGGAAAAAACGTAAAAATACTTATGTGAAAGATGATTATGCAGCGGTCTTTGCAGAAGTGTCGTCTACTGACATGAGTGTGGTGCGGAGTATATTGGATCCAGATGTAGCCACAGAGATGTTGGTATCTATAATAAGAGGAATTATTTTAAAGCACTCTATGACGAAACACACACCGTCTAAGTATGTAATCAAAAAACCGTTGTATTCGTAATCGGGACTCAATGTATAAACGAGTAAAAATGAGCCTGAAAATTACACTTTAAAGGTCACCTATCTCAGATATCGAAATTTTTGCAATAAGTTACTGAGACGATTAAAACGTGAGTATGAAAAACACGAGTTTCAAAAGGCGAAAAATGATGCTAGAGCTACTTGGAAAGTGATAAGAACTGTTACTCAGGAAAACTGCCATAAACGCTCAGCGGCGGAGCTTTTGACGGATGACGGGAAAGTGACAATAAATGAGATTAACCGGTATTTTTCCACAGTAGGAACTGATTTGGCATGAAGGATTGCTTCGATTACCTCTGGGGACGCGTCATTGTCAGAGGAAGTGAATATCGTAAATACCTTGGTACTATTACCCACAGATGAATCTGAAGTGGACAATATTATACGTAGTCTTCGCAAAACTGCAGCGGTGGGATGGGATGGGATATCAACACAATTGTTACAAGAGTGCTCATATACCCTAGTCCCAATTATTACCCATATTTGTAACATTTCAATGTCCAAAGGCATTTTTCCCAAATTATTAAAAATAGCTATCGTCCACCCTATCTTCAAGAGCGGCGGCAGGGACAGTGTCAATAACTATTGACCAATATCGGTGTTGCTTGCTCTTTCAAATATATTTTTAGAAACTACTTAACACACGTCTCAAAAATTTCCTTGAAAAAAACAAAGTTCTGTCGACAAACCAGTTTGGTTTTAGAGGTGGGAAGTCCACTGAGGACGCAGTGGCATCTCTCGTGGGTAAGGTAGTGAATTGTCTTGATAATAGACTAAAGCCCAAAGGTATTTTTCTGGATCTTACTAAGGCATTTGATACTGTCTCTGTTACGCAGCTCCTAATGAAGATGAAAAACATGGGTATTCGCGGTTATACTTTGAGAATCTTTTCTGACTACCTGACCAATCGAAATCAATGTGTAAAAATAAATTATTTTATCAGTAGTAATGCTCCCTTGGTCTGTGTTGAGCCTCAGGGGTCCGTGCTTGGTCCAACTCTCTTCCTGTTATTCATAAACTCCTTGTGCAACCTGCGTATCCCAGATTGCTCCATCTTTTCATACGCCGATGATACTGCACTGCTTGTTTCCGGCGGGAGTTGGTCTGAAGCTTTTTCTAGGGCTCAGCAAGCTCTTGCTCGAGTCATGAAATGGCTGACAGCAAACCTTCTCACTCTAAACATTAATAAAACGACTTATTTAACCTTCTCACTTAACGCTTCTGGACAACCATCAGCTCACACTTTCAATCTTAAACCACATACATGTCCGCAACCTGCTTCACCTACTTCTAGTGATTGTCTTAATTTAACAAAGTCTACTGAGATTAAATCTTGGAGTATATATAGATAATCTCATGACCTGGAAACCTCATATAACTTGGTTGACATCACGTGTGCGCAAAATTATATACGCTTTCAAAATGCTGCGCCACTCGGCTGAGAAGGACACTCTAAGAATGGTCTATTTCGCACTGTGCCAGTCGATATTGGCGTACTGTATATCTATCTGGGGCGGAGCCGCTAAAACCCACATGCTCCCCTTAGAACGTGCACAAAGAGCCGTCCTAAAGGTCATGACTTTTAAGCCATACAGATACTCTACACAACAGCTGTATGATGATTGTCAGTTACTTACAGTCCGAAAGCTCTTTTTACAGGAGGCAATAACAAGAAAACACACAAGACTAGAATATAATTCTACATATATTATACCCAAAAACGACGATCTGACAAAGTGCGTCCATTACAAAATTATCGTACCGCACTGGCTGCAAGACACCAACAAATTATTAGTAGCCTTTATAATAAAATAAATAAAGAGTGCAACATATACCATAAGTCCAAGACCGAATGTAAAAAGAAAGTGTCTAATTGGCTCATGTCTAAAACGTACGATGACATTGAAAACCTTGTGAGATTGTCTTGTGGTTGAAGTTTGCTACTAATATATGTATGTATATGTATATATTCGCCTACACGTTAGTTCACAAACACACACACACACACACACACACACACACACACACACACACACACACACACACACACATGTAATGTGATGCAACTCCATTGTCTACCATAATAAGGATGTAGGATTCTGGTACCCATAACACAAGTTAAATCTTTCTTTGGGTACCAGATTTCAACTTAAGTTAAAAAAAAAAAAACATAGCTGAATTATGGTTGTTAACTACCAATGGTGAATTGGGAGCGACCAGCTCCTCGTATAGACTGATTTGATGCAGCTACTATTCTGTCCTTGAAGTCTTCAAAAGATGTAATGGTGCAGTGTGATATTGGCGTACTGTATATCTATCTGGGGCGGAGCCGCTAAAACCCACATGCTCCCCTTAGAACGTGCACAAAGAGCCGTCCTAAAGGTCATGACTTTTAAGCCATACAGATACTCTACACAACAGCTGTATGATGATTGTCAGTTACTTACAGTCCGAAAGCTCTTTTTACAGGAGGCAATAACAAGAAAACACACAAGACTAGAATATAATTCTACATATATTATACCCAAAAACGACGATCTGACAAAGTGCGTCCATTACAAAATTATCGTACCGCACTGGCTGCAAGACACCAACAAATTATTAGTAGCCTTTATAATAAAATAAATAAAGAGTGCAACATATACCATAAGTCCAAGACCGAATGTAAAAAGAAAGTGTCTAATTGGCTCATGTCTAAAACGTACGATGACATTGAAAACCTTGTGAGATTGTCTTGTGGTTGAAGTTTGCTACTAATATATGTATGTATATGTATATATTCGCCTACACGTTAGTTCACAAACACACACACACACACACACACACACACACACACACACACACACACACACACACACACACACACATGTAATGTGATGCAACTCCATTGTCTACCATAATAAGGATGTAGGATTCTGGTACCCATAACACAAGTTAAATCTTTCTTTGGGTACCAGATTTCAACTTAAGTTAAAAAAAAAAAAACATAGCTGAATTATGGTTGTTAACTACCAATGGTGAATTGGGAGCGACCAGCTCCTCGTATAGACTGATTTGATGCAGCTACTATTCTGTCCTTGAAGTCTTCAAAAGATGTAATGGTGCAGTGTGCTTCATATATCTGGCTTTCTAAAACTCTGATGCGTTTTAGAGCTTGCTCGTACTCATCCCTGCAGGTGTCGAATGAGTCAACGAGGAGCTGTAGTCTGTCCCGAGCATTGGTAACCTCAACACATTCTGAATGCAATGTAGACAGCTTAAGTCTAAGGCTATCATTTTCATGTAAAGTATCTAATAGTGTTTGTTCACTATCACTCCTCTCTTTCATCAGCTGATCACACGTCTCCTTAGTGACTTTTAATTCTTTTATATCATTTGGAGTTTGGCCTCCTCCTGACGTGCCAATGCTTTGCGAGTTTGAATCATTTTATATAAGAATTTGATAAAAATTTATTATTTTAAAACCAGAAGAGATGTCATCAACTAGTGGGAGGTAGTTTTGAACAGTTTATGGCTCTTATGACTGTTGATATTTCTGTAAAACTATACTTGTACTGTAACTAAATAATGTACCTATGTACTTATGAATGAAAAGATAACAAATACCTTGAGAGAGGTGACAATAAATTCACAGTGATCACTTACACCTTAAACACACACACTTTAGTAGTACCTACCCGTGAACTTATAACTATGAAATTTATAATTATTCCTATAATTACTAGATTGTTTAGCGTGAAATTGGTTATTCGATGTTATATTTTAGCAAATATATATTTTATTAAATAAAAATTATCGGAACTTATTCTAAAACGCTGTTGACAGCTTGGAGTTGCCACAGGGAAAAAAAAAACACTTATACAAAACACAACACAAAACACTTTAGTAGTACCTACCCGTAAACTTAAATTAAGTAACTATGAAATTTATAATTATTCCTGTAATTACCAATTTCACGCTAAACATAGATTGTTTAGCGTGAAATTGGTTATTCGATGTTCTATTTTCGCAAATAAGTATTTTTTTTTAATAAAAATTATCGGAACTTATTCTAAAAAGCTGTTGACAGCTTGGGGTTGCCACAGAAAAAAACCGGTTATTAATTCTACCCAAGCACTCACTGTGCAAAACCAAGGGTTGCTTCAAGATAGCCGCTTCTAAATGCTGGAATGTCCTGCCCCCACCCATATTATTTCTAGCATTATAATAATAAATAATAATAAACTAGCAACACTATCAACAACAAGATTTTCTCACTCATTTTTTTTCAAAACTTATATAATTTCGTAATATACAGACCTTTAAACTCATCAAAGAAACATAAAATAAATAACATGGAGAATTATAATAAAAATACAGTAAAAATACGACTAAAATAATATTTAAAACGAAAATACAGTCCGCAACAGACATGACGTTATATGTCATGTCAAAAATGTTTATTGAGTGATTCAAAAAATTTTTATCATGTTGACTAGAGCTAGAGCGAAAGCACAAATAAGAACCCCGGACTCGCCGCTCCGCTCCGCCTTGCCATCCCCGGATGCAGAAGTTCTGGCTGTTGCAGAGGCGTCGAGCTCATCCTCCAGCGACGAGTTTTTCTCTCCGCCGACGTCGCCAATACCAGTACGTCGGCAGGGGAGAGGCCGGCCACCGACCAGCTTGGGATCTCGAGGACCACTGACCTCGAACAGGGCCCCCGCTACCGGTGGTGATGTGCGCCGCATGAAATGGACACAATCCATAAATGAAAATGTCATGCGGGCATATTTTCGGGCTACAGAGTTGGGGACGAACCTTACTGCGTACCGTGTAAGACTAGTCTCTTTGTTTCAGGAGCTTGAGCCAGCTGTCAACGTATCGGCACAACGACTGTCGGATCAAGTACGAGCTATACAGCGCTGTCACCTGCTGGATGATGCTGTACTTGAAAGGATTCGCTCTGACTTACGGAATACTTTGACTATCCCTTCTTCGTCGCGTAATATGGGCGTGGTATCACATTTACAACATAGTGAAAATGTTGACGAACGTGTGGATGGTGAAGTTATATCCGTAAGTACCCAATGTAATAATAGGATAAGGAGCGCTTTGGAGGATGCGATTCAGGAGTATCGGCATGTTAATTATAATAATAGACCCCGGTTACCCCGTTTGCCCATTCATAAACGCAATTTAGCGCTGGTGGGTGCTCTGGATTCGTTATTATCAAATTATTTTGATAATAGCGAAGATCTTAGTGATGCACATTCTATTCTATACTGTGCGGCCATTGCTGTTTGTCGAGTAGCAGGTGTTAAATTTAGTGAACATGTCACTACTACTCGACCTAAAAATACTTTGCCAGCTTGGCAGTATAGAATAGAACGTCGTATTGCTGAGACCAGGACACTCATCGCCAAATTAATTGCTTTTCAATTTGGAAATACGCGACCGAGAGTCATGCGCTTTGTGAAACAGGCATTTTTGGGGACTACCATCAGTCCTCAACAGTATTTGTCAAGTGTCACAGAGCGCATAGACTTCTTGAAGCAAAAAGTTTATGCATGGGCAAACAGGATAAGACGTTATAAAAGACGATCAGATCGGTATAACCAGAATCGTATGTTCCAGAGAAATGAGAAGTGGGTTTACCGGAAATGGGAGGAACCGGATCCTAGTGAGCGTGATAGGCACTTACCAGATGAAAATTCCACAAACGCATTTTGGCGTAGCATCTGGTCTGTGCCTGTCACCCATACAGAAGGCGACTGGATACGGGATATCAAACATTCATGCGAGTCTATAATAGCTATGGAACCAATTAAAATTGAAAAAGATGATGTAAGTTGTGCAGTCCGTTCATTACCGAATTGGAAATCACCTGGTCCGGACGGTCTGCACAACTTTTGGCTTAAGTGGTTCCGAAGCTCACATGAATGTTTGGCATCTCATTTCCAGGCCGCGTTGGATTCGGGTTCGTTACCACAATTCTTAACAACTGGTATAACCCATTTACTCTATAAATCTGGTGGTGCCATGGATCCCAAAAATTTTAGGCCCATTACATGTTTACCCACTTTATATAAACTTCTGACATCTATTCTGAGACTCAAAATTACTACACATATTAATAATAATTTGATACTTTCCGTTTCTCAGAATGGATGCAGAAGTGGGACCCGTGGCACTAAAGAGCTCCTTATCATAGACATGACCATTAGCCAACAGGTACGTCGTAATCGTAAAAGTCTGGCGACATGTTGGATAGATTACAAGAAGGCATATGACTCGGTTCCACATTCATGGCTTTTGAAGGTGCTGGAGTTGTATAAAATTGATACAACTCTATGCACTTTCTTGAAGTCATGTATGGGGCAATGGAGGACAGTCCTTCGCTATCCTGGATGTCGCCAGACTACGGTAAACGACGTACTTATAAAGATCGAGAGGGGCATCTTTCAAGGTGACAGTTTGAGTCCCTTGTGGTTTTGTCTGGCTTTGAACCCTCTTAGCACTCTCTTAGAGGGTTCAGGGTTGGGCTATAGGTTACAGAAAGATGATCAAGTTATATCTCACCTTCTTTACATGGATGATTTGAAACTTCTGGCCTCCACTAAATTACAATTGACAGCGTTACTGAAGGTCACTGAAAACTTTAGTAATTCTATCAAGATGGAATTTGGTGTAGACAAGTGTGCAGTCATGTATGTGAAGAAAGGTGTAATTGTGGAATCTGAAGGAATAGAACTTTCAGATTCTACAACACTCAGATCTCTTTCTGCAACCGAAGACTACAAGTATCTAGGTTTTTCACAGTCCTTGGGAATACCAGAATCTGATATGAAACAAACGTTGCGGGAACGCTTCTTTGGCCGCCTGAAAAAAGTACTTAAGAGTCTTTTATCGGGGGGTAACAAGGTGCGAGCCTACAATGGTTGGGTCATGCCGGTTCTGATGTATTCCTTTGGTATACTTAGATGGACTCAAACTGAATTAGATACCCTTGACAGGAGAGTCCGTACTTTACTGACTGCATTTCGAATGCACCACCCACGTTCGTCGGTTATGAGATTGTACATCCCGCGAAAGTTTGGGGGTCGTGGATTTTTAAATATCAAGACCCTGCATAATCGCGAGATATACAATCTCAGAGAATATTTTCTTAATACCGATGTGGGAGTGCATCGCAATGTGGTTGCAGTGGATAACGGATTCACTCCACTCGCTCTGGCTAAAGAGAATTGGCGCAAACCTGTAGTACTTAGTACTGATGATCGCAAGGAGGTATGGAAGGGCAAAGAGCTTCATGGTCGGTTTTATCGGGCTTTGAACACGCCCGATATAGACTTTAAAGCATCGACTTCCTGGCTACGGTATGGTGATCTCTTTGGAGAAACCGAAGGTTTTGTTTGTGCAATTATGGACGAAGTTATCATGACGAATAACTATCGAAAATATATCCTGAGGGATGGTACGGTTGACATATGTCGGGCATGTCACCGTCCCGGGGAATCTATCAGGCATATTATTTCTGGTTGTTCTCGTCTTGCTAATGGTGAATATTTGCACAGACACAACCAAGTAGCCAGGATCGTACACCAACAACTTGCCCTTAAATACAAACTTGTGAATTTGGAGGTGCCATACTACAGGTATGAGCCCGACCCAGTTCTCGAGAATGGTCGTGCTACATTATATTGGGATCGATCTGTTATCACAGACAGGACTATTGTTGCCAATAAGCCTGATATTGTGGTGATAGATCGATTAGAGCGCCGCGCAATGATTGTCGATATCGCTGTTCCTCATGACGAAAATCTCGTGAAAGTTGAAAAAGAAAAACAAATCAAATATTTGGATTTATCTCACGAGATTGTCGATATGTGGAATGTGGATTCGGCGATCATTGTTCCGATAGTTGTTTCTGCTCATGGTTTGATAGCCAAGAGCCTCGACCAACACCTTAAGAGGCTCACGTTAGATGGCTGGATCAAGGGTCTGATGCAGAAGGCAGTCCTTCTTGACACGGCACGTATAGTGAGGAGGTTCCTGTCTTTGGAGCCCTAACCACCGGTTTCTTGGTCCCTGTACCCGAAGTCGATGGTCTACTATTTTTTATATTTTTAAATGTACTTTTTATATTTATATTTAAAAATGTAATTTATATGTAAATATTATGAAATAAAGAGAATAATAATAATAATAATAATAAAGCCTTTATTACCGAAAAATGTACATGTTTGACAGACATTTTAACCTTACTGAAATTCTTATACATAACAAAGTTTTTTTTTTTTTTTTTTATTTTTTTTTTTTTTTTTTTTTTTTTTTTTATTTCAAAGGTTCCGTTTCACTTATAATTATAAAATATCCCTTATTTCGGTGTGCCTTACGGCATAGGCCTCCTCCAACTCTTTCCATTGGCTTCTATCTGCCGCTACTCTCATCCAAAGTGGACCCAAGGTCATTTTCAGGTCGTCCTCCCATCTTTTGGTTTTACGACCTCGGCTCCTACTGCTATCCCTTGGATACCATTCTGTCACCAGTTTACTCCACTTTTCTTTTTTGCAGCGGAGCATATGGCCAGTCCAACGCCATTTAAGTTGATCAATACGTGATAATATATCTGTTAGTTTTGTTTTACGCCTTATGTCTTTGCTTGTGACTTTGTCTATTAATTTTAGACCTAACATGCTTCTTTCCATGCCTCTCTGACACTTTGCTAATTTTTCTCTATGACATTTTGTTAGAGCCCAGGTTTCACACCCATATGTGATGCAGGGTAAAATACAGGTGTCAAACGTCTTTTTCTTGATCTTTATGCTCAGTTCCTTGCTTTTCATGATTTCTTTCAATGCCCAGTACTTTTTCCACCCATTTGCAATCCTTTTGTCAACTTCTTTAGACATTTGGTCCTTTGGCGCTATTATTTGACCTAGATATACATACTCCTCTACATATTCGAGTTTCTGTCCGGATATGGTTATGTCTATAGGTATTGAGTTCGTCATCATTTTAGTTTTGCTTGTGTTGATTTCTAGCCCTGCTTCTCTACTTTTATCTACTAGGGCTTGTACCATGGATTCCAGTACCAATGGGTTCTCTTCCAAAATGATCAGGTCGTCCGCAAATCTGAGGTGGTTCAATCTTGCTCCATTTATGTTCAAGCCCAGATGATCCCAATCCAATTTTCTAAAAATTTGTTCAAGCAATGCTGTAAAGAGCTTTGGTGACAGTGGATCACCTTGTCTAACCCCTCTTTCGATTGGAAATACATCTCCTGTAGATTCTAGCTTAATTCTAGCTTTGCTTTCTCTATAAATGTTTTTGATGACATCAATGTAAGCATTTTGAATCCCCTGTTCTTTTAGACTTTGCCATACAGATTCATGTTTAAGGCAATCGAAAGCTTTGGAATAGTCTATAAAGGCTAGATATATGGTTTTATTGTATTCGTTGTACTTTTGTATGAGTTGTTTGACTGTGTGTATGTGATCAATTGTGCTAAAATCTTTTCTGAACCCTGCTTGCTCTACAGGTTGATTTTCGTCAAGTGTGAGTGTTATCCTGTCTAAAATCACTTTAGCAAAAACTTTGTATACATTTGAAATCAGAGAAATGGGTCTGTAATTTCCTATATCATCTTTTGGGCCTTTCTTATGTAGGAGTATTATGTAGGATTCTGTCCATTGGGTTGGAATGCTGCCAGTATATAGAGATTCGTTAAATACCTTAGTTAGTATTGGGCTTAAATGTTCAATTGTCCCTCTCATAAGTTCATTTGTGATTTTATCCGGGCCAGGGGCTTTTTCCATATTTTGGCTTCTGATAGCTTTTTCGACTTCCGACACTAAAATCTCTGGCACAAGCTCTTTGTCTTTGGTTTTATAATTCATTTCATTACAGCACTCTCTATCGGGTAATTTTAGTTTCGGCAGATTTGAACAATAAAGTAAGCGGTAGTAGCTTGTTGCTATATTTTGGATGTTTGAGCGAGAAGTGGTTGATCTTTTTTTGTCAGTTAACTTTGGTATCCACTCTTTTGCCTGTTCTCGAAGTTCCTTGAGCGCTTTTCTTGAGCCCCCTGTTTTGCTAATGTAATTCTCTAGGGTTTTCATTCTTCTGGTTTTCCTGTCTTTCCTCATACTTTCGCGAATCTGTTTGCTAAGATTATTTATTTCTTTTTGGTTTTCTCTCTTGTCTTGTTTCATTATAAGGTTGTTTCTGTCTTCAAGTAGTTTGAAGGTTTTTTCGCTGTGATGAGGCTTTTGATTTTTATTCATTTGTGTTCTAACCTGCTCCTTGAGTTTATTTTCTATTTTTTTATATTTATCGTTTAAGTTCATGTCTGAAGCAACTACTTCCATCAGGTCTTTAGTGTCTATTTGGTTCCTTTTTTCATTTGTTGATTGTAAGTAGTTGATTTGAATGTTTTTTGGTCTTGCTTTTTTTGTGCCCTTTTCATTGAGACAGCTACGTACCATACGGTGGTTAGTATTGAAGTTAAGGTTTTTAACTATTCCTGTGTCACTGAATGACCTAACTTTGTTAGTTATTATGTAGTCAATTTCATTTCTAGTCCTTCCGTCTGGAGACACCCAAGTCCATTTGCTTTTTGTTTTTTTGCGGTACATTGAATTTAGGAGTGTCAAATTTTTTTCAAGTAGAAATTCTACTAATTTCTCTCCGTTTTTACTTCTTTTGCCACTTCCGTATTTCCCTATTATATGTTCTTCTCCAGCTAATCTAGCCCCAACTTGGGCATTAAAGTCGCCCATGACTACTATATTATTTTCAGAATAGTTTTCGGTAACTTCACTTAATTTATTGTAGAAATTCTCTAGGTCGGTTGTTGTTGCTTTTTCAGTCGGTGAGTAGACTTGGATGACTGTCCATTTTTTTGGATCATTTGGTAAATTAATATGTAATAGAGCTATTCTGTCTGATATTCCTTCGAACCCAATGATCTGGCTTTTAAGGTTAGGCTTTACTAAAAATCCTACACCTCTCTGACCGGCAATTTCGCCTTTGTGAAACATGATAAAGTTTCTCCTCTCTTCTATTCCTTCTCCTAATCTTCGCATCTCACTTATGCCCAAAATGTCCCATTTAATATTTTTAATAGCTAACTCTAGTTCTTGCAAGCTTTCCGATGTTCTCAAGGTTCGTGTGTTTAGTGTACATAGGTACAGATTACTTCGTCTTTGTATCGATTCTTTCGTATGGTTTCGTATTAAATTAGCTGTTTGGTTTGTTGGAGGGTGGTGGTCGTCTTCCCCCACGGTGACCAGCCGGCTTGGGGGGTATGTTATTAAAGTTGCAGTTTTATTTATTGTTTTATCTGTTTGTAGATTCCGGTTGGAGAAGGCCTTTACTTGTTTTTTGACAGCTCTGACATCGAAGCAGATTTTCCGCGTGCTACATATGGAAGGATGCTTGGTTTGATTCCTTCTCTTGTCGTATTCTGGGATATATTTACATTTTCAGTATTTTTCATACTTGGTTTTTTCTGGGATGGAGTGTTTGGCGATGTTGAAAATTCTCTCTTCCTTTTTTCACGGTTGTTAGTTCCTGGTTTTTTCACAACAAGCTTGTCATATTTTATAAATGCTATATTGCCATTTTCTTTTTCTGCTTGCACTTTAGGTTGTAGTTTTTTGCGTACTTCAAGAACTTCTTTAGGGAAGTCCTCTTTGACATATATGTTTGCTGGAAGGTTACGTTTGTTTCTCAGAATAAGGTGTTTCTTCCAAATTGTTGTTAGAGTAACTTTCACTGGACGGTGTTTGTCAGATTGTGCTCCGATTCTTTTGATGTAGTTTATTTCTTGGTTATCTATTTGCGTTCCGGATTTCTCAATAATTTCCTTAACCTGTTCAACTAAGTCCATTTCTCTCTTTCCCTTTTCCTCGATACCAAAAAAAACCAAATTGTTTGTACGTTTTTCTTTTTCTAAAAATGTTATCTTTTGTTCCAAATTTGTGACTTTTAGTTTGAGATTGTTATTTTCTTCTTTGAGAATTTTTATTTTTTCATCAAGGGCTTCCATAACATTTTTAGTAATTTCTGTTGTTAATATTTTTGTTTGTTCATCAAATTTTTCACTTAACTTAGATAGTAAAATGTCCATTTGTTTTTCCATTTTTTATATTATTATTATTGTTATTATTTTTTTATTTCTTTTTTTAATATGGGGGAACACTTTTATGTAATAGTAGAATTTTAAATAAATTTTGTGGCAACACTCAATTCTATGTTTATGTTTAAGTCTATGGTTAAGTCATTCACAGTTATTTTGGTTAGGTTGGCACTATGAAAAGTCATAAGATTGTTTTTTTTTTTCGCTTTGAGGTTAGATTGATTACTTCTAGAGAATAATCACGTTTTAAGATGTTTTTTTTCACTATTCACTTTCTATAGCACCTTTTTGCTTATTAATGCACAAACTTAAATGTATATTGTATATAATTTGTCACTTCTTGCACTAGAAATTTGAAAATATCTGCAGAGCTCACTGTCAAACGTGTTTATACTTTAACGACCGCAACCGGTCTGCTGTTTTTCATCACTTTCTTCATTTAATACTTTGTATTGCCTCCACGTGATGAAGCCTCCAGTGATGAAAAACAGCAAAAAAACAATCATAAAAAAAATGTAATCTTAAGAAAAATATGACTACTTTAGTTTTTTTTAATTTAAGATTAATATTGTGGGTGTAACTAAGTTTTATTTTATTTTTTATCTGTATAATTAAATTCTCAATTGAACAGTCTTCGTTTCATTAGGATGGCATACGTAGTTCGGGAGATATTCGGGTTTATGTGACTGACCCGTTATTTTTGGAACCGAGTGTAGAATTCATTCCCGCGCCAGCAGTAACCGATGATAATGGCATACCACTTCCTGATGACACTGTTCTCAAATAAATACCTAATAATTGGAGCAAAAATTATTGTAGCAAAACCCTTTTAGAATATGAATGAATTTTAAATAATAAATTTGATTTGACGCAACTGTACAATACCAGCACATGTTACTCCAAAGCCCAGTGATAACCGTATAAATAAGACTTCTGTATCTCAGAGCGAGTCAATTTAATCAAACAAAATCAAGGCTTATATACTATGGCGTACAACGAAACCATAGTGCGACGTAAATCGCTCCTAACGGCATCTATCGAGTACACTAACAATAACTCTAAATATTAAATATGAACATTCTGCCCACCAAAAGGAAAATTTTCCTTTTAGTACCGCCCACAATTAACAAACTCAGCAATATAAATTCTCGAACAATGGACTGTATAATTAAAAAATATATAATAGTGGACGAGGCATTTACAAATTATTTTCCTACTCAGTTTTACAGTTATTGTCTTTAAGTGTAAATTTGAGGTAATTCTAACTCAGCATAAAATAACAAATGTATAAAAACAAAGGGTATAAACTTCATGCAATATAACAAACACTAGCCTATAACTTTTAAATGTTAAATAAAATACTTCGTTATAAACTTACACAATGTCACTATTCAGTGACAGGCAGTAAACATAATTTTGAAGCTGGACGCTTAATCGTAGTGCCTTTACAAGATACAGAGACAACGCGTGTCAAATTGTCCTTGCCCGGATGCAATTCAGTGATCCTACCATACAACCATTTAGCAGGAGGTAAGTTATCATCCTTTATTAAAACTATATTGTCTATTTTCATATCAGGAATCCGAGCAGTCCATTTGTGTCTTTGGAAGAAGTTGGTCAAATATTCCTGTTTCCACCTACGCCAAAAGCTTTGCACCATACGTTGTACTAATTGCCATCTACGTAAAGTGGTAACTGTGGTATACTCATAATTGTCGTCAGGTGGTACCACAATCGGTTGACCTACCAAGAAATGCCCAGGGGTTAAAGGGGCGGGATCATCCAGGTCACTACTACCTTGAGACAGTGGCCTCGAATTCAAACACGCATCAATTTGAGAGAGAACTGTAGACATCTCCTCAAACGTAAGTGTAGATTCGCCGATAACCCGTTTCAGATGGTGCTTTACACTTTTTATCCCTGCTTCCCACAGTCCACCAAAATTTGGAGCATGGGGAGGGATGAAGTGCCATTCAGTTTGAGAGTTGGCGAGAGCAGCTGCAATGTCTTTAAACAATGAGCTTTCTAGAGCAAAAACATTCTGTAACTCCTTTGCAGCACCCACAAATTGGTACCATTGTCGTTCCAGATATGACGGCAATGTCCACGTCTGGGACAAACCGTTTGAAGGCTGCCAAGAAACCCTCAGACGTTAAATCTGAAACCGGTTCAATATGCAAGGCACGTGTGGCCATACACTGTAACATCTTTTTTTAACCTTAATTCTACGAGAGGATAACCCAGTATTCAGAATAGATTTAATGTATCTGTAGCGCCATCTTTGGTAAACCGTAACTATTTCTCCGCTGTCTGCCAACTGCATTTAGATTTGTTTTCACTAACGAAGCGAGAGGTGGCGTTCATGTCATTTGTTAAACAAGGTTTGACCAAAAAGATCTTCAGGTCTATGGTACGTATTTAATCTGTGTTCTGGTTTGTCTTTGGAAATCGTATGATGTTATTTTATTTTGTAAGAGGGTGGGATTTTTATTCCAGAAAAGTCCTTGAAATACAATATAAAAGCCAGTATTAGTTCCTCGAAGAGACTATTCTCTGTCTCGCTGTGAACATACTGTGATTCTGCCCGTCGTAATAAAAAGTTGTGAAGAAATCTCTGCTGATCTGCCCCGCTGTTGAAGTGGTGAGAAATTGAATTCTTTTTACTGTATTTCTTCAGTTTATTTGTTTGTGAGAATATTTGCTTAGGATGTTAATCTTTTTTCTAGGGTCCAAGGTTTTATCCAAGGTTTTGTCCAAGGTTTTATCCAAGGACTTGTACAGATATCCGTCTAAGGATTTGTACATCGGCTTACTTGCTGGGCCTACAGTGTGGCAGTCTCGAGAGCCGCCTGTTCCGCGGTAGCGCATCTCCTGCCAAAGAGGATCACGTATGGTTTTTTTACGTTTCAATAATCATATCACTTGCTAATACCCTCTCTTTGTCCGCCGGTGCAAGTCCCGAAGTGGTAGAGATGAGGGAGCCCAGAGAGACGCATCCGGGTGGCCGTGTGTCACCCGTAGACGCCCTCACCTTCCGGTCGAGCCACATTGATACGTGGAAACGTCATCTTTTCTTTAAACATTAGATCTTAGAAATATTTATGCATAAATGTATGTAATATGAAATCAGTTGACTTGTGATGTAATCTAGATTATGTATCTTGACCCTTTTATTTTTTTAAGAACTTGTATCTAATGTAATATGAGGTAGGAATTATATATAAGTGTGTGACACCGAATAAGTGTTTTCTTTGAGGAATACCCCAATCACCCGTCGACGATATGCACAGATACATCTTAGTACTTCTTTAGCTTTTTTTGTTTAATTTCAATTCTACTTTTGAACGGCGCCCTGAGCATCTCTTGTTCTACTGACTGCGCACCGGTGAGTAACGCCCCCTGGTAGGGCTAGGGCCTTCTACTAACCCCCCTTTACCGGGGCTAGGGGTTACAACACACGAACAAACAAATATACCCCTTATATGACCGTTGCCCGCGGCCTTTAGATACCCTCATGTTAATGGGTCCCGCATAGTCGACACCGGTGTTAAGAAAGGGCTTGCTTGGAGTAACCCTGTAAGCTGGAAGCTCACCTATTAACTATACCATATCTTATACATGGAACACAATTGTGTATATGGGTTCGAACTATACCTTTCACTCGGCTAATCCAATATCTGGTGCGTATAAAATTGAGCATCAGTTGTTATCCTCCATGAAAGGTCCTTTCATGAGCATCTGCTATAATCAACTTAGCCAAATTAGATTCATGAGAAATAACAACTGCGTGCTTTGTATCATCGGGGAGTTGAGACAACAAATTACCTACCTTTTCGTAGTGTCTGTATAGAAATCCTCACAGGCCTGTTCTTCGGGGGTAAAGGGTCTAGTTACAACAGGTTCAGAATCTAATTCCCATAATCGTTTAACCATCTAGTTTTCTTCGATTTGTGTATGCATTGCGATGACAGTGTTATGTGAGTGGATAGAATTTCCTGCTTTGTTAACTTGACCCGACACAATCCACCCTAAATGTGTCTTGAGCAATCGCAGAACCTATGGGACTCTTGATTAATTTTGCTTTTAAAATATGGGAATATGTTTCAGCTCCCAATAAAATGTCAATTTTGTTGGGTGAACTTTGGGTCAGCTAAACGAATATTGTAAATTGCTGGCCAATTCTGAAGTTTAAAACTGGCGTCTAGCATAACGGAGGTCAGTGCACTTAAAACATGCGCCATTACTTTTAAGGTGAAGGAAGGGTCATGCAATGACTGCATTTTAATATTAACAACATGTCTAGAGACTATATCACCATGACCACCTCCTATTCCTGCAATAGTTGTCTTCGAAACAATTTTTTTTTCAAACAAAGTAATTGCGCTGCTGCCTCAGTTATGAAGGATGCTTGCGATCCTTGATTTACCAATGCTCTCAATGTTTGGTATGACCCATTTTGAGATTCAGCCCTGATTAGGGCTGTGTTTAATAAGACTTTAGCTTGCGCTCATTCATTCACAAAATGGGTTGCTATATTTGCAGTAATATCCTGTGGTGTGGGCTCTGACTCCGAAATACTTTCATGTGAGGTGGTAGGCGTTACCCCCGCACTGGTTATACTAGGGCTCTTAGGGTGCAACAACGTATGATGTTTCCGCTGACTAATACGGCATTTTAAAAGAACACGACAGTCTCGGGAAGTGTGATTAAGTCTGAAACAATTAAATCACCGTGTGGTGACGGATTAATAATACAAAGTGTTACCACCCCTATTCATTCCATGGGTGTCGTAAGAGGCGACTAAAGGAACAAAATAAGCAGCTAACATCAGTGCCAAGAGAAGGAAAACTTGAAACAAACCCTTTACCAACCCGTCTGGCCAGCGTGGTATAGTAGGCCAAAACCTCCTTTCAAAGCCTATGTCCAGCAGTGGACTGTTAAAGGCTGTTGATGATGATGATGAATTAAATCATACCCCCAAAGACTGGGCAAGACTACGTCGCTCGTCACTATTCTCTTTAGAAAACTTTTTACAGTTCGCTAATTTGTGATTATCGGAGCAATGTGGACATGTTATACTAATAGAACCATGATTACCTTGGAGTGAGACTTAGAAAGGACCCACTTTGGCTTTCCTTTTGGTTCGATAAATTCAAGGGCTCGAAATCGTGTTTCTAAAAACTTACCAAACTGTTTGAAAGAAGGTAGATCTTCGGAGGATTCACTAACATGCAATTCCTATTCCTTCCGAGATTCAAACTTACTACATAAATAACAGGGTGAATTTTTGAGACGGGACAGCAAGGCTAGGTTTCTTAACCGTTATAGTTACAGTAAAACGCTTCTAGGAGACCATTAATATTTTTTAAGATATTCTGAACTGCATGTACAGATTTTGAAAAATATGTACAGCCAGCAAGAAAAGGGTCATTTTAAACAAAAACTTTTTTTGATGCCATCGATCCTGTTTCTTGTAAGTATCAAAAGTCGCTACTGGACCGACTGAGGTTTGAGTACTAGAAATGTCATAAATCGCAAAAAAAAATCCCATACATTTTTGTTTAAAATGACCTTTTTCTTGCTGGCTGTACATATTTTCCAAAATCTGTAAATGCCGTTCAGAATATTAAAAAAAATATGGATAGTCTTCTATAAGCGTTTTCCTGTAACTATAACGGTTAAGGTACCTGCCCTTACTGTCCCGTCTCAAAAATTCACCCTGTATATTATACATAGAAAACACCCAGACTCTAGACATTAGACCAACAAGGCAGTCGACATGATATTTATTATTAAAAAGAAAACCAGATAACATAAACATTTGGTGAGACAAAGGAATCGAAGTCGAACCAGAGATTTTAAGCACAGCAGTCACATACGCTACCAATGTACTATTATTATTATTATTTCTATTTAATTTTTACATCTCCCTGTACGGGGTAAAATTGCTGATTCCACGGGCCATAGCCAAATGTAATCAGGGCTTAAGTGATGGTGTATGTGGTAGAAACTGAAGATGTGGTGAGAAATTTTCGAGTTAGTCTGCAGGTGTTTAACAGGACTGCTTTCTGGAGTAGGTGTAGTGAATGTTGGGGCATTTCTAAGATGTCTAAGCTATGTTGAAGGCTTTTAGGTATTACGCCGGTTGAAGATATTACTATTGGAACTATATGAATGTTTACTGCTCGCCACTGCCGTTTCAGTTCTATTGCCAGATCTTGGTATTTTGTGAGTTTTTCAGCTATTGTGGATTGGATGTTATGAGTGTTTGGTACTGCTACATCTATTAGATATACAGTTTTATTTACTTTGTCGTGAAGAGTGATGTCAGGTCGATTGAAGTGAATAGTCTTATCTGTTATTATCGTTCTGTCCCAGTATACTTTGTGGTTGTTATTTTCTAACACTGTCTCCGGCTTGTATTTGTAATAGGGTGTCTTTTTGTCTATAAAGTGGTGTTTGTGGGCAATATGTTGATGTACTATGGCGGCTACTTGGTCATGTCTGTGTTTGTAGTCACTTTGAACTAGAGATTTGCAAGCTGATGTTATGTGTGGGATGGTTTCGGGGCATGCATGGCAACGTCTGCAAGCGTCTGAGGAAAGATTTTGTGCACGTATTATATATTTTTGATAGTTTCGGGTGTCGATGACTTGATCTTGGATGGCTATCATAAATGCTTCTGTCTCAGGAAATAGTTCTCCACGCTGCAGCCATTCGTTCGACGCAACTCTGTCGACGTTAGGTTGCTGCAGATCATGGCGATGTCTGCCATGAAGGGATTTCTGTTGCCATTGAGTAATTTTTTCTTTTAATTCTATAATGCGTTCATTGCAAGTGTCTGACGGTGTTTCTTGACATGGCCAAGGCCTTTGACACGGTATCTCCCCACCTCCTCATTCAGAAGCTTAATAGGGTTGGTGTCAGAGGTTTGCCATTAAAATTATTTGAGAATTACTTGTGCGACAGAAGCCAAAGAGTAGTGATTGATTCGTGCGTCAGTGACGAGCTAACCATATGTTACGGCGTACCACAGGGTAGCATCTTAGGACCAAGTCTCTTCCTAGTGTATATTAACGACCTGTGTCAGCTTGACCTTCCCTGTGGAAAGATAATTTCGTATGCTGATGATACAGCCCTTTTTTTCAGTGGAAATACCTGGGAAGATGTATTTAACAGTGCACAATTTGGCTTGGACACTGTAGGCGGATGGCTAAAGGCTAACTTTTTGTCACTTAATGTCGACAAAACACAATACATTGCTTTTGCCCATAGAAAACATCTGCTGCCACCTCAGACATTTTCTATTACTGCCCACACCTGCCATCAAAAAGATGTCATGTCTTGCTCATGCTCACCCCTTCAAAGACTTGAATTCATAAAATATCTAGGAGTACAGATTGACCAAACTCTCAGCTTTAAGCCACATATAGCAACTCTTGTCGCCAGAATACGTAAGTTGATTTATATCTTTAAAATTCTGCGACATGCAGCCGATTTAAAAACAATAAAAATGGTATATTATGCTTTTTGTCAATCAATAATTAACTACTGTATTCTTTCGTGGGGAGGAGCAGGTAAAGTCCAATTTCTGGAACTAGAAAGAGCTCAGAGAGCTGTGCTAAAGGTTGGTGCGGGACTGCCGTTTCGTTATCCGACCACAGAGCTTTACAGGATGTGGGGCGTATTAACAGTCAGACAAAGTTTCATTTTGGCTATTATTTCAAGGCAACACACTCAGATAGTGTACGATCCAAATTTAAAAAAAGGCAAGCGACGAAAAAGTAATGTTTGTAAGAATGCCCTCTTCTACACTAGTCTGTCCCATCGATTTTTCTGTTTTCTCGGCGGGTATCTATATAATAAAGCGAACTCCCTGTTGTCCATTTATTCGCTGACAAAAACAAGGTGTAAGTACAGAGTATGTGAATGGTTAAAAACTCTCGACTACGATGAAACTGAAAATTTACTCATCGTTTTGTCGTAGAAACAATAAATGTAAAAATAAATTGTTGATGATGGTAATGGCAGTTTGGTTAAATGCACATATTATTGCAGAATTTCCTATTCTCGCAAACACAGTCACGCATAACACTCAAATATATATACACACTCAAACACACACAATCACACAGGCACTCCCACATCCACACTCCCACACACTCTCTCTCTCACACACACACACACACACACACACACACACACACACACACACACACACACACACACACACACACACACACACACACACACACACACACACACACACACACACACACACACGCATTCGCATCATGTCTAATGTAACGTTTTTCTTTTTTTTTTATATATTTCTCCTTCCTTAGTATGTATATCGCGATCCAATATGTTAATCTAACCTGTAATAAAATAAGTGGCGTGGGGATCTGGTGACCTGTAACACAGGTTTCTACCTATCACAGGCACCAGCCTCTCACAAATGTGGTATTTGAATGGCATGTATTGGACCCTAAATATACCTATTGTAAGAACCATTTTTTGTAAAGAGGAAATAAACTTTTTTATTATTATTATTATTGCATTGTTGATTTCGGTCTGCTAAATTAAGAGGGGTAAGGTGTCTGTCGGCAAGCATTACAACTTCGTGTAGTGTAGAGTGTTGTGATCGTTGCTGAAAGTACAGTCTGAGTGATGTAATTTGTCTGTTGTGCAAATTGGACACATCTATTATGCCCCGTCCACCTTCTTCCCGCGGGAGGGTTATTCGTTGTACACAGGATCTAGGATGGTGTTTTCTGAAGGCTGTTAATGTTGTATTTATAGTGCGTTGCAGGTTTGTGAGTTCTGTCCTGGACCATCTTATTATACCGAAGGAGTAGACGAGAACAGGGACGGCATAATTATTAATTGCTTTGAATGTGTTACGCGAGTTCAGTTGGGAACGGAGTATAATGTTAATTCTATGTTTGAATTTTTGTTTAAGGGTGTGTTTTGTTTCTTTCTGTTTAATTTGTCTGTCTTGTTGGAATCCTAAATATTTGTATGAGATTCTAAGGGCTCAATTGTTTCTCCTGTCTGTAGTGTGTAGGCGCTGGTAGTAATTTTACCATTAACTACTGAAAATGTTTTACACTTATGAATTCCAAATTTATTATTATTGTACAATATCGGCACATGTTACCCCGAAGCCCAGTGATACCCGTTCAAATGAAACTTCTGTATCTCATAGTGAGTCAAATTTAATAATACAAAATCAAGGCTTATATACTATGGCGTGCAACGAAACCATAGTGTGACGTAAATCGCTCCTAACGCCATCTATCGAGTACACTAACAACAACTCTAAATATTAAATGTGAACATTCTGCCCACCAAAAGGAAAAATTTCCTTTTAGTACCGCCCACAATTAACAAACTCAGCAATTATATAAATTCTCGAACAATGAAAAAATATATAATAGTGGACTCGGCATTTACAAATTATTTTCCTACTCAGTTTTACAGTTATTGTCTATAAGTCTTAATTTGAGGTAATTCTAAACTCAGCGAAAAATAACAAATGTATAAAAACAAAGGGTATAAACTTCATGCAATATAACAAACACTAGCCTATAACTTTTAAATGTAAAATAAAATACTTCGGTATAAACGTACACAATGTCACTATTCAGTGACAGGCAGTAAACATAATTTTGAAGCTGGACGTTTAATCGTAGTACCTTTACAACGTACAGAGACAACGCGTGTCAAATTGTCCTTGCCCGGATGCAATTCAGTGATCCTACCATACAACCATTTACTAGGACCTAAGTTATCATCCTTTATTAAAACTATATTGCCTAATTTCATATCAGAAATCCGAGCAGTCCATTTGTGTCTTTGGAAGAAGTTGGTCAAATATTCCTGTTTCCACCTACGCCAAAAGCTTTGCACCATACGTTGTACTAATTGCCATCTACGTAAAGTGGTAACTGTGGTATACTCATAATTGTCGTCAGGTGGTACCACAATCGGTTGACCTACCAAGAAATGCCCAGGGGTTAAAGGGGCGGGATCATCCAGGTCACTACTACCTAGAGACAGTGGCCTCGAATTCAAACACGCCTCAATTTGAGAGAGAACTGTAGACATCTCCTCAAACGTAAGTGTGGATTCGCCGATAACCCGTTTCAGATGGTGCTTTACACTTTTTCTTCTCAAACGTAAGTGTGGATTCGCCGATAACCCGTTTCAGATGGTGCTTTACACTTTTAATCCCTGCTTCCCACAGTCCACCAAAATTTGGAGCATGGGGAGGGATGAAGTGCCATTCAGTTTGAGAGTTGGCGAGAGCAGCTGCAATGTCTTTAAACAATGCGTTTTCTCGAGCAAAAAGCTTCTGTAACTCCTTTGCAGCACCCACAAAATTGGTACCATTGTCGCTCCAGATATGACGGCAATGTCCACGTCTGGAGACAAACCGTTTGAAGGCTGCCAAGAAACCCTCAGACGTTAAATCTGAAACCGGTTCAATATGCACTGCACGTGTGGCCATACACACGAATAAACAAATATACCCTTATATGACCGTTGCCCGCGGCCTTTAGATACCCTTATGTTAATGGGTCCCGCATAGTCGATACCGGTGTTAAGAAAGGGCTTGTTTGGAGTAACCCTGTAAGCTGGAAGCTCACCCATTAACTGTTGTTTCGTTGTCGCAGCATATCTTATACATGACACACAATTTGTGTATATGGGTTCGAACTATACCTTTCACTCGGCTAATCCAATATCTGGTGCGTATAAAATTGAGCATCAGTGATTGTCCTCCATGAAAAGTCCTTTCATGAGCATCTGCTATAATTAACTTAGCTAAACTAGATTCATGAGAAATAACAACTGGGTGCTTTGTATCATCGGGGAGTTGAGACAACAAATTACCTACCTTTTCGTAGTGGCTGTATAGAAATCCTCACAGGCCTGTTCTTCGGGGGTAAAGGGTCTTTTAGTTACCACAGGTTCAGAATCTAATTCCCATAATCGTTTTAACATCTCGTTTTCTTCTATTTGTGTATGCATTGCGATGACAGTGTTATGTGAGTGGATAGAATTTCCTGCTTTGTTAACTTGACCCGACACAATCCACCCTAAATGTGTGTCTTGAGCGATCACAGAACCTGTGGGACTCTTGATTAATCATCATCATCAACAGCCTTCAACAGTCCACTACTGAACATAGGCCTCTCCTTAGAAAGGAGGTTTTGGCCTACTATACCACGCTGGCCAGACGGGTTGGTAAAGGGTTTGTTTCAAGTTTTCCTTCTCTTTGCATTGATGTTGTCTTGCTTAGTTTATCCCTTAGTCGCCTTTTACGACACCCGCGGGATGAATAGGGGTGGTGACACACTGTATTCTTAATCCGTCACCACACGGATAATCTTGATTAATCCTGCTTTTAAAATATGGCAATATGTTTCAGCTCCCAATAAAATGTCAATTTTGTTGGGTGAATTAAACTTTGGGTCAGCTAAACGAATATTGTAAATTGATGGCCAATTCTGAAGTTTAAAACTGGTGTCTGGCATAACGGAGGTCAGTGCACTTAAAACATGCGCCATTACATTTAAGGTGAAGGAAGGGTCATGCAATGACTGCATTTTAATATTAACGACATGTCTAGAGACTATATCACCATGACCACCTCCTATTCCTGCAATAGTTGTCTTCGAAACAACTTTTTTCAAACGAAGTAATTGCGCTGCTGCCTCAGATATGAAGGATGCTTGCGATCCTTGATCTACCAATGCTCTCAATGTTTGGTATGACCCATTTTGAGATTCAGCCCTAATAAGGGCAGTGGCTAATAAGACTTGAACTTGCGCTCGTTCATTCACAAAATGGGTTGCTATATTTGCACTAATATCTTGTGGTGTGGGCTCTGACTTTGAAATACTTTCATGTGAGGTGGTAGGCGTTACCACCGCACTGGTTACACTAGGGCTCTTAGGGTGCAACAACGTATGATGTTTCCGCTGACTAATACGGCATTTTAAAAGAACACGACAGTCTCGGGAAGTGTGATTAAGTCTGAAACAATTAAATCACCGTGTGGTGACGGATTAATAATACAAAGTGTTACCACCCCTATTCATTCCATGGGTGTCGTAAGAGGCGACTAAAGGAACAAAATAAGCAGCTAACATCAGTGCCAAGAGAAGGAAAACTTGAAACAAACCCTTTACCAACCCGTCTGGCCAGCGTGGTATAGTAGGCCAAAACCTCCTTTCAAAGCCTATGTCCAGCAGTGGACTGTTAAAGGCTGTTGATGATGATGATGAATTAAATCATACCCCCAAAGACTGGGCAAGACTACGTGGCTCGTCACTATTCTCTTTAGAAAACTTTTTACAGTTCACTAATTTGTGATTATCGGAGCAAGGTGGACATGTTATACTAATAGAACCATGCATTACCTTGGAGTGAGACGTAGAAGGGATCAACTTTGGCTTTCCTCTTGGTTCGATAAATTCAAGGGCTCGAAATCGTGTTTCTAAAAACTTACCAAACTGTTTGAAAGAAGGTAGATCTTCGGAGGATTCACTAACATGTAATTCCCATTGCTTCCGAGATTCTACGTCCAGCTTCAAACTTACTACATAAATAACAATAACATCCCAAGAATTTACATCAATACCAAGATTGGTCAGCTCGTGCAAACAGTCACTTGTAACATCCAACAGATCTTTTAATGCATTCGCGGAGACGACAACAATATTTCGTTGGCTAAATAACCTTTTTAGGATACACGTGGACATAAATTTCTTATTATTATATCTATTTTCTAACGTTTTCCAATATTTTTTATAGTTACTATCTGTTATTGGAACGTGCCTTAGTAATTGCTCTGCTTCACCTAACAATTGGGTCTTTAAATAGTGAAGCCGCTGTACGTCATCTAAGGTCTTATTATTGTGAATTAAAGATACAGATAAATCCCGAAATGATGACCACTCGGTGTATTTTCCGCTAAATTTAGGTAATACAATTTTTGGTAATTTAACCTTATTGTCAGACGATACATTGCAAGCTTCTTTAAGTGAACTACTTAATTTTAATTGAGATAATGCGTTTTTTAATTCTACCCTATAAGTTAAATAAGTTTCAAAAACTTTTTCATGAATGTCCTCTTGAAAATAATGTAACAATTCTTCCCCTTCCTAATCGCCGACTATATCCTCATATTTACCAGAAAAATTCTTGAATTGATTTTCCAAAACCTCTAACCGCGTATCCACGTAATTGTAGGTAATTCGTTCCTTTGAAGCTTTTTTTAAAGTTGATTAAACCTTTCTCAATTTGTCCTTTAAGGTCCTTTACTTTTCTAAGTTCCTTTTCCATCTTGTATCTTATGTGAGAAGCGTCGTCGAATGCAAGTAATTTTTCTAAGTGTAGATTTCGTTAAAATTTCAAAGTTAAAACTGAGCGTGATTTTTCTAAGTGTTTTTATGGTGCTGTTACCGATCAAAAATCAGGCATAGATTCCTCGTATCGTCGTTTTTATCGAAACTATTCTAAGTCCGAAAGAGTAACTAACCACCTTATTTTTTCTAAGTTTCGTTTAAACACTTGAAATAGTACTCACAGTTTATAGCCCACTTTGTACTTCATTACTCACGTAAGTAAGTGTATCCTCGAAGTCCAGTGTCCTCAATTATCTTCAACAGCACTTATTTGCATATCTCCCGCGTATGTCACTCCGTAGCTTTAATTTACTTGCCGTGTTCCACATCCAAAACGCCTTTCGGCTCTAAGGACCATGTGCAATACCAGCACATGTTACTCCAAAGCCCAGTGATAACCGTATAAATAAAACTTCTGTATCTCAGAGCGAGTCAATTTAATCAAACAAAATCAAGGCTTATATACTATGGCGTGCAACGAAACCATAGTGCGACGTAAATCGCTCCTAACGGCATCTATCGAGTACACTAACAATAACTCTAAATATTAAATATGAACACAACTAAGTAGATAATTATAATTAGACATTAACTTAAATTGACTTTGACATTGTATTTAATTTCTTTTTGATTTTATTTTTTTGTTCATTTGTATTAAATCAAAATCAAAATCAAAGCATTTATTTCAAGTAGGCCAGTTACAGGCACTTTTGAATTGTCGAAACAAAAATGAAAATTAAATTTAGCTACAGTCCCAGTCACAAGACATAAAAACTGTGAAAGTACTGTAGTTGCCCATTCCCTAGCGTAGATCTCTATGGAGAAGAACGGGCAAGAAACTCCATGGACACTCTTTTAAATCAAAATGTTTTTTACAAAATCTTGGTTACATCATTCATGTTGAGATGGTACATTATGTGAGAACGATGTAGCAAGACGTGCACGTTAAAAGTGTCCATAGTACAACAAAAATACAATTCAAAAATAAAATAATTAATTCAAATAAGCCGTGGCAACTAAGAGATGACCAGTCACAACTGACAGCGACCGTTCACTAACATGACGCATGGATCAGCACCATTCAACTTAACCATTTTGAAGGGAATTAAATGATCCGACACACGCGCCACCATCAGCGTAACATTTGAGTGAGCATGACATACTCTCAACCGCCAGGGCAGATTCAAGTCAAGAAAAGACATAGGTTTCCAGTGAATGATAGCTTGAATAGCTTCCTAGTACATAGTACTCACACAATATGGGCTATGCGATTATATAATACTAAAGAAATTGAATCTATACAATGCAAAGAAAGTTGTACAATCTTCAGCAGCTCCAACAATACCATTTAATGCTATCAATTTATGCGCCCCTGTCCTTGTGAAGCAGGACCAGCATTGAGCCAAGCATTTTTATCAGCGATATAATCGCTCAACTTGTAATATGCTTGCTTACATAGTGTGCGTTTAATGCATGTTTTAAATTTTGTCTCATTCAGTTCAAGAATACTTTGTGGAATTTTATTATAGCATCGCACGCGAGGTTTAGTATGTAAACCGGGAGTCCAATCATCCACCGGAGCTCAGAAGAGAATAATGCAAAAACAATTGACCAGGTCGCCATGGTCCGTGTGGTGACGGATTAAGAATACAAAGTGTCACCACCCCTATTCATTCCATGGGTGTCGTAAGAGGCGACTAAAGGAACTAAACAAGCAGCTAACATCACTGCCAAAAGAAGGAAAACTTGAAACAAACCCTTTACCAACCCGTCTGGCCAACGTGGTATAGTAGGCTAAAACCTCCTTTCAAAGGAGAGGCCTATGTCTAGCAGTGGACTGTTAAAGGCTGATGGTGATGATGATAATAGTTAACATGAAAATAATTGATAATTCAGTGATGAGAACATTTCTGAATTTAATAATGAATTAGAAAACATTTATATTCGCAAGTCAAATAACTTATGTTATGGCAAACATGTCTTGAACTATGTTGATCCATTTTTTACTTGCATTCTATAATTTATTGTATGTACACATGTGTTTGAGCGAATAAATTTTATCTTATCTTATCTAAACTAGATTCTGTTTTAGTATAGTTTCAACATTATTAGTTATAGGTATAACTGTTATAATTAACTTAAGAAATAAACGTGCTGAACGAGTTACTGAAAATATCTCCATTCCATCTTTAACTCCAATACCCCGCTTACGCGCTACCTAACTATGTACTATATTTACCTTAATATATTTTATATTTTTTTTAAGTATACTTACTATAACCGTGAGTTCACTTTTGTTAGGAAGGTGTTATGTCGCCCCTCTATATGCTATTTTGTCTACCCATCTCCCATTTTCGCATTGTCAGCTTTCCGTTTTTCTCTTCCATACACCCCGTCACCTCGCATCGTCAGTTCTATGCTCTCTCTTTTCTACGCCGGTTTAGTTTTAAAACATTTGATTTTTATAAATTTTAAAATTATTAATATAGTTTTATTTTGTACTTTTCAATTCGATTTCTTATTTCAAATCTAATTTTACAAGGTCGTCATAATAGTACGGTGAGCTTCACCCAAAAGAGTATTTTTTTTTAAATATATTTGAGCCTGCCAAAATGACTCTACCCTGCCTAATAAAAAGTATGAGACAAATCCAAGCTAGATTGTTTCATAACATAGTTTCATTTGTTAATGTTCTTTTCATTGTTTAGTCTAATTAAATGCATAATTTTTTTTTTGTTCATTGTATTTACAATCACTTATTTGTTTTGACTTTCGTAGCTAAAAACGTATTTTATATCTAACTTTTCCTTCTTTTCATTGTTATATTTTTGTTAAGATCAAAATGTTCATGCTGATAACTTTTACAGTTAGAATATCATGCTGTAGGCGAGATATAAAACCTTAAATATTAAATATCCATAAAGTAATGATGCCACAATATGTGCTAATAGGAACCATTGTTGCTTTTTGTATCCATATTCTGATCCTTGGAGGCCATCTTTAACTATGTACCTGTAAAAAATAGAAATAACTGTGTATCAATGCCCATCCAGAACATAACTACCTAGGGATTATGATGTGGATCAATGCCCATCCAAAACATAACTACCTAGGGATTATGATGTGTATCAATGCCCATCCAGAACATAACTACCTAGGGATTATGATGTGGATCAATGCCCATCCAGAACATAACTACCTAGGGATTATAATTATGATCATTGTTCCGTGTCTTGATGAAATTTATTTAAAAAAGTATTTTGAAAATATAGTTTATCAGCCGTCTCATTACCATAGTATAGACTCTGCCTAGTTTAGGATCAGGGTCGCTTGTGAGGGGACAACGTTCAAGGAAAAATTATCGCACAAATATCTAAATAATTTATGTAATAAAGAGAATAAATGTTATAAGTGTATCTATGGAGGAATTCCAGAGGCGACTAAAGGAACTAAACAAGCAGCTCACATCACTGCCAAAAGAAGGAAAACTTGAAACAAACCCTTTACCAACCCGTCTGGCCAGCGTGGTATAGTAGGCCAAAACCTCCTCTCAAAGGAGAGGCCTATGTCCAGCAGTGGACTGTTAAAGGCTGTTGGTGAGGTCGCCATGGATTCTACTCATGCTTTCCATTAGGTAGAGTCTCTACACTATAAAATATTTAAGCTTATCAAAGTGACTCTTCACTTTTTTAGACTTAAATATACAAAAAAAAAATTTGGTCTGAGGATAGGTGGTTTTGATATAAACTTCATGTGTTTGTAATCCTCAGAAATATTTCTAGGACAGAAATCGTTATGAAAGAGGAAAATAAATTTTTATACATATGTATATTAAAATAAAGAACTGCATTGCTGGTAATGGTTTTACCGGTAGACATACCTTCGTAACCCTATAGCCCATATTCTCAGAAGTTCCTTCATTTCAATGGTATCAACGTCACAATTGAAAATAATTCGGTCATTATCCGACATGCGGTTGATCATTGCTTTTAATCTATCAGATTTTAATTTCCAATCATTAAAGAGGAAGTATTTGTAAAATTTCTGCATTTTGTCCGTTTTGGTATAAGTCTTCACTAATCTGTAAAAAAATAGTTATTAATTATCTATGTATGCTTTAGGCACTTAAAAAGTGATATATAGGTGAACCTTAATACTCTAGATTTTATTATTGTAGGGTATAATAGGACAGAAAACAGAAAGAGTAAAACTACTGTGGTAGCATTAAATAATATTAAATAAAGATAGTGGTTATTTATAATGTTTAGTGCGAGGGAATACGGACAAATGATTATGTGCTATAGTGTAGTCCGCGGAAAAGCGTCACTCACGGACTTTGCCTATTTACCGGTTGTAATCCTTGGTTAGGAACACGAACTACGGCAAAGTTAATTAGAGGTCAAGAACCCCTATTTCGAATAAAACGGTGAATAAGATTAGAAGATAAAAAATCGCAAAGTCCAGGCAGTAGGCACTACTTCTGACAGACAAGATCAGCTGTGCTATGACCGAGGACAATTATGTAAGTAAAATACAGTCACTAGGTAGGTATTGTCGTTAATTTACCGACGCCGCCGTAGGTAGTTAAATTAAATAGTTATGAAAGGCATTGGACCTAGCTACTCAGTGTGCGCAATGCATTGGTGGCTTCTGAAATGAACAAAAATCTTGTCACATTGTTTTTTCCGGATACAATTATTTTTAAGGACAACTGTTTGTTTTTTTTTTAATAAGTTTTGGCGTGCTGATGCTGCATCTTTCGTTTTCGGAAGTTGTCTGGTTACACCCTGTATATATATTTCCAAAAAAAATATGTTTATGTATTTACATCAGTAGTCTAGTAGCCATGATCCAAGCTCTGCTTAGTTTAGGATTAAATAACGTTATGTGTAATGATCAAAAAAAATATTATATCGACTTTTTTATGGATTAATCTATAAGCAGCTGTTATAGATTAATCCGTGTTCCTTCCCACTATGATCCCGGGTCCTTTAAGCGGGGCGTGAAAAAGCATCTCACTAAGCCGCCATAGTGTGGGCCGCCATACATTATTGTCTGCATTCGCAGCAAGTGTGGTGGCCCCCACTCTTGGATTCTGCTCATGCTTTCCATCAGGCAGGGTAGAGTCACTTTGGATGGCTTATGTATAAAAAAAAAAAAAAAAAAAAAAAAAAAAAAAAAGATAAAGAAAAAATATTATGAGTTTAAGTTTACTTACGGGGGGATACCCTCAGGTCTCAACTTAAACAAATCCAATACAGCGTCTATCACATAGGCAGGTATGTAATGTGCTAGCCAAAGCATTATGGTATATACAATTTGGTTACTCGGCTCACAACCCCAAGTGTACCATATGGCTTTCGGGGTCATGAGACGACCCATGTCATCATGTCTTAAATAATCGAGTAGATCTTCTGCAAAAGAAAAATACGTAGTATTAAATATTAAAGTAATAAATATTAGTAAAGGGTTTTTAACTTATGTTAGCTAAAAAGGAAAATTATAAAGAATTACATTCGACATAATTGATAATTGAATTTTCATAAGTGAGATGATAGATAAGAATACAGTGTTTCATCACCCCAACTAATCCCATGCATGTCGTACAAGACAAGGGGAGCAAACTATATAGGACAATAGCTATGCAATTAGAAGGCTATCTTGAAAAAAATGTTTATGTGTTGAAACTCCCACAGGGCTGAGGTGGTGTGTAAGAATCGGATCAACTAAAAACACACGGTGTGAAACTTTGCGCTTGAAATAGGAGAGATCCAGTACCTGCTGTTTAAAATTTGGAGCCCTCCCAGCGCCAGCCTACACAGATGCGCCATCTCTTCCAAAACATGCGGACGTCGCTTCCTCGTGTCTGGCCACTAAAGCGGATGGAGAGGAAAATCCGTCCATCCGCGGCCACACTCAGGGCGGCATGAGGCGATGATTTCCTCACGCAGTTTGTCAGACACATTGTGAAGTGCGTGTGGTGACGGATTAAGAATACAGTGTGTCACCACCCCTATTCATCCCGCGGGTGTCGTAAAAGGCGACTAAGGGATAAACTACGCAAGACAACATCAATGCAAAGAGAAGGAAAACTTGAAACCAACCCTATACCAACTCGTCTGGCCAGCGTGGTATAGTAGGCCATTACCTCCTTTTCAAGGAGAGGCCTATGTCCAGTAGTGGACTGTTGAAGGCTGTTGATGATTGTGAAGTGCAACATTACGTAGTTACAACGTGCTTTAAAACAGTCCGCACTCGACCAGCATGGGGACATATGGATTATGGTTTACTGATGTTTGTATAACATGTTGATTTCTCATACTCACTCCATTTGTTTCCTTGTCCAAAGCTGGTAATAATATATATACTATCTGTATCCTTATCATTCGTCCGCTTCCTTTCAAGCATGTCCCATCCTGCAGCTATTATGGAATTATTTACCGTATCCACCGAAGCAAAAGATAGCTCAATAGATTTATCCAACATACAAACATGGGTTACACCCAAACCTACACCCAAGACCAGCTGAAATTGAAATCATATTTTCTAATGCCATTAACAAATATTAAAAATTAATTAAATAATAATAAAATTAATATTAGTCATATTCGGTTACATATTTTGCATTTGACTCCATATTATCTACTTTGTGTAAAAGTGTTAAGTACAGCAACCAGAGTCGCCGTTTTTCTGGTCGTCAATGAACGCCACTGTAGAATGAGAACCTAACCTGTCAAAGTTTATTTGCTAAACTAGCGGTAGCCCTCATTCTGTTCTCTTGACTACCGTACTACATTTTATGATCACAAAGTATTTAACATTATTCATCGCGAATATACAAAAACACAATGAACAATAATATAACAATAACAGATTTAAATTTAAATTTAATCTTATGTTTTCTCTTGGTCGGAAATGTTGGCCATAAATACGGCCAAAATTTCATTTCATTATTTTTACTAACAACCTAAACTTAATCGACCCCTGAAATCATTTAAAAAAATTCTAACTGTCACACCTATTAAAAAAGCATTTGGCTATTTAGTTTGTAAAAAAGTTAAGCTTTATAGAACAGTAGGTACGTGTGACAACAATACTGCAAAGTGATGAAATACTTGAAACCAACAGTACTTTTATCAATTCGTCAAACCACCGTGTTAAACTAAAGCCGTTGACTACCAGTACTGTTGTTGGTTGGTATTTATATCAGTTATTTAATACCCATCAAACAAGCTCTGCTTACTTTGGAGTTAGTTATTATTGCTATTATAAAAGTAACAGGCGTTCCATACAAACTCATTTCCAATGAGATCTTAAATTCAATCGTTTATTCAATAGAAACTTTAATCCTCCACAAAAAAGAGTGTGTGAAGTTCCAGTTTCTTAATAGAACTGTAATTTGAAACTGGAACTCTAACGAAAACTTTGAGTATTAATATACTCAAAGGCCACTGTGCAGCCCACTACCTTTGATAAGTCGGTTTTCCTGTTTCTTTTCAGGTAAACATTGGATTTCTATGTTATTTGAACAAGTTTGTTGTTCCAGATGATTCAATGGAAGGTTGAGATCGCTTATCGTATTTTTCATAATTTGGTTTTCCCTCAGTAACTCATTCGTTTTTTCTGTTCATGCTGTATGTTCTTTTAGGAGGTCTTCATATTGGCTATTCATATAGGTCATCGATTTGTTCATTTGTTCAATATTTTCTTTGATTGGATGCACTTCCCTATTAATAGCGCTGTTAAGGTCCTTAACAATACTAATAACTGTTCTTTAAGTTCTCCCTTTGTTACGTCTCGAACTACCTCACCAACGTCTTCTGTTGTCAAGGGTAGCTATGCGGCGTGAGGTGGGGAGTTAATATCTTGTCTTTTATTACCTATAGTGCTTAACACACTACGTATTATCGTGAGAACCTACAACGCCGCTATTTAGACACACGTTACAAAACCAGCTTGTAGGTAAGACGTAGTTATCATTGAGGCAAACAAATAAAGTAAAACGTTTAAGACAGTTGTTGCATTTTACATACTTTTCGTCTCTCGATGGCCTGTTACAACATCCGAATAATGTACTAGGTTTCTCCAAATTCTTAGTTGTCATTATAATTGATAAAATGTTTTGGTGTAATATAACAAAATCTAAGTTTACTGTTTTATTGTCAATACAAAAAAAAAGTTACGTCACGGTAATAATGTCAATACAAAAAAAAATAATGTAAAACAACAAGATATAATAATTATTATTACATGTCAGAAATAAAATGGTAATGCATACGGAATTACCTTAGTTAAATTATAAAAATAATTCAAAACTTACCCCAATGGGTCCACTCAGACAAGATTTTAATGTGATCCAACCGGGAGTGGGTTCCAAATAAGCATTCGTCACTATGAAATAGATACATAACATTTAAATTAATAATTCGCTAAGTCTCGCCGTGTCCGTGTGGTGAGGGATTAAGAATACAGAGTGTCACCACTCCTATTCATTCCATGGGTGTCGTAAGAGGCGACTGAATTCGGTCCCGGTTGTTTTCATAGGATAACATTAGTGTGGCTTAAAAACATCGTAAGATTACGTAACCAAAATGCCCCAAGTCCCCAATACTCGTCCATCGTGAGGACGTATGTCTTTAATTCTCTCCTGAGAGGCGACGTTGTTGATGATAAATCCAGCAGTAGCCTATTAAAGTCTCTATTATGATGATGTATCTTACCAAATGGCGGCCTCACGATACACACAGGTAGATCATCAGCTCTTCTGATCAGGTCTTCAGCTAACGCTTTTGTAAATGTATATGTGTTGGGCCAGCCTTTAATTAACCTAAAAATAAGACTATGTTCATTAAACTCAAATTTGGTTTTATTAAAAATAATTAACCATTGATTTTGTTGTTCATCATTCTTACACAGAACTGCACTGACTCAAATGATTGAAAACGTGAAGAGAATATAAGAATGGCAGCCACTATACTCGCTGAATGCAGGCAATGCAGCATGGTGAGTCATACATTTTGTATTTTTGAGGAACAGGTTTCATGTCCCTCTACTACAATGGGAGAAATTCTTGACCAAGCGAGGTCATCATACCGGCTGGGCCGGGGTCCATCGATTGATGATTAAAAGTCATTATTCGCGAGAATTCCTATTTCACGATACAAGGTTAGTAGTTACTCCATAGTTCAATATGTTTTTGGTAGATGGTGCTGTGTTGATTACATATCGGCACATCAATAATGCACTCCTATTCGATTTCAGCCATGGAGTCCAGTCATCTTCGCAGGATACATTATACTGCACAAAACTTATTTTTAGTTTGGTATATTGCATTATAATTTGAATTCTATAATTTTAACAAGTAAACCGACTTCTAAAAAAAACTAATTCGAGTACCCAAATCGCGACAATTTTGTCTATGATATTTCAGGAGTTCCCTCGATTTCCTTGGGACTCCATTACCAGTTCCCGACATGGTGATGATGGGACTACCTGTGAGCTATGCCAAACCTAATGCAAAAATATTTTTTAAAATCCTTTCATGAACAACGAAATTATCGCTGAACATACATAAAAAAAAATACGACGAATTGAGAAGATTCTCCTTTTTTTGAAGTCGGTTAACATTAGTAATCTAAAAACCACGACCAAGAGTTGAAAATCATAAAAATATTTCAAAAACTGGACAAATGTATTCTTTTTGAAAGACGCAGTCAAAGATTCACGGCTATGTTGGTATTTCATTTAGTTTATACGTTTGACTGCCGGTGAAAAACTTTCATAATAAGTCTTAATTCTTTTCTGAACTTACCCTTTTGTTATTTTATCGATCCGTTCCTCATCCATAGTCGTGACCATGTCTATTAAGAGTTCAGGAGTTATTGGGCATGGATAAAACTGTTCTAATACATCCTGGTTTATGCGCTCTGAAGTCGTATGTGTATATGCTGTGGAAACGTATGTTAGGCATCTGAAAAAATCAATTAATGAATATACTAATACATCAATTTTTTTTTACGAGTAGAAATCCATCACCCCGCCGGGGTTTTCTATGCGGCGGGGAGATGTGTGGCAATTGAACCGACTAAAACCGCACGGTGAACCCTCTGTGCGCCTAAATTTTAGGAGTCCAGAGCTTAGGCGGCACACACAGACGTCGACCCTCGTAGCTAGTCAACTATACGGATGGAGGAGAACATTCTGCGAAAACGTCATCTCGCGGAACTTCCACCTCCTAATCCCACGGGGGTGTTCCTGCCAAGGCGCACTCCGCCTCGGTGGATATACGCATATATGGCTCTATACGCCAACGTGTTCTGGAGCCGCCAATGGCGCGCCCTATTCTGGTCGGTCAGAGCCGACGCCCACACCGGTGTACCATAAGTTGCCATAGACTGGACAACCCGGGGGGAGACGCCCTCTCAGAACTCCGTCGTATCCCATGTTCCATAAAAGTAGTCCGAGGACATACATATAATAGTAGGTCAAAACTTCTGTCCGAAGATGGGCCTATGTCTAGCAGAGGACTGTTAAAAGCTGTTGAAGACGGTATGATAATATACAATAAATATTTTGTACTACATATGAACCGATTTGATCGAACTCATACTACGGACTGACGAACAAATAGAGCACCTTCGGTGTGTGTAAAATAAATCTGAGGTTAGTACTGATAGAAAACAATTACAGCATAAAATCAAGAACTTACTTTAGATTAGAACAATCTCTGGCCAATTGAAGAATTTCTCGTGTACCCCTAACGTTCTGGAGTGTGGCCTGATGAAGAGTTTCGTCAAACCTTACTGTTGCTGCTGAGTGAATTATTAAATTGACCTGAAATTGAAATATGAGGAATTAAATTACTGAACAAAATTTTGAAGAAAAAATCATCTAGTGCGTGTCAGGTCACGCATGGTATCGTAGTCACCCATAATGGCACGTGAATTTAAAATTGTGTTACATAGATAATGGACCAAGAGCCCAGAGCCGCCAGACCTACGTCATTAGTGCAAAGCTGAAATTTTCAGGATTATTAGTACAATGTCTTGTTAAGATGTATCTGTACCCATTAGTTTAAAAGCGGGGCCGTTTCTGAGGTAGCGCGAAGTAAAGATGGATAAAAACCTTACTTACCTACGTTAAAGGTGCAAAGCTAGTATTTACATATTTTTTCAAGAATATTATTTAACATTAAGATTCATTACTGCCAGACACTTTCCGTGGGCCATTACTTCTGCCAGACGTCTTGAAAGTTGTAAAAAAATTAGGTAAACTAAGTTATAGTAGCAAACCTAAATTTTATACATATTATCTAAGGTAGGTACTATTTTAAGACCCTTTGTATGCGGCCAGACCAATCCGAAGGGCCAATCATCCCCCTAGACACCTTTAAATATTTGTAGTAATTAGGAAGCTGAGGTATATCATCTCTGGTATTATTTCAAGAATAAAATCGTAAAATATTAAATGGTTCTTTCACGCTTTTTATTTTTTTAGCTTCACCTGTATGTTTGTTTGTTTGTAACCAACTCCTTTGGGTGCGATTTTGACCCACTTTAAACGGCCAGACTTTGTAGATTTATCGGAAACCGATGACAATACACTAATATGAAAAAATAACTAAAAAAATCTTTAAACAAATTAGTATTTTTTTAAAAGAATAGTTTTAAAAAACTAAACAAATAGACTTTTAACCTAAAAATAGAAAATAATTTCAATGTAAAAAGCGTAGGGCGACGTTATTGAAATATTGTCCCGTTTTGTGTGTGTTGGTCCAAGTGGGTCAAAATCGCACCCAAAGGAGTTGGTTACAAACAAACAAACATACAGGTGAAGCTAATAAAAAGCGTGTGAAAACCATTTATTATTTTAAAATTCTATTCTTGAAATAATACCAAATTTGATATACCTCAGCTTCCTAATTACTACAAATATTTAAAGGTGTCTGGGGGGATGATTGGCCCTTCGGACTGGTCTGGCCGCATACAAAGGGTCTTAAAATAGTACCTTAGATAATATGTATAAAATTTAGGTTTGCTACTATAACGTAGTTTACCTAATTTTTTCACAACTTTCAAGACGTCTGGCAGAAGTAATGGCCCACGGAAAGTGTCTGGCAGTAATGAATTTTAATTTTAAATAATATTCTTGAAAAAATATGTAAATACTAGCTTTGCACCTTTAACGTACCTACGTTAAAGGTGCAAAGCTAGTATTTACATATTTTTTAGTAAGGTTTTTACCCATCTTTACTTCGCGCTACCTCAGAAACGGTCCCGCTTTCAAGCTAATGGGTACGCATACATCTTAACAAGACATTGTACTAATAATCCTGAAAATTTCAGCTTTGCACTAATGACGTAGGTCTGGCGGCTCTGGGCTCTTGCTCTATAATAATTGTTACTTTTTATTTTGTTAGTTTTGTACGAAGTTTTCGAAGTAAACTCATTCTACAAGTTAGACCTCTCTAACTAGTTTCCTTTTCCAGTCTAAGGGTTTTCCTTCAAAAGTTTATTTTATGTAATACCATTTTAATTCTTTTCAGATTTTCGGAGTCAGCCATTTAGCTTTTAGAGAGGGGGAGGGGGTACCGCAACTCGGGTGCCGACGATTGTGAAACGGTCTCCGTCCAGTTTGCAGTTACTAGTGGCTTAAGTTTGTTTGTTGACTGGCGGTTGTGAGTATGTCATGCTCGCTCAAAAGTCCTGCTGGCGGGTGTAGCGGATCGTTCGGCTCCCTACAATAATATATGGTTGAACTGGACGATCGCTGGTGCATAGGTCATGCTCGTGATACGGGCGCCGCCAGTCGGGGCTGGTCATCTCACAACTTCTATATTATATTATTGTTTAATAATTTTTTGACACTACCTGTGTAAATATCAGCATCGTTACATTGTCCTCACATTTAATAAAAATGCCTAAAACAATGTAACCAAAAAAATTTAAAAACTATGTTGGAAAAGAGTGTCCATGGAGTTCTTTGTCTGTTCTTTTCCATAGGATCTACGAATTGGAACAGACAATTAACTTAACGACTGATTACTGACTGAGTACTTGAAGTTTCAAAAGTGCTGTGGAGGAACGGGTGACGTGTTCCTCCAACACAAAGAGGGGATCCTCCGACCAGGCGAGGTGATCATGCCTGGTGGGCCACTGCCCAACAGTTGATGTTGAGATGTTGTATATATGCTGATGGACGCGAGATTGTCTTTTTCACGATTCAGGATCAGTAGTTACTCCGTATAGCTCGTTTCGTGTTTTTCTTCGTAGTTCCGTGTTTCTTCGCTAGATGGCGCTGTCGTATGTTTTCGTCGTGCTGTATGTGGAAGTTGCCACATCACTTCCTTCCATTGTATTGCCGTTGCCATATGTGCCGTTGTTTTGGTTTATTTTATTCAAAATGTGAGCCGTCACGGGACGCCTGGCAGATGTGAAACATCGCCATTATTTTGTAAAAGTAATATGCAGAAAAGAACATATTGTAATAGGAACTAAATATGTCATAATGATAAAATAAAATATTACTAATTATTAAAATAGTAGTCTATATATACCATCGTATAGCGTGCCGTGGCGACGCGTCGCCAGGCCAACGCGTCGCCAGGCCAGAAATCTGTTTTACGTGCGGCTATAGATGTTTCACATCAAAAATGGTTTGATTTGAATCATTTAGAACAGTTAATATGAAGACATCCAGACTGTAAACTTTGGACCGAAGAAGTGAGACATTCGAGTAAAGGTTACATGGAATGAACTCCATTAAAATTGAAACCTGTAAGCAATAAATATTCAGCTTATTTGCATTAAATAAATATTTAATAGGTACTTTGTGAATGTCATGTTAATACATAGAAATGATGTACAACTTGCAATTTCTTTAACTTTCCTTACCTAACGATTTTAAAGAGTTACAATTTGGATTTAAAGTTATTTATAAAATTACCCTACTTTCGTTAGAATTTATGATTTGATTTAAAAAAAAAAGACTACTAGCCAGTAGAGCCACGCTGAATCCAGCACAAAAGGGCCTGCTCGACCGGGGTAGTACTACCCTCACACAGAAGACCATCCCAATAATGACAGCATTCTTGTTGTCGTATTTCGTTGGTGAGTGTGAGACCGGAAGCCGAATCATTCTGCACTGTTCTCCTGGCCTCCGGAGGCAATGATGCAGAAACAACTGATTTTTCCATCAGGCAGAGTAGGGTCACTTTGGAAGGTTTACATATAAAAAAAGCGGCAAATTGCGAGTCGTACTCGCCTATGAAGGGTTTTGTAGAAGCAAGTAACATCATTTAAAAGTTCTTTTAATGTACTGATTGAATGAAAGGTAAAGATTTATGACGAAAAAAAACTACTTTCTAGATCTCATTCAAACAATTTTAAGTGAACGTTTGCATGGTAATGTACATAATATATTTTTTTTAGTTTTATCACTCCCGCATTTTAGAAGTTACAGGGGGGGGACACATTATACCACTTTGAAAGTGTCTCTCGCGCTAAATATTCAGTTTAGAAAAAAATGATGTTAAAAACCTCAGTTTAATTTTTGAAGACTATCCATAGATCCACCCCACACGTATAGGTTTGATGTAATATTTTTTTTTGAGTTTAAATACCAAGTATGGGGACCCCCAAAATAATTTTTGTTTTTTTTTTCTATTTTTATGTGAATATCTTAATGCGGTTCACAGAATACTGCTACTATACTAATTACTAATCTACTAAGTTTCAACAGTATAGTTCTTATAGTATCGAAAAAAGGTGGCTGTGACATACGGACGGACAGACAGACATGTCGAATCCATAAGGATTCCGTGTTTGTCATACGGATTTGCTACGGAACCCTAAAAAACCCGCATTAACAAGAATATACACTCACTTGTGTGGTGAGTAGCGTACGTCCATGGGTGTCGCTCATGACTTATCATCAAGTGGATCATCATCATCATCAACCTTTGACAGACCAGTGCTGGCATGAGAATTTTCTTAGAAAGGTAATTTTGGCTTTCTTCCAAGCTCGATTTCCTACCCTTTGCAATTATTTTATCAATAATATTACAATAACAACTAACGCCATCTATTGTTTGTTTTCAGTACTATGTTTTGCAAATCGATTGCCATAGTTTATAGAGGATATTGTTTTAAGATTAGCTATGACAAGATGGCAAAGACTCCCTTACTTGTTACTGTTAGGAACGAGCGGTCGCATATTTTTCATCAGGCAAAATTGTAGCTCAGATATCATTTATACTCAGTGTGTTAAGGTTATTCAGAAGTCAGAAATATATACAAATAGCTTCAGATTTGTCAGACAGCACGATTGCACGTATTGTATTGAAATCAGTGTATAAGCAAATATTTGTAAAGTGTAATTTCAGAAATTAAAATCAAATCAATTTCATAACGCCATCTAGTCCCAAACTAAGCTGAGCTTGCATTATGGGTACTGGACAACTGGTATAAATACATAAAACTACTTTTGTTTTAAATATATATGTAAAATAATGTATAGAAATACAAACATAGTTAAAATACATATATGTATAGAAAACACTGTCTTATTTCACAAACATTGACTTCAAGTAATACAAAAGTACCTGATTCAAGAGTTACCTCGTTTGCAAGCATGTTCCAATCATTGTCACTGAGTCCTAATCTGAGTATGCCAATATCCCCTTCAACTGCAACTATTTTGTCAGCAAAATCTGGCTTCTGTTGCCGTACGCTTTCAAATACCTAAAGTCAAAAGTTAGGTTAGAATTGGTCGAAGACAATCTCAGGAATTCCTGACCCCATACCCAGGAATCCCTGGGAGACCAGTTGATTGACAGTCGCCAAAAGCTAGACCAATGAAGTAAGCACAAGAATATAGAACTTTATTATATTATCTATACTCACATCTTTTTCTAGCAACGATCGCAGTCTGTCTTGGATTAAAACCCCCCTTTTTGGGCGAAATAATACATACATTTTCTTGAGTTCGCAAGATCTGTAAATATAAATACATTTAACCTTAATACTAGGCTGGGAGGAGATGAATGATGACTGCCCAAGGCTAAGACATTTGGTGGTGCAGTGGTACCGCTTTACTTGAGGTCTCGGGTTGATTCCCGGGTCGGAACAAATGTTTGTTCGATCTGCAAATATTTGTTTCGGAGGTTAGGTATCCCCCGCATCATCGCATAGTGGTAGCGTTCTCAAAAGACTGGCAGCATTGCGATAATTGGCAAGGCAAAGGCAATGCTATTTTTTTGTTGTATTAACTGCCAAAATTACTCTGCCTTGCCTAATGGAAAGCATGAATTCTCTGTGCTAGAAAATATGCAGCATTTTATTCACGAGAAGTGTCAGTTTATTATTTTATTATTCAAATATTTTTTAGTATTGATAATGTTATATTATTATTAACTAATTATTGACTGTTTACCCTACCATCTGCTAGGTAGTCTAGAGATGCATTTTTTATAAGGTATCCCACTGAAAAAAAAATACATTCTTGCTGATAAATAATTGAATGAAGTTCTCTAGAACTCTAGAGTTACCTGAACAATTTCTCAATAAGTTGTTGGCCTATGAACCCGGAAGCACCTGTTAAAAATATTGTGCACCCACGGTAGAATTGCTGTATGGGAGAATTGCCAAGTTGTGTCAGTTCATTGATAGGCTTAAGACGTGACATTACGAATGTTTCAAACTCTTGAGCTGGATCCATTATGGAACCTGAAGGATGGATAAAGCATACTATATATTTTTTTTTTATATTTAAGTCTACTAAAGTGACTCTACTCTGCCTGATGGAAAACATGAGTAGAATCCAGGAATAGGGGTTACCATCCGCATCGTGAGGGTAAGCAATGCAGCATGGCAGCCTTTTATTTCCAGTTCTCTTTTCCAATTTAAATATTATTTATTAGTAGTATAGTATAATATTAGTTTAAAACAATATTAGTATAGTATTAGGTCCTTACATATAAAATTGCCGTTTTGTACGGGAGGAATATAAAGTCCAAAAAAATGGTAATCTGTTGGAACAAGGTCCGGGAGTACCGTGGATGTCACGGACTTTCCAATTGTAGCTCATCTAACTTAATGGCAGTACTTTGTGCAGTGTGTGTTCTTGCGTTATCGTGATTCAGCAGTAGCCTAGAGCGATTGACCAGTCTCGGTTGTTTAGCACATAAGTTTTTCCTTTATGGTTTTCGGTTGCTGACACTAGATATCGTAATCATTTGACTTTATTTTAGGAAACTGTAGTGAACGATAAACGCGCTAGCCACCAAACTCTCACAGTTAACTTTTTCTGAGTAAATTTTCGTTTAGAGCAGATTTTGGCTGCATCTCCAGGGTTCAGCCATTGCGACGAGTGCCTCTAATTATCGTACAGTATCCACTTTTTTTAACAAGTAATGATTCATTTAAAATCCCTTTATTATTGTGTCGTTTGAGCAAAGTAACACAGTAGTCCAATCGTGTTTCCAAGTTCGATTCTCTCGATTTATGAGGTACCCATCGCTCAAGTTTCTTTACTAACACCGTTGTCTTTGCCACTTCAAATTGACATCCACGTGTAACCCTAAGAAACTTTTTTGTAGTCATTATTTCGACTTTTTCACCGTTAGATTCTACTTGCCTGTGACCCGTGTCTTTTGTTTTCTGCTTAAATTGCATTAATTTAGTTTTATTGATATTAACATAAAATTATTATTTTGTAACCATTGAATCATTAATGTTAAACTATTATTTATTATATTTTCATCGGTATATATAACAGTGCAGTTATCGGCAAATAGTACCATGTGGTCTATAGTAGACTTCGGCAGGTCATTTATATAAATAATAAAGACTATTGGACCTAAAACACTACCTTGTGGAACTTCATATTTTACTAATTTACTCCCGGACTTAAACTTTGATGATACTCGTAATCTGACTTCTGTTTTGAAGATAAGAACTTATCAGGTCTAAAGTGTTACTCCTAATACCGAATGTTTCTAGCTACCTCAGCAGTATATCATGATCTACATAGTCGAAAGCCTTAGACATGTCTATGATAAGCCATTATTATCGGGCAACAGCCCGACAATAAAAAATAAAACAACAGTTTTATTTTTTATTTTAAGTATTGGAAAGCTTAATTCGTAAAACAGCAAATGTATCATAAAATGAGTTAAAAGCATCATTTGCATACTTTGAATTGAAATCTTCACTAAATCTGAGCTCCTGAATTAAAAACTTCCATAAATGTTTTCCATTGTGCGGTAATAAGCGACGCCTAAGAAAAAGAAGGTAAAATCGGATATAGACAAATAAGTTCACAAAAATTGCTGACCCCGACAGTTAAACAAGGAGGAAGTCATAATATCGCTGTAATTGGTAACAGATACTGGGGGTATCAAGGGTTCTCAAAATGAAGTTACTGACACTTTATCATGAATAATTGGACTAATCTCTATGCTTTAATAGCTAGATGTTAATGGCTAGACGACGAAAGTTGTAATCTAGTTTGAGAGCCGATTACTTTAGTTTAATACCCAATACTCTCATTTAATTAATGTTAATTGACTATTATTTCAAAGTAAAAAGAGGGAATTTAAATTTAATTCCCTCTTTCTGCCTTGAAATAGTGTTAAAATTGGTTTAAAAAAGGTGTAGGTGCCCTTGACTGCTGATGCATTTATAATACACCTTTGGTGACCACAGTACTACATTGTTTTATTTAATTTATTACAATTTATTATCTATACGAATAACTAAAATTGAAGTGTCGATACTGACATCAAAAATGAAAATTTTAAAATTTCTGTTTGTCTGTCCGTCTGCCTGTCTATCTGTTTGTTTGTTCTGGGTAATGTCTGGAACGGCTGGACTGATTTTGACGGGACTTTCATCGGCAGATAGCTGATGACGTAGGCTAATTACGGTTGTTGGAAAAATATTCAGATATAACTCATCATTGCTCCTTTGAGGAATCCGCTAAGCATGACGTGGAGCACTATATCGAGACAATGGGCCGTCCAGTGTTCAGTAAAGTGCAACCTTTGCCCTCAGAAAAGTACAATATTGCCAAAAGAGAATTTCAAGATTGGTGAAAATGGGAATTTGTCGCCCGACAAATAGTAGGTGTGCGTGCCCATGGCTTATGGTTAAGAAGAAGAACGGAGAATGGAGGCCCTGCGGGGATTACAGGATGTTAAATAAAATTACAGTTCTAGATCATTACCCACTACCGAGATTGTTAGATTTTACTTATATTTTTGAGAAAAAGTAGAATGTGATCATTGGTCCTGTCCAAGATAGATATGTAAAAGGCTTATCATGCTATTCCTGTGGCTAAAGTGGATATTAAGAAGACCAGCGCAATTACAAGGATGGGGGTTTTCAATTCGTACGGATTCCGTAACAGTGGCTCTAGTTTCCAGAGGTTGATAGACGATATATTCAGAGGTTTAGATTTTATATATATATTTGTGGACGACTGTTTATGTGTTTCTGAGAATGAAATGGAGCACACTAAGCGCGTTGAGGTGATATTTGAGCTACTGAATGAGTAATAAGTGTGAATTTTTTTAATCAAAACTTGATTTCCTGTGTTATCATTTAACGAGCCAAGGTATACAGCTGACAAAAGAGAAATCGGAGGCGATCGTTAGTTTTCCTAAACCAAACACGGTGCAGGAGCTTAGGAGATTTCTCGGTATGATCAGCAACAAAAATAGAGAAGAAGGAACAGATTAGCATGGTGCAGAACAACGTGAACGCACAAAAAAAACACGAAGCCTTATTAGAAGAGCTCGCGAGTCAAAAGGTATTATCTACTGTAATGCTCTGCGCTATTTTGCTGCTTTTTTTTTTTTTTTTTTTTTTTTTTTTTTTATATTTAAGCCTGCCAAAGTGACTCTACTCTGCCTGATGGAAAGCATGAGTAGAATCCAGGAGTAGGGGCCACCATGCTTATTGTGAGGGTAGACAATGTAGCATGGTGACCCTTACCATGGCAGCCTGGTTTGATTATTCTGCATCATTCTCCCGGCCTTCGAAGGGCGGGAGAATGATGCAGAATGATTGGGCCTCCGGTCTCACACTCACCAACGAAATACGACAGCAAGAATGCTGTCATTATTAGGATGGTCTTCTGTGTGAGGGTAGTACTGGCCGGGTCGAGCCGGCCCATTCGTGCTGAAATTAGCGTGGCTCTACTACCTACATACGTGGTGTACGTGATGTGCCATCAAGTGGGCAAATATCTGTAGAAGAAGCTGATGAAGGCCACGCAAGGGCGAAGCAACGCAGTATAGGTCTGGTGATAATAACGGCGAGTGATAATTGTAATAACGATTTTGTTGACTAGAAGATATTGTAGTGTGATGACGGCGTAGTTTGTAAATGTTGCTGACAAATGAAGGTCGTGACTCGCGGGCCATCGGGGCCATACGTTTGTTTGGTAATGTGATGATTGTTATTGCCATAGGTCAGGTTCAATATTGTAAACAATAAATTTATGACGGAGATTGTCTGAATTTATTACCGTAATTTTTTTTGGTGGGAAGTTATACTCCTGCGTCATATATTGTTTAAAATAATTAATAGAAATGTATACAATAAATAAACACATCCAGCTATCTCAGCATATTTTGGACATGAGTCTATTAAATTATCGAGCACGTAGAATTCAAACAGTCATTTCCTCGTTGAGATCAAGATGTGATTATATGCCTTGTAGCGATAGGTTTTAGCACAGAATACATAATAGTACCAGTACAGAAGACTCACTACGAAAAGTAAATTAAAGTTATAGATACCCTCGGTGTCAAAAGATTAAGTTCAATTCAGATCGCACAGCGCCGAATCACTACGATTATATTTACCTACAGTTGCGTCTCTTTCTATCGTGTAGCTCTTAACTGTTCTGACGATGTCTGTTCGACCGGCGTGTCTGACCCGGCAGGCAGCTGGCCGACTATACCTAAACTGCGGAGTGACACCCCCCTGGTTTTAGATTATATAACGTAGCTGTAAGTCGGCACCCTTATCCGTGTGGTGACGGATTAAGAGTACAGAGTGTCACCAACCCTCTTCGTCCCGCGGGTGTCGTAAAAGGCGACTAAGGGATAAACAACGCAAGATAACATCAATGCCAAGAGAAGGAAAACTTGAAACCAACCCTATACCAACACGTCTGGCCAGCGTGGTATAGTATGCCAAAACCTCCTTTCTGAGGAGATGTCTATATCCAGCAATGGACTCTTAAAGGCTGTTAATGATTGATGAAGTCGGTACCCCTAGCCACATATTACAATGTATTATTAAGAGTAGTTCCTGCACAATAAACATTAGTCTCATTGTGTTTACGGTTTTTGTTATTTTAATCGACCTATGGCTTATTAATAACGATGATTAAAAATATGTAAAATAACGTAACAGAAAAATCAAGGTCCCGGAACTTTAACTTACAAATAGTTTTCTATTAAGTCAACCAATCATAATAATAAATTACAAGAAAACTATTTAAGAGAATAAAAAAACAATGTGTACCTTTATAATGGTTTAAAAAAATACGAATTCTCACTGCAACGAACACTACTAAACAATGTATCTAAAATTTACATTTTAATACCTGAAAGTAGTAGTATATATAACAATAGCTCATGAATAAAATTATAAATCGTTTTATTATTCACATACAAATCGAAAAACGTCATGATTAATGCACTAAAAAATAAAAGCGGCCAAGTGCACTCGCCCATGAAGTGTTCCGTAGTAGCAAGCAACATCATATAAACGTTTTTGTAGTTCGTTGTAACTTTTATCGATGTTTTAATAATACAGTTTTCATTGAAGAAATGTAAATTGCGGTTAACGATATAAGACGTATTAAAAAAAGATACTTACTAGATCTCGTTCAAACCAATTTTCGTTGGAAGTTTACATGGTATTGTCTTTCATGTATTTTTTTTTAGTTTAATCATTCTCTTAATTTAGAAGTTACAGGGGGAGGAACACACATTTTACCACTTTGGAAATGTCTCTATATTGAGTTTAGAAAAGAATGATATTAAAAACCTTAATACCATTTTTGAAGACCTATCCATACACGAACAAATCGAAAAACGTCATGATTCATGCACTAAAAAATAAAAACAGCCAAGTGCTAGTCGGACTCGCCCATGAAGGGTTCCGTAGCAGCAAGTAACATCATATAAACGTTTTTGTAAATAGTAATGCGGTTCAGAGAATACATCTACTGACCGAGTAAGTGGCTGTGACATACGGACGGACGGACAGACAGACAGACAGACATGACGAATCTATAAGGGTTCCGTTTTAGGCCATTTGGCAACGGAACCCTAAAAAGAGCTAACTATTTACCTGAGTAAAAATGACCCAAATGTTAACAGAATTCATGTCTAAATTGCCACTACATTCGCTACATACGCCTAGAGGCCGTGAACTTTTCAAATGTGTGCAGATAAGAACTATGAATGTGATTTCATCAGGCCACCCCACATACTGGCCCACGGACCCTTGTAAAATACCGGATGTCATTGACTTTTGCATCAGCAAAGGAATTGCAAAGACCAACATAACCTACTGTAGTTGCTGGGACCTGTCATCTGATCACTCTCCTGTTTTTCTTGAAATCTCAACCGACGCCAGGAAAACTACTAAAAAATGCGTTTTGCATCACAAAAGAACTAACTGGAAACTCTTTAGGGATCTTGTGGATTTGTCATTCGCTGTGCCGATATCACTCCAAACAGAGAATGATATCATAAATGCTGTTGAACATTTCAACACAACTGTCCAAGATGCGGCATGGAATTCTACTCCACTAAGTCAACACAAACCTATGGAGCAGCTAATACCCATAAGAATTCGGGATAAAATTAAGGAAAAACGTGAAATCAGAAAATTGTGGCAAAAAAGCAGATGTCCTGAATTAAAAAAACGGTTGAACAAAAAGGTAAAGGAACTTAAGCGTATCTTAGAACAAGACTGAGATTCGGAAATTCAAGCATATCTTGAAGGTCTTGATCTAACAGTAGCTACAAATTATTCCCTATAGAAGGCAACCAGAAAAATTAAACGGCCTATACAAGCCTCAACCCCTGTAAGAAAAATGGATAACAGTTGGGCAAGAAGTGATTTTGAAACGGCTATCACATTCTCAGAACATCTGATCAATGTTTTCCAGCCACATCCCTATGAAGGTCCACCAGAACACGCGGCTGATGTAAGATAATTCTGATTATTACTCAGTCTCAACTCTCACTGAGTAATAAACTTTTCGTGTATGAGGCGATATTAAAAACTATCTGGGCATATGGTTTCAACTCTGGGGAACTGCATCTCACTCGAACGTTCAAATTCTGCAAAGATTCCAAAACAAGATGCTGAAAATAATAACCAATGCTCCTTGGTTTGTCACAAATGAACAACTGCATCGTGACTTAAATATAGTAACAGTCCGACACGAAATACAAACATTCACAATGTCGTACAAGAAAAGAATATCTAAACATCCTAACAGTTTGGTAGGTGACTTGATGGACCAGACAATTGCAACTCGTAGATTAAAACGTAAAATGCCCCAAGACATGCTTTAATAGCAAAAAAAATAAAAAAAGTAGGCTGCGATGCACGCCAGTAAACAATAAACATCAAGACAGACCTACTATTAAATGTCCCAGCAAGGAGACATCGTAGTAAGAAAAAGACAAAAAAAAAACACGTGCGTCAAAAGGAGGGTAATTTTTTTCGAGAGTGTGTAAGTGTATGTATGGCCATTTCTTTATCAAGCCCCACAGCCCAAACCGCAAGACGGATTTTGACATATGAGGTGTCACTAAATTCGTTAGATTTGTTAGTCTATATAGTCAGAGAGAGAGTGAGCATGTTAAGCCGTCGGTCACGCTTGTCATAAACATCTATGGCAACCTTCGAGTTTCAGTTTGCTAAGGATCACGGAATTGGCAAGAAACGTTATAACTAAGTACTTGCTCTTGGATGTTTTTAATTCGCCCAAAGACCTCTAACTAAGCTTCACGACTGCTATCTTATGATATCAACAAGGATCGACTGCTTAACGCAGCACGGAAACGCTCATCACATATCATGCCACAAACGGCCACCCATCTACGTCTGACAGCGCTGGCGTTGCTTATCTCGGTGATTGTTTCTAATCACCTAAGGCCACTCGGCTATAAGTGCTTCAGTTTCACTCATTATTGATGTTAGCCGCTTCCTGGAAAAACTGACATTCAGGTAAACAAATTTCAATGACTTCTTGTAGAGATCAACCCTAAACTGAAAATATTATTTTTAATGTATTATATATAACTAGTTGACCCAGCGAACTTCGTACCACCCAACTTTAAAATTCCAGAACTTGATCGCAGCGCCACCTACCGGGTCCAATTGCGAATCTAAACCATTCCCAGATCCCCTTGAACACACACAAGAAATTTCATCAAAATCGGTCCAGTCGTTTGAGAGAAGTTCAGTGACATACACACTCACACAAGAATTATATATATAAAGATATTACTATCAGAAGACTTACTGAAGATAATCGGTGTAAGTACATACGAGATTGATATGAGCCAAATTCAGTAAATTTAACATCAAAATTTGATAACAATAAAATAAAAATCAAAATTCTAAATTGTTAAAATACAATCACGGATGTTCAAATGATCTTTATGACATTGTGACAGGAAATGAAACGTGAAAATATTGTTACATTCCGAAAAGAAAGCAACGTTCTTCTACATGGGTCTTTGAAGAACCAACCAATAAAATTGAGGCAAGAGAGTAGCACGGCCAAAAAATTATTTCCTTTTTTTCTTCAAGACGATTTTACTTGAACAACAAAAAAACAGTTAATGCTGAGTGGTACACCTGGATGAGTTGTCCAGTGTCATTGAAAAAGTTAAAGTTATAAAACCGGTGGAACTAATAGTCATCCGTAATAATCTTGGGAATGAAGGCTAGGAAGTATTACGTATTCGTTAAAATAATTAATATTCATGATGATATGCTTGCTCGCCTTTGGGTCGATCAAAGGTTGTGCCATTAAAAACTTTAGTAACCAAACTTCATTAATAATTCTTTTTTTTTTAATGTTTTGAAATAGTTTATTTAAATGACTCAAATTAAAATTTCCTTTTGTAACTTCAAGTAAACCTTTAACAGACTAGTAGTATGTAGTGTAGTCAAGTCGTACATTTGCTAATTTTCAAAATTGTCTTGTATCTCAGTAGCTTTTGTTTTAGTGCTATCAATTGGAGTGTTATTGATAGTGTAACAAGTGAGCGAACGTAACCTGTCATGTTACATGTCCCTAGCTGTCCTACAAAACATATTTTCGGATTTTTAGTTTTTTTTGTAATAGGACATGGAAACGTCAAGAATAGACCATCAGTTCATCACAAAGATAAATATTACCTGTAGACATAGTAGCAAAAGACGGAACCTAACGGGGCCGAAACTGTAGTTCGCCCGCCCCCTAAGGCTGCTTGTAACCTTAGTAAAACTCAAGTCATTGTCGTTTTCAGTTCGTCGTGACGTCACTGCCTTAGGTCTCTTGCAACGGTACACTTGTCCGTATATGGACAAGGTGAAGAACCTGGAGATCTATATCAACAGTACCTTCTGGCCCTCAGCTGCCAGGAGCTGCGAGATCGAAATTTTCTACTATTCTTTCTCTCTTTCTATTATTCTTTCTCTTTTATATAACATTGTTTTGAATCATCCTACCTGAGGTCATCAGAGAACCTGAGATCAAGAATGCCTGGGCATTCTACCAAATTTTTTGATCACTCCTTCTCTTTCCAAGCAGTTTGGTTGTGGGAAGCCCTACCAGTGACTAGACCTGCACAAGAGACTGGTAAAGGAACATTACCTAGGAGTCACCTAGGTTCCTTAACTTACTTTTTATTCTTAATCAATTAGATCGTATGCCTTCATTTAAGTATGTGAATATATTTGTTCATTTAATTTGATTTCCTGTTTATATTTATGTAGTAACCCACACTGTGTAATACTATAACGGCTGATAATTTTTAACTATTACTATTATTTTTTACGTTTTACCTACCTTCAACACTCTAGACACCATCCTATACTTTCTTCTATGTTTAATCTCCATCCCATGTATTTTTTTTTTCAACGCCATCTAGTCCCAAACTAAGCAGAGCTTATATTATGGATACTAGACAACTGATATAAACACATAAACATTTATTTTTTTGTAAATACATACATATTATACATAGAAAAACACCCAAACTCATATTTTTGGATCACACAAACATTAGGTCCGGCCCGGGAATTTAACCCGAGACCTCTTGATCAGTAGCCGCATACGCTGACCACTAGACTAACATTGCCTGTAAGCTATTGCCTCCGAACAATGAATCACCAACAAATTCATAACATTCATACGTAACAGTCCAGGAAACGAGCGAGGAACTACATCACAGAGCAACTACTACTAGAGAAATCACTCATATGGAGCTGTCAAATAATTGTTAGGGTCCCGCTCACCCGCTGCATAGATTTGACGCTAGCGTCGGGCTATTTGATTGGTCTAAATTTTATGTCAAAATTAGTTAAGATCTTAGACTAAGAATGACCAAGACCTGACATGCCAACAAGCGTTACCACGAGAGAGTGAGATAACGATACTATTTTCCAGTGTGTTAGAGAAAAATAGAGATACGTATTATTTGTCCTTATCGCCGTACAGGTTTGTCACAAAACATTTGTGTCAAACAAATTTCAAAGCGGGAATTTATCAGGAGTGAAAATAAGGCTTTATGAGTGAATTACTGTGTGATTTTAAGTTTAACTAATTGTTTTCAACCCAGATACTTTAACAAATATGGTACAGTGTTGTGTTTTCGGCTGCAAAAGGCGTAATGAACGCAAATATGAAAATATAACCTTTCACACGTAAGTATAAAAAAGCGGCCAAGTGCGAGTCGGACTCGCCATTGAAGGGTTCCGTACCAGCAAGTAACATAATATAAAAGTTCTTGTAGTTCGTTGTAACTTTCATCGATGTTTTTATACTAGAGTGTACTAGTGATTGGATGAAAGGTATATTGCGTGTTACGATTTATGACGTATTAAAAAAAAACTACTCACTAGATCTCGTTCAAACCAATTTTCGTTGGTAGTTTACATGGTAATGTACAACATACATTTTTTTTAGTTTTATCACTCTCTTATTTCAGAAGTTAGAGGGGGGGGGACACACATTTTTCCACTTTGGAAGTGTCTCTCGCGCAAACTATTCACTTTAGAAAAAAATGATATTAGAAACCTCAACATCATTTTTGAAGACCTATCCATAGATACCCCACACGTATAGGTTTGATGAAAAAAAAAATTTTGAGTTTCAGTTCTAAGTATGGAGACCCCCAAAATGTATTGTTTTTTTTCTATTTTTATGAAAAAATCTTAATGCGGTTCACAGAATACATCGACTGACCAAATTTCAACAGTATAGCTCTTATAGTTTCTACAGTACAGTACAGTACATAATTTGAAAAGCTCTTAATCTATTAAATAACTAGTAAATAAAGTAAGTTATTGTATAATTTATATAAAAACTTACAGTTACCATCCTGACTATATGTTGAACTAAGTTTTCAAGCCACCTTCCAGCTTAATTACACTATTTCAAATCTTTACAACAAATTTCATTTTTACAATCATTAACTCTCCAATTCTCAAGAACAATGCCACAACTCAGTGATATCCAAGCAGCTCAGAGTAGTTTGGAGGAAAGTTTCTCTACAAGGATGGCTCAGCTGGAAGCTCAATTACATTCTGGATCAAACTCGAAAGAAACTGTTGCACGGGTATCAGAAGAGTTTAAGTCATTCCGTGAGTTGATGTTCAACATGTTGGGTCTGCTCCGCAAGCAAATCTGTGAGTGTGCCAGGATGGTGGATATCATAGAGACCCGTCATAGACTTAAGGCTCTTATCTTTCTTGGAGTGCCCGAAGAAAATAAGGAGGACTGCAGTAAGACATTGCTTGATATTTTCAATCAGAAGATGGGTCTTAAAGACATGACAACGTCTAGCATCCAGGCTTGTCACCGCATTGGCACACCATCTAAGGATAGTCGTCGCCCGGTTCTGATTCGCTTTTGTTCAGCGGAGGTTCGAGCTGCAGTATGGAAGGCGAAGACGACGTTGAAGGGGTCCGGTTATACGGTAAGAGAGTTCCTTACGAAAACTCGACAGACCACTTTCAGTATGGCCCGACAGCATTTTGGCGTCGCGGCCTGCTGGACTCAGGATGGCACTATAATCGTTAAACCTACAGACAACAGTCGCCACAAAGTAATAACACCGGACGAACTGAAACCCCTCATAGCCAAATATCCGAAGGCAACATCTTCACCCAAAACGACTTCAAATGCAGACATTAAAAGTTCGCGAAAGTAATGATCTAGCACGCGAGATCTATAACACAGCTATCACCATTTGTAATTTATACTTTTGTTTAGCACAAGTAATTAGTTTGTTGTTACAAAACAAAAATATGCAGGGTTTTTGTATTGTTTACATTGCATTTCGTTACCTGTCATTATTATGTCATTGCCACAAGGTCAACACTTAGTGTCATTCATGTCTACATAATTGCGTTTCGTTCGAATACGTTCAGAAACTTATGAGGAATGGAAGAACATGAGAATTATTTCTGTAATTTTTTTTTTTTGTTGTTTTGTATCTTCTTTAAATATTGTTTTTATTTTTTTTCCTTTCTTGTGTGTGGTGTATTGATTGATACATTTTGAAAATGTTTTAGTTATACAAATCAAACTGTATGCGGTACATTAATTTTGTGTGTCTGCTGGCGGGTGGTGTAGAAATACGGACGCCAACTTCAGCTGTCCTACAGGTCACATAATTTTTATTTTTTTACTTTATTTTATTATTTTTATTTTATTTTACTTATATTTATATCTATAGTATTCTTTTTAGGTTTTTTTTTTAAATATATACATTTATGAGCGATGATGATAGTATATATCTTTCTGCCGATGACACATTGGAAGATGCTAGCTTCATAACAAACAGTCTTAGTGATCAATTACGACAAACTTTTTCAGCTCAATCTCGTCATTTTCTAAATGTTTGCCATATCAATGCGCAAAGTATTCCAAGTCACTTTAGCGAACTAACTGAGACTTTTTTCAACAATAACGTTCATGCTGTCCTGATTTCGGAGACTTGGCTCAAACCCGATCTACCGTCAACTTCGTATCCTCTCTCTGGCTTCATACTTATCCGCAATGACCGTCTAGACAGAAGAGGTGGCGGTGTCGCTATCTATTTACGTAGTTTCCTATCTTATAAAATTTTGGCCTCATCCTCTTCTGATCTTACCACCAGCGCGGAATACCTATTTCTCGAGGTTTGTGTCAAGGGAGTTAACGTTATTCTAGGTGTAGTATATTGCCCTCCAACTGTTAACTACTTCTCTAGCCTGGAAACAGTGCTAGAATCTTTAGGGTCGGAACACTCACATCACATCATCATGGGAGATTTCAACACCGACCTCCTCGCCGAAAACTCCCCTCGTACCCGCAGTCTTCTCCAGATTGTCCAAGCAACCAGTCTCCATATCCTGCCCCTTCAAGCCACTCACCACAACTTAGTCTACCAAGATACTTGGCTAGATATAATGCTCACCTCTGCTCCACACCTTGTCTCGTCCCACGGACAACTCCTTGCTCCTGGTTTTTCCCATCACGACTTGATCTTCCTCTGTTATATCCTGAAACCTCCCAAACCTCCTCCTAAATTCCTACAACTTCGCAGTTTCCGTCGCATGGATGTTGAGAAATTACGTGCTGATGCTTCTCAGATTGATTGGGTGTGTATGACTACTGCTACTGACGTGAACAACAAAGTTCGCATACTCACTGATAATATCATCAAATTGTATGACAACCACGCACCTATCAGGAGAGTAAAATTAAAGCGTGCCCCGGCTCCTTGGATGTCGGAGCAGGTTCGAACTGCAATGAGACGAAGGGACCAATCCTTCCTGCGCTTCAAGAGGGATCGCTGCGAAGAAAAGTGGAACTTGTATAAGGCTGCAAGGAATCGGTGCAACCAAGTGATACGCAACGCCAAACGCCGACATATACTTCAAAATATAGAGTCATCTTCTCCGTCCAATATCTGGAAATTTCTTAGTACGATAGGAATAGGTAAACGGCAACATTCCGTATTCAATAATACAATTGGTTTGAACGATCTCAATCGTCATTTCTCATCCACTGCTTCGCTGGATCTTCAAACTAAATGTGAAACGCTTCGATACATATCTGGTCTTACCAGTCCCACTACTGACTCATTTGAATTCTCTCCAGTGTCTCTTGAGGATATCAAGAAGACTATTTTATCTATCCGTTCCAATGCGGTGGGATGTGATGGCATCAGCCGTCGCATGATTATCACCATCCTAGACAGTATTCTCCCAGTAATTACTCACATTATCAATTTCTCCCTCGACTCTGGCATTTTCCCCTCTTTGTGGCGCAAGGCCTTTATCATTCCTCTCCCGAAAAATAACAACCCTTCACTTCCTGAACATTTTCGTCCTATTTCTATTCTTCCTTTCCTATCTAAAGTACTCGAGGCCTGTGTATATAAACAACTTTCACAGTTTGTATACCGAAACCAACTTTTAAGCCCTCTACAATCAGGCTTCAGGCAAGGTCACAGTACAGTTACCGCTCTCCTTAAAGTGATTGGCGATATCAAAAAGGGCATGGAAGGCACAAAAGTCACAGTTTTAGTCTTAGTCGACTTCTCTAATGCCTTTAATACTGTCAATCACGAAATCCTGCTATCTATCCTTGCTTATCTTATGGTTCCTCCTGAGACATTGGAATGGTTCTCCTCTTATCTTCGGGGGCGACAACAGTGTGTTCGTGCTGATGAGTTATCATCAAGTTGGTGCGACCTCTACACTGGCGTCCCACAAGGCGGAATTTTATCTCCTCTCTTATTTTCAATTTTTATTAACCTCTTAACTCAACATCTTCAGTGTGCGTATCACTTGTACGCTGATGATCTGCAGCTGTATTCACAGGCAAGGGTGGAGGACATAACGCAGGCTATTGATGAGGTCAACAAGGACCTTGAGGTCATAAAATCCTGGTCAGCAAGATTTGGACTCTCTGTTAATCCAAGCAAATGCCAGGCAATCGTTTTAGGCAGCAAACGTGTTATGTCCAGATTGGATACCGCCTCAGTCCCATTAATTTATTTTAACGGCTCAGTGATTCCATTTAGCTCTTCAGTAAAAGACCTGGGTTTACTCATCGACTCTACTCTCGATTGGCGAGCTCAAGTTACTAGCGTGAGCCAGAAAGTAACTGGAAACCTACGAAAATTGTATCGTCTCAAAAACTTTCTGCCTGTTAAAACTAAAATTACACTCATGCAGTCCTTGATAATCCCGACAATCGACTATGGTGATGTGTGTTACTTCGACCTGAATGCAGACCTCCTTAATAAACTAGACCGACTTCTCAATAACTGCATTCGATACATTTTCAATCTTCGGAAGTATGACCATGTGTCTGCTTTGCGTTCAAAGTTAAAATGGTTGCCTATTCGCCAGCGGCGCAATCAGCGAGCACTTACTTCTCTATTTTCATTTCTCAATTCACCATCCTTACCTACTTACCTTGCTCCGTATTTTCGTTACTTGTGCTCTAACCATGATAGAAATCTTCGCTCAGTTAATAATCTGCTTCTCTCATGTCCCTCTCACAACTCTGACTTCATGAACTGTTCGTTCTTTGTTCAGGCAGTACTACTCTGGAATGCGCTCCCGCTCGAAGTCAGGATGTCCACCAACCGATTCACATTCAAGAGAAAAGTACATGATCTCCTTCTCGATGAACTGGCAGAATAATCATTTACATACCTTAGACTCACTCTGCTATTTACCTATATTTTATAAATGTAGTATTTATGTATATGTATGTATGTATGTATGTGTGTATGTATGTGTGTATATATATATATATGTATGTGTGTATATGTATGTGTATGTATATGTATGTATGTGTATGTATGTGTATGTATATGTATATTTGCATTTATTTTGTTATGTATTTGTGTATATTGCATGTAAGTTTAATTATATTGTGAGCTATGTACATTTTAGTGTACATAATATTTAACCTCTGCTGTGCACCTACCTTATAAGATTTCTACACCACCCAAAGGTTGACTGGAAGAGAATGCCTTGGGCATTAAGTCCGCCTATGTACAAATTTAGTGCATAAAGTTTATAAATAAATAAATAAATAAAATATAGTTTCTGAAATAATAGGCTGTGACATACGGACGGACAGACAGACAGACAGACAGACAGACTTGACGAATCTATAAGGGTTCCGTTTTTTGCCATTTGGCTACGGAACCCTAAAAATCGCGTTTTATTGGCCTAATATTGTTTTTAATATTAACTACGATTAATTACATAAATTTTTGTTTGTTAATGTGCAGAAATAATTGAAAATAAGTGATAAAAACTAGTTTCTAAAGTGTGAAAATTTTGTAATTATCCGACCAAATTGCGTAGGTTGTCACAGCTAAAGTTTGAATGACCATAAATGTGTTAAGGTAATTTTGCAAGGTTACCAGCATTTTAGGGATAACGCATCGGCCTTTTGAAATTACCCCATATGGTGAGGAAATTTAATTTGATTTGTGTTTAATTGTCCTCCAGATTTCCAAAAGATGAAAATGTGCGTAAAATGTGGTTGAAGGCTACTGAACGACAAGGTTGGGCAATAGCAAAGCTATATGTAAAAATATTTGAACGTAAGGATATATTACAGTACAAAAATATGCTAATAACTAGAGACAAGAAAATAAACTAATTTCTTCAACATACTTATTTTATTTAAGGGCCAATAAATACTATAACCTTCTAAAAAATGTTTTTTTTTAATGTTATCGATCTTGATCCCGGTTACATCCTCAGCTTTTGTTTTGAAGACCTTCTATTCTAATCTAACCATATTTGGCAGATTTTTAAAACGTTTGGAACGGAATAACGATTCTCCCTTAATAAAGGGGAATTGTTTTAACCTGGCAACATTAATATTTAATGTACTTTGTTGCTATCCCTTACGGGTGCACGCATATGACCGGTCTAGGTCATTCTTAGTCTAAGGTTAAGATATGATTTTCGTTTTCTATTCTAACCTATAAACATTGTACTTTGTGTTTCTAACCTACAATAAATAAATGTTTTGTGATTTTTGTGATTTTTGTGATTGTTTATTTATTTATTTATTTATTCAGTTAGGGAACACAAACAGTAGTATATAAAATGTACATAGGTTTGTTATTAAAAAAGAACTAAACTTAGTAAATATACTACCCACTACGTTTTCCACAGATTACTTATTGGGGTTCAAGGTATTTAAGCAAAGTTAAAAAAAGTTAAGTTAAGCAAAGTTAATCATAAACATTAAACTTTTGTTGTCTGTAAAATGATATATAAGTAGTAATTTGCCACTTGCTACATATTAACTGGAACTTCTCAAGAGTATGAGAAATACCAATAACAACAGCAGGGACTACAAATACCAACATCATCGTGATACATTGCATGCTTGATACAAAAGTGTTGAAAGAAAAAAAAAAACAAAGCAAACAATGAACAGTGTTCTTAAAAATAATCTAAAGTCGTTAGGTCCACTTCCGATCGCTTAAAACTTCAATAACATATTTTTTAAAACTTAACTTACTGTGATGTAATATATCTATGTCACAAAACCTTTTATTATAAGTATCAACTAAGCGGAGCAGCGGAGCGCGCACACCAGCATTGGTTCTACAAGGACCAGTGGCAAATAGTCGTCTGGTGCGCACCCCGCGCACTTGTACTGCTCGAGGAATCAGGTAGCACAGCCTATGTACTAAGTCTGGGCAGTCAAATTTATTGCGGCACATACCGAATAGAGTCATGGTATCGAGGAGAATCCTTTTGGACTCCAGCGTTAACAGATTATATTTTTTAAGAAGTAGTTGGTGTGATATTTTTTTATGAAAACATCTGAACTGCATTGCGCGAAGATACTAAGTAAAGGGCATAGATTTCCCAAGTCTTCACCTTATCTTTTCGATCTTTGGTTGAAAAATATTGGGAATGATAAACTAAATGCTCTTAGTAAAGACAATGTATATAAATCACATATGGTATGTGAGAAACATTTTGAAGAACATTGTATTGTGCCAGGTACACGAAGAGGCCTTGTTAAGTAAACGACAAATAACGACGTAAACGACGTTGTTAGGTAAACGACGAATAAGTTTAGAAGAAATTAATTTGTTCCTAAGATAAAAGTGATTTATTTTGTTTTGTTTCTTACTTAAATATTATGTACCTATACCTTCTCTTTGATATTGGTGATTAGATGGTCTAGAAAATATGTATAAATAAACTTATATGTTTAACTATATAAATGTTTCTTTCCTCTCACCTCCTTACAAAGTAAACAATAACAATAATCAAGAACTTCGGAAATAGTGCCGAGTTCAAATTACCCGCCATTATAAAGTAGTTCCCCGCTCAAACACTGGAGGCGCTGAAACTTTTTTTGAAGCTCTATGGGTAAGTTCTGACTCTAGTAGTAGTTGCTCTGTGAACTACATGCAGTGGAGACCCCGAGATACCAAGTGAATTTGCCAGAAGAAAAATTCTGGCCTGATGAACGGTTGGGTGTCACATGACAGCCCTGAGTGCTGCTTTACTCAGTGTCTTTTATTTTTTATTGTTGTAATGGAATAGGCGTTTGTCCTCCATCTCACCTGATGGAAAGAGTAGAAGAAGACGAAGATGGTACACGTCCATCCAAAAGAAACCTGTTCACTCTACTCTGAAAGGCCCAGGCAGGTCGTTCCAAATTTTGGCGACTCTCACCAAAAAAGAGCGAACCCGGTCCTTTTTCTCGCGTGGCTTTTGCACGCGGTCGCAGCAGCCCAGTTAAGTGCCTTCTTCATCTTGGAAGTATCATCGCTTGAGGAACTCCCTAGGACCACGCCTTGACTCTAATAAATGTCTCCTGTGCTCGCGAGCTAAATTATTCTGTTAATTGTAACTTATCTTGGAAGTAATAAACAACCTGTATCGTGACCGAGTTCTAATTTCTCTTATTTTATTTAACCTAAGAACATGTCATCGTATTTTATCTACCTCCAATTCGGCTAGATGTTTGTGAAGAATTAATCCTTAATTATAGAAATCAAAAACAGGAGCATGGTTAACACGTTATATTTTGGTGATTGCCGGTACAAAAGAAAAAACAAAAACTTACATCAACGTATAATCTAAGAATGAGCGACACATTTGCTATTCAAAAGTTGAAGGCGTTCGAACAATGGTCGTTGCGTCTCATAGTTTGTCTATTATTATGTAGTCGAGGTCAATGTAAGATAGCCGTCCGTGACCCGGGGATTCTTAGTACCCCTTACCCCATCGACGCTAAGATCGCTACCGTAGCCAAGCCTGAAGGGGCGACCGGGAACTAGAGGCCATTTACTATCTGTATCGTTAATTGGGAGGTATTGCCCTAAAGAAAGAAAAATAAAAGAAAGTCTATAAATTTTTATTATTTTATTAACCTTTACAGTAGTTCATAAGTATTTTAATACTAAAAACTAAACGGTTTTGAAAATAATAACCTACTAAAAAGTACTACTTTCTCTTAACTTTTAAAACCACTCGATGCAAAAAACGGCTTTTAAAATTAAACTATACCAAGATGTCTATTTGTCACATCGAAACTCAGGATTGGAAAAAGTATCTTTTTTCTTGTTGCTTGCGTGGTCGTTATGTTTAAGAGAAGTCACCTTTAAACTATATCGTACGCTAAGCTTCACCCACAGAGCAATTTTGTGAAATATATTTAGCTTACCAAAATGACACTACCCTGCCTGATGGAAAGTATGAGCAGAATCCAAGCTAGATTGTTTTATAGTATACTTTCATTTGTTAATGTTTTCTTCCACAGTTGCGCGCGAGACGCGGTAGCATACACACGCTCCGGTGCCGAAGTCTGCGTTCGTACGTAACTTTTACAACTACCCGCATTTTTTTTGTTATGGTGACTTTCGTTAAGTGTTGTTGGAGTCAATATGGGCTCAAGTGATATCAGTGAGAGTGATATGTTGGTTGAGGAGAATATTATATGCGAGAATCAAGTAAGTGTAGAAGTACACAAGGAAGGTGCGTGTTGTTCAAATACTAATCAAAGAAGTGTGGAAAAAAGAGTAAGAGAAGATAGTGAAGAAATAATAGAGGAAGATGGGGGCTTTATTACAGTCAGAAAAGGTAAAAGGCAGGCATCAGACAATAAATGTCAAAATAAACCAGAACAAGAGGTTTCTATTGTTATGATAACGTCAAAAGAGATTTTACCAAAACAATTTAGTATGGCGAAACTTCTTAAAACCGAAAACGTACAGAACATCTCAAAAATTCAATATAAGGGCCCATATAAAGCACTTATACATTTTGAAAACAGAGAAAGTGCAAAGAAACTCATTTGTTGTGAAAAAATTAATTCCTTGGGGTACAGATGCCAAATGACAGATGAAATAAATTTGTCCTATGGGGTTCTGCGAGATACAGATTTGGATATTCAAGACGAAGAAATATGCGCTAGTTTACAATGTGAATACGAAATTTTATCGGTGAAAAGACTAAAGCGATTGGATGATAAAAGTCAATGGGTAGACAGTGGTACCATACGAATTTGTTTTAAGAGCTCCACTTTACCACCATATGTATCTGCATATGGGTGTAGATTTAAAGTGGAACCATATACCTTCCCCGTTTCACAATGTTCTGGGTGTTGGAGATATGGCCACTTTCTTAGATTTTGCCCCAACAAAAAGAAGATATGCCCAAAATGTAGTGGCCCTCATGAAAATTGTGATATTACGAACTACACATGTACAAATTGTAAAGGATCTCATATGGCCCTAGACAAGTCATGTCCTATATTTATGAAAGAAAAAGAAATAAGAAAAATAATGTCTAGCAAGAACTGCACCTATCGAACAGCCCTAATGCAATGGTTGGATAGCAAAAAATCAACAACAAACAACAGCCAAAATATAGAGAACAATATGGACTCTGTCTCAGTAATCCTTACAAATAAAAATGATAGATCGAGATCTTATAGGGATGTGGTTGCTAACAATTCATATGGAACATTATTATCGGACATGGAAGAGCAGGACATTGAGTCTTCTGATGACGACAAAAACCAAAACGATCGCTCCCAATTACGAGGTAAAGGAAAGAAACAGAAGAAAAAAACCAAAACGAACCAGGCAAAGGAGACAGAAAGCTCGCTTAATACAGAATCTTATGTTGAAGATAATACTGGCTATAAAAAAAAACCGGAGCATTTCAGTTTCAAGGTACTTATTGGCAAAATAAAAGAATTTTTCGTAGATAATAAGTGTTTTATAGATAAAATGAAATTATTATTAAGTTATATAGTAAAAGAGTGTGTCAAATTTATAATAGATTTAGCTCAAAAACAAGATGTATTTACAAAGGTAATGTCACTATTTACAAATGGCTAATGTACAAAAGAATTTTTCTGTAAATATAATGCAGTGGAACGCGCAGAGCTTGAGACCTAAACTAACTGAACTAAAACTGTTACTGTCACATAATAAAATCCACATAGCTCTCATATGCGAGACATGGTTGGAACCAGAATCTGACTTAAACGTAAGTGGTTACCAGTTATATCGTAAAGACCGAGAAGACGGATACGGAGGAGTGCTGATTTTAGTGCACAACTCCATTAAAGTCGAACAATGTAGCTTCAACTCAGTCAATCGTGGAATTGAAGTGGTGGCCATCAATCTATTAAACTGTGTACAACTTAAGCATCTAGTCCTAGTTTATTGTCCACCATCTATTCACACCGTTCAATCTGATTGGGACAACCTTTTTTCAAAATTTAGCCGCAATTGCCTAATTGCTGGAGATTTTAATGCACATCACACAAATTGGTCTAGTAAAAATGACATCAGAGGGGGACAAGTATATGATGCAGCATTGGAACATTTTATCTCGTTAAACAATAGTCAATCAACAAGAATTAAAATAGTTAATAACGTCATACATAAAACATCTCCAGATATAACATTCATCTCTAACGACTTAGCTTTGTGTTTTGATTGGCAAGTTACGAATGATAATCTAGGCAGCGATCATTTAGTTATTAAAACAAAATTTAACTTTAGAGACACTATTAAGGTACATAAAAAACGCAAATTTAACTTAGCTGATTGGGAGAAGTACACTAAACACTTACAAAAATATTACTATTTCACTAATTTAAAACAAGCTAGTATTCAATTAGAATATAATAATTTCATTAGCCAATTAAATGATGCAGCAGACTTATATATTCCAGTAAGTAAAGAATTCAATAACCCTAGTAGTAACTTCAGACCTCAGCCTTATTGGAATCCATTCCTTTCTAAATTAATTGCTCAACGTCGACTAGCTTTAAGTCAGTTCCGAAAAAACCCAACACCAACGAATTTAAACGTCCTAGAAAAAATTAGTTCTGAAGCTAAAGTAGCCATTAATCGAGCCAGGCGACAGAAGTGGCAAAAGTATTGTGACGATATTGATGAAACAACCCAAATAACGGAAATGTGGAAACAGCTAGGATGGTTAAAAGGACGAAGGACTCCTAAAGCGTTCACAAGTGATGATAAAAAGAGAGAACTTTTATTGAGTCTAGCTCCCGATTATGTGATTTCGAACTTGCCGATTATGCATTCTACCAATGATCTTCTCGAACGTGATTTCACTTTCCAAGAATTACAGAATTGCTTGAAAAAGAAGGATACAGCTCCAGGCGATGATTCTATATCATACTCAATGCTCTATTATTTACCCACATGTGCCAAGCTTCATTTATTAAACATATATAATTTAATTTTCACAACTGGAGAAATACCTAACCAATGGCGTCAAATTCTCATTGTCCCAATACCTAAAAGGGAAACCAATGTTAATAACAATAGCCTGAAGTTACGTCCCATTTCTTTAATGTCATGCGTGTGCAAAATTCTACATGCGATGATAACGAAACGTCTGGAGTGGTACACAGAACATAACCAATTAATATCCCCTTATACAACCGGTTTTAGGAAGAGTCAATCGTGCTACGAAAACTTGGTGCGTCTAGTTACCCAAATACAAATAGGATTTTCGAATAATGTACCAACACTTGCATGTTTCTTAGATATTGAGAACGCTTATAATAATATTTTAATTGATGAATTAGTGAGAGAGCTTGATGAAATTGGAGTGGGTAAGAGACTATGCACATATATATGGAATTTCTTGTCAGAAAGACATTTAACAATGAGGGATGATGTAATCAAGAATAATATTATTACGCGATATACTCGCAAAGGCCTTGCGCAAGGTGATCCTATGTCTCCTTTACTTTTTAATATAGCCACCAGACAAATATGTCGAAATGTACAGAACGTGTTTATAGGACAGTATGCTGACGATTTTGTTATATATAGTGGTGAGAGAAATTTGGTAACGAGTGTTAATAACATACAAAATGCATTGAATGCGATAATTATTCTGATAGGTAGATTAGGTTTATCTTTGTCACAAAGTAAAACTAAATTATGTTTATTTAACAGGGGACGAAGGAAACACAACTTACAGATAAAAATTAATGACACTACTTTAGAATTTGTAGAAGAATATAAATATTTAGGAATTTGGCTCGACCATTCCCTAAGATGGGGGAGACAGATCAATGAATGTTATCAAAAAACACAAAAACACCTTAATCTTCTTAAAGCTCTGGCGGGATCAACATGGGGAGTACATCCAAAACATTTACGTAAGATTTATTTATTTTTAATTAGAAGTAAAATTGATTACTGCTCCTTTTTATATGACAATAGTGCTGAAATTCATACGAATAAATTAGACAAAGTTCAAAACCAGGCATTACGGATTATAGGTAGTTTTATAAGAAGCACACCTATACATGTGATGGGCTCAGAGCTGTGCGTGCCTCCACTGCAACTTCGTAGAAAATATTTAGCTTGTAAATTTTATTTGAAAGTGCTGTCCCAAGCGAATGATACAATAGTTACCCTACTTATAGATCTTAGCACTTTTTGTAAGCATTCGTATTGGCAAAAGAAGAAAAAGCCTTTGCTTGTCCAAATCCATGATATAATGAAAAATGAAATAATATCGTCATCAGCACCATTAAACATGTTTCGGTTTGAAATTTGGGTTACCTACATTAATATAAATAATGTAATAGAATTTCGCTTAAATAGTTTAGAGTTTCCTAAAAAGACTTATGATAAAAATATTTTAAAATATAATGTTACTTCTGAGTTAAATTTAAAATATGAAGGATGGTATGCCATATTCACCGATGGTTGTAAAAGCTCTAGTGGTCGCGGTGCTGCCTTTTATGACCCTAATATTGTGACAGACAATTCTGTTGTTAACCGATTTATATGCATACATAACCTTTCGATTATGTCTATGGAACTCATTGCAATTTTTGAAGCCCTTGTGTATGCTCGATCCATTCAAAATAATAATATTCTTATCTGTACAGATAGCAAAAGCGCTTTACATCATATAGCTCGATGCGCCTCTGGTGGCAGAGGTGTACCGATAGCTTATGATATTCTATTGGAAATACATGGTATGAACAAAAAAGGCATTAAACTGAAACTGCAATGGGTTCCAGCACATATAGGCCTAAAAGGGAACGAAGAGGCTGACAAACTTGCGTGCCAAGCAGCTGTAAATGGAAGGGTGGTGGATGTATTACCATATCATACAGAATTATTACCAAAATATAAAAATTATCTCTTTCAAGAATGGAAGGAATATTTTGATAAGAGATCCTTAGAGAAGGGTATTTGGTACAAGACCATACAGAGTGAGCCCCTTCGTACTCCGTGGCTCTTGGATGGGGGGTTAAATAGAAAATTAACTGTTGTTGCATTACGTTTGAGGTCTGGACACATTCCATTAAACAAGTTTTTGTTTTTAATGCGCGTAACAGATTCTCCAAACTGTACGGTTTGTGGAAAGGTAGAGGATGTACACCATTTGTTAATGGAATGTGTTCGATATCAAACGGCACGGGAGACCTTGATGAGGACTTTAAGCCTATACAGTATAAATATGGGTACGTTTCATGGACTGCTTTCAACACCTCTATCGGAAGCTTCTAAGCAGATGTTTAAGGCCTTCAGTCCTTGTTAATGGATTTTTGTTGATTAACATTTAGGTATATTTAATTTGTACATTATATTCGTTAGATACTATGGAATTGGCATGTACTCTATGTATAAATATTCCGTAATAAAATAAAGAAAAAAAAAAAAAAAAAAAAAAAATGTTTTCTTCAATGATTATTTTATTTTATTTCTTCATTCTAATTTTCTTTTGTTCATTGTTCACAATCACTTACTTTGTTTTCGACTTTTGTGGCATAAAACGTATTTATTTCTTACTTTTCCTTCTTTTCATTGTTATATTTTTGTTAAGATAAAAATTTTCATGCTGAGAATTTTTAAAGTTAGAATATCATGCTGTAGACAAGATATAAAACCTTAAATATTAAATATCCATAGAGTAATGCTACCACAATATTTGCTAATAGAAACCATTGTTGCTTTTTGTATCCATACACGGATCCTTGGAGGCCATCTTTGATTTGTACCTGTAGAAAAAAATAATAAAATTCATATTTTAAATCTGTTGGCTTAGTGACTGTTTAACTATAGACCGTAAGATTATTTCCCATCTAGAATATAATTATCTGATCATTGTTCTGTGTCTGGGTAAAATTTATTCATAAAAAGTATTTTAAAAATATAGTTTGTCAGCCGTCTCATTTAGACCAGGGTAAAAGCCTCAAAAAAAAAACAAAAAGTGAACATAAATTATAGTAGGATGAAACCCATTGTAAAAGGAGGAGAATAGTACAAAAATTAAAGGAAAAATAAATTACGGGCGATCTGAGGTCGGGAAGGGGGAGAGGGGGGGGGGTTTAAGGGAATAAAATGGCTTATCTCGATTTCCGGCAAAACTACAAGTTTTTGGTTTTTTATTTTTATCTTTTACAAATAAAATTATTTTTTAACGAAATTTTTGTGAAAACTTAGCTTTTCATGTCCTGAATACACCGTAATTTATTTGATTTGAAATATCTATTTTTTCATCTCATTTTGACTGAATACCGAAAAAAAACTCTTAATTTTCAATCGAAAATTCATCCGTCAAAATATCAACGTTTTACACAAAAATTGGGTGTTTTCTATTTGATGAAATCTCTACTTTCCGATGGTGTAAAATATATACATATTACCACAGTAAATCTTCTCAGAAAATGCAAAAAATGATAAAAACTCGAATTCGATTTTTTTTAATCGTTATTGAGATATTTATTAAAATTTACACTTTAATCACTCGAAAAACGTAAGATTGCATGTTACAATGATAAACAAAAATATTGCAAATAGAAATATACTACTATAAGTAACAAACAAATAAATAATAAAGTTAATATTTAATAAAACATCTACAATATTATGAGAAAGTTATAGAATATTCTTTAAATTTTATGTGTATATGCCTATTTATTACTATTTTTAGATAATTTAATACCTGAGTGACCTATGAAACTAATTCCCATAGAATATACTGTGCCTAGTTTGGGATCAGGGTCGCTTGTGAGGTGACATCGCTCGATTGAAAATATCGCTTAAATATCTAAATAATATCATTATCAAATTCTGGTAATTGTTTTCATATTGCTGATTGGATTTATCCTGCTTAGCAGGATCCATGTGAGAGCAATACGGAGAATTTTATTGCCGTTTTACATTTTACCCATTTAACACAATGTCAGGTCATCCAAAGGTTGAATGGAAGAAATTATTTTGGACGATAAGACCGTGACCGTACCTAATTATGTGATTTCTGCTAAACATAGATTTTGGTGTACAAGTAAAGTGTTATCTATTTATATAGCCATGAACTTGAATGCTCGCATGATATACGTGAGTGTTGTGGGTCCAAACTCTACATGGGACAATACTGTGTATTTCACAAATTATAAACATCAAACAACTTGTAGTTAATAGAACTACATCGAATTCAGCACGAATGGGCCGTCTCGAACGGGGCAGTACTACCCTCACACGAAGACCATCCTGATAATGACAGCATTCTGGCTGTCGTATTTCATTGGTGAGTATGCCCAAGCATGGAGGCCTCCGGAGGCCGGGAGAATGATGCAGAAACATTAGACAAGGCCGCCATGGTATGGGTTATCATACTGCATTGCCTAACCTCAGAACGAGGAAGAGGACCCCTACTCCTGGATTCTACTCGTCATTTCCATTAGGCAGAGTAGAGTCACTTTGGTAAGCATAAATATATTAAAAAAATGTTGTTCTGAGTTTAGGTGATTTTGATGTACGAGTACGTTTCATTCATGTTTGTAATCCTCAGAAATATTTATAGTCCAGCAATCGATATAAGGAAGAGGAAAATAAAGTGATATAAACTATTCTCAATTAAAGGGTCAGGCTTTTGTCGGTGGAGCAATCGCCACTCCGATCTATTTTCTGCAATTCAATTGACCTCTTGATAGACCATGACTCCTTTACTTGCTGTATGTATATCAATCTAGATAACATACACATTATGTATGTTAAAGTAAAGAAATGCATTGCTGGTAATGGTTTGACTGGTATACATACCTTCGTACCCCTATAGCAAATATTCTCATAAGTTCCTTTATACTAATAGTGTCAACATCACAATTAAAAATAATTCGGTCATTATCCGACATACGGTTAATTATTGATTTTAATCTATCAGTTTTTAATTTCCAATCATTAAAGAGGAAGTATTTGTAAAATTTCTGCACTTTCTCCGCTTTGGCATAAGTCTTCACTAATCTGAAAAAAAAAATAAGCACTTAAAAAGTGATATAGATGAACTTAATGCTCTAGGCATTATTGCTGTAGGCTAAAATAGTACAGAAAATAGACAGAGTAGAGTTACTGTGGTAGGCTTACATATACATGACGGCGTGTCTGAAGTTAAGACACTGACGCAACACCGAGCATTGGCGTGTGCGATCGGTGACAGTGGGGAATTGGGGATGGAAATCTTTTTTTTAATATTTAAGCCTTTTTTTTATTAACGTGTGGAAATCCCCGCGGACCGTCACCCCGTCGGGGGTTACGGCGGGGTGGTGTGTCGGACTCGAACTGACTAAAACCACACGGTGTGACCCTCTCTGCGCCTGTGTATTGGAAGGAGTCCAGGAAGGGGATTTCCTTCTGGACTCCTCCCGGCGCATGCCCGCACTGTTGCGGGCACCATCTCAAATTGTACTCTCTAATTGGGCAACGTCCGGTCACACGCGGACGCCGCCCCCTCGCGGTTGTCACTAATGCGGACGGACGGGAAACCCGTCCGGCCCATCCGCGGCCATTTAATATTTAAGCCTACACAAGCCTACTACAAAATATGATCTGTCTACGAGATATGAACACTACCAAGACAGCAAGGATCCGGTATTGCCATACGCTTGTAGTTTATATATTAAGATGTTATGTGAGACTTTGTCGAACGCTTTGCTAAAATCTATGTAAATGACATCAGCTTGGTGTCCAGCATCAAAGGCCTCTTAGTCCTTGTGGAACCTGATTCCATGTAACCATGTTGGTCAGATAGATCTTAAGATGGTTTTGAATGAGAAGGCATTTTTTTTTTTTTTTTTTTTTTTTTCATTTATTTTGGTACAAAACAGTCAATAATACAAAGCAATATATAAATGTACTTAACTGACAGACAAGGAGTACCCAATAATGAATTAAAAAAATAAGATAACACGATTGACAGAGCGTCAGCTTCAAGTAACTTGTAGAAGTGACACAGGAAATGACTACTACTATAATGTTCAAACAAGTACAGAAATCAGAATAACGTAACAATAATAACTAAGTAGATGTTAACAACATAAGCTTAGACATTTTTTTGACAGTGTTCAAAGAGCTATTAAAGAGATCAATACTGTGGAAGTCTTTGTTATACATATTGGGTGAGCGTATGAAAAAGTTATTGCGAGTGTAATTTTTATGTAATTTAGGTGGAACAAAGATATTTAATGTCCGGGATGGACGAATTGGAAGTCGAGATTTGGTTAAGAAGTTAATTTTAGAGAGAAGGGACGACGAGGAAATGTTATTATTTAGAATTTTATATAGACAGATTAAATCAAATTGTTTACGACGGTTCGAAAGTGAAAGCAGGTGATATTTTTTAAGTGAGTCAGTATAGGACAGATCTGAGTCATGGAAGCGATAGTTCAAGATTTCTATAAACTTTCTTTGCACTTTTTCTACCCGATCAATGTCACATTTGTAGTAGGGATTCCACACAGTGCAACCAAAATCAAGAATTGACCGTACATAACTAAAATATAATATTTTTAGAGTATTTTCCTTTCGGAAAGGTTTAGAAATTCTGTTGATGAATCCCAAATTTCTAAACGCCCTGCCTACGATGCGATCTATATGGGGTTTAAACGTAATATTTTCATCCATTTCAATACCCAAGTCTCGAATCGTATGTACGCGCTTCAGGTAACCATCATTAAGATGATAATCAAATAATATGTTCGTGCGTTTGCGGCTATAAGTCATTACGTAACATTTATCCGAATTCAGGAACAACTGATTATCAGCACAGTACTTAGAAAAAGAAACCAAAGTATTTTGAAGGTGTTGACAATCTGCAGTTTCTTTTATAGCTCTGAATAACTTTGTATCATCTGCATAAAGCAAGTAGTCAGTATCATTTAGGGCATAGCCCATTTTATTTCTATTTTTGATTTATTAGGAAACAAACAGATATAAAATATAGAACAATAACAAACAAGTAAATTATACATTATCCAAAGCAGTTTCCACATATTCATTTTACATTTCGCGCCAAAAAGTAAAAAAAAGGAATAACGAATAAAAAATAAACAAACATATCTATACTACTTGTAGTTTAGGGGCCAGACAATCGTGAATTTTGTTTTCAAACTTAGTTAGAGAAAGGTGAAACATATCAATGCAGCCATCGCAGTTGCAAGCATCAATGATGGTGTTGAACGCATGGCAGGATCTTAAAATAAATGAGGTCTTTCTGTAATTAGTTCTAGCACAGGGAACGAAAAATAAGGACTTCCTACGCGCATTAATACGAGGACATCCAAAACCTATATTGCTTAGAAGATAAGAGGAGTCCACCTGGTTCCTAATTATTTTATATAAAAATAGGAGGTCCCGTTCATTTCGTCTCGTCTGTAAGGATGGTAAGTTAGGTACATCATCAGAGCTCTCACACTTGGCATATCTCCACGCTACGTGTCCATTAAACTTGTTTTGTATCCTTTCAATTTGATTAATATAAATTTTATACTGTGGATTTCACACCACAGATCCGTATTCAAGTATGGGTATAACTAAAGTTTTATATAAAAGGAACAAAGTGGACAAGCGCTTAAAATCCTTGGTCAATCTCAATATAAAACCCAACATACGGAAAGCTTTATTCATAATAGATGATATTTGGCTATCGAAAATTAATTTACTGTCTAAATGGACACCCAGGTCACGCACCCCGGTAACTCTCGTAACACCACCATCATTCAATTTGTAAGGATATTCAATACATTTGATCTTTGACATTGCATTTCTGAACGTTAAGGTGTAACTTATTACTTTCACAATACATACATAAACTATTGATATCATCTTGAAGATCCTTACAGTCATCAACATTTTTTATTTTTTTATATATTTTTGTGTCATCTGCGTATAACAAAAAGTTTGATTTTTTACAGATTGAGTGTGTGTCGTTTAAATATATATTAAATAAAAGAGGTCCGAGATGCGTGCCCTGCGGCACGCCCGAGGTTATAGGTGTAAATGTCGAACAAAATCCCTTAATAGTGACCGCTTGGCTACGATCTCGCAGATAGGACTCGAGCCACCGCAGTAAGTCACCATGTACACCGATATACTCTAGGTTTCGTATAAGTATTTTATGGGAAATTTTATCAAAAGCTTTTGAGTAATCAGTGTACACGACATCCACCTGAAAGCCCTTATCCATAGCCGCTGTTACTCTGTCCACGAATTCACATAGATTGGTTTCAGTCGACCTCCCGCTCATGAATCCGTGTTGTTCAGGTATTAGGATAGGCTTAATAATTGGTGTTATCATGTCACAGACAATACGTTCAAATAATTTTGGTATAACACTAAGTTTCGAAATTGGTCGGTAGTTTTTAATATCGTGTTTGTCACCACCTTTAAAGATAGGGACGACAAAGGACCGTTTCCATAAAACGGACATAATGCCAGAGCGCAAGGACGCATTAAATAGCTTATATAAAGGGGTTGATAACGATTTATGACACATTCGAAGAAAGAAAGGAGGAATACCATCCGGCCCAGAACCCTTATTAATATCGAGGTTTTTTAAATATTTTGATACTGTTTCGCATGGTATGTCAATTTTGCTAACATTTACCGACAGATGATCATCCGCAATAATTTGGCCCTCACAGGAACTAACATCGTCTAAATACAAACTATCAGGAAGAGTATTCGAAGCCTTCTTAGACCTGACGTAGGACTAAAAGTGTTTGCTGTTTCTTGCTATAATATCTTCAGTTTTTTGTATGTAGCTGTCATAGCATTCTTTAGCAACTTTTTTTTGTCTATCTCCTAAAAGAGCAAAAGCAGCATAATCACTATATTGACCATAACGTTTCCATTTCTTATGAAACTTTAACTTTTCTTTTATAATCTTTACTAAAGCTGAGGAATACCACATTGGATATATTGGATTAAACTTCTTAAACTAACTTTTTTAAATCATCCTCAATAGAAATATGGATCGCTGCACTAGTGTCGCTCTTTCTAGCCAGTATAGAAAAGTTCTTCACCCACACATATTTGTACCGCTTCTCTTCAGCTGTATTTTTTACCTTCCTCAATAAAAGTTTCATACAAGCATACCAGCATACCAGAGCATACCAAAGTTTCTATAAGCTTAGCACAAATTATGCAAGCTCTGCTTAGTTTCGAATTAGATGAGGTTGTGTGTAATGATAAAAAAATCTACTTTTTATGTGTTAATCTATAAGCAGCTGTTAAATAAAGAAAAAAAATATTATTAGTTTAAGTTTACTTACGGGGGATATTCTCAGGTCTCAGCTTCAGCAAATCCAATACAGCGTCTATCACATAAGCAGGTATATAATGTACCAGCCAAAGCAGTATGGTATATACGATTTGGTTGCTCATACCATAACCCCAAACATACCATATGGCTTTCGGGGTTATGAGACGACCCATGTCGTCGTGCTTTAAATAGTCGATTATCTCTTCTGCAACAGAAAAAAACGTCAAAATTAGTAAAGGGCGTTTAACTTATGTAAGAACAAGATGAATATGTCATCACCCCTACTCATCCCATGCGTGTCGTAAAAGCCTAGGGGAGCAATGCAATTAGAAGACAAACTTGAAACGTTTTTTATGCTCCTACAAGGCTGTCACTCTATCGGGTTTGCGGCGAGGTGGTGTGTAGGAATCAGATCGACTAAAACCAAACAGTGTATCACTTTGCGCCTAAGATAGGACAGATCCAGTACCTGTTGTTATTACGTTTTGGACCACTCCGACACAGACGTGCCATCTCATCCAAAACATGCGGAAGTCGCCTTCTCGCGGCTGGCCACTATGGCGGATGGAGAGGAAAATCCGACCCGTCCATCCGCGGCCATACTCAGGGAGACTTAATATGCGCACCTTCGTCGCCCAGTTTTCCTGACATGTTGTGACGTGCAAGATTACGTAGTCACAACGTGTCTTGCTACAGTCCGCAATCAGCTAACGTGGCGACATACTATGGCCTTAACCCTCTCCTCAGAGGAGACCTAAGCTCAGCAATGGGACATTATGAGTTACTGATGTTTGTTTAACATGTTGATTGCTCATACTCACTCCATTTGATTCCTTGTCCATAGGTGGTAATAATATATATATTTTCTGTATCCTTATCATTCGTCCCATTCCTCTTAAGCATGTCCCACCCTGCAGCTATTATGGCATTATTTACCATATCCACCGGAGCAAGAGATAGCTCATTAGACTTGTCAAACATAAAAACATGGGTTACACCCAATCTTACACCCAAGAACAGCTGAAATTGAAATCATATTTTCTAATGTCAGAAACATGTCAAGAACCACAGTAACCACACTTTAATAAACAAATATTTCAAAACAAACATTTTTTTTTGTTGATTGTAAAATTGTTACAAAAGGAAAAACTGTTCACTTTTTTCAGTAACATACTACATGGATGGATGGTCTATTAATTTTGCACACCAAACAGTAGGTATATATGTACCTGTCAATAAAAGAAATATTCGATATATTCGGGCTGATAAGTTAAAAAATCTATATTTGACTCCATTTATATTTTTAACCGACTTCAAAAAAAGGAGGAGGTTATCAATTCGTCGGAATCTTTTTTTTTTTATGTATGTTCAGCGATAATTTCGTCGTTTATGAACCGATTTAAAAAATTCTTTTGCATTGGAATGGGCGTAGCTTACAGGTGGTCCCATCGTCACCATATCGAGATCTGATGATGGGATCCCAAGGAAATCGAGGGAACTCCTCAAATATCATAGATACAATTGTCGCGATTTGTGTACTCGGAATAGTTTTCATTGAAGTCGGTTCCTTTTTGTTAAAATTATTATGTGTAATAGTGGTTGTAAACGCCGTTTACGTATTTATTCTATTATTTTTATGTTTAAATATTACTCAATCACTCATTACACGTTTCTGAACACATCAAACACACACCCTTTATTCCTTTCCCCCCTTTCCCCGCTCCGCATATCCTAGAACCATTTTGAAATGGACTATTAGTAACATTATTTATCGCGAATATTCGAAAACACAATATAAAAATATACGAATTAAATATTCAAATGTAATGTTATGTTTTCTCTTGGTCGGAAAAGTTCTTATTGCCAAAATCTTAAGTCATCTTTTTTTAGAAACTTCTAACAAGTTTTTAACATCAATTAAAAAAGCATTTAGCCATTCAGCTTGTAAAAAACCTAATCTTTGTAGAAAAATCTGTGTGTCAACAACACTGCAAAGTGATAGAATACTTGAGACCAACCCTACTTATATCAAATCGTCTAACCACCATGTTAAACTAAAGCCAACGAGTACTAGTACTGTTGATGGTTAATGAGAACCTTTAAATTCGTATTAATTTTGTGACAACTGCCTTGTTGTTCTAGTGGTTAGCGTGTTAAAATGCCTTAGTCCAGCTGTTGACTACTAGGACTATTGATGGTTGAGAGAAACCATCAAAAGTTCATATTAATATCTATGATAATCAGTTGATTGTCATAGATATGCCTTGATGTTCTAGTGGTTAGCGTAATGTAGTTGCGGCTGATCTAGAGATCTCGGGTTCAATTCCCGGGTCAGACCAAATGTTTGTGTGATTCAAAAATATTTGTTTTAGAGTCTGGGTTCTTTTTTTTTTTAATTTAAATAAGTTTTAATCTTCCGCAAAAAAGAGTGTATTTGATACCAGTTTCTATTCTTACTCTCGCAGTTTTACTAATAAAGTAACAAATAGTCTTCCACAATAAATACTTATTTATCCAACGCTTAAATGAATATTTAAATATAACTAAGAATTTCAGATTTCTTTTGGGTCATATACATTTGCTATCTCATTTTTAATCCCAGTTAAAGATGTATATTCTTATATGAGACAACTCACGGCTTCGAAATATAAATAATAGATAAGGGTTGTTTAAAAACTATGTTGCTACAGGAAAAAGCTGGTATTGAACATTTGAAGAAAAGTCCATAATGTTGAGTTGCTTGTCCGAACAGACAACATACGGAGGTAATGTAAAAATTATTATAATCATATGACTTACCCCAATGGGTCCAGTCACACATGATTTTAAAGTGATCCAACCGGGAGTGGGTTCTAAATACGCATTCGTCACTGTCAAATAGATAAATAATATTTAGATTAATAATTAGCTGAGTAACGCCTTCAAGTAGAGCTAGTCTAAATAAAACATAGCTTCAGTTACTATTTAAGTCATCATCTTTCTGCCGGAACTAGGCCGGAACAAAAAGACAGACAGATTAAAAGTTGTTTTCTTGATGTAAATACCGTATATAGGTACTTTCATATGCATTTTGTAAAAAAACTGTTCATTTGAAATAATAAACTGATACTTCGATAAGACGAACTAAACGGTTTGACAGCTCGTTTTTGGTGAGGGTCGCCAAAGTTTGGAACGACCTGCCTGGGTCTATTTTTCCTGAAAAGTTGAACTCTGGAGCCTTTATGAGTAGAGTGAACAGGTTTCTTTTGGATGGGCGTGTACCATCTTCGTCTTCATCTACACTTTCCATCAGGTGAGATGGAAGACAAACGCCTATTCCATTACAACAATAAAAAAAAAAGAAAAAAAACTTCAATTTTATTGATTTGCACTCGTATTTGCCTGTGGCACCGTCCGCTTATATGTCTGTATTCTTTAAACTAACATAACTTTAAATAAATATAACAAGAACTGCATGTATGTTTACCAAGTCAAGTTAACCACAATACATAAGAGAAAATCGTTTTATCCACTTCTGAGATTACACAGTAGTGAGATTATTACGCACAGACACCCAAACAAACAGAAGTTCTTGAAGAGTTCGAGTTATATTACATAAATAAAGATGGCTTTCTTTCTATCCAAACTTCATAGTTAATAATACACTTAACTATATATATCCATACTAATTATATATATTCCAAAGTAACTTTGTCTGTTTGTTACATTTTCACGGTTAAATCACTGTACCGATTTCAATTACTCGTCGGTAGTAATGCCATGCTGATTTCGGTACATATGACTCGACCGGGATAGTACTACACTCACACAGAAGACTATTCTATTAATGACAGCATTCCTGCTATCGTCTTTCGTTGGTGAGTGTAAGAACGGGAGCCCAATCATTCTACATCATTCTCTCGGATGCAGAATCATCTGACCAGGCCACCATGGTATGGGTCACCATGCTGCATTGCTTACCCTCACAATAAGTTAAAGTCTGATGATGAAGATGTATTTTCTTACCAAACGGCGGTCTCACGATGCACACAGGTATATCATCAGCTATCCTGATCAGGTCTTCAGCTAACGCTTTTGTAAATGTATATGTGTTGGGCCAGCCTTCGATTAACCTAAAAATAGCAGTATGTTTATTAACTTCAAATTTAATTTAAGTTACAATTAATAATTCTTAAACAGAACTGCACTGACTCTAATGATGGAAAGCATGAAGAGAATATAAGAGTGGGGACCACCATATTCGCTGAATGCAGGCAATGAAACATGGTGAGTCATTGATATTTCATATTGTAGAGGAACAGATTTCCTCCAAAACCATGGGAGGAACTTTTGACCAAGCGAAGACATCATAACGGGCTAGCCGAGGTCCATCGCTAAGTGTGGTAAAATTATATACGTATTCAACTCGGGAATTTCTATATCGCGATACAGGATTTTTTAGTTACTCGGTAGATAAGTGTGTTTTCGTTAAATGGCGCTGTAGTATATTTCTGCTTAGTTGTGATATAGAAGTTTCTACAATTTCATAATACACGTATTTGGTAACTTTGTGGCGAAATTTACATAATAAAAATTCCTTCAAATTCAGTTTTGACACTAAAATTTCATCTTAACACTAAAATCACGAGGTCAAAATTAAAAATTATTGATATACTTTTTGTCGATTTCAGTCACGGAGACCAGTCAACTACGCAGGCGACTATATCGTGCAAAAGCGCGTGCGCAAACACAGGGGCACTCCCTGTCCTTCACTCTACTAATCTGATGGAACGACTATACGACAGGACTGGGGAGAGATCAAGCACAGGACCGACAGTTTATGTATTTCCCCAACAAAGCTAAGACTCCAACGTCCAAAACTGGGCCTTTATTAAGCATGCCATTAGTTGGAAGAAACTCAATAACACTTTTTGTCCCGACCCAAAAACGAAACTCATGATGGGCAGATGAAACTTTCATATTGTGACTTAATACTTTTCTGAACTTACCCTTCTGTTATTTTATCGATCCGTTCCTCATCCATAGTCGAGACTATGTCTATTAAGAGTTCAGGAGTTATTGGGCATGGATAAAACTGTTCTAATACATCCTGGTTTATGTGCTCTGAAGTCGTATGCGTATATGCTGTGGAAACGTATGTGAGGCATCTAAAAAAAAATATCAATCAATTTAATATATCCATTGGGTGATAAATTAAGAAAACAGAGTATCATACAAACGGACATTATTACTGCTTATAAAAGAAATATTTCTAAAAAACCCTTTTTTATGTGTGGAAACCCCTACGGCGCTTACCCACCCCACCCCCCTACTGGATTTGCAGCAGGGCGATGTGTCTGAATAGGACCGATTAAAACCACACGTTATGCCACTATGCGCCTCAAATAGGAGGGGTCAAGGAATACATGGTATTAAGGCATTTGGATCCTTCCATATTTAAAATAAATATGTTATACTACATATGAACCTGTTTGATCGATCTGATTGACGAATGAGAGCACCTTCGGTATGTGTAAGATATATCTGAGGTTAGTAATGTTAGAAATTACAGTATACTCGTAAAATCAAGAACTTACTTCAGATTAGAACAATCTCTGGCCAATTGAAGAATTTCTCTTGTACCCAGAACGTTGTGGAGTGTGGCCTCACGAAGAGTTTCGTCAAACCTTACTGTTGCTGCTGAGTGAATTATAAAATTGACCTGAAATTTGAGATTGGACGAATTAAATTACTGAACTAAATTTTAAAGAAAAAATCGGACAATTGCGTTTCAGGCCTCGCATAGTATCGTAGTCATCCATATTGTTACGTTCTTCTCTTGTCAATTCCTCTTTCTTAGTTGAGTTCATTTTATTATGAAATGCGTTCCTATTTGGAATCAGAAAAATAACTAACTATAATACATTTACGGCTAAAGTTAGAGAATTTTATATAAAACAACTGGCCCAAATATCTTCTAAACTAATCTTAGATATATTTTACTGAATACCTGTTTATTATATTACGTATTTTGTGACAATATTTATTTTTGTATTTATTTTTAATCCCTTGTAAAGATGGTCTTCGCTCCTCTTTTTCAGAAGACACGTGTACCTACCACGTCTTTTGCTGTACCATCCAAAGGTTGGATGATAGAAACTGCCATAATATGGCATTAGTCCATCTCATGCAAATGTAATTTAGGAAGTGTTATTAAATAACACTTTCCCCGCGGATCACGGATAAGATACGTGCGGGCGGTTATAATCTCACTCGCGAGTCACGAATAGGCTACGTGATGCCTTTTCATACTCTCTGTTCAAAAATCACGGGTCCTATCCGAGATCGGCGAACGAAATAAGACTAACGTGAATATTACACACACATTGCAACAAAATTCAAATGTGTAAGTAAATTCATTAAACTACGAGGATCGTTCGGGAGCGCGCGGCGGCCAGGGCGCAGCTAAACTTACAATAGTGGGTAGGTTACGTCGAGTTTTGGCGCGAAATGCCGCGAGTTTTCAGGTGCCTTGCAATGTGATGAAGATTGATGAAGAAGACATTGATGACAATGAAAGTCAAGTTGATGATGAAATTTTCTAAGGCAAGCTGATGTGGACCTTGCTATCGATGGAAACTGGAATGAGGAGCCGCAGGTGTCTCGAGCTCCACATGCGAGAGGTGGTCTTGCGAGACTGACTGGTAGACATTTCATAGATAAGATACGATCCTCGGAAAAAAAAACAAGTACGCAGCAGTCTGCAAAGCTTTCGCAGATAAAATAAAAAAAGATACTCCCAAAAGGGGACGTAAAGAGTCTGTATTTTATTGCCCAGATTGTAATGTGCCGTTATGTAACAATACTTAATTCTAAATTTATCATACCAAAAGAGATTACACCCTGTAAAATCCATACTACTTATCAATAGAGATAATTATAGCACGTCTTGTCTTATGTAAGAGTTTTTTTTTTTCATGAAAAACGTATAATTTTCATAAATAAATAAATATAAGTAATATTGATATATTTCATTGTATTATTTTTTATATACAAAATATAATAAGGAAATATCATAATAAAAAATAATAATAATAGATATCTATTATATTTTATATTTTATGACCATTTGAAATATGCCAAAATTGGCCCGCTACAGCGAGATCCGCGTATGTAAGCGCTTCGCGGGGAAAGTGATAAAATAAAGAAATGTTACTTTACAAACATTGAAATATCACCAATCAAAACAAAAGTACCTGATTCAAGAGTTACCTCATTTGCAAGCATGTTCCAATCATTGTCACTGAGTCCTAATCTTAGTATGCCAATATCCCCTTCAACTACAACTATTTTGTCAGCAAAATCTGGCTTCTGTTGACGTACGCTATCAAATACCTAAAGACAAAAAGTTACTTTAGAATTGGTTGAAGACGATCGCAGGAATTCCTGGCCCCATTTTCAAATATATTTTCTTGTTATATGCATGAAAAGCATGATTAGAATCCAGGAGTAGGAGCCACCTTCCTCATTGTGAGTGTATGTAATGCAGCATGGTGACCCACACAATGTCGGCTTAGTGAGATATTTCTGTATCATCCTCCCGGCCTCCGAATGTTTGGTGGGTATTAACCTCTGATCCACTGGGTATTAACCCCAACTTGCTATTTCTGAGCTGAACTAATTAATTACGAAATAAAATCCAGAAGGCCCTTGGAGACCAGTTGATAGACAGTTGCTGAAACTAGACCAACGAAGTTGGTACAAGAATATAGAATTATATTAAACTAGCTTTCCGCCCGCGGCTTCGCCCGCGTGGAATTCGTTTATATCGCGCGACACGGTAAGGGTAGATTAAACAATCTTACATGATTTTATGTTTGATAATAACGAACTTCGACACAAACTTTCGTCCACAATTTCAAACCCCTCTACCTTTATTTTCGCGATAAAAAGTATCCTAAGTCCTTTCCCGAGTTCAGTTCTATCTTCATACCAAATTTCATCAAAATCGGTTCAGTGGTTTAGGCGTGAAAGCAGTTAACAGACAGACAGACAGAGTTACTTTCGCATTTATAATATTAGTAGGGATTACACCATCGGAAAGTAGAGATTTCATCAAACAGAAAACTCCCCAATTTTTTGAAAAAAGTAGGTATTTTGACGGGTGAATTTTCGATATTAAGTCAAAATAGGGTGAAAAAATATTTTTTTCAAATCAAATAAATTAGAGTGTATTCGAGACATAAAAGTGTGTTTTCACTGAACTTCGTTAAAAAATAATTTTATTTGTAAAAGATAAAAATAAAAAACCCAAAACTTGGTTTTTTGAATTTTTTACATATAATTTGAGGTTATGTAAAAAAAGTGTAAATAAAAAATCGGCCAAATGTGTGTCAGGCCACGCACAGGAAAGGGTTCCTCAGTCACCTATAATGGTACGTGAATTAGAAATTGTATTCAATGGATAATTGTTATGTTTAGGTACGTATTAATGCGTTAATTTTGTATGACGTTTTCCAAGTAAGCACATTGTAGAAGTTAAGCCTCTATAACTCCTGAACTAACAAAGTCATCTAATTCGTTATAGTTTTTATTTAAAGTTCATTATATGGACCACTATCACGAAATTTTCCAGATTTTTGGAGACGGCGGTTTAGCTTTTAGAGGGGGGGGGACGCCCTGTTTTTACAAAAAAGTGGCCTTTAAAGTGGAATTTCTCGCAAACGGATATATAAAAAAATCGTCTTAACAACTTTTTAATTTTTTAAAAAACCTATATAATGATACCCCACATGATGGGGTAGCCGCGAGAAAAAAAAAACATCCCCACTTTTCGTGTAGGGGAGGTACCCTAAATAAATATATTTTTCATAATTTTATTGTAGCACTTTGTCGACGTAATTACAATACATATTCATGCAAAGTTTTAGCTTTCTAGCACTTACTGTTTGGACGGTAAGTCGAGGACGGGCGGACGGACAGACTGACATGACGAATCTATAAAAGTTCGAAGTCATAAACTTCGGAAACCTAAAAAGTTGTAGATCTTTTAATTACCTACAACTTTGACATTTAACGTTTTTCCTTGTAGTTTTGCCGGTGTTGTATTTTGCCGGAAATCGAGATAAACCGTTTTTTATCCTTTGTTTTATATATTTAGCCATCCAAAGTGACTCTACCCTGCCTGATCGAAAGCATGAGCAGAATCCAAGAGTCGGGGCTACTACACTTGCTGCGAATGCAGACAATAATGTATGGCGGCCCACACTATGGTGGCTTAGTGAGATGCTTTTTCACGCCCCGCTTAAAGGACCCGAAAACCTCCCCCCTACCCCTTCCCGACCTCAGATCACCCGTAAATAATTTTTCCTTCAATTTTTAGGGTTCCGAATTTTATGACTCGGGTCCCTTATATACTCGTCATGTCCGTCCGTCCGTCCTCGACTTACCGTCCAAACGGTGAGTGCTAGAAAGATGAAACTTTGCACGAATATGTTTTGTAATTACGTCGACAAAGTGCTACAATAAAATTATGAAAAATATTTTTATTTGGGGTACCTCCCCTACACGCAAAGTGGGGATGATATTTTTTTCTCACGGCTACCCTATCGTGTGGGGTATCATTAGATAGGTCTCTTAAAAGCAATATAGGGTTTCCAAAAGCATTATTTGATTAAGGTATCCGTTTGCGAGATATTCCACTTTAATGGGCACTTTTTTGTAAAAACAGGGCGTCCCCCCCTCTAAAAGTTAAACGCCTGCCTTAAAAAATCTGAAAAAATTCGTGATAGTGGTCCATATAATGAACTTTAAAGGAAAACTATAACGAATTAGATGACTTTGTTAGTTCTGGAGCTATTGAGGCTATTGGATACGATTTTAAATCCATTATGGGTGACTGAGGAATCCTTTTTGTGCGTGGCCTGACACGCACTTGGCCGATTTTTATAATATTCTCCTCCTTTTCCAATAGGTTTCATACTGCTATAATTTTATTTGTTTTCAAAAATTATCTACCCGGTCTACTGGTCTATATGTCATTTACAAACTATCATTATGGTTGCCATGCAAGTGTGTTATGCCTAGCAACCTGTGAAGTTTTGATAACAGTGATACATTTTGACATCTAAGATTTATGTATTTTTATAATCACATAGCTTTGGCCTTTGTATCTCGATTATTACAGTAAAAAGAAGCCTATGTCTTTTCCCAAGTTCAGTTCTATCTTCATACCAAATTTCATCAAAATCGGTTCAGTGGTTTAGGCGTGAAAGCGTAACAGACAGACAGACAGACAGAGTTACTTTCGCATTTATAATATTAGTAGGGAAGTAGGGATTATATATACTCACAACTTTTTCTAGCAACGATCGCAGTCTGTCCTGGATTAAAACCCCCTTTTTTGGACGTAATAACACATACATTTTCTTGAGTTCGCAAGATCTACAAAAAATATATAACCTTAATACTAAGCGGGTAGGAGATGAATAATGACTGCCCAAGACTGAGACATTTGTTGGGCTTTGAATAGCGGTAGCGTATGCGACGGTTATGCTTCAAGTACCGGGTTCGATTTCCGGGTCGGAACAAATGTTTGTGTGATCATCATCATCGTGATGATCATGAATATATATTTTATTTACAAACAAAAAGGATAATATAACAATAATAATAATAAATATTTGGACATCTTACACACAACATCATCTAGTCCCAAATTAAGCAGAGCTTGTGCTATGGGTACTAAACAACTGATATAAATACATAAACATACTTTTTTTTTTAAATACATACATATCATACATAGTAAACACCCAGACTGCGGAACAAATATTTTTGGGTCACACAAATATTTGGTCCGACCCGGGAATCGAACCCGAGAACCTCTTGATCAGCAGCCGCATACGCTAACCACTAGACCAACAAGGCAGTCAATATATCTTTTTTATCTTCATCATTATCATCTGCTGGAACTTTATTTAAGTATGGCACTGAGTTCAAATTGTCTCCTTTTGTTCTATTATTAAATAATATGTGTCTGTCACACATTTCCTCCATGGAGGAGTCAGCCACGTAATTATTAAAGCTATTATAGTAACTAACTAGTAACATTTGTGGAGGAACGGGTGACGTGTTCCTCCAACACAAAGGGAGGATCCTCCGACCAGGCGAGGTGATCATGCCTGGTGGGCCACTGCCCAACAGTTGATGTTGGGATGTTGTATATATGCTAATCGGCGCGAGAATGTCACTTTCACGATTCAGGATTAGTAATCACTCAGTATAGATCGCTACGTGTTTTCTTTGTGGTTCCGTGTTTCTTCGCTAGATGGCGCTGTCATATGTTTTTGCTTGGGCTGTATGTGGAAGTCGCCACACATTAATTACTTATATTAATCTTATTTAAATATTTTCTATATAGACTAATTTTTGTTTTGCCAATCGAATTATCTACAGCTTTTGTCTAGTAACTTTTAATCGTAGAGGCATAAATATCCACTTTTTAAGCAAAAATCTATGAATATTTTCGGAATTTTTTTTTGGAAAAAAAACGATATCAGATCGATTTTAGAGCAACGTTTATAAGGGATAATTTTCACTACATTTTTACAATTTAATAAAAAAAAATAAAGTTTCAAAACACTGCGAAGCAAACATTATTTTTGATTATTCACAGCTATATGTACAAATTAATGACTTCCAATAATTTTCAATCACTAAAAAAACTGTTAATTAAAATTTTTATAACTGACATTATAATATTTTTATTAATTATTATTATTAATTATATATTGACTATTTTCCCCACCACCTGTAAGAAGACGCATTTTTCCTATGGAATGTAATCTTACTGGGAAGTAAAAAAACACATTCTTGCTGATAATTGAATGCAGTTCTCTAGAACTCTAGTGTTACCTGAACAATTTCTCAATGAGTTGCTGTCCTATGAACCCGGAACCACCAGTTAACAATACTGTGCCCCCACGGTAGAATTGCTGTATGGGAGAATTGCCAAGTTGTGTCAGTTCATTGATAGGCTTGAGACGTGACATCACGAATGTTTCAAACTCTTGAGCTGGATCCATTATTGAACCTGTGGGAACGATAAAGTACACTAAATTAAAAACGGGTTTCCTTTTTTTATAATTATATTTAAGACTACCAAAGTGACTACTCTTCCTGATGGAAACCATGAGTAGAATCCAGGAGTGGGTCACCATCCGCATTGTGAGGGTAAGCAATGCCGTCATGGTTACCCATGCCGGCCTGGTCAGATGTTTCTGAATCATTATCCCAGCCTCAGGAGATCGCGAGAATGATGTAGAATGACTGAGCCTCCAATCTCACACTCACGACAGCAAGAACGCTGTCATGATAATTACGTTATCGGTACAAATACTCTTGTATTCTACTCATTATTTCTATCAGCTAGAATGAAATCATTTTCTTCTTCCTAACCTTTATTCCCAAAATTATTTTGGGGTCGGTTACTAGTTCAACTGGTTTTACATGAATAGAATAGAATACATTTTATTGCACACCAAATACAGTTTTTGTTTTTACACTTGAATTTTTACCAGATATGTACAATGGGCGGCCTTATTGCTAAAAGCAATCTCTTCCAGGCAACCTTTGAATGGATATTTCAACAGAAAAGAAAGAATACCAGTTTTTCCACGAAGCGACTGACATTGGACCTCCGCAACCCTGAGGTTAAACTCAAATTCCAGGGTTGAACTATTTGTCAGTATATTTGAGGGCACTGACTTCCCAATAACGATTGCCATAGATGTTCATGACAACCGGGACCGACGGCTTTACGTGCTCTCCGAGGCACGGGCCTGAATCACCGCCAAACTTCCAAACTCGGGACTGCTATTAAGAGTTTCTTAAGAAAAACCTAAAAACACTTTTTGGCACCCGAGACCTCTTGATTTGCAGTCACATACGCTAACCACTAGACCAACTAATTTGTGACCATTTAATAAATGAGATAAATAATAAAAAAAAAAATTACTGGTGATAGTACTCGTAAATACGAACAACTTTTTATACGAGACCAACTAAAACTCTAAAATCTCCTACTCGAAAATAAAATTAGCTGTTCGACATATTTTGATCGAGTAGGCATGTAGTTATGTACCTTTAATTAAACAGATTTTTTTTTCGAATAGGTTAATTGATTTCATACGAAAAGTTGTTCGTATTCTACATACACATATACATCCTTCGTTGACGTTCGCGTTTGATTGATTCGAGTCAATATTGATTCCATTGCATTGAAAGTTAAAAATAAATCTTAACTTTCAAATGTGTTTAGATGTGTCAATGCCGCCTTTAACTAAAAAAATTCGGTGCATCCTGCCCAGTAAAACTCTATGGTATATTAATATGTTCTTATAGTCATAGAAGGTTCCAGAACTAAAAGTAGTAGACGCTTGGTTCACAAATATAATTCACTTCACAATCGAAGACACAACACAAAGGATAGGCATAAGAAGTATAGTTAAATACATACATACATTAACACAACGGAAGAACTGATAAAATATTCCAAGAAAGTATTTAACAAGTTCAACTGCAACAATTAAGGTTTCGCGCGACCAAGGGCAGTATGATACTAAAAGCACCGATGCGCTTGCACCGATCGTTTTAATAAAATATAAGGTGTGGTCTCACTAATACGAATGAAATATGAATAAATTATAATCGATATACGTAAAATATTTTATATAAGGTGAAAGGCTAAAGGTATTAATAATATAATAGTGAAATATTAGTAAACAAATAATTTATTGATAGATTAAGGTAATTATTTTTTTGCATGGGATAAGTGTAAGTATCTTTGTATGTATGGGTGTGTGTAGTTGAGTACCTCCTACAACTCTTTAGTAGGTACTTTCCCCTTCCCGACCTCAGATCGCCCGTTTATTATGTTTCCTTTAATTTTTATTATATTCTCTGCTTTTTCCAATGGATTTCATCCTCATATTATTTTTTGGTTTCAAAAATTATCGACATTCTAACCACCACTACCTTGAAAAGGCACAAGTATATGCGGACTTCCTCAAAACTGTTTTTAGTCCCTTACCGAACAAAAATGCTGAACACGACAGAGAGGTCTACGAATATCTAGATGCACCACTGCAAATGAGCCTACCACTAAAAAGTGCTAGCCCCAACGAAGTTTGGAGAGAAATCCAAAAATTACAAGGGGGGAAAGCACCAGGCTATGATTTGATCGACGCGCAACTGCTCAAACAGCTGCCTAGGAAGGGCATCAATCATATCGCGGCCCTCTACAACGCCTGCCTAAGACTGGCAAATTACCCGGCTCAGTGGAAAATTGCACAGATCATAATGATACCGAAACCAGTAAAACCTCTACACGATGCAAGCTCCTACAGACCAATAAGCCTATTGCCGGTGCTGGGTAAAGTATTAGAAAAAATATTGCTGAACAGGATGCGCCCCTATCTACCAGAAGTCATCCCTTTACACCAGTTTGGCTTCCGAGAGCAGCATGGAACTATAGAGCAGCTTCACCGTATTACGGATACAATAAGTCGTGCACTGGAATGCAAACAGTTCTGTTCTGCTGTCTTTCTCGATATTAGTCAGGCGTTCGACAAAGTTTGGCATGAGGGACTTCTTTTCAAAATTAAAACGTTACTGCCTCACTCTTTCTATCCGATTCTACGATCGTACCTACACAGTAGATACTTTGAGGTGAAATGTGGTAACGAAGTAACCTATATTATATATGCAATTCTCTCAGGAGTACCCCAAGGAAGTATATTGGGACCAATTCTATATTTACTTTTCACTGCAGACCTTCCTACGCACGCTGATACTATAACTTCCACCTATGCGGATGATACAGCCCTTTTGTCGGTAGACGTGGATCCCGCTATAGCAACAGATAAAATACAAACACACATACATAAAGTGGAAAAGTGGCTCGATAAATGGCGTATCAAAGTCAATCAAGGAAAATCTGTCCATGTAACCTTTACCCTAAGAAGGCAAACTTGTCCACCAGTAAAGCTTTTTGATGAAGTGGTCCCTCAGGCTGAAGATGTCAAATATTTGGGTATGCATCTTGATCGAAGACTCACCTGGAGAAAACATATTTGGACCAAGCGTAAACAGCTGGATATGAAAGTCAGATCAATGTACTGGCTGATAGGACGTAAATCAAGTCTGTCACATGAAAGCAAGATAGCTATTTACAAGACCATCCTCAAACCAATTTGGACTTACGGCATCCAGCTGTGGGGTACTGCTAGTAATAGCAATATAGAGATTCTGGAAAGATTCCAGAGCAAAACACTGAGAGTCATGTTAGATATACCTTATTATATAAGTAACAAATATATACACGAAGACCTTAAAATCGCTACCATCAAACAGGAGATCGCTAGATATGGTGAAAGCTATCAGACGAGATTGTCAACACACGTCAATGAACTTGCATCTAAGTTGGAGGGCACGGGAAGTGTTACATATTCCCGATTAAAACGACATAGTGTTCCTACACTAACAATAAGATTTGAAGACACCAAATGAAAGGGATTTGATAGTGATCCCATCAGATAGCATGCACGGCTCCAGAAACTTCTCATCTGAATGGCTTATTGTGTTTGCACAGATCGCCACGTTACAGAAGGAGAAAAAAAAAAAAAAAAAAAAAAACTAACCATGCGTGGTGGGCACTGCCGAACGGTTGACGTTGGGATGTTGCATAATATATAATGCTAATCGGCGCGAGAAACTCTATCGTGGTTCAGGAGTTCATTCCGTGTTTTTTTCGTGGTTCAGTTTTCTTTCAGTAGATGGCGCTGTCATGTGTTTTTCTGTTCGCTTGTGGTGTATGTGGAAATCGCCACAGTACATTTTGCTAATTTTTAAAATTGATACATTCCCCTTGTGTCTCAGTAGCTTTTCTTTTATTGCTACAAGGACTAAAACAAACGCTACGTGCTTAACACGGTAGTAATATCAATATAAAATTGGACGTAGCTTGTCAAATTACATGTATTTTTATTGTATACATGTATTACAAAATATATTTTTAATTTTAATTGTAATAGGATGAGGAAACGTCAAGAATAGACCATCAGTTCATCACAGAAATATATATTACGGATAGACTTAGTAGCAAAAGACGGAATCTGACTGGATTGAGACCGTAGTTCGCGACCGCCCCTTGAAGGTGCTTGTAACCTTAGTTAAATCCAAGTCATTGTCTTTTACAGTTCGAGAATGATTTCCGTAACCGATTGGATGTCACTGCCTCAGGTCCCTTGCGACAGTACACTTATTCCGTATAGTGACAATATGAAGAATCTAAAGGGTCTTTCAACAAGGACGGTTCGATGTTAAAACTAAATAAAACAAGCTGTATGTGAGATATTAAAGTTTTTTTTTTTTTATTTAAAAGGCCAATTTATGCCATTATTTATGAAATATGACATCGTTTGAATGTCCACCACGGCTTTGAACGGTAGCACGGATCCGAGAGGTCCGATCCAATTTTTATTTACTCTACTGCATAGATCCGGTTGAATATGAGCGATGGCCTGCGTTATGTTGACTTTTAGGGCATCGGTTGATTGTGGATTATTGGCATAGACCTATGACTAGAGAAAATACCACAAGAAAACGTCTAGCGGAGTCAAATCGCATGATCTTGGTGGTCAATTTACGTAACCTGTAGCGCTCGCCGTTTACAGAAATGCCTCGCCATCATCGTTTTCGAAGAAGTACGGACCAATGACGCTGCCGGACTTAATTCCGCACCAAACCGTAACTTTTTGTGGATGCATTACCACCTGATGACCCTTGTGTGGGTTGAGGTCACATTAATAAATGATCCAACATTGCGCCTCGTCGCTTAAGATGATTTTTAGGCCAAAATCAGGGTCCTCTTGCAAAAGTCCTGAAGCCCAGACAGCGAATAATTTAAGCGGCTTTGTCTATGGTTATGGTCATTCAATTTAAGCTCCTGGGTAAGTTGCATCTTGTACGGGTGTAGGCCCAAGTCCTGACCCAAAATTCGCCAAGTTGAAGTCTGCGAAAGGCTGAGTTCTTGTGCACGGCTAGAAATCGAGTATCAATCGACGTGGATGAGTTGTTCAATGTCTTTGATAAAGTTAAAGGAAAACGACATAGAAGTCGCATCCTGATGCGCCTTGATAATATTTCGGGAGAATGATGCAGAATTATCTGACCAATATATTTTTTTTTTTAATTTTTAAGTTCTTGCTTGTGCTACTGCTCGTACTTTACTTGGTCTTTCTTTCACTCTGCCTTTCATTCTGATTGTTTAGGTGGGATTCCCGCTAATTCATACTTTTTCTATCTGTTTTATCTTTTTTCTCTCTATTATTGTAGGGGTAATAAATCCCATACGAACATTTATTTGTTTACAGTTGGATTATGATCTTATTGCTATAGTTAATCTACATTCCATAAACTAAACTAAATTACAACATTAAATTAATACTAGGTATTTCTACAACGCTACTAACATTTACTACAATTATTATTACTTGCATACTACGTTATGATTGACAATGTAATCCTACATTATTTTGGACTCATAACATTTCATTAATCAGTTTTATTTCTTTTATTTACAGATTTGACTATTTTAGTACAGAACTTTAAAAATAACTGTCTATGTTTTCTACTTATATTTAAAATTGTAATCTTAGTATCTAATTTAATTTCTACTTCGTGTCTTCGTACATTATATACAGGGCATTCAATAATTAGATGAGGAACAGTCTCCTGCACGTTCGGGTCACAAATACACGATGAGTTCTCCTTACACTTGAATGGTGTAAAGTATTCGGAGAACCCACCATGCCCAGTTAACAATTGGTGGTGATGCACGACTCCGTAAGCAGCCAGCGCGCAGAGGAAAAGAGCTTGGTCACGGTGGCGATCTTGCCCCCTCTGTCCCTCCCGTTTCACTCGCCAAACGAGGCCTGTCGACTAGGGCGTGAATCACCGCCCAATTTTCATTCTTTCCCCCACGGCTGCGGTCGCGCGTATGTAGGTTATCGTGGTATATTGTAGCCTATAAATCCTTTCTTAGGCTCTAGACTATCTGTGTACCAAATTTTATTTAAATCGGTCAAGTAGTTTTGGCGTGAAAGGCGGACAGATAAACAGACACAGTAATTTTCTATAGTATCTGGACTTGGTAGTCGCTGGAGTCCACGACTAGGCAAATTGATTATTAGCGCTTCTTGGACTGGACTTGGTCTGCACCGCTTTATAGTGGAAGAAATACGCGCCAGAATGAAACAGTTCGGCTTTTCCTTCCTATGCTGAGCTGTCAAAAACTGGAACTCACTACCAGCTCACGTGTTTCCTTTCCACTGTGATACTTAAATCGGGGCTTGAAAAAGCATCTTACTAAGCCGCCATAGTATGGGCTGCCATACTTTATTGTCAGCATTCGCAGTATGTGTGGTGGTCCCTCTTGAATTTTGCTTATGCTTTCCAGGCAGGATAGAGTCACTTTGGTAAGCTAAATACAAAAAAAGTATTGTGTTTAGATATTAACTGATAGTGACAAATCGACAGCAGCGCCAACCGGTACCGCCCCGGCCGGTACCGCCAGAATTGCTTTATTCCTGCATTTTAAATCTGTAATATATTCAAAAGTATTAATTTAAATTACATACTGTAAAGGGGCATATTAATCTATATTAAATACACAATGTATTTAAGGTACTTAATTGGATAAGGATTAATACTGTATTGCATAAAATCGATACGTATATAAGCCATTATTTCTCGTAAAAAGAATATAAAAAAGGTTATTGCGGGTTATCCCTAAAAGTGGTCCGTGTGGTGACGGATTAAGAATACAAAGTGTCACCACCCCTATTCATTCCATGGGTGTCGTAAGAGTCGACTAAAGGAACAAAATAAGCAGCTAACATCACTGCCAAGAGAAGGAAAACTTGAAACAAACCCTATGCCAACCCGTCTGGCCAGCGTGGTATAGTAGGCCAAAACCTCCTTTCAAAGGAGAGGCCTATGTCCAGCAGTGGACTGTTAAAGGCTATTGATGATGATTGATGATGATTGTGGGTTATCCCTAAGAGATAGACATATACCATCGCGGACTTTTTTGTAGACCTTTTTAATATGTATTGTACAATACTGTAGTACATTATTTTGATCTATCTCGTAGGGTACAGCCAGCGTTTGCAAGGTGAGCGTAAAAAATGGGTTTATTTACATCACATTAGAAACCTCTAAAACTATTATCTACTATATTATACATGCACATAAAAACCTTTCTCTTGAATCACTCTATTCAAGAAAATGGCATCAAAATCCGTTGCGTAGTTTTGAAGACTTAAGAATATATAGGGACAGAGAAAGCGACTTTGTTTTATACTATGTAGTGATTAATGACAAACTTCTTGTATTCTTAACAGTATGTTGTTAAGTATTTCTTGTAAGAAGAACTCAACAACTGGGCCGAACCTTGTCGCATACGCTAACTGCTATACCACCAAATCAGTCAAAGATTAACCTAAAAACACACAATACTTTTCGACAAACTATTGTGAATACCAAGGATTTTGGAACAAAGAATAAATTGACTTAATCGATTATCAGTATGTGTGTGTGATCTGTATTTGAAGACCAGCCATTTACGTAGGAGGTATTTAATAAAATAAATAAATAAATATTTCGGACATCTGATACACAAGATCATCTAGTCGCAAACTAATCAGAGCTTGTACTATGGGTACTAGACAACTGATATAAAGACATATGGCTTACATTTTTTATAAATAATATAATACATACATAAAAAACACCCAAACTCTGAAACAAATATTTTCAGATCATACAAATATTTTTTGGAACCATAAGGGGACTCGCTATTTCTTAATTCTCAATTCTATAGGACTACTATCCAATACGACCAGGGAGGGATCAGGGTTATGACTGACGGCTTTATGTACTATAGAGGTTAAAATTTAAACTCCAGGCCATTCTAATGCATTTTGTACCGTTCCGGGAATTGAGCCCGAGATCTCTTGATTGCAGTCGTATATGCTGACCGCAATAATAAGCTTGGTCGATAAAGTAATTCAATAGACTACCTTGTTGGTCTAGTGGTGAGCGCATGCGGCTGCTGATCAAGAGGTCTCGGGTACGATTCCCGGGTCAGATCAAATATTTGTGTGATCCACAGTCCGGAGTCTGTGTGTTTTTCTATGTACAATATGTACATATTATTTAAAAAAAAATATTTATGTATTTATATCAGCTGTTTAGTACCCATAATACAAGCTCTGCTTAGTTTGGGACTAGATGACGTTGTGTGTAAGATGTACGAAATATAAAAAAAAAAAAAAAAAATATAGGTCATCATGATCAGTCCACTGCAGTATACTGATCACAGGCACAGGATCACGCAACCTGACCCCTAGGTAATTTGCAAACATTTTCCGTTTTCTATTCTATTCTCTATTCTATTTCTCTATTATCTTGCTTCATGGGCTAATATTTTATTTTGATCACGAGACTGAGTGACATTAGCCAATGAAACAAGAGAATAGAGTTCTAGAATAGAGAACAGAAAATGAAAAAAGTTTGCAGAGGGCTGGTCAGAGGGCACCCAAAACTACGTTTACCAAGACGCGGTCTCCACTACAGCGGTTATCGCTTCTGCGACATATACGATATAAAACCAGCCCATTGCCACTTCAACCTACTTACTTTATATATAGGTCAGAATTACAATGCAGGTTTGTTAATTGTTAAAATTTTAAATGTGACCCTGGGAAACAGCCAAAACATTGTATTTAAATAAATATACTGGGGCATTTCGCAAACAATATAAGGACATCAGAAATTGTTGAGGAACTTACTCCAGTTGACTGTAAGTTGGGTACTCAGAGAGTCGCCTGTTGATGTATAAAATTTGTTTGTAGAAATATAATAAAAGTTGAATTTGCATGTGAATCTTGGAACTACTTGTCGGGCTTTAGGAAATATTAAGGATCACGCTGGATACCTAGAGCACGTGAGAACCCAGTAGATTGACACTTATGGTAAGGTAAGTTTTATTAATTTCCTCTAAACAAGGAAAGTTTTCTAGTTAATAAGTTTCTTTATATTTAGGCCTTAATCCAGCCAAAGTGACTCTATTCTGCCTGATGGAATGCATAAGTAGAATCAAAAAGCAATCAGCATCCTCAGGAATACAGTCGAACATATTCCTATTATCATCAACACCGTTGAAATAAAGGTTGTTTTTCGATTCATGTACATGATGTTGTTTAGACTGCACGCTTGGTCTAGTGGTTTAAGCAGTCGCCACACTGCCTTCTACTGCTCTAAGTGTCGTGGGTTCAAATCCTACGTGAGACAATACTGTCATCCTCCTAGCCATTATTCCCAAGTTTATTTGGGGTCGGCTACTAGTTCAACCGGTTTTACCTGAATTTCAGTTTTGCCACGGAGCGACTGGCATCGGACCTCCGCAACCTTAAGGGGGAACTGAAATTCGAAGATTGAACAACGTGAGACAATACTGTGTGATTTAAAAATTATAGTTCTGAGGCTGGGTGTTTTCTTTCTTTGTGTCCCTTTCAAGTGTGGTGTATGTTTGTAAAGTCCACACAGGATTTATATTCCTGTGTGGACTTTACAAACTATATGACTGCCTCGTTGGTCTAGTGGTAAGCGTATGCGGCTGCTGATCAAGAGGTCTCGGGTTCGATTCCCGGGTCGGACCAAATATTATTTGTGTGATTCACAAATATTTGTTTCGGAGTCTGGGTGTTTTCTATGTATAATATGTATGTATTTACAAAAAAAAAGTATGTTTATGTATTTATATCAGTTGTCTAGTACCCATAACACAAGCTCTGCTTAGCTTGGGACTAGATGATGTTGTGTGTTAAATGTCCAAAAATATTTATTTATTTATTTATTTATTTATTCCTAATGCGTGAGTTGCCTTTATAAACTTAAATAAATAAATCATGTTTCATGCATCTTTAATTTTGCAATACAATTGAAGTTTGCCTATAACTTAATTAAACACTTAAAAAATTTGGTTATCTGTAAAGTCGACTTATCGGCGATAATTTTACGCAATAACGTCATAGGAAAACATTAACTTTTCACTTGACTTTATAACTAGTTCATAAAACAGTTCGTGTAGGTTGTGTGCTGCCGCTGTCTCTTTTCTACTTAGATGCATTGGCCGATGGAGTAGAAGAGAGAGAGAGATGCGACACAAACCAGGCGCTTATGCCGATTGTGCCTTTTATTGCCTTTTCCGCGCTCTAGCTGCTGATACGCTTAGTATAGCTTACTTATTTCATCCTGCTTGTTCCGTCGTAGGGGTCCACGATTATTTGTGAATTTATGGGTCGATATCGAATAACAATGACAGTATTTATTATAGCGGCTGTCCAAATTCAAAGCGTCATTTAATTGTTTTTACCTTGGCTCGATAGATGGCGTTGTATTTTGACGGCGTTTGCTGAATCTGGATAATGTTAGATTACAAGCCGGGGTATATAAAGAATATTTAACTATTTTTTTGATAAACACGTTCTTTGTCTGTATTGTTTGCTAATTTAATAGTAATAAATTCTGTGGCACCGTGCAGTTTATGTTTCACCTCAGGACCCGGAGGCAGTGTATAAACAGCGGCCATGTTTATTAATTAATTACTGTACTCTTATTCTAACCTTACGTATTAAAGTATGAACATGGAATCTCTCTGTTATTCTCTTATAGCTACATTATATATTCTAAACCTATCGTTACACTGCACAATAAACACGTCTTAATATCGACAAGGAAATAACAGCCGGATTTCTACGTGCTCGATAATCGGCACATATCTAAAATGTGCTGGTTAAGCATGTCTCTGTATAATTTCCGTCTTTTACTCTAACCAATATATGACGCAGGAATACTCAGCTCAGAAGGAACGTGACAATGAGTCATGCTTTTTTATAAGATTTATCACAACAAAGCTTTACATCTACTATCTATCACAAACAGAAAAGCGTACCTCCTTTTAATAGTCTATATTTTCCGATCCTATTCTAGCTCCATGGATCCAGCAAAGGAAATCGAAAACCATCTACTATCGCTTTTGGAACCAATTAATAATGCTATCGATTGTGGTGACTCTGCGATTCAACAGTTCTACCGTAACGCCACCATTTTTATCACTGGTGGCTCTGGTTTTCTTGGGAAGCAATTAGTGGAAAAACTTTGCAGGTAAATATGTATTTTAATATCACCTGTTGAAGAATGGGAATTCAACCAACAGAGATAATAATATCTGGTAGATCATACGGTAAAAGATAAAATGTTTTACATTTTTATATGAAACTACCAAAATGACTCTACTCGATCTGATGGAAAGCCTGAGCAGAATACAAGAGTCATGGTCATCATCCTAATTGTGATTGCATACAATACAGCATGGTGAACCCCACTAAGGTGGACTAATGTGGTGCTTTATTGGGCCTCCCTTCCTCCACAGCACGAAGTGTCATTTTTAGGTTGATCTTCCATGCCGGACAGTACCGCCCGGTCGAGCCGACCCACACATACATATAATTATAATATAATTTATGAAATTAATTTAAACCGGCAGATACAAATATTTGACTTTGAAGGTATACATTTATACCTAGATATAAAATTCGGTTCCTCAGTTCCTCAGGAGCTGGAGATCCAAAGGAATTTTCGAACCCTTCAAATAAAAGCGAAACAAAACAGGTGGAAATAAGTTTGCATTATATATAAGCTGCTGGGCAACTGGGCTGTGGCTACGTAGACAATTTTGTGGCAACGTAATCTTGCCGTTGGCCGTTTTCAAGCCACCCAATGGCCTCCAACTAAGCTGCAATGTGATCTTATGATAACACCCGAGACCAACTGCTTAACGTGACCTCTGAATCATGGAAACGCTCATAGTATATTATGCCACTTTTACCCTCGGTCATTGTTTCCGTTCACCTATTTTATGAGAGCTTATGAATATTAATTAAACATATATTACTTCAGGTCATGTGAAATAAAGAAAATGTATTTATTGTTGCGACCAAAAAAGAACAAGACCATTCAACAACGACTTGAAACTATACTAAGTGATCCGGTAAGTGATTGATTTCTTTCAGAAATATGATATGTGGCAATTCATGAAAAAATTACCATACATACAGTGCATCATGATGACCCATACCATAAGGGCTTAGCGAGGTATTTCTGCATCGGCTTCTTTCAACGAAAGAACCACCAACACCAACGAAAGTCGACAGCACGAATCCTGTCGTCATTCGTTAGTTTGGAATTTTGGATTGGTCTTCTTTGTGAGGGTAGTACTATCCCGGTCAAAACGGCTCATTCGTCTTGAAATCAGGGTGGTTTTACTATCTCAATAGCTTGACCGAGGTCGAAGTGACACCACCCTCACATAGAATACTAACCTAAAATGAAATCATTCGTAAACTCAGATCTTAAACAATTGTGTTCAAACTATGTCTTAAAACTTTTAACTGTAAAATATTCTTCTATATCGTCATCACTTCCATACGATTTACTTACGATTTATTTCTTATTAGTGTCTTTTTAAGCTGTACTAGTACCGTATCAAACTGTTGGCGTTGTGTTTTGCGTATAGTCCAGTCATTATAGTAAGTTCACCTCGGAATTCGAGATACCCAGCTGTAATTCTGTAAATACTTGTATATTGCCCCCCTTAAAGTTGTCTCAAAACCTACATATGGTAGGGTGTACGCAACTATTAAATTTCAAGGTCAAAAGTCACAAAAATCAAGTTTTTTTGTAAATATCTCATTTCCTATGGTTTTTTGCTATTTGTATTTATTTACAATATTGTAGAATACAAAATTCTCTACAAATTTTGTTTAAAAAAATTTTTATACGATGAACCGTTTTCGAGATGTAGGACGGAGAGCGCGCGGTAACAGCATCACTTCAGGTCAAGCGGTGCCTCCGGTTGAAAACTGATTATAAAAAAATGAATATAAATTTTTGTAAACTTTTATTAACTATAGCCGGTTCCAAAAATAACGGGTAAGTCACATAAACCAATAACGGGTCAGTCACATAAACCCGAATATCTCCCGAACTACGTATGCCATCCTAATGAAACGAAGACTGTTCAATTGAGAATTTAATTATACAGATAAAAAATAAAATAAAACTTAGTTACACCCACAATATTAATCTTAAATTAAAAAAAAACTAAAGTAGTCATATTTTTCTTAAGATTACATTTTTTTATGATTGTTTTTTTGCTGTTTTTCATCACTTTCTTCATTTAATACTTTGTATTGCCTCCACGTGATGAAGCCTCCAGTGATGAAAAACAGCAAAAAAACAATCATAAAAAAATGTAATCTTAAGAAAAATATGACTACTTTAGTTTTTTTTTAATTTAAGATTAATATTGTGGGTGTAACTAAGTTTTATTTTATTTTTTATCTGTATAATTAAATTCTCAATTGAACAGTCTTCGTTTCATTAGGATGGCATACGTAGTTCGGGAGATATTCGGGTTTATGTGACTGACCCGTTATTTTTGGAACCGAGTGTATTACGTAAAATTTAATAATATTTTCATTTCAATCAAATATATTAAATTCCACAAAAACTTGTATTACTGGTTAATGAAAAAATACGGTGAAAAAAATACAAAGGTTATTATAAAGTTACAAAGAAAGAGTGCGAACTTGCTGTCGAATAATCATGGTCAAGCTTTCAATGTGTAGAGTTTGTTTACGAGAAGACATTCGACTGCTTTCGATTGTCGGAACTCATAAGAAATGTACGAGTCTTTGATTTCATTGCCGAATGAGGGGACAACTTTATGGGCTCAAGGAGGAAGGAAAAGAACAATCACCAGCATCATCAGCGGTTTCAACGCCTTAACCAAAGCTTATAAGAAAAATAGGGAAATGCTATATTCAATTTAAGTACAACGAATATTGTTTTTTGTGTTTTTAATTTTTTCTTTGTGTAATAACAATAATAATGAGCTTAGTTCCCATACAGTTGTCTTGCCCCCACTGCCCAGCATCCCTACGGACTTTTTCTGAGCATGGGTTGCGGGTCCATGTCGGCCGCATGCACAGAGACGTGCGGCGTGTTTGCACCGATGCGCGGGTCTCCCCGACCCGCTCCTCTAACCCGACGAGTCGGGTGACGCAGACTACTGCGCCCGGCCGGCCTTCCTTGGACAAGCTCGCACACCTTAAGGGGGGTGTCCCAGTCCTACGACACATACCTAAAGGAGCTCGAAACCAGGCGGCTGGCGGCCTTTGTGATGTCATCAACTCGTGTCTCTCAAACAACGGAATAAATGAGTGGAGTGAACTCTTTTGCTTTGCCTATTCGGCTCTGAGAGTTCCGCCTAAGGAATGGCCGGGCAATATGGCCACTAAGGTAAAAGCAAATATTAGCTCGTCTAGATCCTGGTGTGCTGAGGAATTGACCGATGGAAGGGCGTGTTCTGGTTCCCGAGCTATTGAGAGGATAATTGAGACCAAGGTTTTCGATGGCGACTTGAGGGGCGCTGCACGCCTCTTGATGTCTGACGATTCCTTCGCACGGCGTGATGGTGACACGCTCGCTGCCTTAAAGGCAAAGCACCCAGAACCTTCGCGGCCTCTTAGTTTCCCATCAGATCCGGATTTATCATTTCCCGCGGTATCGGTAACTGTGAAGGACGTTGTAAATGCACTTAGTTCTTTTTATGTAGGTTCAGCGGGGGGCCTGGACGGCATCAGGCCAACACACCTTAAGGAGTTGACTTCAGTGTCAGCTGGGGACAACGGTCGTCGCCTTTTGGAATGCATAACTAGGCTCGTAAATTTCCTGCTCAGCGGTCAGCTGAATCCATTGGTGTGTCCGTACCTTTACGATGCCTCTCTCTTTGCGTTGGTTAAGAGGGACGGCGGCATAAGGCCAATCGCGGTCGGTAGCATTTTTCGTCGCTTAGCTGCTAAACTAGCATGTCGCGCTGTTAGAGAGAACATGTCCTGTTATTTGCAGCCGCATCAATTAGGGTTCGGGACGAGGTCGGGCTGCGAGGCAGCCATCCACGCTACGCGAGCGTTTGTGATGGATCCGGCGAACGAAGGGAACATCTTGCTAAAGCTTGATATTCGAAACGCATTCAATACCTTGGAGAGGGACGTAATTTTGAGAGAGGTTAAGGAAAATGTTCCTTCTCTCTTTCCATTTCTTCACCAAGTTTATAGGCTACCATCAAATTTATTTTTTGACAACAACCAAATTAGTTCTCAGGTTGGAGCTCAGCAGGGGGACCCCTTGGGACCGCTTCTTTTTAGTTTGGCTATTCACAAAGTGATAACTGAGCTTAAATCTCCCTTCAACGTATGGTATTTTGACGATGGTACTATCGGAGGTAGGCCAGAGGATGTACTACAGGATTTAGAATACCTCATCCCTCGTTTCAAGGACCTAGGTCTGGAAGTAAACACTTCGAAGTGCGAATTTTTTCCCTGCAGCGTAGGTATTAATATTCACTCCTCTCGTTTGAGCGCAGTTTTACCGGGCCTAAGAGAATTATCCTCTCTCGATTTTACCCTGTTGGGATCTCCCGTCGTTCTTGATGCTGTTCCCGGGGCAATAGCCTCCAGAATGAAACTTCTCCTCGCTACCCACGAACGGCTGAAGGGCCTGTCCGCTCATGTTGCGATTGTCCTGTTGCGTGCGTGCTTTGCCCTACCGAAAATTAATTACCTTCTGCGAACCACTCCTACCTGGTTTTGCCCCAAGGAAGTTCTGTTATTTGACAAAGCCCTGAAATCGATCGTGGAATCCGTCCTTAACGTGTCCATGGATGACAACCAGTGGTGTCAAGCGAGCCTTCCGATCAGATGTGGGGGTCTGGGAGTGCGTAGTATGAAGGACGTGGGCCTCCCGGCTTTTCTGGCATCTGCGAACGGTGTTGCGAGCCTTGTCACTGTCTTATTAGGATCCCATGGTGGCGTGGCAAACATACCGTTTTTATCGGATGCTGTATCGGCGTGGTTGGCTCTCAGCCCGAGTGTGGATTTGCCCGGAGCTTCGCATGTACAGCGAGAGTGGGACGATGTGGGGGTGAAGCGGACCCAAGGCGCCTTATTAGAGAACTCTTCGGGAGCAGGTATGGCTAGGCTGAGGGCCGTGTCGCGGCCTGAGTCCGGTGCTTGGCTGCGCGCGTTACCTTCACCTAACTTGGGGACGTTGCTAGATGACGATTCTTTGCGCGTGGCCGTTGCCCTTCGCCTGGGCTGCATCGTTTGCGAACGTCACGTGTGCACCTGCGGCTCTGTGGTGGAGGCCGACGGCCACCATGCTTTGAGCTGTCGTCGATGCTCGGGAAGGTTTCCGCGTCACCATGCCCTTAACGACGTGGTTCGCAGGGCCCTCATTTCGGCTAACATCCCCTGCCTCCTTGAGCCTCCGGGTCTGTGCAGATCCGAATGTAAAAGGCAGGATGGGATGACTCTGGTGCCCTGGAAGAATGGCAAGTGCTTGATCTAGGATGCTACTTGCGTCAGCACTGTTGCCGCCAGCCACCTGAGCCGCACAGTCCGCTCCCCGTCGGCCGCGGCGGAGGATGCTTGTTTTAAGAAGAGGCAGAAATATGCGGCTTTGGAGCAAAACTACCACTTCGTCACTGTGGCGGTGGAGACAATGGGGAGCTGGGCTGCTGAAACTTTGGGCTTCGTGGGGGACCTGGGTCGTAGGCTATCTGACATAAACGGGGACTCTCGTTCCTGCTCGTTTCTGGTGCAAAGGTTGGCCATTGTTATACAACGCGGCAATGCTGCTAGCATAATGGGCACCTTTCCACCAGATGCGATCGGGCACGGGTTAATATAAGTATTGTATATTATTATAGGTTTTTTTTTTGTATTTACTATTACATTATATTTTATCATTTTTTCCTAACCTTTCCACTTTTTATTCAGTATTAATTTATTTAACAATACTTACCTGCCCATGTAATTGCAGAATTGTTAATGAAAATATAGGAATTATATTTGAATTTAAACCAAATTAATATTAATAACTTAATACATTATGAAAAAAAAAACAAATAAATTATGAATTAATATTTTTATTAAAAAATACATAGATTTTTATTAAAAGTAAACAAAGTACAATTTATAATTTTATTCATCTTCTTCCTCTTCATCGTCGTTTTTCGGCTGCTGGTAAATTTCAAACTTGTCTTCATTATCATCTTTAACGACATTTGTCTCAAGTTCTTCCATGATTTCGGGGTCAAAGTTTCCATCTTCGTTAATGTCGCTCTGATATGGTAGAGCATTGAGACAAGCTTGCCCATTACATTGGCCACAAGCTAAAGAGCATTGCAAGCCCGCAAATCTTCTGGAGCAGGTGGTAAAATTGTAATAATAGGCTCCGGAAAATCGTTTCGCATTGCCCAACCCCATACTTGGGGTTCCAAAACATGCCCTAACCAAGTTTGAACTTGATAATATACACGTTTGAAATGTTGATGAGCATCTGCACTTGTTAGTGGAATATTTGACCATAAATTTGAATATTTACTTGTTGACCTGAAGTGATGCTGTGACCGCGCGCTCTCCGCCCTCTATCTCGAAAACGGTTCATCGTATAAAATTTTTTTTAAACAAAATTTGTAGAAAATTTTGTATTCTACAATATTGATTATGATTACAAATAGCAAAAAACCATAGGAAATAAGATATTTACAAAAAAAGCGCAAAAAACCGATTCTTGTGACTTTTGACCTTGAAATTTAATAGTTGCGTACACCCTACCATATGTAGGTTTTGAGACAACTTTTAGGGTGTCAATATACAAGTACTTACAGACTTACAGCTGGGTATCTCGAATTCCAAGATTCTTACCTAATTTAAGCTTAAATGACTGGACTAGTAAAAATAATATAAACATTGTCTTTCATGTTTCCAAATTGTGTATTTTGATACCAAAAGTATGAATTGCTATTACATGTTATAAAATTATAGGAAAATATTTGTAGATCGTATTTTATTCTTGCAGGTCTACGACGAACTTTGTAAAAAGAGGCCACATTTTGCAGATAATATAGTGGCAGTAGAGGGAGATGTGGCGGATATAAGACTAGGGCTCAGTGATATGGATTGGACTGTACTTACTAAAGAGGTAAAAATAAAAATTAACATGCTTTTTTTTTAATTAGGAAATCGAATGGGTCTGCTCGACCGGGGCATTACTACCCCCGCATAGAAGAATAACCTAAAATGACAGCATTAGTGCTGTGGTCTTTCGTTGGTGAGTGTGAGACCGAAGATCTAATCATTCTGCGTGATTCTCCCGGCCTCCAGAAGCTGTGAGCTTGATGCGGATACATCTCACTAAGGGTTTATGGTATTCACCATACTGCATGGTGGGCTGTGCACTTATAATAAGAATGGTAGCCACTCCTGGATTATAGACATGTACTCATATACACCCACCAGTCTTCTATATAGGAAGTTACAGGGGGGGGGGGCACACAATTTACCACTTTGAAAGTGTCACTCGCGCAAACTATTATTAACTATTATATGATATTAGAAACCTCAATATCATTTTTGAAGACCTATCCATAGATACGTCTGATGAAAAATCATTTTTTTTTATTTCAGTTCCAAGTATGTCTTTTTATTTTTTTTCTTATTTTGTGTGAAAATCTTAATGTGGTTCACAGAATACATCTAGTTACCAAGTTTCAATAGTACAGTTCTTATAGTTTTGGAAAAAAAGTGGCTGTGACATACGGACGGACAGATAGACAGACATGAGGAAACTATAAGGGTTCCGTTTTTTGCCATTTGGCTACGGAACCTAAAAACTAAATTTACTTTTCGATTCGGTCGGCTATTACGATACCCTGGTAAAGGTGATTCTGTTCTTCTTCCTAGCCTTATTCCCAATATTATTTGGGGTTGGCCACTATGTCAACCGGTGTTATGTGAATAATGTGAATATCAGGTTTTCCACGGAGAGACTGGCATCAAACCTCCGCAATCCTAAGGGAGAACTGAAATTCGAAGGTTGAACTAATTATCAGTAAATTAGGGGGCACTGACTTCCCAATTACGATTGCCATAGATGTTCATGACAACGGGGACCGACGGCTTTACGTGGTCTCTGAGACACGGGCGTGAATCACCGCCAAACTTCCAAACTCCGGGCTGCTATTAGGAATTTTCTAAGAATAACCTAAAATCACTTATATTCTTAAAATCCTCAAGTAAGCTGTAAATAAAGAAAGTGTGTAACACCCCAAACCTTTTCCTTTCAGGTAAATATTATTTTCCATGTGGCTGCCACAGTCAGGTTTGATGAGCCAATTAAAGTTGCAACCCTCATTAACATTCGCGGTACCAGAGAGGCCCTTCAACTTGCTAAAGAATGCCAACATTTTAAGTAAGTTTCTGTTAAAACAATTTTTGAAAGTAAAATTATCGAACATTTGAAATACAGATTTTTACCTATTTTCGTATTAGAGGTAAAAATACCTGTATTTATTTTGTACAACAGTAATTACTATCGTACCCTATAAACCCTTTTACTGTACTCGTATAGTTTATTAATAAACAATTTTTAATAGACATTAAAAATTAACAGACAACTCTCTGGTTTGTTTCGGCATTTCTTCCCAGAGCGAGTCTTAGGAAATGCCGGCGCCTTCTAGCTGTAAATTCTAACGTGTTAAAATATGTGTAAAAGATTTACTTGCAAAATAAATATCTATTTAAAGAATTTTTAAAATCTATATTCTAACCTTATATTACTTCGATCTTGGAACATATAGACATACATAGACTGTCACTATATTATCCTTCTGATTTCACCGTAGTTGTGTAAAAATTGGAATAGAAATTGTGAATTCGAATCAACAAAAAATTGATGTCTTTCATGGCTTTCTACCGTTATCCAGATGTTTTGTCCATACTTCAACTGCTTTCGCCCATGCCACAGTAAGCCGCATTAATGGAGATGTTGAAGAAATTTTTTATGAATGTCCTTTTCCGCCCGAAGACTTGATCAATATGGTGCAAACTATGGATGAGAATCAACTCTACAATGTTTTGGCTAGGTATGTATTGCGTTCCTGAAGCTCCTCACAAACTGCTTGAGAGTAGTAGTAGAGTAGTAGTTAAAAGATAGTCAAATTTATCAAATGAGAAGTTTTAAAACTACAAATTTAACAGAGCCTTATCAGAAAAAATAAATATAATATATACTAGGAATGTAGTAACTTTTCAATTTTTTTAAAAATAAACAAAGTGGTGTGCAATGGGAGAGGCCTATGTCCAGCAGTGGACTGAGATAGGCTGATGATGATGATGATAATGATGAAACAAAATGAAATGGTGTAGTAGAGAACAAATAATTATTTCAGTTATTTTACACACAACGCCATCTAATCCCAAACATAGCAAAGCCTGTGTTACTACCCTTACCTACCCATAACACTGCTGACAACTGATATAAATACACATCAACATATTTTTTCTTGTGAATGCTAGTACATACATATTATACACAGAAAACACCCAAACTCTGAAACAATTATTTGTTGATCACACAAACATTTGGCCCGGGAATCGAAACCGAGGCCTCAGGTACAGCAGTCCCATACGTTACCACTTCGCCACTGAGGCTGTCAAAGAACACATAGGAAACGTAGCATACGACCACATAAGAATCGGTATATCGATAGCTATTTATGGATTCCAGTGCAATGAAGGATTGGCCCAATACATATACCTTTACGAAAGCCATAGGTGAAGAAGTGGTTCGGACTTACGGTCGAGATGTTCCTAGATGTATTGTGAAGCCTCCAGTTGGTAAGTATAAGACTGACTTTTTACAACAGTAACTGTAAACTATTTACATTAGATCATCATCATCCACAGCCTTTAACAGTCCACTGCTGGACATAGGCCTCTCCCTGAAAATAAGGTTTTGGCCTACTATACCACGCTGGCCAGACGGGTTGGTATAGGGTTGGTTTCAAGTTTTCCTTCTCTTTGCATTCATGTTGTCTTGCGTAGTTTATACCTTAGTCGCCTTTTACGACACCCACGTGGGATGAATAGGGGTGGTGACACTCTGTATTCTCAATCCGTCACCACACGGACATTTACATTAGATGATGTGATAATTGGCTGACGCGCCCAGAGCTTGTGCATGATATGTTAAGTACATTTCCGTGTTTCGGAGGTCACTTAAAGTATTCGATTCCAGTTGTTATCATAAGATAACAGTCGTGAAGTTGAAACGCTTAGTTGGAGGCCTTCGGTTGGCTTAAAAACATCCAACACCAATACTACGTAGCCACAACTCGTCTTGTCAGTCTCCAATGCGCACTCGGCATGCATGCGTGCGTCTTAACCTTATCCAGGAGGAGACCCGAGACCGGCATCATTAAGAGTTTTTTTTATACCAACTTCTACAGCATTTAACCTTGATTCGCGTATCATCATCAACAGGTTTTAGTAACTCATTGCTGAACATGGATTTTTCTTTACAATGTTGGTATTGACCAGATGGATTGGTATAGTTTGCTTCAAGTTTTTATTTCTATTTGCTATGCTTTTGTCATGCGTAGTTTGTCCTAATCGGCTTTTAGGGCCACAGTATACTAGCTACTTTTAGCATCGGAGATCGGCGATTTTGCGACTGCATCGATGCTGCATCGCGTTTTAGCGACTTCCTGCGTTCGATCACCGTATCGGAAATGCGCGTTTTAGCGACTGCTCAGATGCGAATGTGTGCGGAGAGTAGCGTTCAGCTGCTGTGTCGCGCTTCTAAAAAGCGACTCAATCTCCGCGTTTGGCGTTTTTAAGTGTGCAGTGTAGAGCGTTCGGTCGCCGTATTTGGCTTCTAAGAACCGACTAGTTGCCGATCGCCGATGCTAAAAGTAGCTAGTGTGCTGAGGCCCTTACAACACCTGAAAACAAAGGGGTGATGATATTTTGTATTTTTTATCTGTAACTACCTTGCGAAACAAAAGTAAATAAAATTTTATTGTGCGTTTTAGTTACAAGCACATACTTGGAACCGGCACCAGGATGGATTGATTCCTATGCTTGCTTATCTTCACCAGTTGGTGTAAGTTACATAGCTTTTTCATTATATCACTAACACATACTTATATTGTTATTATTATTTTTTTATATTTCAGCCTACCAAAGTGACTTTACTCTGCCTGATGGAAAGCACGAGCAGAATCCAGGAGTAGACAGACCGGGTCTATCCTCATTGTGAGGATAGTTACCCGGTCTGGTTAGAGAATGATGCAGAATGTTTGGGCCTCCGGTCTAACACTTACCAACGTGATACGACAGCAAGAATGTTGTCATTATTAGGATTATCTTCTGTGTGAGGGTAATACTGCCTCGGTCAAGCTGATCAGAATCAGCGTGGCTCTGCTACCTTTGTTATAGGAACTTTAAATATGAATTTTCTTGCATGAAATCACGGCTTGCACCTTAGGCAAATTTATCGTGATGTTTAGAAGTTTTTTTCGTGACTTAATTTTCTATGAGTTTTATTGGATTGGATATCTAATAGATATGTAACAACATTTGAACTGTGGACAAACTATTTTATAAATAAAAAGAAGTTCCATAATTCTCTTCAGGCTCTGAATTTAGGTCTTGTATTATACAATTAAATAAATAAATGACCTAGTATTATATTATAAACTTATAGATAAATCTTTCGTAGAGATTTTTTTTCAAATTAGATTGTAGTTGATGCTAAGTCTAAAATAATTTGACTGAATTGAACTAGCTGCGGTTTGGGGAATTTCAGACATAATTATTATATTGGTTTTGAATTGTTGTTCAATATTTCATCTGTTTGAATAATGTTTTCAAGTAATTTCATGTAATTTTTGTTAATTTATGTAACATAAGCTTTTTACTAATGAAAGTCAAAATTATCCCGTCTAAACAGACAGATAGTACAAAATAAAAAAATGATGCAAGTTACGTATTTCGTAATAAAAAAATGTCATTTAGAGTTTTCAAATATTAATTTTATTCTGTGCAAAGATTTAAAGCTAAGAAAAAAAAATTTTTTTTTTTGCAGTTCATGCTCGGTGCTGGTTTAGGAATCCTACACATACATTTGATTGATAGAGATTTAATTACTTGCTACGCTCCCGTGGATTTCGTTAATAACGCTATTATAGCTGCCCCGTGGGATACTGTTGAACAAAAGAACAATGGCGAAACTGAAGTTCCTATATATACCGTCAGCTCTTCTGGTTGTAAGATTAAATGGAGTAAGTATGAATGCTTCTAGTCTACCTATGACTGTCTTGTTGGTCTGGTGGTTAGCGTATGCGCCTGCTGATTAAGAGGACTCGGTAAAACGGTCCATTGCCAGTAGCGATAGATCCACTCCGATGACTGCAGTGAGGGCCTGACGTTGGCAGGTACTTCCCGAAGCAACCGTGCCCGGAAAGAATCTGCATCAGTCGGAAGAAAAGGGTTCCGTGCTGCGGCCCTGCCCACACGGCAGCGAAGCCAGTACGTGGAGACGGCGATCACCTCTAAATCCCACGGGATTATTCCAGCCAAGGTGTACGCCGCCTAGGTGGACACGGTGCGTTAGCCGCGCATGGCTCTAACCGCCAATATCTCTGGGGACGCCAGAGGCACGCCCTATTCTGGGTGGTCAGAGCCGCCGCCCTCATTGGTGCACCATAAAGTGCCATAGACCGGACAACCCACGTGTACAGCTGTCTTGTAGCGACACTGGACCCACCTAAATTGGGTAAAAAATATACTGAAAATTACTTCAACCAAAAAAGAATTTCAGTTCACACTGCGGATTGCGGGGTTGCGGGTTACGGGGGACGATTTTGGTATATTCTTTAATCACATCAGGTGGGTGAATTGTTTCAATATTTTAAAATTGTATCCTTCCAGAATTATTTAGTGACTATCTGCGCTTAGAGAAAACACATAAACTGGCTTCACCCAAGTCCGTCTGGTATGGTTTTGAAATCGAGACAACCAACAATTTTCTATATTGGTTGTTAACGTGGCTACTGCATTACATACCTGGGTACCTAATAGATGGATTAGTCGATTTGCTTCGTATAAGGCCGAAGGGAATACCACCGTATGTATTTATATTATATTATATCTTTGCTTAATGTTATAAATGCGAAAGTAACACCATCTGTCTGTCACGCTATAAATAAAGTTTTACCGACATAGACGCGGGCTGATAAAATATTAGGAATATGGCTAGGAAGAAGCAGAAGACGCGGGCTAAGCCGATGGTAAAATTTAGTATTCTAAATTCCGGTCTGACTGCCTTGTTGGATCAAGAGGAGACCTTAAGGGTTCGATTTCCTGGTCGGACCAAAAATTGGTTTCGGAGTTTGGGTGTTTTCTACGTATAATATGTATGTACTCGAGTCGGTGCCCGCAACAGTGCGGGCAGGCGCCGGGAGGGGTCCAGAAGGAGAAAACAGTTCCCTGGACCCCTCCCTAAAGACAGGCGCAGAGAGGTCGCACCGTGTGGTTTTAGTCGGTTCGAGTCTGACACACCACCCCGCCGTTACCCCCAGGGTAACGGTCCACGGGGATTTACACACAAAAAAAAACAAAAAAAGGTGTTGTGTGTAAGTTGACCGAAATATTCATTTTGTTTATATTTTTTCCAGTCTAATGAAAGTCTACGGAAAACTGTACAAAATAACAAAAGCATACCAATACTTTTGTACCAATAACTGGAATTTCAGAGACGACAATCTGAAGGCTATGATTCAGAGGATGTCTCCGCAAGATCGGATAATATATAACTGTGATGTTACTACAATAAACTTTGATTATTTATTAAAGGCTTTGATAATTGGATTGCGGAAGTAAGAAAACTGCATTTTAATCTTAAATTTTACTTTTGGGAGAGACATGCTTCAGCACAATTAGTTTTTTTTTGCATTTGTGTTCAAGTGTATCAAAATTACTCTACTTCTTCTGATGGAAAGCATGAGTAGAATTATCAACGCCCTACTTATAGGAAACGGGATGATAGTGGCAGAGAAGCACTGGTAATGAGTTCCCGGTTTCGATGGCTGCTGAATATTGGAAGAAAGGGAATCAGAGCTCTTGAGACCTCTCACACTCGGCAAAAATCAACGTCACTTTGTTTGTCATGCTTTCACGGCCAAATAGTGTTTAGAAGCAAAGTGATACTACTCTGCCTGATGGAAAGCATGAAAAGACTCAAAGAGTAGGAGGTCGCCATTTTTATCGTGAGTGCAGGCCGGTGAGATGTTTCTGCATCATCAGGCCGGGAGAATGATGTTCAATGATTGGGCCTCGGCTCTCATACTCATCAACGAAATACGACAGCACGAATGCTGTAATTTTTAGGTTGGTCTTTTGTGGAATGTTGGTCTTCTGTGGAATGTTAGTCTTCTGTGGAATGTTGGGCTTCTGTGGAATGTTGGGCTTCTGACGAGCCGGTCCATTCGTGCTGAAATCAGCGCGTCTTTACTAACTAGTATGTAGAGTCTTAATATTGTAAGAGTTTCTAAGTAAAAAAGAAAAATGTAATGCTGTGTATCAGAATCTTCTTCTTAGCCTTATTACCAATATTATTTGGGGTCGTCTACTAGTCTACCGGTGTAACCTGAATATCAGTTTTTCCACTTAGTCACTGGCATCGGACCTCCGCAACTTTAAGGAAGAACTGAAATTCGTAGGTTGAACTAAAGCCGGTTCCAAAAATAACGGGTCAGTCACATAAACCCGAATATCTCCCGAACTACGTATGCCATCCTAATGAAACGAAGACTGTTCAATTGAGAATTTAATTATACAGATAAAAAATAAAATAAAACTTAGTTACACCCACAATATTAATTTTAAATTAAAAAAAAACTAAAGTAGTCATATTTTTCTTAAGATTACATTTTTTTATGATTGTTTTTTTGCTGTTTTTCGTCACTTTCTTCATTTAATACTTTGTATTGCCTCCACGAGCTCTTCTGACAGCTTCCAGGCGATTAGGCATGCTGTACACCAAATTTCGGAGCCGGTGCTGAGGAATACCTTCCCATTCCTCCACCAGTGCTTGTATGAGCTCGGGAAGCGTGATTGGTGGGGGGTTTCGACCTTTCACGCATTTCTGAAGCTCGTCCCAGGCGTGCTCGATGGGGTTTAAGTCCGGGCTTCGCGCTGGCCACTGCATGAGTTCGATACCGACCTCTTCAAGGTAGTCATGTACAATTCTGGCGGTATGGGGACGCGCATTATCATGCATTAATATGCCATGCCGGTCCATCCTGGCTATGAAAGGACCTACATGTTCATTGAGGATCTCTTCCACGTACCTCTCTGCATTTAGAGTTCCATTTTGAATGAGCACCAGCTCGGTGCGGGCCTCAGCAGAAATCCCAGCCCAAACTTGTACGGAGCCTCCACCGTACGCCACTTTTTCCTCCACACACGCTTGATGGAAGCGCTCCCCTGGTCTTCTGTACACCAACTGCCTACCATCATGCTTATAAAGCATGAATTTAGACTCGTCCGTGAACATTACCCTAGACCAATCGTCTAGTGTCCAGTTTAGGTGTTCGCGCACGTATCTCTGTCTTGCAATTCGATGTCCCCGTTCCAGTTTGGGGCCATTTGCGGGCCTCAATGGTTTCAAATTTGCTTCAGCAAGACGTCTTCTTACTGTTTGAGCGCTTAAATTGCCACCTCCAAAGCGAATAAAGTGAGTTTTTAGACCAACAGCAGTTTGAAAACGATTTCGGAGCATTGTAGCCACCAGTTGTCTGTCTTCCCTGGCCGTTGTGCATCTTGGTCTGCCATTTCCTGGTCTTCTAAGGTGTGATCCGGTCTCTTGGTACCGCTGGACTACCCGCTGAACAGTCGACAAAGATACACCAATGTTTCTGGCTGTTTCACGCTGGCTCCGCCCAAGTTCCAAAAAAGTTAGGATTCTGGTACATTCCTCTAGCGTGACTGCCATGCTTCACCTCACAGAATAATAATTATGCACGTGGAAGACGTTCACGATAATTTTTTTTGTGACAGAATAGAAATGGAAAGCATCCATAATGACATGAAACAAAAATTTTGTTTTTAAAAATAGTCATTTTTTTAAATTTTGTTTTTCTAATGAAGTTTTTTTCATCAACCAGTTTAAATAATATGCTATTAGAAGCGCAACTAAAAAGTCTTTATTCTGTTTTTTATTTCATTGATCTAGCTTTTACAGTTCTGGAGGTATTTCAATTTTTGTGACTGACCAGTAATTTTTGGAACCGAGTGTAGTTGTCAGTAAATTTGAGGGCAATGACTTCCCAATAACGATTGCCATAGATGTTCATGATTACCGGGACCGACGGCTTTACGTGCTCTCCTAGGCACGGGCGTTAATCACCGCCAAATTTTCCAACTTCCAGGCTGCTATTAGGAATTTTCCTAAGAAAAACCCCTGAAACACTTTTAGGCCCCATCCGGGATTTGAACCCGAGACCTCTTGATTAGCAGTCGCATACGCTATCCACTAGACCAACGTGGCAGTACTAATAGAAAATATTTTTTCAGGTTCATTGTTAAAGACGGTCTTAGTGGCAGCGATATTGGTTACAAGAAACAAAAATATTACTTCAAATACGCGAACATTATCTTCATGTCCGTCTATGCGTATCTCATATATATAACTTTAAGTACTATATTTAAACTGTTTGTGTTCACAGTTCAATGTGTAGTTTAATATAAAAAAAAATATCTTAGTTTTTTTATTTGTTCATTCTAAGAGTTACATACAAGTGTGCTTACATTGCTTACTGTCCGTGTGGTGAAGGATTAAGAATTGAGAGTGTCACCATCCCCATTCATCCCGCGGGTGTCGTAAAAGGCGACTAAGGCATAAACTACGCAAGACAACATCAATGCAAAGAGAAGGAAAACTTGAAACGATCCCTTTACCAACCCGTCTGGCCAGCGTGGTATAGTAGACCAAAATCTCCTTTCTAAGGAGAGACCTATGTCCAGCAGTGGACTGTTAAAGGCTGTTGATGATGATGATGATGATGTGTTTACATTGGATGCATTCAGAATCTCAGTGGATACATTTATCGTGCGTCAAGATCATCAATAATAACAATAAATATACAATGTCGCACAATCATTTTACATACTTATACCCATATCGGGGAAAGACATGTATTAAATCCCGTATCAAATATGTAAGTACATTTGCGTATACAACGCTTGCTAACTGTACTAGTCCTTTTTCATATGAGGGTGATAGTGGACCAGGTAGCGCAGACGACTCCAACGCGGGAGATCATCAAAAGATCTCTGTCCTCCATCTGTCATCTGTCACCCTAGCAGAAGCAGGCCAAGGGGGCGGCGCAAGTGAGAACAGGTTGGCTATGGTCTAAGCGTCAAGCATTTTTCGTTCTGCAATCGTTGACGCCTCTATTCTCTTGTTTTTGGCTAATACCTATTTTGCTTTGATCACGTGTCTGACTGACATATAGAAATAGGCTAGGGGGGCAATAAAAGGGGTAAACCTTTTTGTTCGAAAGCGTATGTTGGTCACTCTGCAGCGATAACTTCTAAAGCCAGTGCGTTTAATTACAAGCTTTCACTTAACTTGCAATGTATGTAACTGTGTACGAATGTTTATTCGGGTGAAATATTACAAATCAATTTTGAAGCAGGACTCTTCAACCTACGAATAAATTATTTATGCGTAGTCTTCAACCAATTGAGTTGAAATTTTGCATTCAAGTTGAATTTGGATGACAATGCATGATTAAGATTGTGACCTTATTAAAAAATCCGACATTCAAGATTGCGGACCAGTTATTGTTACCCGCCTACGTTAGAAGAAGGGTAATGTTTTTTGAGAGTATGTCATTAAGTATGCTTTTGTACAACATGCGCAATAAGTTTAAAACAAATAAAATTGTGTTAGTGACATAGGCTATTAAAATTTTCAAAATGATGTCTGGCCTGGTCTGATGATATGATATAAAAGCTTGTCACGATATTAACTTGTTAGATAAACTAATAATATTAAATAGCGTTATTGATTTTAACTATTGAACTGCTTAAATCTTGCGACAAATTTTCACATATAAATTATTATGAGAGAGAGGGCGCTGGAGTGCCACACTTAACTTCGGCTCCGTACTTTACTAATCAAAATACATCTAAAAACGCGTAAATAAAGTGTAATTAACCAATTTAAAGTTAGTTAAGTGCATAATTATCAAGGGAAAAGTGAAGTACCTACATAACAACGGACAGTGAATTAGTGCAATACAAACAGTGACAAACTTAGCAGTGTAGTGCAACGGTTGTTTGCCAATACTACATATTAATGAGTTACATGACTTTTCAGTGACTTTAAATCCATATAGCAACCTGAAGCGAATGTGAGACATATAGATTAGCTCATAAATCGTGATATAAACTATTGTGTGAAAAATATTTTAGGCGAAATATCCTCAAAAATAAAATTTGTGTGCCGTGCAAAACCGTGTTATTACTGAATAGCGCCATCTAGCGGCGCATAGCGGTATATTGGTAGTTAAGTAAGGAATTAAATAAACTGAATAATCGCGAAGTTATCCCTTTTTTTGGAAAAGCATAACCACACATATAAATGAGTCTGCGATTTCACCTGTCATAGTAAAATTAACTACGAAACAGTGCCACCTATTAGAAAAGAAGCACACTACGTTGACTAACGCATAATACGAATACAGAACTATACTATTCACTTCTACTAGAGGGTGCAACGAGTACCAAACTAACCAACACTATGGAGGAATTTATGAAAGCCTTATAAAATATTAAAAAAAAAACGTACAAAAAATTTAAATTCAGAAAAGTGACGAATAGGTACACAAACACAAATAACACTCAACATAACTAAAAAATTAGAAGGGAAATTTACCATATTGGAAGAAAAACATCAAACCTTGAAGGAAAATGTTTAACAGCAAGAAATGAGAATTAAATTTATGGAAAAACAAGCAACACAAAGAAACATAATTTTCTTCGTAATTTAAGAGAGCGAGACATCCTATCATAACTTGGAGAACAATATATTTATTTTATTTATTTTACAACTTCATGCACAGTAAGTACAATGGCGGACTTAATGCCACAGGCATTCTCTTACAGTCTACCGTCGGGTGGTGCGGATATATTTGAGAAGGTGCACTACAATTTTGGCGAAATAAATGAGTAATATCTACGATATATCTGGGTGTTCATACGATAATTATACTCTGATACATACATACAATATATACATATATATATATACATGTACACACATACTCACATATACATATATCTACATATATACCTATATACACACATACATATACACTAACATACACACATATAATAATATATAGTGTCAATTTTGTGACGACTCTGCCAAGTTCTCGGGCAAGGAGTGCTCGTACCTTTGCTTTGAAGGTATCGCGACTGGGTGCCATTCTGATTTCCTTGGGAAGGGTATTCCAGAGGAGGACAGATTGGACTGGAAAGGAAGAATGCACGCATGCAGAAGTGTGGGAGGGGCATGAGAGAAGCAGACTGTTTGTGGAGCGGAGGGTTCTGTCGTGGTTAGAACCTAGGAGTTGGAAAGAAGAAGTCAGGTAGGTAGGCGTGTTAGGGGAGTTAAGAATAGAATAGAGAGTCGTTAGGGCGCGACGCTGACGAATAGGGAGCCAGTTCAATTCAAGGCGAAAAGAGGAAATATGGTCAAATTTACGCAGATTAAAAACGAATCGAATGCAGTTGTTCAGAAGTCGGTCGTATTTGTTGAGTAGGTCTGCATTCAGGTCGTAATAGCACACATCACCATAATCGATGATGGGTAAAATCAGGGTTTGCACCAACATCGCTTTAATTTTGGACGGTAAAAAGTTTTTGAGGCGGTATAACGCCCGCAGTGTGCCCGTAACTTTCTGACTTACGATAGTGGCCTGTGTTTGCCAAGTAAGGTTGTTGTCAATAAACAGGCCTAGATCCTTTACCGTAGAGCTTAAAGGAACAGTCAATCCATTGAATAATATAGATGGTAATGTATTTGGGTCAAGCCTTCTGGTCATATACCGACACCCCAAGAAGATAGCCTGGCACTTTGTAGGGTTCACAGTTAAACCAAATCTTTCAGACCAACTACTTATAGCATCCAGATCGTTGTTTATCATGGTGATAGCTTCTGTTACGTTATCTACAGCAGCATGGTAATAGAGTTGTAAATCATCGGCATAAAGATGGTACGCACACTGAAGATTTTTAGTGATAAGATTAATAAAAATAGAAAATAACAGTGGAGAGAGAATGCCGCCTTGAGGTACACCAGCAGCAAGCTCACACCATACGGAGGTAGATTCGTCGATATTGGCGGACTGCTGGCGTCCTCGAAGATAAGAAGAGAACCATTCCAGTTCATCAGGTGATATCATATAATAGGAAAGGATGGACAGGAGGATGTCATGACTGACAGTGTTAAAAGCATTTGAGAAATCGATCAGAACTAACACGGTAACTTTGGAGTTCTCAACTGCCGTCCGAATGTCACCAGTCACTTTCAGGAGAGCGGATGTTGTGCTGTGTCCAGGCCTAAAGCCCGATTGAAGCGGACTAAGCAAGTTGTTGCGATGCATGAACTGTGATAGCTGTTGATGTACACACGTCTCCTACACCTTGGATAGGAAAGGAAGTATGGAAATTGGGCGCAAGTGATTTACAAGGGTAGGATTAGGGATCTTGGGGATGGGTATAATAAACGCGTTACGCCACAGTGAAGGGAACTTCCCTGAGTCAAGTGAAAAATTGACTATATGTGTAATCGCAGGAAGAAGGTGATCGAGGATAGGAGTGATCATGCGCCGGCTAATGTTGTCACTGCCCATTGCATTGGATTTGAGGGAGAGAATTATCTTTTTGATATCATCTGATGCAACTGGAGAAAATTGAAAGGAATTGATATTAGGGCGTGGCAGGTCGTCCAGGTATCCCAAAGTGCGACACTTAGTTTGGTGATCGAATTGTGGGATAGACGTGAAATACCGATTGATGTCATCCAAAACAAAGGTCGCAGTTGAGACACATTTCTTGGATTTACCAATACCCAATGTGCCAAGGAATCTCCAGATACGAGAGGAAGAAGAACAGTTAAGATTATTGATGATATGGCAGCGCTTAGCGTTGCGCACCACCTGATTACACCGATTTCTCTCAACCCTATAAAGAGACCAGTTTGCCTCGTTTTTGTTTCTTCAAAATTTACGGAACGCTTTGTCCCTGCGCTTCATTGCCTCGCGAACCTCCGAAGACATCCAAGGGGCTGGAGATCGTTTAATTCTTGCCTTCCTGATAGGTGCGTGTAGGTCGTACAGGTCAGTTACTGATGTATTGAAAATGTGAACCTTGTCATCTACTGTACGCGCTTCAAACAGATGTTTCCAACTTAGTGCTGAAGCATCACTATGCAGTTTTTCTTCGTTTATCCGACCAAAGCAGTGAATGTGGCGAAACTTAGGACGAGGTTTAGGAGGTTTCAGGGCATAGAACAGGTAGATGAGATCATGTTGAGAAAACCAAGGGGCCTCGTGTTGGCCATGGTTTCGGACAAGGGAAGGAGATGAAGTGAGGATTTAATCCAACCAGGTGTCACGCACGTCACTGTTGTGATGTGTGGCTGATAATGGCAGCACTTGCAAACTTGATGATTCGACGACCTGGAGGAGTTTATGGGTACGAGGAGATTGGGAGGCGAGAAGATCGGTATTGATCGCCCATCGTGATATGGTGTGTATACTCAGACCCTAAAGATTCCAGAATCAGTTCGAGACTGGAGAAGTAGTCGACGTTAGGGGGACAATAAACAACGCCCAGAATAGACTTAACTCCATTGAAACTGGCCTCGATGAAAAGGTATTCTGCAGATACAAGACAGGAGGGAGGGGAAGAGGTTAAGATTTTATAAGAGATTGAGCAGTGAAGATAAATGGCAACACCACCTCCTCTCCTCTCGGTTCTGTCGTTGCGAATAAGAATAAAATCAGGAATAGAGTATGACGTTGATGGCAAGTTGGGTTTCAACCAGGACTCGGAAATCAGAATAGCATGCACCTTCGAGTCGGTGAAAGCTTCAAGCAAGTCGCTGTGATGGCTGGGAATACTTTGTGCATTAATGTGGCAAACATTTATGCAGCACTTTGTAGGGTGACTAAACGTTTGTCGCACGAAGTCGCCAAGTGTATTTGATAAAGAGTCGAAACTTTCGTCACCGGAAACACTAGCAGATTCGTTCGCAGAGTAGAATGACTCATCATCAGACAACATTAAATTAACTTTGTAAAAAATATTATTTATATATAATGATAATAATTAAATAACAGTTTTCGAATAACAATAATAATATATATTTTTTATAGAAGTATATACTATACACTATTTAAATAAATAAGATAATAAATTTATTAGTATATTTAAACACTAAAATAAAAGTATTAGTGCGTACTTCAATAAATGAACTTAGTCTGCACCACCCACCAGTTTCGACCACACAAATATACAATACAGATATGCAAAAAATAATAAAAGAAGCATTGTAAAACAACTGAAGTGATTAATGTAATGAGTTTCCGAACGAAACTTCAGAAACGTCATTTCAGAATAACCACTGTCAAAGAATTGTCAAGATTTGCGATTGTTGTTGTTTATATTACTGAAATTTCTCAAAATTACATTAAAAGTAGTAAAAACAAAGAGATTATTATATGGCTAACTCAAAGATAAAAGAATGAAAACAAAACTACGCCGATATAAATAGAGAACAATGCAGATAGTAATTAAAAGGAGATATGATAAGATTTTCAAGTTATTTCGAAGAAGAGTTGTTACCGCTGTTGTTGGATGTAGAGGAAGTTCTGGGGTGCTTCTCCAGAAGCTGAAGAAGCTGCTCCGAGTCTGTTATCTTGTGGCGATGTCCTTCCGTCGTTTTTATGATGATGGTACCATCTTGCGTCCAAACAGCTCTCATGCCAAAGTGCTGTCGAGCTTTGCCGAAAATAGTTTGTCGAGTCTTGGTGAGAAACTCGCGCACTGAGACAGATGTACCCTTCAATGCTGACTTCGCTCTCCAAATCGAGGTTCTTGTTTTCAAGTCTGCAAAGCGCACTAAAATGGGCCGGGGATGGTCATTGTTCGTGGCTCCTATTCTGTGACACACCCTGATGTCATCGGAAGAGACGGTGTCCATGCCCAACGTTTTATGGACCAGGTTGAGAATTGGTGTGGAACAATCTTCACTCTCCGCTTCAGCCACGCCCAGAAATAGAAGATTCTTTCTTCGCTGCTTTGACTCCAAATCATCAACGTGTCTCTGGCATTCAGAGATTTGTTTGCGAAGCAATCCTAGCATTTTGAACATGAGTTCGCGAAATGTCCGGAACTCATCTGCTACTCTAGCTACTGTGTCTTTGGTAGGCACTCTGCTGTGTAGTTGGGCCTCCAGTTATGTCATTCTTCGATTGAAGCTTTCCTCTAGGCTTCTTTGTGCTGATTGTATCTCCATGAGTTGAGGCATTGTGAACAGTTCAGTGAGTATGGGTGTTAAACTGGCAGGTGGAATACTAGAAAGTCCTTAAATTACATTAAATGTGCTGACTGTGTAAGTAGAAACTAATTTCACCATTTAGCACTTAAATTCGTTGAAAAAAAAACAGAAAATTAACTATTGGTTTAAAATCCTTCCCTTTAAAACCCTTCCCCCCTTCCCTTTGGAGCTCCGAGGCGATCGGACGTGCCAAGTAGTTTCTGTGTCATTTTTATAAAATTAATAAAATACATAATTTATACAAAGGACCTTAAAAATAGTGTAAGTGAATTGAAAATCGTTTGTCACAACTTGATTTACCTGATAGTGAGTACTTGCACTACCTATTATACTGCATCCTTTTTCCACGCGGGCTATAACCGCTGCAGGAGAGAGATAGATAAGCGGGGGTCAAGTTAAAGTTGACGGAAAGCGATTCTGTTTTAAATCCTCGCGACCGACCAGTTAACTGAGATCTCCGTTTTATTAACAGTGTTGTTGTTGTGAACTGTGAACTAGCATTGATTTGTAATAAATACCTAACAAAATAAAGCATAATGCCCGTCGATAGGACACCGTCGCCACAGCCATCCCTGCCTATGCGCATAGTACGTCAGCTTAGTGATTCTGAACCAAATTTAAGCGATAAACAAATAGATTTGGAGGCGCTTAACATCACGACTCGGTGTAAACGCAAAAGATCTAGTGGCGAGTGTGAAAAAAACATATTTGAATTTATGAGTGATATAAAACAAATGTTTTTAGAATTTAAGACTCAACAGGAGCAAAAAATGGAGAAAATTTATACCTTTATTTCGGAAATTAAACAACAAAACTCTGAGATTTGTAACTCTGCAGACTTCCTCTCTAAATCATATGATTCATTGGTGGAAAAGATTGATAAATTGGAAGCTGACCGACGGGCGAATCTGGACTATATTAAAACCCTAGAAAATAGATTGGAAAGGGCTGAATGTTATGCAAGGGCTACATGTATGGAAGTTCGGAATATTCCTGCACCGAATAAAGAGTCTAAGCCTCAATTACTAAATACAATCACTAACCTTGGCAAATTGATTAATATAACTGTTCAACCCCATGAAGTGAGGGATGTTTTCCGGACTCGCAGTAGGGAATCAGAGTACAGGCCTATTATCGTGGATTTCACCAGCGTTGTTATGAAAGAAAAGTTTGTTCACATGTTTTGTTTTGTTTTTTGTTTTGTTTTTTAAAAAGACAACTCCCGCATTAGGAATATAAATTCCTGTGTCGCGGGGGACTTTACAAACATACATGAAACGGACACAAAGAACATCCAGACTCAGAACAACAATTTGTGAATCACACAAAGTGTTGTCCTACGTGGGATTTGAACCCACGACACTTGGCGTAGTAGAAAGCGGCGTGGCGACCGCTTAAGCCACTAGGCCAACCGTGCAGTCAACATGTACAAACAGTATAAAAAATCTAATTCATTAACTACAGAATCACTTAAAATGGCCGGACCTATCAAAAACATATACGTGTCGGAAAATCTATCAGCAAAAATGAAAAGATTATTTTTCTTGACGCGAGATTTTGCTAAGGTAAATAATTTTAAGTATAGCTGGACATCTCACGGAAAAATTTACCTCCGTAAAAGCGATGGAGCCCCTCATTATGTGATAAGGGATGAGGGTGATCTGAGCAGGTTGCCGGAGTGACTAGTTGCCGAGGTCCCGCTAATTAGAATATACTCTAAGTTAAAAACACAATGGTTGTGTAGATGTAACTGCCTTATACCATATCTGTTGTTTTCATTAAAAAACAACGGAAATTGTAAATCTACTATACTAAATAACCTAGTTACTGTAATTAAAGTTGTTAGCTTCTCCGAGTTAATAGACTTATATCTATTGCACTATTTTGTATACTTACCTAATATTACGTCTTTATTATATAATTTTTACACTAAACCTTACACAAACAACAATTACAAAACACTTCATTCATATACAAACACACACAAACACAACGCGATTAAAGTCAATGTTGGATTTTACTATTTATTTTCTGTTATTGTTCTGGTATCAATAACTATACAGCCCTCATTATTTAAATGTAAACAGATAGCTCCTGTGAGTATGGGATTCACGTGTTATCTTAATTTGCAAATCATTTATGGATAGCTTGGATGTGGTAAATGATATTGAACTATTGGAAATCTCTGAGTCCTTTATTTGCAGTCCTGAACAGAGTGACTTATACTTAAGAAAAAACACAACTTCCCTAAACATAATTCAACTTAATATTAGAAGCATTTCACGTAATTTTGATCAATTTCAAACTCTTCTTCATAGGATTCAGAAACCAATGGACATTATAGTTTTAACGGAGTGCCGTTTAAGTCAATGTCCTATTGTGCCCACATTAAGTGGTTATTCATTTCACATGTCGGATCACAGTCTTCAGAATGATGGCGTAGTAATTTATGTAAGCGAAAATATAAAGTGCTCCGTAGAAATACCGAAATTAGCCGACTCTAACTGTCTTATCATGAAACATAAAGAACAATTTGCTCTTGTTGCTATCTATCGATCACCATCTTTCAGACACACTGACAATTTTACGAATTCTTTAAATGACATCCTAATTTCTCTGAGGAAATTTCAAAACATAGCAATTGTTGGTGACATAAATATCAATATAGGACCCAATAGTAACGCCAGTAATAACGATCGATATCTTAATACACTTATGTTTCATGGTCTTATGCCTGCTCACACCCTTCCTACTCGTAATAACAACTGTTTGGATCACGTGATTTTGAAAGTCAAATCCAAAGCAACCACACTAGTTCTCAATACTAGTATTACCGACCATGTGCCTGTAATTCTGAGTTGTAACATTAATATTAAATCCAAACCTACTAAACAGAACTTTAAGCGTCTCGACATAAAGTCTTGTTTGAGTGAATTGTCAGTAACCAATTTTAGTCCTATATTGTCCACTCAAAATGCAAATGAAGCGGCGTCTTCACTTGTAAACACAATCTCCGATATTGTCGAAAAGCACACGCGAACGTTGGTAGTTCCTAGCCGGAAAAAAATAATAAAACCTTGGATAACTCCTGGTCTTCTACGCTGTATAAAAAACCGCGACAAACTTTACTACAAACTAAAAAAAGATCCCGAAAATCATATTATATCTGTGACCTACAATCGCTACAAAAATTTTTGCAATAATTTATTAAAAAAAGTTAAAAAAGAATACGAACGTGGTGAATTTCAGCGTGTTATTAAAAATCCAAAAGCGACGTGGAATCTTATAAAAAAACATGTAAATATGGATAGTGAACAAACTACCAGTAATGATCTATTGGGTACTCATGCAGACCCGATTGTTGTTGCGAATGATATCAATAAATACTTTGCTAACGTGGGAAAAAACTTAGCTTCAAAAGTAGACTCCAAATCCTTTACTGCTCATTCGGAATTAGATGTTACGGTTCCCTCCTTAACCTCGATGTCTGTTCTTGCTACTGACTGTGCTGAGATTGATAATATTATTATTGGTCTCAAAAATACATCGGCCACTGGTTGGGATAATATACCGATTTCAATCGTTAAACAGTCTAGACCTATTTTGGTACCTATATTGGTACATGTTTTTAACTTATGTCTACTTGAGGGCATTTTCCCTGATGTATTTAAGATAGGCCTTGTCTTGCCGATATACAAGGGTGGTGATAGGAGCAGTGTCCATAATTACAGACCAATTTCAATTTTAACCACTTTCTCTAAAATATTAGAAAAAATAATAAATGTTAGATTAGTAAACTACTTAAATAGCACAAACGTTCTTTCAAACAATCAATTTGGTTTCAGAGCAGGTAAATCTACTGAAGATGCCGTTTTAACTTTAACAGATTCGATTACCATAAATCTTAATAAGAACCTTAAATCAGCTGCTATATTTCTTGACCTTTCAAAAGCTTTTGACACTGTTCCTATTTCCACCCTACTCAGGAAGCTGGAGTGTATTGGCGTGAGAGGCGTTGCTCAAAATCTCTTTAGAACTTACTTTGAAAATCGATTTCAGTGTATTAGGATGGGTGGTGTCATTAGCAAGCGTGAACCCCTACTTTTTGGCGTCCCTCAGGGTAGTGTCCTCGGGCCTACGCTGTTTTTAATATATGTCAATGATCTTTGTAAATTATCTATAAAAAATTGTAAAATAATCATGTACGCTGATGACACTGTTCTAGTGGTGAATGGGGTCAATTGGAACGACGCTCAAACTCATGCTGAGGTAGCTTTGGGTGTAGTAACCCACTGGCTTTCCCAAAACTTATTGACTCTAAACGTAGACAAGACTAAGTGTCTGACTTTCTCACCCAACTCAGTTTCACTTCCTCCTTCCTCTTTTACTATTGTGGCCCATGTCCCTTCCTGTGAGAGAAAACCCATCTGTAACTGTCTCCAAATCGATTGTGAATCCAGAATCAAATATCTTGGCGTATGGATTGACAACCATCTTTCTTGGAAGGAACATATTAAAGTAACTACAGGCAAAATTAGGAAACTTATGTACCTATTCAAAAAGCTGCGCACAATTCTGGACTTCCCTATACTAAAACTTATATTTATGGCGTTAGTACAGTCAGTGGCAGGATATTGTATTGCGGCCTGGGGTTGTGCAGGTAAAGTCAAACTCCTTACTCTCGAAAGAGCACATAGGGGTGTGTTAAAAGTTATGTCATTTAAGCCCATATGGTTCTCTACTTCTGAGCTGTACCATGAACTAAAAATTCTAACAGTTAGAAAACTCTTTCTCCTAACTGTTGTACTACGGAAACATGCGAATCTTGCGTTTATTCCGAATCCAAAGAAGCGCAGAAGCGATATAGTTTGCACAACACAATTGTGTAAAACGCAACTTGCCAAACGACACTTTAATTTCTTTGCCCCTTCGTTGTATAACAGTGTAAATAAAACTCTAAACATCTATCCCACTACTAGACTCGAGTGTAAATCACGAGTTACAGAATGGCTCCTTGGTTTGACCTACAAAAACACGGAAGACTTAATCGCATCTATTATTTAATTCAACATACACTTACTTAGTTCATAATCACACACAAACATAAACAAATACACACAACACACACACACACACACTCACACGCACGCGCACACACATACACACACACACACACACACACACACACACACACACACACACACACACACACACACACACTCTTTAAAATCCTTAACCTAACACTCCACAACTCTAGTTATAATTTAGTCCTTAAGTTCTTTAGAAATAAGGAACGTATGCATCGTACCCAAAGGTGGGCGTTAATGACTGCGCCACAGTGTTTCACTAATGCAGTCATTTTCGAACGTATTTATAAATTGTTATTTTGTTATTAGTTCCAAATAAAGAATTTTATTATTATTTATTATTATTATTATAATAAAAAAAATATTAAGAGCAGAGGATGTCTTAACTTATTTAGCACCTACCCACTTTTTCATATATTGCAATTCATAAATGAAAAATTGCTCCTAAAATTGGATTGTAGACATAATCAAGAAACAAAACGAGTGGGGAAGATATGTGACAAACCACGACCAATTATTGTAACCTTCTCTACCCTTGGTTCAAAAGTCAGCATTCTCAAGCAAAAAAGATTATTAAAAGACCCCCAATATTACTTGAACGAAAATTACCCTAAATACATATTTAAAAAAAGGATATAACTACATGAAGAAGCAAATAGAGAGCACGAGAAAGAAAATGAAGTCATGATAGAATACGATAAACTTGTTGTATTAAAACCAAGCAACAAAAGAACATTGGTGACTTCACCAGAGTAACCTAATTCTCAAGCACTAGTTGGTAACAGCACAATAAGACCCAGCAAGAAAAATAAAATAAAACAATCAAGCTCATTTATACTCAGATCAAACAGTGTCTCAGAAGGAGTTCTAAAACCAAGCATTCTAAGCTACTTAGTAAACAATAAAATGAACACACCAAACAACCAAAACAACGGCAGTACAAACAATAACTTACATTCATAGCAACCAACTTCCCCCTTCCTCAACGATACAGCATTCAACCAATTTCAACTAAGCAACCAAAACCATCTTCCAATCCGGCTGGTCACCGTGGAAGATCAAGACCAAAACCCTCTAAAGAAGACATTTCAAACTTCTTCAATACCAAGAAATGAAACACAACCCCAAAAAATACATAACTCAACTAAAAAAAAGAAAGACCAGCTCTACATAGTAACTAACATCGTCAGAACTCTATCTATTTACGAAGGCATAATCGAACTTAGCGAAGCACTTTTTAAAGTCAAAATCGACATAATTGGATTGTGTGAAATAAGAAGGACGGGCACCCGGATAGAAGAATATGATAATTTCATACTATGCCACACGGGACACACGCCCGGCAGATACAAGATTTACATAAATGTCAAGAAGAAATATCAGAACAGGCTTTCTAAAACACATAAACCAAGGCCATAACCCAGAGCTTACAGGACGCCCGAACCCCCAACCAAATATCAAAAGGTAATCATAAAGTTCTCAAAGAGCGTACACTGGAACTTATCAAAAGAAGACAATAGTTACAACAAGCTAAGATAAAAACTCGAGCCACTAAAAATGAACTATCAGCACTATTCAAATTAATAAGTAAATACATTAAACACGACTACCAAAGCTACAGTTCGAAGACTATCAAAAAACATGTAGAAAAAGCAGAAAGCTCAAAAAAGGGCCTAAAAGAACTAAGAACAAATAAATATTGAATAGATAGCTTAAACTGTAAGGACAAAACCGTAAACAGCCGAAAAGAAATCGTACATGTAGCAACACATGTCTATAAAACAGTATATAAAGCACAAGAGAACGAGTGTACCAGCCATAGCAACGAAAATTATACATAAACATAACACCAATAACTGAAACAGAAGTCACACAAGAAATAAAAAAAGGCTAAAGCTAGATAAGAGCCCAGTACCAGACTACATTACAAATGAAGCTATAAAAGCTGGTAAAACTGATAAAATACCCTCGCAGTGGGTAGAGTCAGAAATAATTTTAATTTATTTTTATAAATTGGTGACTCAAACTACAGACTTATAAGCTTACTCTTATGTAAGCAAACTGTTTTCCTCCATAATTAACAGAAGAAGAAGAATGCCAAGAGAAGCAAAGAACACTCTACATTACATATATTGATTATAAGAAAGCTTTTGATACCGTGTCACACAATATGGACTGCCCTACAAGATCAAAAAGTTGAACAAGAATATAATCAGAAACATTTACAAAGGTAGTACAGCAAAAATAAAACTAGAATCAACTGGTCCAACGTTCTCCATCGGAAGAGGTGTGAAACAAGGCGATCCACTGTCTCTAAAATTATTTATCCTAAAGTCAATAATAAAAAGATTAAACTGGATACAGATAGGATTAAACATCATTGGCAAGCATTTATCCCACCTACACTTCGCAGATGACTTAATTCTGCTGTCAGAACCTAGCACACAATTACAAAACATGATCGATTTACTAAACACAGCAAGTAAGCAAGTAAGACTAGAAAAGAATCTTTCGAAAACAATGGTCATGACAAAATAGTATACAGAGAAGAATATCAGTGGACAGTGAAATTCTGAAATACACAGAGAAATACATATACCTCGGAAAACAAATGGGTTTAATAGAAATCAAAACGAACTTGAAGCAGAACGAAGAGTACAAAATACTTGGAACAAGTACTGGTCCTTAAAAGAGATATTCAAAAGTATTATACCAACAAATATCATGTCATTCTAACCTACGCATGTCAAGCTTCGAAATTTACATCCAAATTAAAAAGTAAAATCACTATCTGCCAACGTGGAATTGAACAAAGTATGCTCAACATTAAAAAGATGCAAAATATTCATCACACAAAAATTAGAGAAACCACCAAAGTGACGTATGCTCTAACCTACGCTAAATAACTAAAATGGAAGTGGGCTGGACACGTAGCGAGGCTAAAGGACGAGAGATGGACCAACAGGGTAACAACGTGGAAGGGTCCGATCGGAAAACGTCTCAAAGGCAGACCCCAAACGAAATGGGAAGATGAGTTGTAAAAAATAGCTGGTACCTACTGGTCGCAAATACCTCAAGACAGAGACGCATGGTGTTCTTTAGAGGAGGCCTTCACCTTCACTTGAGGAGGGGTTCATGCAAACAAACTTTTATTTTATTATCTACACTTAAACTATTTTATTTTAACGAAAAGGAGAGTGAAATACGTATAAATCACATCACTCTCTGTCTTTTCTCTTTTTTATTCTCTAAACTTTAAATGTATCTTACTTTTTTTGTATGAAATAAAAGGCATATTTTTATTATTATAATAAAAAAAAATGTACTAAGTAATGACTATAAGTAGATAGTAAAAGTATTAACGTAAAAAATTTTTTTTTTTAAGGTTTTTTACTTTTAATACTGAAGTAATTCCTCATTATGTTCGAAGTGATATGTAGTTCAAAGGTGAGTTGAAATTTAACTGATGCATTAATTAATGTCTTCATAAATATGTATATGTCAGGAAAGGGTGTATGTCAGGGTCGTTGCCTTCTCCAGTGTTCATTTTCTGTCAGCTGCGTGGTGTTTCTCAAGCAGAAAACGATGGCCACGTGGCTATCTCGTCCAAGACGCGAGTCAGTTGGAGCGTGGTGCTGTGCTCCCTGTGGAACCCGAATTGTTCCGGCCTAGGTGTTAAATGGCGGTGAATTCGGGTCAGCAATAGGCGTTCGAACACCTTCGACAACGTCGCGAGCAGTGTGATGGGCCGGTAACTCTCCGGCCTTCTAAGGCCTTTCCCGGGCTTCGAGAGAACTATGACTCGGCCTCGCTTCCAGATGGTCGGGAAGTGGCCGGATCTTATCATGCCGTTAAAAAGCTGTGTGGCAGCTAGCTATTATGGTCTTCACGGGAAGTCGGTGCAGCGCGGAGTTTAGGATGTCATCCTCGCCGGGAGCCTAGCGAGGGTTCGTACCCCTTATCAACCAACTGCTTTCGACGTGATGAGCAGTTCACTCCCAGGCTGGATGTTATGCTGTGATTCGAGGTAGCTTTGGACAGCTACCTCTTGGGTGGACACGGGGTTGGAGGTCGCGTGCGGAGTGAACTGATCCTCTAGACTGTGGGCGATGATGTTAGCCCGGTCTTGGGCCCTGAAGCGGAGGTTGCCATTCTGACCAATCAAGGGTCTCGTGGAGTTCGGCTCTGTAGAATACCCCCTACACGTAAAGTGTAGGGTATCATTAGACAGGTCTTTTAAAAACATTACAAGTTTGCCGATTTCATTTTGCGATTTTTCTACTTTAAAGCGCAGTTTTTTGTATAAACTGCCCCTCCCACCCTCTCTAAAAACTAAACTTTTATGTCAGGAGTTATAGAGGCCTAACTTATGAAATACGCTTAATTGGATAATTTCGTCCAAAAAAACGATATATTAAGCAAATAACAATTATCTATTAGACATCGCTTAGCATTGTATTTTATGCGTAACGTGCCACGCACTTGAACTTTTTTTTATGAGGCCTCAATTTTTTAAAAGCAAATATAAAATCTATTTGAATATTGGTAAAGCGCACGTCATAATGACCATTACACGCGGTTACTGTATGAAAGCGTTGTTTGTTTACGTCAATGCATAATTAACAACGCATAATATCCAACAGCTAAGGGCCATACGTTCGTACCCTGACCGAGTTGGAGTCGGGTGCTGACAGGGTATGTTGTGGCTACGTAATCTTGCCGTTGGATGTAACGAAAACAACTGGAACAATGGCTTATGGTTACCTCCGAATTTGAGGTCACGTTAAGTAGTTCATGCACAAATCATGCTAAAAACTTTTCAGCTTAGAGTATGGAGGCTCTATAGATCCTCCATACTCTAAATTGGGATGAAAATCAGTCTGATACCTCTCGGTGGAGTTATCAGACAAATTTCTCGCTTCTTGGACTGGACTTTGACTGCACTTAGAGATTGAATACCGGGATCCCGGGATCCCGAAAACCGGGATCCCGGACCGATTTTTCTTCGGGATTACAATCCCGGGATTGACCACAATCCCGAAATTTCCCGGGATTGAAAAAGAAAAATCTAGGCTAATAAAACCTTTTTTGTTCTACTCAAATCTGAACCGAAAGTTTTTTAAACTGGACAAAGTTAATCTCATTGTTCTAAAAATAAATTTACGCTTAATTAGCATTGAAATTTTTGACAATAGTAGTAAACATAACAAAAGAGACATATACCTCTATAACTCGCAACGTGATCCGACGCTTTTTCTTTGGCTGATTAATTAATAGTAGTAAACATAACAAAAGAGACATATGCGGCTTTATAACTAAAACGTGATCCGACGCTTTTTCTGTAACTTTAAGTTATGATTTGGGAATATTTAACCCTTAAATTTGTAATTAAGTTATTTTTAAAACAATGAGTTTAACTTTGTCGAGATTTGACAAAAATAATAAAATAAAGACTTTATTTACTGAAACTGAAATGAAGCAGATTCATGTGTCACTTCGACAATTGTTAAATTTGACAAACAAACATAACATAAAAACGATAATTGTATTTTTTGAATAATAATTTGTAAATTTACTTAATTAAAAACTGTCAACTTGTAAATTTTGCATGTAATTTGTAAAGATTGTAATTAAAATACAATCATTAAAAAAAACTAGTTCTAAAATTATATCATTATTTTTATATATTTACTTTTATTAACTATTTTGTTCATTTTGTTATAATTCATATTTGTTTCTTTGTTTTTCCTTTTGTTATTTATTAAAAGTTAGTTTTCTTTATTAAATTATGTTTATTATTAAACTATTTCAAATTTTCGTACAATCCCGGTACCAGTACCGGGATCCCGGGATGGTTCCGATACGATCCCGAAATCCCGGGATTGAAAAATCGTCCGGGATTTGCAATCTCTAACTGCACTGTTTTAGAGAGGAAGAAATATTCACCAAAATGAAACAGTTCTACTTTCTTCCTATCAGTCAAAAACTGAAACTCACCACTAGTTCACGTGTTTCCTTCCCATAATGATCCCGGGTCTTTTAAACGGGGCATAAAAAAGCATCTCATTGAGCTGCCATAGTGTGACAGTGCCACAGTTAGGACTTAGAATTAGGTACATATGTAGGTACAAGTGGTGGCCTTATCGCTCAGAGGCAATATCTTACAGGCAACCATGGGATAGAGAATAAACATAGGAGAATGTTTAGGGTAGTGTCTGGTGTGTTGAAAGTAGGTAAGACGAAAACAAATGAGTTGCAAGGACCATTGAGTCATGTTTAACTGTAAATTCGTCCTGATGCACCACATTGTCAGTACATCTCACATGTTTCTCATTGGTGTTATAGATCTTGCTGGCTTGTTTGTGCCTTAGCAGGCCAGACCTGTTGGTAAGTCGAAGACAACATTACTGAGTGCCCAGAGCTTGTAGTAGTTAAAAAATACCATATGCCGTTATCATCAACAGCCTTTAACAGTCCACTGCTGGACATAGGCCTCTCCTTAGAAAGGAGGTTTTGGCCTACAATACCATGCTGGCCAGACAGGTTGGTATGGGATTGGTTTCAAGTTTTCCTTCTCTTTGCATTTATGTTGCCTTGCGTAGTTTATCCCTTAGTCGCCTTTTACGACATCGGGATGAATAGGAGAGGTGACACTCTGTATTTTTAATTACAATTCCACAGGAACAATTTAGTATTTAACTACTACATCGTTCGGTTAGAAATATATAATTTGAATTATTACATACGATAATATCGACGGTACAGGGCGCACAGAGTGGACGAGTCATAAATTAAAATTCACTTGTGGATTTATGAAAAAATCTATATTTAAACTTACATAAGTGCAGGAAGAGATAGATACTTGTTACAAAAAACATAGTCGTTTGGTTGCGTTGTGTGGTGTGCATCGTTAAACTCAACAGCAACCTTTAACCCCTTCGGTAAGAGATATAAAAACTATTTCTTAGCACTTAGCACACTTGCATTTGCCTCCAACACAAGTTGGACTTTATTTCCTCCATAAATCAAGTATTTGTTTTTACAATCTCTTAGATTAAAAGGTCTCTTCCAAAAAGTGGATCACATCTGACCTATCAAAGTTAACAGATGTTGGTAATCTTAACATTACACCGCGTAAACGCAAATGTCCAGGGACGGACCGTGATCGCAATACGGAAATAGCGGAGATTCGCAAGGAAATAAAAAATATGTTCCAAGCTTTGCAAAATCCCAACAAAAACAGTTTAACACATTACGAAGGAATGTATTGCAAATAGTAACATAAGTAGACAACATCCAAACCACTACCGACCATCTTATTTTAGAAAATAAAAAAATCTTGAAATAAATAACTGACTTAAAAGCCAAAGGCGTAGACTCTGATGAGCAGATAAAAGTTTTAGAGAAGATCATAAAATAACTATATACTAAATACCAACTTTAAACTCTTCAACTAAAATCGTCCTATAAGAAGAACATATAGGTAAGATTCGAGAACGGGTCTGAGGAGACTATAATTGTTGTTGGAATCAATGACACCGAATCAAAGGATTCCATCAAAAGACAGACTCATGATAACAGGGTGATGTCTTCTTGGTGTAGTACTACAGTCGGTGTACCCCAGGGCGGCGTGCTATCTCCTCTACTTTTCTCTGTTTTTATCAAAACCATTACAAATAATCTTTCTTCTTCCTGCCACCTATACGCGGATGATCTCCAAATCTATACCAGGGCACCCTTGCATAATCTCACTGAATGCTGTTAACACAAATAATGCTGACCTGTGTAAAATATGCCAGGTTGCTTTCGATTTTTATATTGATATTACTCACGTTTTATACAATCAATAACACTCCTGTCGTTGTAGCACTAAAATAAAAGCTACTGAGCAACTAAGGGAATGTGACAATTTTAAAAATTAGCAATGTACCACAGGTTTATTTGAAGTTACAAAATATAACTTTAATTTGACTTATTTAAATGGATTATTTCAAAAACATTTTAAATAAAACCGAATTAATGATGAAGTTTGGTTACCAAAGATTTTAATGTCACATCTTTGGTCGACAAGCAAGCAAACATAAATATCATGAATATTTATTTTAACGAATACGTGATCCCTACGTAACTGAAATTTTTGCATAACTCATCATCATCTTTCTAGCCTTTATTCCCAAGTTTATTTGAGGTCGGTTACTAGTTCCACCGGTTTTACCTGAATTTCAGTTTTCATCGTACCTCTGAAGGGGGAGCTGAAATTCAAAAATTTAACTAGTCAGTTTATTTGAGAGCACTGTCTTCCCAATAACGATTGCCATAGATTTTCATGACAAGCGGGACCGACGGCTGAACGTGCGCTCTCTCTCTCTCTCTCTCTCTTTCTCTCTCTTTCTCTCTATTAACATAAAAAATAAGATGATATGGCGTACATCCCCCGTCACCATTATTGCCAGCTCAGTATTGTATTTCAGAGGCTTATTTTGGTTTTGTTTTATATTTATCAGATAATGTAGACTTTAGACTTTATTATTTGCAATTAAAACGTTTTCGCAGAGTACAATGCAAGTGGTAGTACACGTCACCAACTTAAAAACTATCAACAATTGCCAAATGCCACGTTATTTTGAATTGACATATTTGACATTAGCAAATGTTACAAACCTCATAGATATTGTCAACTTTTATCTCCTTGTACTGTGTTTCAAAAATTGATTGATTTTTATTTATCTGCGGTATGTTGTCTGTCAAATAAAGTTGTTTTAATATAATATTTTTAAATATTTTGTACGGTTAAAACGGTATTATAAATACAATCTATTTAAGTATATAAATGTTTTTTTTTTATTTATTTTTTATTAATTATGGATTCTTTTTGTTTGTTTTAAGTTAATTTTATACATAAGTTTAGGTCTTCTATCTATCGAATGAGGCAGTATGAAGTCTGCCGGGTTAGCTAGTATAATGTATAAATATTTGAAATGGTCCATTTTTATTTTATACCCAATATTCTAGAGTAAGAAACATTAAAACCCTACATATTTTTTCCATTTGCGGACGCCATATTGAAAATTTAAATAGCTTATGTCACTAACACAAATCTAACGAACTCAACGACACCGCGACACCTCACATGTGCAAATCCGTTCAGCCGTTTGGGCAGAAGGGCTCACCAAAGAAATGGACATACATATTAAATACTCTGGAAAAACATTCGCCTCCTACTGACGCTGCCAGTTAAACGTTAGCTCTTTTTTAGGGTTCCGTATCCAAATGGCAAAAAACGGAACCCTTATAGATTCGTAATGTCTGTCTATCTGTCCGTCCGTATATCACAGCCACTATTTTCTGAAACTATAAGAACTATAATATTGGAACTAGGTAAGTAAATTTATTCTGTTCTGTTTGTCCCTGTAACTTCTAAAGTAAGGGAGTGATGAAACCAAAATAAATATATTAAGATGTACATTATACTATGCAAACTTCCACCGAAAATTGGTTTGAACGAGATCTAGTAAGTAGTTTTTTTAATACGTCATAAATCGTAAACCGCTATTTACCTTTCATTCAATCAATACACTATTATTAAAACATCAATCAAAGTTACAACGAACTACAAGAACTTTTATATGATGTTACTTGCTTCTACGGAGCCCTTCATGGGCGAATCCGACTCGCGCTAGGACGCTTTTTTTGTGCATAAATTATGACGCTTTTCTATTATGTTCGTGTGTTCATTAATAAAACAATTTAGAATTTTATTCATGAGCTATTGTTATATATACTACTAGTTTCAGGTATTAAAATGTAAATTTTAGATACATTGTGTAGTAGTGTACGTAGTGAGTGAGTCGTATTTTTTTAATACCATAAAAAAGGTTTGTTTTTTTTTTTCTTTAAAATAGTTTTTAGTTTATTATTACGGTTGGTTTGATATTAAACTATCAGTGAGTTAAAGAGTTAAAGTCCGTGTGGTGACGGATGAAGAATACAAAGTGTCACCACCCCTATTCATTCCATGGGTGTCGTAACAGGCGACTAAAGGAACAAAATAAGCAGCTAACATCACTGCCAAGAGAAGGAAAACTTGAAACAAACCCTTTACCAACCCGTCTGGCCAGCGTGGTATAGTAGGCCAAAACCTCCTTTCTAAGGAGAGGTCTATGTAAAGCAGTGGACTGTTAAAGGCTGATGATGAGTTAAAGTTCGATAGAGCGATTTAGTTTTTTACCGTGCTGCGTCTCAAGAACGGTAACAGTAGGATGATAGAGGTTTTTGACACATGAGGTGTTATTAATTTCGGTAGAATTATGTCCACAAAATGGCGTCCGCAATTGAGAAAGGGTCTTGACTTGACTTGACTTCCCACTCTGGCCGAGTGCATGTTGACTGGCTAAATATGTTGTGGCTACGCAATCTTGTCATTAGATGTTTTATAAACCGCCTATGGGTTTAGCTTCAAAACTGCTATCTAGCATTTAACCCTTCGGGTGCCTGGTACCTAAAAATCACTTCGCATGCTTGGTGGGTCTGTGAGACCCGTAAACAAAATGCTTGGTTTTTACCTACTTAACGAGTCAGAAAGCTAAATACAGAGTTTTTATTAATTCTCACTGACATTTAAATTATATGATTGGAAAAATTAAAACTAAAATTGTTTTACAAAATGTTTATTACCTAATTTAAAATTCTCATATTTTACGTAACAAAAATTCACAATTATCCAATTATCTAACCAGGCCGCCATGGTAGTGTGGGTTTCCATGTTACTTTGCCTACCCTTACAATGAGCATGGTGGCCCTTACTCCTGGATTCTACTCATGCTTTCCATCAGTCAGAGTAGAGTCACTTTGGTAGGCTAAATTATAAAAAGAAAAAAAAATCGACGCGTGAGACAAATTACTCAATGGCTGAGACACCTCAACATCACTGTCATCACTTTCACTATTATTGGGTTCAGCATGGACTTCTGCTACTTCCTCAGCACTATCTTACCCATGTGGTACATTGTATCCAAGTAGACTGAAACATCTCCACTATCATCAAAAACCACATCTTCGTATTCATTTTCTTCTAAATCTCTCTCCAAAGCTTGGCAGATTTCAAAATTCGTTACAAACCATTTTAAATGAAAAAATATTATTTTCTTAAACAATTTACCACACAAAACATAATAAACAAGAAAAAACAAAAGTAAGTACTGTAAAGAGTAGTCTGTTCTACCTCAAAAATCTAAGTATCTCCATGTCAAACTTCATTGAAACCTGTGAAACGATTTTAATAATCATCATCTGCCTGCCCTTATCTTAATTTTATTTGGGGTCGGCGCAGTATGTTTTATCTTTCCATTCTACTCTATCACTTATCATTTCACTGTTAACTCCCTTCCTATTCCTTTCACACAATCCACCCACCTTTTCTTTGGTCTACCTCTTCTCATGTAACCTTCAATTCCATACCCAACATTTTCTTTGCCACATTTTCTCATCCCTCCGCATAGCATGTCCATACCAAGATAACCTATTACTTCTTAAATTTACATCCAGTGGCGATTTTTTATGATATTATGTATGGATTACATGGAGTACGATTTAGATATTAGACAGCTGTGTATAGCAAATCCGTGTGGTGACGGATTAAGATGTCCATGTGGTGACGGATTAAGATGTCCGTGTGGTGACGGATTAAGATGTACGTGTGGTGACGGATTAAGATGTACGTGTGGTGACGGATTAAGATGTCCGTGTGGTGACGGATTAAGATGTCCGTGTGGTGACGGATTAAGATGTCCGTGTGGTGACGGATTAAGATGTACGTGTGGTGACGGATTAAGATGTACGTGTGGTGATGGATTAAGATGTACGTGTGGTGACGGATTAAGATGTACGTGTGGTGACGGATTAAGAATACAGAGTGTCACCACCCCTATTCATCCCACGCGGGTGTCGTAAAAGGCGACTAAGGGATAAACTCCGCAAGACAACATCAATGCAAAGAGTAGGAAAACTGGAAACCAACCCTATACCAACCCGTCTGGCCAGCGTGGTGTAGTAGGCCAATTTCTCCTTTTCAAGGAGAGGCCTATGTCCAGCAGTGGACTGTTAAAGGCTGTTGATGATGATGATGATGTATAACAAATGCTGCTATATAGCCATAAACATAGCGATAGCCTGCTGCAGAGGGTGTCGCTCACGCGTGCCTTGCGTGCGCTCAATACGGTGGCCGATGTCGTTGACATATTCATTTGTTTACTAAGCGAATTTACTAGGGTCACCTACAGTAGACTTCAGTGAACAGTTAATTTAATTAAATCAAGTTGTCCACCTATACCGCATTAGATTCTACATATTTGTAATGGTAGACGTAAGTGTGTTATAAGTTATTCATCAACAGCCTTTAACAATCCACTGATGGACATAGGTCTCTCCTTAAAAGGAGGTTTTGGCTTAATTTACCACGCTGGCCAGACGAATTGGTATAGGGTTCGTTTAAAGTTTTCCTTCTCTTTACATTGATGTTATCTTGCGTTGTTTATCCCTTAGGACCACAGCACACTAGCTACTTTTAGCATCGGTGATCGGCAACTAGTCGCTTTTTAGAAGCTAAATACGGCGACCGAACGCTCTACACCGCACACTTAAAAACGCCAAAAGCATAGATTGATTCGCTTTTTAGAAGCGCGACACAGCAGCTGAACGCTACTCTCCGCACATATTCGGATGCCGGTAGCAACGATTTGGCATCTGAGCAGTCGCTGAAACGCGCGTTTCCGATACCGCGATCGAACGCAGGAAGTCGCTAAAACGCGATGCAGCATTGATGCAGTCGCCAAATCGCCGATCGCCGATGCTAAAAGTAGCTAGTGTGCTGTTGCCCTAAGTCGCCTCTTCCGACACCCGCGGATAGAATTGTGGTGTTGACACTCTGTATTTCTTATCCGTCACCAAGTTATAAGTTAATAGTAAATAAATATCATAAGAAAACAAAATATACTAGCGACCCGTCTTGGCGCGGTAGTGTATAAAGTACCCGGATTTTCCCTTCTATAATATGCAAGTACTATACATTTGGGCATATTTCTTGAACCACTCTATCAATTGTTGAAAGCTGTATTAACGTTCGTTGAGTACTTTAAAATATTTTAAAGATATGTTTTGTTCCCTAAACCAATAAATATGAGCCATGATGTCTGACAATCTGACTGAAATTTTCCAAGTAATTAAAAACACATATCCATGGAAAGTTTCATCTTTCTCGCACTAACCGTTTCGACGGTAAGCCGAGGACGGACGGAGGGACGGACATGACGAAACTATAAGGGTTCCGAGTCATGACATTATAATTGCAAATATACAAAAACTATATTTTACTAAAGGCTAATGTATTACTTTGTAATGGTACTTAATACTTTATGATGGTGCAGGCGAAAACAAACAATACTTTGTTATCTAAATTCAAAGAAAGATCTACCACATTTTCGTTTGTAACTGCATGCAGCACCATAAAGTGTTTAGTTAGCTTACAAAACATTGCATGAGTCAGTCAAATTTGTTATAAAATATTGTTTATTTAATCAACATCCTTTAACAGCCCACTGCTGGACATAGGCCTCTCCTTTGAAAGGAGGTTTTGGCCTACTATACCACGCCGGCCAGACGGGTTGGCAAGGGTTTGTTTCAAGTTCTTCTCTCTTGGCAGTGATGTTAGCTGCTTATTTTGTTCCTTTAGTCGTCTCTTACGACACCCATAGAATGAATAGGGGTGGTGACACGCACAATTGTTTATTTATTTATTAATAAACTTTATGCACTAAATTTTTACATAGGCGTACTTAATGCCCAAGACATTCTCTTCCAGTCAATCTTTGGGTGGTTTAGAAGTATTACAAAGTAGGTGAACAGAGGTTAAATATTATGTACCTACACTAGAATCTACATAGTTCACAATATATTTAAACTTACATGTAATATACACGAATACATAATAATGACAGCATGTCATAAATACATTAACAGCATTAACATTAATACATACAGAAATATGCATAATTTGTGAATTATTTTTTAAAATATTTCGGACGTAAACATACATAGACATAGTTTTTTTTAATTAAATACTAACATATTATACATAGAAAACATCCAACCTCGGAAACAAATATCAGCAGACCATACAAACATTTGGTCCGACCCGAGAAGTTGGTCATTCGAGTTTCTCGTCTGTTCTTCTCCATCGGATCTCCGAATTGGCAGACAATTAGCTACACGACTGACTACTGACTGACTACTTGACGTTTCAAAAGTTCCGTTGTATTGGTTTATTTGAAATAAAAATGGTTTGATTTGATTTGAATCGAAAATTAAACCGCAAGCAGACTAGTGGCATACGATTTTTTACATTTATGCCAAAAAAGTGGTTCTATTCTGCCTGATAGAATGAATGAGTAGAATCTAGGAGTAAGGGTCACCATTCTCATTATGAGTGCAGACCGGAGGCCCAACCATTCTGCATTATTCTCCCGGTCTCCGGAGGTCATCAATCATCATCATCATCATCAACAGCCTTTAACAGTCCACTGCTGGACATAGGCCTCTCCTTAGAAGGAGGTTTCTCCGGAGGTCGGGAGAATCATTCAGAAACATCTGACCAAGCCGCCGTGGTATAAGTCACCATGCTGCATTGCTTACCCTCACCCTGCGGATGGTGACCCCTACTCCTGGCTTCTACTCGCGCTTTCTATCAAGCAGAGCAGAGTCACTTTGGTAGGCTTAAATATATTTAAAAAAAACGTTTTTATTGAATATGCTTTATCCATCCTACAGGTTCAATAATGGATCCAGCTCAAGAGTTTGAAACATTCTTGATGTCACGTCTTAAGCCTATCAATGAACTGACACAACTTGGCAATTCTCCCATACAGCAATTCTACCGTGGGGGCACAGTATTGTTAACAGGTGGTTCCGGGTTCATAGGACAACAACTCATTGAGAAATTGTTCAGGTAACACTAGAGTTCTAGAGAACTTCATTCAATTATCAGCAAGAATGTGCCTACCTAGCAGGTGGCGGGGAAAAGAGTCAATAATTAATTAATAATAATATTACATTATCGATTCAAAAAAAATATTATAATAATTTAAAAAAAACGAAACCGACTTCAAAGAAAAACTATTCCGAGTACCCAAATCGCGACAATTGTGCCTATGATATTTATATAGTTCCCTCCATTTTCTGGTGACCACTGGTAAGCTACGCCCATTCTAATGCAAAAATAATTTTTGAAATCAGTTCATAAACGACGAAATTATCGCTGAACATGCATAAAAAAAAAAGATTCCGACGAATTGAGAACCTCTTCCTTTTTTTATGTCGGTTAATGAATAATAAAATAAAAAATCGATACTTCTCGGTACTAAAAGGCTGACTTTTTTTAGCACAGAGAATTCATGCTTTCCATCAGGCAAGGCCGAGTAATTTTGGCAGCTAATACAAAAAATAAAAAAAATTGAATTGCCTTTGCCTTGCCAATTGTGACAATGTTGCCAGTCTTTTAGGAACGTTACCACTAAGCGATGATGCGGGGGATATTTTTGACGATTGTATGTAGATATTGTAGATATCCTTCAATTTAACGTTTTCAAATAAAAAAAAATTATCGTAAATCATTAATACCTATAAAATAGTTGAATATTGCAATTCATTAATATGTATGTACAGTTAAATATTGAAATATAATGTTTATTTCGCAGCAAACACTCAAACTCCTTAATAAATATTTGTGGATCATACAAACATTTTTGTCCGACCCGGGAATCGAACCCGAGACCTCAAGTAGAGCAGTCACATAAATAAGCTAACACTGCGCAACCGAGGCTGTCAAATGTAGACTTCGTTCAAAGCCTACCAAATGTCTCAGTCTTGGGCAGTCATCATTCATCTCCTACCAGCCTGATATTAAGGTTTAAATATTTATTTTTACAGATCTTGCGAACTGAAGAAAATGTACGTGTTATTACGCCCAAAAAAGGGGGTTTTAATTCAAGAAAGACTGCGATCGTTGCTAGAAAAAAATGTGAGTACTTAAAATGCAATATAATTCTTACTTCGTTGGTCTAGCTTTTAGCAACTGTCATCGTAATTGCTTCTTCCGTGTGGTGACGGATTAAGAATACGGAGTGTCTCCACTCCTATTCATCCCGCGGGTGTCGTAAAAGGCGACTAAGGGATAAACTACGCAAAACAACATCAATGCAAAGAGAAGGAAAACTTGAAACAATCCCTTTACCAACCCGTCTGGCCAGCGTGGTATAGTAGGCCAAAACCTGCTTTCTAAGGAGAGGCCTATGTCCAGCAATGGACTGTTAAAGGTTGTTGATGATGATGATTATCGTAATTGCTTAACAACGACTCAGAGTAAGCTAGTTGGGGTCAATACCCAGGTTGCTCAGAGGCCATGTAATGCCGTTTATTCTGCACCTGCTTTCTTCTCATGTGAGAAATAAAAATATATATACACTCTTCATTTTTCTGTGCTATAGCAATATACGTAGAACATGCTTAAGTCTCTATAATAATAAACTTTTTTATTATTATAGATGCTTAGAAATATAGTTCTTGATTGCAGAAGTACGAGTAAGTCATTGACGGATTAAGAATACAAAGTGTCACCACCCCTATTCATCCCGCGGGTGTCGTAAAAGGCGACTAAGGGACACACCACGCAAGACAACATCAATGCAAAGAGAAGGAAAACTTGAAACCAACCCTATACCAACCCGTCTGGCCAGCGTGGTATAGTAGGCCAAACCCTCCTTTCTAAGGAGAGGCCTATGTCCAGCAGTGGACTGTTAAAGGCTGTTGATGATGATGATGATGAGTAAGTCATTTATCTCGTCAGAATAAAGGCTTTGTTAGTATAGATATGAGAGCAAAGCAAAGATTTTCGCTCTGGCAGGATTTTTAGTTAAACGAACGTGCGTCTGGTGCAAATATTTATTAACAACTGGTCACATCATAGGTTGTACTTAGATTTTAAACATGATCCCTAGATATGTTACTCGCGTGAACAAGTAGGATCGGTTCGACCGGGGTAGTACCGCTATTACACAGAAACCAAATTAAAATGACAGAATTCGTGCTGTTGTCTTTAGCTGGTGAGTGTGAGACCGAAGACCCAATCATTCTGCATCATTCGCTGCAGAAATATCTCACTAAGCTGCAATGGGAGTTACCATACTGCATTATATGTAAACACTCACAATGAGGATGGAGGCCCCTACTCCTGGATTCTACTTAAGCTTTCCACCAGGCAGAGTAAAGTAATAGCTCGGATAGCAAGGAAGCTTTTCAATATTTTCAAATTGGGCCAGGAATTCCTAAGATCGTCTTCCATCAATTCTAACCTAATTTTTTGTCTTTAGGTATATGATAGCGTACGGCAACAGAAGCCTGATTTTGCTGACAAAATAGTTGCAGTTGGAGGGGATATTGGCATGCTAAGATTAGGACTCAGTGACAGTGATTGGAACATGCTTGCAAATGAGGTAACTCTTGAATCAAGTACTTTTGTATTACATGGTGATATTTCAATGTTTGTGAAGTAATATTTATTGTCCGTGTGGTGATGGGTTAAGAATACAGAGTGTCACCACCCCTATTCATCCCGCGGGTGTCGTAAAAGGTGACTAAGGGATAAACTACGCAAGACAACATCGATGCAAAGAGAAGGAAAACTTGAAACCAACCCTATACCAATCCGTCTAGCCAGCGTGGTATAGTAGGCCAAAACCTCCTTTCAAAGGAGAGGCCTATGTCCAGCAGTGGACTGTTAAAGGCTGTTGATGATGAATATTAATTTCTTTTATTTATTATCACTTCCTGAATTATATTTGCATGAGGCGGACTTAATAACTTATTTAAGTGGGTGAAATCTAGTAAAAGATGATTATTACCCGAAGATGAAAAGCTACTAGATGAGTCATCTACCAAGCTCCACTGAATACTACTCAAGTTAAAGTCCCCGACAAATCAAGTCCGTTTGTACGTTCTAATACAGAATTACAAGTATCAAGGAAATGTTCCGATGTAGTTAGTAATACGAATGTGTGGTAGATAGACTACGCTCAGAGACATCTGCCATACGGTTTTCGAGCAAGTGACTTCGACGGTGATCCAAATATCTTCATTTCATAGACATTCACATAGACTTTCCCAGTGGACCATATATGATTTGATTGTTTTTAAAACATCAATTAATACGCTTCCCCCAATTTTTCTTTACGCTTTTTCTGTCTTTTCTATATACTGTGTATCTTTTATCAAAAAGCTCTGAGCTCAAAATGGAACTATTCAACCATGGTTCAGTTAACATTACAATGTCTTAGTTTTCGGTACATAGTTGACGATAAAAACTGTGATTTGGTGCGTAAGCCTCTTGTGTTTTGATAGTATACTACAGTGTTAAAAAAATAAGGTGACATTGTATTTATTTTGAAAATTCTATTCTTCGAAATCAATCTCATCCACTTCAAAGTAATCTGCCCCCGATGCAGTGCACTTATGCCAACGGATTTTTCAATCTTCGAAACACTGGTTGCAGTAACTTTCCGGTATGGTCTTCAGTTCCGTCTTCGCTGCGGCTTGAATCTCCTCTATCGTATCAAAACGGTGTCCCTGGAGCAGTCTTTTGAGCTTGTTGAACAGCTAGAAGTCGCACGGCGCCAGATCAGGTGAATACGGTGGTTGCGGAGCGATATGGGTTGAGTTTTTGGCGTAATGATCACGAATGACCAGTCAAGAATTGTTTGTTAATTGTCAAGAAATGTTTGGACATTAAGTCCAGAGAATTTAACTAAGTTATGACACCACTCAATTACTGATTAATAAAACTAAACCAACTTGTTCAAAGTATCCATGTCTCTAACCAATTTGTGCTTGGAATCGTATGCTTAACGCAAAAATATTAGCCCTCCTCGTACCCAGACATATTGGTAGCCAAGTTTCTTAGCCCTAGCAGTCGCATGCAATGCCATATTTATTGAAGAAAGATGTTCCGTTAAAAAAATTGCAGTTCTGGGTCCGGAACAGCCAAGGTGAGTACTGTTGAGTTTGTCATATGAAGTTACTTTAATTAAACTCATTGTAGATGCGAGAACCTTGTCGCGTATTCTCGGAGATGCAAGTTGCACTACTATTTACCTTAGCCGGTTGCAGTGCACAATTTCTCTATCGTCCATAGCACATCCAACTACCTTGGCCAGTTCAGACACGATTTGATACAAATTTTCTTGTTTTCTCTTTGGTAAGCACTGGATTTCTATATTATTCGACCGTTGTTCCGCCTGATTCATACGGGCTTTTAACTCCCCAATACTACTCTTCATATACCAGTTCTCCTTCTGCAGTTGTTTAATCATTTCATTGGAGGCGGCGTACTCCTTTTTGAGATCCTCGTACTGACTATTTATAAATGTCATTGAGTCAGTTAAGGTAGCAATTCTTTCATTTATTAGCTGTAACTCTCTAGCAATGACATCGTTCATATTTTCACTGAATTAAGATAACGCTTGGGATAGTTCAATACTTATCGTCTCTTAAATGATTAGACGAATATCATCTCGTGAAATTTTATCTTCTGGTACAGTAAGCTGGTGGGACCCGCTGGCTTGTCTTTTACTTCCTCTCGTAGTCGATACATTTCGCAGATATATGCTGTCGGCCTTATTAATAGGCGGCGTATCAATCATATTAATTTATGTTATATTTAAGTAAAAAGAAAAAAAAATTTTTTTTATCGTGGCTTACAATTAAAATTAACAAAGAAATTGCAAGTTGTACATCATTTCTATGTATTAACATGACATTCACAAACTACCTACTAAATATTAATTTAATGTAAATAAGTAGAATATTTATTGCTTACAGGTTATTTAAAATTATATTGGAGTTCATTTAAAATGTAACCTTTACTCGAATGCCTCACTTCTATTTCATACTATACAATAGTTTAACAAACATAATTTGAAATGGGTGTTATTTAAAGAAGCCCAAAATCGATCACAGTGGTGTGCAATGGGAGAGGCCTATGTCCAGCAGTGGACTGCGATAGGCTGATGATGATGATGATGATGATGATGTTATTTAAAGGGATAAGCACTTACGGCCTGGCCACGAGTTTTGGTCTTAGCGAAAAGCGGAGCGGCGTCGGTGAGCGGTGCGTTTTGCACGCCACGAACCCTAGTAGCGGTTAGTTGCAGCGGCGACGGTGGACGTATTTAGGTAGTCGAAACGTATTAAAAATCATGGCATTATAAAAATTATCCCCTGTCTGTTTAGAAACAACTTTTTTTGTTAAATATGATAGAATGAGTGCACGAACTAAATAAAGATCGGTATTTAGATGGTGGATTTAGTGACCTATACCAAGGTCCTACCTATAAGAAGTAACTGATGTTTCCAAGTATTTTGCTAAGTAGGTACTTACAGAGAGAAAAAACTTTAAAAACTTGTCAACTACTTACATTGCGTATAAGACATACTAGTAGTTTCGTGTGTAGTTATATCTACAGACAAAACTACTGATATGTAAACTGTTTTGCTAATTAGGTACCTACTGACAGAGAAAAAAATTAACTTTTAAAACTTGTCAACTATCCACCTACGAGTACATTACGTAAACATACCAGTAGTTTTGTCAACATATCAGTAGCTTCGTTTGGTAGGTACCTAGGTTCTATGTTTTTGTGTTATCAATTTAAATTAAACGTAAGTACCATTATATTCCGGAAAACATTGTTTAATTTCTTCCCACAACCTTTTTATATTTATGTTGGGGATATTTTGACATCCATATAGGCGGTCTATTAAAAATTTCTGTTATAAAAGCCTCGGTATCCATTACCGCCATAAAATCGTCTAAAATTTTTTGTTTTAATTAACGCCGCTGAGTCCGTCACTCCTGCACCGCTGTCCACGCTGCTCTGTTTCGTGGCGTCGCACATACTAACTTGTGCCTTTGTTCCTGCCGCTCTCCATACCGCTCGCCGCTGTAGCATTTCGCTCGGCAAAAACCGCTAGCTTTTTCGCTATGAGCGGCGACTCGTGGCGTGCCTCGTACATTTTTATACTTTTGATATAACCGCTCGGCGTTTCGCTCTTAGCTGCCGCTCACAGCGGAAAGGTCGTGAATGGGCCGTTAGAGGGTAAGCAACAAAATTTGTGCAGCATATAAAAATAGCGAAAATGGCATGCGCAGCGCAAAATAGACGCATTCCTTAAAAAAATACTTAATAAGTATCATTAATGAGTTCACTTTTGTGGGGTTAAATGAAGTAATAGAAAATATGTGATATAATATTCTTTTTATTTTGTATTGTTATAGGTAAGAAAATACTATTATTTATGCAAGTAAGCGCCTACCTAAAACAAAAAAATTATATTTTAATCATCATCATGATTTCGATTATTATTACGATAGAGATAACGATTAACACGAGATCGAAATCAAAAAGTAAGACAGGTAGGTTAATTGTTATTAATATTAACAATAACAATTTGGTTATTATTATTTTTTGTTTTAATATAATCATTAATGTATGTTTCTTTAATGAATAAATGTAATGTTATAATTATAATTGAGATCGAATCAAAAAGTAACTATCAAACAATTAAACATTTGAAATTAGTTTCACACGATTGGCTACTCGTGTCCAGCGCCTGCTTTTGCTCTTTTATCGTATAGTACTCGCCAAGAAACAATAACTATAGCAACGAGAAACAAATAACAAAAAAGTAAAAATATGAAACTACTAGCTGCGCCCCGCGGTGTTACCCGCGTATCATTATGGTTGCTAGGCAACCTGTGAAGTTTTGACAGGAGATAAACAGTGATATATTTTGACATCTACGATTTAATGTATTTTTATAATCATGTATGTTTATCTCTATTATTGAAGTAAAAAGTACCCTATGTGTTATTCTGATATATAAGCTATATTACTGGAAAGTTTCATCCAAATCCGTTTAGTAGTTTTTGTGTGAAAGAGCAACAAACATACACACATACTCACAAACTTTCGCGTTTATAATATTAGTAGGATTCTGAACGCGACGATACTGTCAGAGCTCGGTGAGTATGTGATACGTGTATGATGCAAAACTACATTCTGCGGTCCATCTCCTTCAGAGCTATTTTCCAATAGTCTTCTTTTGCTGTAAATAAATAGTCCATGAATTGTTAGTGAGATTTGAGAGACCTTTCAGGACGTGCAGTAACTATTTTACACTGTTCGTACCTTGGAACTTCAGAACATTGTACGTTTTGTGAGAATTCCACATTTTGCAACCTGTGATTAAATAATAGTACTTATTTAATGTAATGTCTTTATTGCTTAAATTATTATGATGATAATATTATGCAGTTAGATACACTATCAAAAATGACTATGCATAAAATAAGGCCATCATATGATACATTGTGTAACTAAAATGGTAGAGTCTACGACTTTTGTAAGTCTATGTACGTTACTCTTCAAGACTAAAGCTGGAAGCATCAGCGGCTGTCAGCCGCGACTGATAAGTATGCACAGTCTCGTTAGTCGGTCTTGTGCCAGATTTCTGTCGGACGTCCGAACGCTCAACATCAGTCAAAGGTCACGTCCACGACTTACGTCCGATAGTTTGCACAGCTCAGTGTATGTTCATACTCTAGATCACGGCTATCAGCCGCGTTCGTCAGCCGCGTCCGATAATGTGCTTAAGCTTGTTACACTACACAGTCGACAGTTTTTAAGGTTATGAAATTACGTCTTTGTAAGGATATCTAGTTAAATAATCCTACATGTCAATCAAATTATAAGTTTATTAATAAAATAAATTATTCTTACCTTATGGCCTCCATCATAATAATATGCTTTTGTTTTGTTTTATACTAACGTTTTTTAGATTTATCAGCTAAATACAGCGTGCGAGTCGAGCGACATAGGTCCGTCTAGCAGCGCATCTCAGCGCTCTCTGTCGATCTCCATAGGAGTGACAGAGAAAAAACGCTTGAAATAGAAGGGCGTAAGTGCCAAAAAAAAAAACAGATTTCGTTATTTTTGTAAAAACTTGATTTTTTTTTAAAAATCAAACAACTATTTCCTTCAGTTACATATGATACACAATCTTCCTTAATTTCATTTACATTACTGAAAGCACAACTGCGTAAAGTCAAAATTCAACTATTTTTAACCGACTTCAAAAAAGGAGAAAAGGAGGAGGTCTCAATTCGTCGGAATCTTTTTTTTTTTTTTTATGTATGTTCAGCGATAGTTTCGTCGTTTATGAACCGATTTCAAAAATTCTTTTTGCATTGGAATGGGCGTAGCTTATAGGTGGTCCCATCGTCACCATTTTGGGATCTGATCATGGGATTCCAAGGAAATCCAGGGAACTCCTCAAATATCATAGGCAGAATTGTCTCGATTTGGGTACTCGGAATAGTTTTTCATTGAAGTCGGTTCCTTTTTGTCAAAATTATCAGCGGCTACTTTGATTTTTTTTTCTATCGAGTGAAGTTTTTCAAATCGTGTTTTGGAAATAACCACTATGTGAGGAATATGTTCAATTATAAAGACATTGATTTTGGTAATGATATGAGCGATAGGTTTTATACAAAACGGTCTTTATTTACCTCTATTTTGGTTTTCACCCTCTTAATCTATAAACCGCTGTTTAATACCAAGAGTGGTATCATTAGACTGGGTGTGTCACAATAGGAATTTAAATACAATCATTCATCAAGCTCCCCTAAGAAGAATTATGAAATCTTATAATGATAATTGCACTGACATAGATATATTTCAATTTGAAAATTTAAAAATTGTCTCTTATAACATTACCAACATGTTACTTAGTCTCTGCTTTCTCCCTCTCTTATTTTTGCTGTTGTTCTGTATCTTGCCATTTATGTTTTTTTTTTATTAATTACTAGTACATTACCATTGATAATCTGTGTAATATTATTTCGTGGATAACAGTGCTGGTTGCTTTATTAATTTAAGAGAACTTCTTAAAAAAAGACACTTTTTATTGCTCGATTATTTGTTGTCCTGAATAAAATAAAAAATTAAATCCCACGGTTTAATTACCAGATGCCTTGAACTTAATACCAGTTGCGTTCCGACATACAAATAATAAGCCGCCTGTAAAACAACGATAGCGTGATCTAAGTATTGGGACAGCTCCATCTAGGGAATGAAAAATTAATTAAACTGTTAAACCAGACTTTGTTCACATTATGTTGTTGTTGGTTTCGAACAACCGCTTATACTGATATAATTATTTATACTAAACTAGAGGTCTACCCATTCAAAGCTGTGTAGCTTTGTACGGGTAGAACATTTTAAACTTGACAATATTATCTGCTTTTTATTAATTATGTAGTGAATGTAATTATCATCAACCTAAAGATCTCCACTATTCGACAATGGCTTTTGTAACGTAACAAATTTCGCATTATGAAAATCGTAGTGACATCTACCCCCCCCCCCCCCCCTTCATCCCCACATCGTGCTTGAATCCCCACGAATACTACACTGGTCTGGTCACTGCTTGTAGATGGCACCCTTTTGTGTGGGAACACTACTCTAGATAACTTTATTATTTCAATATTTAGTGAGGTCTAACTTGGAAATCTTCGTAGTACAAAGATAACGAAATAAAAAGTAACAATTATCTGTCTATGTAACACGATTTTAAATTCACATGCCATTATGGGTGACTACGATACTATGCGGGGCCTGACATGCACTTGTCCGATTTTTCTTTAAAATTTGGTTCAGTTATTTAATTCCTCAAATCTCAATTTCAGGTCAATTTTATAATTCACTCAGCAGCAACAATAAGGTTTGACGAATCTCTTCGTCAGGCAACACTCCAGAACGTTATGGGTACAAGGGAAATTATTCAATTGGCCAGAGATTGTTCTAATCTAAAGTAAGTTTTGATTGTATACTATAATTTCTATCAGTACTAACCTCAGATTTATATTTTACACACCGTAGGTGCTCTCATTCATTCGGTGAAAAGCTACTAGAGAATTGAAATGAATGATACAGTGTTTTCTGTAAGTCCGTAGTATCAGTTCGATCAAACCGGTTCATATGTAGTTTAAATATTTATTATTTATTTGAAATATCATATATACACTATCATCATTATCATCATCATTATCATCAACAACTTTTAACAGGCCATTGCTGGACATAGGCCCCATCTTAGACAGGAAGTTTTGGCCTGTCGGGTTGGTATAGGCCCTATACCAGGAACTATACCAACCAGTAGGGTTTGTTACCAGTATAGGCCCTATACTGGTAACAAACCCTATTGGTGGCAGTTTCTGGGTGGTGGCTCTGACCGCCTAGAATAGGGCACGCTTTTGGCATCTCCAGAGGATATTAGCGATTAGTCATACGCGGTTACCACACGGTATCCATGAAGGCGGCATTCGGCTTGACCAGAATGGGGGAGCGTGGGATTTGGAGGCGGAAATGCTGACCTAAGTTTAATGGCTGACATCAGAATTTCGGGTGGATAGTGGCTTTCGTCGCCGCCCGAAGAGATGATACGCGAGTAATGTGAAGCCGTTCGTCAAGTTCGTTGCTCGACTTTTCCCCTCCATCCGCTTCAGTGGCCAGCCGCCTCCTCGCGACCACGTCTGAGTGTACCGTACGTAACCTAAATTGAGAGTTTCAGCCAAGATAGTGCCCGCGTCAGTGCGGTCAGGCCTGGGAAGGATACAGATGGGGTAATAACAGCTCTGTCTTAACTCCTCCTATTTGAGGCTCAGAGTGGCACACCGTGTGGTTTTAGTCGGTTCGAATCCGGCAAAAGGTCCGGCCGCAAATCTCAGTGGGGTAACGGCCTATGGGGGTGTCCACACGTAAAAAGGGCTTGTTACAAGTTTTCCTTCTCTTTGCAGTAATATTGTCCGTTAATTGCTTCGTTAGTCGCTTTTTATTACACTCATGGGATGAATTTAGGATGCTACACTCTGTTTTCTTCATTCATCACCAAATAGATTTATTACATTCATTGATTATTATTTTTCAGATGCCTAACATACGTTTCCACAGCATATACACATACGACTTCAGAGCGCATAAACCAGGATGTATTAGAACAGTTTTATCCATGCCCAATAACTCCTGAACTCTTAATAGACATGGTCACGACTATAGATGAGAAACGGATCGAGAAAATAACAGAAGGGTAAGTTTAAAAGTTGCTAAGTTTTTGCCGTTTAGGTTACTTGGACAGTTTCGATATTAAATGTACGTACGTATAAACTAAATAAAATACCAACTCGGCCATGAACCTTTGGCTGCGTCTTTCAAAAGGAAAGGAATACATTTGTCCAGTTTTTGGAATATTTTTAAACATATTCAACTCCTGCTCGTGGTTTGTAGATTAGAGTATTTAAATTATAATGCTACATAACTAACTAAGAATAAGTTTTCATTTCAAACACTGCGCCTTTACACTTAATGCGAGTGTATTGAATCGATTACTTTTCCACAATCACCACAACTTCTTTTTTTTGTATTATTGGCAAATATTTGGTTGGGCTTAACTGCCTCGTTTGTCTACCGCTTAGCGAATGCGACCGCCTATCAAGAGGTTCGATTCCCGGGTCAGCTTTAACAGTGTTATTGAGTTTCATCCAATTACAGAACGGTACAGTTTTGGACATTCCAGGATCTTAACTTTCTTGGGAAAGTGCGTCAACAGTTAGTCCTGTGCCTGATCTCTCCTGAAAATTATCCTTGCATCGGATTAGTAGAGTGAAGAACAGAGAGTGCACCTATGTTTGCAAACGCGCTTGTGCACTATAATGTCTCCTGCGTAGTTGACTGGTCTCCGTGGCTGAAATCGACTAGGAGTGCACCGCCAATCTACCAAAAACACACTGCACTACGAAGTAACTACAAACCTTGAATCGCGATATAGAAATTATCTCGTTGAATACCCATACAACTTCTTCACATCAATCGACAGACCTCGGCCCGCCCGGTATGTTGACCTCACTTGGTCAAGAATTCCTTCCATTGTGTTGGAGGGACATGAAACCTGTTCTTCAATAATATGAAATGTCCATAACTCACACCAACAACCCATAACGTCCCACTGCTGGGCTCAGGTCTCTTCTCAAGAGAGGGTTAAGGCCATACGTCCCCACGCTGGCCGAGTGCGGGTTGGGGACAGGCAAGACACGTTGTGGCTACGTAATCTTGCTGTTGGATGTTTTTAAGCCGCCCGAAGGCCTACAACTAAGCTTCACGACTGCTATCTTATGATAACAACCGGGACCGACTGCTTAACGTGACCTCCGAATCACGGAAACGCTCATTACATAGAATGCCACAAACGGTCACCCATCTAGGTCCGACCGCGCCGTCGTTGCTTACCCTTGGTGATTGTTTCCAATCATCTAAGGCCACTCGGCTATGAGCGCTTCAATGTGTCCATAACTCACCATGCTGCATTGCCTGCATTCAGCGTGTATGGTGGCTGCCACTCTCCATGCTTCTAATTATTAGAGTCAGTGCAGTTATGTGTAAGAATTATTAACAACAAAAACGACGATTAATTATTTTCAATAAAATCTTATTTAAATTTAATGAACATACTCCTTTTTTTAGGTTAATCGAAGGCTGGCCCAACACATATACATTTACTAAAGCGTTAGCTGAAGACCTGATCAGGAGAGCTGATGATCTACCTGTGTGTATCGTGAAGCCGCCATTTGGTAAGAAAATACATCATCATCATCAATCTTTAACAGGCCACTGCTGGATGTAACGCTAGGCTCGGGTCTACTCTCAGGAGAGGGTTAAGGACATACGTCATCATGATGGTCGAGTGGGGACTGTCATTTTGGCTACGTAAACTCCGAATCCTATTATGACAACCAGGACCGACTGTTTAACGTGACCACCGAATCACGGAGCCACTCATGGGAGGCTCTTAGCAAGGTGAAAGTTTAAGTATAGTTGGTGAAAACGGGCATCGGTCTGTTACTAGCTTTCCCCTGCGGCTCCGCCTGCGTCATTAACAACCCATAATTTCTGAATTTTGAGCTCGGGTCTCTTCTCAGAAGATGGCTGAGGCCATAAGGATGTCAGTTATTTCAGTAAAAAGTAATTTATGTCCTTCATCAAGATTCAGAATATTGCCTTGACATTTTTTTTATATTTAAGCCTACCAAAAGGACTTTACTCTGCCTGGTGGAAAGCATGAGTAGAATCCATGAATAGAGATTACCATGCTTATTGTGAGGGTAAGCAATGCAGCTCGGTCACCCATACCATGGCTGGTTAGATAATTCTGCATCATTCTCCCGGCCTCCAAAGGCTGAGAGAAAATTGCAAAATAATTGTGCCTCCGGTCTCACACTCACCAACAAAATACGACAGCAAGAATGCTGTCATTATTAGGATAGTCTTCTGTGTGAGGGTAGTATTGCCCCGGTCGATCCGGCCCATTTGTACTAAAATATGTGAGTGAGTGTGTGAGATAAGAATTGAAGAAGATGAATTGATGGAAGTGGATAAAACGATTTTCTCTTACGTATTGTGGTAAACTTGACTTGATAAATATACATGCAGTGCATGTTTTATTTGTATCGGTGGGTAAATAAAAAAGTTATGTAAGTTTAAAGAATCACAGACATATAAGCGGACGGCGCCACAGGCAAAGACGAGTACAAATTAATAAAATTTAAGTATCAGTTCGTTATTTCAAATGAACAGTTTCTTTACTAAATGCTTATGAAGTTACAGTAGCCGGCACGTAACATGGCAAGGATTTGGCATAGTGGGGGTTAGTTCGCGCATCGTACACTTAGTAGCACGGGAGCGAACGGGACGGTGGCACGGGAGCGAACGGGACGTAGACACAATGTGAGGGGCAAGGGTATACTGATGCACCAATCGCGCGCTTGGCTCGGCACTGTCTTACACCCCGCGTCCCGCGCGCATACCATTGGGACCTAAAATAAGAGTTCTGCGCATCTAACGAATCTTGCCAAGTTACTTGCCGTCAGTTATATGCCTATGCGGTTATTTTTAGACTAGCTTCACTCCGCGGCGTTACCTTCTATTTACAACAATAACCGTTGGTAACACCACAGAATACATAATAGTACTCATACAGAAGCCTCACTCCGAAAAGTAAATTAAAGAAATCGGGGCCCTAGGCGTCAAAACATTAAGTTCAATTTAGATCGCACAGCGCCGAATCAACTACATTTATATTTACCTACCGTTGCGTCTCTTTCTATCGTGTAACTCTTACCTGTTCTGACGACGTCTATTCGACCGGCATGCTCGTCCGGACAGGCAGGCGGCGACTATACTTAAACTGCGGTGTGACACCCCCCTGGTAACACCATGGGATTCAGCTACTTATTAATCTAAATGTTATTTATCTATTGGACAGTGACGAATGCGTATTTGGAACCCTCACCCGGTTGGATCAATTTAAAAACTTGTATGAGTGGACCCATTGGGGTAAGTTTTAAATTATTTTAATAATTTGGATTCCATTCATGCTTACCATCAGGCAGAGTGGAGTCACATTGGTAGGCATCAAATAAAAAAAAGTGAGGGAATACCGTATTATTTCTGTTCGGACAAGCCAACTCAACACTATCCATAGTGTATTACCTCCTTTCAAAGGAGAGGCCTATGTCCAGCAGTGGACTGTTAAAGGCTGTTGATGATGATGATTACATATAGTCTTCCACAAAAAATAATTATCTATCCTACACTAAAATGATTATTCAAATTGGACTACTAATTTCAGATATTTTTTGGGATATTTCTACTTGCTACCGCATTTCTAATCTTAGTTAAAAATGTATATTTTTAAAGATAATTCATGCATTAAGAATATAATACTAAGGGTTATTGTTGAAAATATAGATTTTCAACAATAGCCCAGCGAGTACAGGAAAAGGTTTGTATTTGAAGAAAGGTGGACCTTTCTTCAAATACAAACCTTTTTCTGTACTCGCATAGATTTTCAACAATAACCCATAATTCATCATCATCATCAGTCTATCTCAGTCCACTGCTGGACATAGGTTTGGTGTGCAAAATTAATAGGTCATCCATTCATGTAGTGTGTAATTGAAAAAGGCGAACAAAGTTTCTTGTTTGTAACAATTTTACAAGTAACAAAAATATTTTGTTTCAGAATGTTTGTTTGTTAAAGTGTGGATCTTGATTTTTTTTTTGGCTTTTGAAAATATGATTTCAATTTCAGCTGGTCTTGGGTGTAGGGTTGGGTGTAGTCCATGTTTTTATGATGGATAAATCTATTGAGCTATCTTATGCTCCGGTGGATATGGTAAATAATGCCATAATAGCTGCAGGATGGGACATGCTTGAGAGGAATCGGACGAATGATAAGGATACAGATAATATATATATTATTACCACCTATGGACAAGGAAACACATGGAGTGAGTATGAGCAATCAACATGTTATACAAACATCTTCTTCTTCTTGTTGCTCTCCAATTACTGGAGGTTGGACAACAGGGTTGAAAACCTCGCGTTGTACCTGGCGAGGTGAAACAGTCCCGCGGCGCTTTGATTCCGGTGAACTCGTTTCGGAGCCACGATTTTTTCCTACGGCCTACTCGACGTTTCCCCTAAATTTTGCCCATCATAATGAGTTGCAGTAAATCGTGTCTCTTGAGTCTAAAGACATGACCGAGGTAGGCAACTTATCTAGTTTTGATGGTTTGTATCAAAACAACAAACATAAGTAACCCATAATGTCCCTCTTCTGGGGTCGGGTCTCTTCTGAGGAGAGGATTAAGGTCATATGTCCGCACAATGGCCGAGTGTTAACTGTTTCAAGTATCGTTGTGACTATGTAATCTTGCGCGTCACAACGTGTCAGGTAAACCGGGCGACGACGACGCGCATATCATTGCCTCATGCCGCCTTAAGGCTGGCTGGGCTTGGCTGCGGATTTACGGATTTTCCTCTCCAATCGGACGTAGTTATGCGAAACATTCCATTCCACAATGATTACAATTTGAGAAAAACGCAATTCATTGTTTCAATGGTACACTTTTTTGGCCTTACTAGTATAGACGAACAATATAGCTATAATTGTAGTAAAATATAGTCATGTATCATTTTTTATTACAATTACGATAAAACGGTAGGTAATTAGTAAAAATGTTATTGGAACATTCTTGCAAAATTATTTTTTTTATGTACCATCATTCTTAATCATTTTGCAAAAATGTTCCACAAAGTATAGTTTATATATTAATCATTCATTGTATATTTTTATAAAATTAAAATTAATTAAAGTAACTTTAGAATAAATACGAAATAAAAAAGACAAATGTTAGGAACTAATTTGTTTTTTTAAAAAAGTCAAACATATCATCGGATGTGGTATCAAGTTCTACGTCGAAGTCTGAGCCTCCGCCAAACCCATTGACATCATCGATAATGTCCTCCAAACTTGTTAAAGTTTTATAAAATTGGAGACAATCATCAGGAATATATAGATAGATAGATAGAATACTCTTTATTTGTACATCTTATCACAATTTTACAATAGAGAATAAAAAAAAAGAAAACAATTTAAAATTAATGTACAAAGGGCGGCCTTATTGCTAAAAGCAATCTCTTCCAGGCAACCTTAGGATGGAATAAAATGATTCGGAGAGACAGCGGTAGTTGACGTTGCGATAAGTTTTGTACAATTTGAAATTGCCAATAAATATATTTCATACACATACATATACCTACACAAATACATTTATACGACATATATAAATACTAATACACGCCAATGTGAATACACATATACGTATAAATAAATAACTATTAAGTTATATTACAATTTGGAAAAGGAAAACGTTCAGATTAAACCATATGCTGTGACTGAGTCAGTTGTGACATATAAAACTCTTGTACCATTTTCTTAAAGGCATTTACTGTCTGCGCTTTCCTAATTTTTATTGGCAATGCATTCCACAAGCGTACAGCTTCAACCGTAAAAGAGTGATCATAGAATTTAGTGGAATGCAGAGGCATCTCCAGTCTCAAATTTTCAGATGACCTTAGACATTTGTCATGTGTGTCATTAAGGAACTTAAATCGTTCTTTGAGGTAAAAAGGGGCTCTAGGATTAAACAGCAGCAGCAGAAAGCGAATAGACAGCCACTTGAGCATTTGACGAAATTTCGAGACGTGATCGTATTTTCGTAGGCCAAGCTTATCAAGTTGTGCTTCAGTGAGATTTGGATAGCTGACATCGGCATAGTCGAGAATTGGGAGAAGAAGAGCTTGTGCAAGTGCAGCCCTAGTTGCAGTTGGAAGAAAATTACGTAGTCTTCGTAGTGACCCAGCAGAGGCAAATATCTTCCGGCTAACTTCCTGTATATGAGGACCCCAAGATAAAAACGTATCCATGTAGATTCCGAGATTTTTAACAGTAGTAGTGATCTCAAGTGTGGTACCATTGAAATGAATTAGTGGTAGTTGTGTCCAGTTAATTTTTGAGACCAATTCAGGACTGCTAATGACACATACCTGCATCTTTATGGGATTAACCTTGAGTCCATAGTTATGACTCCATTCGCTGACATGCTTCAGGTCAGCATTGATCGAGTTGAATGCCTCCGGTAACAAATCAACAGGAGTTTGTGTATAGATTTGTAAATCATCTGCATAAAGATGGTAGGAGGAACTTAACTTATTAGAGATTGAGTTTATGAAAACAGCGAAGAGTAAAGGAGATAGAACGCCACCCTGAGGTACACCAGCAGAAATACTGCACCAGGAGGACGTTAAGTCTTCAATGCAAATACGTTGCCGGCGACCAGACAGGTAACTATGAAACCAATCAATTGTCCTTGGAGATATGTTATGAGACCGTAGTATGCCAAGCAGAATATGAAAATCTACAGTATTAAATGCGTTACTAAAATCAAGTAAAGTACCTACTGTGATTTTTCCACTACCCATGCCTAGTCTGATACTATCCGTAATATGTACCAGCGCAGAAGTCGTGCTATGACCAGGACGAAAGCCGGATTGAAAAGGGTTCAATAAGGAATTTTTGGAAAGAAAGTTATTCAGTTGAGAGTGAATGAGGCGTTCAAGGACTTTAGATAGAAAAGGTAAGATGGAAATGGGTCGATAATCAGAAAATGAAGAGGGTTTACTTTTTTTAGGTAGAGGGATTATTTGAGCATCTTTCCATGCGGACGGAAACACACCACTGGACATGAAATGATTCAGGATATTGCATAAAATGGGAAGGATTTCGTCAAGGATAGGCAGAATCATGTGTCGGCTGATACAATCACTTCCTACTGCGTTCGATGAAATCGCTAAAATGGTCTTCTTAACATCACAAGCGAACAATGGATCAAAGACGAAAGGTGGATAGTTGGGAGCTAAGATAGAGGAAATATGCCTGAGAGTATTAGCCCTAGTATTGACATTAATGTCTGACACGGAAGAGAAATGTTTATTGAGTAGATCAATATTAAAATTTTTCGGAATAGAGTCTTGACGAGACTTCCCGACTCCCAATGTTCTTAAAAATTTCCAGACTTTTGCTGGATCTCCGTTTTCTACGGAAGAGTGGATATGTTGGCGTTGTGCATTTCTACACATCTTATTGCAAAGATTTCTTAAGTACACATATTTTTCTAGGTTAATATCCGTTGGTCGCCGCTTGTACTTACTTTTCGCCAAACATTTTTTGGACATAACCTGTCGTATTTCCTCAGTCAGCCATGGTGCTGGTAAGTGTTTAATTTTAATAGACCGTAAGGGTGCGTGTACGTTATAAAGATGTATTAAATGTTCAGTAAATATTTGGACCTTTTCATTTACACAATGCGAATCCAATAAATTCGATCAATCGATATTACACGCATCCTCTTTAAGTTTAGCAAGTTTCATTTCACTAAAATTGCGCCGCACAAGAATTCTCGAGTTTGCCTTGGGTGGACGGATAGCATAAGAAAGAAAAACCAAGTCGTGATAAGAGAAAGCATCAGCTGGATACTGGCCATGGCTGATGACATGATCAGTAGAAGAAACAAGAATAAGGTCAAGAAGAGAGGGGGTACAGTTAGGGAAGTGATGCGTAGGATCAAGCCGTAAAAGTGATAGGTTAGTAGAATCCACTACTCTTCGTAGCGATGAAAAACGAGAGTCATTTTTTAACAGACACTTATTGAAATCACCCATTACTATTGTGTGGCCGTATGAGGGAGATAATTTTTCAAGTAGGTTTTCGAAAGAAGAAAAGTAATTGTTTCGTAACGATGGTGAGTAGTAAACTCCCAGTAATACTTTTGTATGATTAAGGTCTAGTTCAAGGAAGAGATGTTCACCCGCGTCCGGTGATGGGGGCTGTGATGACATACTTACAATGGTGAAAGGAATGTGTTGTCGTAGATATATACCAACACCACCCCCACCACCCATCGCGCGATCGTTTCTTATAAGGTTATAATCCGGCAGTGTATATAATATGGATGGTAAGCAGGGTTTCAACCATGTCTCAGAGATTAAGATAGCGTGAATATTTTTAGAAGTGAAGGTAGCCAGCATATCCGGGAAATGAGCAGGAATACTCTGGGCGTTAACATGGACTACATTAAAATTCCGCGGAGCATCAGAAAACTGGTACTGAAGATTCTCTTGTAGTGATGGTATGCTGACAGAACTAGCATTATGGCTGTTGGCAGAATAAAAGCTATCATCGTCACTACTGAACAGGTCAGACATTATGATGTATTAAAAATAAGTAACTAAACAGAACAGTAACTATAAATAAATAAATGTATAAAAATATAATATATATATATAGATATGAGAATATATAATAAATAAGAATATAAATTATCAAAAATTATAAAACTACCAAAGCAGTGAATATATATGTTATATACTAAAAATTTTACATTTTAGTCCACCCGCCAGTCATGTGTTAGACATTTAAAACACAGATGTATTACTAAATTTAACAAAAGAGAAAGAAAAAAGAAAGAAAGGCGTCAAGATAAACAACAGAATAAAAAACAAAACAAAGTTATTAATATAACGTCACAAACTGAATCTGGGTGAAATGCCCAATGAAAAAGCTAAGTTCCAAAGTCTCAAATAATGAAAAGAAAAAAAAATAGAATATAGTTTTTGACGAAAACAAGCGATTTTGACAGATACTCAATATTACTCAACTCAATCAACATAGTGTCATAGCGTTTCTACCTTGTAATTTTGTATATCATTTGGCATATTAAATCAATTAGGTAATTTTAATGAGGTAGGACAGTAAATTCATCATAATTGTGGCATGATTAGTGAAGAAGGTATATTAAAAAGACTGATGTTTACGTGAGACTCACCCAGACAGTGTAACGTTACAACGAAACAAAGTATATAAACAAGCATTCATATCCACTTATTTTTTGGAACCGCCAGCTGCTCGTCTCGATTTCGAAGTGATATTTTTGGTGACCGCTGGCTTCTCAGTAACCACTGGCTTTATATTATTGAGATCTGCCACACTTGTAATACGGTAGCGTGAACCATCAGGACCCAGTACAAATACAGAACCTTCTTTGGTCCAGCATTTAGTAATTCCAAATTCTTCGCGGGCCGCCATGAAGGCTGAGTGTCGTGATCGTGTCAGGAACTCGGAGAGGGTCACACCAGAGCCTTTCAGTTTCGTCTTAGACGCCCATACCCCGTCCCGCACTGCTACCGTAGAAAACTCCACTAGAATGGGCCTTGGCTTATCACCAGAAGACTGTCGACCCATCCTGTGACAGCGGCTAATGTTCTCACATGTAAAGAAATCAAGATTTAACTTATGTGCTGCCACCTCAACCACTACCTGGGAGGTCTTCTCATCCTTTTTCTCAGCAACACCATGAACAAGTAGTATTTTGCGACGGCTGCGTGTCTCCATATTGTCCACCTCATTTACAATGACCTCCATCTGACTTTGAAAGGACTTCATCAAGGTGTCAAGGATAAGAGTTTTGAATCCAGCAAATTCTTCAGCAAGGCCAGTCAGACTAACAGCGTTCGAGGTTCTCTTCAGAAGTTCTTCCTCGAAGTTCGCCATCCTTTTTTCAAAGCAATCCTGTAACTCTTGTATACCCTTCATGGCAACGCTGTGATGACTTTTTTATCTTAGTTATATTTAGTTATTATGAATGGATAACACTAGACCAGCAGGTATTTATTGTTCACAACTTATTATGTTCATTAAATTGATATAAAATATGTATAATGTATTTTTTTTTTTTAAATAAGTAATCAGAGATAATCAGAGCTTTTAATTTGATGTGTGATCTTTTGATATATTGATACATTGACTGCAAATCCCTTAATTTCGGTGGAGCAATAGGTTAGCCCTCAGGCCACAACAGACATAATTCATTTTTAATAATTTTACGTACTTTACCTTTCACTTCTTTTTCTTTAACCAACTCTTTAGAGTCTTCTTCGAATGATGACCTCATAAAATAGAAAACATTTTATCTTTATAAATTTTAATTTGTTTTGTATCTAACCATTTATCTTTACTTTTATAACCTTTTTTTTCTATTTATTATGTTTTTTTCCAGTTTTTCTGTGCTATAAAAGTCAGTACTCTGCATTTTATAAACTTGGAGAGGTATCTTTTTTTACAGTTTTTAATAATATCTATATATTCTTCGGCGGTATATAATTAAGCGATGATGACTTTTAAGAGACGTTTTGATTTTTAAAAAATCTGTATCATTCGGTAAGAACTTATGTCCCGACTCAAGAAATCGAAATGATATCGTTCTTAAAGTTTGATGAGAGTTTAAGATTGCTTTCATCATGAGGACAATTTTAATATTTCGGTTCTGACTACCGCAGCTATCGCTCCATAGAATAAGGTTTTCAACAGTGGGTGGTGGTTTTCCATGTATCTATCTTAATTCACGAACCTACTTCTTGCGCACTTCTCCCTCTATCAAAACAATGCCCAATGTCATCGGATTCGCTGTGGATGCCACTATTATACCACAATTTCCTTTTATAGAATGCCACATTCGTTGGTATCCGAGGTAATGGTAATGTTTTTTCTAAGTCAAACGTTAAGCACTCAATAGTAGATAAGTTTTGTGCTTATTGATAATCGCAGTTCATCCGGTTCCTCAGATTTTCAGCTCTTTGTATATGTCGTGTCTTTTCTGCTTTTGCTTGTTCTTTTTCTTCTAAGCTTTTGGCATTCTGAATTTTTATAGCAAACATGTCGCACTTATTGCAGGTGTCTTTCTTTAATGCTTTACACTTCAGGTTAAATTTAGAATAAAAAATTGGTTTTACTGACTCCAAGGAAGCACACTTGCGTTGCTGTTATTCTACGTTTGCTCCCCTAGTCTTGACACAGTGCTTTGTTGAAAATCAACATCGATTTCATCAAGCCACTCGGCGTCATCGTTTACGCAGACGCAGACGTTTACGCACACTACGCAGACAATCTCTCTCGATCTACCGTTCGATAGTCGCGCGAGTATGCGGGAAGGACGAACATTGTGCATCTCTAGACTATTTTTGCTCGGATTCAGTTGCTTGTGACAAGAATTCACATGTGCCTTAGCTTTCAACGTTCCACGACGTTCCAATTAAGACGTTCCAAATAAATACACGTCACGTTGTTTTTAAATTCAGTGTCGCGCGTTTGACGAAAAAATAAATTCATGTGATATATGACTTATATTACTAACCCCCCCCCCCCCCTCTTGTGATGTTTCGTGATTTTTTGTGGATGCCTACCCCCTTTTCAAGCCTCGTGATTAATGGAATGGACAGCCCCTAAGTTAAACGCCCATTACTAATTTCAACGTTTTTTTCTTTCGCAGAAGATTTATACGACTATATAAAACACGACGACATGAGTCGTCTCATGACTCCGAAAGCCGTATGGTATGCGTGGGGTTATGGTATAAGTAACCAATTAATATATACCATACTACTTTGGCTGGTTCATTACATACCTGCATATCTGATAGACGCAGTATTGAGTTTGTTCAAGCTGAGACCTGAGGGTATCCCCCCGTAAGTATAATATTTTAAGGTTTCCGTAGCCAAATTTCAAAAACGGAACCCTTATAGTTTCGTCACGTCTTTCTGTCTATCTGTCTATCCATCCATATGTCACAGCCACTTTTTACCGAAACTAAAAGATACTGTTGAAACTTGGTCAGTATGTAAGTCTGTGAACCGCATTAATATTTTTACAAAATATAGATAAAAAAAAAATATTGGGGGTCCCCATACTTAAACTGAAACAAAAAAAAAATTCATCAAAACCATACGTGTATCTATGGATAGGTCTTTAAAAATGATATTGAGGTGTCTAATTTTTTTTTTCTAAACTGAATAGTTTGCGCAAGATCTAGTAAGTAGCTTTTTTTTAATACGTCATAAATCGTAAACCGCAATTTCCCTTTCATTCAATCAATACACTATTATTATAACATTGATCAAAGTTACAACGAACTACAAGAACTTTTATATGATGTTACTTGCTTCTACGGAACTCTTCATGGGCGAGTCCGACTCCTCGCACTTGGCTGCTATTTTTCTTAATCCAACAGCTGGAAAGCTGGCTTCAAAAGGAAGAATTGATGAAGCTGTAGGTGTGAGGTAAGGAGGGCATAGAAGGAACAAATTATTGTTGACTGAACATTTCGGTCGTGATTAGAATGTAAGAAACGGAAGTGTGGTACGAAATACTCGGGAATTGATGGGGAAATAAGAAAAAATAAGAGGAGATAGAGCACGCAAACTGCCCATTGTGAGCCATTGCTATGATGATATTATATTATATGATCATTCTTACGATGATTGAAAACGAATCGAATGCAGTTATTAAGAAGGCGATCTAGTTTACTGAGAAGGTCTGCATTCAGGTCAAAATAATACACATCACCATAGTCGATTAGGGAAAAATTGCGGACTGCATAAGCGTAGCTTTGGTTTAAGCGGGCAGGAAGTTCTTCAAGCGATATAACGCGCGGAGACATGGGGTGACTCTCTTGCTGACATGTGAAACCTGTGCCCGCCAAACGAGGGTCGTGTTGATTTATAACCCTAGTTTCTTTACAAACTGTACTCAGAGGTATAGTCGTGTTGTTGTAAGCAATGGATGGGATGGTCGCCGTATACAACCTACTTAACATACGATAGGTTGCCTTTTATTTTTTTATCCGGATTTGGCAACCCTAGTGATGCAATCTGGCAACTGACAGCTCTATCGTAAAGTCGGATATTTTTGAGGTTATACGTACTCAGAACGTTTTGATATACGAGCGCTATTTTTGTTGTTTACAGTAACTTAAAATATTCATCTCGGCCAAAAAATTGAATCAACTCAGCAACTGTGAATGGATGAACTTAATTCAGTTTTTGGTGATGAAGCTCCATCAAAGACCAGTGTTTATCGATGGTATGGGGAATTCAGTCGTGGCCCTAGTTCACTCCGAGACGAATTTCGTGAAGGTCGTTTAAAATCAGTTGTTGTTCCGAAAACCATCGATGCTGTGCGCAGACTTATATTGCAAGATCGTCATGTGACCTATCGTGAGATTGAGACAACCTTAGGCATTAGTGGGACCAGCATACATTCAATACTGCATAAACATTTGACTGTTAAAAAAAATTGTTCGCGTTGGATCCCACACAATTTGCCAATCGCTCAAAAAAAGGCTCGTGTCGATTGGTCGAAAGAAATGCTCAAAAAATACGATCGCGGTGCTTCGAAACACGTCTATGACATCGTGACAGGTGATAAATCGTGGATTTACGCGTATGGGCTCGAAATTAAACAGCAGTCGACTGTACGGGTGTTTCAAGATGAGCCAAATCCAACAAAAGTTGTTCGCGCACGAAGCATTTCCAAATGGTCGCCTGTTTTTTAGGAAAAACTGGAGATGTCGCAACCGTGCCACTAGAACAACGCAGAACAGTCAATTCTGAGTGGTACACAACCATTTGTTTGCCAGTTGTCATCCAAGAAATCAGGAAAACCAACCGTTGAAGACGGATCACTCTTCACCACGACAATGCGAGCAACATCGGCTCAAACAACTGCATTTTTGAGCACACAAAACATTGATTTGATGAGTCATTCACCGTGTGGTCCTGACTTGGCACCGAATGACTTCTTTTCATTCCTGTACGTAAAAAAAAAACTGAGAGGTCAACGTTTTTCGACACCTGAAGAAGCGATTGCTGCATTCAGAATGCATGTTTTGGATATACCTCAATCAGAGTAGCAAAAGTGCTTTGACAATTGGTTCAAACGCATGCAAAAGTGTATAGATGGTGTGTATCATGGGGAATATTTTGAAAAATAATAAAGTGATTTTCGATGAATAATATTTGTCTTTGTTCTCTAATCCCGAAATATAAAAGGCAACCCTCCTCGTATGTTTGCTTCTCACTACAATTACTTGACACTTGGTTGGATTTACTGACAAACCAAATCTCATCGACCAATTCTTTGTTAAATCCTAGTCCATATATATTTGGTTGATACGCACGAAGGTGGTGAGTAACGAGGTTGATGAATATAGAAAATAATAAGGAGGATAAAACACCGCCTTGAGGGTGTGAGTGAGAAGATCACACTGACTCGACGACAGGTCATAAATATATTGTCGTCCCTGAAGATAGGAGGAGAACCATTCAGAGTTTCTCAGGAGATCATAAGATGAGAAAGGATGGCTAGTAGGATGTCATGACAGACGGTATTAAAGGCCCTCGAGAAGTCAGCACTGTAACTTTTGGTGTCCTGCATGCCTTCTCCAATATCGCCCGTCACTTTAAGTAGAGTGGTAGTGGTCCTGTGACTGGGTCTGAACCCAGATTGCAAAGGACTAAGAAGATTGTGCTGATATACAAATTGTGAGAGCTGTTTATATATACAGACCTTTAGTACTTTAGAAAGAAAAAAGTATAGAAATTGGGCGAAAGTGTTCAGGTAGAGTGATGTTACTTTTTAGTGAGTTTAAAATGAGGCCATAGGGAGTGTTAGGATCCAGAGTTGAGAGATAAATTAATGATACCACATGGACAGGATGATCTTTTTGATGTCCCCAGTCGCATACGTTAACCACTATACCAATGAGGCAGTCAATAAAGTTTTCTATGCCAAATATCATTGAAATTGCTTTTGATATATTGAAATTTTAGTGCATCTTTCTTTTTACATAATATATATTTAAGCCTACCACAGTAACTCTACTCTGCTTATATTCTGTCCTATTATAGCCTACAACAATAATATCTAGAGTATTAGGTTCACCTATATCACATATATTTAAGTGCCTAAAGCATAAATAAAAATAATTAATACCTGAATGTATTTTTTTCAGATTAGTGAATACTTATGCCAAAGTGGATACTGTGTATAAATTTTACAAATTCTTCCTCTTTAATTCTTGGAAATTAAAAACTGATAGAATAAAAGCAATGGTCAACCGCATGTCGGATAATGATCGAATTATTTTCAATTGTGACATTGATACCATTGAATTGAAGGAAGTTATGAGAATATGGGCTATAGGGTTACGAAGGTATGTGTGCCGATCAAACCATTACCAGCAATGCAGTTCTTTATTTTAATATACATTTTTCTATCATCTTATTACCCTTCTTTTTATGGATTTTGGTCCTAGAAATATGTGTGAGGATTGCAAACATACATGAAACGTACATCAAAATCACCTAAACTCAGAACAACTTTAGTGTTGAAATCAGCGTGGCTCTACTCTCTATCTGCAATGTATTGTATATACCTACCTAATTTGTGGAATACATAGTGTTGTCAAATGTTGGGTTCAAACCTACAACACTCACATATGTCATGCGAGCATTCATGTTCTTGTCTACATAAATAGATAATACTTTACTTGTAGACCAAAGTCTTACTAGAAATCATGAAAGTAGATGTACGAAATGTGGTCTCATCGTCCACAACAATTTCTTCCATTCAACCTTTGGATGAACTGACATTGTGTTAAACTGGCAAAATGCAAATACGGCAACATAATTATCTGCAATACTCTCATGTGGATCCTGATAAGGAACAAGATCCAACCCGCAACATGAAAACAATTGCCGAAAATTGACAAAAACGTTTGCTTGCGATCTTATCATTCTACATCATCTAGTCCCAAACTAAGCAGAGCTTGTATTATGGGTACTAAACAAGTGATTTAAATACATAAACATATTTTTTTTTGTAAATACATACATAACATAGAAAACTCCGAAACAAATATTTGTGTATTACACAAATATGTGGTCCGCCTCGGTAATCGAACCCGAGACCTCTTGGTCAGCAGCCGCGTACGCTAACCACTAGACCAACAAGGCAGTCAAAATTTGCCGACAAAGACAATAATTTACCGAAAATCCAGTTAAATACTATAAAACTCGATTTTCGGCAAATTGTTCATTTGTTTTGTATAGTTAGGAATAATCAGATTACATAAGTTGCGTTTTAACGATAGAATAATTTTCCGATCATCGATATAAATAATTTAATTTGTTTTTTGGTAAATTGTTGGTTGGATCTTTTCAGTTTGACGTGGTCCTATTTGACGTATAGCTTTAGACGAGCTAAATATGGTAGGGTGCACCTGAAAATTCGTCTGCATTTGCTACCATTTTAATAGAAAACAGTTTATGGAATTTCTATGGGCGAAAAACAAATGGTGTAGTGACAAATCAGGAATACAGATAATAGGAACCAATACGTTTAGGCAGCGGTTCACACTACAGCGCCATCTATCGTACTAACTACTAATTCTAAATCACGGTATAAAAATTCTAGAGTCGATTAGTATTACATATATACAACGTCCTAATATCAACAGATAGGGCGCGGGTAGGTAAGATCACCTCACCTCCCTTTATGTTGAAGGGATATGACAGGGAAAATAATATATCTAAGGATGAACGGATTCCTCCATAGATATATCATTATTCTCTTTACTACATAAATTTACCTGAGCGATGTCAACTCACAAGCGACTCTGATCCCAAACTAGGCAGAATCTATACTATGGTAATGAGACGGGTGACAAACTATCTTTTCAAAATACTTTTTATAAATAAATTTCACCCCGACACGGAACAATGATCATACTCCTTAGGTAATTATGTTCTGGATGGGAATTAATGTTACGGTGTATGTTTTAACAGTCACTAAGCCAACAGATTTAAAATATGAAGTTATTAAATTTTTTTACAGGTACATAATCAAAGATGGTCTCCAAGGATCAGTGTATGGATACAAGAAGCAACAATGGTTCCTGTTAGCACATATTTTAGCAACTTTACTTTATGGATATTTAATTTTTAAGGTCTTATATCTTGCCTACAGTATGATATTCTAACGATAAAAGTTATCAGCATGAACATTTTGATCTGAACCAAAATATAACAATGAAAAGAAGGAAAAGTATGAAATAAAATAAGTTTTTAGCTACAAACTTCAAAAACAAAATAAGTGATTGTAGGTACAACGAAAAAAAGAAAAATTAAATGCATTTAACTAGACTAAAGAATGAAGAAAATATTAACAAGTGAAACTATATTATGAAACAATAAAACAATCTAGCTTTGATTTTGTTCATACTTTCCATCAGGCAGGGTACTGAGTCACTTTGATAGGCTAATTATATTAAAAAAATTGCTCTGTGGGTGAAGCTCAGCGTACGATTTAGTCCTAAAAGTGACTTCTCTCAAAAATAACGACCACGTAAACTATTTTTGTTTTACATTTTCCAATCCTGAGTTTCAATGTGACAGATAAACATCTTGTTACAGTTAAATTTTAAATGTCATTTTGCATCGGGTATTCTTAAAAATTTAGAGAAAGTGGTACTTCTTTAGGAGATGTTTAAATACAAACCGTTTTGTTTTTAGTATCAAGAAACTTATGAACTAAAGTATAAGTTAATTAAATAATAAGGATTAATCGACTTTCATTTATTTTTCTTCCTTTAGTTAACTTCGTTGAAACCTTGTGTCTTCCCATATTCAACTTCCTGTTCCCGGTTTTCACATCACGACTTGATCTTCCTTTCCTATACCCTGAAACCTCATAAAGCACCTTCTAAAGTTTGCTGCCAGATTGGCAGTATTAGATTAGACGATTATGACCCCCTCTATCGATGTGGACAGCAAAGACAGTATCTTTAACGACAACATCAATGAACTGTTTAACATTCATGCACCCATTAGAACAGTAAAATTAAAACGTGCTCCAGCATCGTGGATTACGGAGGATGTCCAAACGGCTATGAGACGAAGAGACTAGGTTTTCCACCGTTTTTAAGAGTTTTAAGAGGTTTTAAGAGGGTTTTAAGAGGGCTCGATGTTAAAGTAGGTGGACCCTTTATAACACTGCAAGGAATCGGTGTAACCAGGTGATACGGAATGCTAAACACCGACACATTCTTCAAAACATTGAGTCTTCTTCTTCTCGACTTTCTCATCTACAGCACTGCTGGATCTTCGAACAAAGGATCAAACGCTAACTAATATATCTGGCCTAACCAGTTCCTCGATTGACTCATTTAAATTTTCTCCAGTGTCTTAAGAGAACATCAAAAAGATTACCCACTCTATGCGCTCTGTATCTTATAGGGATACACTGGAGCTTAGTAGCTCAATGAAAACATGTTTTGAAGTTATAAACCATTTAATGTGGTTCTTAGGATAATTTACAAAGTTTTGTATGCTAATCGTGTAATGGCTAATTGCAAGTGTCTATAAAGATAGAAGTACGGTAGACCAATATAATAAAAAGATTTCTCGAAGTACCGACAGTTTGGTACTGCTGGGCCAATGTCAGGCGCAAACATCTTCCCCGCCGTTAAAAGTCACAGAGTTTTAACCTTCAATCAACGGCTCTGTAGCTGGTAGCGGGCAGAGACGCGTAAACGGTCTTCGGAAACTTCCTCTGGTTGTTTGGACGTCAGCAACACGACTCACGCCATCAGATCCAGGAAAGAGCTTCGTAATGCGTCCCAAACGCCAGCATAATGGGGGTAGATTATCCTCGTGCAGTAGTACCAAATCTCCAATAGATAATGCCTTGTCGTCCTTGCGCCATTTAGATCTTTGCTGCAATTCCGCCAGATATTCACGTTGCCATCGTTGCCAGAAGTGCTGCCGAACTTGTTCTAGTCTTTCATAACGCCTTAAATTGGTTAACTTGACATCTATAAAGTTTGGTGAAGGCAGTGCAGTCAAAGATCGACCAATCAGAAAGTGCCCTGGAGTCAGGAAGTGAAAATCATTAGGAGACGAGGATATAGGACAAAGGGGACGGCTATTCAAAATGGCCTCAACTTGTGCGAACAACGTGGACAGTTCCTCGTAGGTTAGATGCGTGTTCGCCATTGTACGCCTAATGTGGAACTTAGCTGACTTAACCCCGGCCTCCCAGATACCGCCAAAGTGCGCCGCATAAGGAGGAGAAAATGAAAAGTTAATCTCTTCTTCACCCATGAACTCACTTATTGCTTCGCGATTACATTTGAAGAATTCACCGATTTCTTTGGCGGCGGCTACAAAATTACGTCCGTTATCACATAAAATCTCAAGAGGTTTACCGCGTCGAGAGATGAATCGCCGGAGAGTAAGAATAAAAGCGTCACTAGAGAGATCGCTCACCGCTTCCAAGTGGACACATTTGTATCTTAGGCAGACGAAAATACATAGATAACATTTAGAAGTACGTGAACCACGCCCTTTCCTGTTTAATACAAAGAAAGGACCCGCGAAGTCTATACCTACACTGCGGAATGGGAAGTCCACCGTAACACGCTCTGAAGGCAAGTTCCCCATCAAGGGAGATAAAGTCTTGCCTTGTATTCTCCTGCCTCGAACGCAATTATGTACAGTTCGCCTTGCGAGGCGTCGACCATTAATAGGCCACACATACTCTCGGACGCTCTCAAGTAGAAGCAGTGGTCCAGCATGCAGTTTGTGCAAATGCTCACGCTCGAAAATGAGCTTGGTGAGACGATGAGATGAGTGAAGTAAAATGGGGTGTTTACTGTCAAATGACAGAGATGACGCTTCCAGTCGGCCACCCACTCGTATCAAACCATTTGCATCAATGAAAGGTGTAAGAGATAGAATGCCGGACCTGGAGCCGAGGGGCTTGTTTTTAATTAGTGTATCATAATCATCGTGAAAGGATTCCTTCTGTGCCACACGACATAAAAGGTTGAAAGAATTATGTAACTCTTGTACACTGAGTACTCCTGTCTGCTTGGATTTAGGGTTACGTATATTATGAATAAATCTTAACACGTAGGCATATACTCGCTTCAATCTTATTAGAGTTGAAAATCTATCGAATTGTATAACTGGAGTATTATCGGTTCGGTTAATATACGATTTCAATTCGGGAAAATCAGTCATATGCTGATAACGTTTGGACAATGTGGGCCAAGACTCTTCTTTTAAGTTTAGAAAGCCTGGTCCGGACCACCATAAATTGTTGTCCATCAGTTCCTGGGGATACACACCACGTGAAATAAGATCCGCAGGATTGTCTGCAGAAGGAACATAGTGCCAGGAAGATGGGTCCGTGGCTTCTAGAATCTCTGCAACTCTGTTGGCCACAAAAGCCTTTAGCTTTCTAGAGCTTGTATGCATCCATGATAATACTACGCTGGAGTCACACCAATAGTATCTGCGCTCTATAGGAAGTCGAAGAGACTCGACAACGGCCTTGCATAATCGAACTGCAAGCACAGCAGCGCACAACTCCAATCTAGGAATTGTACATGGTTTGACAGGTGCCACCTTAGACTTAGAACATAAAAGATTCACGTAAATATTACCTGCGACATCAATAGACCTGACATATATACAAGCTCCATATGCTCGCTGAGAGGCATCGCTGAACGCATGCAGTTCAGTCACAACTGGTGAATCACATAAGACACGTCTCGGTAAGGTTATTGAAGATAGATATGATAAGCTCTTATTAAATTTGAACCACGCTTTCTCTATCTCTCTTGGTAGAGGATCATCCCATCCTATTTTATCAAGCCACAACTGTTGCATTATTAATTTAGGAATAATAATACAGGGGCTGATAAACCCTAGTGGATCAAATATTTTAAATGATGTTGATAATATGTATCTTTTAGAGATAGTATTATCGTTAGGCGTAAGCTCAAAAGAGTAGTGCAGACGATCTGTCTTTGAGTCCCATCCCAATCCAAGAGCGCTTGCCGATTCGCTTATGATAAACGCATCAGTGGATTTAGATGAGCAAGACTCGAGTAACTGACTGGAATTTGATTGATACTTACGTAAATTGAAACAACCTGCCCTTAAGGTCTCTGAAATAGATTTTTGAATTTGAATTAACTCGGTCTCAGAATCACAACTGGTTATAATATCATCAGCATAAATATCATGCTGCATAATGGTTCTGGTTAAGGGATCCTTGCACTCCTCGCCCAGTTGCCAAATGCACCTCGCACTTAAGTAACTGGCACATGCAAATCCATAAGTAACAGTGTGCAGTTGCAAGACTCGTAGAGGCTGATGTTCTGCTTCTCTCCATAGAATAAGTTGTAGATTTCGATCAGACTCGTGCACCACTATTTGGCGGTAAATTTTTTCTACATCTGCGGTCCAAATATACCGATAGTGACGAGCCCTGATTAATATGGAGAAAAGTGAGTCTTGAATCTGTGGCCCTATCATTTGCAAGTCGTTCACAGAGAGACCGGAGGTTGTGGGAGCTGAAGCATCGAACACAACCCTCATTTTAGTTGTCTCACTATTTTGCTTGAAAACAGGGTGATGAGGTAAGAAAAAATGTAAATTAGTTATAGGTTGAGATAATGTTATCTCAGATAGGTGTCCTAAACTCTCGTATTCCCTGACAAATTCGATATACTGAGACTTTACTTCTGGCTGTTTTCTAAATCGTTTCTCTAGATTGTAGAACCTTTTCTTTGCCATAGTGTATGAATCTCCAAGACAATGAATTGACCTAGCTAAAGGTAACCTAACACAAAACCTACCACTTTCTAAGCGGCAGGTGTGTTGTAGAAAATGTTGCTCACATGCTTGCTCACAATCACTTAAAAAGGTCTTTGTTGGAATTTCTTCTAATTCCCAAAACCGACTTAGGCTAGATTCTATATTATTATTTTGTGAATAATTCATAATAATGTTATTACACTTAATAGTATTCTTATTGTGTATAGTCTGAAATGGCCATGGTCCTCCTATCAACCAACCCAGTTGTGAACTGTGCAACCGGGGATAGCCGGGACCCAGGGACTTCTGTTCACGACCAATGATATCCCAGAACAAATCAGATCCTATGAGTATATCAATCTGAGGCGGCTCATAAAAATTGGGATCAGCTAGGATTATGTTCTTGGGTAAGTTAATTGAACTAATGTCTATGTATGTGTTTGGTAGTACACCTGTTAGGTTTTTCATTACATAAAAACTAGAAACTACATTAAATGAAGTATGTTGTGATTTTATTAGGGCAATGCAATACTCGGTAATTGTACCTGAAGTATTGTTACCAAAACCAACGACATTTGTAGCATCAGTAGAACAGGTTGTAAGTGAGAGCCTTTGTTTTAGATTTAGCGTGATAAATTATGACTGACTGCCACAGTCAAGTAGGGCGCGTACTACTTCAGATTTACGCGTCTTAGGGTTTTCGATAACTATAAGAGCTGTGGAGAGGATTGCCTGGTTGACAGACTGATTACTATAGCCAACCACCGTCTCCGATGTATTGGTAGTATCGACTCCACTGTTTGCACTCTTATCTGTGTTAACTGGGAGATGCAACATAGTGTTGTGTCTTTCGTTGCATTTTCGACAGGGGCCAGAACGACACTGTTTTATTGTGTGACCAGGTCTCAAACAATTTGGACATAATTTCATACTAGACACCTCCCTTATACGCTCATCTATACTCTTTGCGTTAAAGGTAGGGCAATTATATATCCTGTGATTAATAGAATCACAATAGACACACTTATATAACTTTGAAGGTTGATTACCTTTGTTATTCGTGCATGTGTATGACTTCGTGAGTGGCCGCTCAGGTTTACCAGGAAGCAGTGAGGGGCGCTGGTGTGCACGGCTAGAGCCACCATCAGGTTTACCGTGGTGCAGAGACTCCAGCACAGCTGCACGTTCGTTTAGAAATTTATTGAAATCCTTCAGTGTAGGCGTGTCAGTAGATAACGTATTACGGTGTTCCTCCCACTTCCTAAAGGTATGAGAGTCTAATTTAGAAGCCACTAAGTGAATAATTATAACGTCCCAATGTTGGGTAGCTTGCCCTAAACTGGTAAGAGCGCGTAAGTTCTTTATGACGTGGTCCACTAAGAAGCGCAACGATCCCACAGACTCCCTTTTTATTGAATTAATGTTAATTAAGGCATTAAGGTGATGACTAATCAACAATCGTTTGTTGTCATAGCGTCCGAGCAATAGATCCCAAGCCTCTTGGTAGTTATTAGATGAAATCTCGAGATTAGAAATAGTCCGTGCTGCTTCACCTTCTAAGTACGATACTAAATAATGAAATTTACTAACCGCGCCAATATGATCATTTTCGTGTATTAATGATTTAAATGTATCTCGAAACTCCATCCACCTGAGGTACGATCCATCGAACTTGGCAATCTGAATCAAGGGTAGTTTAATCCCCATTGAGTTGTGATCAGAAGAACAATGAGTTACTTCATAAGGCACACACGAGTCGCGGTGATCCTCAGCCTTAGAATATGTTTGCAATAAATTTTGAGCCACAACAATACTACAAACAAATTCATCCTCAATAGATTCCCGTTCTTTAAGTTCATTTTGTAAATTACTGGCACTATAAACTTCTATTTCACTCTGTAGGTCATCAAATTTAGAGGATAACGCCTCGAATTTATTAAGCTTAAGTACAAGCTCCGCTCTGTGTGACGCAGTGAAAATCTCTAGTTGTGACAATCTATCCAAGTAGTTTTTAAATTTGGTTACCTGCCCCTTAATAGAACTGCGTTTAATAAGTAATTCGGATAACTTTTCGGTCATTTTAATTAATAATCTAAACCAATAAGTGAGGTGGTGTGAGAGTAAAAATAACTAGTTGTTAAAAACTAAAGTAATAAGAAAATGATACGCTCACGTCCCTCCTTGACGGTATCTGGTGCGCTGGGAGCAGCGACGGCAGGCAGCGCAGGCGGCGCGACCTCTGTCGGCAGGGCGAACGCTCGGCCGTACTCGGGGAACAGGTAAATCTGAAATGTTCAGCGGAATAGTCACTAAAAGAAGTGTTTGGAGGCGCGGCAGCCTCTAAGAATTGTTCCTGAGATGAAATTGCACAGACAAACACACAAGTGTAAAAGTATAGGTAATAAGTAACCTACTAGTAGGTAGGTACAAAGTACAAAAAATATTTGAAAAGCTATTAAATAGATTGAAATGAACTTGAATATCGTTGTTATTAACTGAATATCACTTTTAGCTATTTGTGTTTACGTTATAAAGTTATAACAATAGTTAAATGTTATGTATAAAATGAATTACAAGTTGACCTACTTAATCTTGTAACTACGAAGTTGTAAGTTTGCACAAGTAGAACACCGTTTATGAAAAGGAATAAGGGATAGGTATTGAATGGTAGTAGGAAGAAAGAAAGGAATGGCACTTAGCTGGAATTATCCTCCTGCGCTGCGGCTTGACGCTTTGGTGACGTCAATGACCGGCGTTACTAAGTCCTCTGTAGATTTCTTCAACGTAGATTTCGGTAGATGTGGTGCGATGCTGACCGGCTGATGGCTGCGGCGCTGTGCTGACCAATCCTTGTGCCGAAATCTTCAATATAGGTTGGACACGTAGAACATCGATCGTGTCCTGTCACGGTCGCCAATATGTATCTTATAGGGATACACTGGAGCTTAGTAGCTCAATGAAAACATGTTTTGAAGTTATAAACCATTTAATGTGGTTCTTAGGATAATTTACAAAGTTTTGTATGCTAATCGTGTAATGGCTAATTGCAAGTGTCTATAAAGATAGAAGTACGGTAGACCAATATAATAAAAAGATTTCTCGAAGTACCGACAGTTTGGTACTGCTGGGCCAATGTCAGGCGCAAACACGCTCTAATGCTGTTTTTTTACTTTTAAAATTTGGTTTTTTACTTGTAGTTTATCTTCTTCTTTGTAGCCGTTATTTTCAAGATTATTTGGGTTGGCTCCTAGTTCCACCTTTTTTACCTGAATATCGGGTTTTCTATGGAGCAACAACAGTTATTTTTGATAGTAGCTGGACTTGATAGTCGCTGGAGCCAATATGTGCTTGAGTGGAAACAAAGTATAGAGACGACGATTTAAAGAAAGTGACAAATGGATGTGGACTGCACTTGACTTGGACTGCACCCCTTTAGACCGGAAGAAATACGCACCAGAATGCAATAGTTCGGCTCTTCCTTCCTATGCCGAGCAGTCAAAAACTGGAACTCACTACCGGCTCACATATTTCCTTTCCACTATGATCCCGGATCCTTTAAACGGCGTAAAAAAGCTTCTCACTAAGTCGCCACAGTGTGGGCTGCAATACTTTATTGTCTGCATTCGCAGTAAGTGCGGTGGCCGCTCTTGGATTTTGCTTATGCTTTCCAGCAGGCAAGGTGGAGTTACTTTCTTAGGATTAATATAAAAAAAGACCTTCCAGCAGCGGACGGCGATAGGTTGATTGAAGACTCAGGTAATTCTCGTCGGGTGCCCGTGCATGTTTTACTATATGAAAGTAAATGTACCATGAGGTTGATATATTCTGTTTTAATTTTTTTTTTTTTTTTTTAATATTTAAGCCTGCCAAAGTGACTCTACTCTGCCTGATGGAAAGCATGAGTAGAATCCAGGAGTAGGGGTCACCATGCTTATTCTGAGGGTAGGCAATGTAGCATGGTGACCCCTACCATGGCAGCCTGGTTAGATTATTCTGCATCATTCTCCCGGCCTTCGAAGGGCGAAGAAAAGACAGAATGAACTATAGGTACGGAGTAACTACTAATTCTGAATCGCGATAGAGAGATTATCGTGTCGATTAGCATATATGCAACATCCTAACATCAACCATTTGGCAGTGGCCCGCCAGGTATGATCACCTCGCGTGGTAGGAGGATCCTCCCTTTGTGTTAGAGGGACACAATACCGCTCTCTACATGTATAACGAGACTGCACTATATACTACTAGTTATAGGTTTATTTGAAGTTACAAAAATAAACTTACATTAACTTATTTAAATTGATAATTTTTAAAACATGTTTACAAAAAAACAGAATTAATGATGAAGTTTAGTTACCAACAGTTTTAATGGCACGACCTTTGGTCGACCCAAAGGCGAGCTAGCACATAATCATGAATATTTATTTTAACGAATACGTGATAGGGAACTGAAAGTTTTGCATAACTCTTAAAAATACAATTCCTTGTTATTTAACAAATAAAGATAAATAAGAAATTGTTAAATAGCTAATAGTTGTTTATATGAGTAATGCAACTTTTTTTATCATCATCATCATCAACAGCCTTTAACAGTCCACTGCTGGACATAGGCCTCTCCTTGATAAGGAGGTATTGGCCTACTATACCACGCTGGCCAGACGGGTAGGCATAGGGTTTGTTTCAAGTTTTCCTTCTCTTTGCATTGATGTGGTCTTGCGTAGTCTAACCCTTAGTCGCCTTTTACAACAGCTACGTGGGATGAATAAGGGTGGTGACACTCTGTATTCTTAATCCGTCACTACACGGACTTTTTTTATGGCAACTGCAAATAATAGTAACAATATTGATATATTTAATTACATGAATATGGTAGGTAAACAGTTCTTAAATCAAATATACATGAGAAATCACAGCATGTTCTGCCACAAGTGGAGTACATAGATTAAAAATTAAAAATCTAACCTAAAAAAAAACAGAAAAGAAGTTAATGTAAGCAGGATATCATCACAAATTAGAGATAGTCATTTAAATAATCATTGACATCATAGCAACATTTCTCCGACAGTATTTTTTTAAGTTATTGATAAATCATTAATACTCAAGTGACTAAATTCTTCACGAAGTTTATTGAATATTTTAGGGGCTAAACAAAAAACACTTTTTTTTTCATGTGAGATGTGTGTACGTGTACACAACATATTTATTCGCCTATTGCGTACATTATCGACAGATAAGCTAGGAAACAAATGAGGTTGCTTCTTTACAAAGAATGAAACTTGAAATAGTTAGAATTTGGTATCTCATAAAACTGTCGGTTGTCTGTAGCCCAAACATAGCCCTGATGCAACTTTTTTGACAATTGAAGGCCATGTCTTTATGCTTAGAGTTGCCCCAAAAAATAACACCATATCTTAGTACGGATGCAACAGTACGATGTTAAGCAGTGATCATTGCTTCAGTGTTAACTACGTGAGCCGGTTTATAAAGAGCATAGGAGGAACGGCTCACTCTTTTGCATATAGCTTCTACGTGGGACTTCCAATTCAGTTGACTACCAATCCTCATGCCAAGAAATTGGCGAAGTGAAAATGGAAAGTGAATTTGTGCATGATTTCCTTATTTTCGTTTTTGAACAAATGCCTATAGATACTTTTAGCTTTTCATTAAAGATACCATGACTTATACACCAATTTAGAATAAAAATATGGGTTCACTTATTTATTAGGTCACTCACAGACTTTATAGTTTTTGTAGATATTTCGTCATAACCTACGCTATTTTTGTATATTAGATTCTTAATAATGTTGACCATGTCGTTTGGTGTACTTGGCATCAAATACATTGAATTTGTGTTACTTGCTATTAAATTGGTTGGATTTTTTCCGGATTTTGCTATTATATACAAAATAATCATTCAATTGATTCGCAATTAGATTCGGATCAGTAAAAACTTTGTTATTAACTACATTTTTTTCTATATTATTGCCAGATGTTTTAGATTTATTTATGATTTGCCAAGTTGCTTTATTTTTATTGAAAGAATTTTTAATTTAATAGTCATATTGAGAGCGTTTTGTTAAATTTATAATTGTTTTAAATTTTTCGGCACACTCTTTGTACTTTAATTTATGACTTAAAGTAGGTTTAACTCTAGTTTTCCAAAGTAATTCCTTTTTAAAGCTACTATTTTTAATACAGCGTGATATCTTTTTTTTTTGTTTTTACTTACTACTTTACTATTATTACTTGTGATTAATTATCATAAGTTATTATCGGAACGGAGAATACTTTGAAAAGCAATAATTATTTAATGATTGCTTTTCAAAGTATTCTCCGTTCCTCTTTTAATATTATTTTATTCGTTCATATCATTTTGGAAGTCACGATAATCATTGGCTTGAGGACGCTTTAACTTGCTAGCAATAACTCTCTTCGTTTGGTTCTCGGGTTTAATTAAATCTTTAATTATTGGGAATATAAAAAAATCGCACTGAGCTAGTTCTGGACTATTGTTGGAATATTGAAGAACCAATAATGCCTATGTTTTGTTTTGCAGTGTGTGCCGAAATATTATCACGGGGCATCAGGGTGCGACTTCTATGTCATTTTTCTTAACTTTTTCAAAGACATTGAGCCACTGATAATTAACTCGTTTTTAAAAGATATTGGGCAAAGAAATAGTGGTGTACCACTCATCATTAACTGTTGTTTGTTGTTCAAGTAAGATCTTGCTGGCAGGACGCGTCTTAAAGAAAAAAAGGGGCCAAGTGCGAGTCGGACTCGCCCATAAAGGGTTCCGTAGAAGCAAGTAAAATCATATAAAAGTTCTTATAGTTCGTTGTAACTTTGTACGATGTTTTAATTATAGTGTATTGATTGAATGAAAGATAAATTGCGGTTTACGAGTTATGACGTATTAAAATAAAACTACTAACTAAATCTCGTTCAAACCAATTTTCACTGGTATTTTGCATGGTCATGTACATCATATATTTTTTTTAGATTTATCACTCGCTTATTTTAGAGGTTACAGGGGGGGAGGATACATTTTACCACTTTGGAAGTTTCTCTCGCGCAAACTATTCAGTTTAGAAAAAAATGGTATTAGAAACCTCAATATCATTTTTGAAGACCTATCCATAGATAGGATGTAAGGAGGCAAACCACCATCTTTTGCCCTCAAGCCAACCTCACCTGCACGCGGTACGTCCTGCTGATCAACGAACGAGGCTCTGGCGACCGACTGATGGCGGTATAACCATCACCGGTTGGTTGGTTGATGGGCAGCAGCATCACCGGTAAAATAAGCTGTACCCTGCGATCGCCAACCCGCCGGCCCAGCGTGGCGATTATGGGTATATCCTCCCATGCAGATGCAACTAAGGCCACGGCCCCCAGTTAGCCCCACTATTCCTGGTTATGGTGGCGATCACGGTAACGGTGGGGCAGGGGGTTCTAAGCATCTCCGGGTTACGGGAGGCCACCACAACCGACTGACCCTGGCTACTTATAACGGACGCACGCTACGGCTAGACTCGCATCTGGCACAACTAGAGGTAGAACTAGGGAAAATTAGGTGGCACATCCTCGGGTTATGTGAAGTCCGAAGAGAGGGGGAGGACACTATAATATTAAAATTGGTTAGTAGATGTAATCTGTGAACCGCATTAATATTTTTACACAAAATAAGAAAAAAAGCAATAAATTTTGGGGGTTCCCATACTTAGAACTGAAACTCAAAAATATTTTTTTTACCAAAACCATACGTGTTGGGTATCTATGGATAGGTCTTCAAAAATGATGTTGAGGTTTTTAATATCATTTTTTTGTAAACTGAATAGTTTGCCCGAGAGACACTTAAAAAGTGGTAAAATTTATCGTCACCTCATGCCTCAAAATCCATGCAGCCGTTATAGCCTGTATCGTGTGACAAAGAAATGGACGTACATAATATATATATTATATGTATATACATACATACTTTAGAAAAACTTAACCCTCCTGACGCATTCTGGTAAAGGTTAGCTCTTTTTTGTGCATTAATCATGACGATTTCAACTAGTATTTTATTCATGAACTACTAGTACTATATATAGTACTAGTTTCAGGTATTAAAAAGTTAATTTTAGCTACATTGCATAGTTAGTAGTGTACGTGGTGCAGTGAGAATTAGTTTTATTTAATTCCATAAACAGAGGTATTGCTTTTTTATTCTTTGAAATAGTTTTCTAGTAGTTTCTGTGGTTAGTTGATTTATTTTTAAGCTGTTTGTGAGTTAAAGTTCTATAGAGCGAGAGTATTTGATACCTGACTGTAATAGAAGTAGGTTAACCGTAGAAGGAGACACATGAAGTGTTGTTGAATTGGTTAGAATTGTAGCAGTGACATGGGGTATAAAAATTTACAAAATGGCGTCCACAAACAAGAAAAGGGATCTTGATTTTTGTGTTACGTTATTTGACTTATTCTTTAATATCGATGACCCATAATGTCCCACAGCTGGGCTCGAGTCTCCTCTCATGAGAGGGTTAAGGCCTGAAGTATACCCCATACTGGCTGAGTGCGGGTTGACATGCAAGACACGTTGTGGCTACGCAATCTTGCCAATTAAGCTTCACGACTGTTAATTAGTATATAGGTAGATCATATATTTGGACTGTGTTTTAAACCCATTTGGGAATGTAATTTAAAGCCAACCACATATAGTTGTTTCCGTTCGTAAACTTGATCAACCTAGCATAAGGATAATCAAGGCCACTGATTCCGACTCACCGTTCTCCAAAATCCTTGCTGACAGTTCGTCCATCGAAGAATTGCTGGTCTTCGCTCCTACATCTAGCACCTAAAAAGGATACTACGTGGCGTCCCTGTGGCAATTATAGAGCATTGAACGCCTGCACCGTACCGGATAGGTATCCCGTACGTCATGTTGGGGACTTTAGGCATAGTTTAGCCGGTTCAACATTCTTTAGCACGCTGGATCTTGTTAAAGCTTATCAGCAAATTCAAATGTACAAATATATAATAACGTCTAAAAAAAGTCTATTAATACGCCGTTCGGCCTTTTCAAGTTCCCCTTCATGACGTTTGGGATACGAAACGCCTACGCCGGTCAGACGTTTCAACGCTTCTGCAAACAGCGCAAGGTTTCAGAAGCTTTAAAGGAATGGTATACTATTTTTGCCATTTTCTGCCCCATGCCGCTAAATTGCAAGCTCCGTTAAAAAAAAAATGTCCGAGACTAAACTTAACTTACTAAACCTATGCTCTGGACGCCCGACTTGGAGAGTGCATTATACTGAGTAACTGAGTCACCTCACGCAGTCGACTTAGCTCTTTCATCCCATGCATAACGCCCGCTTGGGTCTATACAGGGATGCTTCCGCCACACACGACGGCGCGTGTATTCAGCAGTGGTCAGCTAGGGCTTGAGAACCATTAACTTTCTTCAGCCGTAAACTAACAGTTACTCAGAGTAATTGCCCCGCCTATTACCGTGAGTTACACGCTGTGTATGCCGCAGGTCAGTTTTTCGGCATATTTTGGAGGCGCAACACGTGACAATTTTTACGGACCACAGGCCGCTCTTGTACGCTTTCACGCAAAAGCGTGATAAGCTGCCTCCTGCGCAGATTAATCAATTTACTTTCATCTCACAATTTACCACGGACATCCCTCGCATTAAAGAACCAGAAAATGTGGTCGTAGACACCATGTCCCGCGTGGAAGCAGTGGCTCTGGAGGATGATTTCGCAGATCTAGCCCGTGCTAAAGAGGCAAAATCATTCTTCCCTAAAGTTCGTTCCTACGCTTATTCCTGGGACCACTATCTCTGTCCTTTACGATGTCTCGACCGGCAAATTATGTCCTTACCTGCCACTTTTACACCATGTAAATGACGTTACAGGTGACATGTCCGAGTTCACGTAGAATATTAGCCAAATTATGACACTGTATAAGATTATATGTATAGATGTCCGCTTAGAAGACTACAGAATCTTTTTAATTTTAATATTTGGCGTCAATAGCGTTATGTATCTTTTGAATTAGGACTGATATAAGAAAAAAAATACATTGCTATATGCGTCTCAATAAATATACGTAAATCATGAAATAAAAAAATGCCGTCGATCGTAAAATCCGTCGATCTGTAAAAGATTAAATTTATAAAACCTACCAAAGTGACTCTACTCTACCTGATGGAAAGCATGAGTAGAATCCAGGAGCAGGGGCCTACATCACCATTGTGAGTTTTTGCAATGCATCATGGTGACCCACACAATGGTGGCTTAGTGTAATATTTCTGCATCATTTTTCCAGCCTCTGAAGGCCAAGAGAATGATACAAAATAATTGGAAGTCTGGTCTCACACTCACCAACAAAAATCGACAGCTCGAATACAGTCATTTTAGGTTAGGCTTCTGATTTAGGGTCGGTCTCGAAAGAGCCGGCTCATTCGTGCTGGCTTTACGAGTGCTACCTCTCAATTTATCATTTAATAACTATAGTATATGACACATAGTTTGGTCCCATTTTTTTTAAGTGTGGAAGCCCCCTAGGGCCGTCACCCCACCGGGGTTTGCGGCGGGACTGTGTGTCTGACTCGAACCGACTAAAACGGTGTGCTCCCTCTGCGCCTGAAGTAGAAGGGGAGTCCTGGGACCACGTTATTAACTGGACGTCGTCTGGACCCTCCAAGCGCCTGCCCGCACTGCTGCAAGCGCTTTCTCTCGTTAAAATCTTTAATTAAGCGACGTCAGGTGCACGCAGTCACAGAAGCATTGGTAACAGGCGGGACTCGGTTCCCTCGAAATATACTGACAACTAGTTCAAACTTGGAATTTCAGTTTTACCGTAGGGTTGCGAAGATCCGATGCCAGTTGCTCCGTGGAAAAAGTAAGGGTCATCATTCTCATTATGAGTGAAGACAATGTAGCATGGCAGCCCACACTATGGCATCCCTCTGAATTAAGGATACGCATTTGTACTGAAATAAGCGTGACTCTACTACCTTGACATATTCTGCCACTGCCGTACAACAACAAATAACGTCCCACTACTGAGCACGGTCTCCTCTCAGTGTTAAGGCCATACGTCCTCATGGTGGGCGAGTACGCGTTGGGGACTGGCAAAAAATGTTGTGGCTGCGTCATCTTGCCGTTGGATGTTTTTAAGTCTCCCGAAGGCCTTCAACTAAGCTTGACGAATGTTAGGTACCTTATGATAACAACCGTCCTCCGAATCATGGAAACGCTCAAAACAAAACAAAATTACATATACGGTGACCTATCTAGAACCGACCGCGCCGTCGTTGTCGTCTTTCGTTGGTGAGTGTGAGATCGGAGGCTCAGTCATTCTACATCAATCTCGCGATCTCCAGAGGCTGGGAGAACGATACAGAAACATCTGAGCAGGCCACCATGCAGCATTGCTTACTCTCACAATGCGGATGGTGACCCTTACTCCTGGATTCTACTCATGCTTTCCATCAGGCAGATTACTTTGGTAGGCTTAAATATATAAAAAAGGAAACCCGTTTTTATTTAGTATAATTTATTCGTCCTACAGGTTCAATAATGGATCCAGCTCAAGAGTTTGAAACATTCATGATGTCACGTCTCAAGCCTATCAATGAACTGACACAACTTGGCAATTCTCCCATACAGCAATTCTACCGTGGGAGCACAGTATTGTTAACAGGTGGTTCCGGGTTCATAGGACAACAACTCATTGAGAAATTGTTCAGGTAACACTAGAGTTCTAGAGAACTTCATTCAATTTTTAGCAAGAATGTGTTTTCTTTCTTCCCTGTAGGATACCTTGTAAAAAAAGCAGCCAAGTGTAAGTCGAACTCACCCATGTTCCGTAGCAGCAAGTAACATCATATAAAAGTTTTTGTAGTTTGTTGTAACTTTGATCGATGTTTTAATAATAGTGTATTGATTGAATGAACGGGAAATTGCGGTTTACGATTTATGACGTATTAAAAAAAAAACTACTTACTAGACCTGGTTCAAACCAATTTTCGTTGGAAATTTGCATAGTAATGTACATCATATATTTTTTTAGTTTTATCATTCTCTTATTTTAGAAGTTACAGGGGGGGGGACACATTTTATCACTTTGGAAGTGTCACTTTGAACCTGTTCAGTTTAGAAAAAAATAATGTTAGATACCTCAATATCATTTTAGAAGACCTATCTACACGTATGGTTTTGATGAAAAAAAAATTTTTGAGTTACAGTTCTAAGAATGGGGACCCCAAAGTTTATTGATTTTTTCTATTTTTATGTAAAAGTATTAATGCGGTTCACAGAATACATCTACTGACCAAGTTTCAACAATATAGCTCTTATTGTTTCGGAAAAAAGTGGCTTTGACATACGGACAGACAGACAGACAGACATGACGAATCTATAAGGGTTTCGTTTTTTGCCATTTGGCTACGGAACCCTAAAAATACGTCTTCAGACTATCTCGCAGGTGGTGTGGAAAAAATGCAAAATAAAATTAATAATAGGGGTTAAAGTATGAAATTACCGCTTCATTGTAATAGGTACTTCAAATTGACATAGAACCTTCATGGTTTGAGATTTTTGTGTAAAACTTTTTTCAAATCGTACCTATGATGTTCTTCTTTTAAGAATTGTGCAACATTCGATTATCGACTTTCAGTTGTTTTTTTATTCAGCTTAGACAAGAAAGATGGATGTTTCGAAAATTCGAGCGATTTTTGAATACGAGTTCCGACGTGGAACTAACGCTGCAGTAAAACAGCTCACAATATCAATGTTGCGTTTGTAGAGGGGACTGCTAATGAACGCACCGTGCTACCATGAATCTATTCCTGAGTCGGGGCTGTTATAAACAAATATTTGCTGATCACACAAACATTTGTTCCAACCCGGGAATTAAGCCCGAGTCTTGAAGCACAGCCGTCGCATACGCTACCGCTATTCAAATGTCTCAGTCTACAGCAGTCGTCTCTCATCTCCTGCCGGCCTAGTAATAATTTTATTTTTTTGTAGATCTTGCGAACTCAAGAAAATGTATTTGTTATTACGCCCAAAAAAGGGGGTTTTGATCCAAGACAGACTGCGATCGTTGCTAGAAAAAGTTGTGAGTATACTTATTGAGTTCAATATTCTTGTCACCACCCCTATTCTTTCCATGGGTGTCGTAAGAGGCGACTAAAGGAACAAAATAAGCTCACAGCCAAGAGAGGGAAAACTTGAAACAAACCCTTTACCAACCCGTGTAGCCAGCGAGGTTTAGTAGGCCAAAATTTCTTTCAAAGGAGAGGCCTATGTCCAGCAGTGGACTGTTAAATACTGTTGATGATGATGATGATTCTTGTGCTTACTTCGTTGGTCTAGCTTTTAGCAACTATCGATCAACCAATCCCTGGGATTCGTGGGTTTTAATTTCGTAATTACTTAGTAACAGCCCAGAAATAGCAAGTTGGGGTTAGTAGCCAGATGGATCAGAGGGCATTTAATGCCGTTTATTCAGTGCCTGATCTCTTTCTTTCTTTCTGATTAAGCCCGTGTGGTGACGGATTGAGAATACAGAATGTCACCACCCCTATTCATCCCGCGGGTGTCGTAAAAGGCGACTAAGGGATAAACTACGCAAGACAACATCAATGCAAGAGAAGGAAAACTTGAAACCAACCCTATGCCAACCCGTGTGGCCAGTGGTATAGTAGGCTAAAACCTCCTTTCTAAGGAGAGGCCTAGCAGTGGACTGTTAAAAGCTGGTAATGGTGATGATGATGATCTCTTTCTTGTCATGTGAGATTTCATTTATCGGTCTTATAGATACTAAGAAAATTTCCAAGTCTCTATAATTATTATTGTAGATACTTAGGAATACAGTCCTGGTTTTGTAGAAATCATTTATTTCATCAGAATAAGGCTTTATAAGTAGTTATGAAAACAAAGCAAAGATTGGTAGTAGAGTTACACTGATTTCATTTCGGGAGGATGATGCAGAAACTACTTATTAAGCCGCCATTGTGTGGGTCACCATGCTGCATTATATACACTCATAATGAGGAAGGTGGCTCCTACTCCTGGATTCTACTCTTGCTTTTCATGCATCTAACAAGGAAATATATTTTGAAATGGGGCCAGGAATTCCTGCAATTGTCTTCAACCAATTCCAACCTAACTTTTTGTCTTAAGGTATTTGATAGCGTACGCCAACAGAAGCCAGATTTTGCTGACAAAATAGTTGCAGTTGAAGGGGATATTGGCATACTCAGATTAGGACTCTGTGACAGTGATTGGAACATGCTTGCAAATGAGGTAACTCTTGAATCAGGTACTTTTGTATTTTTTGGTGATATTTAAATGTTTGTGAAGTAATATTTACTACTATTAACATTATTTAATAACACTTCCTGAATTTTAATTGCATGAGATGAACTAAATGCCATATTATGGTATATACAGTAAAATATATCTGAGATAATGAGATTAGTTTAAAAGATATTTGGGCCAGTTGTATTATATAAAATTCTCTAACTTTAGTCTTAAATATATAACGGTTAGTTATTTTCCTGATTTCAAATGGGAACCCATTCTATAATAAAATGGACTCAACTAAGAAAGAGGAATTGACAAGAGACGTGCCATTATGGGTGACTACGATACTATGCACAGACTGACACGCACTTTTCCGATTTTTTTTATAAAATTTAGTTCTGAAATTTAATTCCTTCAATCTCAAATTTCAGGTAAATTTTATAATTCACTCAGCAGCAACAATAAGGTTTGACGAACCTCTTCGTCAGGCCACACTCCAGAACGTTATGGGTACACGAGAAATTCTTCAATTGGCCAGAGATTGTTCTAATCTAAAGTAAGTTCTTGATTTTATGAGTATACTGTAATTTCTATCAGTACTAACCTCAGGTATATCTTACACGTACCGAAGGGGCTCTCGTTTCGTTCTGTGAAAACTTACAAAGTTACTTAGTTGAAATGTATGAAACAGTGTTTTTCTGACAGTCTTTATTATCAGTTCAATCAAACCGGTTCATATATAGTACAACATATATATGGAGGGATTCAAATGGCGTAATAATAGGTATTCCTTGACCCCTCCTATTTGAGGCGCAGAGTGATACACCGTATGGTCCGTCAGTTTAGTCGGTCCAATTCCGACACACATCGCTGCAAATGCTGCAAGTCGCGGTGGGGTAAGGGCTGTACGCATTTTCCACACTTAAAAAAAGGGTTTTTTACAAGTTTTTCTTCTATTTGCAGTAAGAATGTCCGTTTATTGCTTCGTTAGTTGCTTTTTATTACACCCATGGGATAAATAAGGGGTCTGATACTCTGTTTTTTTAAATCATCACTCAATGGATATATTAAATTGATTGATTATTTTTTTCAGATGCCTAACATACGTTTCCACAGCATATACACATACGACTTCAGAGCGCATAAACAAGGATGTATTAGAACAGTTTTATCCATGCCCAATAACTCCTGAACTCTTAATAGACATGGTCACGACTATGGATGAGGAACGGATCGATAAAATAACAGAAGGGTAAGTCCAGAAAAGTATTAAGTCACAATATGAAAGTTTTACCTGCCCATCATAAGGTTCGATTTTTGGGTCGGAACAAAAAGTATTGAGTTTCTTCCAATTCATGGCATGCTTATTAAAGGCCCAGCTTTAGACGTTGGAGTCTTATCTATGTTGGGGAAATACGTAAACTGTCGGTCCTATGCTTGATCATTCCCCTGCCCTGTCGTATAATCGTTCCATCAGATTAGTAGAGTGAAGGACAGAGAGTGCCCCTGTGTTTGCGCATGCGCCTGTGCATAATATAGTCTCCTGCGTAGTTGACTGGTCTCCGTGGCTGAAATCGACTTTTGACCTCGTGATTTTAGTGTTAAGATGAAGATTTTAGTGTCAGAACTGAATTTTATAGGAATATATAAATTTCGCTATAAAGTTATCGAATACGTATAATATTAAATTGTGGCAACATCTACACTCGGTTCCAAAAATTACGGGTCAGTCACAAAAATTGAAATACCTCCAGAACTGTAAAAGCTAGATCAATGAAATAAAAAACAGAATAAAGACTTTTTAGTTGCGCTTTTAATAGCATATTATTTACACTGGTTGATGAAAAAAACTTCATTAGAAAAACAAAATTTAAAAAAATGACTATTTTTAAAAACAAAATTTTTGTTTCATGTCATTATGGATGCTTTCCATTTCTATTCTGTCACAAAAAAAAATATCGTGAACGTCTTCCACGTGCATAATTATTATTCTGTGAGGTGAAGCATGGCAGTCACGCTAGAGGAATGTACCAGAATCCTAACTTTTTTGGAACTTGGGCGGAGCCAGCGTGAAACAGCCAGAAACATTGGTGTATCTTTGTCGACTGTTCAGCGGGTAGTCCAGCGGTACCAAGAGACCGGATCACACCTTAGAAGACCAGGAAATGGCAGACCAAGATGCACAACGGCCAGGGCAGACAGACAACTGGTGGCTACAATGCTCCAAAATCGTTTTCAAACTGCTGTTGGTCTAAAAACTCACTTTATTCGCTTTGGAGGTGGCAATTTAAGCGCTCAAACAGTAAGAAGACGTCTTGCTGAAGCAAATTTGAAACCATTGAGGCCCGCAAATGGCCCCAAACTGGAACGGGGACATCGAATTGCAAGACAGAGATACGTGCGCGAACACCTAAACTGGACACTAGACGATTGGTCTAGGGTAATGTTCACGGACGAGTCTAAATTCATGCTTTATAAGCATGATGGTAGGCAGTTGGTGTACAGAAGACCAGGGGAGCGCTTCCATCAAGCGTGTGTGGAGGAAAAAGTGGCGTACGGTGGAGGCTCCGTACAAGTTTGGGCTGGGATTTCTGCTGAGGCCCGCACCGAGCTGGTGCTCATTCAAAATGGAACTCTAAATGCAGAGAGGTACGTGGAAGAGATCCTCAATGAACATGTAGGTCCTTTCATGGCCAGGATGGACCGGCATGGCATATTAATGCCATGCCGGTCCATCCCATTCCCAGTCCCCATACCGCCAGAATTGTACATGACTACCTTGAAGAGGTCGGTATCGAACTCATGCAGTGGCCAGCGCGAAGCCCGGACTTAAACCCCATCGAGCACGCCTGGGACGAGCTTCAGAGATGCGTGAAAGGTCGAAACCCCCCACCAATCACGCTTCCCGAGCTCATACAAGCACTGGTGGAGGAATGGGAAGGTATTCCTCAGCACCGGCTCCGAAATTTGGTGTACAGCATGCCTAATCGCCTGGAAGCTGTCAGAAGAGCTCGTGGAGGCAATACAAAGTATTAAATGAAGAAAGTGATGAAAAACAGCAAAAAAACAATCATAAAAAAAATGTAATCTTAAGAAAAATATGACTACTTTAGTTTTTTTTTAATTTAAGATTAATATTGTGGGTGTAACTAAGTTTTATTTTATTTTTTATCTGTATGATTAAATTCTCAATTGAACAGTCTTCGTTTCATTAGGATGGCATACGTAGTTCGGGAGATATTCGGGTTTATGTGACTGACCCGTTATTTTTGGAACCGGCTTTATATCATGCCTCAGCAGAAACATTCTACAGCGCCATCTAATGAAAACATACTTAACTACGGAGTAACTACAAATCTTGTATCGCGATATAAGAATTCTCGCGTTGAATACTTATACAACTTTTCCACCCTGTTAGGATGTCCTCGCTTAATCAAAAGTTCCTCCGATGAATTTGGAGGGAATCTTTTCCTCAAAAATATGAAATGTCAATGACTCACCATGTTGCATTGCCTGCAATCAGCGTGTACGCCCCACTCTTATATTCTCTTCATGCTCACCATCATTAGAGTTAGTGCAGTCCTATGTAAGATTAATTAATTATTACTTAAATTTAATTTGAAGTTAATAAACATACTCATATTTTTAGGTTAATGGAGGGCTGGCACAACACATATACATTTACAAAAGCGTTAGCTGAAGACCTGATCAGGAGAGCTGATGATCTACCTGTGTGCATCGTGAAGCCGCCACTTGGTAAGAAAATACACCTTAATCATCAGACTTTAACTCATTGTGAGTTAAAGTCTGAAGTTAAAGAAAAGAGTTAGATAATAAATTCTGCATCTGAGAGAATAATGCAGAATTATTGGGCCTCCGGTCTCACACTCACCAACGAAATACGATAGCAGGAATGTTGTCAATAATAGAATAGTCTTCTGTGTAAGGGTAGTACTGCCCGGTCAAGCCAGCCAAAATCTATACTTGATACGATACTCGTACTATACTGAAATCGATACTCTGCTACCGACGAGTAATTGAAATCAGTATAGTGATTTAACCGTGAAAATGTAACAGACAGACAGAGTTACTTTGGAATTAATATAATTAGTATGGATGTAGTAAAGTGTGTTAGTAAGTATGGAGTTTGGATTGTGAGAAATCGATCTTTATATAACTAATATAACTTGAAATCTTCAAGAAATTCTGTTTGATTGTTTGGGTGTTTGTGCGCACGAATCTCACTACTGTGTAATCTCAGAAGTGGATAAAACTATTTTTGTCTTATGTATTCCGTCAAACTTGACTTACATACATGCAGTTATTTCTTCCGACAGAAAACTAATGACTTAAATAGCAACTCAAGTTATTATAAGAGTAACTTCGCTTCGCAGCGTTCCTTCGATTTAAAACATTAACCGTTATTAACTCCGCGGAACTTAGCTACTTACTAATCTAAATATTATTTGTCTGTTTGACAGTGACGAATGCGTATTTAGAACCCAGGCCCGGTTGGATCACTTTAAAATCATGTGTGACTGGACCCGTTGGGGTAAGTTTTAAATGATTATAATAACATTTTAACGAAGGTGATTCCGTATGCTGTCTGTTCGGACAAGCCAATTCAACGCTATGGACCTTTCTTCAAAAAATCAATACCGTACCGGTACACGGCATAAGATCTTATTTATATTATTGGAAATTACTTTTCCGGTTACTTTTATAGTAGCAATGCACCTTATTGTATTTATTGCATTTAATCCATACATATCTATTCTTATCTATATATATCAAATGAATTGCTGTTCGTTAGTGTCGCAAAAATCAAAACGATGGGACCGATTTGGCTAATTTTGGTCTTAAATTATTTGTGGAAGTCCAGAGAAGGTTTAAAAGGTTAATATATAAAAATAAATTACTTTTTTTATTAATTATGGATTCTTCTTTTTTTAATTTAAGTTTATTTTATACAAAATGTAAGTGTATTAATCGATTGAGGCAATACGAGGTCAGCAGGGTCAGCTAGTTTTAAATATAAATATTGGACATCATCCCCAAACTAAGCAGAGCTTGTTTTATGGCTATTAGACAACTGATATAAATACATTAACATACTTTTTGTATATATAATACATACATATAATACAAAGAAAATACCCGGACTCCAAAACGAATATTTGCAGATCACACAAACATTCGGGAACTGAACCTGAGATCTCTTGATCAGCAGCAGCATATGCTAACCACTAGAACAACAAGGCAGTTGATTGTCATAAAATAATATTCATCATCATCATCAACAGCCTTTAACAGTCCACTGCTGGATATAGGCCTCTCCTTTGAAAGGAAGTTTTGGCCTACTATACCACGCTGGTCAGACGAGTTGGTAAAAGGTTTGTTTCAAGTTTTCCTTCTCTTGGCAGTGATGTTAGCTGCTTGTTTTGTTCCTTTAGTCGCCTCTTACGACACCCATGGAATGATCCCAAATACTGTAATTATACCCAATATACCAATACCCAATACCCAAATAATATTAATGTGAGTATGAAGGTTAACATGAACCATCAACAGTTCCAGTTGTCGACGGCTGGACAAAGGCATTTTAACACGGTGATTAGACGATTAGACATAAATTCATAAACATAGTTTCCAGTATTTCATTACTTTTGCAGTGTTGTATTTATACGCACTTTTCTACAAAACTTAACTTTTTACAAGTTAAATGGCCAAATACTTTTTAATTATTGGGAAAGTTGTTAGAAATTTCTAAAATGATCCCAGAGATTGTAAAAGTAAAAAAAGACTGTAGTGTGTAGTGTGCTTGTGTGTAGTGTATTTGTTCATTATATTTTCGTATTTAAGCGATGATTAATGTTAAATATTGTGTGATGATAAAATGAATGAGACGGTAGTCAAGAGAACAGGATGAGGCTACCACAAGTGAATTCGCCGCCAGAGACGCTAGTGTAGGATAAGGCCTGAAATGTCAAATAAGATTGTTTCGGTTTATAATAATAGTAATAAGTTATATTATAGTAATAAGAATTTATTTTGGAATGAAAATTTACTCTCAAATTATATTTCTGAACATTTTTCCATACTCGACATTATGTATTGTATTGTATTGTTTAATGTACGCCTAAAAAAATGGCTAACTGAAAAATGTTTCTACACCATTAAAGAATTCTTAGAGTCTAGAATAGAATAGAATTGTATAGATATATCTATATCTGTTTGTAACATTTATTTACCTTTTGTTTTCCTTAGTCCTTTTCTTGATGTTAGAATTATATAACGACAACAAATTTAATGAATAATAAATTTTAAAATTATAAGTATGTAAGTGTGTTCTAATCTAGTTATCGAAGTGTAATACCTAAGTAGGTATATTTTAAGTAGATTCCTTTTACACAATTATTACTTTTTAAATATTTGCATGCTATCTATATGGCGAAATGTGTCTCGCACTTTAAACATTAAAACCACCTATTGTAAAAACCACATTTTATGCAAATAAAGATATATTATATTATTATATTATATTATTATATTACATGAAATTTAGAAATTACTACTCAATTAATGCATATGCTTTAAAAGCGGATCTGAGAAAATGGGGTGCAAAATTAAGCGGTCAAACTTTGACAGCTAGCTTATGACCGCAAAAACGGTGGCCCTCTTTGCAGTAATACTATTACTCAAAGTAGATATGGAGTCAAATGCATATTTTAAAACTCAACAGCCCGAATATGTCGAATATTTATTCTATTGACAGGTACATAGATACATCCTGTTTGGTGTACAAAATTAATAGGTCATCCATCCATGTAGCATGTAATTGAAAAAGGTGAACAAAGTTTTTTCTTTGTAAAAATTTCTTTTACAAGTAATAAATTATTTTTTGTTTTAGAATAACATTGTTTATGACATTAGAAAATATGATTTCTATTTCAGCTGTTCTTGGGTGTAGGGTTGGGTGTAGCCCATGTTTTTATGTTTGAAAAATCTAATGAGCTATCTTTTACTCCGGTGGATAAGGTAAATAATGCCATAATAGCTGCAGGATGGGACATGCTTGAGAGGAATCGGATGAATGATAAGGATACAGATAATATATATATTATAACCACCTATGGACTAGGATTCAAATGGAGTGAGTATGAGCAATCAACATGTTATACAAACATCAGTAACCCATAATGTACCACTGCTGGGCTCAGGTCCACTTCATGTGAGGGTTAAGGTCCTACGTCCCCACGCGGGCCGAGTGCGGACTGACGCAAGCAGGTTGTGACTACATAATCTTGCACGTCACAACGTGTCAAGCAAAGCGGGAGCAAATACGTGAATATCATAGCCTAATGCCTACCTGAGAGTGGCCGCGGATGGACGGGTTGAATTTTTCTCTCTATCCACTCTAGTGACCAGCCGCGAGGAAGCAACATCCGCATGTTGTACGAGATGGCGCATCAGTGCGGGCAGGCACTGAGAAGAGTCCAAATCGTAATAACAGCAGTTGTTACTGGATCTCTCCTATCTCAGGCGCAAAGTGACACAGCGTGTGATTTTAATCGATCCGATTCCTATACACCACCTCGCCGCAAACTCCGGTGGGGTAACAGCCCTGTAGGGGCTTCCACACATAAAAAATGTTTCAAGTTAGCCTTCTAATTGCATTTTTCATTTATTTAGTTCATAAACATTTTTACAATTGTTTCTGAAAAACAAAAAAATAACGAAAAATGAAATAAGATTATCATGTCCATATCGCCACACTACAATTTTAATGACAATTTCAGGACGAGAGAGTAAATTCATCTACGGAATAATAACATTTATCCAAAAGTAAGGCTTTCAAATTCTTTTTACACGTATGTTTTAAAAATATCTAATTGTATTTCTACTGGCAGGCAGTTAAATAAATTTAATACTTTGATGTCACGAGCACTGCTTTGCTATATTCAAGATCAGCACTAGGCTGCATCTCAAGTTCTTTCTTCGAGTACCTTCTGTATTCAACCATTCATTTTCAGTTTCAAAATCAGCGTTGCTGTTGTCCTAGTCTTTTACAACACGCATTACATGAGTAGGGGTGATGATACTCTGTATTCTTAATCCATCACTACACTTAAGAAAATTCAATAATCAATTATATCAAACATAATTATTTATGATATTCATTTTGAGTTAACATATGTTAAACATCATCATCATCATCATCAACAGCCTTTAATAGTCCACTGCTGGACATAGTAATCTCCTTAGAAAGGAAATTTTGGCTTAATAGGGGTAGTGACACTCTGTATTTCTAATCCGTCCCTCACGGACAAGTTAAACGCCCTTTACTCATTTTAACGTATTTTTCTTTTGCAGAAGAGATAAACGACTATTTAAAACACGATGACATAAGTCGTCTCATAACCCCGAAAGCTATATGGTATGCTTGGGGTTATGGTACGAGTAATCAAATTGTATATACCATACTGCTTTGGCTGGTACATTATATACCTGCTTATTTGATAGACAGTGTATTGGATTTGCTGAAGTTGAGACCTGAGGGTATCCCCTCGTAAGTAAACTTAAATTCATACTATTTTTTTCTTAATTTAACAGCTACTTATAGATTAATACATAAAAAGGTCGATATTTATATTTTTTTATCATTACACACAACGTCATCTAATCTCAAACTAAGCAGAGTTTTTACCAGTTGTACTAAACTTATGGAAACTTTGTTAAACCCACTCATTCAAAGCCATCTTAAGATCTATCTGAGTCCTGACCAACATGGTTTTATGGAATCGCAATCTATAAGCACTAACCTAACGCTTGTCACAGAATTGTTAACGGAGACCATTGACGATGGCCACCAAGCTGATGCCATTTATACGGATCTTAGCAAATCTTTCGACGAAGTACCTATGTGGTATTCATCCTAATATATAAACTGCAGCGTATGGCATTACCGGATCCTTGCTGTTTTGGTTAAGTTAATGCCTCGTAGATAGATCGTGTTTTGTGGTGCTCAATGGCTTCCAATCTGCTTTGGGTAATGTTTCTTCTGGCGTCCCACAAGGGTCTCATTTAGGGCCGGTTTTATTCTATCTATCTATCTAATCTTTTTATTAATGACTTCTCCAGCTACTAAAACAGCACTCGATAAAAAAATCATTTGGCGTGACAAACATATCAAATCAAATCAAATCAAGTAGGTTATTGAACACTTTTTTGAGCAGATCAGCCTTTCCTAACTGGACTAGCTCTGAGAAGAAAGGACGAAACAAACTTAGGGATCACAGTCTCTTTTAAAGTCCAGACAATATTCTTAAGTGCAAAAGACATTATTTCAATATAAAAGCGATAATTACAATTTGAGTCACAATTATATTATTTAAACATAATTATTTAAAAAATGACAACAATAGCAACAATTCAAGATAAATTTGTTGAATATATATCGAACCCGTGACTTTAAGCACAGCAGTGACATACGCTACCAATGTACTATTAAGGCAGACAAATTAAAATATATATTTCGGGTTTATAAATAGTATATGACTCACAAATACTGGGGCTTCTTAGGTGCCATATATTTTCATAACCAGTTCGGTAAATCCAGAGATTTGTCACTACAAACAGCAAAGCAAATCAGAACATTCAAAACAAACAAACTTCAATTTTTGTAATAATAAATTTATTAATTTAGTTATAACTTATTACACATGTAGTAGTACAAATGATGTAGTAGGTGCAAATACAAAATCAGCTTTGAATTTAACAAAATTCTTTAGTTTATGTAAATGAGAAACGGTTCTATATTAGAAATAGCCAATATTCATAAAAATACTACTGCATATGTTAGGATATACATAAATATATTATATTCTACTACATATAAACACAATATAATTATACACACCGACATGAATTCAATTTTATTTACACAGCCGTCTACTAGCGTTGTGACTGTACAGCCAATTCACTATGAAAAGAAGTTTACGCACTTTTGTTTTGAATGTATAGCGGTTTGAGGACATCATGATTTCGGGAGGGAGCGCATTCAGGGGTAGAACAGACTGCAGAAAATAGGAAGAATTATTAAAGCTGGAGGTGTGAGGAGGGTGTAGCGACAATATGTCCTACATAATTACACGTAGTTAGATATGCCACATATTATAAGACACAGTCAAAGATTAAATAAAGCAATTTTAAGCACGCACCATTTCAGTATATAAGCGCTATTGATAATTAAAATAAACAGACTATCACACCACATTGAGTCTCATTATACTCTTTGCCACACCAATGGCAAACTGGTGACCCCGAGAGTTGAACAAGAAGGATGAAGACACCAATATGCCAAATTATTTATTTACAATACTGACTTATAGAATATTATATCGATTGATTTTGATTTCAAATCGAATCGGTGACGTGTGAGGACGTCACTAATTTCGAAATTTGTTGATGTTAAGATTGTTAGGACATAGGTTATGTTTATTATTGTAAACTGTTAATTTAAAATGAAAATTTAAATTTTTGAAAGTATGTAAATTTACTAGGATTTCTTATAATAATTATCCTTTTAAAAGGGGGAGCTGTGTAGCGACAATATGTCCTACATAATTACACGTAGTTAGATAAGCCACATATTATAAGATGCAGTCAAAGATTAAATAAAGCAATTATAGGCACGCACCATTTTAGTATATAAGCGCTATTGATAATTAAATTAAACAGACTATCACACCACATTGAGTCTCATTATACTCCTTGCCAGAACAATGGCAAAGAGGGTATAAAAAAAGTATATTGTTGTCGGCCGACGATTTCGATTGTGACTAGAACGTAAGAAACGGAAGTGTGGTAAGAGGTACTCGGGTATTGATGGGGAGTTAAAAAAAGTGTAATAAAAAACTGCAGTTATCGAAATAACCGAATTGTCAATTGCCATTATCATTGGAGAATACCGTTCCGATAAACCTGCTAATAAAAGCGATCCTACCCACTCATCCGTAATTATAAATCCTGTGCCGTTCAACCTTTGCGCTGTTTGGACAATTTGATTTACATACGTAGCCATAGAATTGCAATTTTCGAGTCGTATGGATATCAAGTGACGTAACAAGGTTATTTTTCTTGAGAATCCAGAGTCGTCAAACATGGTTTTCAACTTTGTCCATAATTCTGCTGAGCTCTTAGTATTCTTAATATGCACGTATAACACTGGATCGATGGTTAAGATCAGTTTAGCCTTTGTCTTTGCGTCATCCATTGGTTTTACTTCAAAATCTGCTGTCGGCCTTATGTACTTGTCCATGCCTTCTAGCACCAATAAATTTTCAGCCGCAAAACACCATTCATCGTAATTATCTCTGCCTTTTAACTTCGACACACTGGCAATATAATTCGAAATCATGTTTCCGCGATACTACGTACACTTTTTATCTAATTTAATCGTATATTATCTAATAAAATCGGGATAGGCCCATAACCTGTAATAAAAAACGTTAGTATTCACAACACACTTATATTTCAAAAGTTTACCTCCATATGTCGCTTTGTGTTTCGTTCAGAAACATTAAACAATTTTGATATAATACTAAGAAAAAGAAAAGAAAGAAGTTAGAGCACGCAAACTACGGCATTGATAAATTGGAAACCATTGTAACTGAGAACGTAAAACAACGTAAACGTAACATGATCATACTAGCGAAGATTGAAAACGAATTGAATGCAGTTATTCAGTGGGTGGGTGGATTTACTGACAAGCCAAACCTCTACGACCAATTCTTTACTAAAATTAAGTCTTTATTAACCAGGTCGAGGTCGCATGATATGTCCTCAATTCTCGACTGTGTGTACTTGCAAGTCGCGAACATATAGGTGATACGCACATCGAAGGTGATGAGTAATGAGATTAGTGAATATCGAAAATAATAAGAGAGATAAAATACGACCTTGAGGGACGCCAGTAAAAAGATCACACCAACTCGACGAAAGGTCCTCGATATGAACACACTATTGTCGTCTCTGTAGATAGAAGGAGAAACATTTCAGAATTTCTAAGGAGATCATAAGAGGAGAAAGGATGGCTAGTAGGATGTCATGACAGACAATATTAAAGGCACTCGAGAAGTCAACCAAAGCCAGCACTGTGACTTTCATATCGCCCGTCATTTTAAGTAGAGCGGTGGTGGTGTTGTGACCGGGTCTAAGCCCAGATTGTAAAGGACTAAAAAGATTACACAGGCCTCAAGCATTTTAGAAAGAAAGAGAAGTATAGAAATTGAAATATAAAGATAAGTATAAAAATAATTTATAAACGATTTTTTTTTTCAGATTAGTGAAGACTTATGCCAAAGCGGACAAAGTGCAGACATATTACAAATTCTTCCTCTTAAATGAATGGAAATTAAAATCTGATAGATTAAAATCAATGATCAACCGCATGTCGGTTAATGACCGAATTATTTTCAATTGTGACGTTGAAACCATTAGAATGAAGGAACTTATGAAAATATTTGCTATAGGGGTACGAAGGTATGTATAAGTTACACGAATTAAAGAAGATAAATATTCCGGACATCTTACACACTACCCCAAACTAAGCAGAGCTTGTATTTTGGTTACTAAACAACTGATATAAATACATATTATAAACAACTTTTTTTTTTGTAAATACACACTATTTTTTTGTAAATACATACCTACATATTATACATAGAAAAACACCCAGACTGCGAAACAAATATTTGCGGATCACACTAATATTTGGTCTGACCCGGGAATCGAACCAGAGACAGACACCTGATCAGCAGTTACTATATTAGCATATTTATGCTAACCACTAGACCAACAATGCAGTCAAAATAGTCAAGGTAGATAGACAGGAGTGGCAATTGCTCCGTCCTTAATTTTTTTTCCTCTTCTTCGATTCGATTCGAATGCTTACTGCACTATAAATATTTCCAAGGATTACAAGCATACATGAATCGAACTCGTACATCGAAATCACCTAACCTCAGAACAATATTTTTCATATATATTTAAGCCTACCAATGTGACTCTACTCTGCCTAATGGAAAGCCTGAGTAGAATCACGGAGTAGGGTAATCATGTTGTAAGGATAGGCAAAGCAGCATGGTCGGCCATACCATGGCGGCCTGATCAAATATTTCTGCATTATTCTCCCGGACACCGGAGGCCTTCATGCTTGGCCAATGTAGGGTTCAAACCCACATAACTTACGTACGTCATGCAGGCATTCAACTTCTCATCGACATAAATGGATATCACTTTACTTGTACACCAAAGTAGGTACAAATCAAAGTCTTATCGTTCAGAACGATTTCTTCCATTCATCCTTTGGATGACTTGATATTGTGTTAAACTGGTAAAATGGAAAACGGAAATAAAATTCTCCTCAATACTCTCATGACTATTTGACGTATACCTTTAAGCTAGCCCAAAATGGTAGGGTTCACCTGCATTTGCTACCATTTTAATAGAAAACTTTTTATAGAATTTACAAAATGGTGTAGTGACGAATTTGGAATACAGAGAATGGGCACCAATAAAATTCAGACAGCGATTCTTACACACACCGCCATCTATTGCAGAGGCATCAAACTACGGCTTAACGAGTTAAGGCCGCTGCATACGTGACGGGATTTAACACGGACGGAACGGGACGGGAAGTTTTCAAACATCGTTGCATACAAAATGTATAAAAAAATGCATACTTCACGGAGACACGGACGGGGCGGGAACGTGGCACGCACAGGACGAGCTAAATATCGTCGCCGACGATGTTTAGCACGTCAATAGCAATTAAAGCCAATTCTTGGAATGAAAAATACATCTTTCCTTGTTCCCAACACTAACACGTTAAATCCGAGTCACAGTCACGGTGCGTATGCATTTACATCACGTCCCCGTTTATAACGAGGCAACCAGGTCCACGTCCCGTCCGTGTAAAATTCCGTCACGTATGCAGCGGCCTTTAAAGAGTAATTACTAATCCTACATCACGATATTAAAATTCAGCGTCCTAATATCAACCGATAGGGCGCGGGTAGGCAAGATCACCTTACTTGGTCCCTTTCTGTTGGAGGGACATGACAGGGAGAGAATAATAATATATCTAAGGATGAACGGATTCCTCCATTCCTTCATAGATATATTAGTAGCGATTATTTTTACTTGAGCGATGTCCCCTCACAAACGACCCTGATCCCAAACTAGACAGAGTCTATAATAAGGTAATGAGACGGCTGACAAACTATCTTTTCAAAATACTATTTATAAATCCCAACATCCAGACACGGAACAATGATCATACTCCTTAGAAATTATGTTCTGGATAAGAATTGATGTTACGGTCTATGGTTTAACAGTTACTAAGCTAAAAAAAAAGCTAAAAAAAAATATGAAGTTATTTCTATTTTTACAGGTACATAATCAAAGATGGCCTCCAAGGATCAGTGTATGGATACAAAAAGCAACAGTGGTTCCTATTACCACATATTTTGGCAACTTTACTTTACGGATATTTAATTATTAAAGTCCTATATCTTGCCTACAGTATGATATTCTAATGATAAAAGTTATCAGCATGAACATTTTGATCTTAACAAAAATATAACAATGAAAAGAAGGACAAGTTAGAAATAAAATAAGCTTCTAGCCACAAACGTCTAAAACAAAATTAATGATTGTAGGTACAATGAAGAAAATAAAAATTTAACATTTAAGTTTTATCTGTTGTTTTATATGAGAAACACACTTGTTGTACTTGTACACTCTAATTTATAGACACAAATGTGAATTACTTAGAGAAAACCTCTGATTCCCATAATACGAGCTAGACTCAGTTTGGGAATCCATGCCTACTCAAGCAAACAGTGTACGTGTGTAATTCTTGAGTGTGTGCATTTATGTTTATAACAAGTATTGTAATTGCTTCTTACTGTTTACTGCTCAATAAATATTATTATTATTTTATACATCTATTACTGTTACATTTTAAATGCCATTTTTTTTCATCGGGTATTCTTAAAAATTATGAGAAAATAGTACTTTTTTTAAGAGATGTTTATTTACAAACCGTTTTGTTTTTAGTATCGAGATACTTATGAACTAAGTTAAAAGTTAATAAAACAATAAAAATTAAGAGACTCATTTATTTTTCTTCCTTTAATTAACTTCGTAGAAGATCACGCAGAGTAGAGTCACTCTGGTAGGCTAATATGAAAAAAAACTAATATTCCAAGTGCCCATTTGTCGTGTTGTGTTACGCGACTATTATAAGCCAGAACATCTGAAGCTTCCGTAGGCCAGAGAATGGGCAGCAACGTTATCTAATATGCGTCACATACTCCGATCGGCATCCCGCTTGCCCAGTGTGGCAATTAGAGAAATACCTCGCACTGAATGATACAGATAATAAACAGCCCCTAGTTCTCGGTCACCCCTCCAGGGTTGGTTACGGTAGTGGTTTTAGCGTCGGTAGAGTACGGGGTGCTAAGAATTCTGGGGTCACGGACGGTTATCATACTTTGACCTTATCTACACATAATGGACATACTATGAAACGCAATGAACATCCAACCGAATTGGAGATAGAGTTGGATAAAATACGATGGCATGTTCTAAGGTTATCTTAGGCCATTGTAACGTTGACCTACTGCGAAGACGTCATCTTGCAGAAAGAGCAGCGGAGCAGGACCGGGAGGACGATCTTCACTTGGACCAGATCCGCCGCCAGCGAATCGGGCGGCGGAGGCGCGAACATCTTCGCCTTATGACGCCTTGAGTGTGGCCGCGGGTAGACGAAACGGGTTTTCCCTCCACCCGCATTAGTTGGCCAGCCGCGAGGGACGGCGTCCGTGTGTGCCGAACGCCGCCTAAAAGAGGTTCGTCGAACAGAGACGGTGCCCGCATCAGGAGCGGGCAGGCGCTGGAGGAGTCTAGAAGGAGATCTCACCCTGGACTCCTCCTCTTCGTAAAAGAGAAGCGCAGAGAGGGCACACCGTTCAAAATTAAGATGTTTTATAATAAAAAATACTTAGCAGACTCGAAAGATTACTATCTTACAAAATATATTACAAATACCCAAAGATCAACAATGAGTCTAGTCTAGTCTAGAATCTATGCTGTCGCAGATTTTTTTTAAATCTTTTATGAGAAATAATTCTTTCATACATAATTTTTACAAATCTTTACCCATTTACGCAGCGCGCGGAATAGAAAAAATAATTTCCCCCCCTTCTTAAAACACTTTTTATAGCTCGCCGCACCTATAGGTCATATCGTGATGATACATATTTTGTAACACAGAAAGAATTTCTAAAATCGGACTAGTTGTCCCTGAGATCAGCGCATTCAAACACAGTTCTTACAGTTCCCACAGGTCACAGGGATAAAAATTTTGTTGTCAATTTATGTAAGTGAGAGCACTGACTTTCCAACAACGATTGCCATGAATGTTCATGACAACCGGGACCGATGTCTTAAGTTGTTTTCGAATCTGAGAGATACAGAAAACAGTGGTATTATATAAAGTACTTAATAATGTCTGGGAACGGTGTTTTATATCTAGTGATGTATTGAAACGTTGAAATGCGTACCTATCCGACACTACGGATACCACCTTCATCTTTTTAAAACAGTGTGATCGTGCAGAAAAGTCTTATTGAGTTTTTCTAATTACCTATGTATATAGAAATGTGTAATAACAGCCACTTATCGTTATTGCGAAGTCAGTGCCCTAAAATATATTGACTACTTTTTTTTTACGTGTGAAAACCCCCTCGGGCCATCACCCCACCGGGGTTTGCGGCGGGGCGCTGTGTCGGAATCGAACCGCCTAAAGCCTACCCTCTTTGTGCCTCAGTTTTAGGAGGAGTCCAGGGATCAAATATCCTTTTGGACCCCTCCCAGCGCCTGCCCGCACTAAGCGGGCGCTATCAGAAATAAACTCTCAAATTTGGCGACTTCCGGAACACGCGGACGCCGCCCCCTCGCAGCTGGCCACTACAGTGGATGGACGGGAAAACCCTGGAGAAAACGCTGGAGAGCCTCCACGTCGGCGAAGCCAGAATATGGAGTCTCCAGCCGGTGGGACTATCTACGACGAACGACTATCTAACCACTCGCGTATGTCAGCCACTCGCGAATAAACTTCGGCGAGCACTTCCGCCTCCAAACCCATATCCGATCTCCGCATCTGGGTGCCAAAGGCGCGCTCTATTCTGGGCTGTCCCGCGCGAATCGGGCAAAAGTCGCCCTAGGGCGGAAGCAGTGTCCACCAGCTTTGGAGCAAGCTGTTGGAAGTGCTCTTCGAAGAGCCACCTACTGACAAGGACCAGGCCCAGATACCTCATCTGGGCCCGGACCAGTACGAGGACCGAGGTAACCTCGACGGGGCCCATGAAACAAAAGCGCCTCCTTATTATCCAGGGCCACCCGTAAGCCCAGCACCTCAATGCGCCTGACCACCAGGGTGACTCTTGTGGTGGCCAGGCGCGCCGCCTACTGAAAGTTAGCCCCCCGAGCCGTGACCAATGTATCATCGGCGTAACAAATTACGCCCAGCCCGGGTTATATATTGACAACTAGTTCTATCTTAGAATTTCAGTTGTCCCCCAGTGTTGCGAAGGTTCGATGCCAATCGCTTCGTGCAAAAACGGATATTCGGCTAAAAACGTTTGAACTAGTAGCCGACCCCAAATAATCTTGGGAATAAAGGCTAATAGGAGGAAAAAGCTTAATCACACATAAAGCCGTGAATTCTGCACCTGATTTCTCCCCGCTCGCGTTGGTTACTTTTATGAAATTGTGTGTGAACAGAGAGAGCACTTTTTTTAGCACACATACTTTTGTACTATAATATATCCTACAAAGTTGGCTGGTCTCCATTGAGAATGGCCGCCGTGGCCGTGGCACATAATCGTTGACCTTTTAGGTCAAGATCTATGTGAAATTGCTATGCTATGCTGCTATTACAAACATTCACACGCTATTGCGTGCTAATACCAACATCTATCAAACAAATAACATAGGCGTGAGCATATTACAATCCATCTATTTCAAAGTGTATTTAATTGTGTGCTCTTAGAGAGTAGCATATTTATAAATGGTTTTATTATTGTATAACTGCGAACATTTTGAATTGTACATGTGAGCACTTTGTAGTCACTAGTAGCATAAGTTTGTTTGTTGACTGGCGGTTGTGAGTATGTCATGCTCCCTCAAAAGTCCTGCTGGCGGTGGCGTGTGTAGCGGGTCGTTCGGCTCCCTACGTTATGGTTGAACTGAACGATGGCTGGTGCATAGGTCATGCTCGTGATACGGGCGCCGCCAGTCGGGGCTGGTCACCTCACAACTTCTATTTATTGTTTAATTATTTTTGGACACTACCTGTGTAAATATCAGCATCGTTACATTGTCCTCACATTTAGTAAAAAGCCATAAACAATATAACCAAAAATTGTAAAAACAATGTTGGAAAAGAGTGTCCATGGAGTTTCTTGTCTGTTCTTCTCCATAGGATATACGAATTGGAACAGACAATTAGCTTCACGACTGACTACTGACTGACTACTTGACGTTTCAAAAGTGCCGTTGTATGGTTTATTTGAAATCATTGATACATCAATGTTTGAAATAATAAATTTTTGCATGGTGTGCATGTACATATTATATTTGTTTGGGATATGTGTTAAACTACACCGATTGAACTACTAGTGAACCACAAATATTCGTGGGAATAACACAAGTTAGGAAGATGATGAATATGTATAAGTTAAGAAAAAAGTTAATAATTTTAAGTTTATATCTATTGTCTAGTTCAATACGCATAGTACAAGCTCTGCTGCCTATGGCTGGCGTTGTGTGTCAGTAGTCCGAAATATAATTACTGTTTTCTTATTTATATTGATATACGTGTAGAATTGAGGATATCAGATGTCGTTAAAAAGCGAGGATAAGTACACTGAGCTTTCACTAATGTTCATAGTGAGGAAAGTGAAGGCATCGAATGACGCGTGCGACTTCTGACATGTGTGTTGTTATATTCGTCACAAAATAAGAAGCCCGTTTTGACATTTGTCATCGTGTTTTTAGGGTTCCGTAGCCAAATGGCAAGAAACGGCACCCTTTTAGATTCGTCATGTCTGTCTGTCTTTTCGGTCTTTCTATCGGTTAATAACTAAACACAATACTATGAATTAATGTATGAATTAATATTCTAAGGCGGTACGAAGTTTGCCGGGTCAGCTAGTCTAAAATAAGAGAGTGATAAAACTAAAAAAATATAATATGTTGTACATTACCATGCAAACTACCAACGAAAATTACACACGAACTATAAGAACTTTTATATGATGTTACTTGCTGATACGGAACCCTTCATGGGCGAGTCCGACTCGCACTTGGCCGCTTTTTTTCAATATAAAGTTAAACTTGATACTTATTTATGATACGCGTTGTGATAGTGTATGGGTAACATAGTAATTAAATAGGATTATGAATTTGATTTTTGGCATTGAAAAATTTTATATTGAAAAAATACACTCAAAAACACGAATTAGTTGTTGATTAAAAAACACGATGACAAATGACAAAACGGGCTTCTTATTTTGTGACGACTTTTAGTACAGTCAATATGTCATGAAATTGATCATTTGACATAGTACCTAATGGGTAAATATTGTTTTAATTGATTGAAAATGATGTGCCCTAACTACTTCTCAAGTGTCCCACCGGTACGTTTCAGGGTATTTTGGAAAAGTCAGAAAAAATAAAAAAAAAAATTGAAATGCATTTTTCTCGGCATCTATGCATTTGAGAGAAAAATTTTTTGATCAAAAAAATGTAGAGGACATTATTATCTACAAATTCATGTCATTGGTGCAATGCCGTACAACAAGAAATGTACACAGTAGGTGGCGCTGAAGTGCTGAAACTTGTGTCTTTTTATTTTTTTACCTATAAAATATGTTTTTAAGGGAAAATGTAAATGGAAATATGGTTCCTCTCAATATTATCAACAATTTTTATAACAGTTTTTTTTATACAACTTACCTGATCTGGACCTGGTTGGACCAAATCAGACGAGTCTTTCTGCGACTGAAACTGATTACACAAAGAGTTACTAACAGCAAACAGAGAACTTTTTAAAATTTGATCATCAAAGGTTACAAATATGTTACGTTAAGCCATAGATCACAGTGAATTAAATAGTGGAATGAATTCAAGTGAGTTATATTCTAGAATATATATATATTAACAAGTTCCAACAAGTGCTGACAATCCACAGTATAAACTGTTCAGTAATATTTAATTAAACCATTTTAGTACATTCACCAAAATATTTAGCACTACTTTAAAAACAATGTAACTTCGGACTTTGATAATAGTAGATGTGTACTTTTCGGATAATTTCTTATACATCACTAGTAACGGCATACTCTCCTCGCATGTTTTGTTTGAATTATGTGTAAAGTTTGAATTATGTGTAAATGTTGACCTTTATCCACATGTTAGAAGCATGTCGCAATTACAAACAGTGTAACCATGACCAATAGTGATGCAATTCGGCCGAAATGTAGATAACAACATCTTTTCGGATATGTATCCATATCGGATAAGTAAAGTGAGCGTCAGGCCACGCATAAAATAGGGTTCCGTAGTCACCCAAAATAAGATATGGATTAAAATCGGATCCCGTACGTAATTTTTAGGATTTTATTCGTAATATTTTAGATGTTTACTGATTATTTTGTTATTTTTGTGCGAAGTTTTCTGAGTAAGCGCATTTTAGAAATTAAGCTCAATGTTTTTAAAAGACTAATCTACCAGCTACTGCACGGTTGGCCTTGTGGTTTAAGCGGTCGCCACGCCGCTCTCTACTGCGCCAAGTGTCGCGGGTTCGAATTCCACGTGGGATAACCCTTTTGTGTGATCCACAAATTGTTGTTCTGAGTCTGGGTGTTCTTTGTGTCCGTTTCATGTGTGTTGGCAAAGTCCCCCGCGACACAGGAATTCATATTCCTAATGCGGGCGTTGTCATTTAAAGAAAAAAAAAAAAGATTGTCATCGTCACACAATATTTGTTCATGTGATTTAACCCATATATATCGGGGTTCTAACACAGAAGCGGGCCATTGACAAGCGGTAGTTAGAAGTATGTCGGGGTTCCAGGGACTTCTTTTCGAGGGTATTCTGGTTACTCGGCTCAAAGTACCCGAGACGGCGCGGCGTGCGGTTTTAGTCGGTTCGAGTTTGACGTAACCACCAACTGGTGGTATTCATGGTGATTTCTGCACGAAATACGCTTAGTTAAATCACAAATGAAACCATTTTTAACTGACCTGCTAAAGACAAGCTACTTATTAGGTGTCAAAGATTTACCCAATCGGGGTGTCTTTTACACTGAACCAGGTAACGAAACAATGGCGCGATTCAGAGAAATTGTATAACGCCCTCTAGTTTGTAAAATACAAAATAATTATAATGATATGATTGCCTACTATACTATTCTGGCCAGACGGGTTCGTTTGTTTTAAGATTACCTTCTCTTAGCATAGTTTGCACCCTTTTATGTCAACCAAGTTTGAATTGGGATGGTGATGTAGTTTAAAGACTGCTACTACTACTAAAACCGAATAGCAGAATGCGTGAGAATAATTGAATAACAAAAATATGTATTAGCATAAGCAACAATACTAACATACCTACATCTATTTTTCAAATTTAGTTGACCTGACCTATTGGAATAACATATTACATATGTAGTTAAAAGAAATACAAATTGCACAAGCATTGTTTAGCAGTAAATTTTTGTGTATGTGTATATGTCGATATGATGTCGATGATTATAATATATACTCGTATATATACAGGGTGTCCCAGAAATCGATGCCACGCCGTACCGGGTGATAATCATAATTCTAAAATGGTTTAAAGAGATGTCGTGCTTGTATTGCGGCTGAAGGACGGCAGTTGAACACCTATTGTAAAAAAAACTCAAAAAATCTTACCTAATCGAAAGTGAGTTTTTACACACCTAATTTTGGAAACAATGTAGTAAGTGTTTTACCATTTTAGAATCCTTATTAAATGCGCCAACTTTTTAACTTACTTGCTAAATTGACGTAGTAAAATTTTTTTCAGTACAGTTAGTTGAAGTTGAGAGAAGTATTAATTTTGAAAAACTTTTTCGATAAAAAGCGACACCACGGCCCACGCCGGACTCACGTGCGGTGAGTCCGGCGTGGGCCAATGGACGCTTACCTTAACTGCTCCGGTTTGGAAGAAGGTGTCGTTTTCTAAACTGAACAGTTTGCGCGAGAGACACTTCCAAAGTGGAAAAATGTGTCCCCCCCCCCCTCTAACTTCTAAAGTAAGATAGTGATAAAACTAAAAAATATATATGTTGTACATTACCATGCAAACTACCAACGAAAATTGGTTTGAACGAGATCTAGTGAGTAGTTTTTTTATAATACGTCAATCGTAACACGCAATTTACCTTTCATCCAATCAATACAGTAGTATAAAAAGCGGCCAAGTGCGAGTCGGACTCGCCCATGAAGGGTTCCGTATCAGCAAGTAACATCATATAAAAGTTCTTGTAGTTCGTTGTAACTTTCATCGATGTTTTTATACTAGTGTTATTATTTGTTATTTGACTGCCTTGTTGTTCTAGTGGCTGCTGATTGAGAGGTCTCGGGTTCGATTCCCGGGTCAGACCAAATATTTGTGTGATCCAGAAATATTTGTTTCGGAGTCTGGGTGTTTTCTATGTATAATATGTATGTATTTACAAAAAAAAAGTATGTTTATGTATTTATATCAGTTATTTAGTACCCATAATACAAGCTTAGTTTGGGACTAGATGACGTTGTGTGTAAGATGTCCGATATATTTATTTACATACATTTACACAGACGACGTTGCATGGATCAACTAGTTCATAACATTATTTCCTTGCCCCTATGATCACGAGACCTTCAAGCGGCGTGAAGAAGCTACTCACTAGGCCGCCATAGTGTCATCGTTCAGCACTGCCCACATTAACAGTGACCATCACTCCTGGATTCTACTCATGCTTTCCATCAGGCTTAGTAGAGCCAGAAAAAACCATATGTTTCAAGGTATCCTCGATACCTTTCCAAATATTAATTAATAGACGTACAACAGAACTTCTATATCGTGTATGTAAGTAAGTAAAGATCATAATGCATGATAAGTTTCATCTTGCGTACAAATGACCTTGAATATTACAAAATAACTGATCATTACATTTAAACTTTCAATTTTAATTGGTACCCAAGGGTAATGATTGCCGAAATGATTTGGTACTCGAGGCCCGCAGTTACACTCGCGTCGTGGCGGAATATCGACTCTTCAAACAATAAGCTCTTGTTATAAGTGTGTATAGATTTTACGGTAGTTTTACTTTATTGTGTTGTTTGTTAGTGATAATTGCGTTCCTGTTGGAATACAAGAATAAGAGGTATGTTAGTTGTTTTATGTGTTTAGTGCCTTGTTGGTTTAGTGCTGCTGATCAAGAGGTTTTGGATTCGATTACCTGTTTATGTGATCTGCAAATATTTGTTTCGGAGTTTGAGTTTTCTATGTATAATATGTATGTAAATAAAAAAAGTATATAATTTGTATTTATGTCAGTTTTTGTACCCATAGAACAAGCTCTGCTTAGTTTGGGACTAGATAATGTTGTGTGTCAGATATCTGAAATATTTATTGTTAGTAGTATGTATACTTCTTCGTCTGTTTTCAAGCATAAATTTACAAAACAACACAAATTTCAACCAAAAAAACAACGGATAAAGCTGAACATGGGAAACGCTGCGGGGCAAAGCTAGTCTCAACAAAAGTATTCTAAGTTACTCCTCAAATTGTCAGCTATCTGCAATAAAATTGTGGTCAAAAGAGGTTCAGCTGTGATTTAGCCAGAACAACCAACAGCAAGACAGACAGACGAACGGATGGACAGACAAACAACATTTTTTACAAATTTAGGTACTCATGTACAAGCAAGTACCGTCTATACTTTCAAATGCATTTAGTGAAAAGTTGGTAAAAACTTCAATTTTAAAGCAGGCACCACACTTCGCTATGCATTGGCATACCAGTTCGAAGTGTGGATGGCATGTTTGTTGTTTGCGCGCATAACTAATATTTGGGCGAATACGGCGTAGACACATAACGAATAGCGCATAACGAAGTGTGGTGCCTGCATAATAGCTTGTACGTATAGATAGACTACTAAACTAGGCATTGCCCGCGGCTCTCCCCGCGCGTATATTGATTATTGCTATAAAGAGTAGCTTATGTTCTTTTTTTTAGGAACAAAAATATCTCCATTCCAATTTTCATTGAAATCAATCGTTTTAAATAAATTATTTACGCTTTCGTCGGATCATTAGCACATAACGTAACACGCTCCCACTAGCCAGACAGTCAGTATGCTCAACTCTCTGATTGCTCAGTATCCGGATGTTGACTTATGTATTTTACACCAATCTGAGTGCATTTGTTAAATTTTGTATACTTTTCCTAAGTGGTAGGTATTCATGTATCCATGAACATGATTTTATTATCATACTGTCTCGTAACACTATATGTTGCAATGGCTCGCTGTACATGTTGGGCAAACTGTAAGTACAGTGAGCAGTTGAATGAATAAATAAGAAATAAATCACCAGCCTAAGACTTCTGCATTAAGATTAATCTCTGTGGCAACCATAATAACGAAATAATGCTCGTACCCTGCCATTAATAATGCACACACCCAGAATTTGGGTGTCGCCATGGACCACGTCTCGGTAACTTGGTATCCCCATCATGAACAAGTTGCAAACAGTCACATAGTAGGTAGTGTGGCGACTTCCACATTCAGCGCAAGCAAAAACATACAGGTCCACTACAGGTAGTACAACCACGCACATTTCAGCACGCCTGGATCGGCTCGACCGGGGCAGTACCGTGTTTTGACGGATTAAGAATACACAGTGTCACCACTCCAATAGTCACTTTTTAGGACACCCGCGGGATGTATTCATCCCGCGGGTGTCGTAAAAAGTGACTAAGGGAAAAGCTACACAAGACAACATCGATGCAAAGAGAAGGAAAACTTGAAACCAACCCTATACCAACCCGTCTGGCCATCGTGGAATAGTAGGCGAAATCCTCCTTTCTAAGGAGAGGCTAATGTCCAGAAGCGGACTGTTAACGGCTGTTGATGATGATGATTGATGGGGTATTACTACCCTCTCACAGAAGACCAAACTAAAATGACAGCATTCATGTCGTCATGTCGTGTTTCATTGGTGAGTGTGAGGCGCAATCATTCTGCAACATTCTCACTAAGCCGCCATGCTGGATTGTATGCACTCAGAATAAGGACGGTAGCCCAACCTCCTGGATTCTAATCATGCTTTCCATCAGGCCGAGTAGAGTCACATTGGTAGGCTTAAATATACAAAATGATGCGAAAATATAGCTGGATTTTTAACACTAGAGACATACGAGTATAAAATCATTCCCTAATACCAAAATCGTATCAAGTAGAGCAATTATTATATTTCAGTTTGGTTCAATCTGTACTTGTTTACTGCATCACTCTATACTGCCTGGTGGAAAGCTGAAAACTCACTGCAAATGTAGCAGTATAGCAACCCACTCTGGCGGCCTAGTGAGACGCTGTTTCAAGCCCCGCTAAAAGGACCCGGGATCATAGTAGGAAGAAAACATGTGAGCAGGAGTTCTAGTTTTTTTAACTGCCTTGCAAGTCATCGCTTTATAAAGATAAAGCGGTGAATTGCAAGGTCAGTACGCAACTTTTATAAAAATGATCTTTTATTACTATTTTAACTAATTATATTACTATTATTGTACCTACTCATGCTTTCCATCTTCATACTTTGGTAAACTTAAATATTTATAAAAGAATAAATAAAAGATTTACTAGCACAGCGTCCACAAAAGAAAACACGTTTACATGTAGAAACTATGATAGATCATCACATCTGTTTATATAATATTTATATATTTTGTATTTTTAGTAACATAATGAATGTAATAATATTATTAGGCGTTAAAATATGAAATTGCCGATTTGCACTGAAAAATTGAAATCGTTTTGGTTTTCATTTTACATATTTATTTCTACAAAATATCTACCATTATTATCTATACATTGCTGCCAATAGGAAGGTCATTTATGCCTATGCGATAGAACTCTAGTGATCTATTCGATTCTACAAATTGTGTGAAAGCATTTTGTACTACCTCCTGGTAAGAAAACTTTTTATCAAGTAGAAAATTGACCAAAACGAAACGTTCATATATTGAACTTTAAAGGAAAACTATAGCGATTTTGATAACTTTAATAATTCAGGAGTTATAGGGGTCTACCTTGTAAACTGCACTCACTCGGAAAGCTTCGTACAAAAATAAATAAATAATAAGTAAACATAATTATCTATTGGACACGGTTTTAAATCTATCTACATTTATGGGTCACTAAGGAAGCTGCGTGGCCTGACACGCATTTTGCCAATTTTATTTATTCAATGTTATACTTTTATATTTTGGTTGTTTTTTTTTGTTCTTTGTTTTTATTTCTATTAATATAATTATCTTCACGCGGATAATTCATCACCATCATCATCATCATTATCAGCCTATCGCAGTCCACTGCTGGACATAGGCCTCTTCAATAGCACGCCTCGCCTCGCCAATTGAACTGATTTAAGTACATAAACATACCTACATATTATTTTTTTGTAAATAAATACATATTATACATAGAAAACACTTAAACTCCGAAACAAATATTTATTTATTTATTGACCGACTCAGTTGTGGTGTATAAAATTCTTGAACCACAAACAGAATGGGTTTTTTTTTAACATTACGTATTAAATGTGCCTGTGTTGCTCAATGCGTGAATATTCAACCTATTCCAGTGAAATTTGACGGGTAGACTTTGCTTCCTGAGAAAGGTCTTAGGTTATTTTTACTCCGATAGTTACACCTATTAGAAGTTTGGCGGTGATTTTCTCCCGTGCCTCGAAGAGCACGTGGTCCCGGTAGTCATGAACATCTCTATGGCAATCGATATTGGGAAGTCAGTGCCCTCAAATTTTCTGACAACTAGTTCAACCTACGAATTTCAGTTCTCCCTTAGGGTTGCGGAGGTCCGATGCCAGTCGATCGGTGGAAAAACTGATAATTAGGTAAAACCGGTTGAACTAGTAGCAACAAATAAAATTGGGAATAAGGCTAGGAAGAAGACTTACACTTAATGGAAGATGAAATTTAGTTCAAAATATTTGATATAATTGTGTTTCTCCTTTTCTAGTCATGGATAAAGTACTTGAAGATCTTGAGCAAGATGTCCTGGCTCGTCAGAAATTGATGAATGCGGTGATAGATGAAGGAAATTCTCCTATACAACAATTCTTTTCCGGCGCCACCATCTTCATTACCGGAGGAGGTGGTTTTCTTGGCAAGCAGTTTATAGAGAAGCTCATCAGGTGAGAATATTTTTTGTATTTCAGTATCATGATAAAAATCATCAACTAGCTTCACCCCCCAGCTGGCTGGCGGTGGCTACAGGTTTTTTTTTTTGCAATGATATTGTCGGCTCTTATGGCAACCACGGACTAAATAGAGAAATGATGACACTCCGTATTCTTAATCCATCACCGGATAATAATAATAAATAAATAAATTATTTTTTGGACATCTAAGACACAACGTCATCTAGTCCCAAATAAGCTGAGCTTGTGCTATGGGTACTAGACAACTGATATAAATACTTAAACATACTTTTTTTTGTAAATGCATACATATTATAAGAAAACACCCAAACTCGGTGATAAATATTTGCAGATCCTACAAATTTTTGGTCTGACCCAGGAATCAAACAAGGCCAAGCAGGCAGTCAGATATGACATGGCTAAGAGCATACTGGGTTAAATCTTTTCTTAGTACTTTTTTACACTACGCTTAAATATTTATCAACGCTCAAATTGTGATGAAACCATTTGATTTGAACCACTACTTAAGATGTCATTATTTATCCAATCTCGAAGGTAGCTATTGTAATGTTACCTCTTACATTGAGGGTCGTTAATAGTCAGAATGATTTAATACATTTAACCAACGTATTCCACAACCACTTTTCATATTACTGTAGAATGCATTTAATTAACCGCCTCGTTGGTCTAGTGGTTAGCGTATGCGACTGCTAATCAAGAGGTTAAATCCCGGGTCAGGCCAAAAAGTGTTTTTGGGTTTTTCTTAGGAAATTCCTAATAGCGACCCGGAGTTTGGAAGTTTGGCGTTGACTCACGCCCGTGCCTCGGAGAGCACGTAAAGCCTTCGGTCCCGGTTGTCATGAACATCTATTGCAATCGTTATTGGGAAGTTAGTGCCCTCAAATATACTGACAACTAGTTCAATCTTCGAATTTCAGTTCTTCCTTGGGTTGCGGAGGTCCGATGCCAGTCGTTCCGCAGAAAAACTGAAATTCAGGTAAAACCGGTTGAACTAGCAGCCGACCGCAAATAAACTTGGGAATAAGGCAAGGAAGATGTAGAATGCATTCAATTCAGAAACTTCTCAAAATCTCAATTCTGAGCATAATCACACTTTTAATTAATTGATTTGATGTTTTTTTGCAGAGCATGTAAGATAAACAAAATATATATATTAATGAGGCCCAAGAAAGGAAAATCCATAGCAGAGAGATTGCAGTTTATGTTAAGAGATCCTGTGAGTATGAGTTATAAATATCCGAATGAGTGAGCTTACTGGATCCTTTCCCCCTACCTCTGATTTGAAAGAGGACTCAAATACACTTCTGGCACTTGTTTTGTGTGACTGTGACTAAACTCTGTCTGATGTAAAGCATGAATAGATTCCGAGAGATGAGAGAGCAGATGAGTGCATACAATGCGGTATTATGACCTACGCTATGGCGACCTTTTGAGATGTTTCTGCGTCGCATTGTAGTTGTCTTCTGATCATTATGGTCCTGTATTATTTGCTTCCGTAGTTGACTCTTACGACACCCACAGGATGACTAGGGGTGGTTGAATTTTGTCTTTAACCGTCACTACGCGTATATGTTTTATCATCAACAACCTATAAAGTCCCACTGCTAAGATCTGGTCTCCTCTCTAGAGAGGGTTAAGGCCATACGTTCCCATGCTGGCCGAGTGCGGGTTCGGGACTGTCAAAAAACGGTTTGCCGTTGGATATTTATAAGCCACACGAAGCCCGAATCACGTCATAACATATCATGCCAAAAACGGTCACCCATCTAGGTACTGACCGCGCCGTCGTTACTTACCCTCGGCTATGAGCCCTTCATGTATACGTTTTTCAAGTACATAATTATATCTACATTGACAGGTCTACGATATGTTGCGTCGAAAACAACCAAATTTCGAAGACTTATTGGAAGCCATGGAAGGAGATGTTTCAGAATTAAATCTTGGACTTACTGGAAAAGACTACACTAAAATTACTAATGAGGTGAGAGATTCCTACTTTAATATGGTTTGGTTGACAAGGTCACGGTTTGATAGTTAGCCTGCCAGACAGCCTTCAATTTTATTAGGCCTCTACTGAAAATCAATTACCCAAATTTTTTTCGTGCGGCAATCCCCACTCATACCACCAGTTGGTGATTATGTCGGACTCGAACCGACTAAAACCGCACGCCGTCTGGGGTACTATGAGCCGAGGAACCAGGATACCTTCGAAAGGAAGCCCCTGGAACCTCGACGTACCTTGGGCCACCTAAGGCTTGTAGATGGCCCCTTCTGTATGGGAACCCCGATATTTCCTTTTGCTTTCCCTAAAACGGAGCTCAATGGTACGTGCGGGCCGGGCGCACGCTCCGTACAGTTCCAGCGGCCTGCTTCTGCTAGGTTGACAGATTGCCTCACCAGTTACCCCCAGGCATGAGCTAATGGAGAACGAAGTTCGTTTTCCGATCTACTACTGAATTACCCTAGCAGAAACAGGTTAGAATGGTAGCGCGGGCGCCCGGGAACGACTAAAGTTTCCACTGAAGACGGGGTCATTTGCAAGTTTTTTTAAATATACATTTAAGGCTACCAAAGTGACTCTACTCTGCCTGATGGAAAGCATAAGTAAAGTCAAGGAATAGGGGGGTTGCCACCCGTATTGTGAAAGCTGACAATGCAGCATGCTGACTCACACCATGGCGGCCTAGCGAGGTGGTACTGTATGACTGTATCATTGTGCCTCCGGTCTCACGCTCACCAACAAAATACGACAGCACGAATGCTGTAATTTTTACACGCTTTTTATTAGCTTCACCTGTATGTTTGTTTGTTTGTATGTTTGTAACCAGATTGTTTTGTATTATGGTAGAAAATATTTTTAATGTAACAAAACACGTGGGGTGCTTTTTACATTAATTTTATTTTCTACTTTTTAGTTTAAAAGCGTGTTTGTTTAGTTTTTTTAAACTATTTTTTTTATTATATTGGTCTTCTGTGTGAGTCTCCTATTATTTTAGACTAGCTGCTGAACTGTTGGTCTGGCCAGCGTGGTATAGTAGGCCAAAATCTCCTACTAAGGAGAGGCCTATGTCCAGCAGTGGACTGTTAAAGGTTGTTGATGATTGATGATGTTGTTGTAAATAAACAACCAAATAAGCGGAAAAAACCGCGCGTACTGCTAGTTTATTAAAATATCATGAACTTCGATCGAGTATTTTGTTTGTGAGTCAATAATTATCTTCAGCAAAGCGTAACTATGGACAATGGTACAGAGCTAAAGGATACACAAATTATATGCTCATGGTCAATTGAACGTAAAATTAAGTAATTTATCATCGAGATATGTTTCGTAACGGTGGTTATACACTTAAGTTAAACTTAAAGTTTTGATGAACATCCAAGTTATTCTGTTCAGAGGATTAGTTTATGTAATAATAGCGTTTGCCCGCGGCTAAACTCGCGTGTACCTTTCACCTTTACCTTTCATTTAATCAATACACTATTATTAAAACATCGATCAAAGTTACAACGAACTACAAGAACTATTAAATAATGTTACTTGCTACTACGGAACCCTTCAAGGGCGAGTCCGACTAGCACTTGGCCGCTTTTTAGGGTACCGAAGTTTATGACTTCAAACCCTTATAGATTCGTCATTTCCGTCGGTCCGTCCATCCTCGACTTACCGTCCAAACGGTAAGTGCTAGAAAGATGAAACTTTGCATGAATATGTATTGTAATTACGTGGACAAAGTGCTACAATAAAATTATGAAAAATATTTTTATCTGGGGTACCTCCCCTACACGTAAAATGGGGATGTTTTTTTCCTCGTGGCTACCCCATCATTTAGGGTATCCTTAGATAGGTCTTTTAAAAACATTAAAGGGTTTCTAAGACGATTTTTTGATTTAGGTATCCGTTTGCGAGAAATTTCACTTTAAAGGCCACATTTTTGTAAAAACAGGGCGTCCCCCCCCTCTAAAAGCTAAACGGCTGGCTCAAAAAATCTGGAAAAATTCGTGATAGTGGTCCATTAATGAACTTTATAGGAAAACTATAACGGATTAGATGACTTTGCTAGTTAACTTTTACAATGCGCTTACTTGGAAAACGTCATACAAAATTAACGCATTGATACGTTAACATAACAATTATCCATTGGATACGATTTCTAATCCACGTACCATTATGGGTGACTGAGGAACCCTTTCCTGTGCGTGGCCTGACACGCACTTGGCCGATTTTTTTTAGATATCTTATGTGGAAGGGAAGTATGCCTTAGTCGACTGCATCCCGTCATTCCCAACCATCATCCTTCATCCATAAAAGTCTTTCATCAACAACACATGTTTTTCTTCGAGACGATAACGTTCGACGTCCCTTACAGCCACCTTATATGGGCCCGTATCAAGTTATTGATCGTGCCAGAGACGGCAAAACTGTGACCTTAGAAATTAAGGGAAAACGCGTCGTAGTAAGTGTTGACCGAGTCAAGCCTGCCTTCTTCGAAAATTTCACTTATTCATCTCCCGAAGCTCCACTAATGCCATTGTCACCCGTTCCTTCAGTCCCACACCAAATTTCCAAACCTCCGTCACCTTGTTCAGTCGTACCTCCAGCTTCCCTTCCTATGTTGCCATCAAATACTGTAAACACCTAACCCCTGCCATACACAACACGCTCAGGCAGGCGGGTCAAATTCAAAAAATATCCCGATTACTGTGGATAAAGTTCATGTTTTATCCTTCTCCGTGGGGGGGTGGTGTGGAGAATTCGATTCCCGAACCGAATTCTACTTTAAATGTCATTGCCAAAGTTCGTTATGTTGGACACACTGGAGAGTCATTCTATGACGCCACTTGTCAAAATAGGATTAGAAGCAAAGACTGTTATTTTTATGATTATATATTGTGTTAATAATAAGACTATTGATTAGAAGATTAAATACTTTACTTTTGAATTGGGAGTTTATATTGGAGTCCCTCAGTGAAGAATCGGTCCCTAAAAGTTGTTTAACATAATGTAATACGAAGTATGTTTTTGTATTGTTTTTGTATAACGATATATATGTAACTTAAAGTATTGTTTATATGAAAAAAAGTTAGATTTGAGTGCAACTTTTTAAATCTCATTTTCTTTTTTTTACTACTCGCTTAGGTAGTTTATAATATAAAGTGGCAAAAGGTACACATATTATATTGTAGTAGGCAATGCAACATAGTGACCCATACCATGGCGGTCTGGTCAGTTGATACTGCATCATTCTCTCTGCCACCGGAGGTCGAGAGAATTTTGCAGAATGAATGGACCTCCGGCTTCACACTCACCAACGAAATACGACAGCAAGAACGCCGTCACTGTTAGGATGGTCTTCTATGTAAGGGTATTGCCCCGGTCGAGACGGCCTATTCATGCTGCAAACAGGGTAGCTCTACTACCTACCCTGTTTGAAATAATCCTTGAAATAAATAAATCGATGTTTTTATGACAACCGGGCTCGACAGTTTAATGTGTTCTTCGAGGCACAAATCCGTACAAGCATTCACTATCACCACATAATTTCCATAGATATAATAAGATAATGAAACGAAAGGGTAACACATAAAAAGTTCTCACAACAAATTTAAATTGTAATTTTTAGGTCGATTTCATCGTTCATATGGCAGCAACAATTCGGTTCGATGGACCATTACGAGACGCTACATTCACCAATGTTCGAGGGACCCGAGAATGTATGTCGCTGGCCAAAGCGTGTAAAAAGCTCCAGTAAGTATCAGTCCTCAGTTCGATTATACTTGTACGAGCAATTTATTCGAGAAATCCATAATACAAGCTGTGCTTAGTTTGGGACTGCATGTTGTGTGTAAGAAAATATATTTATTTACTTCTGCCTACATTTTTATATGTGTTCTCGTATTTTCTAGATGTTTCACATACGTGTCAACGGCCTTCACCCATGCTACTCATGATCGCATAGGAAAAACTTTGAAGGAAGAATTTTATCCCTGCCCTGTTCCTCCTGATGAACTAATTGAATTGGCTGAAAACCCATCTAAGAAGCTGGAAGAGATGTCTGAGGAGTAAGTCTAAAATATTTTTGATTGTCTCGGTGGTGCGATGGAAGTGTACGACAACTGTGCTTTACGACACAATTCAATTCACAAAACGGACCTAATGCTTGTACGATCAGCAAATATTTGGGTTTTCTCAAAAAAAGGGATATCATTACTCTATCTGCTCAAGAAGTGCTTAGTTTGAAGCTAGATGGCGCAGTGTGTTAGATGTCTGAAATATTTATATTAGAATTTTCCATCTCTTTAGATTGTTTAGTGGAAATGGGTATTAGTTTGTAAAGAAACGAAATCCTCCGACGGGTTAAGGTGATCGCTGTTGCATATATGCTAATTGGTGCGAAAATTCCTAAATCGCGATTCAGCATTAGAAGTTACTCCGTGTTGTTCCTTACTTCGTGGTTCAGTGTTTCTTCGGTAGATGGCGCTATGTTCTTTATGCTGCTGACTTTAAATTTAATTAAACAGCATTTTCTGATTGTGTTACGCTTTTTTCCAGAATGATTCAAGGATGGCCCAATACATACACTTTTACAAAAGCGATAGCTGAAGAAGTAGTGAGATTAAATTCTGGGAATCTGCCTGTCTGTATTGTCAGACCGCCTGTTGGTATGCTATATTTCTTTTTAAAACTTATTTACATCTTCAGCAATCCCACTGCTGGGCTACTCTCAGGAGAGGTTCAAGGCCACATGTCCCCATGTTAGCCGAGTGCGGATTGAGGACTGGCAAGACAACATTGTGGCTACTTAATCTTGCAGTTGAATGTTTTAAGCGGCCCGAAAGTCTCCAACTAAGCTGCACAACTGTTATCCTACGTTATCGCAGGTTAAGCTGTTGAATGTTAATCGAAATAGGCACCCACAGGACAGGCTTGCCTAGTGTGGGGCCACTGGACATAACAAATATGTACTTGCCTTTACTTGTTAATAAATTATTTTTATTTATTTTTTTATTTATTATTAGGATGGTCTTCTGTGTGAGGGTAGTATTGCCCCGGGTCGAGCCTGTCTATTCGTGCAGACATCAGCGTGGCTCTACAACCTACCAATAAATCATGAAAAGTTTAAATACAGTCGAGTTATACTCGTAGGTACTTTTCATCATCAACAGCCTTTAACAGTCCACTGCTGGACATAGGCCTCTCCTTAGAAAGGAGGTTTTGGCTTACTATACCACGCTGGCCAGACGGGTTGGTATAGGGTTCGTTTCAAGTTTTCCTTCTCTTAGCATTAATGTTGTCTTGCGTAGTTTATCCCTTGGTCGCCTTTTACGACACCCGCGGGATGAATAGGGGTGGTGACACTCTGTATTCTTAATCCGTCACCACACGTAGGTACTTTTAAATTTGTTTATTTTTTACAGTTGTACCAGCATATTATGAGCCTTCCCCGGGCTGGTCAGATCTCAGCGTCATGTATGGACCTTCTGGTGTAAGTCTACTTATATTTGGGACTAGTTGAGTACCGCGGTGTTACGCGCCGTAATTGTTGTATAACGAGAGTAAAGCAGTGCGCTGACGGGTGACTTTTGTCGCTGCGACAAAAAAGTTTTTGTCATGTCGCGTCGCGTCTTAAAATCTGAGTGCGCACACGGCGAATGACAGTCACGAAACATTTTTGTAAATCCATGGTTCATTTAACGATATGCATTTGGAGGAGACAGTCATTATTTGCGAATTCATACGGCGTAAAAGTTTTCGAATGAGTGTAGAAAGTTTTAATGAATTACTGCATATTTTCAAAGTATTCACCACATAGTTTAGTACACTTTTCCCTTCGCTCAAACCACTAATTATAACATTTATTCCACTTTAAAGAAGGGGTATTTAAAATGTTTTGAGATTCAATATTTAATCACATTCGAATATAGAACTGTTCCAAATTCAAAACTGCCGTTAAATATGGAAACGACAGAACCTAAAAGGCATGCCTAGTATTTATCATATGTCAGAATATTCTTTTCTCGTAAAGTGCTGGTCTTCTTTCCACTTCTTCTATATACTATATATATTTGCTTATCGCCAGCGGGCATCAAAAGTAAGCGGAGAGCGGGGTACGGAAAATGGCGTTAGGATAAACTATTTTGTAGGGATTTTTGATTCGATTCGAATCAGTACATGAAGAATCGATTATTGAAAAAAACGATTTCTAAAGGATCGATTCTATATCTTTTCTGTATTTACAATATAAATATAAATCCATTTTATGAAAAACAAAAATATTCATTAAACAATCTGTGGGATCTCTTATCAGTAAAATCATCGACTTTTTAGTTCAAGGAATTCGATTATAAGAATTATTTTTATTACCTATCAAATTAATACATTCAGCTAATTGTAACTATTGTAAATATTTTTTTATACCAACACAAAAAATCGACAGTCGATTTTCAAGGGTAAAAATCGATTCAGTACAAAATTCAATTTTTTGGGCCGAAACATTGAATCTTCGATCATTGTGTCATTCTCAAAATTAAATAACATCTGGTAATCTTTCAACCAGTGTTAAATTAAACAAATTATATCATATTTCATTTTCTCTAAAACAATTCAAGCTCTAGTAATTTCGAAGAAAACCTTGAATATTTTATTAGAACAACTTCAAGGCATACTGCTTAGACCCTTTATGATAATGTGGTGATTGAACGCTAGGAGACACTTCTGTTTTGATTACAATGCTATTTCAAACAGAATCCCCTGTTGTCTGAAAATATAAATAAAAAGTTAGTCCTTTCCGCTTTTGGCTTAGGGCACGGGCAGAAACTGTTTCGTCACCCGTGCGCGCGCTTGTATTTAAATCTAGCGGCGCGGTGACAGTTTTGTCGCACGCTTGTTCGCAGGCACAAAACAGTTTTGTCATCCGATTGTCACGTCGCAACGTGCGCGCATCTCCATATAATTCTACAGACATAATGAAAGTGACAAAACAGTCACAGTGACAAAAGTTTCCCGTGCGCGCAGGGCCTAACGGCGATAAAAGCGATACTAGGCTAAAAAAAATCTATTTTTTCTTTTAATACTCTTATGTTCTTAATTTCTCAATACAGCATGAACTACCCTATAGATTCCATCTTATTGTTGACTGTAAGAGATTACCTTCGAGCGATAAGGCCCCCACTTGTACCTCCTAGTTTGAGCTACCGTTGTATTTAATCATTCTGGTTTACATAAAGCTATATATTATTATTATTATTACGGTACTTACATAAAATAGCAATTTTAAAATCTTTTGTCTGTCTGTTTGTTCCGGGTAATCTCTATGCCTCCGTCGTGCCGCCTCCTCCGTCCGTGTGGTGACGGATTAAGAATACAGAGTGTCACCACCCCTATTCATTCCATGGGTGTCGTAAGAGGCGACTAAAGGAACAAAATAAGCAGCTAACATCACTGCCAAGAGAAGCAAAAACTAGAAACAAACCCTTTACCAACCCGTCTGGCCAGCGTGGTATAGTAGGCCAATACCTCCTTTTCAAGGAGAGGCCTATGTCCAGCAGTGGACTGTTAAAGGCTGTTGATGAATCTCTATGCCTTATGTATCGATTTTTATATATATGCACCGATTTTGCCGGGACTTTCACGGTCAGAAAGCTGATAACATAAGGGAAACTAGGGCTACCTGCATTTAGACTAGACTATTTACAACAATAACCGCAGGAAAAGCTTTTGTATACTTACAATAAAACATATAAATTTTATAAATTTCTATTTTGTTTTCTTAGATACTAATCGGTATTGGACTCGGTGTGCTGCATGTGTTTCCTGTAGAAACACACATAAAACTAAACATGGTACCCGTGGATTATGTTAACAACGCTATCATGGCCGCCACCTGGGACACGTGCGAAAGAAGAAAACATGGCGCTCTCAAAGAGATACCTATGTACACCGTTAGCTCTTCGAAACGAAACATACAATGGGGTACGTGTATTGGTTAATCGGATCATTATTTGTTATATTGTTACTGCGGCAGCAATTGATCTGCCACAAGAGGACCCCAATCTCCTGCGGTTCCTTCGACGGTTAGCGTCGCCACCGACGTCCTCTAGGATTGGAATTTTGATTGGATTTTTGGAATTGGGCCCTCTTCCGATGTCAGTCTCCTCAATCGCCAGCATGGCAGCAATATTATTGGTACCGGCGTAGTTAAACCAGGCCTATTTTTGACATAAATCAAATGTTTGGTACAACGGCTTGATAGATATTTATTATCAGCTGAGTCACATACACAAAAAGTTTTAACGAACTCGATCCAGCCATTTAGGAGGAGTTCAGTAACATATACACGCACATAAGAATTATATATATTAAGATTATTTATTTATTTATATTATTTTAAGCGGTGGACTTTGAAGTCGGTATTGATTGGTATTTTTTTTTTTATATTTTTATTCAAGATTTCATGAGAACAATACTTCAAACCACGGGTTGTAGAAAACTGGGCACTCCACTCGCTGTCTGGTACTGCTATTTACTTGAAGTGACCAATCCTGTCTTATACTGGCTTTTGACTGTAATCCTGCATTACATACCAGCATATATGGCTGACTTCGTCTGCACATTCCTTGGGATAAAAATAAAAGGAATTCCTTCGTAAGTATCTATTAGTTATCAACCACCATTCATTTTTAGTTTTAAATTCATACCTACATAAATCTTCACACATACCTACATTTTAGACTCACAATAACAATCCCCAGTCATAACAAACTCACACCTAAAAAAGCTCTTTAAAAAACAATAACCGACAACCGACACATGAAATCTGTTGGAAGTCGGCTCCAAGCCGTATTGAATTGCAAAAGGAATTTTATAAATCCGTTCTCAAACGACGAAATTATCGCTGAACGTTGAAAGAATCCGACGAACTGAGAACCTTTTTTGAAGTCGGTAAAAAATAAAAATAAAATATTTACAATTTCACTCACATGCACGGCAATACAGTGAAATGCATATGCATGCATTCGGGCTCATACTTAGACAGAAGGAAACGCATGCGTATGGCTACTCGCATGCGCGTTACTCTATGCGTTTCCCTTACGGTTCCTATCGGTTTTGACGCTATTTACTTTAGCAAAAATAGACAAAAAACGTGTGTAATCGCTTCTTTGGAGGCAGTGAATACTAAAAAGTCCAAACGTCGCCTCCTAACTGATTCAAAAGGCGGTAAAGCACGTGTGACTTTTAAGCTGCAAGTGTTCATAGGCAAGTAAAATAGGAAAACTAACTAATTTCGTGGCTTAAACAAGCAAACAAATTACGAAAAAAAAATACATCGTAATTTGCTTGCTTGTTTAAGCCACGAAATTAATAAGTGACAGTATTATACTTGTTTATTCATCCCAATTTCTGCAAAACATTTCCAGAAAGATGTAGCATTATCCTCGTAACGGCCAAAATATAAACCACTTAAAATCCTTCTTCCTACTGTCATCAACAACAAAAATGTTAGCACAAGGTCAGTAATGTTTCATTAATAATTTTCTTATAATTTCAGATTTAGGCAATTCTACCAAAAAATCTACAAAATGTCAAGACTGTTCTGTTATTTCTTTAATAACGAATGGTATTTTAGCGACGATAATCTTACTGGCATGATGTGTAGAATGTCGGGAAAAGATAGGGATATATTCAATTGTGACGTATTTACCATTGACTATGCTCAATTCCTGAAAGTTATGATCTTTGGTCTTAGAAAATATGTAGTTAAGGATGGCATGAGGGGATCCGAAAGAGCATTTCAGAAGCAGAAGTGGTTCTACATAGCAAATATTATATTTATGACTTTGTACATGTATAGCTTATATACTATTTTATATTACTGCTATTGTAGTATTAAACATATTATTTTTTAAATTATTGTATGGTGTTTTCTTGTTTCACGCCCTCATGCCTGTGGCTCGGAGAGCATGTTAAGCCGTCGGTCTCGGATGCATTAACATCTATGGCAATCGTTATTTGGAAGTCAGTGCCCTCAAATATAGTAGTAACTAGTTCAACCTTCGAGTTTACTTCGCTGTCAGAGTTGCGAAAGTCCGATGTCAGTTCGGATATTCAGGTATAACGTTTGAACTAGTAGCTGACTGTAAATAGGAAGGGAATAATAAAGGCTAGGAAGATGATGTTTGGTGTTTTCTTATGCTCAAGATACACGACGACACTGGCATTCGACACAGATGTCGATACTAGTGTCGATTGCGTCTAGACGGTAAGCAATTTTGTGTGTCGACATTGGTGTAAACATCTAGTGTCCCGGTTTAAGTGTATTGGATGTCTAAACAACGTACATATACACACTGACATATATAAACTGACTGCAATTCAATGTTATCCATTCTCTCGCCATAATTCGACGTCCTGACGTGCTGACGTGCATTATTATTTCAAATACACCAATACAACGGCACTTTTGAAAGGTCAAGTAGTCAGTCAGTAGTCAGTCGTGGAAGTAATTGTCTATTCCAATTCGTAGATCCTATGGAGAAGAACAGACAAGAAACTCCATAGACACTCTTTTCTAACATAGATTTTTCAATTGTTGGTTACATTGTTTTAGGCATTTTATTAACAGATGTGAGGACAATGTAACGATACTGATATTTACACAGGTAGTGTCCAAAAATGATAAAACATTAATCTAATAATATAATATAGCTGTTGTGAGATGACCAGCCCCAACTGGCGGCGCCCGTATCACGAGCATGACCTATGCACCAGCCATCGTCCAGCTCAACCATATCGTAGGGAGCCGAACGACCCGCTACACAAGGCACCGCTAGCAGGACTTTTGAGCGAGCATGACATTCTTTTCATAATCTCATTTCCTTTAATAAATATAGCGAAGTGATATCCCTACGCCCTATATCAACCAGTCTGAACAGTACATTCTAATCTTCTTTTTTTCTGAGGGCCCTATATTTTTATTTATTCATAGCATATCAAAGTGAATCCACTCTACCTGATGAAAAACATGAGTAGAATTCAAGATAGGAGGCCACCACACTCGCTGCGAATGCCGACAATTCTGTATAGCACACTTACCTAACGAGTTTAATCAGCGTAAATCATTAGACAAAAATATATCGCAAGAAGTTAACAAAAAATAATAGTTACTTTAATGATCTTATGTTCTCAGTACATTTATTTTTAGATCAGGGTTGGTAATTAAAGCTTTATCGATAAAATCGAGCAACGCCTGTGAAAATGCCATTCTCCTTAACGTCGCATTCTTCAAAGTTTCCTCAGACTCTTTACAGTCAATTTTTATTAAAGTCAACTCTATTAACTTATCGCTCGTTGTATTACGAACTACCCACTGTTTCGGCAATGTTATATTATATGCAATATCGCTGTTTTTACGTCTGTAGTCAATGCAGGGTCCTTCACGTATAGCTGTAGCATTTAATTTATCGCAATGCATTACACAAGCATTTGAGTACGTTATACGGTTGGAAGCACATACTGGCAAATATACTCTAGGACAGTTGCATTTTCCTTCAGGATGATCCGTCATTTCATTTAGATCCAAAACCTTGTTAGTGCTGTCGAGAATTTCCTCAGGTTGGGTTATATTCATCATGTTCATAATTTCCCGTATCTCAGGCAAATCGTAAGTCTCCTTTTTAGAAGCCGAGTTTTCAAGTCCTAAAAAATAAGTATTTATGAGAACTAGTGGTCGCCAAGAACGTAATGAATGTGAAATTTAATTGGCAATATTAGTAAAATTTTATTATATATCAAGGCCACGCTACAATGTCAATTTGACAAAAGAGTATAAATGCGTGTGAGTGTCAAATATATGACCTAGTGTGTGTGACGTTTTATTTATTGATTTAATGTATTTCGCATATTCAAAAAAAGGTTCCTGCTCTCCTCCTAAACATAATCTATGTGTGCGAAATTTCATACTCCTCCGTCCACGTAACTTAACTTACAAAGATTACAAAGTTTTTGCTTCACGTATTAATACAAAGATTTCCAGAATTGGGAGAAAATAGTAAATTTTAAGCTAAGCAATCTTAGTCCCAAGTTAGTCTCTGTACAGGTGACAACTTTTGACATATTGTCAGATTGAGTAGAAGCATGTTCCGTAGTTCATGAATCGCGAACCCTTAGAGATTCGTCATGGCCATTCGTCCGTCCTCGACTTACCGTCCAAACGGTTAGTGCTAGAAAGATGAAACTTTGCGTGGATATGTGTTTCTATCACGTCGACGAATTATCATGAAAAGTATTATTATTTACGTAAAATGACTTTTTTTTTCTCGCGTCTACTATCTTGTGCGTTATTATTAGATATCTTTTAAAAACATAGAGGTTACTAAGACAAATTTTTGATAAAGGTACCCGAGTTATTCCACTAAAGCGTATTTTAGTGTTCGAACAGGGCGTCCCCCGAAAATAACGAAATAGTAAGTAAACATGCCATTGTAGGTGACTTTGGAACTCTATAATATGCGTGATTTGACACGCACTTAGCCGATTTTTACTCTTTTTAATCTAGACTAATGAGAGTACAAGCCGTCGGTGCCGCTTGCCAGAGGAAAATCTTTGGGAAGTCTGTGCCTAAAAATTTCTACAGAATTTCAAAACCGCCTAGTTAAGGAAGTCTGATAGTAGCCTCTCTGCATTAAAATGCTAAATTCAGCAGTATAAAAATAGAATTAAAGTCGACCAAAAGCAAATTTAAGACAAGGCTTGGAAGAAGTACAGAAGTACTTACGCCAATTTCTCCAGACTTCATCGGTGAGACGATGCATAAATCCATAATATTCATATGATAAATCCACAAACACCATGTGTATGTCACAGTCACTTTCTGGATGGAAACAGAAAATATTTTAGACGTGAAATGCGTCCCGCAATTATTGTTGTAGCATAGACCCGCGGGTGACGCCGCGGAAGCAAACTAGTCTAAAAAAGTAGCCTACATTACTTATTGTCATTACATATCTGTCAGTGCAAGTGCCGTCGAAATTGGTTCAGCCGTTCCAGACATTAGCCGGAATAAACAAACAGAATGACGAAAAAAAATTGAGGTCGAGATCACTATTGGTATGGAATATTACATACCTACCCCACAGTGATGTCGCCAGGTCGAAGACCCGTCTCTGGGTCGCTATTGAACCAGAGTGTTCTGATGCGCTTGCACTTTACCAATCAGCCTATCGTGGATTGGCCAGGGCCCGCGCTCAAGGCGACACTGACATTAATCACCTAAAAACAGTGTTCAACAAAGCCACAAGGGAATGCAAGAAGGCTTACAAAAGAGCGAATGCCCAACGCATGGTACAGATTGGCTAGGAACTCGTTGCACACTTGTTCGGTAGCCGTAAGTTCTGGCAACTAACTAAAGCTAACCACTGAAATATTTCGACGTATCACATGCTGGGTGGATCGCATGGATTTGGGGCTAACCCATCTACGGGTGATCTTTTAGCGTATTTCATACCTGTGCGATGAGGCTATTGATAGGCATGGCAAGTCATTATTCATCAGCCTCGACAGGACCAAGGCCTTTGATAGGGCCTGGCACCGTTCTCAGGTGACAACTCTTGAAGAGAAGCGAACTTCCCGCATTCGGCCTGACCCCCAAACTCTGCAACTTGATCGACGCCTTCTTGCACCAACGCCGCATTAGTCTTTTGCGACAGCATGGGCAGGTAAACACTGGTGTACCTCAGGGCTCCGCCCTGTCGCCCACACTGATTCTTCTGCATGTCAATGATACGTTATTCCTTGGCAACATACATTGCTATGCAGACGATAGCACAGTTCATTGGCGATAATTTGGATAACCTACAGCCAAGCTAGCAGACGTTGAAGAAAAACGACGGGAGCTTGTCACTGAGCTTGACCGGGCTCTCAGCCACATTTCTCAATGGGTGTTAGTCGAAATCTGGTCGAGTTCAACGCTTAAAAAACAGGTGTGCGCGATCTCTACCAAAGTCTCCCTTTCTTCCTCTCCCTACTTTTCTGAGCACTCACCTGCAACTGCAGAATAGGCTCGGTATTCTGGGTGTGGATATTTGCATGATCTCAATATTTGTGAGTACGTTGAGAGCGTCACTAAGGCCGCCTTGATGAAGTTAGGCGTACTGAACAAGGTGCTTCTCGAGCATCTGTGTCTTCTTTACAAGACCCAGGTTCGCTTGTAGGTGGAGCACTGTTATAATCTTTGCGATGGATCTGCGCAGTATTAGTTTGACGCTCTCGGTCGGTTGCAGCGGCGAGTAGTCCGCATTATCGACAGTCTCAAAGTCACCGAGTCCCTTGAGCCTTTTCAGTTGCGAAGAAATATCGCCTCCATGGCAGTCCATTAATTATATCATGGAGTGTTCTAAAGAGTTATTAAAACTGGTCCCCCTTTCCCCCTTCTCTACAGGACAACACGTACTGGTCTCGGCAGCCACCGCTTTATATTAGTTGACATACATTCTCGTACTAAACGGTTCAGTTCTTCCTTTCTGTGCCGAGCAGTCAAAACCTGGAACTTAATACCAGTGCACGGGATCATGGAGAGAGGGCCTCTATGATCCCCGGTCCATCAAACGGGGCGTGAAAAGCATCTCACTAGGCCACCAGTGTGGGTTGCCGTGCTGCATAGTCCGCAATGACAGTGAGGACGGTGACTGCCACTCCTGGATGCAGTTCATGCTTTTCATCAGGCAGGGCAGAGTCATTTTGTGCAGGGCAATACTGTCTGTCTGTTAACTTTGGTTAATCTTTGGAACGACTGGATCGATTTTGACTGTAATTTCACTGGCAGACAGTTGATGTTATAAGGAATAACTGAGGCTATTTTTAGAACAGCTGCGCTCCGCGGTTATAGTTGTAAAGGTACAACCTAAACCACGAATAACATCGCAGGGTGAATCTAGTTTAGTACATAAATACTAACCTTTCATTACAATAAATACTATTGTCAACATAAATATACGCAAGATATACATGATATTAGTTTACTTCTAAATGTATGAAACTGAAAAGACATTCAAATTAAGGAAAACAATTACGTACTTTATCGATCATTAAACTTGCTGGATCATAAAAAGCTACCAATACAAATTGCTCAATCAAAACTCGGTGTTAAACGACTCATTCGTGGCTTTTCGTCGAGGAACGATCACTTTACAAAGCAGTCCGGAGTTGGTCATAGGCCTCTCCATAGAAATGTTACCATAAAATAGTAAACCGTTAGATTACAAATTATCTCGCGAGATTGTGGACTGTCGAAAAAGAACTGAAATACCGAAAAATAATGCGTTAAATTGTAAGCAGTACGTTACGGCTCACAATCTGACAGTTCACAATCTACCGAGATAAATTGTAATCTAACGGTATTTACAATTTTACGGTGACAAAATAAAATTAAGGTAAATAACCACTTGTTTACGATAATCGGAGACATGATCATATTTGTATAATCCAAATATGAATCTTACGAGGCATGCCTTTTAAGTTTTGTAACTAGAATCTTAAAGTACTTTTTATTGTTTTTCAAAGTATTCACCATGTAGCTTAATACACTTTTGTAGCTTAATAACTCAAACCAGTTATTATAACATTTATTCCACTTTAAAGTGGGGGTGTTCAGTGGCTGACTTGAAAGCATCGACTGCTTCTTCATCGGAATGGAACCATTGACCACGAAGACTTTTCTTAATTTTAGGAAATGTAAAGAAATCGTTAGGGCTTAGGTCAGGACTGTATGGAGTATGTGAGAATTTCTACTTTTTCCTGCTTCAAATACTCAATCGTTTGACGAGCGCTGTCTGACCTTGCGTTGTCGTGGTGCAGGATGATGCGTCGCTTTGAGTTAGATTTTCGAAGTTCGGCGATGACTTTTGGTAAACAAACTGTGGTATACCACTCTGCGTTAACCGTTCCAGTTTTTCCAACGAAGGTGACCACCATCTTCTTTGAAGTGCTTCGAGAACGAACAACTTTAGTCTGCTTTGGCACGTCTTGAAAGACTCAAATTGTAGATTGTTGTTTGAAATCAGGATCTTAGGCATAGATCCAAGATTCGTCACCACTGATGATGTCGTAGACGTAATTTGACTCTCCTCGGTTGAACCTTTGCAGAGTTTTCTTACACTATCTCACACCAAGCGCTTCATGCAAGATCTTCTGAATAGTTGTCCCTGAGATGCCTAATAGAGCCTTTATCTCTCGATACGTCACATGACGATCTTCGAGAATAAGTTGTCTCACAGCAATGATGTTATCTTCAGTGAAGGCGGATTTGAGGCGTCCTTCGCGAGATTTGTCACCAACACTAGTATGTCCACGCTGGCATTCTAAATACCATCGTTCGACAGTCCGCAGACATGGGGCTTCATCACTGAACACAGATGTTAGCTCTTCAAAATACTGAAGCCGTGTCAGGCCTCTTTTGAAGTTGTAGATAATTATTGCACGAACATTTTCCTTAGAAAGATTCATTTTCGTAAGTAACCTGACAGATTCCAATCGACGCTGTGACGAAACAATAGCATTAATCCTAATACTTTCAACTGTTTTGAGCTTCAAAATTTAAATACATTCGAATATAGAACAGTTCCAAATTCAAAATTGCAGGGAAATATGGAAACGAAAAAACTTAAAAGGCATGCCTAGTATACAGAGATTTTGGAGTCGCTCATGATTATTTTTTGTTTTTTGATAGCTTCGATTGATACTTAGTAACCAAATAATTAGTACCCTCTTAGATACTTTCGATATCCGCATGCCTACTGGATTTACTAATAAACTGGATAGTTAGCGGAAATAAATATCATATATAGGACACTTTTAAAATAAATACAAGTTTGAACAACAACATAAACTTTATTTGTACAAAATTTCTTACAACTAGTATATACAAAATATCACTTGACTTATATTTTCACTAATAAACAACTAATCTTAACATACGTAATTTCTTTTAAACGTGTTATCACCTAAATGCTCCTGAACGGTCGGACCGATTCTCAATTCTCAATTCTCAATTCTTTATTGCATTTCACAATGTAGGTTTACAGGTGTTTACATATTAAATAAATAGTAACAATTGTGAACCCTGTCGGGCACAGCAACTTAGGTTATCAGGAGAGAGGAAGAGGGCTAATTTTAAGGTACTTAATTATATTATTATTAGTTACATATTATTTCGAATATTTATAACACACGTATACATACATACATATTTATATACACATAGGACGAAATTATGTGTATATCATTATTAGGCCGTGTGGTGACGGATTAAGAATACAGAGTGTCACCCGATTTTACACACATCCCGCGGGTGTCGTAAAAGGCGACCAAGGGATAAATTACGCAAGACAACATCAATGGAAAGAGAAGGAAAACTTGAAACCAACCCTATACCAACCCGTCTGGCCAGCGTGGTATAGTAGGCCAATACCTCCTTTCTAAGGAGAGGCCTATGTCCAGCAGTGGACTATTAAAAGCTGTTGATGATGATGTATATGTATATGTTATGTATATGTAACCCGCAGTCTGTATAATTCAGGATTTCTATACAACGCCTAGACAATGTATACAATGCCGGATGTGTACAGACAATTCATGAAATATCTTAAATAATAGGGGTTAAAGTATGAAATTACCGTTTTATTGTAATAAATAAATAAATGAATACATATTTTCGGACATCTTACACACAACATCATCTAGTCCCAAACTAAGTAGAGCTTGTACTATGGGTACTAAACAACTGATATAAATACATAAACATACTTTTTTTTTCTAAATACATACATATCATACATAGAAGACACCTAGGCTCCGAAACGCAAGATTTGTGTGTCACACAAACATTTATTCAAATCAAATCAAATCATTTATTCTGCAATTAGGTTACATGAACACTTTTGCAAGTAAAACTTTTTTTGAGCAGATGAGTTCGGCCTTTCCTAACTGGACTAGCCCTGAGAAGAAAGGACGAAACAAACTCAGGGATCACAGTCTCTTTTAAAGTCCAGACAATATTCTTAAATGCAAAAGACATATATAAAAGCGATAATTACAATTATGTCACAACCATAATAATTTAAAAAATGTCAACAATAGCAACAATTTTTTTTTTTTTTTTTTTAATATGTAATGTATTCCGACCCGGAGATCGAACCCGAGACCTCTTAATCAACAGCCGCATACACTAACCACTAGACCAACGAGACAGTCAAGTAATAAGTACTTCGAATTGACATAGAACCTTCATGGTTTGAGATATTGGAGTAAAAATTTTTTTAAATCGTACCTATGACGTTGTTCTTTTAAAAAATGATTTTTTATTCGGCTTAGACAAGAAAGATGGATACTTCGAAAATTCGAGTGATTTTTGAATACGAGTTCCGACGCGGAACTAACGCTGCAGAAACAGCTCGCAATATCAATGTTTGGAGAGGAGCCTGCTAATGAACGCACCGTGCGATTTGGATAAACGCTTTCGTGATGGAAATCTTGATTTGAAGAACGAACCAGGTGGAAGACCGTATACACATGTGAATAACAATGAATTGAAAGAGATCGTGGAAGCCGATCCGAGCCAAACTACCCAGGAATTAGCAGCATGGTTTAACGTAACCTTACCAACAATATTGACTCATTTGCGTCAAATCAATAAAATAATATGAAAAATGGGTGCCTCACGATTTGACTGATCTACAGAAAGAAACGCGTGTTGAAACTGTTAAAATAATAGTAGCAGCATACATTTTATTGATTATATTGTTTATAGTGATGACAACACTGTCTCTGTTTTTTGTCTATGTTCGTTATGTATGGCTGAACTAACTCCTAGTAATTTGTGGTCTTCTTTGTAAGTTAAAATAAAACGGCAGCTTAACTACAGGTTATGGGCTCAGACATGCCTATCTGTTAGCTAAAGTCAAATTAGATTTTGGAGTGTGAAGACAATACATACATGTAGGATGTGTGAAACGAAACGTTAAGGTGTGAATGAGAGGAGCGAGAGGGAGATAGCCAAATGGCGGTGCGATGTGCGTGTGAAGAAGTGATAAAGATGTAGGAAGACGTTAAAAAATGATATAAAAGTTAGAATATCGCGTGTGTCCGTGAAAATAAAAAAGTACATAACTTATTTTATTAGCCACGATTCCTTTTCTACAGTTTTGGGGGCTCGTCCGGAATCGAGGCCCTAAGGATGCAACGTGGTTTTTTTTTTAATTTGAATGACGACGGACTACAAAGACGAAGTAATACTGTAAGAAAACAAAATTGAAGACGAAGACTAAATACTATACGAAGACGACGGAAGACGAAGACGAAATACGGTACGAAGACAAGATGTTGGATGTCAGGGACAGCATCATGGACCACATCACACCTACTCTTAGAGTAAATGGGCTCAAGACCTAGACGACAACGCTGAAATATTCGGATGGTCTGCCCTACAGACCTTCAAACGAGAAATTTCTAATGAATACCAGGCGTTATATTTGATTTGAGCCAAAAATAATTCCGAAGACGCTTTGTGTCATTCTAATTTCTTGGAATTTTCAACAGCGTCATGTACATGTTAAGAGACCAGGTATAATTGTAATGATATGACGAGCGCCTAAACAAATGATTTCGTAAGCGATGAAACAATGGTCATTCCGTCAAATGCTAGTCAGGTTGTGTAAACCTTTAGTTTCTGTAGGCCCAGCCAGATACATACATTTAAACAGTGTGCGAACTCAGAAGTTCACAAAACGATATGTGGTATAAATTTATGTAGAAAAAGATTAAGTATGAACGCAGTTAAACTTGTTACGACGGAACGCATCGGAACGAATTAATGAGAAGTATTTAGGTGAGTTAAAGAGGGGAGAAAATTAAGATGGTGGATACGACGGATCACGGTTTAGGTCGCAACGCATTACAGTTTTATCTATATATATAAAAATGAAACCCGTTTTCCTTGGTCACGGCATCACGCGAGAATGGCTGGACCGATTTCACTAATTCTTTTTTTATAATATACCTTGAAGTACGAGGACGGTTCTTACGGAGAGAAAAAATTAAAAAAAAATGTGAAAAAGTCTAAAAACAACACTTTTCTATATTCCCATACAAAAGATTCGTAATAATACTTAAAAGTTAATTTGAACTTTAATACCTTAACATAAAGTTCAAGTTTTATTGGAGGGATTCCGAGAAGGCAAAACAATTGAGTGACGTTGAATCGTCTGATAGGCGGTACGAAGTTCGCGGGGTCAGCTAGTTTTAAATAAACGTCTACGAATTGCCAAATTATCCCACAAATTGAAGGTTTGATGGTGATTAGCATGGTACATTTTTGTAGTTCTCGCGATCATCTGTGAAGTCAACGGAGACCGGCACGTGGCTACGGGCGCCGCGTGTGCGACGATGACGACGGCCGATATAATTACGATGGTATCGGTGCTTACGGTGTGCTAACTCAAGATTTGGATGCAATATGATGAAAAACGAAGGATCATCAATGGATCTGAGCTCGATGTTGCACTTGACTTCGGACTTAGTACCTAAGTTCAGTGGGCACGACAAAACCTATCCGGTGACACGATGGGTTCAAGACGTGGAAGACAACGGACAAATATGTAGGTGGACTCCGATTCAGCAGTTGCTGATGGCGAGGAGGTCGCTGAAAGGTACTGCGCGGTTGTGGATGCGGGCAGAGCGTCAACACAAAACTTGGGATAAATTGAAAGCGGCGCTGAGCAAAAAAATTCCTGACACCGGCTATCCAAGGCAATTCATGAATTTATGAGTAACCAAAGCAAAAACGTGACGAGAACTGCCTCGACTACATGATGATCATGAAAGAACTGGATAAATGAGGGAAGATGCCAGACTACGTTGCTATCAAATACATAGTCGATCACGAGACTAACAAAATTTTGTCATATTGCGTAACTTCGAATGCGGAACTCAAAGAAAATTTTAAAATTTATGAGACTTTTATGGAAAAGATGAAGTTGGAGCATAAAGTGGAAGAAATACGCACCAAAACAAAACGGTCCGACTCTTCTTTCCAATGCCGAGCAGTCAAAGACTGGAACTCACTACCAGCTCACGTGTTTCCTTCCCACTATGATCCCAGGTCCTTTAAACGGGGCGTGAAAAAGAATCTCACTAAGCCGCCATAGAGTGGGCCGCCATACTTTATTGTCTGCATTCGCAGCAAGTGTGGTGGCCCCCACTCTTGGATTCTGCTCATGCTTTCCATCAGGCAGGGTAGAGTCATTTTGGATGAAGTCACAAAAGTGAAAAACGAATAATTGTGGTGATTGTGATGTTTCGGAAGGCACTAGGTCCAAAGTGCTTTAACTGCGATGAGTGTGGTCAAATTTCACCGAAGTGCCCGCTGAAAAAATGGCGTAATTACGACATAAACAAAAATCACGATGCAGCACGCGACAAGTGGAACCGGAAACGGCGAACGGGCGAAGCAAACTATGTTCGGTTAATTATCGTTCAGTCATACAAATCACATGTTACACGACTCACGAACTGACATTGACCGACTGACGGATGACAGCAGTGGCAGTAAACGTCAAATCGAGTTCGACATTTACGATGAAAACAACAACACAAAAAACCTTTAAATTCACGTCACGCATAATTCTATAATCTTCAGTGACGTCAGTGTTTTATGCTAACGTCAACATAGAAACGAACAATAAATACCATAACACTGTCCGGACTTGGTTTCACCTAAATGGAAACATTAGGTTGTTTGACAACAGACATTGTGATCGACGGTATGACTACGTGGTGCCTAATAATAATAATAGTTTATTCATTAAATAATTTACAATTTTCTCTTATAGCTACTAATCTTATTTAAAAACAATTGTGAGCACTGAATAAGAGGTTGCCGTCGACGACCGTACTAATATAAATTGTGTTACAGTCGCCTAAAGATTATATGCGTTTTAGTGTTATAATAGGTCACGAATTTCTAACAAATGTACTAATAGTTATTAATGGTAATGCTGTGTGGATGTAACCGGTTAAATGGGTGAATAAAAATAATTGTTTTAATTGCATTGTTGAAGTTGGTCATGTAAGTGATAGTTTACTTAAAGATGAGGTGATGCAAATGGTTGACAGCTATCAACCATGTCAAGTTAAGAAAGCTCCTATTAAGCTCAAAATAATATTGAAAGATGATGTCCCTCTGGCGCAGCGTCCACGTCCCATTTCCCTGAAGGAACAGATTGTAGTTGAAGAACAAGTGGCTTGAGCAGGGAGTTATACGCGTAAGTTTCTCTGAATATGCTAGTCCCTTAGTTCTTGTTTGTAAAAAAGTTGGCGCTGTACGAGTATGTGTGGACTATAGAAAACTTAACAGTAAAATTGTAAAAGATGAGTTTCCCCTGCCGATAAGTTGGCTAAGGCGATTCATACACTGCCCCGCGCTCCGTCGCGTAGCGCGGAGTGGCAGATTTTAATATTGTATGCAAGTACATCGATTAGTATAGAAAACACGCCAGGTCCACACACCAAAAACGCGCCAAAGCATGTGAGCGTGTCTCACTAGCAGATTCTGCCGCCAGGCGCGTGGGCGCGGAGCGGACCGCAGCAGTAAACACACTGCGCTCCGCGGTATCGCGCCTGTTTTCGTGCTTTAAGGACTTATTCACGATGAATCTGGACACGGATAGATTTATATACGTAATTGAACAATGCCCAGCAATTAGGGATATGAAATGCAAAGAATACAAACGACGACGACCAAATGGAAAGTAACCTTTAGTTTGGTGCTGGCCGCGTACAATGCCGTCAGGCGCGGAGGCGCGGTAAAATCTGCTCGAAGAGGCAGATCTGCCTCCTCCGTCGCCACGCGCGGTATCTGCTGCCCCGCGCCCAAGATTTACTCACAGATTTACTCAAGAAGGATGTCAATTTTGAATTCAATTGTGAGCAAAGAAATGCATCTAATTTCTTGAAAGAATGTTTGACTACTAAACCAGTTTTAATAATATTTAATCCACGATTAGAGACAGAAATGCATACAGATGCGTCTCGTCTTGCTTATGCTGCTACACTCATGCAACGATCTGAGGAAGACGGTGGTCTACATCCAGTATATTATATGAGTCGCAAGACTAATGAAGCCGAAAGGCAATATTTACGTTATAAAATCAATCAAAGTGGTATGCAATGGGAGAGGCCTATGTCCAGCAGTGGACTGAGATGGGCTGATGATGATGATGAATTGGAGGGTCTGGCTATCATAGAAAGAGTAAAAAAAATTAGACATTACCTGTATGGTTTACGTTTTAAAGTCGTTTTAAAACCGATTGTCAAGCATTCCAGATGAACCTGAAGATGAAAGATTTGTGTACAAGAGTTGCCAGATGGGCGTTACTTCTCCAAGAATTTGACTTTGTAGTTGAACATCGGCCAGGACCAAGAATGAAGCATACTGATGCGTTAAGTCAAAACTCATACGTGGCAGCTGTAACTCTACTCGATGATATAAGATGAGCACAACAGTTAAACGATGGTTTGAAAGTTATTATGGACATTTTACAGGAGAGAACTTATTTACGCTATTATCTTGATAATGGATTGCTCTACAAAGGAATGGAAAAGCATTTGGTGGTTACCAAATCAATGAGATTATCAGAAGAGCTTATGTAAATGGTCATGTATCAAAGAAAAAGATGATGGAATTGATAAGTAAAGGCTATTACATCAATAATCTTGATAATAAAATTGAAAAGTTTATCATAACTTGCATACCTTGTTTACTAGCTACGAGAAAAGAGGGGAAACAAGAAGGCTTTCTGACGCACATTGTGAAAGAATAAAGGCCATTGCATACAGTTCATTTGGACCACCCTATGACTGAAACAAAGAAGCAATACAACCATATACTGACGATTATAGATGCATTCACGAAGTTGGTTTGGTTTTTTCCAACTAAGAGTACAACAAGCAAGGAAACAATTACATCATCAACCCCTAAAGTCCCACTGCTGGGCTCAGGTCTCCTCTCAAGAGAGGGTTAAGGCCATACGTCCCCACGCTGGCCGAGTGCGGGTTGGGGACTGGCAAGACACGTTGTGGCTACGTAATCTTGCTGTTGGATGTTTTTAAGCCGCCCGAAGGCCTCCAACTAAGCTTCACGACTGCTATCTTATGATAACAACCGGGACCGACTGCTTAACGTGACCTCCGAATCACGGAAACGCTCATAACATATAATGCCACAAACGGTCACCCATCTAGGTCCGACCGCGCCGTAGTTGCTTACCCTTGGTGATTGTTTCCAATCACCTAAGGCCACTCGGCTATGAGCGCTTCAGGAAACAATTGAAAAGTTAAAAATACATCAACAACATTTTGGAAATCCGACAAGATTTATAACCGATCGAAGAATTGTTTATACAAGCAATGAATTTCAAGAATATTGTGAGGAAGAATATATACAACATGCAAAATTTACGACTGGAGTACCTAGAGGAAATGGGGAGGTGGAAAGAGTTCATGGTACTTTGATTTCTATACTAACAAAGATGTGTATAGAAAACCCTACATTGTGGTACAGGCAAGTAAGTAGATTAAAACGTTTGTAGGCTCCTTCTTTCATCACCATGAACCAACATAATTTTTTACTCACATACATACTCTTTTCTTCCTTCACCTCGTTTCATCTATATGAAAGCTGGAAGAAAATAAAACGTCATGTGTAAAGTAAAAAATCAAGAGACTCCTCTGCTCGCGATGCCTAAGGCTTATATTATTTATTGTAATTAGATCGTATACATATCCAAGCTGTTTCTTCTTAGCACCTTCTGTATATATATTGTAAATAGAGATTGAATACCGGGATCCCGGACCGATTTTTCTTCGGGATTACAATCCCGAAATTTCCCGGGATTGAAAAAGAAAAATCTAGACTAATAAACCTTTTTTGTTCCACTCAAATCTTAACCAAAACTTTTTTAAACTCGACAAAGTTAATTTCATTGTTCTAAAAATTAATTCACGCATAATTAGGCATAGAAGTTTTTGAGAATAGTAGTAAACATAACAAAAGAGACATATACGGCTTTATAACTCGAACGTGATCCGACGCTTTTTCTTTGGCTGACTAATTAGGCATTGAAATTTTTTACAATAGTAGTAAACATAACAAAAGAGACATATACGGCTTTATAACTCGAACGTGATCCGAAGCTTTTTGTTTGGCTGACTAATTAGGCATTGAAATTTTTGATAATGGTAGTATATGTCTCTTTTGTTATAGAGACATATACTTTTATAACTCGATACTCTTTACTTTTGTTAACAATTTTGTTCATTTTGTTATAATTCATATTTGTTTCTTTGTTTTTCCTTTTCTTATTTATTAAAAGTTAGTTTTCTTTATTAAATTGTGTTTATTATTAAACTATTTCAAATTTTCGTATAATCCCGGTACCAGTACCGGGATCCCGGGATCGCTCCGATACGATCCCGAAATCCCGGGATTGAAAAATCGTCCGGGATTTGCAATCTCTAATTGTAAATAATAAGTGCGCTATATTAATAAACTTATTTGTACAAAAACTAAACAACCGCAGTTTCTATATTCTAAACATTGGACCACCTCAGCGCTCTTATACGTTGTTTAAACATTACTTTTGAGACAAGCATAAACACTACCCCTTGTCAACTAATGATTGGGACTAAAATGAGATTAAAAGAAGACATTGAAATCTATGACTTGCGTCTACAAGAAGAAAGAGACAGCTATTCAGAGAGAGATAACCTCAGGAAGAAAGCTAAAGAACGAATTCTAAGGGTTCAAGAAGAAAACAAATAATTTTAACAAGAACAGGAAAGAAAGTATCAAGTACAATGAAGGAGATTTAGTTGCGATAAAGTACGCACGTAGTCTGGCATGGGGATGAAGTTGAAGGCCAAGTATTTAGGACCCTATCAAGTTATAAAAGTAAAGAGGAACAATAGATATGATGTGAAGATACTTGACCCCAATACTAAGGCCCTGAGCTAACATCTAATTCAGCAGATTTCATGAAAGCAATGCCAGATCTCAATTTTTTAAAACCTCAAAGGTGGTGTTCGTGTATTAACTTTCGTTTTATAAAGTAACTACACTTGTTGTAATTATTAATAACTAGCTTTCGCCCGCGGCTCCGTCCGCGTGTATGTTGGTTATCGCGGTAAAAAGTAGCGTATGTCCTTTCCCAAGTTCAGTTCTATCTTCATACCAAATTTCATCAAATTCGGTTCAGTGGTTTTGGCGTGACAGCGTAACAGACAGAGTTACTTTCGCATTTATAATATTAGTAGGGATCATTATGGTTGCCATGCAAGTGTGTTATGCCTAGCAACCTGTGAAGTTTTGACAGGAGATAAACAGTGATACATTTCGACATCTACGATTTATGTATTTTAATAATCCCCTAACTTTGGCCTTTGTATCTCGATTATTGCAGTAAAAAGTAGCCTATGTCCTTTCCCAAGTTCAGTTCTATCTTCATACCAAATTTCATCAAATTCGGTTCAGTGGTTTTGGCGTGACAGCGTAACAGACAGAGTTACTTTCGCATTTATAATATTAGTAGGGATCATTATGGTTGCCATGCAAGTGTGTTATGCCTAGCAACCTGTGAAGTTTTGACAGGAGATAAACAGTGATACATTTCGACATCTACGATTTATGTATTTTAATAATCCCCTAACTTTGGCCTTTGTATCTCGATTATTGCAGTAAAAAGTAGCCTATGTCCTTTCCCAAGTTCAGTTCTATCTTCATACCAAATTTCAGCAAAATCGGTTCAGTGGTTTAGGCGTGAAAGCGTAACAGACAGACAGAGTTACTTTCGCATTTATAATATTAGTAGGGATTATTTGTAATGATGTGCTATCAACTGTATTATGATTATACCCTGTATTAATACTAGTTATGTTGTTCGTAATGTAAACCAGATGCTACTTATGTTATTCAAATGATGTTACTATTTTGTACTTAGTTGAAAGATACTCTGGTGTAATGATGAAAGATTGACTGAATGTCTGAGGACGGACAACACGGTTAAAGTTGACCGAATGTGGCATAAATTTTATGTAGAAAAAGATTAAGTATGAATGCAGTTAAAATAGTTGCAGAGGAACGAATGAATGAGAAGTATGCAGGTGAGTTAGAGGGTAGAAAATTAAGATGGTGGATACGACGGATCACGGTGTAGGTCGCAACGTACTAGAGTTTTATTTTAAATAAACGTTTTATCGAAATCTACGAGTTATTATTGCCAAACTTTATTGACTGCCTTGTTGGTCTAGTGGTTAGTGCATGCGGCTGTTAATCAAGAGGTCTCGGGTTCGATTCCTGGGTCCACAAATATTTGTTTCGGAGTCTGGGTCTTTTCTATGCATGATATGTATGTATTAACAAAAAAAAAGTATGTTTATGTATTTATATCAGTTGTTTAGTACCCATAATACAAGCTCTGCTTAGTTTGGGACTAGATGAGGTTGTGTGTCACCACCACCACAATCAACAGCCACTGCTGGACATAGGCCTCTTCTTGGAAAGGAGGTTTTGGCCTACTATACCACGCTGGCCAGACGGGTTGGTATAGGGTTGGTTTCAAGTTTTCCTTCTCTTTGCATTGATGTTGTCTTGCGTAATTTATCCCTTAAGGTGCGCGTCCATTGGCCTGCGCCGGACGCACGGCACGCAACGGATTTGCCGATGGCATGCGTCCACTGTATCCGATTTTTTTTTATTTAGTTTCGAGTTTGTCGTGAGTTGACGTATTCGATCATGGAGATTGATGAAGATATCATTGTTATTAGTTGCTTATTGGAAGATGAAGAAAAACGTAAAACTAAACGTAGAATGTGTATGTCGGTTATCGCAGTAAAAAGTATCCTGTCTTTTCCCAGGTTCAGTTCTATCTTCATATCAAATTTCATCAAAATCGGTTCAATGGTTTAGGCGTGAAAGCGTAACAGACAGAAAGACAGACAGTTACTTTCGCATTCATAATATTAGTAGGGATGTAAAGCATAGGCTACTCTTTACTGCGATACCCGACATAGATACGGACGGAGCCGAAGCCAAGAGCTAGTTTCAAATACAGTAAGTCTAGTCGTTTCAAATTAGGCCTAATTCCGAACCCAATCTAGTTTGGCTAAACAGTCCAGAGGAATAATACACAAAGTAATTCCGCTTGCAGTCACTAGATGGCGTTGTACGATATTTTTGATTTACGTAAATCACACATGTAAAATGTTCTTATCTATTAAGGAACAAACTTGAACTCCGAGTTGGATGACTCGTGAACTTCTTTGACTAGTTCAGCCAGTTCACCAGCACCATAGCCAAGTAGTTGTCTCAGATCACAGACGAATTTGTATACGAATCTGTAAGAAGAAAAAATAATCTGTAAAAAATATATCTTAGTTCGAATAACTTTATAAATAAATATTTTGGACACGACATCACCTAGTCCCAAACTAAGCAGAGCTTGTATTATGGGTACTAGACAACTGATATAAATACAAAAAACATACTTTTTTTTACCCGGAGTTCGGAGTTTACGTGTGAAAAGTTGAAAATACCCAAACTCAGAAACAAATATTTGCAGATCATACAAACATTTGGTCTGACCCGGGAATCGAACCTGAGACCTCTAGATCAGCAGCCGCATACGTTAACCAATTTCATCTTCCTAGCCTTTATTCTTAATGCTATTTGGGGTCGGCTACTAGTTCAACCGGTTTTAAGTGAATATTAGTTTTTCCACGAAGCGACTGGCATCGGACCTCCGCAACCCTAAGGGAGAACTGAAATTCGAAGATTGAAGTAGTTGTCAGTATATTTGACTTCCCAATAACGATTGTCATAGATGTTCATGACAACTGGGACCGACGGCTTTACGTGCTCTCCGAGGCACGGGCGTGAATCACCGCCAAACTTCCAAACTCCGGGCACCTATTAGGAATTTCCTAAGAAAATCCAAACAGCACTTTTTGAACCGACCCGGGATTTGAACCCGAGACCTCTTGATCAGCAGCCCCATACGCTAACCACTAGACCAACAAGGCAGTAGACCTACATCTAGGAAGAAGAAGAGTATATGAGGTAGAGGAGAGAAGGAGGTAGAGGAGGGAGAGCGTGTACCTCTTGCCGGCGACCTTGGCGATCATGTCCCCGTCGTAGTAGTAGCGCAGCGCGCGCGACAGCTTCTCGTAGTTCATGGCCGGCTTGTGCTTGCGCGCGCCCCACAGACGCGCCACGCGCTCCGGCTCTAGCAGCTTGAACTCGCCCTCGCCACCTATCGATTTTAAAAGAATAGTACATTGTTCACCGAGGGAGGAAAGAGACCGATTACTAGCGAGAGGGCCACAATACTCCCGAGGTAGGAATGGGACTTTCACCCGAGTACTACACAGTGCTTTATACTACACCTGTGACGAACATTTAAAGTATTTTTAAAATAAAATCAAAACGTAAGACACCATGTAAGACACAATTTATCTTAGAATTTGACCAATATTTCTCGCTTCTTTTGTTATTTTTTATTCTTCACAAAAGGATGTCAGTGGCACGGAGATTCCATATTTAAATTATATGAAAACTCCTTGGGCAGGCGCGCGCCATAGATAAGATAACACATGAGAAATGAAAATTCATACAACTTTCTCTCCCGCTAAAACACGTTAGAAATGGATTTTCATACATTTTTTTCTCCCGCTTATTTAGGTCAAGGAAAAGACTAACGTTCTCTTTTCATTTTCAGGGAATATTAACTACTGTTCAGATCAGGTGTAGTATAGACTTCTTTAGAATCGTTGAGAATGGATGAAAAGTTAAGAAGTAATAGGTTAACTTAGTGTGGCGACTTCCACATACAGCGCGACGAAAACATACACCAGCGCCATCTACCAAAGAAACATTGAACTACGAAGAAAACAAAGATCTATACGGAGCAACTACTAATCCTGAATCGCGAAAGTGACATTCTCGCGCCGATTAGCATATATACAACATCCGAAGATCCTCCCTTTAAGTTGGAGGAACATGACACCCGTTCCTCCACAGTGGTAACCCCGTCTGCATGCAAAACATACTGCGCCGACCCCAAATAAAATTGGGATAAGGGCAGGCAGATGATGACTTCTTTGGAATAGTTGTGATTTCAAGTCGGATGCAACGGAAAAAACGACAGGTAAGAGACAAAGCGCGGTCAGACCTAGTCACGTTAAGCGGTCGGTCCCGGTTGTTATCATAAGATAGGAATCGTGAAGCTTAGTTAGAAGCCTTCGGGCTGCTTAAAAAACATCCAACGGTAAGATTATCTACATAATCTTCTTTGACTAGTTAGACACGCTGTGGCTACCCACAGCGTGTCTTGTAAGTCCGCCACCTGCACTTCGTCAGTGTGGGGATGTATGTTAGTTAGTTAGTTTATCCCTTAGTAACCACACAGACAACTTCACATCGCACATCAACAGCCTTTAACAGTCCACTGCTGGACATAGGCCTCTCCATAGAAAGGAGGTTAAACTCAAATGACTAACTTATGACTTGTGTCCAAACGTACCATGCCACCGTATAATGTGGAAGTATTCAGCGCTGGTGAGCAACTCCAACAGGAACTGCCAGAGCTGGATCTGTCCGTTGTTGCCGTTGCGAGACGTCACGTATGACGTCATTTCCTCATCGATCGGTGGACGTACTACTATCTGTAAACATATAAATAACACTAAGAATCTATGAAATAAAACTGAGAAGTGAACGAGCATTCTCAGAGCTAATTCACAATATTGACAATAATAATATTATTAATTTAGTTAAAAAGGTACAATTAATCTTACTAGTATGATAAATGCGAAAGGAACTCTTTATCCGGCTTTGACAGTAAAACTACTTCATCATCATCATCATCTTCAGCCCATCTTAGTCCACTGCTGAACATAGGCCTCTGCCATTGCACAACATTTTGATTGATTTTGGGCTTCTCGCATCTAGCTCCTTCACATCTTGCGTAGGTGGCACCTCGCCTGTTGTTACACCACGTTTACAGAGATGGTCTCCACTCCAGAACTCTTCTGCCCCAACGGTCATCAGTTCTGGGGCAAATATGGCCAGCCCACTGCCACTTTAGCTTGCTGATCCGGTGGGCTATGTCGATGACCTTAGTTCTCTGACGGATTACCTCATTCCTGATACGATCTCTCAAAGAAACGCTTTGGACCAAATTGGACCTTTAGTATTCAAAATTACTTTCACTTTAATGTAAAAAGTATGGGGCGACGTTATTGAAATATTTTCAGAAAGCACCCCACGCTTTGTTACATGAAAAAAAAATTCTACTTTTTAGTTTAAAAGCGTGTTTCTTTAGTTTTTTTTAAACTGTTACTTTTTTTCTAGACTAAAAAAGACTAATTTGTTTAAACATTTATTTTTCAAATTAGTGTATTGTCATCGGTCCTCGATATATCTACAAAATTTGAACGAAATCTGGCTGTCTAAAGTGGGTCAAAATCGCACCCTAAGGAGTCGGTTACAAACATACAAACATACAGGTGAAGCTTATAAAAAGCTTGTAAAACCAAACAAAAATATCTTTATAAGTTTGAATCTATCTGAGATTAGCGAGACATTTCGAAAGCATACCTGTTTTGGTTTCTTCTTGATAGCTGACTGCGGAACTTCCAAAGGATCCTTGACCGGCTGACTCGCATCTGTCTGTACAACGGCTGAAAACAATGAATAATTATAATACTTAAGTAACATTATGATCACACATCAACAGTCCACTGTTGGACATACGTCTCTATTGTAAGAGAGGTTTTGGCCTACTATAGAAATTAGAATGCCTTGTTGGTCTAGTGGTTAGCGTATGCGGCTGCTGATCAAGCGGTCTCGGGTTTAATTCCCGGGTCGGACCAAATGTATGATCTGCAAATATTAGTTTCGGTCTATGTATACTATGTATGTACAATGCATATGCATTGTACAATACAAAGTATTTACGGTACCTACATTAAAAAAAAAAAAATTTTGTCTGTCTGTTCCGGGTAACACTGTAATAGCTGGACCAATTTTGATGGACTTTCACTGGTAGAAAGCTGATGATACAAGGAGTAACTTAGAGTAATTTATTTTAGACTAGCTTCCCTTCGCATTACTCGCGATTTACAACAATATCCGCGAGTCTCGGCTTGTCGGATACTAAAATTATTATTCAACTAGCTTTCGCCCGCGGCTCCGCCCGCGTGTATGTTGGTTATCGCGGTAAAAAGTAGGCTATGTCCTTTCCCAAGTTCAGTTCTATCTTCGTACCAAATTTCATCAAAATCCGTTCAGTAGTTTAGGCGTGAAAGCATGCATTTATAATATTAAGTAGGGATTTTAAACAGTACTTTTCTAGATCGTGGTATACCACACAAACTCTGTTTAATATCAGTTTAGATACGTACCAATAAATTTACACTTCCTCAACAACTCAAAATGGGTCCAAAACAAATCACCAGGATCTGATGGTACTTTCTCTCTGAAAAATTAAAATATTCCGTTAAAAGTTAGTTGTTAAATTGTGAGTTTTTGATTAATGTTTTATAAGCTCTAATATTAGTTGAAGAATGAACATATTTTAATTGCGAGATCCACGTTTAAAAGTAACTACTTGATTCCGCATATTTTCGCTAGATGGCGCTGAATAATTTTTTTACTCACCATTCTGATATTGGAAATTCAGACGTAGATACGTTCATGATAACCAGGACCGACGGCTTGACGTGCTATACGAGGCACGGACGTGAAACACCATCACTTTCCATACTCCAGGTTGTTGTTAAGAATTTCTTGTAAACAAAAAGAAAACCAGACAACAGTCTGACCCGGGACTTGAACTCGAGACCTCATGTAGCTTCGTAGCCTGTAGACCTCACAAGAGTACCACTATCCTTTCCTGGGTCGGACCATATCGACGCTTGAAAAGCAACTTTTACTAAGCGACAGAAATTCCAATATCGACTTATATATATTGCTCGAATCGCCAATTTTTTCTGCGTCGATTGGTGTAGGTTTCATACTCCTAGAATGAATTTTATGTCGCTTAGATACCACGTGTTTTTTACCAAATCAACAATTTTAGGTTCACTTAGCGACAGAAAAAATGACGATTTTTAAATATTTTCCACTTACGAAATTATGTTACTTGAAATAAAAACTTGGTCAGTTTTTCATATATTAATATTTTATTCAATTTATGTTTATACATTTTTACTTGTTTTTAATTTTTAAACAAATGAATTTAGTACATTGTACCCGTTAAAAGCAATTTTATTTAATGTATTAATGTAATTTTACCTGATGTGTACTTTACTTCTAAAGTCGTGTGTTTAACTTTACCTGAATTAATTAAACAGTGATTTAAAGTGTAGATAATTTTGCCTATTCGATTCCAATACAAGTTATTACTCTTGTATATATTTTCCTGATCATTTTTAAAGTTAATAATGTCGGTAAGATAACTTTCCCTGATTTATTTCGATAGGAACTCAGGCGCTTAGACATTTCTACCTGTTTGAAAAATGTAGTTCACACTAGTTAAGGACGTACCCAACTTTTTACAACGGCGCGTGAGTAAGCGCATTGAGCCGCGGAACGCGTATGGACACGTTGACATTTGAGCGAAAGCCGTCGCTAACGAATGACGTGGCGTCTGTTCAGTGCGGGATAGTAATACATTTTGTCGTGAATTTCGATTCAGTTTAAGTAAGTATTTTTTAAAGTTAACACGAAGATTATATTTTGAAATAACACTATAAGTGTTTATGTATTCATGAGCATGGTTATTAATGTTGGGTTATGTTGTATGTTTTAGATGAGTAGATACTTAGTTTATTAATTATTATTATGTAAATTTTTAAGGTTCCAAAATAATGAATCAAGGCAGAAAACGACGTAGTTCAACAATGTTAGAGATAGCAATGCTAAAAGCTCAAATAAAAAATGATCCAAAGTGCCGGAAACGATTGAGTTTTGATTTACACACAGTAAGTAGCTATTTTTTATCATCTTTATAATACCTACAGGTGAATAGCCCACCATCGCCCAAGACCGGCAACGTACTTGTGACGCCTTTAGTGTTGGATTGTTCTGATAAGGATCAACTACATTTAACTAGATACATAACTATCTAAAATCTGCATTTTCGTAGATCGGAAGTCCACGTCGCCGCGGTCACGGGATAAAAATATCACTCCTTAAAAATTAGATGTTACGATGGGAATGTGGCACGCTTTATATACTTTACTTTTATACATTTTTGCTTTGTTTTTATGTGTGTTATATATTTTTTAATATTCTTTAAAGGTATTACGCGATGACTCAACTTCGAATAATGCTACGCATGAACAAGACCCAATTTCTGTGCATACTAATGCATCTGATATTGCTGCTTTAACCGTTAACCCATCCGATGCTTGGTGTCCTAATAACGCATCAGAGCTTTCTAACGAAGTTTTACCACTTGCTTCTGCTAACATTAACGTTTTAAATAATGACCCCTTCCTTGTTTATGATAACATGACGCATGAATTCAATTCACTAAATTACACTGAAACAGATGCAGATGCACCAATACCAGGCACTTCTGCGACCAATCAAAACCAACAACTTATTACACAATCTACGACCTCAGGTTGCAATTTTTCGTCTTTGTCAGCTGGTCCAAGTAAAGATCTCAACAAATCTAATTCAACTAGAAGTAAAGTTGGAAAAAGAAACTTATGGAAGAATGTTATAAATTATATTGATTATATGTCAGATCAAGAAGATTTTTCTACATTTTATGGAGAGTTAGACGACTCAGATAATTGGACAGAAGGACAGCACGTAACAGAAGAGTCCGAAGATAGTGTAAAATCAGTTGGAAAAAAGGGAAAAGAAAAGAAAAAATATTCTAAGAAAAAAAGTAAGACTACAGATGAGATGTTTGGAAATGAAGAAGAGGAAATTGTCGGAGAATCGGCGCTAAGACGTAAAAAGTCCAACTTGAGAAAAGAACGTTCTAGAAATAAAAATTCTGGCCAAGAATATACAAAAAAGACCGGTGAAGTTATTCCAGCAAAGAAAGTATTACCTAATCCATGTATTGGTAAGAAATGTGGCAATGAGTGTGGAAGTCTGACTGAAGAAAGAAGGGAAAATTTATTTAATCACTTTTGGAATCTTTCTAAAGAACGTCGCCGTGATTGGTTGGTATCCATGTCACAAAAAGTTGATATTAAACGCAAACGTACTGATTCTGAGAAGCGCAATTATACCTTTAAATATTTTATTAATGAAGGCGAAGGTAGGATGTTTGTTTGTCAACAGTTCTTAGCAGCAACTCTTAACGTATGTGATAAAACTATTTACAATATTGTGAAAAACGCTAATTGGGGATGTGCAAAAGAAGATATGAGGGGTAAATGTGAACCTTCAAACAAAACTAAACAAACTACTATAGATGGTCTTAAGAGGTTCATCAAACAGTTGCCAGCTGTTCCGTCACACTATTGTCGCCAAGATTCAAGCAAAGTTTATTTACCTCAGGAGTTGAAAAATGTCTCCAATTTGTATAAAATTTATAAAAAACATCATTTAGATCAGAGTTTGGACGTTGTGAGCGAGAGAATATTTCGTAAAGTCTTTCATGAAAACTTCAACATTGGGTTTCACGTGCCTAAGAAGGACAAATGTCTGAAGTGTCTTCAATTCGAAAATAACCTTGAAAAAGTCAAAGAAAAGGATGAACATGAAATAGAGAAACAAGAAAGTTACGCAAGATTTAAAATTCATAAAAACATTCATAAAAAAGACCCTACTACGTTGTGCGCCAGTTTCGATTTGGAAAAAGTTCTAAACACCCCGTATGCACAATCTATGCTTTTATATTACAGCAGAAAATTAGCTGTGTACAATTTTTGCATTTATGAAAATGGAACGCGAAACGTTTTCTGTTACTATTGGGATGAAAGTAATGGCAAGCGGGATGCCAATGAGATCGCGACAATATTGAACAAATATATACAAACAGTAGATGACAGAGGAAACGTTAAGCGACTACTTTTATATTGCGATTGTTGCCCAGGACAAAATCGCAATCGTACGGTATTGGCAATGTTGCATGCGTCATTACAAAAATGTAAAAACATTGACACAATTCAAATCAATTTTCTCCTGACAGGACATACTTACATGCCTGTGGATACTGTTCACGCAATAATTGAAAATCGATTAAAAAATACGACAGTCTATGCACCATCACAATGGTACACAATTTTTTCCACAGCCAGACAGGACCCAACTCCATTCAATGTAGACAGTCTGAGCTTCGAGGATTTCTATAAATGGGACAGTGTAAGTGATAAATATTTTAAGGGTAATTTGACAGGCAAAATTAGCAAAATTCGTGTTATGACTTTTAAAAAAGATAAAAATGCGAAATATAAAATGTCTATGAATCCTGAAGCTAAAACCTATGATGTCGAAGTGCAAAATAAAGCTAAGCTCGATATCTTAGTTGTACCTTGCTATCAATCGCGGCTTTCGATATCTAAGGCGAAATATGATGATTTGGAAAAATTATGCACCAATAAAGTTATTCCTAATTGCTTTAGACATGAGTACATGGACATTCCACGTGCAACAACTGTCCCTGATACTCTACCTGAATCTGACATTGAAGATAGCGATTTAAACTGATTCCTAACATTAAATTTCAAAGAATTTCATTTAAGTTGTTTAAATATATAATTAACTTTAGTAGCATTTTGGTATTTTTTATGTTGATTTTTTAAATATTTGCTTCGTTAATGAAAATCAAAAACTATACTTTGATAATTACTAAGCTAATAAATTATACTGATCTCAGATTTTTTAATTTGTTTAAAGCAGAACGGCTGATTTTTTCTTAATAAAGAATTTTTATTACGATTTCTTTTATTTCACTACTTTCCACCTTAAAAATGATGTTAAAAACGTCGTTTATGAATGAGTACTTATAGGTAATAGTAGTGACGTAGATAAATATTCTTGAATTACACTTAAAATTAGTTACTACTTAGATTTTTTTACGTGATTAAATATCAATAAATGAATCATCTTAGATAAATGTTCTTGTTTATCGATTCTTAATATTTTTCAAAACCTATTTTTACTTATGATTGATTTTTTTTTATTAGCACTTAGTAAATTATACTTGTTTTAAATTCTAGGTACTTTTTTCCTATGCGACATCAAATGCCATAAATATAAGTACTACGTATCTTATTATAATGACAAAGATAACCCTAAAAATAAGTATTCTAAAACTCCATGAATTATTTAAATAAGTTGATCCAGTCCAATTTTATGATTTTTTTTCTTTTTTTTAAAACTTTAAACTGCTCTCCTGTAAAATTTACTAAATGTCGCTTAGTCAAAGTTGCTTTTCAAGCGTCGATATATTTGTATGATCTGCAAATATTTGTTCCGAAGTTTGGGTGTCTTCTATGTATAATATTTATGTATTTATATCAGTTGTCTAGTACCCATAATACAAGCTCTGCTTAGGACTAGATGGCGTTGTGTGTAAGATGTAAGAAAAAAATATTTATACTAACTTGAATTCAACATTGGTTATGGTGCAAAGTTCAGCCCCGCTGATGTTCCAATCTGAAAGCCTGACTCCGGCGAGGTTAAACTGCCTGACAGCCCACTGTATCCACAGCTTAACATGCTGAACAGACCTGGTCAGGGTGTAACACACAATTTTAATACTAAGGTAGATAACAATCAACATTCGAAGGTCAAAAACTTTTGATGTAGATTTTTATTAAGAACAGAAGTTGTTTTTTTTTTAGAAACTGATTGTTCAAACTTCGTCGACTTTAACCTGTACTGGATATGTCGCGGGTTCAATTTCCGGGTCGGAATAAATGTTTCTTTAATAAACATATATTTGTTGTTTTTTTATAAATAACTTTCTCCCGCGATTCCGCCTGCGAATACGTCGGATATCGCGGTAAAAAGTAGTCTATGTCTTTTCTCAAGGTCTAGGACTATCTGTGTACCAAATTTCAGCATTTAAATCCGTTCAGTAAAGCCGATCAGACAGACAGTGTTAATTTCGCAGTTATAATATACTAGCTTCCTCCCGCGACTTCATGTTAAGAAATACGACAAACAAAAATAATATTAATTGTCTATGGTATTGTTAATCTGTGGCAGTAAATTAATGTCTATGGGTGTGAATAATAAAATTAAAGACAAATGAAATGGTTAACAATATCTATTATAATAATTTTAACAAAAAGAAACCTACTTCAAGTACGAGTACCCAAATCGCGACAACTGTAAGCTACGTCCATTCAAATGCAAAAATATTTTTTTAATCGGTTCATAAACGACAGAATTATCGCTGAACATACATAAAAAAAATGATTCCGACGAATTGAGAACCTCCTCCTCCTTTTTTTTTGAAATCGGTTGTAAATGGATGATTTAAAAGAAATGTGATTGTAAAATTAAAAAATAAAAGTATCAGTAACTGAAAGTGTATTTTGTTATTCCAACTAATTAAGATGCTTCCAGCAAATTTAGGACTCCACTGTATGTGGGTTATCGCGGTAAAAAGTAGCCTGTCTTTTCTCAAGCTGTAGGACTTAAGGCTTGCCCGCACCCTCATCAGACTGAACGGAGACAAATTCCGCAAGATCATAGGAACCCTAACCGGACATTGTCTCCTACCTACACACCATAGGAGTAACAGATAGCCCTCTATGGAGAGGATGCATGGAAGCAGAAGAATCGCCACAACATGTCATCATGGAATGCATTAGTGTGGCAGAGTGGGCACAAATTCTACAGTCACCAGCAACATTCCAGAAGGCCTGCGGAACTCTTTGGAGGCTGCTTTCCTTCTGGACCAACCTAGGCTGATTGGAGTAATTGGGAAAAAAATCTTTTCGCACAATGGTCCAATAGCTAGGACTAAGTGCGGAAACCGCCCAGGAAAACTAAACTGAGCTGTAGGACTATCTGTGTACCAAACTTCATTTAAATCGTTTCAGTAGTGGTGTCGTGACAGACAGACGGACAGTTACTTTCGCTTTAATAATGTATTAAAAAGTTATCAATGAACACGCTCTGCTTAGTTTGAGACTAGTTGACGTCATCATCATCAGCATCATCAACAGCCTTCAACAGTCCACTGCTGGACATAGGCCTCTCCTTAGAAAGGAGGTATTGGCCTACTATACCACGCTGGCCAGACGGGTTGGTATAGGGTTGGTTTCAAGTTTTCCTTCTCTTTGCATTGATGTTGTCTTGCGTAGTTTATCCCTTAGTCGCCTTTTACGACACCCGCGGGATGAATAGGGGTGGTGACACTCTGTATTCTTAATCCGTCAACACACGGATAGATGACGTATCTCCTGGTATTCACTTACCATTCATTAGGATCATCAGGCACCCTACTTCGATGCTCAGTGTTGAATGTGGAGTCAACCACCCACTTGACGGTAGCAGCATGGGGTTGTACAGCACTTTCATCCACCATTTGCTCGTCGACTGACATTGTGGCTACTTCTGGGTCAACAACTGTTGAGGAATAATAAGTAAATGAGCTATGAGTTAGAGATTTGACACCCATCAACAGCATACGGTAGGTACATAGGCCGGTAGGTAGTAGAGCCAGGCAGGTTTCATCACGAATAGACCGGCTCGACCGGGGCAGTACTACCCTCACACAGAAGACCATCCTAATAATGACAGCATTCTTGCTGGGTAGTGTAAGACTAGAGGCAGAGGCCCAATAATTCTGCATCATTCTCCCGAACTCGCACAATTGCCTACCCGCACAATGAGGATGAACCCTACTTCTGGATTCAGCTCATGCTTTCTATCAGCAGAGTAGTCACTTTTGTTGGCTTGAATATTAAAAAAAAACAATCCACTGCTAGATTCTTCTTAGAAAAGAGGTTTTGGTCTACTATACCGGGCTTCCTTCATTCATTATTTCGTTTTCTTTTCTGTGCTGTCCTGCCGTGGTTATTAAGAGAGCACTAAGTCAAAAAAAAAGCGACCAAGTAGGGTTCGCCCATAAAGGGTTCCGTCATATAAAAGTTTTTGTAGTTCGTTGTAACTTTCATTGATGTTTAAATAAAAGTGTTTTGATTGAAAGAAATGTAAATTGCGGTTTATCATTTATGACGTATAAAAAAAAAGTACTAACTAGATCTCGTTCAAACCAATTTTCGTTGGAAGTTTGCATGTTAATGTACATCATATATTTTTTTTACTTTTATCATTCTCTTAAGTTAGATGTTACATGGGGGGGGGGACATTTTACCACTTTGGAAGTGTCTCTCGCGCAAACTATTAAGTTTAGATGAAAATTATACTAAAAACCTCAATATCATTTTTGAAGACCTATTCATAGATAAATAATCCACACATAAGTTTGATGAAAAAATAATTTAAGTATGGGGAACCCCCAAAACTCATTGGAAGTGCCTCTCGCGCAAACATTTCAGTTTAGAAAAAAATGATAGTAGAAACCTCATCATTTTTGAAGACCTATTCATAGACACCCCTCACGTATGGGTTTGATGAAAAAAAATTTTTTGAGTTACAGTTCCAAGTATGGAGAAACCCCCAAAATTTTTTTTTTTTTCTATTTTTGTGTTATAATTTCGGAAAAAAGTGGCTGTGACATACGGACGGACAGACATACAGACATGACGAATCTATAAGTGGTCCGTTTTTTTGCAACTTGGCTACGGAACCCTAAAAATGTCTGCCTTTGTCTTATTGCCTTTTCGATTACAACAGCAACGTGGTCCTACATAGATTGCTCTCTTAGCCGTCTCTTAAGACACCCACAGGATGGATAGCACCGGGGAGACTCCGTATTCTGAATCCATCACGCAGACAAAATTTGTTTGCTAGAACTTACGGTTATCATCCGTCTGGTGCGGCAGCTGCACCAGCTCTTCATCAGGTTTCAACACATCCAGGATGTTGATCTTCCTCTCAGCTGCTCTGATCTGTATATTCACTTGTACCACACCTTCGCCTCTGATGCACTGTTCAACTAAAGTCTTGTGGTTCTCTAACTGAAATCAATACATAACTTTAATTAGTAAATTTAATTGATTTTGGTTTTCAAGGGTTCACATGTGGACTGCAGGGATGGTTTAGTAAATTAGGCACACATCCTGCCACTGAGCTGACTATTGCGGGTTCAAACCCCACATAACTCAGCTCAGTAGAAAGTACTTTGTCTTTTCTTCTCAGACTTTAATATAAATAAATAAATATTTCGGACATCTTACACAAAACGTCATCTAGTCCCAAACTAAGCAGAGTTTGTATTATGGGTACTAAACAACTGATAAAAATACATAGACATACTTTTTTTGTAAATACATACATATTATACACAGAACACACCCAGACTCCGGAACAAATATTTGTGGATCACACAAATATTTGCTCCAACCCGGGAATTGAACCCAAGACCTCTTGATCAGCAGCCGCATACGCAAACCACTAGACCAACAAGGCAATCAAATACTATACCCAAGATTATTTTGACTTGGTTTTACCTGAATGTCAGCGGAGCAACTGACATCAGACTTCTGCAGCACTGAGGGCGAACTGAATTTGAAGGTACTAGTCACCAGTAAATTTAGTAACTTCGAAATCGAACCTGAGACCTTGAATGGCAGTCGCATACGCGAACCGCTAGACTAACGAGGCAGTTTGTTTAATACATAACTACGAAAATACGTACAATGATATTTGTGGGATTGAGGGTGGATCGAAAATAAATTGTGTAATTTACTTTTTATGAGAATTGAAATTCAGAGCAATACCGGTATCTTACCATTTTAGCATTTTGTAGCCAGAATGTGTAGTCTGATAAATCTGCTCCCAATCTTCTTTCTAGCATCGCTCGGAGACGAGACAATCTAGTCCTGATATCCATTAGTTGCACTATTACTTCCTCTGTAAGTAACAAATTATCATCATTACTATCAGTTGATATTCCCCTGCTAAATGAATCATCATTATATCAACAGCCTTACAGCCAAGAGCGTACAGAAATAGTACTAGAAGCTCATAGCCAACCTAGCAATAGACCTATGTGAACAGATAAATGACATAAGGCTCAAAAGGCAACATATATATGGGACTTCATTTGAAAACGGTTGGTATTATTGGCACATAGGATAATGAAACACGTCTTCGTCTGTGCTGGTCAACAGTTCAGTTTGTTGTGAGCACAACAAATTGAAGTTTGTTTAAAGAAATTTTTATCAGTTTCTTTCACTCAACGCTCAATGGTCTAATGTAAACCATTTAGTTATTTATGGAGGCTTGGGTTTTTTGTTACAACCAACAAAAACCCTAACTTAAAAGGAGATGGTTTCCTCACTGGAGGAACTATCTCTCCCGCCATTGTATTATCCACAAACAATCTGTTATAGGCTTGTGGAGCCAATAGCAAGATGAAAAGAGAAGAAAAAAAAATATCAACAGTCTACTGCCGAACATAGACCTATCCTTATAAGAGAGGTTTTGGCTTACTATACTTTGCTCAGCAGGCAGTTTGATATAGGGTTTGTTTAAGTTTTCCTCCTCTTGGCAATGATATTATCCTGCGAAGTTTGCTCCTTTAGTTGGCTCTTACAAAAACCATTTGATGAATAGAGGTAGTGACACTCGGTATTCTTAATCTATCACCACATGTGTATCCGAAACTACTGGATGCAAATAGTAGCAGACTGGTCTTTTTGTTGTGCCTTGGGAGAGGCCTATGTGACGGGAGAGGACGGGTTAAGAATACAATTTGTCACCACCCCTATACATTCCATGGGTGTCGTAAGAGGCGACTAAAGGAACAAAATAAGCAGCAAACATCACTGCCAAGAGAAGGAAAACTTGAAACAAACCCTTTACCAACCCGTCTGGCCAGCGTGGTATAGTAGGCCAAAACCTCCTTTCTAAGGAGAGGCCTATGTCCAGCAGTGGACTTTTAAAGGCTGTTGCTGTTGATGTCTTTAATGCACTGCAACATGATTTAGATGATGTTGATAGTAATGTAAGCTCACCACTACTTTCCGTACTCTGCATAGTGTCATCCTCATCAGCTGCATCCGAGAACACAGCTAACGGTGTCTGTAGAATTTCTCCACCAGAGTTCATTAAGCCTGAAGGAAAGAAATTTTTTGTTAAACAATGCCAATTTTAAAACCTATACCTATGGGAAAATACTAGCTTGTACAGATAGTATTTTCCTGTAAGCCTGTGGGCAGGTGTTTGTAGCTGTACCTTTACAACATCAATGACGAGACAAAGCTTCTTCTTCTTCCTAGCCTTATTCCCAATATTATTTGGGGTCGGCTACTAGTACAGTTTTAGGTGTTTTTTGGGTATGTATTTATATCAGTTGTTTAGAACCCATAATACAAGCTCTGCTTAGTTTGGCACTAGGTGACGTTGTGTGTATGATGTCTGATATATTTCTTTATAAATGTTTAACAGTGACCATAGACTGCAGAGTTGGCCTAGTGGTTAAAGTGGTTGCAATCACGCTTCGCACTACGCCAAGTGTTGTCTGTTCAAATCCTACACAGGATAACACTTTGTGTGATTCTAAAATTGATATTCTGAATTGTATCTGTTTCTTGTATGTTTGTAAAGTCCACAGCAATATATTTCAACATGTGAGAGGAGACGAACTTCTTAGCATTCCATGGATTCACCGTGCGGGTGGCAGGTCCATCGTGTGGCAGAGGGAGAAACCCAGAGCAGTTCCCAGGACTTGCGCACGAGCTGCGACCCTCACCTTCACTGCTTGAGTTGCCCGCCCTGCCAAATTACCAAATTGGCTAAATTTGGTAGGAACCTGTTAGTGCAGCCTTAGATACTCATTCTAAAATAGAACTTACTGCAGTTCTCGACTAAATTAATGACATAGCCATTTTTGTTTAGGTCATTTGTTAGATCGTAGTATTTATTAAATTTTATTGCGTGGTCTTTAGGAATGTTGGTTTTCCATGGTACAGTAAACTCTACTAGTATCTAGGTCTGGATGTCGAAACACCAACATCCTCTGTCACCAACAACCAACACCAGCTGTCTTTTTAAAAAAATAAGCAAAACCACAGGGAATATTTGTATTTCATGAATATGTATAAGTAATTGTAAAAAATTCAAGCTGTATACCTTTGAATTTTATATGATTTAAACAAATAATTTAAATAAATTTGGGTCTCTCAATGTTGTATAAAAAATATGCTCTTGAACTTAAACTCACTAGTACCTTTATTCCACTATTTAAGTAATGTATTTTCAACAATTTTAACAAGTGAGTTTAATTTCAAGGATGTATGTTATTGATTTATTTCCTGTAACAGCCCATCGCAGGCACAATAGTTTTTAAATGAGCCTTACATCAACAGTGCAGTATATCACTCATTTTATAAAAAAAATTACAAACCTACAGTTTTATAAACCTTTTAGCGAGTTCTATTACACGCTACTACTAAACTTAATAACTTTCGAGAATCATTAGTAAACATATTACTTTACCAACTTGAATTGAAACTCTAAACGGAAAATAAAACAGGAAAAGTATGCAACAACTCTTACGATGAATACTTTAAACATTATAAGTATAGGTTAATATCTTACCCAGATCAGATTCAGTAACATATTGAGGAATAATAGATAACGGATCTGAATTCTCTACGACATTTTCATCATATCCATTTTCCCCTTGCTCCATCTTGATAGCTCGCACATTTAGTAGTTCTTGCAATTCGTTTAAGTCCGTCACCTCCATCACTGTAACACTTACACGGGAACTTACACACGATACACAAGACTTGTTCGACTATGTTTTCGAAAACAATATACCTAACAAAAGTTGTAATGAGATTAGATTTGAAATTTTTAGGAAAAGGAAATCATTCAGAGGGCACTTCCGCGTGCGCCAAAACCTTATCCCATAAACAATTGTCGCTATTTGACAGTTTGTCCGAACTGACATAAAGATTTGTCTATGGTTTATGTGTTAAATTGTTAATATATCTACTTCAAGAAATTCATAATCAAAATTGAAATCAAAATTAATTAAAAACTGGACTAATATATTAGTCAAGTTTGATTTAATTTCAAATAACTTCAATTTAGTTGGTTCAATTATTTTTCTTTTTTTTTTGAAACTGCTTAGTTCATATTAAACATTAATAGGACGCCACGTACAATAAAAAAAAGAAATTCTAAACAAATGACGATCAAAATTCAAAATTCTTATCTTTATTTTAAGTTGCTATGCTTTCTGTGGAGCTATTAAAAATTAGTGAAAATGGCGGGAGGCTTGACTTTTGAAAAATTTTCTGTGAGTTTTTTGTTTATTATTTTAGTATTACCTACAGCAAATTTATTTGTAAGTAGGACTAATTCTACGAGTATTGGTTGGTTTCCTAGTTCTAATGTAAACAGCCAACAGTCGTTCTCCCAATAAACGTCTACTCTTAGAATAATTATACAAGTAATTATTCTAAGCGTCTAATAATATTTGGTCCTCCTGGTTACTTATCAAATCTGCAACAAATTACAAAACAGATTTGATAGTTTTGTTACATAACTAAACGATAAAATCGAGTCTAAATATTTTTTGTTTAAGTTCATTTGTTGTTGTATTTTAATTTTAATTGTTGTAATACTTGTTTTCTCTTTTTAATTTATTACATTTAAGCCATTGGATTTTTTGTTTCTATATTAATTATTTTTTAGTATTGTTTTTTTCTTCTCGCGGCTACCCTGTCGTGTGGGATATCATTAGATAGGTCTTTTAAAAACAATAAAGGGTGTCCGAGACAATTATTTGAATCCTGGGTTGGACTAAATGTTTCTATGATCTACAGATATTTGCCTCAGAGTTTGGGACTAGATGATGTGTGTCAATTGTCTGACCCGGGAATCGAACCCAAGACCTCTTGATCAGCTGCCGCATACGCTAACCACTAGACCAACGAGGCAGTCAAATTTCTATAGTAGACCAAAACCTCTCTTACAAAAGAGACGTATGTCCAACAGTGGACTGTTGATGTGTGATCATACTGATCATAATGTTACCTAAGTATTATAATTATTCATTGTTTTCAGCCGTTGTACAGACAGATGCGAGTCAGCCGGTCAAGGATCCTTTGGAAGTTCCGCAGTCAGCTATCAAGAAGAAACCAAAACAGGTATGCTTTCGAATTGTCTCGCAAGACCAATTTTTCATTGTTTTTTAGGGTTCCGAAGTTTATGTCTCGGAACCCTTAAAGATTCGTCATGTCCGTCTGTCCGTCCGTCCGTCCGTCCGTCCGTCCGTCCGTCCGTCCTCGACCTACCGTCCAAACGTAAATATGTGTTGTAATTACGTCGACAAAGTGCTACAATAAAATTATGAAAAATATTTTTATTTAGGGTACCTCCCCTACACGTAAAGTGGGGATTGATATTTTTTTCTCGCAGCTACCCCATCGTGTGGGGTATCATTTGATAGGTCTTTTAAAAACAATAAAGGTTTTTTAAAACGTTTTTTTGATTTCGATATTCGTTTGCGAGATATTCCACTTTGAAGAGCACTTTTTTGTAAAAACAGCCCCCCCCCCCCCTTTAAAAGTTAAACGGCTGGCTCAAAAAATCTGGAAAAAATTGTGATGGTGGTGCATATGATGAACTTTAAAGGAAAACTATAACGGAATAGATGACTTTGTTAGTTCAGGAGTTATAGAGGCTTAACTTGTAAAATGCGCTCACTTGGAAAACGTCATACAAAATTAACGCATTCATACGTAAACATAACAATTATCTATTGGATACAATTTTAAATCCACGTACCATCATGGGTGACTGAGGAACCCTCTCCTGTTCGTGGCCTGACACGCACTTGACCGATTTTTGTTGTAGTACGAACATAATCCCTAGATCACTAACTTTATTTTTCAACACTTATTACCAGCCTTCGTAGTTCTGACTAAACTGTCAGAAAATAAGTTTCAAAAGGCCTACTTATATACAAATAACTGTTTTTAAACTTTCGCGACTTTTACACATACTCATGTTTTTACTGTAAACGGGACTTATTCGCGATAATATTATAAAGGTTACGATACCTTCTATTTTCCGACGTTTCGAACGGGTTATACCGCTCGTGGTCACGGGTAGACGGGAAAATAGAAGGTATCGTAACCTTTATAATATTATCGGAATAAGTCCCGTTTACAGTAAAAACATGAGTATATACAAATATATCTAAAAGTCTGTTTGTGCCAAATGAATGCAAATAAAAATTCATTATTTTTTAGCACTTTCTCGATATGTTTTATCCATCCATATCCATACAGTTTCATCTATCGAGTACTGACCATTTGGAAGGTAAGTTGATGACAGAAGGACGGACATGAACTACGTAACTCTAGAAATGATATACATTATTTTTATGTTGTAAAAACTAAAAAATAAACTTAAATATTAGAATCAAAATATATTATTACTAACATTATTCGTCTTAATTTTTAGCTTGTTAAACAAACCTTTGGTTCGACCCGGGCATCGAATCCGAGACCTCAATCACAGCAGTCGTTTAAGCTGCCACTGCACCACTGAGATAATAAATTCAAATATGAAGTCAAATAAGTATATACCAAATTTTTTTTTAATATGTACTGACATATATTGATTTTTGAAATACCATTACATTTATCATAACTGTGAGAGTAATTAGACCAAGATGTATAATGATGAATAATATAAAACTTGTTTGATTGTTATTTTTTGTAATTTTTCGTATCTTTTTACACGTTTTATATGAGCTTCACTTTTATAAAGTCCCGCACGTTGACATTGCGATGGAACCTTGTCACAATAAGCGCTACGTGACGTCATTAACCGCAAAAAAGTACAGATGGCAAACAAAGAAATCTTGTCTGTTAGATACGTTTTCATTTATAAACCTTTTAACTAGAAAATTTAAAACCAAGTATTTATAAAATCAATGTTTATTACAACAATTTAATAATCACCCTAATATTATAAAGGTGAAAGTTTAGGAGTGAGTATGTTTGTTACTTCTTCACGCGAAAACGACTGGACCAATTTTGATAAAATTTAGATTAGCATCTAGATTTAAACATAGGCTACTAATCGCCGCGAAAACTGACATACACGCGGGTGGAGCCGCGGGCAACAGCTAGTTTAAGACTAATTCTTCAAGTCCACTTATATTATCGTCGAAATCAGAATTCATTTCAAAATCCGTTGTGTCAGATTCACTGTCGTCTTCTTCTTCCCACCCTATATTCCCAAGTTTATTTGGGATCGGCTACTAGTTCAACCGATTTTACCTGAATTTCAGTTTTTCCAAGGAGCGACTGGCATCAGACCTCCGCAACCCAAAGGGAGAACTGAAATTCGAAGATTGAACTAGTTGTCAGTATATTTGAGGGCACTGACTTCCCAATAACGATTGCCATAAATATTCATGACAACCGGGACTGATGGCTTTACGTTACGTGCTCGCCGAGACACGGGCGTGAATCACCGCCAAATTTCCAAACTCCGGGCTGCTTTTAGTAATTTCCTAAGAAAAACCCAAAAACACTTTTTGGGCCGACCCGGGATTTGAACCCGAGACCTCTTGACTAGCAGTCGCATACACTAAGCACTAGAAAAACGAGGCAGTTCACTGTCGTATCAATGATAAATAATTCGTCAGTTATTTGGTCACACTTTTAGTCACCTTGGTAGAATTTTGTAAAAGTTTCAAAATGTCCGTCACAAGTTGCTTTGAAATTAACATGTCCTCAGTAGTGTCCTAAGCATTTTTAGGGCACGGCTTATATTTTGTATCAATAACTTAGAGTCCTCTTTCTATTTTACAAAATAATTGTCCACTTTAATTATCATTTCACGAGCACGACTTTCAATTACGTTTTTACTCATTTTAACAGAATAAGTTTTAATTTTAACACTCATCAGTAACTCAGTAGGTAAAACTTGAGGCGAGCGACCAACATTTGGTAACAGGTACGATTTGGGCACGATGTACGAGTCCTTCCCTGATTTTCTGAGGATCACCACAGTGGCCTGCTTCCAGATCCTTGGGAAGTAATGTTCTTCCAGGCATTTATTTAAGAGTGACAGTATATAGTCAGGGTCGCATTCCCCGAGTGCCTTCTTAGGGACTTCGCTGCCCTCTCCAGCTCACCCATGGGTTTCAGCATGGCCCCTTTCGTTGGCCTGATTCGCAAGCTGCCTGACCCTTTGGTGTTCGCGTTGTCCTTTCCGACGTCATCTACCGGATAAAATGTTTCCGCCAACCACTACGCTGCCTGATGTTCGTCTAGCGCAACTCCGTCCTTCCTTAGAGGCAGGTCCTCTTCCATCTTTCTTGTCCTATTTATGACCCTGTATAGCCCCTCCCAAATGGTTTCCCTGTCCTGTTTTTCACAGAACTTCTTCCAACTCTCGACCTGGGCGTTTTTGACTGCCTCTAAATATTCTTGTTTGTGTTACAGGTACAGCTTTACCACCGCGGATCTCCTCACTGGTGCTTCGTTCCTGATCCTGCGTTTCCTAGTGCCAACCCCCCTCGGCGAGTTCTTCGGTCCACCACGGCAAGGTAAGTATTTCTGTATTCTTTTTATGTGGTATTGTCTGTCTTGTGTTATTGCTTTAGTGTAGGCCTGGACTGTGTGTTCGAGCTGATCGTGGTGTGTTATTGTATTTAGTGTTTGTGTAGTAGTACAGGTAAATGGCGTAAATTCTCTGTGCTCTAAGGTCAGAATGGGAGTACCGCAGGGTTCAATATTAGGTCCATTTTTATTTCTGGTGTATATTAATGATCTCCCACACATATTGCAAGATCAACCAAACATTGTGTTATTTGCAGATGACATTTCATTGATATTTAAAGTTGACAGGCGGGCTGAAAATTTTGTTGATATAAATAATACTATTAATAACGTACATCATTGTTTCACTGCTAATAACTTATTGCTGAATGGAAAGAAAACTAAATGCGTTAGATTTTCTTTGCCGAATGTTAAAAGCAGTAATTGTGACATTTTAGTGAACAAAGAGAAGCTAGAATTGGTAGACAAAACTGTTTTCTTGGGAATCACGCTAGACGCAAAATTACAGTGGGGTCCTCATGTAAAATCACTTGCTGGGCGGCTTAGCTCAGCGGCATATGTTGTTAGAAAAGTTCGGCAACTAACGGATGTGGAAACCGCACGATTAGTTTATTTTAGTTACTTTCATAGCATCATGTCATACGGCATCTTGCTTTGGGGACGTGCTGCAGAAATAGAGTCAATTTTTATTCTGCAGAAAAGAGCCATTAGAGCTATATATAGATTCCGCAGTCGCGATTGTCTAAGGGGCCTTTTTAAGGAGGTCAATATCATGACAGTTCCTTGTCAGTACATCTATGAAAACATAATGTAGGTATGTTCGAAAAATTTACATCTCTTCAATCAAAGATGTGATAGACATGGGTATAATACTAGGAATAAAGATAAATTAATTCAACCACGTTTTAGACTCTCAAAAGTGCATACATCTTTTATGGGGTACTGTATTAAATTTTATAATAAAATACCTCAAAACATACTAGATTTAATAGAGAAACGATTTAAAAATGTTGTAAAACGCACACTATGTAAGCAAGCTTATTACAAATTAGAGGATAACATTGCCGACAAGAATGCTTGGCTTAATGCTGGTCCTGCTCCACAGCCACATGATTAATTCTCAAATTATTTAGAAGTTAATATGTATTTCTGACATATGTTAGTTTTGTCTTCGTGATTGACATTCTTATATATTTTTTTGACATTGGATACCCATTTTGTTTCTGACATGTATTATTGATATTAATATATAATTGCATCTTGTGGTTTGACATTTAAATATTTTTGGTATTGACATTATTATAGAATAAGTTACTTTTATTGCCATGTTCCCAATATTTATCGCACTCTTAGAGAGTAGTATTTTTATAAATGTCTTTATTATTATATAACTGCGAACATTTTGAATTGTACATGTGAGCACTTTGTAGTCACTAGTAGCATAAGTTTGTTTGTTGACTGGCGGTTGTGAGTATGTCATGCTCGCTCAAAAGTCCTGCTGGCGGTGGCGTGTGTAGCGGGTTGTTCGTCTCCCTACGATATGGTTGAACTGGACGATGGCTGGTGCATTGGTCATGCTCGTGATACGGGCGCCGCCAGTCGGGGCTGGTCATCTCACAACTTCCATATTTTATAATGGTTTAATTATTTTTAGACACTACCTGTGTAAGCATCTACATCGTTACATTGTCCTCGCATTTAATACAACGCTTTAAACAATGTAACCAAAAATTGTGAGAACAATGTTGGAAAAGATTGTCCATGGAGTTTCTTGTCTGTTCTTCTCCATAAATTCAAATTCAAAATTCTTTATTCACTTAGGATGCAATACATCTCTTGTGACAGGTCAAGATTCTACATGTACATTTATGCCATGTTCGCAAACAATAGGTAGAGCCGGAGAAAAGAACATGGCAATAAAAACTCGCGGCCACTCCTTTTAAATCGCCAATGTTTACATAGTTTTAATGTTTATAATGATATGGGGGTAAGGTGCTGCCACTAATATACTATACACCATGTTAGAGGACTGATGCAAATTATAGTGATTAAAAATTAGAACATAAGCTAATTTAAAAAAAAAAAAAAAACAACAGCCTCAGTGGGTACAACATAGTAGGAGCATCTACTTACAACAAAGGTAAAAACTATATGTGCTCAAATATTGGCCAAATTACTGGTAACGAAAGATTAAATATAAAATATTAATTATAAGATCAAAAGAAAGAGAAGAATGGCCTTTATTCGTCACGTAGAATCTTTACTTACAAAAGTAAAATCATGCTCTTAAACTATGTGATAACAACATTCACATGAGTAGAATAAAATGATAAGGAGCAAGTAGTCAAATCCATTTTTCTTTATCATTTAAAAATTCGTCAACTGTATAATAACCTTTACGTATAAGATAAGTTTTGACTACATTTTTAAACTTTTCCACTGATAGACTCATAAGACTAGCTGGTAACCTATTAAAAAATCGCACGGAAAGACCCATAAATGAATTATGCGTTTTATGTAGCCTATGATATTGACCTACTAATTTATGCTTATGTCTCGTGTTCAACGAGTGAACGTCACTATTCCTGTGATATAAATGCATATTTTGTTTTATAAACATAATGTTTGCAAATATATATTGTGATGCAACTGTCATAATGCCTATCTCTTTAAACTTTTCTCTAAGGGAAACTCGTGCACCTAGTTTGTAAATCGCACGCACTGCACGTTTTTGGAGCTAGCTTTTCATAGGATCTACGAATTGGAACAGACAAGTATCTTCACGACTGACTAATAACTGACTACTTGACGTTTCAAAAGTGCCGTTGTGTTGGTTTATTTGAAATAAAATGGTTTGATTTGATTTAATTTGTGTAGTTAGGTGCATGTCTGACATATATTGGGTCAGTTTGTCACGAAACTGACTCTCCAATTTGCCTTTCGTGTGTTGTATATGCGTGTGGTGCGTTGTATTGTGTTCCTTTAGATTTTCGTAAGTGTATGTGGAATGTAATGCCGTTATGGACTGAGCTCGTGAGATCCTCCTCTACCTTCCAGTCGCTCATCAAGTCCAGCAGATCGACCGAACACGAAGTCACGTCTACATGACTGCTGTACCTTTTTTCGCCTCTTATTGTGTCGAAAGTTGGAAGGTTCCCGATGTTCAAAACGTGCAGCCCGAGCTCTCTGAGCGCACCGCAGAACTGCTCCCCTCTCCTGTCCTGTCCCCTGTCCTGTCCAAGCGAAGACTACCCCGGTGGGGTAGTCCTCGCTTGGACTACCCCACCAAATACTTTTTGCATTCGCGTCACCGCCTATTATCATTTTGGAATTAGCCAATGTGTTGGCTATTTTTCGTAGCTGCTCCATTTGTGGATCTATCTGTTGGTCGGGCTCGAAGTAATTAGAAACCAGGGTCGCCATCCATGCCTTGGTCCGGACTCTTATGACTACAATCCCGAGATTATTAGGGCTACTACTTCAACCAGGTTTATCATAATATCAGTTTTTTCATGAAGCGACTGGCATCGGACCTCCGCAACCCTGAGGAAGAACTGAAATTCGAGGTTTGAACTAGTTTATTTGATGACGAATATACCAATGACGATTGCCATAGATGTTCATGGCAAACGGACCGACGGTCAAATGTGCTCTCCGAGACACGGGCGTGATTGACCGCCAAACTACCATACTCCGGGTTGTTATTAAAAAGCGGCCAAGTGCGAGTCGGCTCGCCCATGAAGGGTTCCGTAGCAGCAAGTAACATCATATAAAAGTTCTTGTAGTTCGTTGTAACTTTGATCGATGTTTTATTATTAGTGTATTGATGGAATGAAAGGGAAATTGCGGTTTACGATTTATGACGTATTAAAAAAAACTACTTACTAGATCTCGTTGAAACAAATTTTCGGTGGAAGTTTGCATGGTAATGTACATCATATATTTTTTTTTAGTTTTATCATTCTAGGGGTGGGGGGGGGAGACACATTTTACATAAATATTCAGTTTAAAAAAATGATATTAGAAACCTCAGTATCATTTTTAAAGACCTATCCATAGATACGCCACAGGTAGTATTGATGAAAAAAATAAATTGTTTTTATTCCATTTTTGTGTAAAAATTTTAATACGGACGAATCTTTATGGGTTCCGTATTTTGCCATTTGGCAAAGGAGCCCTAAAAACCCAACAACACATTTGGCCCGACCGGGATTTGAACCCGAGAGCTCTTGATCCTCTAAACTCTAAATAAACGAGGCAATCAATAATATGTCTATTGGTTATAAACTAAGATGTGAGGTTTATTCCTTGTCGGAGATCCATTATCTTTTTATATATTGTTAGAGTCCAGAAGTGAAAAATAATAAAAATAATTATAATTCTAAACAATTTACTTTAATTCTAAACAATTTTATTTCTTTAATTACAAAATAATCTTAGAAATGCAATTAGACACAAACAACCGTTAATTAAGTAACGAATCTAAACAAATTACAGTTAGATAGACAGCAAGGGCGGTCACATAGGGCTGTACTAGCTGTTAGACAGCTTTCCTCGCACCCACCGCAATTCAGACAGTACTAACTTGTCAAAGACAGCTTTCCACATCTGTTAACAGAGTAGTACTAATTGTCCAAAGACAATGATCCACACTCCGCGACGCATTCGTCAGAAATGCGTACCGATACAACAGATCACTCCTATTTATAACCAAGCGCAGCGAAGTGATGGCGCCACAAAAATGACAACTACCGCCGTTGTGGCTTATACGGCCTCTCCTGACACCCTGACGTCCTCGGCAGGTCCGGATGACCACACTTCTTCATTGTTCTCATTCGCGGTTACTGGAACATGTACAAAAATAAGAGTTTATTGGACGCCTCTGTAAGTACATCATCGTCCAATTGGTCAGTTACTAAAAACAGTTATCAAATTTAGCGTAAACAGTTAGAGTTAACGAATAGTTTTAAAAGATAATAACAGTTAACACGAATAAGAAAGGTTCGAACCTCCAAGGAAAAGAGTGAAAGATTATTTATAATCCGCGCCAGATTAGAAACAAACAGTCACTGTTAGATACATTTAAAATAAAACTAGAAACTTAGTACTAACACAAGAGTAGACTTCAGCATGAAGGTCTACCGTTACCATAAGAACCATAATATCATAAGAACAGTTATCATAAGTGTGTGTCTTAAACATTTAAACTTAAAATTAACAAGACCACGAGTTTGGGGCTGGTTACCCTGTCCATGGGTCTTAAACCTCTCTCATCAAGACCACGAGTTTGGGGCTGGTTACCCTGTCCATGGGCCTTAAAACTCTCTCATCAAGACCACGAGTTTGGGGCTGGTTACCCTGTCCATGGGCCTTAAACCTCTCTCATCAAGACCACGAGTTTGGGGCTGGTTACCCTGTCCATGGGCCTTAAACCTCTCTCAACAAGACCACGAGTTTGGGGCTGGTTACCCTGTCCATGGGTCTTAAACCTCTCTCAACAAGACCACGAGTTTGGGGCTGGTTACCCTGTCCATGGGCCTTAAACCTCTCTCATCAAGACCACGAGTTTGGGGCTGGTTACCCTGTCCATGGGTCTTACCTCTCTCAACAAGACCACGAGTTTGGGGCTGGTTACCCTGTCCATGGGTCTTAAACCTCTCATCAAGACCACGAGTTTGGGGCTGGTTACCCTGTCCATGGGTCTTACCTCTCTCAACAAGACCACGAGTTTGGGGCTGGTTACCCTGTCCATGGGTCTTACCTCTCTCAACAAGACCACGAGTTTGGGGCTGGTTACCCTGTCCATGGGTCTTAAACCTCTCTCAACAAGACCACGAGTTTGGGGCTGGTTACCCTGTCCATGGGTCCATTCCAATATACACACCTCATGCTCTCCACCATCCGCCATACATTGCACCACACCTCACGCACACGGGAATCAGGCCGAAGATTGCGTCTCGTACACACGGTGAACAGGCGGAAGGTTGCATCTCGGGCACACGGAGAACAGACCGCAGGTCCGCTTATCACTGAGCGGCATGCAGGACGCAAGTCCGCACCTCGCGATACAGCGAGCAGGCCGCAAGTCTGCGCCTCACCAGGCAGCAGCAGACACCAGGTCACAGCCCGGGCTCGGCTCGCGTAGACTGCACCTTGCACAGTGACGAGGCTCTCAATGCATCGTTGTCATCTAAGGAAAGCATGAAACATTGCATTAATTTTGAATACGGTATTACTTTAACGTCACCAATATGCTTCATTATCGTCATGAATAATCAGAGCTTTTAGAAGGCGATACTAGCAAGCAAAGCTTTCAGGATATTTAAAAATAACAGTGCCCTCAGTATGTACGCAGTAATATCGTCAAGAATGTTACTAACTTTCACATATCTCTCAGGACGCAAGACCCGGAGGATGTCAGAAAATGTTACAGAAGTCTCACGGTACTCGGTTAAGGATGTTCCCAATAATCGCAAAGCTCTTAGGATATGATACCGGGTCACCAGTTTTGGTTATGTCTGCAGCTTGACGATTGTCGTCAAGCAAACCCGAAACATGTCCAAGTATGCCCACGCAGTGAATTCGAGTTCAGACTAATTGCCCTCAAAGTCATTTTATGAACCAGGGCTTGTCCGACAGGTGTCGTTCAATCACTTACTGTAATAAGCCACCGTCTGCTTATAGTCGATCGTCTCGAGTCTGTAGTTAAACCTTACCATTTACGGTTAGAATTCATTTATTCCTTAAAGATTACAAATCACTTACAAATAAGAAATAAACACAAAAATGACGGTATACAAATTGTGTGTCCAGAGAAACCGAGTTGATTTTATTAGAATGAGAGTAGGTACTTTAACAAAATGTGGTCAATGTTGTTCGGATAAGTTTGTTAAGGCCCACTCACACTCAACATTTTTGTAATATTATGTATTTTATATTACTATTAGTAGTCTTTCAAGATGTGGTTTTTTAAATACTTTTTGAACTGATTGATTGACTGTGCATCCTTTACGTCATTTGGCAACGAATTATACAGTTGTGCTCCCTCATATTTAATTGATTTTTTACCGTAGTTTGTTCTTGGCTTCGATAAAACAAGATGGTGTGATCGCCTTGAACTACGACTTTGAACTTGAAATTTTTTTATAAAAGACATTTGCAAATGCACATCACCAGATAAAATTTTGTGAATTAAGATGCATGTATTAAATTGATAAGTTTGGGCAACGTTAAGTAATTTTGTTTCGCGATAAACTTTGCGTGTAGGCGTCAAATAATGAAAATGAAATAAAACTTTAACTAATTTATTCTGCGCAATTTGGAGCTTTTCCAGGTGAGTTTTAGTGGTGGTACCCCATATTTCTATAAGATAGTCGAGATGGGGTTTTACCAGCGAGTTATAAATGATATATCTTACTTTCAAGGGGAGGCATCTCACTATTCTGCGTAAGGCTCCTGTAAGACTAGAAAATTTCGAACATATTTTCTGAATATGGGCTTGCCATGTTAAGTGGCTATCCAAAATAAGGCCAAGATACTTTTCCCTGTTAACTTTATTTAATGTAACGCCATTGATGGTAAGGGGCTTGTGAGAAGGAATCTTTTTATTTTTTGCCGTGAAGATAATATAATTTGTTTTATTGGTGTTAATGGTGAGAAGATTATTTCGAAAATACTTCTCCAAAATAGCCAGGTCATTTTGGGCATCTTGTATTATTGAATCTATCGAGTGTCCAAAGTAAAAAAGGCAAGTGTCGTCGGCATATAACGTAATATGTCCTTTCAGTCCTATTTCATGAATATTGTTAATGTAGATTAAGAACAATAGTGGGCCGCAGATCGATCCTTGGGGCACGCCGTAGTTATTTTTTTTTTGGTGTACTAGTGCAATCGCCAATTTTAACAACTTGGTATCTATTTTTAAGATAAGACCTAAATATTTTTAAAGCTTGCCCACTTACACCAATGGAGGACATCTTTCGCAATAGCAAATCATGACTAACTGTGTCGAATGCTTTCTTCAAATCAATAAAAATGCCCAAAGCCATATGTTTTTGATCTATATGTGTTTTGATTTTAGTTATAAGGTCCGTACATGCTGAAAGAGTATTCGACTTTGGTCTGAATCCATACTGTTGTTCAAAGAAATAGTTTTTTGAGTTCAAATACTGGCTAAGTCTATTGTGCATTAATTTCTCAAAAACTTTGGACATTATAGGTAATACAGAAATTGGTCTGTAGTTGCCTGGGTCGTATTTTTCACCTGCTTTAAAGATTGGGGTAACCTTTGCATGTTTCAGTGTGTCTGGGAAAGAACCTTCATTAAAGCATTTATTAATGCATTTTGTTAAGGTGGGTAATATGGCGTCTTTTACACATTTTAGAGATTTAGCACTAATTCCATCAATCCCTGTACTTGTGTTTGCATTAAGTTCAACAATTATCTTGTGTACCTCATGTATTGTAGCTGGTGAGAGTTGTGTCAGATGTCCGTAGCTTAATGTTTTACTAATTTGTGGAGCGTGTGTATTTTTGGCATGGTATTGTGTAGGTATTTGGTTCGCTAATATAGTACCGATGCTTGAAAAGTAGTCGTTGAAGCATTCACAAAAGTCTCTCTCGTCACGAATGAAATCAGTACCCGTTGATGCTTTTAACTTTGAGGGAGCACAAGTTTTCTTTATGTTGTTGTTCGTGAGATTGTTTATTAGTTGCCACATCTTCAAAGACTTACCCTCGCAGTCCTTGAATGATTTGTGGTAATATTCCCCTTTCGTGGCCTGGATAAGTTCAAATACCCTATTTCTTTCGTATCTGAATGCTTCTTCTAGTTTTTTGTCATTAGGGTGTTTCTTATGGCGTCTATGTAAATCGTTTCTCTTTTGTATGCGGTCTATCACATCTTTGTTTATCCAATCGCTTTTTGGGAGGTTTAGTATTTTGATTTTATTAATTTTATTTTTATTTATTGCTGTCTTAATTACTTCCTCTAAATCAGTATAATTATCGCCAACATTAGTAAAGTCGATTTCTTCCATGGTTTTATAAAGCTTTGAATATGATATTGCTTGATACTTGACCTTCTTTGCTGGTTCAGGCTTATATTTCTTAACTGCGAGAAAAATCTGTTTATGGTCTGACATTGCTGATTCTATAATTGCTAAGTGATATTCGTGCTCTTGTAAGCTGGTAATTACATGATCTAGTATAGTTCTTGTAGTCGATGTTTCTCTTGTGCAGTAGTTAGGATCAATTTTGTTTAAAATCGTATATCCTTGTTCTGAGACTGTCTCTATGTAAGCAGTTGTATTTCGATCCTTGCTAAGAAGATTATAGTTGAAATCGCCAAATAGAATCGTTCTTTTTCGATTTTTTAGTTGTGCCGCAAATGTTTCTAGAAACTTCTCGCTGTTAGTTCGTTCAGGTTTATAGATAGCTCCTATGTCCAATGAAAACTTGTCCAAATGAATCCAAATGAAGTGGTTGTCGTCTTCACACATGTCACTTAAAAATTCGTGTGTTATATTTTTATGGATAAATATTGACGCTCCACCTCCTCTTGTTTTCGTCCTGAAGTTATAATAATGTTTGTAATTAGGTAGTTGTAGACTTTTAGCCTCTGTTTCATTTTTGATCCAAGTTTCCACTAATATTATAATGTGTACTTTTTTCATTGCTGCTATTATACACTTCAATTCGTCTAGTCGACCAGGTTTTACCAAACTACGAATGTTGGCATACAGAAAACGTAATGATGTCTTATCGGAATTTAGGTCATTGTAATGACAAGTGATTTCATAAGTAATTTTTTCTTTGGACGAACTTTTTTGATTTAATGACTTTGAAGATTTACTCAGTTTTTTGAATCTTGCTTCACTATCTTAGGTGTACCATGAATATACTTTATAATAAGATCCTTCTCGCCACTCTCTGTTCTTAGTTTTAATTGTTCTGCTAATTTCTTTAGATAAAGTTGTTGATATGGCGTTTGGTCAGAAAATATTTTTATATTGTTGTTCTTGATGTGATGTTTATTGCGAAGAATGGTATTTGCTGCTTGTTGAGATGGTAAATACACCTTAATAAGACGAGTCTTATCTGACTTAAAACCACCCAGGCGCTGAATTTTAATGGGGTCTGGGCATCCAGGGTGAGTAGTTTTAAGGATATCTTGTACTTCTTTTAAATCTGATGAATAACGGTCGTCCTTATTTAAGCCCTTCGATTCTAGTATACCCATTATTAGTATATTTTTATTTCAAAGCTGTCTTTCTTGTAGTTCAGAAACGATATCTTCGCAAGTTGGCTGTTCGATTGTTGGACGTATGTGTGATTGTTGAATGTATGTAGCTTTTAGAGCTTGGATATCAGCCTCTAGGTTATTGATTTTATTGTTAGTTGCATCGTTAGCAATTTTAAGGTTGTTGATTTCAATTTTTATATTCTTCTGTTCTGTCACTAGATTTTTGGTAGTCGTTTGTAGTGCTTGGATTTCGTCCCTAATTACTGTAACATCATTTGATATTTTTTGCAAAATCGCAGTCTGATTGTCCATATAGCCCTGTAAGGTAGCCGCGATTTCTTTACGAAATTCGGTAAATTCCTGTTTAAGATCGTCTCGCTCGGGGAGTTTTCTTTTTCGTAAAGTGATTTTAGGCTGCACGGGTTCGTTAACGGTTAACTTAGACAGGTCTGGCTGAGACCCACCAGCAGCTTGCAGTTTAGGTGATGTCCTTGAGGTCATCTCGAGTAAATTAAAATTTTAACCTTTTTACCTTTCTGCTACGGCGGCCAGTCCCAATGGTGAGCAACCAAAAACACAGTAGACACTACAGCACGCAAGTACTTGTCTAACACAGGTGTACGCCTTTGGTTCGATGAGACGGCCACCCAACATGACCCGAAAGAGACCAGGCGTAGGACCGTAGACTCTTTGTACTCATTCGAGTCACGGAGCGTTGACCACAACTTTTAAACTTCGGGCCGTGACAAGCATATCTATAATTAGAAGTACACAGTATTATTAGTTATTGTTTGTTCAACCCAGAAATCGAACCTATATTGAACAGTAGTCGCATACACTAACTGTCGACCCAACAAAGCAGTCGAAACCATCACTAGTACTGACGTTTCAATAAGTACCTCTGTCAGGAAGAAAAAGATCACAATAACCTGAGCTGGCTCGTAACGTGCTTATGAACATGTTATTAATCTTGATCCTATATGAATGTCACACCTTTACGATCAAGTTTGCTACAATGATTTTGTGTATGATCTTAAAATTTAACACCTGAAATAGCCAGTCAGGCATGAGGATTATCTTTCCGGAACACTAATTGGTACTCTCACAATGACTAGTGCTTAAACCTCATTTTAGCTCGGTCTAACCTGACCATTAATCATTATTGTTACACAAACAACATAACATAGTTCATTTAATACCTGACACTAGTGAGGGTATTTAAAACCTTTCATAATGTTTCTATAACATCAAGAATAGCATGCTTAAGTAGACGTACTATTAAGATCGATAGACATGCAGTCTTTACCGGTATCAATACTTTGCATTTCGATAAACATTAAAACATAACTAACAAACGATATGTTTTGCTTTATCATAAGAGATCTTTCTTTAACATTTACAATTTGTTGTTGATGTTGTGTAAAACCTATTAGATTACATTTAAAATATGAAGTTTGGAGTCCACTATAGAAGGTTCATAGAAGTTTCTTTACTTTTTTTTTTTTTCTTTGAACCATTAATAACAAGTGAAGTCACTTTCGTACTACCTACTCTGAACTATTAAATAAATTTAACATCATATCTTTAGAATTTAAACATTTACCACTGTTATAATGCTTCATAGATTTTACAATAACAGTGGACTAATGCAATCACCAGTAAATAATGTGACATAGTACATCTACCGGCGGATGATAAGAGTTCCTCAAGCTGTTTTAAATAGGCTCCGTCAGGACTAGCTCTGCTGTCCACGCACCCTTTTGCCGTATTGTGAATAGTTACATCACACGTTTATATACTCCCGATTTATTTGCTCTCACCAACCACCAATATAAAAGAATAGCCCATTCATCGAATTATCAAAATAAAAATTAGAAATGTAATTGATCATCAACTATTTCTTGTTGTCATTTTTTTTTTTTTTTGATCATCCCTACTATTATTACTATTAAGTGCGAAAGTAACTGTCTGTCTGTCTGTTACGTTTTTACGCCTAAACCGCTAAACCGGTTTTGATGAATTTTGGAACTCAAATAGTTTAGAACCTGAGAAAGGACATCATACACGCGGGCGGAGCCGCTGGCTAAAGCTAGTTGTTTAATAATGGTCATTTCAATTTTTAAATTTACGGAGAAACATCTAGTAACTTGGTGTACACACTGTAAATTGTTATAATCTGACAAGTATCTATTTTTCGTTTCCATAAATAAAAGTTAAACAGATTAATCACGTGTGTGGGTATTATGTCCCGTCACACTTGCTGTGTCAGTGTAACATTTTAAGTAAATGGATAAAAGTTACTTGACCTTTAAGTAATAAGTTCGGGTTGCATTAGGCAGCCACTACAACTGCTATTATTCATTATTCCTTCGTTAAAAATAGTTCGTAACCATAGCAAAGAACGCCTACTTGATTATGCACAGGTGGGGTAGTTACAAACATTCGTTTGAGCGCTATTCACTATTTACGTTATACCAAATATTCGCAATAAATGCGAAAGTAACCGTCTGTTACGCTTTCACGCCAAAACCACTGAACCGATTTTGATGACATTTGGTATAAAGATAGAAACATACACGCGGGCAATAGCTAGTACCAAATATTCGCAATAACAAAAGGTATGAGATGAGGTCATTGTTAAAACTAAACCAACTACTTAAGCCCTTTTGTTAAGCCACAGCTTTGCATCAGCCCTAAGGCATTTTCGTATACGCGCCAAACAGTCCATTTTTTCATCATTTTAAATTGCGCACACAATTCACTTTTGTACACTACATACCAAAATTATGTGAAAATAAATCACAACTCAACATGTAATATGATTTGATCTTACCAGTACAGCGTCAAGCACAACTCACAAGTTTTTCTTAACTGAACCTTCTAACCTTCTCTCATTACCGTGTCGGCACTGGTGGACCACATTGTACACCTTGTACATTGGCACGGATGCAGTTTCCATCGCTTAGCACAATGTTTACTAACTGGAAAGAAAACGTTATACACACGAACACACATGTGGTACAAATACCCTCATTATTTTATTAAAATAATCGTTTTAAAACCGTTTGTAATTGACATTAAAAACCAAATATAGAAGTCGTCACTTCCTTTACGATTTTTATATTTGCTATGTTTTGACTTTGTTTTGATTTTTGACTGATTTAGTTTTGATTTTTGACTTTGATTTAGAGCGGATAAGAATATCACAAAAGTCAGATTCCCTTATTAAAAATCACAACGAACACTGAATTTCGATAGCGTTCAAATGAGCACTAATAGTGTGCAATGCCTTTTTTTTTTAACGAACGATCGCGTTTATCGTTCCCGGGACCTCTGCGGCGAATCACTGCGTATATTCACTTTGGTTCTATATGACAGCGCGATCTATTGTGCATTTGTCAATGCTCTCTATCGTAAGACACACCTAGATAATGAAGTATAGGCAAATTAAATGAAAATATCTAACTAAATGTCGGTAGTTGATCGTTTCCCAAATATTGAAAATTAATAATTTGTGAACGTAGATCGATCCCACTTCTGATGTTAGAGTCCAGAAGTGAAAAATAATAAAAATAATTATAATTCTAAACAATTTACTTTAATTCTAAACAATTTTATTTCTTTAATTACAAAATAATCTTAGAAATGCAATTAGACACAAACAACCGTTAATTAGGTAACGAATCTAAACAAATTACAGTTAGATAGACAGCAAGGGCGGTCACATAGGGCTGTACTAGCTGTTAGACAGCTTTCCTCGCACCCACCGCAATTCAGAGAGTACTAACTTGTCAAAGACAGCTTTCCACATCTGTTAACAGAGTAGTACTAATTGTCCAAAGACAATGATCCACACTCCGCGACGCATTCGTCAGAAATGCGTACCGATACAACAGATCACTCCTATTTATAACCAAGCGCAGCGAAGTGATGGCGCCACAAAAATGACAACTACCGCCGTTGTGGCTTATAATATATAATTCTTGTGTGTGTTTATGTCACTGAACATCTCTCAAACGACTGGACCGATTTTGATGAATTTTTTTGTGTGTGTTCAAGGGGATCTGGGAATGGTTTAGATTCGCAATTGGACCCGGTAGGTGGCGCTGCGAACAAGCTCTGGGATTTCAAATTCGGGCGGTACGAAGTTCGCCGGATCAGCTAGTCTTTATATATATAATTCTTGTGTGAGTGTGTATGTCACTGAAATTCTCTCAAACGACTGGACCGATTTTGATGAAATTTTTTGTGTGTCTTCAAGGGGATCTGGGAATGGTTTAGATTCGCAATTGGACCCGGTAGGTGGCGCTGCGATCAAGTTCTGGAATTTTAAAGTTGGGCGGTACGAAGGTCGCTGGGTCAACTATTATCTAAATAAATAAACTTCTCTAAAGCGGTGACTTTCAAGACCAACACGTGTTGTCGTCTAGAGGATTCATGTAAATTAATACACTATTCACATAGTTAAATAGCTTTATTTAAAACAACAACGGCATCAGCAATTGGCATATGGAGATTCTGTATTTTGTTGTGGTCTGTTTTGATGATGCAGAAATGGTTTATTTTCAACCAAGACCTGGAAATTAAACATTATTTTAGTACATAAATACCATTCGTTCTTTTTATTACTACTTGTACTATTCTTTATTTTCCTTCTTGTACTCTTTTTTCATCCGACTTCAAAAAAAGGAGGAGGTTCTCAATTCGTCGGCATCTTTTTTTTTTATGTATGTTCATCGATAATTTCGTCGTTTATAAACCGATTTCAAAAACACTTTTTGCATTGGAATGGGCGTCCCATCGTCACCATATCGGGATCTGATGATGGGATCTCAAAGACATTGAGGAAACTCCTCAAATATCATAGGCAAAATTGTCGCGATTTGGTTTCTGGGAATAGTTTTTTTTTGAAGTATTTATTCTTATTTTAATTCATAATTCAGCAAGGTAGTAGAGCCACGCTGATTTCAGCACGAATGGGCCGACTCGACCGGTGCAGTACTACCCTCACACAGAAGACCAATCTAACAATGACAGCATTCGCGGAGTTGTATTTCGTTAGTGACTGCGAGACCGGAGGCCAAATGATAGTGACCACTACTGTTGGATTCTGCTCATGCTTTCCATCAAGCAGAGTTGTTTAAAAAGTGTTTCTATGTAACGTGTGCTTTCAGACTTGAATATGACGTGTACACTGATAATTGTGTACTAGAACTCCGTTTAAATCTTGTTTCGTACTTTTTGTCGTGATTGGGCTTAGTTTTTACTTTTTGAGTACGAAGCCAAAAGTAATGGTAATAATTTTGGTAGTCTATGTATGCTTGTAAGCTTCAACGTGCGTCTAATCTGCGGGACCTATATTAATAAATAATACGTTATGAGATTTGGAACAAAGCTCGGGGTGGTATAGGTTTTATTGATTTTTCTAAACTTTTGTTTTAGCCCGGTTATAGGTTTTAAAACTTTTTTTATTGTTAAATACATATTCATGAAACATTTAAAAATAAATATTTATTTTTCTCGGACATCTTACACATAACATCATCTAGTCCCAAACTAAGCAGAGTTTGTACTATGGGTACTAGGTACTAGACAACTGATATAAATACATAAACATATTTTTTTTTGTAAATACATACATATTATAATACATAGAAAACACCCAGACTCCGAAACCAATATTTGAGGATCACACAAATATTTGGTCCAACCCGGGAATCGAACTCGAGACCTCTTGATCAGCAGCCGCATACGCTAACCACTAGACCAACAAGGCAGTCTAAATAGTTGCCCATCTATCGGTCATTGTCAGACGTATTGATGTAGGGTTTGTTTCAAGTTGTAGATTTTATCAACAACCCATAATATTCCACTGCTGGGCTAGGGTTTTCTCTCAGGAGAGCTTAGAGGCCATATGCCCACATATTAGGCTGAACAAACACACAGACATAAGTACCGTATGTACTTTATTATGCATTTAGTTAAAAACCGTTCATTTAACAAAAAGAAACCAACTTCAAAGATACACTATTCCGAGTACCCAAAACCCAAAGCCTATGATATTTGAGGAGTTCTCTCGATTTCCTTGGGATCCCATCATTATAGCCTGATATGGTGACGATGGGACCACCTGTAAGCTACGCCCATTCCAATGCAATAATAATTTTTGAAATCGGTTCATAATCGACGAAATTATCGCAGAACATTGATAAAATAAAATCGGCCAAGTGCGTGTCAGGCCACGCACAGAAAAGGGTTCCTCAGCTCCCACCCGTACGGTATCTAAAGTAATTCCCAAAAAAACCGTTGAATCAACAAAATTAATAACTTCATTGTTTAAAACAAGATTTGTACTGATATTCCTTACATTTGGCAAACTAAACTTAATACATTTGGTTTTTTTAGAATTCAAAAGCAAGTTATTTGATGTAAACCAGTCAAGGACTAATGCGAGGGACCTATTTACTTCGTCAGAGTAATCGTTTTTGCGATTGGTTTTGAATATAAGAGAAGTGTCATCAGCAAATAGAACAATATCGCATAACTTACTAGTAAAAAATGGCAAATCGTTTATATACACCAAAAATAAAAAAGGACCCAGAATTGAGCCTTGTGGCACGCCCATACTCACTGGTGATCCGGAGGACCTTATTCCATTAATATCAACATACTGTATTCGCTCACTAAGATAAGAAGCAACAAGATTAAGCGCTGTACCTGTTATGCCATAATGCCTAAGTTTCAGCAGAAGTGTACTATGCATCACACAATCAAATGCTTTTGAGAGATCGCAGAAAACACCGATGGCGTCCTGCGAGTTTTCCCAGGCACTATATATATGTTTAAGTAGTTTAGAGCCTGCGTCTACTGTTGAGCGACCCTTTGTGAATCCATATTGTTCACTATGCAGTAGATTATTAGAATTAAAATGTGTTTCTAATTGCATTAGTATGGCTTTTTCAAAGATTTTACTAATAGCTGGTAAAATAGAAATAGATCTAAAATTACTAGGGTCGCTTTTTGAACCGGCTTTAAACAAAGGAATTACTTTACTGTGTTTCATCAAATCAGGAAACACACCGGTATCAACACATCGATTAAATATTGTTGCTAAATGTGGTGCTATCTTAATAATAATGCTATTAATTAATTTAACAGAAATACCCCAACAAAATATTATGTTGACGTATTAATGCGTTAATTTTGTATGACGTTTTCCAAGTGCGCGCATTTTACAAGTTAAGTCTCCATAACTCCTGAATTAACAAAGTCATCTAATCCGTTATAGTTTTCCTTCAAATTTCATTATATGGACCACGATCACGAATTTTCCTAGATTTTTTGAGACAGCCGTTTACCTTTTAGAGGGGGGGGACGCCCTGTTTTTACAAAAAAGTGCTCTTTAGAGTGGAATTTCCATGCAAAGTTTCATCTTTCTACAGACGACGGACAGACGGACGGACAGACTGACTTGACGAATCTATAAGGGTTCCGAGTGATATACTTCGGAACCCTAAAAAACGACGAATTGAGAACTTCCTCCTTTTTTTGAAGTCGGTTAACAAACAAACACTTAAATTTTATTTATTTGTATAGATTGAAACTTACAACTTCAGCATATGGTGTCTCATCCACTTTGATTGTATTTCTTCTCATCGGTACTGATTTCAGCTCCAACTCAGCATATGTTATTCGCGCCGGGTCTTCCTGTAAATAAATATATTATTTCATTGAATCTTTTCGTCCTTCCGTTTAACGGTTAGCGTAACTGTCGATCAAGAGGTCTCGCATTCGATTTCTAGATCGAGCAAAAAAAGCGTCATGAAGTTTGTCTCATTAAGGTGGTTGATCTCTCTCCGGTCGTATCGGATAGCTGTCCCCTCACTATCATCTACCTATATACTTTCATACTACGCATGTCTTTTAAGTTCTGTCGTTTCCAAATTTCTCGGCAATATTGCTTTTGGAACTGTCCTATATTCTCAAACTAAATCTCAAAACAGTTGAAAGTATTAGGATTAATGCTATTGTTTAGTCACAGCGTCGATTGGAATCTGTCAGGTTACTTACATACGAAAATGAATCTTTCTAAGGAAAATGTTCGTGCAATAATTTTCTACAACTTTAGAAGAGGCCTGACACGGCTTCAGTGTTTTGAAGAGCTAACATCTATGTTCAGTGATGAAGTCATTTGCAGACTATCGAACGATGGAATTTTGAATTCCAGCGTGGATATACTAGTGTTGGTGACAAATCTCGCGAAGGACGCCCAAAATCCACCTTCACTGAAGATAACATCATTACTAACTTTTTTTTTTTAAATTTCGCTTTCCATTATAATTAATATTGTTTTTTACGGGAATTAACGCGATCACTTATTAGAGGTATAAGACACCTCTGATTTGCCTGACGTTTCGACCAGGTTGCACTGGCCGTGGTCACAGGCTGACTGTCAGCCTGTGACATCAGGCTAATCAGACGTATGTAATACCTCTAATAAGTGATCGCGTTAATTCCCGTAAAAAACAATGATAACATCATTGCTGTGGGACACCTAATGCTTGAAGATCGTCATGTGACGTATCGAGAGATAGAGGCTCTATTAGTCATCTCAGGGACAAGCATTCAGAAGATCTTGCATTAAGCGCTTGGTGTGAGAAAGCTAGTATGCCATTGGATACCGCATCTGCTTTCCGACAATCACTAGGTAGCCCGCGTCAGATGGTATTAGAAAACTCTGCAAAGGTTCAACCAGGGGGGTGTCACTCCGCAGTTTAGGTATAGTCGGCCGGCTGCCTGCCGGGTCAGACACGCCGGTCGAACAGACAGCGTCAGAACAGTTAAGAGTTACACGATAGAAAGAGACGCAACTGTAGGTAAATATAATCGTAGTGATTCGGCGCTGTGCGATCTGAATTGAACTTAATCTTTTGACACCGAGGGTATCTATAACTTTAATTTACTTTTCGGAGTGAGTCTTCTGTACGGGTACTATTATGTATTCTGTGGTTCAACCGAGGGGAGTCAAATCACGTCTACGACATCATTGATGTTGACGAATCTTGGATCTGTGCCTACGATTCTGATTCCAATCTACAATCTGGGTCTTTCAAGACGAGCTAAAGCCGACTAAAGTTATTCGTTCTCGAAGCACTTCAAAGAGGATGGTGGCCACGTTCGTTAGAAAAACCAGCCCTGTTGCGACTATTGCACTTGAATATCGTAGAACGGTTAACGCAGAGTAGTATACCACAGTTTGTTTACCACAAGTCATCGCCGAACTTCGAAAATCTAACTCAAAGCGACGCATCATCCTGCACCACGACAACGCAAGCTCACACAGCGCTCGTCAAACGATTGAGTATTTGAAGCAGGAAAAAGTAGAAATTCTTGACCATACTCCATACGTGACCTATAAGCCCTAAAGATTTCTTTACATTTCCTAAAATTAAGAAAAGTCTTCCTGGTCAATGGTTCCAGTCCGGTGAAGAAGCAGTCGACTTTCAAGTCAGCCATTTTGAACACCCCTACTTTAGAGTGAAGTAAATGTTATAATAACTGGTTTGAGCGAATGGAAAAGTGTATTATGCTACGTGGTAAATACTTTGGAAAACAATAAAAAGTACTATTAGGTTCTAGTTGTGTTTTTTTTTTCTTCAAACGACAAAAATTAAAAGGCATGCCTCGTACACGTATCCGTGATAAAAGTTAATGTTTGGGATATAGTCGTTGGTGTATAATATTTGCAATTTAGTTGTGTGTATGTGCTATTTTTATTATTATTCATTTATAGACTCACCAGTATCATAAAACATATGTATGTATAAATTATAATTATGAAATACTTACGTTATTATTTTCAGAAGTAGCTTTCTTGGACGTGTTACATTTCCAATATATAATGAAAATAATTACTGCCAGAATAATCAATCCAATTATAGCCCCTCCTATAAAGAAATAACCTGAAACGAATGCTATGACAATTTAATTGATTAAAATATTGGACGATACTTTGTGTGAATCACAAATTGTTGTTCTGTGTTTGGGTATTCTTTGTGTCCATTTCATCCTATGTAAAGTCTCTGAATACACAAGATGTATTCCTAGTTAAAAGTTGCCTCTTAAATATAACTTATTGACTAAATTAAGCGTGTGATAAAACTAAAAAAAATATATGATGTCACGGGCGGATCCAAGGGGGGGGCGATAGGGGCGATCGCCCCCCCCAAGCGACGCATAACCCAAAGCGTCCTAAACTCCCAAGCAAACCAACCCAACCCCACATAACCCAGTACTCTAAAATGAAAAAATAGTAATTATAATAATAATAAATAAAAAATGAATTATAAAGCTTCTTATTCTCGTAAAACCACGAAACCCAGTGCGCTAAAATCAAAATGAATAAATTAAGTGTAAGTGTATACGAAAATTTTCTAGATTACTAATTATTTAAATAATTATTTAATTATTCTGAACAGCTTTTGAACTGCAGCAATAAAGTACTTATTTAAGTTTATAAGTTTCCGGAAATTGAAGACTTTTTTTTTTTTAGCCATCAATATAATCTGTTACACTCCGCCCCCCCTAAGGTATGATCCTGGATCCGCCCCTGTATGATGTACATTGTGTTTTTACTGTAAACGGGACTTATTCGCGATAATATTGGTCACGGGTAGATAGTCTACCCGTGACCACGAGCGTTATAACCCGTTCGAAACGTCGGAAAATAGAAGGTATCGTAACCTTTATAATATTATCGCGAATAAGTCCCGTTTACAGTAAAAACATGAGTATGTGTAAAAGTCGCGAAAGTCTAAAAACAGTTATGATGTACATTACTATGCAAACTTCCACCGAAAATTGGTTTGAACGAGATCTAGTAAGTAGTTTTTTATTCGTCATAAATCGTTAACCGTAATTTACATTTCATTCAATCAATACACTATTATTAAAACATCGATCAAAGTTACAACGAACTACAAGAACTTTTATATGATGAGTACTTGCTTCTACGGAACACTTCATGGGCGAGTCCGACTCGCACTTGGCCGTTTGTTTATTATTTAATTATCTACTTGTATTCAAATTTTCATTTTGTAAAAGGTGTTGTAAACGATCAAATTAGTTTGTCAAATTTACGTGTTTGTCAAATTATTTGATAGTGTGCTGCTGTGTTTGACGCGTTTGTCAAACAAGTTTGATCGTTTAGGCGGAAATATTTGTACATTACATTGTGTGGTAGGTACGTACATAGTGTACCTTTAACAAATGCTTAAGACCTGTAGTTACAGGTCTTATGAAACAGGTATAAACGATTAATTGATTGATTGAAATATAAACTGAAACTCACTCTTGTCTGAGAGACCCTGGCTTTCTTCTCCTTTCTGCTCTCGATACACGAGCAGACTTATATCTTTTACGTGTCTTGTAACTTCATAGGAGTGCATTTTATTTTCTTCTACAATACATAGACAATACAAAAGTGAATTATTGTCAGCCTTAGTGAATTTCATTTTGGTAACTTTTTCGTGTGAAACCATGCTTATGTTATGTCTGTTTGGCTTTACTTGGATCAAATCTGAAAATTGACAAGTTAAATTTATTAATAATAATAGAAAATTAGGCATCTGACATACAACGCCATCTAGTCCCAAACTAAACAGGGCTTATACTGTAGGTACTATACAGCTAACAAATGTAATTACATACTATGTATTTTTTGTATGACCCATACCATGGCGGCCTGGTTAGCCTCCGATCACCGCTCTCACACTCACCAACGAAATACAAAAGCAAGAATGCTGTCATTATTAGGAGTGTCTTCTGTGTGAGGGTAGTTCTGCCCCGGTCGAGCCAGCCTATTCGTGCTGAAATCAGCTTGGCTCTACTACCTAATTGTACCTAAACCTACTTATACAATAAATAGTAATAACCGAGTTAAGCTAGGTTACCCAGATATGAAATTACAAGAATTACAAATCGTAGTACAAACGAACTATTAGCGTGGCATGATACATATTTAGCAGCTTTTTTATGATACTGCGTTGAAACATCGTTTCATTTACACAATACTATGGGAGGGAGAACCGAGTGTATATCGCTTATCGCTGTGAAGAGTAGCCTATGTCCTTGCTCAAGAATCAAGGTATCTCCATGACAAATCTCATTGAAATCAGTGCAGGGCCGTGAAAGACAGGCATACAAGCAGACAAGTCTGCTCGTTTGCCCCCTATAATATAAAAATATAATTTTAACAAATAGAAACCGACCGAAAAACTATCCCGCGTACCCAAATCGCGACAATTGTGCCTATGATATTTGAGGAGTTCCCTCCTTGGGATCCTCAAATATCATAGGTATGCTGACGATGGGACCACCTGTGAGCTATGCCAAATCCAATGCAAAAAGAATTTTTGAAATCGGTTCATAAACGACGGAATCATCGCTGAACATACATAAAAATAATAAAAAAAGATTCCGACGAATTGTTAACCTCCCCCTTTTTTTTTAAGTCGATTAAAAATAGACAGTTACTTTTGATTCACTACATAGTATATAACAAAGTCGGTTTCTCTGTCCCTAATGTCCCTATGTATGCTTAAATCTTTAAAACTACGCAACGGATTTTGATGCCATTTTCTTTAATAGATAGAGTGATTCAAGAGGAAGGTTTTTATGTATAATACATGCATAATATAGTGGATAATAATTTTAGAGATTTCTAATGTGATGTCGTAAATAAACCCGTTGTTTTACGCTTACATTGTAAACGCTGGCTGTACCCTACGAGATAGATCATAATTTTAACAAAAAGGAACCGACTTCAATGAAAAACTATTCTGAGTACCCAAATCGCGACAATTGTGCCTGTGATATTTGAGGAGTTCCCTCGATTTCCTTGGGATCCCATCATCAGATCTCGATATAGTGACGATGGGACCACCTGTAAGCTACGCCCATTCCAATGCAAAAAGAATTTTTGAAATCGGTTTATAAACGACGAAATTATCGCAGAACATACATAAAAAAATAAAAAAATATTCCGATGAATTGAGAACCTCCTCGTTTTTTTGAAGTCGGTTAAAAATAATGTACTACAGTATTGTACATCTTAAAAAGGTCTACAAAAAAGTCCGCGATGGTATATGTCTATCTCTTAGGGATAATCCACAATAACCATTTTTTATTTTTATGAGAAATAATGGCTTATTTACGAAGCGATTTTAAGCAATACAGTATTAATCCTTATCCAATTTAAGTACCTTAAATACATTGTGTATTTAATATATATTAATATGGCCCTTTACAATATGTCATATAAATTAATACTTTTGAAGATATTACAGATTTAAAATGCAGGAACAAAGCGATTGTGGCGGTACCGGCCGGGGCCCGTTAGTTTACGCTGCTGTCGATTTGTCACTATCAGTTAATAACTAAACACAATACTTTATTGTGAATTAATATTCTAAGGCGGTACGAAGTTCGCCGGGTCAGCTAGTTAGTAATATTAGTATGGACGTAAGCGTTAATACGTCACGTTATCGTGTCGATATTGACTTACATGAATTCACTCCTCGTTGAAAATTGCCCTTAGTTGTTTTTACTCCGAAATCAGAAAACTCACTGCAATCACATTCAACCGACGTTTTCTCATCATAATATTGTTCAGATTTGTATGAGTCTTCCGTTGTGGCTAAAATATATATTTATATTATGCCAATTTACTATGATAATACCTTATATAATATAAAACAATTGTTTTTATAGTATGACAGGGTGTCCTAGGTACGATCTATGAGAAGTAATGACTAAAAACATGTGACGCTTGTTGAATATCCACGCGTCGCATCACCACCATAGGACATCACGTAGGACACTTGCCGCATATAGCGTCGTGTCGTATTGCATCGCATATCGTGTCTTACATAGGACATGCGGACACCACGTAGGATACTTGTCGCGTGTAATGTCGCGTAGCATTGCATCGTGTCGCGTCGCTCACATAGGACATCACGTAGGACACTTGTCGCATGTAGCATCGTGTCGTATTGCATCGCATTTCGTGTCTTACATAGGACATGCGGACACCACGTAGGATACTTGTCGCGTGTAATGTCGCGTAGCATTGCATCGTGTCGCGTCGCTCACATAGAACATCACGTAGGACACTTGTCGCATGTAGCATCGTGTCGTATTGCATCGCATTTCGTGTCTTACATAGGACATGCGGACACCACGTAGGATACTTGTCGCGTGTAATGTCGCGTAGCATTGCATCGTGTCGCGTCGCTCACATAGGACATGACGTAGGACACTTGTCGCGTGTATCATCGCATCGTATTCGTCGCCCAAGTAGGACGCCACATAAGATAATTTGACGATCGAGAGTAGAATGGAACTGAATATTGAACGAAGTTTTACTATAAGATTTGACCTTCGTTTGCCCTATGCAACAATACAAAGATACATACAATGAAACATAGAATCTCATCCTTTTTGAAAAACTTTATTTTATATTTGGCCTACCAAAGTGACTTTGCTCTGCCTGATGAAAAACATGTAGAATCCAGGAGTAGGAGTCAACATCCTCATTTCAATTTATTGTAGATAAATTGATAATAATAAGTGCTACTTACAATTTGAAACGACAATTGTTTCAGAATTGATTTGCTCCTGCCGTTGGTTTTGTGTCTCCACACAAGATAATGTGGTATTATTATCTAATTGTTCTATCTTTAATCTGATTATGTACTTTGTGATGCTTGTCGCCGTTGAGTAGGTAAAAGTCCGGCTCTCTGCAAATATATTAAAGTCACAAAGTTTCACAAAAACATATCAGCCTCCTTAGCCAAGTTGCAAACGTTTTTCGTTTTCCATTCTATTCTCCATTTTATTTCTCTTTTCTTTTGTATCATTGGCTAAAATTTTGTTTTGATCATATTACTGAGTGACATTAGCCACTGAAACAAGACAATTTTGTATTCTAACAAAACGAACCAAAGTCTTACAGAAAACTGAGATCAAGTTTCATACTACCTGCCTCGGTGGCACTGCTGTGTTTGAGATCTAGGGTTCAATTCGCGGGTCGGACCAAATATTTGTGTGAATCGCAAATATTTGTTCCGGAGTTTGAGTGTTTTATATGTTTTAATAAAGTATGTTTTTGTATTTATATCAGTTGTCTTGTATTTATTATAGAAGCTATGCTTAGTTTGTGACTAGATTGCATTGTGTGTAAGAAGCCCGATTTAATTATTGTTACTATACTATATGAAAACTAGACAAATTTATGAACACAGCAATAAAAATTTGTCAACCAAGTGTCAATTTTTTATTTCTAAAAACACAAAAGACGTTACGTTTTCATTACATGCATATTTTCTGTTACTTATTTTATGTTTCTTACCGTTTTGAACCTTTCGTTTGTTTTTTTTACCCCGCCTTACCCTCATCGGACCTTTACCCCGCCGGGGTTTTCTATGCGACGGGGCGGTGTATCGGACTAAAACCGACTAAAACTACAGTGTGCCCTCTTTGCGCTTCTGTTTAAGGAGGAGTCCAGGGTGATATCTCCTTCTGGACCCCTCCCAGTGCTACCCAGTGCAGAGGCTACCCGCTCCTTGTGCGGGCTCCGTCTCTGTACGACAACACTCTCTTAGGGGACGTCTGGCACGCGCAGACGCCGCCGCCTCGCGGATGGCCAACTAATGTAGGAGGGGAAAACCCGTCCCATCCACCCGGGTGGACGGGCGGCCGCAGCGTATCGGAATTATAACATACCTGCGTGAAAATACTGTACCCATTGCAATTGCGTGGAGGTCGTTGGATCAGAACTAAATTTACATTCTACAGTTTTGTTTTCTCCAACTTGTAAATGCTTCTGTTCTTGTTTCGGAATACTAGGTACTGGAGGCTCTGAAATAAATACATACAATTAAACAAGTAAAATTAAAAATTTAAAAACTCCCGAGTGACTGGACCGATTTCCATTAAACATAGCTAAGAACACTCCCGGTTAAATTCACCTTTCAAACAAAATCAAAATCGATTCATCCTTTCGGGAGCTACGATGCAGCAGACAGACACACACACAGACACGTCAAACTTATAACACCGGGTCGTTTGTGCGTCGGGGGTTAACAATCTATAAAGTAACACTGATGATCCTCGACCTTCCTCATCATCTGCCTGGCCTTATCCCAAATTTTACCCATTTGCGGACGGCGCAGTATATTTTATTCTTCCATTCTTGTCAATCCCTCGTCATTTCACTGGTAACTCCCTTTCTAGCCTTGACTGCCTTGTTGGTTTAGTGGTTAGCGTATGCGGTTGCTGATCAAGAGGTCTCGGGTTCGATTTCCAGATCGGACTAAATGTTAGTATGATCTGCCACTATTTGTTTTAGAGCTTATAATATTTGTTTTGGAGTTTAAAATATGTAATATTTACAAAAAAGGATAGTCTAGTACCCATAATACGAGCTCTGCTTAATTTGGGACTAAATGATGTTGTGTGTCAGTTGTCCGAAATGTTTATTGGTGTGAATGTTCCTAGCCATATCTTCTCACACAATCCATTCACCTATTTCTTGGTCTTCCTCTCCCCTTATACCCTTCAACTTCCATACCGAACATTTTCCACGACATATTCTCCTCATCTCTCAGCATAACATGTTTATACCAAGTTAGCCCTCTTGATATTCTTCGACCTTGTGGACTTAAAAAAACTCTCCATCATTTCAAATTATAAAAACAAAAATGTACATCGAAATCGACTTATTTAGGAGCTGTCTATATAAATAAATAAAATTGGAGTGTCTCCTTGCAATATTAAATTTGGTTTTTATCTAAACGCATATCAAAGTATATATACACTAGCTTTCGGCCGCGACTCCGCCCGCGCGTGTGTCGATTATCGCGGTAAAAAGTAGCCTATGTCCTTTCCCAAGTTCAGTTCTATCTTCATACCAAATTTCATCAAAATCGGGTCAGTGGTTTAGGCGTGAAAGCGTAACAGACAGACAGACAGACAGAGTTACTTTCGCATTTATAATATTAGTAGGGATTACTGACATCAAATAGTCAATTTTTTGTCTGTCTGTTTGTTATGACTTATCTCTGGAATGTGTGTGAAGTAGAAGAAGAAGAAGTAAACACTTTCACTGGTAGAAAGCAAGGAGTAACTTAGGCTTTTTATAGACTAGCTTCGTTCCGCGACGTTAATCGCGACTTACAACAATAACAACCCGCTTCTCCTTTTCTGTTATCAAAAACCGCGGGACGCAGCTAGCTAATAACAAAAAAATAAGCATACCTGGTTTCTGTGAATAACTCCTACATGCCTGTATTGATGGAGTCGTTATAAACATAACAATCAAAATCAATCTACATTCAATCATATCACAATCAAAATACATTAATTAAAACAACTTAAATTCAATACAATCCATCTGAACGATTGGTTTAAAATAAATATTAAATAATAATGAGTAATGACAGTTCAGGACAATATGAAAACATTAAAAGATAAGTATTTAATAAAGCGGCCAAGTGCGAGTCGGACTCGCCCATGAAGGGTTCCGTAGCAGCAAGTAACATCATATAAAAGTGTTTGTAGTTCGTTGTAACTTTCATCGATGTTTTAATAATAGTGTTTTAATCAAAACACTATTGTTAAAACATCCATATCATCATTAGCCGCAATGTACATTTCTTTCAATCGAAAGAAATGTAAATTGCGTCTTATGATTTATGACGTATTAAAAGAAAACTACTTACTAGATCTCGTTCAAACCAATTTTCGTTGGAAGTTTGCATGGTAATGTATATCGTATATTTTTTTTAGTTTTATCATTCTCTTATTTTAGAAGTTACAGGGGGGGACACATTTTACCACTTTGGAAGTGTCTCTCGCGCAATAATATTAGAAACCTCAATATCATTTTTGAAGACCTAACCATAAATGGTTTTGGTTGGTCCACACGTATGGTTTTGATGAAATAAAAAAAATTGAGTTTCAGTTCTAAGTATGGGGACCCCCAAAATTTATTGCTTTTTTTCTATTTTTGTGTAAAAATATTAATGCGGTTTACAGAATACATCTACTGACCAAGTTTCAACAGTATAGCTTTTGTAGTTTCGGAAAAAAGTGGCTGTGACATACCTACGGACGGACAGACAGACATGACGAATCTATAAGGGTTCCGGTTTTTGCCATTTGGCAACGGAACCCTAAAAACCGATATAAATGTGCTATATATAGGATTATGTTTGTGAAGCAATGTTATTAATTACAATCAGTAAGTCAATAATTACATAAAATTTTCCTTAAATATTAAATTACATTATGTTAGCTGTTCGCATAACATGTGAAACCATTCGGAGATTACCTAAAAACAGTTGGCTCCGGTTGTTATCATAGGACAACAACTATGAAGCTTAATTGAAGGCCTTCGGTTTTAAAACATCTAACGGCAAGATAGAAGATGGAAGCGGTCTAACGCCTTAGGCGTGCCCAGAATATCTTCACAAAGATTTACATTTATATCCGTATAAAAATTTTAATGGTATAGGAATATATCGCAGATGATACCAAAATTATGGGAAATCCACTGGTTTCCCATAACATAATTCAACAAGACCTGGACCGAATTGTGCAATGGACAAATGATTGGTTAATTTCACTCAACGCGTCTAAGTGCAGTGTGCTGCATATAGGCAAAAACAATTCTAAACACAAGTACACAATTAATTCTGTGCCATTACAACCAGTGGACTCCCAAAGAGACCTCGGAGTTATCATAACACATAACCTGAAGTGGGATGAGCATATTACAATGATAACAAAAAAGGCAAACTCATTGTTGTATATAATTAGAAAGGCATTCTATGTTATCAATAAAGAATTATTTCTCAGCATCTATTTAACATACATTAGACCCTTGCTGGAATTCGCCTTTCAAATATGGAATCCATATTTAAGAAAAGATATTGTGTTGTTGGAAAGGGTACAAAAAAGGGCAACTAAAATAGTCTTCTCTTTGAAAAACATGTCCTATGAAGAACGTCTGCTAGAACTCAATCTACCAACACTAGAACAGAGAAGAATCAGAGGAGACCTTATAGAAACCTACAAAATCCTCAACCATCATTATAACGTGAGAGATATTGAGTCCATGTTCACAATGAACACGAACACCCAATTGAGAGGTCACTCCATGAAGTTTAACAAACTTCGGTGCGCTAGTAATCCCCGAAACCATTTCTTACCAAACCGTGTGGTGCGAATGTGGAACTCTTTACCAGAACCCGTCATTAGTGCCCCAAATGTGAACATCTTCAAAAACAGACTTGATAAACATTTAAAAACACAAGTGTAATGATATACACGCATCAGCTTTAAGCTGCTTGTGTATTATATAATAATAATAATTAAATCCTCAAGATAGCGCTCACAGGCTCCAATTTGCAAACGAAATGTTTGAAAGGTTTACTTTACTGGCTACATCGTAGCCCGGACTTATCCCGAATGGACTTCTTTCTTTGAGGATACATTAAAAGCAAAGTTTACAACAGCAACACAGAGTGCCTAGAGGAATTAAAGAAAAATATTCGAGAGGATATGCAACACATTTCACGAAACACTTGTGAGGCCAACATTGAAAATGTTCGCTCTCGCTAGCAACAGTGTCAAAATAGGCAAGAATCACATATGGATGATGTAATTTAAAACAAAATCCCCATTTGTGTACATAAATATTTTTTATCTCACTTAACTAATTTCTTTTAAATCATCATTTGAAATGTTATCGAACTTTTGGTTCAGCCTGTATTATAATCAGTGAATGCACAATCAATCATCCCCTTTTTTGCCATACTTAGGGGTTAAATTTCTTTTATCAAATTTATATAGGTCCAATTTCAAAATGTATTATAAAATAGAATTATCAAAATCGGACTACTCTGTAAAAAGTTATCAGTGGTCATACATAAAACATAAAATAAATGCACGTCGAATAGAGGCCTCTTCCGTTATTTTCGTCTGTTAAAAAGATATAGATTCTTCATTTATATTATAATACCAGCTGAGCCCCACAATGTTATCTGCAGACGTCTGACTGCGGATAACTCCATGGGCCGGACGTGACGCATAAACAGTCAAATTTTTAGAAATTGATTTTTTGATTTAAGTAAGATGTAAGTTATTAAACCAACCCGTCTGGCCAGCGTGGTATAGTAAGCCAAAACCTCCTTTCTAAGGAGAGGCCTATGTCCAGCAGTGGACTGATAAAGGCTGTTGATGATGATGATGATGAAGTTATTAAAAAAAGTAGTGTGGCACTCGGGGACTGCCGCGGTATAGCTATTGCATATCATTTTTTATCAACTTATGCAATTATAACTATTAATTTATTTTTTATTTAAGCAGTATTTTTTTTCTTTGATATTAATTCAAGTTTACTAAACAATATACACTGTCTTTTTACCAACATACATTCTAACAAAATTATTGCCAAACAATATAATCATCATATTAACCGAAAGATAATGACAACTAAACAGAGAACATAATAATAATATGAGCATATCTATGTAATAAAAAAACTAAATAAAAAAAGAAGAAGAATCTAGAATGACTGTATTGTCAAGGCAACGGATAAGGGCCGGTGGCAGCACGCATGCGCTAATCTGTCTATAGAGCACGGAGCCGCCACATCCTTGTCGCACTGTAGTTACAATCATATTCTCTATCCTTTTTAAGGTGTTAGGTTTTTTTGTTATGAAATTTCTTGATTCGGTAGCCGCGCTCAAAGCCCGCGATAAAAGCTATACAATAGCTTAAAAATATTCATTTGATCTTACAAACAAACACTTTATTAACTGCCTCGGTGGCTTATGCGACTGCTATGCTTGAAGTCTATGGTTCGATTCCTGGGTCGGACTAAATGTTTGTGTGATCCGCAAAATTTTGTTTCGGAGTTTGGGTGTTTTCTATTTATAATATGTATGTATTTACAAGAAAAAAATATGTTTATGTATTTATATAATCATCATCATCATCAGCCTATCGCAGTCCACTGCTGGACATAGGCCTCTCCAATTGCACGCCACTTAGTTCGATCCTCGGCTATATCAGTAATACGTAATACAAGCTCTGCCTAGTTTGGGACTAGATGGCTTTGTGTGAAAGACATCCAGAATGTTTAAAATAAATTATTTGTGTAGTCTGTGTGTGTATTGTGAGTGTACTGATATTTTTATTATAACATTTTCCTGTTGTGGTTACATAATATATTCCCGATGTTATATTTGCGATAACATTGTACAACCATCATTTAATTTATTATAAAAAGAGAAGGAAAACTTAAAACAAAACCCTTTACCAACCCGTCTGGCCAGCGTGGTATAGTAGGCCAATACCTCCTTTCAAAGGAGAGGCCTATGTCCAGCAGGCTTTTGATGATGATGGTGAAAATAGTTTAACACACGGTATTTTTTTTTTCATTTTTTTTATTTGATGCCCTACCAATGTGACTCCACTCTGCCTGATGGTAAGCATGAATGGAATCCAAGAGTGGGGGCCACCACACTGCCCGCGATGCAGGAAGTATGGCGATGCTGACCCAAACTATGGCGGCTTTGTGAGATGCTTTTTCACACCCTTCTTAATGGAGATACTTAAAGGTTTTAAGGAGAAACCTTTATAAGACTACTAGCTTATTTCCAGGGTTATTGTTGTAAATCGCGAGTAGCACCACAAAGCGAAGATATTCTAAAAAAAATTGACTTAGTTACTACTTAGGTCATCAGCTATCTGCTAGTGAAAGTCCCGTCAAAATCACTACAGCCGTTCTAGAGATAAGCCTGAACAAACAGATAGACTTAGCTTATTTGATGTAAATACCATATGTATACACTTTCATACGATCACAACACCGCGGGGCTCACCTAGTCTTATATATAAAATTCTCGTGTCACAATGTTCGTTTCCATACTCTTCCGAAACGGCTTGAAATTTTTTATGCATATTCAGTAGGTGTGATAATCGGCCAACATCTATTTTTCATACCCCTAGGACGCGAGCGTAGCCGCGGGCAACAGCTAGTTATTCACAAAATTAGCCAGTACCTGTCAGGCTACGCATAGAATTGAGTTCTGTAGTCATAAATATTGGCACGTGAATTTAAAATGGTGGCAATTACGTGGGTCACGATGCTGAATTATGTGCACTTAAAACGACCATGGTAAGAAGAAAAAAGTTCTGACAAATACTTACCAGTGACAACACTATTTGTTGCCGAATTCTTTTTTACTTGTAGTTCTTTTTTGTACAAAAACTTCTCTGTTTTCGAAACAAATCTTTTAACTTGTTCTAAATTTTGTATAACATGCACACAACTTAATGTCGAGCCGCTATCTTCTTGCCTAAAAGCGGGATGTATTGGACCCGAATATTTAGATATAGTTTGAATAGCTTTGTGCTTCATCAGAAATGTATCTGTAAAGTCGATAAAAATAAATAATAAATAATGATAAATATTTCGGTCATCTTACACACAACCGCATCTAGTCCCAAACTAAGCAGAACTTGTATTATGGGTACTAGACAACTGATATAAATACAAATACATAAACATATTTTTTTTATATAAATAAATACACATTATACATAGAAAACACTCAAACTCCGAAACAAATGTTTGCGGATCACAAACATTTGGTCCAACCCGGGAATCGAACCCTTGACTTTTGATCAGCAGCCGCATATGCAAACCACAAGACCAACGAGGCTGTCAAAAAATAAGTATATACTGTGTAACTGCGTATTATAGTATACAAACACCTAGACTCAGACCATCAATTTGTGCAACTCATAAAGTATTGTTCAATGTGGCGATTGACCTCACAACACTCAGTGCAGTAAGAAAGCGTCGAGGTGAACGTATAAAACACAACACTATCCGCACATTCTAAATCATCATCATCAGCACGCAGTTCACATTTTCACAACCTAATTATTGATTATTTAATTACTTACATTGCTTAAGCCTTGTATCTGTTTCACAATAGAAATCTAGTTTTGAAGATTCATCATAATATGTTGGTGAAGAAACTGAAAAAATAATAATACAACATGTTTCATTATCAATAAAAATAATCTCTAACATTGTACTACTGGACGTTGGTATTTTTGTAAATATTTTGCACATGTAGTTTCACAATGCTTATGCCATCTAGCTTCAAACTAAGCAGAGCTTGTGCTATGCTATATTGACAAATAGAGTACTTAAATACTTTTTTTTTATAAATACATACATAGAAAACACCCAACCTCTGAAACAAATATCTGTAGATCTTATAAACATTTGCTCCGACCAAGGATTGGATTGAATCTGAGACTTCAACGCCTATTCCATTACAACAATAAAAAAAAAAAAAAAAAAAAGCATCCGCATCCACTACCACTGTGGCACTGAAGCATATAACTAAAAAAAAGTATTGGTTTACCACACCACGCTGTCAACAAGGGTAGTTCGAGGGTTTGTTTCAACCTAGGAGTTTGCAAGCCTCCGTGTGGCTTGTACTCGTGCCGGTATCCTACACCCGCAACTAGTGCCGACCAGCTTCATAAGGAGTGCCGAGAGGCCCGTAAAACTCTGAAGCTGGCCATTAACCGCGAAAAAGAAGAAAAAAGAAATGAGGTGCTGAATGACCGCGATCTTGACCCCTGAGGTTGTCCATACAGTGCGGTGCGGCACGCTTCCCTGAGTATTGGAGCTGAGGATGAGCGCGAGAAGCTGGTTCTGTTCAAGAAGCCAAGATGGTCTGCCTATATGGTGGTGACCTATATAGGTTACCGTGTTGCACCTGACGGCTGTGACCGAAGAGGCAGTAAATGTGACGGCGTGTAGTGTAGGCGTTGTCGTGTGATTCCGCCAAAGCATTTTAATAGCCTGCTATCTAGATACATCAGGGAAGCACTCCACTATCACGTGGTGCTAGAGTACCTGAGGTGGCTGATAGAACAAACTATTTAGGGAAGAAGGCACTTTGAGGTGACGTCTCATGTCGCGCGACCACAATCGTGTCGCTCCTATGTTTTTGAGTGCATCGCGCTTGGCTTACCAGTGGCTTTGGATAAGACGGATACCCTTTCGTTCCATGGACCTCTTCGTAGTTCGCCCCCAGTGCCTCTACCGTAGTCGATTCGGACCTCACATGATTTTAGGCCCTGATGAAGTATCTGAGCCTGATCTTTGATAGTAGGTGGCTGTTTGACGAGCACTTCCGACAGTTTGCGCCGAGCACGACTGTGACGCCCTCAGATGATATCGTCGGTTAGAGTCACGCGATAACCGCACCGTGTAGACCGAGGCGGCGTTTCTTTTTCTTTCTTTCGTTCAAGTTTATAGGTAGACGGCTCCGATAACGACAATGTATAATTAGTTGGGGTAATAGTGACGGTGTCGACACGTTAAAAAAAGTGTTTATTTCCAGTTTCTGTATGCAAGACCATATTTATTTAGATGAAAATCGATCTATAATAGCGTGCAATTGAAGAGGCGTATGTTTAGCAATGGACTCTGTAAGGTTGATGATGATCATCAAAATTAAAGAGTTAACTTCATGAGCAACCCATAATGTCTCACGGTCAGGCTCGGGTCTTGTCTCAGGCGAGGGTTAAGGCCATACGTCCCCACACCAGCCGACTGCGGATTGGGGACTGGCAAGACACGTCGTGGCTACATAATCTTGATAATTACTCACGCCTCTGTTGCTGACCTAGGTGTGAAGATATATATAATCATATACTTACCAGATGTTGCTGAGAATGGTAAAGATAATCTAATGGGTATACGTATAACTTCTTTAGTTTCATTGGAATGTGTTAATTTCTGGTAACAGACAATAGCCGTATTATTATCTAATTCGTCCATTTTCATAATTAATGTTCTTGCAATTCCAGAATTTCCAATAGTAAAATGAACTGAAACAATTATAAAAAAAATAACACAAAAGTGCTTAAGCCTAAAATCTTAACAAAGTTACGGTAGAGTTCTATGGTAATGTAATAAGCAGGGTAGTCTGCTGATGTACATGTATACAAATAAATCGACGGACCCGACGTACAAAGCGACATGTCAAAAGTCGTGGTTAACAGGAGAGCGTTTTTAAGTTTCAAAGTGCTATGAGGTTTCTATTAAGGAATCATGTCTTTGTTTTATTGATCTGTAATACTTAATGTAGGTACTTTCTATCAGTGTAACCATTATTTTGAATATTTTTCATTTTCCTCTGAAAGTTACAAGATGACCGTTTTCACGTCAACTTTATAGAAGGACCATAAACGGTCAAGTCCTACGTGTAAGTTTGTACGTAGGAAAAATTAAAACATGATTTTGTTAACTAAATCTTTACTGGGTCATCATGTTGCATTGTGTGCACTCACACTGTGGCAGTCTCGAATAAAGTCTAATGTGACACGGTAGGTCAAAGTATATAGTGAAACAATGAATGGTTCCATTCCTTTGCCGGATGGGGACTCTAATCTTGAACTTTTCTACCTCAATATAAAACAAAGTCGCTTTCGCTCTCTGTCTGTCATTATAAATACGTAGATCTTTAAAACTACGCAACTGATTTTGATGCCATTTTCTTTAATAGATATAGTGATTCAAGAGGAAGGTTTACATTGCAAACGCTGGCTGTACCCTATAAGATATATCATAATAATGTACTACAGTATTGCACACCTTAAAAAGATCTACAAAAAAGTCCGCGATGGATAGATGATATATGTCTATCTATTAGGGATAACCAACAATAATAATTTTTTTCATTTCTTTTTACGAGAAATAATGGCTTATTTACGAAGCGATTTTAAGCAATGCAGTATTAATCCTTATCCAATTAACTACCTTAAATACATTGTGTATTTAATATAGATAAATATGGCCCCTTACAGAATGTAATTTAAATGAATGTTTTTAACGCTTATTATGACATTTAAAATGGTGTTAGTACCTTGTATTTCATGTTAGTTTCCGTTGCAATACTTATAACTAGTTTAGGATTTAGACCCCATTGTGAGTATAAACCTTTTTTTATTAATTTTTTTACGAGTGGCAATCCCCACGGGCCGTCACCCCGCCGGAGTTTTTTATGCGGCGGGGCGGTGTGTCGGACTCAAACCGACTAAAAACCACACGGTGTGCTATCATTGCGCTTCTGTTTCAGGAGGAGTCCAGGTTGATATCTCTCTTTTCACATTTAGACAATTAAATTGATTAGAACTGCTAATCAATTTAATTGTCTGATGGTTTTTGATTAAGGCATTTTCTGTTAAACATTAAAATTGTCATTATGTTTGTTACATCGATTGTTACATTCATTGCTACAAATATCACCTTTTGTGTCGGACATATAATTTAAATCAATTTGAAACACCAAATCACTTGTAGTCAATAGTGGTTTACTATGAAAAAGAGCTTCACCTTCAGCCACGATGGAAACTCCCTTTTGCTGGTAGAAGTTAATAAATAAAAAATATTTCGGATATCTTACACGCAACGTCACCTAGTCCCAAACAAGGCAGAGCTTTTAATATGGGTACTAAACAACTGATATAAATACATAAAATACTTTTTTTTGTAAATACCTACATAGAAAACACCCAGACTCCGAAACAAATATTTGTGGATCACACAAATATTTAGTCCGACCTGGGAATCGAACCCGCATCCGCTTACCACTGGACCAATAAGGCAGTCATAAAGAGTTGGTGTGAGAAGAAATTATTTTGACGCACGTGTTCCGTTAAAAAAATGTAAAAAGTGTTAAACACCAAACGTAATTAAGAACAAGTCAGTCAGTTAATTGCTTAAATAGGCGTATGAAAAGACTTGTCAGTCTTGACTTTGTTTACCTTGTTAATTCATAAAATTGAAAATTTGTTCAAAATAATTAAAGAAAATATAATATTCATATAAACTTGCACTACCACATGAATTAACACGATGGGGCGTGGGGCGACGTTATTGAAATATTTTCAGATTTTTAAAACATTTTTTTTTTAGAAAAAAGACGGACTCGTCCACGTAGAGTTCTGTAGTTTAATCGATGTTTTAATAACAGTGTATTGATTGAATGAAAGGGAAATTGCTTTTTTCGATTTATGACGCATTCAAAAAAATCTACTTACTAGATCTCGTTTAAACGAATTTTCGGTGGAAGTTGGCATGGTAATGTACATCATAATTTTTTTTAGTTTTATCACTCTCTTATTTTAGAAGTTACAGGGGCGGGGACACACATTTTTCCTCTTTGGAAGTGTCTCTCGCGCAAACTATTCAGTTTAGAAAAAAATGATATTAGAAACCTCAATATCATTTTTAAGACCTATGTGTAGCCACAATACTTCCTACTTTATTACACGTCCTTAGATAAGCCACATATCATAAGATACAGTCAAAGATTAAATAAAGCAATGATAGGCACGCACCATCTTTAGTATATAAGCACTATTGTTAATTCAATTAAACATACTATACTATCATAGAGTATCACACCACAGTGAGTCTCATTTATACCCCTTGCCAAAACACCGGCAAACTGGTGACCCCGACAATGAACAAGGAACCCGACAAACGAACGAAGAAGATGAATAAGGACATGGCAAATGCATAAAGGACCCCGAAAAAAGAACAAAGAATGAAGAAACCGACATGGCGACAAAAAGAAGAAAGAACCGGAAAATTGAACAAGGACCCGACAACTGAGCAATGAAGAAACTGACAACTGAACAATAAAGATACCGAAAATTTTACAATGAAGAAACTAATCGTGCCTTCTGAAGAAGATTAAATAATAACCTAGTATGGCACTATTCAATAAAGGACCAGCCACGTTTATGGTTCATGCAGTGAGGCTATCGTCGCTCTCCAAAAATAGCAATGATCGTTATTCAAGTCTCAGCCAACCAGCAGCCTCGGCCTCAACAGGGATACCACACACAGGACGCGACTGCTCCAACCTGGTTACCCCTTCGGCCTCATCAGCGCCCCGACTCACTGGGGACTTCACCGCAGCACCGCACCGCTTGCGATTCCGACGCACAGGAAGCAGCGGACTTCAGCCCCGACTCACTGGGGACTGGCGGCTAACAGTTCCGACTCACAGGAACTTGCGGCATCGTGCCTTAATTGCACAGTACTCGAAATGAATTGCTGACGCTTTATCACGAATAATAGGAGTAATCTCTATGCATTCAACGCTAGATTACGACCAGAAATGTCGTGCGCAGCAGAATGATTCAGAATTAAAAAAGGCCTGGAAAGGTGTTTGAGCAAAATAAAGACGTATTACGATGATTTCAGATCGCAGCTAAAGCATGATATCACTCGAATACCGTCGTTACCCAGGAGAGAACGTTCAGATTGTTAAAATGCTGTTTACATAAATCCACACGTATTGATCAAGTAAGTTTATCGGTATGTAATTCACTAAACGATACTACTTATAATAATTTTGCTGACTACGTAACCTTGAAATATTATAATTAATGTGATTATTGTATACTTCGTAAAAAGTGCTGACAAGTGAAGGTCGCAACACTCGGTCATATGTTTATTTTGTAATAATTTGTATTAATATGATTGTTATTGACATAGTTTATATTCACTACCTAGGAACTACCCCGTGATGTTAAGATTGTTAGGACATAGGTTATGTGTATTATTATATATTATAGGTTATGTATATATTATTAATTTAAAATGAAGATTGTCTGAATCAACTACCGTAAATTTTTGAAAGTATGTATTTACTAAGATTTGTTATAAATTGTTATAATAATTATCCTTTCAAAAGGGGGGGACCTGTGTAGCCACAATACTTCCTACTTTATTACACGTCCTTAGATAAGCCACATATCATAAGATACAGTCAAAGATTAAATAAAGCAATGATAGGCACGCACCATCTTTAGTATATAAGCACTATTGTTAATTCAATTAAACATACTATACTATCATAGAGTATCACACCACAGTGAGTCTCATTTATACCCCTTGCCAAAACACCGGCAAATATCCATAAATACCGCACACGTATGGTTTTGATGAAAAAAGAAAATTGAGTTACAGTTCTAAGTATGGGGACCCCAAAAATTTATTGTTTTTTTTTCTATTTTTGTGTGAAAATCATAATGCGGTTCACAGAATACATCTACTGACCAAGTTTCAACAGTATAGCTCTTATGGTTTCGGAAAAAAGTGGCTATGACAAACGGACGGACAGACAGACAGACAGACATGACGAATGTATAAGGGTTCCGTTTTTTGCCATTTGGCTACGGAACCCTAAAAAGACATATTTTTTTTCAAATTATTGTATTGTCAGCGGTCCTCGATAAATCTACAAAGTTTGAACGAAATCTGGCCGTTTAAAGTGGGTCAAAATCGCGCCCAAAGGAGTCGGTTACAAACATACAAACAAACATACAGGTAAAGCGTGTTATAAACTGACCTTCTCCAAATTCTTGTATCCATTGTATTGTGGAATTCTCAACTGTACTATGGCTATCACATTGGAAGACTTGATTTGATCCAACTAAGAAGTCTGAGAAAAAAACACATTTAATCCATCACATTAATTACACTTTTCACCCGATTACTGCAAATCTGAAATTCAGATTTTGGTTAACAGTTTTGGTAATCTACTGAACCGCTTTAATGATTTGATTTGGCTCGTTCGTGTTGACATCGAAATGAAATGAAATCCTTTATTCTGCAATTAGGTTACATGAACACTTTTGCAAGTTTTTTTTTTTTGAGCAGATGAGTTCGGCCTTTCCTAACTGGACTAGCCCTGAGAAGAAAGGACGAAACAAACTCAGGGATCACAGTTTCTTTTAAAGTCCAGACAATAATCTTAAATGCGATAATTACAATTGTCACAATTATAATAATTAAAGATAATAATTTAAAAGTTGACAAATGGCATATTACGCTTTTTTAAGTTCTTCAATTAGTGTGAGTAGTTTTAAGTTTTTTTTTAAATATATTTATTCCTCCCAAAGTGACTCTACTCTGCCAGATGAAAAGCATGAGTAGAATCCAGGAGTAGAGGTCATGACCCTCACTATGGCGGCCTAGTGAGATGCAACTGCAACATTGGGCCTCCGGTTTCAAATTCAAATTCAAATTCAAAATTCTTTATTCACTTAGGATGCAATACATCTCTTGTGACAGGTCAAGATTCTACATGTACATATATGCCATGTTCGCAAACAATAGGTAGAGCCGGAGAAAAGAACATGGCAATAAAAACTCGCGGCCACTCCTTTCAAATCGCCAATGTTTACATAGTTTTAATGTTTATAAACCTGATATGGGGGTAAGGTGCTGCCACTAATATACTATACACCATGTTAGAGGACTGATGCAAATTATAGTGATTAAAATTAGAACTTATGTTAATTTAAAAAAAAAACAACAGCCTCAGTGGGTACAACATAGTAGGAGCATCTACTTACAACAAAGGTAAAAACTATATGTACTCAAATATTGGCCAAATTACTGGTAATGAAAGATTAAATATAAAATATTAATTATAAGATCAAAAGAAAGAGAAGAATGGCCTTTATTAGTCACGTAGAAACTTAACTTGAAAAAAATGTATAAAAATATGCTTACCACATTTATTCTGAAAGTCAACCTCAAAAAGAACACTGCTTTTGTTTAATTTGAGTGATTCATTGTTGTTGTAACCACGAACTTTATATCCTAAAACCATAAACCATTATCTTAGGACATAAACAAAATATGACTAATTTATTCTTATTGGCTAAGCTTGTTCTGTATGTTGAGGGATTAAGTATACGATGTATCACCACCTCTTTACATTCCGTAGGTTCTTAAAGTTTAACTTAAGTAGCAAACCTGTAGAGTCAACAGCACTGCAAAGCGAAGAAAAACTTGAAACAAACCTTTTCAGAACCCGTCTGGTCAGAGTTGTACAGTAGGCCAAAATTTCTTTTTCATGACTGCCTTGTTGGTCTAGGTGTATGCCACTGCTGATCAAGAGGTCTCGGTTTCGATTCCCGGGTCAGACCAAATATTTGTGTGATCCACAAATATTTGTTTCGGAGTCTGGGTGTTTTTGTATGTATATTTTGTTTGCATTTACATGAAAAAAAGTATGTATATCAGTTGTTTAGTACCCATAACACAAGCTCTGCTTATTTTGGTGCTAGATGACGTTGTGTATATAGATGTCCAAAATATTTATTTGTTGTCAAGCAGTGAATTGTCAAAGGCTGTTGATGATGATACTTATTTAATTATGTCCTAACAGCTAAATACGGGTATGTGTGCTCAAAAACGCGTTTAAGAGAGGAAAATAAACTCCCCGCAACAGAAATGAAAATGTTGAGATGGTCCAGCGGGGTGCCACTAAAAGATAAAGTTAGGAATTAGCATTTTAGGGGTACATTAGGGGTTACGAATATGGCTGATAAACTCAGCTAAAGGCGTCTACGGTGGTATAGTCATGTTATTCGGCAAGAAAAGAATTAGGTATTTGAGTATAAGATACGTTATGGAAATTGAAACAGAAGCGAGGCCGAGGTAGACCGCTGACCTGGATGAGGACTTTAAAAAGCAACCTAAGTATGATGGGATTGCAACCATAAATGACGCAGATACTGCCCAGATTGGCGAAGGTGAACTAGAAGGGCCGACCTCAAAAGATATAGAAGGTAACGGAAAAATAAGACACAGACACAGACAAAATAAGAAATGAAATAAAAACATTTTATTCGTGACCCACAATAATTAATACAGAGGAGCAATAATATAATTTACAAAATAAAGCATTTAACATCAAAGTGTGGGCCCGAACCGGTTGCCATCTCAGCAAAGAGTCAAAAATAACTAACAAGACAACAGCGGACCCATGGCACAGTGAGACGAGCTACCGTTATAAGAATTGTAATCAGATAGACAGCAGTGAGCCCGCATCAGGGTTCAATGAGCAACATGGCTCAGGGATAGCGAGTGTTAGGACTAGCAGGTTGAGATCCATTTTGCCGATATAGCCACATGCTGGTGGCTATATCGGACTCGAAAGGCTGTCCCTGATACCCTGACGTTTCTGCCTACCCCTCCGGGAAACAATCGTGACTTTATGTATGCATGCAGAAGTCAAAGAGTAAAGGTGTTTCCCTCTGTCAAAGTATAAGCCTTGATACCTATGACATGATGACATGACTTGATGCATAACACTGAATGTGTTTATGTTTGAAATTTTGAATGTATAATTTTAATTGTTAGATATAGGCGATTGTTTCTGTACGTGAATCTAAAATCAGTATTTGAAGATTTCCACTCTAAAAAAATGCCTGACTGTTTTATAACAGAAAAAGACACTATAACGGCGGCAGACCTGAGGGGCGAACGCTCCGATCTGCCGCCTGCGTTGTGCCCTATCGCAAAGGCCCTTAAAAAGTGTTGCATATAATATACGTTTGGTATTTTTAATGAATCAAACTTTGTATACCTTCTATATCTCCACTCATACATCGGTTACCCTCTTTTAGTCTTATAATATGTCTTGTCGCACATACTTCATCCTTAGCTTTTATTAAAGTAACATATAACTGGCCGCTATCGTCCTTTAACGCACTCAATGCCAGCACCATTTTGTGGTCTTTCATTTCCTCCTTGACGTTTCCAGAAGCGCCTTTTGCAACTACAATAAAAATAATTTAGGTTAGCATAGGGATATTATTGTGTTCCCCGAGGAGGTTTTAGTTGGTTCGATTGCGACACAACACCCTGCCGCAAACCCCGGTGGGGTGGCGAGGGGGCTTAAAAGCGTAACAAAAGTGGTGATAATGTGTTCCTAGCCGATTTCAGCTACGGCAGGTAGTCTCAACGGAGACTAGCTAACTACGTATGAGATATTGTAGTGCACTCTCTGCTCCCTCACTATAACAAACCTATGGGACGACTGCCCGACACGACCACGTAGAGATCAGACGCAAGTCTCACGCTTTACGTGCTTTCTCGTATAGGACATATAAATAATGGATAAGTAATTGAATATTTAAAATAAATATACCTACTGTCTTGTCCATGAACCGAATATATTACTACTTGACGGGGTACATTTATGACTTTAAATTGGGATTTTAAGTGGACTTTCTCAGCTAACTCTTGGCAGGAGAACGATCGCGGCAGAGAGGTATCTGAAAAATTTAAGAGGTCAATTTTTACAAACAATAATACTCCTATTACATGAAATTCATAATGTCATTCAATAGTCAGTCACTCCTTCATTCAATAGCAACAGCAAAAGAGTGATTTATTTAGGCAACACGTGCGGATGTTGTTTCCTCGCGGGCGCAACTGACGCGGTTGGAAGGGAAAAACCTTCTATGGCTATCTGCCATCAAGGATTAGGCTCAGATATTTTATCTTGGGCCGAACCGGTTGGCGATGATTCAGGCACCGGGCGGATCATGACGGGGCCCATAAAACAACAGGATCTCATTCTTATCTAGACCACCCGTAGGCCCAGTGCCTCAATAAGCTCAACCACTGAAGAAGTACCTCCAGGAACAGCTGTTATTACGACATACGGACATATGCCACAGCGCCTTCCATTTAAAATCGGTTGAACTAGTGGCCGACCCCAAATAATCAGGGCAGTCAAATAATAAAGGCAACGAATGTGATAATAGAGTAATATATAATTAAATACATATTTAAACATACCTGAATTATAAGAACCAAAAGTTTGCTTGTTAATAAGTATAATATGCAAAAACACCAATCGTTGAAAAAGATTCATGACTTTTTGAAAATAAGACGTTTTAAAATCAAAAGATATTATGTAGTAATGTTATTGTTCGAACATCTTCCAATTCTTTATAACAAACGCACACAATTCAAACCTGAAATTAGTTTATGCGCAAGCAACACTGCTTATGTCATATAAAGCTTTATTATTAAATAAATTAGTAAATGATTTTCCCTATAAATCTATCTAAATATAAAACATGACTAATAGATGTATGATAACATATAGTAGTAGTTATTTGTCATTAGTTTATTGCTTTTTATTAATTCTTTCGAGTAGCGAGTAGTCCGACTGCGGTGGAGTCAAAAGAAGGGTTTTGGCAGTCCGTGCATGTTTGTATGTTCCGCCGTAGCGTCGAAACTGCTGATCGAAATTAACTACTGAAGCATTGATGGTGTTATGCATAGGCTAAATTTTTTAGAGATTTCGTAAACTTTTACTTGTTGCCTTAAAAAGGCTTTCTAGAAGAAATGAAGTATATACTCGTATGAACCTTTATGGTAATAGTACGCTGTTTTTTTTATACATATTTATGTACTAGCTGCGCCCCACCGTGTTACCCGCGTATATAGTTATGGTTGCCATGCAAGTGTGTTATGCATAGCAACCTGTGAAGTTTTGACAGGAGACAAACAGTGAAACATTTTGACATCTACGATTTATGTATTTTTATAATCACCTTCGCCCGTGTATCTCGATTATTGCAGTAAAAAGTAGCCAATGTGTTTTCTGACATATAAGCTATATTACTGTAAAGTTTCTGCGTGAACGAGGAACAAACATACATACACACATACATACTCACAAACTTTTGCGTTTATAATATTAGTAGAATATTTAAGCCTACCTAAGTGACTCTACTCTGCCTGATAGAAAGCATGAGTAGAATCCAGGAGCAGGGGCCACCATCCTCATTGTGAGGGTAGGCAATGCAGCACGGTGTCCCATAGGCGGCTTGGTCAGATAATTCTGTATCATTCTCCCGGCCTCCTGAGGCCGGTTGAATGATGCAGAATTATTGGGCCTTCGGTCTCACACTCACCAACGAAATACGACAGCATGAATATTCAAACTTTTAAACTTTCGCGTTTCATGATAATTAATATTATTTTTACGGAAATTAACGAGATCACTTATTAAGGGTATTACATACCTCTGATTTCCCTGACGTTTTGACCAGGTTGCACTGGCCGTGGTCACAGGCTGACTGGCTCATCGGCGCACGCCCTCCGTCGTCGAATCCGTGAAGTAGAAGGTTCTTCATCTACCCGCACATTTTTGATATTGTTGATGTTTTTGTGTCGCCACTCGCCATGTACCGCGGTATGTATGTAATAAAATCAGAGGTATGTAATACCCTTAATAAGTGATCGCGGGAATTCCCGTAAAAATAATATTAATTAGCACGAATATTGTCATTATTAGGATGGACTTCTGTGTGAGGGTAGTACTACCCCGGTCGAGCCGGCCCATTCGTGCTGAAATCAGCGTGACTCTACTACTGAAGAAATAAATATATATCGATGGATCCACACAGTATTTGCTGAATGCTGTCGATTGGTTGCAGCGGCAAGCAGGCGGCATTATCAATTATTCCGAAGCTAACGAGACCCTTGAGCTTCTGTATTTGCGAAAAGATGACGCTTCTATGGCAGACCTCTTTCGTCGTTACCATGTAGATTGTTCTGACGAGCTATTCAATTGGTCCCACCCTCTTCCTTCTAGCTACCTTCTCTTCCTACCGATTTACGAGTAGAATGGCCGACGTACGCTTTCGAACTAAACGGTTCTGCTCTTGCTTCCTGTGGAACCTGGAACTCACTACCAGCGTTCGTTATTCAATGCCATTATGTCAACCAACCACATTGTCCACATTCACTATGAGAATGGTGACTACTGCTATTGGATTCAGCTCATGCTTTCCATCAGCCAAAATAGAGTCATTTTTGTAGCGTTTTTTATTCTATTCGTAGAAGAAATCAACTTGGAGAAACATCATCATCAACGGCCAAGAAGTTTTCTTCTGAATTTAAGCCTCTCCTGAAAAAGGAAGTTTTGGCATTGTTTACCACGCTGGCGAGACGGTTGAGTTTTGGGTTGGCTTTAAGTTTTCTGTCTCTTTGCTGTGACGTTGTCCTGCATAATGTGCTCCCTTAGTCACCCATAGGACAAACAGGGGTGGTGATACTTCGTATTTTTAAACCACACGAAATTATTACGTTTCTAAAGTATCCTCAACAATGTTGATATTTCGAAATCTGACATTTAGAGAACTTCGTTTTCCTATGTATAGGTCTGGTTATAAGGCAGATTATGATCGAAATAACTGAAAGTACTGTTTAAAACTATTCTATCACTACATATTATAAAATAAAGTCCTCCGCCGCGGCTGTCTGTCCTTTTGGGATAACCTCAAAAACCACTAAACCCATTTAAATGAAATTTTGTACCAAGATAGTCTAAAGCCTGAGAAAGGAAATTGACTACTTTTTAACCGACAAGCCGCGGACGAAAGCTAGTAGGAAATAAATGATAAAAAATGCATTACAAGTCAACGTTTTATTTAGCTAAAATCAATAATAAAACACATAAAATAAAACCTTAAAATGCGGTAAATATTGTTTTATACAAACTACCTAATGTTTTACATAGTCTAAAATTAAGTCGCTTATTTTAACCGATTCAAACCAACAAAACCGAAATAAATTATAAAAAAATGCATTACAAGTCAACGTTTTATTTAGCTAAAATCAATAATAAAACACATAAAATAAAACCTTAAAATGCAATAAATATTGTTTTATACAAACTACTTAATGTTTCACATAGTCTAAAATTAAGTCGCTTATTTTAACCGATTCAAACCAACAAAACCGAAGTGTAAATTATAAAAAATGCATTACAAGTCAACGTTTTATTTAGCTAAAATCAATAATAAAACAAATAAAATAAAACCTGAAAATGCAGTAAATATTGTTTTATACAAACTACCTAATGTTTTACATAGTCTAAAATTAAGTCGCTTATTTTAACCGATTCAAACCAACCAAACCGAAATAAATTATAAAAAATGCATTACAAGTCAACGTTTTATTTAGCTAAAATCAATAATAAAACATAATAAATAAAACCTTAAAATGAAGTAAATATAGTTTTATAAAAACTACCTAATGTTTTTACATAGTCTAAAATGAAGTCGCTTATTTTAACCGATTCAACGGATTTAAGACAGTTTTCAGCAATTGTAATACACATTAATGATTAAATTATAATCAAGTAAGTAATTAAATCAATATAAGTATTTCGAGTAATTGAAGAGGAAGGTCTATGTGTTCATAACATATATTATATATATATATATATATTTATTATAGTTGAGAATTTCAAAGATTACCGTGCTAAGCCGGGCCGGGTTGCTAATTATTCAATAAAGCGGTTTACTAAATTATCTTATTTAGTATTATTCACTCGAGAGAGAGTATACACTCCCGTTATTATTCAGGCGGGGACCGAATGCTCGTCAAAGAGCTACCTTTCCTTAGACGGGACTTGAACGGGTGAGAAGACCGAGTTTACCACGATATAGTATAGTCGTTGGGAAGTGTACCATGATGAGACCCATGGAACAACAGATGCAGGCCGCATCTCAACTAAAGCTAAGTTTTCGTTTAAGGCCTCGAATACCTCGATGCGCCCAACCACTAAACAGACTCAGATTGTGGCTAGGCGCGCCGCCTCCTGAAAATTCGACTGCCGGGCTGTGAGCGGTATGTCATCAGCTTAACAGATTACCAGTCCGGTGAGGAGATGACTACGAAAGGTCCAGTCGTATCCCATGTTCCAAAGGAGTGGTCCGTGATTAGACCCTTGCGGAACACCACAACACATGAGCCGACGTCTCAAAATACCATCTCAGTCCTCGTTAATGACGGTTCGCTCCTCTTAGTAGTCTGCTACTACTCGCGTCAGGTACTCTGATACCCTGTAGGTAATGGAGTGCTTCCCTGATACAGCTAAATGGCAGGCTATTAAATGCGTTCGCGATGTCCAACGACAATAACAAGCCACTGCAGCTCACCGCCTCTTCGGTCAAGGCTCTCATTTGCAATACAGCATTCACCGTTGAACGCTCCACGCGATAAATGAAATAAACTTTGGACCGATCAGGATTTCTCTAGCTACTAAGCCAAGCCAGCGTAAAACACTTCCCTGAGGCGATCGGACATGTGGTAGATGGCACGAATTAAACTCGAGGAGGTTTGCCATTTGGTTTGGAGGCGGTGCTCTTGAAATTAATCCATACAACAACCACCGCTACTCCAACTGAAAAGACCATCGACGGGGACGTATGTTCCGTCCACTGCGGGAAAAGTTCCTCACCGACCTGCAGCAAGATGTTAGGCTAGAGAGTCTCCATCATGAATGGAGGTTTTAAAATAAGGACGACCTCAGTGGTCACGATCGAGACCCTCCAGCATCTCCTTCTGTAAACTTCTTCGGAAATTTATCCCATTTACCTACCCACTTACACACACAAAAAATCATAGACATACCAATTACTTTTTAAACGGTTGACAATAAGTAGGTTCTACGTATTCAGTATTTCCACTATTAACATAACTAGAATTAGGAAACACATTGCCATAATTATTTTTATTATCATGCCTCAGACTCTTAGGCACTACTTGGGTGTATAATTCCTTCACACTGGAATATTGAGGGTCGCCAATATTGCCGCCAACATTGAGTTCAGCGTAGGTGGGTCCTGGGTCATCTTGACGGCCTTTGGGAGGTCTTTGGCTTTTGGGTATAGGAGTGGCATAAGGATCGTCCGGGCCTCTGACAGGTTCTGCATAAATATTGCCTTCGTTTCTAGTGTCTACTGGAACATGGTAGTTCTGTTCTTCTGCCTGCGACCACTGTTCTGGATAAGGAGGTATTGAGGCTTGACTGTTTTGATTTTGAAGATTCTCATAATTGTTGGCACCTGATTCTCTCTGTAAGAAATTTTATTGGCCTTAATACAGGTTAGGATATTTTATATTATTATTATAATTTATTCCTACTAATACATAGTATTTTTTTTTTTTTTTTTTTTTAGATATTAATCTAATCCTAATCCTGATAATAACAATCACTTGAAACGATTATCCAAGTTAGTACAGCCGATGGGAAACTACGATGAGCGTACATACTTTTTGGTGAATTATTTTTATTAGATAATCATTTGGTTTACACCCCTTCATGTTCTTTAGTTGGCCATAATGCCGGTTCCTCAACGTCTCGTGTAGATATAAACCCACGTGATGAACAGGAATGAGGACACTCCGTATTCTTAACAGGGTTCAGCTTAAGCTAAGATGTATTTTATTATCTGTATATTTATGTTATGCTTTTAAAATTATATATCTAAGTAGCTGATTCCCACGGCGTTACCTGCGGTTAATGTTGTACATCGCGAGTATCACCGCAGAGTGAAGCTAGTCTAAAAAAATACCCTAAGTTACTCTTTATGGCATCAGCTTAAGCTTATATTAAGCTTAAGAAATAGAATCGTATTAAGAAATAGACTGCCGTATTGGTCTAGTGGTTAGCGTATGTGGCTGCTGATCAAGAGGCCTCGTGTCGAGCCCCGGGTCGGACCAAATGTTTGTGTGATCCACAAATATTTGTTTCGGAGTCAGGGTGTTTTCTATGTATAATATGTATGTATTTACAAAAAAAAGAAATATGTTTATGTATTTATATCAGTTGTCTAGTACCTATAATACAAGCTCTGCTTAGCTTGGGACTAGATCATGTTGTGTATTTAGTATACATACCTTTGGACGGTTTTTTTTCATCTTGCATATGACGGTTATCACACAGCTTAATACAACGCACATCAACACTGCTAATACTGCGATGGCCCATACAGGAATTTCATCTGAATCAAATAAACAACATTATTATCACAAACAAATAGGAGACTCAGTACAACAACTAAGTGTTATCTCATGTAAAAATCGAACCCTCAATACTTAACGTAGTGTAAAAGACAGGTAACCGTTTAAAGGCCGCTGCATACGTGACGGGATTTTACACGGACGGAACGGGACGGGAAGTTTTGAAAACATCGTTACATACAAAATTTATAAGGAAATGCATACTTCACGGAGACACGGACGGGGCGATAACGTGGCACGCACGGGACGAGCTAAATATCGTCGCCGACGCACGTAAATAGCAATTGAAGCCAATTCTTGAAATAAAAAATACATCTTTCCTTGTTCACAACACTAACACGTTAGATCCGAGTCACAGTCACGGTGCGTATGCATTTACATCACGTCCCCGTTTATAACGAGGCAACCACGTCCACGTCCCGTCCGTGTAAAATCCCGTGACGTATGCAGCGGCCTTAAATCTCTACACGATTCATTATTCATCAACTCCCACTACTGGTCGGGTCTACTCTCAGGAGAGGGTTAAGGCCATACGTCCCCACGCTAGCCTAGTGCGGGTTAGGGACTAGCATGACACGTTGGCTACCGTAATCTTGCCGTTGGATGTTTTAAGCCGCCCGAAGGACTCCAACTAAGCTCACGCCTGTTATCTTATGATAACAACATATCATGCCATAAACGGTCACCCATCTAAATACTGACCGCGCCGTCGTTGCTTACGCGCGCACATAATGCCACTTGGATATGATTGCTTCGTATTATTTTCTAATATTTTGTTTTAACCACGGTCCACGTACTTAGCGTAGAAAGGTTTCATTACTAATAGAGCAAGAGCCCAGAGCCGCCAGACCTACGTCATTAGTGCAAAGCTGAAATTTTCAGGATTATTAGTACAATGTCTTGTTAAGATGTATGTGTACCCATTAGCTTGAAAGCGGGGCCGTTTCTGAGATAGCGCGAAGTACAGATAGATAAAAATATTACTTACCTACGTTAAAGGTGCAAAGCTAGTATTTACATATTTTTTCAAGAATATTATTTAAAATTAAAATTCATTACTGCCAGACACTTTCCGTGGGCCATTACTTCTGCCAGACGTCTTGAAAGTTGTGAAAAAATTAGGTAAACTACGTTATAGTAGCAAACCTAAATTTTATACATATTATCTAAGGTACTATTTTAAGACCCTTTGTATGACCAATCCAAAAAGCGTGTAAAAACCATTTAATATTTTACAATTATATTCTTGAAATAATACCAAAGATTATATGCCTCAGCTTCCTAATTACTACAAATATATGTCTGGGGGGGTGATAGGCCCTTCGGCCGCATACAAAGGGTCCTATAATAGTACCTTAGATAATGGTATAAAATTAAGGTTTGCTACTATAACGTAGTTTACCTAATTTTTTCACAACTTTCAAGACGTCTGGCAGAAGTAATGGCCCACGGAAAGTGTCTGGCAGTAATGAATTTTAATTTTAAATAATATTCTTGAAAAAACATGTAAATACTAGCTTTGCACCTTTAACGTAGATAAGTAATATTTTTATCTATCTGTACTTCGCGCTATCTCAGAAACGGCCCCGCTTTCAAGCTAATGGGTACACATACATCTTAACAAGACATTGTACTAATAATCCTGAAAATTTCAGCTTTGCACTAATGACGTAGGTCTGGCGGCTCTGGGCTCTTGGTCCATAATACATTTAATACATTTAATACATAATACATAATACATTTGTTATACTTTGTACATTCTTTTATTATCTTTTTGACAGTTAAAGAAATTTCGTAATTAGTTACGCCTTCACACGTCACCGATTCGATTTGAAATCAAAATCAATTTTATTTAAGAAGAACTTTCAATCGATTTCATTGAAGACTTTTAGTTTGAATATAAATTATTAATTAAATTTTACTAAAGGATGCATAGTTACATTTTAAGGCAGTCGTCCAAAAATAACTTATTAAACAGAGTTATTGTTTTTTACTCTTAGTTTGAACTTAAATTCTTCAAAGATTTCGACTTAGTTCCTTGCATATTATCAAACTTGAAGTCATAATAATTTAATTTCCTTTTTATTTTATTAAATTTACAGAAACAATACTTAAATGAAGTCAAATTATTTTGATCTTAAGATAGATTATTTTATTCGTTTAAACGATTTATCGTATTTCAAAAACTGTTTTATAGTCTGTGGTTGTTAGTTATGCACAGGGCACTTCACTACCCGTCCATAAATTACGACATTACTGTAGTACATTATTTCGAAGAAAAAAACAGTAATTTATAGGCGTGATCTGTCAAAAAGACAATAAACGAATGGACAAAGTATAGTTTAGTATTTACGTTTACGGTCTGCTTCTCATAAGTTCCTAGATTCCGAGGAGAGGACACTTCAACGTACATTGGACTTTGGAGTAGCGGTTGTCTAGGGACGGTGCTAGTCGTTTACCATCAGAGAAGCCGTCTCCTCGTTTGCCCCGCTATTATCGGTCTACCAGCAGAAAATGCCTTGGGCATTAGGTTCGCCGATGCATGTATTTGTGCACTGAGTTATAAAATATAAATAAAAAAAAGTAAACCTTTAAAAAAATATAATATTCGACATTTAGGAGATAACTTGGCTTTTATTTGTATGTCATTTTTAAAGTAAATGTCTCATGTATTCTTTTATAAACCGACCGACTTAAAAAGAAGGAGGTTCTCAATTTGATTGGTATGTCTTTTTCATCATCATCAGTAACACATCACCTGTGATATGTCACTTTTCATATGTAACCTTTGATGTGCCTCTCTTTTCAAAGTTGTTGGGCTATTGTACCACACTAGCCAGGCTACCCTTGCAGTGTGTGTTCTCTTGCGGAGTTTGCTCCTTCAGTCGCTTCTTAGGATACCCACTGAATGAATAGGGACGGCACACTCCGTAAGCTTAATTCGTCACTACACCTTTATAAGGTACATTTTTAAAAATTGAACAAATCTATTTAAATCCGTGTGGTGACGGATTAAGAATACAAAGTGTCACCACCCCTATTCATCCCGCGGGTGTCGTAAAAGGCGACTAAGGGACAAACTACGCAAGACAATATCAATGCAAAGAGAAGGAAAACTTGAAACCAACCCTTTACCAACCTGTCTGGCCAGCGTGGTTTAGTAGGCCAAAAACCTCCTTTCTAAGGAGAGGCCTATGTCCAGCAGTGGACTGTTAAAGGCTGTTGATGATGATTTAAATCTATCAAAAACTGTAATAGTACGTAAATTAATCTAAGTCAATAATAATTGCTTGGCAATGTTGCAAAATGTTAAAAAAAAACAAATTTCACAACCTTTTAATTTATCTATACCTACAACTTAATTTGGAAAAAAAAAAAAACAAAGCTAAAAAAATAATTTTACAGCTGGTCACACACAGACATGACACAATTTGAAATTTAGATGACAAATAAACAAATCAATAATATATATTATAAAAAGTAAAAGTAGCAAGATAAAAACGAACAAAATCTTGTCTGAAAATGCTTCATTTAGGTATTCAGCGAAGTGTCCTACCGTGACAATGTAAGCCGTCACGCTATGTTAGGAACCTAAAATCACATGGTCCAGGTCCTTCCCGAAGTAGGCCGTCGCAAGAGTGGTTTTTAGCCCTCCTCCTCCTGACTCCTGCCTTTCCAAGAGTGGGGATCAGAATCCTATTTGTGACTACAGACAATACAGAATGGTGACCCACACTATGGCAGCTTAGTGTGATGTTTCTGCATCATTCTCCCGGCATCCGGAGACCGAATAATGCAGAATGATTGGACCTCCGGTCTCACACTCATACGGTCACTTTTAGGTTGGTCTTCTGTGTGAGGGTTGTACTGACCCGGTTGAGCCAGTTCATTTGAGCTGAAGTCAGCATGGCACCTACCTTATAAAATTTTATTTATTTAATGATGATAATTTTACTTATAAAAGAGCCTACCACCCAAAGTCCCACATAAATAAGAGAAATCATCGTACCTAATAGTGAAAGTGTGTCTGCCGTGCTATTGCCGTGCAACTGGGGCACCATCGTTATTATTGGTTCTGTAACAAAACCACGTTCTTTAAAGTATTATAATAACAGGTTTTAGGATTCTGTACCCAAAGGCTTACCCTTTGGGTACATCATCATCATCATCAACAGCCTTTAACAGTCCACTGCTGGACATAGGCCTCTCCTTAGAAAGGAGGTTTTGGCCTACTATACCACGCTGGCCAGACGGGTTGGTATAGGGTTGGTTTCAAGTTTTCCTTCTCTTTGCATTGATGTTGTCTTGCGTAGTTTATCCCTTAGTCGCCTTTTACGACACCCGCGGGATGAATAGGGGTGGTGACACTCTGTATTCTTAATCCGTCACCACACGGACCCTTTGGGTACAGAATCCTAAAACCTTCGCGGTTCCCACACTGCTCCGGGCTCCATCGCCTGGCACGGAGTGGCAGATTTTAGTATTGTATGCAAGTACATCGATTAGTATAGAAAACACGCCAGGCCCGACACACGGAAAATGCGCCACGGCGCATTTTCCGTGTGTCGGGAGCGCGTCCCGCTAGCAGATTCTGCCGCCAGGCGTGGAGGCGCGGGGCGGTCCGCAGCAGTAAACATACTGCGCTCCGCGGTATTGCGCCTGTTTTCGTGCTTTAAGGACTTGTTCACGATGGATCTGGACACGGATAGATTTACATACGAAATTGAACAACGCCCAGCAATTTGGGATATGAAATGAAAAGAATACAGACGACGACGACCAAATGGAAAGTAAGCTTAAGTTTGGTGCGGGCCACGTACAATGCCGTCATGCGCGTAGGCGCGGTAAAATCTGCTCGAAGAGGCAGATCTGCTCCTCCGTCACCACGCGCGGGACTTGCTGTCCCGCGCCTACGCGCCTGGGCGCATCGCCAGTGTGTTAATAGCCTAACGCGGGACCATATTACTAAGACTCCGCTGCCCGTCTGTCACCAGGCTGTATCTCATGAACCGTGATAACTAGACAGTGGAAATTTGCACCGACCATGTTTCTGTTGCCATACTATAACAACAAATACGAAAAACAGAATCCCATAAAACAAACGTGTTTATTTGTCGTTTTTTGCTTAACATGAATAACGGCCACAGGTAGACGCTTGAAATGTATAGATATCGATTAATGGTACGGAACCCAACTTCGTCCGACTAGGCCGATTACTTTTTACTAAATACACCTTTACACTATACAAGAGAAATAAATTCTGGTTACTGTGTTATTCGTCAATTTCTTTGTTTTTACACTGACTCACGACTTTATCCCTCAAGGGGTGGATGTATCTCTTAAACTATTACATTTTTTTTATAAATTAAAGTCTACCGAGTCCAAGTCTGACTACTTTGCGTGAATTAAAATATGTTATATAGTTGATTCCAGGAGTAGGGGCCACCATTATCAATGTGAGTGCAGACAATTTAACATGGTGACCCACGCCATAGTGGCTTAGTGAGATGTTTCTGCATCTTTCTCCCGGCAGAATGATGCAGAATAATTGGGCCTCCGGTCTCACACTTACCAACGAAATATGACAGAACGAATGCTGTCATTTTTAGGTTGGTCTTCTGTGTGAAGGTCTCTTAAACCCACCCCACATCCACGTTCTACGTCCAATCTTTTCCTTCCAAGTACTTTTCTTAAGTCGTCAGGTCGTATGTTTTAAACGAATAATTTGTTTTGACAACTTGACTTACTTTTTTTTTTTTTTTTTTTTTTTTTATATATATATTTAAGCCTGCCAAAGTGACTCTACTCTGCCTGATGGAAAACATGAGTAGAATCCAAGAGTAGGGGTCACCATGCTTATTGTGAGGGTAGGTAATGTAGCATGGTGACCCTTACCATGGCAGCCTGCTTAGATTATTCTGCATCATTCTCCCGGCCTTCGAAGGGCGGGAGAATGATGCAGAATGATTGGGCCTCCGGTCTCACACTCACCAACGAAATACGACAGCAAGAATGCTGTCATTTTTAGGATGGTCTTCTGCGTGAGGGTAGTACTGGCCGGGTCGAGCCGGCCCATTCGTGCTGAAATCAGCGTGGCTCTACTACCTAGACTTATTACTTGAATTGAATAGAATTTTTTTCATAAATTGCTAATATTTATATTGTATTTATTTCAAAGAATACATACTCTGGCTAAATCTATACAAATAAATCAATAAATGAACTATAACGGCTTAGATCGCTTTGTTAGTTCAGGAGTTATAGAACTTGTCAAATACGCTTACTTGGGAAACTTCGTACAAAAATAACGACAAAAAAAGTATAGTTATATTTCTACTAGACACAATTTTAAATCCACCTGCCAATAAAGGTGACTCAATTCTGCCGGATGAAAAGCATCAATAGAAATTCTGTACAAACCTTGTAATAATTTTGGCAGTCTATCTGTGTATGTTCTACCATAGTGGCTTAACTACTGAATATTATTATTATTAATAATATTACATAATCATGAATTGACTGCCTCGGTGTCACAGTGGGAGCGTATGCGCATATAAAAAAAGTTTTGCAAAAGGAAGAGAATATTTTTTTTTATCGATCATCTTCCTAGCCTTTATACCCAAGATTATTTGTGGTCGGCTACTAATTCAACCGGTTTTACCTTTATTGCTTCCGTGTCGCAGTGGTTGCGCTGGAGATCTCGGGTTCGATTCCCGGGTCGGACCAAATGTTTGTGTGTGACGCAAATATTTGTTTCAGAGTTTGGGTATTTTCTATGTATAATATGTTTGTTATATTATGTTTGCTATATTATAATATGTTTTTTATATTGTTTGTTATATTATAATATGTTTGCTTTGATGTAAGTTTTTAAATTTTAAGTCTTAACTTTTCTAGTTTTTGTTTGCACCTGTTTTAATATATATATATATATATATATATATATATATATATATATATATATATATATATATATATATATATATATATATATATATATATATATATATTATTATATATTATCTGAATATTTATATTTTTTTACAATTATATTTATTTTTTGTAATTACTTGATGTCTGATGTTGAATCGTATTACTCCGCCAACGACTCTGTGGACTCGTTAGCCGATGAAAGTTTTATCTCGGTAACCGATACTCTCGGTGACGTGTTGCGTAGCACTTTTAATACAAAATCTAATCATGACTTAAACATATGTCATATAAATGCCCAAAGCATACCCAGTCACTATAGTGACTTATGGGAAACTTTCAATGGTTCAAACGTGCACGCCATCCTGGTTTCTGAGACATGGCTCAAACCTCAACTTCTTTCTACCTCTTACCCTCTTCCAGGGTTTGTTCTTATCCGGAATGATAGGCTAAATAAAAGAGGCGGTGGTGTTGCGATTTATTTACGATCTGATTTTTCTTTTAATATTTCTTTTAAATCACCACCTAATTCGAGTGCTGAATATCTTTTCCTTGAGGTTTGTGTCAGGGGAGTTATACTTATCTTGGGTGTCGTATACTGTCCTCCAGTTGTTGATTACTCCACCGAATTCGAATCGGTTTTAGAATCGTTAGGGTCTGAGTATGAGCATCACATCATCATGGGCGACTTTAATACCGATATTTTGTCTCTAAATTCCTCTCGTTCTCGTAAATTGCTTAATCTGTTAGAATCATCTTCTTTACATGTATTACCGCTTCAAACTACTCATCATAACTTAAATGGGGAAGATACTCTGCTTGACCTCATTATTACTTCGACTCTTACTAAGGTTATTGCTCATGGACAACACTTGGCACCGAGTTTCTCACATCACGATGTGATCTTTATTACCTATAAAATCAAAACGCCAAAACCTAAAGCGAAGGTGATGCATAGACGCTGTTTCCGATACATGAACTTAGAAGAGCTCCGGAAGGATGCTTCTCATATCAACTGGGAACCATTAACGATGGCAGGTTCAGTCGACGAAAAGGTTGAAATATTAAACAACACCATTCTGAACCTATATAATATTCATGCGCCTTAGAAAAAAATTAAATTAAAGCATCCTCCGGCACCTTGGCTTACGGATAGCATTCGCAAGGTAATGCGGAACAGGGATCGTGCTTTTCGACGTTACAAGAAAGCTCGTTGTGATGATAACTGGCTCGCTTATAAGACTGCTAGAAATAAGTGTAATCAGGTGATACGAAACGCTAAACGCCGTTACATTCTCGAAAGTATTTCTACATCCTCCCCAGCTGATATCTGGAAGTTCTTAGGGACTCTTGGCATTGGTAGAGAGCGGCATACAGACTTTCCAACGAACATTGCTTTAGATGACATCAATCACCATTTCACCACATCAACTTCGTTGAATCATCGTAGCAAATCTCAAACCTTGGGCTATGTGACTCATCTGCCTAGGCCTAATATAAGCTCTTTTGACTTTTGTCCAGTTGCATCAGAGGAAGTCAAAAAATTTATCCTGTCCATCAAATCCAACGCGGTTGCGATGAAATTAGCCGTTTCATGGTCACCGCTATCCTGGAACACCTTTTACCCGCCATTACCTACTTAATTAATTATTCCCTGGACTCCAATGCTTTTCCATCCCTATGGCGCAAAGCTTACGTACGTCCATTAGCCAAAGTACCTAATCCCTCTCTCCCTTTTGATTTCCGACCAATATCTATACTTCCTTTCCTCTCCAAAGTTCTAGAAGCTTGCGTGCATAAGCAACTTTCACAATTCGTTCACAAGCATAATTTCCTCAACGTATATCAGTCAGGATTCCGACCCGGACACAGCACAGAGACAGCGTTGCTCAAAGTGACTCTCGACATCAAGGCGGCGGCGGAAGAAGGCAAATTAACTGTACTCGCCCTGATTGACTTCTCAAATGCCTTCAACACTGTGAGTCATGATATCCTCCTAGCAATACTTTCCCACTTCATGATTTCCGATGATGCACTGGAATGGTTCTCGTCCTATCTTCGAGGACGCCAGCAGTCCGTCCGAATCGATGAATCTTCATCGACGTGGGCAGAACTCGACTCGGGTGTTCCTCAAGGCGGTATTCTTTCTCCTCTTCTCTTTTCTTTATTTATCGATTTCATTACCCGTGAACTTCAGTGTTCGTATCACCTGTATGCTGACGACCTGCAGATCTATTCACACGCTATAGTAGAGAACTTGGAGGACGCGGTCAATAGTATTAACCAAGACCTAGAAAACATAAAGAATTGGTCTGCCAGGTTTGGTTTGACGGTGAACCCTACAAAATGTCAGGCGATCATTACAGGTAGTCCTAGAATGACTTGCAGATTAGATCCTGATAATGTACCTGAAATCATCTTTAATGGTGCTGTTTTACCGATTAGTGCTTCGGTCAAGGATCTAGGTCTGCACATTGATACAAATATGAACTGGCAGACTCAGGTAGCCAGCGTCAGTCAGAAGGTCACGAATATTCTGCGAGGATTTTATCGACTTAAAAACTTCCTCCCAACAAAAATAAAGACGATGCTTGTCCAAACCTTAATTTTTCCTATTGTCGACTATGGTGATGTATGTTATCTCGACTTGAATGCAGATCTGCTCAATAAACTAGACCGGCTTCTCAACAATTGCATTCGATTTATATTTAATCTGCGAAAGTATGATCATATTTCTTCTTATCGCAAACAACTGTCATGGTTGCCTTTCAGGCAGCGTCGCAATTTATTTATTTATTTATTTATTAAGTAAGGATCTCCAACAAAAGATGTACACAATAATATTACAGTAATTAAATAAAAGAGTGTTATGTCAGTGTACTCCTTCACTTACAGGAGATCACAGCAAGCAAAAAGAAAGTATTTCGACCAAGCGAACAATACACATCCAAACATAAACAATCAGTAAACAAATTCAAAAACAAAGTAACAAACATGCAAACGCAACAATGAGGCCTACTCCACACCACCCAGAGCTATTAAGCTCTTCTTATATGTAGACTGACTGAGACAAATATCCAAATCAGTTTTCTTAGCCAACATGTTATACTGCCTACAGAGTCTTGGTACAGCGGCGAAATGACCCAGATTAGTTTTAAAACCTGGAATGTAGAACAGACTAAAAGTATTGGGTCTGGGAATCCGAGTTGGAATCTGAATGGGTAATGAGTTCAGAAGCTCACTGCAATCTATTGCTCCGTTCAGTATCTTGTGAAGGATAATAAGATCCAGCCTCCTCCTGCGACTGACTAAAGTGTCCATGTTGTAGTGTTTCAGTCTCTTAGTGTAACTCGCCAGTTGCTTTTCTATATGATCACCGTAGCTCAAGTGATAGAGGAAACGTTTTTGAACACTTTCTATTCGCTTAGTGTATACCTCGTAATGTGGGTTCCATACCGCTGAGTTATATTCTAGTATGGGTCGTACTAGTGTGTTAAAGAGCTTAATTTTTGTAGACGCATTTTTAAACTCCTTACTGTTTCGCAAAACAAAACCCAACACTTTAAAGGTTTTAGAGACGGTATTATGGATATGAATGTCCAACTTCAGCGCCTGATCGAGTTGAACTCCAAGATCACGAATACTTCTCTCTCTCTTAATTTCAACGCCCTCAATGTAGTATTTGTTATCAAGTTCTTTCTTATTACGTGTAAACTGAATATAGTGACATTTAGTGACATTTAAAGACATTTTGTTATGTTTACACCAGCTTACAAGTCGATCAATATCTTCTTGAAGCATTTTGGAGTCTAATTTGCTGTGCACTGGCTTCATTATCTTTAAGTCATCAGCAAACAAGTAAAAGTGGCAGTGTTTAAAACATTCAGTTATGTCATTAATAAAGACGTTAAAAAGAATCGGACCCAAATGCGAGCCTTGCGGAATACCGGAGGTTGCCAGATAGCTCTCAGAAAAGTGACCGCTGATTACAACTTTTGACTCTCTGTTTACTAGGTAAGATTGAAACCATCCTATCAACGTTCCACCTACGCCTAGTTGAGCCAATTTGAGAATAAGAAGTTTATGATCTACTTTGTCAAATGCTTTGCTAAAGTCCGTGTAGATGGCATCTACTGGAACACGACTATCAAGGCTCCTAGCCAAAGCCGTCGTAAAACATAATAGATTGGTATTGGTCGATCTAGATTTAACGAAACCGTGTTGTTGTTCAGCTATGTGTGGTTTAAGGTACCACATTAGATGTTTACTTACAAGTTTTTCGAACACTTTGCCAAACGTCGATAACACTGAGATAGGTCTATAATTAACCACTAGATGCTTTTCCCCTGATTTAAAAATAGGTATAACAAGAGCTTCTTTCCAGGTACTTGGAAAGATACTGTCGCGTAGGGATTTGTTAAAAATTGTCTGTAGGGGTGTTGCTAGAGCTTTTGCACAACTTTTTATAAGTATAGGAGGAATGCCGTCACTGCCCGCACCCTTATTTGGATCCAATCCCGCTAGTTCGCGGTATATTTCTTTAATTTCAAATTGTAATTTACCGAACACTGCAGATGTGACTGCATTATAAGGTTTTACGGAACATGGACAATTACTAGGCCGGCAAATATCTTCCGGCAAATTTGAGAGCGCTATCGATGTTATACTCCCTTCTTTATTCACCGAACTCGCCCACCTACTTAAAATCCCATATCCAACATCTCTGCTCTAACCATGACAGAAATCTTCACTCTTCTAATAATCTTCTCCTTCTTTGTCCTGCACACACATCAAGTAAAGTGCATTGTTCCTTCCTTGTCCAAGCAGTTACCCTTTGGAACGCGCTCCCATTGGAAATCAGGATGTCCACTAGCCGATCCACTTTTAAATTTAAAGTGCGAGACCACTATAGAAACATGTTGATGGAGTCATCAGAATAACACTTTCCGTCTTGATTATTTATGTATTACGGTATATGTGTACATATGTATGTGTATGTTATGTATGTATGTGTATGTATATATGTATATATTTATGTATATATATTTTGAAACATATTTATTTTGTCAATTAATTGATTTAGCCTCTCGTCTTACTTGTCCTAACATACACCTGCCACAAACAGCTTCGCAACACCCAAAGGTTTGTCTGGAAGATAATGCCTGTGGCATTAAGTCCACCTTGTGTAATATATTTTGCAGGAAGTTTTAATAAATAAAATAAATAAATATGTGTGTATTTATATCAGTTGTTTTGGTACTCATAATACTAGATGACGTTGTGTGTAAGACGTCCGAAATAAAAAAAAATGCAGCGTTTTTGTTACTGCAGATAATATTAAAATTATTCTTTGGATGTATACCTAGGACCTATTTATCTGTAGGAATAAATGTGTTTTGGAAATTAATTCATTTAATCTCTCGTCTTACTTGTCCCAACATACACCTAGCACAAACAGGCTCACAACACCCAAAGGTTTGTCTGGAAGAAAATGCATTTCATCCAAAGTGACTCTACTCTGCCTGATGGAAAGCATGAGTAGAATCCAAAAGTAGGGGTCACCATCCTTGTTGTGAGGGTAAACAATGCAGCATGGTAACCCATACCACATCGGCAGATGTTTCTGCATCATTCTCCCGGCTTCTAAAGGCCGAGAGAATGATGCAGAATGATTGGGCCGGGCCTCCGGTCTCACGTTCACTAACGAAATACGGCAGCAAGAATGCTGTCATTATTAGGATGGTCTTCTGTGTGAGGGTAGTACTGCCCCCGTCGAGCCGGCCCGTTTGTACTGAAATCAGTATGGCTTTACTAAATATTATTTTAATGCCTGTGGCATTAAGTGCGCTTTGTGCAATATGTTTTACAGGAAATCTAATAGAAAAATAAATAACAATAATAAAATCATCGAACCGAAACAAATCAAGTGATTTCCTTCCATCACTTATACCAGAATGTTTCGCTGCAGATAAACTTACCCATCGAATTAGTAGTACTGGTGGTCGTAGTCGTGGTCGTGGTAGTTGTCAAAGGTTTCTTGCCAAATAAAACCTTAATACTCTTATAGATAAATGGAACTTGACTATTTTCTTCCCGTAGCACACATTCAAACACATTATTATCATACCCGGAAGTCAATTTTACTTGTTTATTTTCTTTTTGTTCTGAAAGAAGTATACAATGTTTAATGTGTATGTATTTACAAAAAAAAAAGTAAATTTATGTTTTTATATCAGTTGTCTAGTGTAACAACTGCCTCGTTGGTCTAGTGGATAGCGTATGCGACTGCTAAGTAAAAGGTCTTAGGTTCAAATCAGGAGTCTGCCCAAAAAGTGTTTTTGGGTTTTTCTTAGGAAATTCCTAATAGCAGCCTGGAGTTTGGAAGTTTGGCGGTGATTCACGCCCGTGCTTCGGAGAGCACGTAAAGCCGTCGGTCTCAGTTGTCATCAACATCTATGGCAATCGTTATTGGGAAGTGAGTGCCCTCAAATATACTGACAACTAGTTCAATATTCGAATTTCAGTTCTCCCTTAGGGTTGCGGAGGTCCAATGCCAGTCGCTCCGTGGAAAAACTGAAATTCAGGTAAAACCGGTTGGACTGAGCTGACCCCAAATAAACTTGGGAATAAGGCTAGGGAGAAGAGATATCAGTTGTCTAGTACCCTTTTCCAATTTTGGGACTAGATGGCGTTGTGTATAAGATGTTCGAAAAGTATTATTATTAATAATAAAAACTTGAATGGCAGCTCACAGTAGCCAAACACACACTGCTGGTAAACATGCTTAGAAATTCCTAAATACATGTATCTATATACATACACTGCCTCGACTACCTTATCATCGACTGCCTTGTTGGTCTAGTGGTTAGCGTATGCGGCTGCTGATCAAGAAGTCTCAGGTTCGATTCCCGATTCAAACTAAATGTTTGTGTGATCCACAAATATTTGTTTCGGAGTCTGGGTGTTTCTATGTATAATATGTATGTATTTACAAAAATAAAGTATGTATATGTATTTATATCAGTTGTTTAGTACCCATAATACAAGCTCTGCTTAGTTTGGGACTAGATGTCGTTGTGTATAATTGTCCGAAATATTTATTATTTACTCTATAATTTTAACAAAACCGCCTTCAAAGAAAAACTATTCCGAGTACCCAGAGTGAGACAGGTGTATGATATTTGAGGAGTTCCCTAGATTTCTACAGAGTCCTATCGTGAAATCTTGCTTTCCTTATGACCACATGAGGGGAACCAACTTTCTAATAAAAATAATTATCTATCAAAATCAGTTAACCCAAACGAAAGTTCTAAAGTCTCCTCTTTTTTGAAGTCGGTTAAAAAATAATCTCTACTGCCGATTTATTGCTATCTATTATAAGAAAAAGCCAATAACAGTTTTTAATCTGATTAGGGTACTGAACCTGAGACCTCTTGATCGGCAGTCGCATACGCTAACCGCTTGATCAACAAGGCAGTCATATTTGAATTTGACCTTACTCCTAACATCAATAGAAACATCTGACCAGGCCGCCATGGCATGGGTCACCATGATGCATTGCCTACCCTCACAATGAGGATGGTGACCCCTAATCCTGGATTCTACTCAGGTTTTCCCTCAGGCAGAGTTGAATCACTTTGGAAGGCTTAAATATATTAAAAAAATACCTCACCTTTCTGATTCAAATAATATTTAACTTCCAAAACAGAAAGAACATCACTATCCTGTGATTTTGTACATTTAGGTTCTATATGTTCACCCTCCTCAAATTCGTAATAAATCCAAGAATATCGTATGTCTGCTTCATCTTTAAATAACTCTATTAAGATATTATTACTAGGTAAGTCCACGTGAAGCCTTCTTCTTTCTGTAAAAAGAAAATCAAAAATGAATTTCATATTTCTGGCGATTGGCTAAAGCCGTGCAGTCCAACCATTGCCAACCCTCACTACCACCGCTGAAATGTCCCGACGGATCACTTTCCTACAAGCCGCAGGAGAAGGCAAAACTTCTCGTCGACCTTTTTGCGGCTAACTCCCGAATTGATGACCGTGGCTTGATTCCGCCCACCATTCCGACCTGTAGCTCCACAATGCGGGATATACGTATCCGGCAGAGTGAAGTACGCGCGGAGCTTCGGTCACTCGACGTCCGGAAAGCCAGTGGACCCGACGGGATCCCAGCGGTGGTTCTTAAGAACTGTGCACCAGAGTTGACTCCTGTACTGACACGCTTGTATCGCCTGTCATATACCTCAGGAATTGTCCCGGAGGCCTGGAGAGAGGCGAATATTCAACCTATCCCCAAAAAGGGTGACCGCTCCAATCCCGCTAACTACCGTCCTATAGCTGTCACCTCCATACTCTGTAAGGTGCTTGAACGAATAATTAACAAGCAATTGGTTCATTACCTGGAAGATCACTCTCTGCTAAGTGATCGGCAATATGGCTTCAGACCGAACCGATCAACGGGTGATCTTCTAACGTACCTCACGCACCTGTGGGGTGAGGCTTTGGATAGGTATGGAGAGAACCTGGCCATCAGCCTAGACATGGCCAAGGCCTTTGATAGGGTTTGGCACCGTTCGCTTCTCTCTAAGCTTCCGGCATACGGCCTGCCCACTAAATTGTGCAGCTGGATTGCCGCATTCCTGCGCCAGCGCTGCATTAGAGTCCTTTGTGACGGCGCGGCGTCTGATTTCCAACAGGTAAACGCAGGCGTACCCCAAGGCTCTGTCCTGTCGCCCACGCTGTTCCTTCTGCATATCAATGACATGTTAGCCCTTGGCAACATACATTGCTATGCAGATGACAGCACAGTGCATGGACAATATTTTGGACATCCTACATTTAAATCAGCGGATGTTGAGGTTAAACGACAGGAACTTGTCGCTGAACTCGACCGGGTTCTGAACGTTATCTCTCAATGGGGTGATGAGAATCTGGTCGAGTTCAATGCCAAAAAAACACAGGCTTGCGCACTCACCACCAAAAAGTCTCCTTTCCTTCCCCTTCCTACTTTTCAGAACACTCAGCTGCCACTACAGGATAAGCTCGGTATCCTGGGCATGGATATCTGCCGGGATCTCAACCGACGGGAGTATATCGAGAGCGTCACAAAAGCGGCCTCGCGGAAGCTAGGCGTACTAAACAAGGTGAGACGGTTCTTCTCGCCGGAGCATCTGTGTCTTCTCTATAAGACCCAGGTTCGCTCCTGCGTGGAGTACTGTTCTCATCTATGCGATGGATCTGCGCAGTACTTGCTTGACGCTCTCGATCGGTTGCAGAGGCGAGCAGTTCGCATCATAGACAGTCCCGAAGCCACCGAGTTCCTAGAACCTTTGCAGTTGCGAAGAGATGTCGCCTCTATGGCAGTCCTCTATCGCCTTTACCACGGTGAGTGTTCTGAAGAGCTCTTCCAACTCATCCCACCCTCTCCCTTCCTCTACAGAACAACACGATCTGGCCAGCGAAGTCACCCCTTCAGAGTGGAAGACATACGCTCCAGAACTAAGCGGTTCGGGTCTTCCTTCTTGTGCCGAGCGGTTAAACACTGGAACTCACTACCAGCTCATGTTTTTCCTTCTCACTATGATCCCGGGTCCTTTAAGCGGGGCGTGAAAAAGCATCTCACTAGGCCGCCATAATGTGGTTCGCCATACTGCTTGCATTTGCAGTGAGTATGGCGACCCCCACTTATGGATTTTACTCATGCTTTCCATCAGGCATAGTAAAGTCACATTGGCAGGCGTTATATAAAAAAAAAATAAAAAAAAAATAAAAAAATAAAGGAGTAAAACTTTAAAAACAAGATCTCTGTCTATGGGAAATTTGGAAGTTTCAAAATTATAATAATTCTTCTTTTTCTTTTGATGAGATGGCAACCCGCCGAATAATTTAAGTAGACCAGGGTAGAAGCCGCTTATAATAACAAAAAGTGAACATAAATTATAGTAGGATGAAACCCATTGTAAAAGGAGGATAATATTACAAAAATTAAAGGAAAAATAAATTACCGGCGATCTGAGGTCGTGAAGGGGGAGAGGGGGGGGGGGGATAATAAGGGAAAAAATGGCTTATCTCGATTTCCGGCAAAACTACAAGTCCTATGAAAAAAAGTTAAATGGCAAAGTTGTAGGTAATAAAAGATCTACATCTTTTGCATTTACACTTTTTTCACATAACCTCAAATTCTATGTGAAAAATTCAAAAAACCAAGTTTTTGTTTTTTTTTTTCATTTCCATCGAGATAAACTTTTTCGTCAGGCCAAAGTAGGCCAAAAACCTTTCTAAAAATATGTCCACCAGTGTGTTTTGATCATCATCAACATTATATATGGTCATAAATAATGTTAATAATGGTAAAGAAATATAACGAAAAATACTCTTCCGACGAACTGATTACATCATATTCTAACTTTTATTGTTCCCATGAATAAAGGAAATAAAGGTAGTAGAGCCACGCTTGATTTCAGCATGAATGGGCCGGTTCGACCGGGGCAGTACTACCCTGACACAGATGACCATCCCAATAATGACAGCATGCGTGATGTCGTATTTCGTTGGTGAGTGTGAGAACGGAGGCCCAATCATTCGGTATCATTCTCCCGGCCTCCGGTGAATAGGAGAAGATGTAGAAACCGTTTAACAGGCCGCCATGGTCACCATGCTGCATTGCCTACACTCGCAGCGAGGATGGTGACCCCTATTCTTTGATTTTACTTCTGCTTTCATCATCATCAGCCGATCTCAGTCCACTGCTGGACATAGGCCTCTCCCATTGCACACCACTTTGATAGATTTTGGGCTTCTCGCATCCAGCTCTACCATCCACTCCAGAACTCTTCTATCCCAACGGTCATCAGTTCTGCGGCTAATATGGCCAGCCAACTGCCACTTCAACTTGCTAATCCGGTGGGCTATGTCGATGACTTTAGTTCTCTGACGGATTAACTCATTCCTGATACGATCCCTCAGAGAAACGACGAGCATAGCTCTTTCCATAGCACGTTGAGTAACTTTGAGCTTGTGGACCAACCACACCGTAAGTGTTCACGTCTCGGCTCCATATGTCATGACAGATAGGACGCACTGATTAAAAACTTTCGTTTTTAGGCACTGTGGCATCGACGACGAGAAGACTCGACGTAACTTTCCAAATGCTGAATTCTTCTATTCACCTCGTCCTCAAGGTTATTCCTACCCAACTGCAATGTCTGCCCAAGGTAGACATATTTTTGAACAACCTCGAGAGCGGTACCGTGTATTGCAATCGGTTTTGGTAGTACATGTTGATTGAACATGACCTTGGTTTCGTCTAAGTTCATCTGTAGGCCGATGCGCATCGAAGAATCAGCTAAGTCATTCAGCATCTGTTTCAGGTCCTGCAGTGTCTCTGCCATTATGACGATGTCATCCGCAAATCGCAAGAGAGAGATGTATTCGCCATTGATGTTAATGCCACGTCCTTTCCAGTTCAGCATCTTAAACATATCCTCCATTGAATTTGTGAACAATTTCGGGGAAATAATGTCCCCTTGTCTCACTCCTCGATGCAATGTTAAAGGCTTTCTTTGTTGGTTCTGTACTTGAACGGACATAGTGGCGTTATTTATCGTAGAGACAGCTCATCACTTGGATGTATGGCCAATCTACCTGGCAACGCTGCAGGGACTCCAGGGCAGACCAGATCTCAACCGAGTCAAAGGCCTTCTCATAGTCCACGAATGCTAGACACAGGGGCTGATTATACTCTTCGGTCTTCTGTATAATCTGGGGCACTGTGTGGGTGTGGTCTATGGTGCCATATCCGCTCCGAAACCCGGCCTGCTCCAGTGGTTGAAATTCGTAGTCTTCGCGCAAGACGGTTCGTGATGACTCTTGAAAACAGCTTGTAGATGTGGCTTAGAAAAGAAATTGGTCGATAGTTCTTCAGCAAGGTCTTGTCACCTTTTTTTTAAGAACAGTAGGTACGACTAAACTTCTACTCCACATCTCCGGAGTTCTCCTTTCAAAGAGGGCAGTGTTGAAGAGCTTTTGGAGCTCGCTCAGTACGGGTTTACCTCCAGGTTTTTAGAGCTCTGATGTAATACTATCCTCTCCAGGGGCTTTTCTATTTTTAAGCTACTTAAGAGCCATCTCGATTTCGTCAGTGCTGACTTCTGGCAGGTCTTCGGTATAGTGGCGCGTTAATGCGGCTCTGGTGTCCTCATTTTCGGGATCAGGTCGCAAAGCATGCGAAGCGTATAACCGGCTATAGAAGTTTTCCACTTCCGAAAGGATTACCGGTTTTGAGGCAACAACTTCTCCACTTGTTGTGGTCAACTTCGTCAGATGGCTTCTTCCCAGAGGTTGTACGAACACTCTTGACTCCCGATTCGGCTCGATTGCTCTTTCGATGGAGAGTGTATTGAAGCACCGGAGGTCGTGTCGTACGAGCTTGCTGATTGCTCTGTTCAGCTTCCTCTTTGCCGACAAAGTGACGGTGGGTTTTCACGCCATTCCCTCATCAACCCTAGAGTCCCCTCTAAATGTTTCGACTTCTTGCCTTTACGCTGTAATTCTCAGAATGTCGAGCCTTCTTACCTGAGGAAAAAGAGGAAATAAAAGATCATTGGTCAACAACTAAAACCGGTTTTACCTTTGTGGTGACAGTCATCAGTTTTTCATGTCATCATCAGTTCATATCAGTTTTTAGACTTAGCAACTGGCATGCAACCTCCACAACCCTAAGTGCTGAATTCGAAGATCGAACTAGTTGTAAGTATATTTGAGGGCACTGACTTCCAATAACAATGGCCACAGACGGTGACAAACGGCACCGACGGCGTAACGTACTCAACGAGGCACGGGATTGTTAGACCACCGTTTTTATACTCTGGGTTGTTATTTATAATTTCTTGTAAGAAACACTCAAACAACAACCCGAGTCGGAATTCGAACCCGAGAGCTGTTGATCAGCAGTCGCATACGCTAACCGCTAGACCGAAGGCTTTTTGTATTTTTGCCTATTTTTGCGCAGTAATTTCAGATGTAGCTCAATCAATTTGGATGCATAACTCTCGTATGTAAGTTAAACTTTACTTATGCTTTAGTGTATGTTTTATTTCAATCGATTGACCAGTTGGTAGTGCCATGCTGATTTCAGCACAAATAGGCCGGCTTGACTAGGGGTGGTAACCCTCACACAGGAGACCGATGGCTTAATATGTTCAACGAGGCACTGGACTAATGTCATCAAAAAACTTTTTGCTTACCTTTAAAACATGAATCCAATTTTTGTGAACTAACTTTTATGTGTTTAATGTCTCGTTTATCCTTGCACAGAAAGCAATTGTAATCAAATGGAGTTATCAGAGACTGGGTAAATGTTTGTCCACCTGTAATTTGATTCAGAAAAGTCTTAGAGTACAGGCCTTTATTAAAAAAACACAAGTTTATATTTGACGGTACAAATGAAACATTAGATAAATGTGGCGGTAGTCGTGTTGTATAAGTACCCGCATTTCGGGAAACGGCGCCAAGTTGGCGCTAGTGGAACGTAAACTGAGTGTATTGTGTTTACCCCCACTACAGCGATTTGTTTCTGTAAAAAGCCGAGCACTGTCATAGTGGGCACGCATTTGTAAGGGATGCGTCTTGGTGTACGGACCAGTGTCTCTCAACAATCAGTACTACACCAGCGTCGGATGTGGAACGTTGTTTTATGAACTAGTACTGTCCTTCCTGCGGTGGGTGCACGGAACTCTGTCTCTGATAGCTAGTACTGCTCCAGGGGGTCATCCATAAATTACGTCACACGAATTTCGTGATTTTTTACCTCTCCCTCCGTCCTTGTCACAGCTGGTCACATTTGTGAGACTCCCCCCTCCCTAGTGTGACGTCACATATTTTGAAAATTTACATTTAAAAATTCGCCAAGTACGTGTCAGGCCACGCATAGAATAGGGTTCCGTTGTCACCCATAATGATAGCGTCCCCGTAGTGGGAAAATTAAATAACTCTGATTTTGTGGTTCTGAGATAAACGCGATTTAGTGTTTTGTGAGAATTTTTTTAACTTGAGGTAAAATTCAACAACCGTTGACTCATAAGAGAGAAGAGGTACCCCAAATAAAAATATTTTTCATAATTTTATTATAGCGCTTTGTCGACGTAATTACAACACATTCATATTCAAGCAAATTTTCATCTTTCTAGCACCAACCGTTTGGGCGATAGGTCCAGGACGGACGGACGGACATGACGAATCTGTAAGGTTTGTGAGTAATGAACTACGGAGCCCTAAAAAGATTAATTATATAATTAAAGAAATTAAAAAAACAAAAAAAAAACGATTGACTACGTTATTTAAAGATAATAACGAAATTAAAAACGAACTATGTTAATTAAAGAAATTAATATAGTGTGGTTTTCTTTCTCGTCATTTTTATTTGCAATTTTATGATTTTAGATTCCTCTTTACCTTCAACATCGTCACTACTTTTTAAACTTTTCCATACGTTGCTAACTTCTTCTTGTACATTTTTAATCAGCATAAGTTGCACTGTATGTTTCAAATAGTTTATATGGTATAGATTACCTAAATCACTTTTTTCTTTTAAAATGTCTTCGTAACATAAGTAAGTTACCCTAACTCTGCTAAAGTAAACAACGTCGTTTTTAGTTCTGCTATTTTGTGAATATATCACAATCTGAACGACGTTGTTTCATCCGTGAAAGCCAGTGGTGGTCATCTTTATATATATAATTCTTGTGTGAGTGTGTATGTCACTGAACTTCTCTCAAATGACTGGACCGATTTTGATGAAATTTTTTGTGTGTGTTCAAGGGGATCTGGGAATGGTTTAGATTCGCAATTGGACCCGGTAGGTGGCGCTGCGATCAAGTTCTTAAATTTTAAAGTTGGGCGGTACGAAGTTCGCTGGGTCAACTAGTTTAATATAAACATCGCTAGGTGCAATGCGTTTGGCGGCATTTATCAAAGGTCCCCTAGGCAGTCTGCGTGTAACACCAGTAGAGCAGACTAGAGCGAGTGGTCGACAATATTTCCACAGATAATAATATATATGTTGTATTAGTCTATGTTTTTGTTCTGAGTGTTGTATGTGTAGTTATAAGTCATATAATATGTAATCACTATTGTTAGCAAATATATAAACTGTTGCTTAATATTAAAAAAAGTCAGTATTTATCCAGCAATCGTCTTGTTACTATCCCAACCTCATATGGCGACCCTGCCAGAGGCCCGCGACTGTTGTTTACAAATTCCTTAATCCATATAAGGACACGCGCTTCACAATGCATTTGGAGAATTGCATTCGATCTTTATACTCGACGAGACTTAGCGGTTTAATTATTAAAATAAATTATCGAGATGGGTTCAACTCCAACTAAAGAAGAAATCGTTGTGGCCCAAACCGCAACAGGAGGCAGCAATGGTTCGGGAGTAGAACAGCTTCAAGTCCACGCAAGTACAACCAATATTATTCTACTTTTAATTTTAACGTTATTGCTCCTGGGTCTAATTTACTTTGTGTATAAGATATATAAGAATTGTCACGTTAAATGGATGACAAATGAAATAAATCGACACGCATTAAGGAGATCGATTGCTTATTTTCGGAGAGACGCAAAGCTTGAAGCCAGGCCTGAAGAAGTATGAGCCCAGATGATATGAGCATTTTATTTAAAAGAGTTCAGACTAGAATCATTATTGGTATTACATGTCAACTATATATAACTACAAATCGCATATTATTGAAAGTGCCAGGTTCGTCGTCAAGCAGTGTTTATTCAGTGATATATTAATAACCCGATGTTAGTGAGCTCGTGCAGTGGAAACGTATCAAGTGTCAAATTACAATAGTGTGTAACTCCGACGGACATAAGAATGTTGGACATTTTATTTAGTTATTATTAAGAAAACTAAAATTAATTAAGATTATCTGATACATGTGCATATAAGTATGTATACCTTTCGTTACACTTTATTGAGGTAAATAGGAAAATTTATGGATCATATGTTAAATGATATTTTCAAAAGGTTAAAAGAAGTTAGAACATATCTAATAAAGATCGGTCCTACTAGGCGGACAGGTTCTATTCTGGAAATTAAATTGCGAGAGGTTCTTAGTATAAAGAATGAATATAATATTTTTCTTGAAAAATTACATAATGTTATAGGTAGCGTAAAAAGTGATGATTATGCTGTTATATTAAAAGGTTGCGAAAATTTTGATAAATTATATAAGGAAATATTATCTTTATGCTCAAACCAATCTGAAAAAGATAAAACAATGGCTAAGTTTGATTTAAAGGTTGCATTAAGTTTGTTTCCAGCTCCTTCCGACGACGAATCGAGCATTAAACAGCTCGTGGATAGTATTGAATACTACAGTTCCGAACTCGACGAAGACTCAAAAAAAAGGTTAGTAAATTTCGTTTTAAAAAATAGAATAACCCAAGCTGCTAAATTAAAACTGAATTCCAGTTACTTATCTGTTGATGCGTTGATATCAGATATTAAACTACAGTTACTGCCGAAAAAATCAGTAACTGCGATTCAACATAAATTATTTGATTTTAAACAAAACAATTTATCTATTAATGACTTTGGACAGCAACTTTCAGAGATGTTTGTTGACCTCACTATTTCACAGGCTGGAGGCAATGAACATGCTTTTAGTATCCTAAGACCATTAAATGAAAAACAAGCCATAAAATGTTTCGCGGATGGCTTAAGAAACCGAAGACTAAGCACCGTGATTACAGCAAGAAACTACAACACTCTCAAAGATGCAATACAAGCAGCTGTAGACGAGGACATTACGTCTCCCTCTAGCTCCGCTAATGTAATGTACTTCAATCGCTTTAATCGTTATTGTAATAACAATTCCAGAAGTTTCGAGAGTCGGCGAGGCCAAAGAGTAAGATCGAGAGGTACGTCATGCACAGGTGCAGGTCATAGTGGCTGGCAGCAGCAGCGCGGTGCACCCCAGGGCGAGCAGCGAAGCACATCTCACAGCTGGAGAGGCCGCCAGGCTACGGGTTATGGAGCCCGACGACCATTTTCCAGAGGTATGAATAGGTCTTATTATAATAAGGACCAACAACCGCACATACATACTTTGACAAATTCAGATTCTCAAAATGTTCAAAATTCTGAAGAGAATAATCAGTTTTTTCGGGACGAATGAAGTAATTTTTTCATTAAATAATTCTTATAGCATTAAGTTATTAGGTCAGAATAATGTTTCGTACAGTTTGTTAATTGATACGGGAGCATCAATATCAGCACTCAAACTTAGTCACGTATTAGAACAAAACATTCCAATCCATAAACAGAACATTAGTGTCATCGGAATAGGAGGCAAAGTTCAATCAATAGGATATGTTTATCTAAACTTTTTCTGTAGAAAGCAAGTGCTGACACATAAGTTTTATGTTTTCGATTCTTTACCATGTAAGACAAGTGGCATAATTGGGCATGACTTTTTAAACAAATAAAAATCGGTTTTGAACTTTGGTAACAAATCTTTATTACTATGGAATAACAATGTGAATATAACAATTCCTTTACACTATATTACGAAAAGTATAACGATACCAGCTAGAAGCGAATCGATGCATTTTATAAATACGTCAGAAAAGGAGGAAAGTGTTATTTGTTCGTCAGAATTGAAACAAGGGGTCTTTATAGCTAGTGCTTTAGTAACACCAGTGAATGGAACTATACCAATTCGCATACTAAATACAACTGATACCGATTTGACCTTAGATAAAATCGAGCCAGTTATTCAAAAAGCCACTAATTATAATATCTGTTCATTTGAAAAAACAAATAATGATGCAAAACGCGTTAAGAAGTTGTTCTCAGCTTTGAATATAAATCATCTTAATAAAGAAGAACAGGCCTCAATTGAGAAAATATGCGCGAAATACTCTGATATCTTTTATCTCGAAGGCGATAAGTTGTCCACAACTGACATTTACTCTCACAAAATTTACTTAAAGACTAACGTTTCACCAGTGTACACTAAGCCTTATAGACTTCCAGTATCACAGAAGAAGGAAATAAATAAGCAAATACAAAAATTAATTGAACAAGGTATTGTAGAACCATGTAACAGTGAATGGTCTAGTCCTGTTCTTCTGGTGCCTAAAAAATCAGTCATTGTCATTGATTATCGCAAACTTAATAACAGTATTCAAGATGATAAATTTCCTCTGCCTAATATCTCAGAAATATTAGACTCTTTATCAAATTGTGTTTATTTTAGTCATTTGGATTTAAACCAAGGATTTTACAACGTAAATTTAGATAAAGATAGTAGAAAATATACAGCTTTTAACTCAGGTCAGTTTCAGATGACACGCATGCCCATGGGTCTCAAAACAAGTCCCAGTTCATTCTCTCGTATGATGACAATGGCTATGTCTGGTCTTACATATGAAAAATGTCTAGTATATCTTGATGATCTTATAGTACTAGGACGATCACTTTTTGATCATAATAAAAACCTAACTGACGTTTTTGAGCGACTACGAAAAGTGAACCTCAAATTAAATCCATCCAAGTGTAACTTTTTAAGAAAAGAAATGCTGTATTTAGGCCATGTAGTTTCAAGTGAAGGTGTTTTACCTGACCCGGCCAAAATTGAAATTATAAAGAATTACCCAACTCCAAAAACCGTGGAAGAAGTCAAACGTTTTGTAGCTTTTGCTAACTACTATCGTAAATTTATTAAAAATTTTGCAGAAAAATCTTATGATCTTAATATGCTTTGTAGAAAAAATGTTAAATTTAAATGGAATGAAAACTGTCAAAAATCATTTGAAACATTAAAATCAAGCATGATGCAACCACCAGTTCTTCAATATCCAGATTTTTCGAGAAATAATAAGTTTTTGTTGCAAACAGACGCTTCAAATTATGCTATTGGCGCTATTTTATCAAACATAGATAAACGCCCTATTGCCTATGCTAGTAGGAATCTTAATAAAGCCGAAAAGAACTATCCCACTATAGAAAAAGAGCTTTTAGCGATAGTATGGGCAGTAAAACACTTTAGACCGTATCTTTATGGTAGCACTTTTAAAATATTGACTGATCACAAACCATTGATTTACTTATTTAATCTTAAGGATCCGTCAAGTCGATTACTTAAATTCAAACTTATTCTAGAGGAATACGATTATGAAATCGAGTATGTTAAGGGTAGAGAAAATGTGGCTGCAGACGCATTATCTCGACTTACAATAACATCGAAAGAGTTACAAGAAATGAATGAACACATTTGTGTTATGACCCGAGCCCAGCGTCGAAAACTAAGCCCTGCGCCTTCGGTTGACATAGTTCCTACAGACGATTGGCCTGATCAACCAAAAATCGTAGAAACTCTTGTTGAACCCAAGGAATCAGTGGAATTAAGATTTATTAATAATCTAGAGTTAGAGAAATTAAGAAAAGAAAATATAGTACTTAAAGAGTCGAAAAGTTTTATTTATAACGAGAAAGAAAACACTATATATATTAACCCAGCTTCTCGATTGCAAATTACTCGAGCAGAATTTGCAAGAGAACTGAGTAGATTGTGTAATGAATTAAATGTAGGTGAAATCTATTTCTTAAAAAATAATACTAATAAATTGTTTGTAGAGAAATTAGCAAGTGAAATACAACATAATGAAGATTGGTCCGGACCGAGATTAGTTATTTTAAAGGATAATATTAGAATAGATGATAAAGATGATAAAAAGGTAGTACTTAATGATTTCCATCTTCTGCCCACGAGTGGCCACGCGGGCATTAGACGAATGGTAAATAATATTCGCAAGTATTATTTCTGGCCTGGACTTGAGATGTTAAAAACTACGTAAAGAAGTGTCCAGATTGCCAGAAACAAAAATATACAGTTCAAGTGAAAGAACCTATGGTTATCACCTCTACTGCTAATACTTCATTTGAAAAGATATTTTTAGATTTAGTTGGACCCTTAGATAGAGATAATAATAACTATTCGTATATACTAACTATTCAGTGCGAATTATCAAAGTATATATGTGCTTATCCTTTAATAAATAAATCAGCATCAGAAGTAGCACGCTGTTTTGTCACCAATTTTATACTTCAACACGGAGTCCCAAAAGAGATAGCAACGGATAGAGGAACTGAGTTCATGGCAGACACTATGAAAGAGGTATGTAATTTGTTAAAAATTAAAAAACTTAATTCAACCGCTTATCACCACCAAAGTTTAGGTGCCCTAGAAAATTCTCATAAGAGTTTAGCAGCATATTTACGTATTCAGACTGATCAGAACCCCGAATTGTGGAGTTCTTGGCTCCCTTTTTGGTGTTTTGCTTACAATACTTCAGTAAATTCATCTACTAAATTCACCCCTTTCGAGTTAGTTTATGGTAAAAAATGTACTTTACCTAGCAACCTCACTACTCGTATTGAACCTCTTTACAATCATGACAGCTATCCTCTCGAACTTAAATATAGATTACAAGTTTCGCAAAAACATGCACGTGAAAATTTAATATCTAGCAAGTTAGTAACAAAACAGAGGTATGATACTTATATAAATCCAGTTAAATATAAGCCAAATGATAAATTATTAGTTAAGAGTGAGACAGGTAATAAACTAACTACTTTATATTTAGGACCTTATAAGGTAATTAAAGACATTTCACCAAATGTAGAGATTGTAATAAATGGAAAACATGAAATTGTACATAAAAACAGAACAAAACCTTATTATGAATGAAGAACAATGTTTTTTTGTTTAGAACTCTTATAAATATTATGTTATTTTGTAAAATTATATTTACTGCTTGTATAACCCTAAGATGTATTTTAACTAATTGTAACAGAATCATATCCCCATGTATGTTAATATTTACTTTTACTTTTTATATGTTTAGAATTAAGAAAAAAAAACTTAACGTTTGTTAATTTTTTTTTACAATGCCTTATGGACGTGTTGTATGTGTAGTTATAAGTCATATAATATGTAATCACTATTGTTAGCAAATATATAAACTGTTGCTTAATATTAAAAAAAGTCAGTATTTATCCAGCAATCGTCTTGTTACTATCCCAACCTCATATGAGGTTTTCGTAAAATAATAGTTTAAAGTGCGTGCTAACGCTTAGATAATAGATTTTGAAATGTGACGTCACGAAATTTAGGACCCCTCCCACCCCCTTGTCACACATTATCACACTTCGACGACCCCCTCCCTCCCCCTTATGGTGTGACGTAATTTATGGATGGCCCCTGTGAGACCGGGTGTGTGTATGGGTATACCTGACAAAAACAAGGAACTCTATCCACTATAGATGTTATTCCAAATTGGAATGGGTTCCTGTGTTTTGCCACATCGAAGTTTTATTTCTGATGGCAGGGCTGAACTAGACTTATTCAATCAATATTTTTATTATACTAAAGCCACTTGCAATGTACAAACATTTCAGTTTAAATTGCGTAACACACATATGTAAGTGTGGAATTGAACTCTGGTACCGATGATAAGATTCAGCTAGTGTTATGGGTACCAGTGCTCGTCTGATGTCTGGTCAGTTAGTAACGTAGTCTCTAGGAGGAGCGTGGTAACAGCTTTTAGGGTTTTGAAATAAATATTTTTGTGCGCTGCTCTGGAATGCCTTGCCATTCGAAATCAGGATCATTCCGTAAAACGCCTTTTACACGGTCGGAACCAACCGCCAACCATCCTGTCCTTGAACGGATTGGATCTAAAAATGAATAGTGTAGGAATCGGTTGACCGACCAATGGTTGGTTGTTGTTGTTAACGGCCTTGGTCACGAGCGCACCCCTCCGCGACAGGTCCCAACCATCTGGAACGCTGTCGAACGACGCGAGCGGTTGGTTGGTCGGCGGTTAGTTCCGACCGTGTAAAAGGCGTTTTACGGGATGCTCTAACTCAAATCAAAAATAACTAATAACACACACAGAAACTAAGACCTATTGCAACTATCTACTGAAGATATGTATGGAATTTGTATTGATATAAAGTTTATTGACACTTTACAAATATTGCAGTACATTAATGGTAAAATACTTTCTATATTGAAGAATAATTTGCTACAATGATTAAGGATGCAGTTCTGATCTCCTAACTAGGTTACATTATAACCTGTGTAAAGGAGTGACAGTTCCAAACCCCCCAATTAATTGTAATAGGTTAAATAATATCTGTATTTTATTGGTATTTTAAATGCTATACATAAAAGAAAAGAATAATAATAAAAACAAATCGAAAGAAGCAAAAGCATACTATGAACGTGTGTGTGTGTGTGTGTGTGTGTGTGTGTGTGCGTGTGCGTGTGCGTGTGCGTGTGCGTGTGCGTGTGCGTGTGCGTGTGCGTGTGCGTGTGCGTGTGCGTGTGCGTGTGCGTGTGCGTGTGCGTGTGCGTGTGCGTGTGCGTGCGCGTGCGCGTGTGCGTGCGCGTGCGCGTGCGCGTGTGCGTGTGCGTGTGCGTTTGCGTGTGTGTGTGTGTGTGTGAGATAATGTAATTTATCTAACAACTTGTTTCACCACAAGCGCGTTCCGAAAGGAAATGAATCATCCTGGCGATCCCGTGTCACGTCGTCGTCAAAAGACGGAAAGTAGATTGTCAACACCACAGTCGCTTTTGTGTCGCTTCTCGTTGGCCGTACTTTACAAACAGTTTCGTTGTCCATTATTTAGTTCTAACTAGTTTAGCTCCGTGGTGTTACCTCATTTATCCATATTATTCGTAATTTATCTCCCTTTAAAATTTTAAATTATTTTCTAGGTGTCTTAAAAAAAACAACTCACCAGGGTGGCAGTTTTTGTTGTCTGCAGTTTCTAAGCCACTGCTACTTGAGCAAACTATCTCTACATTCTCACCATCGAAGGAAAAGTAATCAATTTCAGAGTTTAAGCCATTATTAGAATAATGTGGTCTTACTATTAACCCATTGACCGTTATATATCCACTACCTGTAATAAAGATTTCGATTATAGTCTCTAAATTGAGGAGTCTGTAAACAAAGCGCTCATAGCCGAGTGACCTTAAAGGTTCGAGCACATTATGCCGGGCCGCAGCGTGTCGGGGCGGGCCGCAGCGCAGCGCAAAATGCTAACTTAGCACATTGTGACGGGCCGGTTCGCAGCGCATTGACGGATTTTGAGTAGAGTGTACCGCATGCGCAACTGTTGTGTATTTAGTGCAACTGTACCTTATGGATAGCTCTGACGAAGAACTTTCTTTTTTTTGCCTGCTGTTAGAAGAAGAAGAAGAAGTTAGAAGAAAAAGTATCAAAAAACGCAAATTTCGTAAAATAAACACGTACGCGCATGCACACCAATCCGCTTGCTATAGCACACTGTGACGGGGCGCAGCGAGGCGGGGCGGGTCGCATCGCACGGACGCAAATCCGCATCGCAATAATGCGAGCCGCTGCGGCCCGACACAGTGTGCGATACTTCATACACTTTGTATTGAAGCGATTTGAGCGGATTTTTGCGCTCCGCCCCGACACGCTGCGGCCCGGTATAATGTGCTCGAACCTTAAGTGATTGGAAACAATCACCGAGGCAGGCCTCCGTCACTCGCTCAAAGCGACGCGCTATATGCCTACCGCTCGGCGTATCGTCGATGATACAACCGACACGAAGGCCGTCAAACGCCCGCCTGAGCACGTTTCCAGCGCTTACGCTTCGTAATGCCGAAACCACGTAATTATTGTGCAGTAGATGGGTGTAAAAGTCAAAAAATTATATATATAAATTATATTGAAAAAAAGGTTTCCATTTCATAAATAATATAAATCATTATTTAAAACTTAAACATATTTGATTGACTAATAAGAAATATGGTTGAATCGCAACATTCGTTCTATTACAATAATCATCATAGGTAGCCCTAGCGCATTCGTATGAAGACGCGTTGGCGCGTGTCCCGCACGGCGGGCGACACAGTCTCGACTCTTTGATCGCGTACTTAAGGTACATTTCTTCTCGTTCTGAGCGACAGGTATTATTATTAAGATCTTGTAGGCTATTTTAGCGTAAGTATTTTCGCTTTAGTATGGGAGTGATGTATCTGTTACGTAGTAACTATTTATTAATCTGTGACCGAGGGCAAGCAATGACAGCGCGTTCAGACCTAGATCGGTAACTATTTCTGGGCTGATATGCTATGAGCGTTTCCGTCATTCGCTAGTCACGTTAAGCAGTTGGCCCCGATTGTAATCGTCACAGTCATCAGCTTAGTAGGAAGCCTTCGGGTGGCTTAAAATATACAACGGCAAGATTACGTAGCAACAACGTGGCTTGCCAGTCCCCAAGCCTTGAGACCCGAGCCCAGCAGTGGGACGTTATGGGTTGTTGTAGAAATTGAGGATCTGGTAAATGTAAAAATGTTGAGTATCTCTTTCTACAATCGCTATTGCCTCGTTATGTTATTGGCTATATGATGTTTTTACCACGTCTCTTACCGTTGAGGTAACATCATTTACATGAGTTTTTTGGTTTTCTACCAACGTTGAAGTTTGAAAAAAATACCAAAAAAATACATTTGAATTTCTACCCAGCCTTCTTAGTCATGTTGTATTCCACAAACGTAAACGTTAATAGAAAACTAACAAATGTATGAGAATGGCCTCTTCCAACAATAAGTCAAGTGTTCAAAATAAAATTTTAGCCAAACAAGATTGTAGAGTCACGCTGATTTCAGCACGAATGAGTCGGCTCGACCGGGGCAGTACTACCTTCAGAAGACCACCCTAAAACGACAGGATTGGACAGGAGGCTACCGCTCGATGGAGAAGCATTTGAACAAGTCACCGTAATACAATAAACAAACACACAAGATAACCTTGCAGTTGTGGAAAAATACTTACTTTCAATAGTTTGTTTTAGAATAAACGTCACTTTGATGGAGGTATAGTCGTTTTCACCATGGTATTTACAAATCATTACAGACTTATCATGCTGAGCTTGTAGCTTAGTTTGGAAGCCAAAAAGCTTGGCACGTTTGTTCTTCATTACATCTTTAAACATGTCTGAAAAAGTATCATAAAATAAATAATACAGACATATGACACATATTAGACCAGTATAGAAGCCTCTTAAAATAACAAAAAGTGAACATAAATTATAGTAGTATAAAACCCATTGTAAAAGGAGGAGAATAGTACAAAAATAAAGGAAAAATAAATTACGGGCGATCTGAGGTCGGAAAGGGGGAGAGGGGGGGGGGGTTAAGGGAAAAAAATAGCTTATCTCGATTTCCGGCAAAACTACAAGTCCTATGGAAAAAAATAAATGGCAAAGTTGTAGGTAATAAAAAGATCTACATCTTTTGCATTTACCCTTTTTTCACATAACCTCAATTTTTATGTGAAAAATTCAAAATACCAAGTTTTTGGTTTTTTATTTTTATCTTTTACAAATAAAATTATTTTTTAACGAAATTTTTTAAAAACTTGGCTTTTCATGTCCTGAATATTCCGTAATTTATTTGATTCGCAATTTCTATTTTTTCACCTCATTTTGACTGAATACAGAAAAAAAACCCTAATTTTCAATCGAAAATTCATCCGTCAAAATATTTTTTTTTTCAAAAAAATAGCATGTTTTTTATTCGATGAAATCTCTACTTTCCGATGGTGTAAAAATATATATTTATTACCATAGTAAATCTTCTCAGAAAATGCAAAAAATGAAAAAGCTCGAATTCGATTTTTTTTAATCGTTATTGAGATATTTATTAAAATTAATACTTTAATTACTCGAAAAACGTAAGATTACATGTAACAATGATAAACAAAAATATTGCAAATCGATATTGCTGTTATTTTCTATGAAATACCTTTTAATAGCCAACAATTTTACATAGGTCACTCAGGTATTAAATTGTCTAAAAATAGTAATAAATAGGCATATACACATGTAATTTAAAGAAGATTCTATAACTTTCTCTTAATGTTGTAGATGTTTTATTAAATATTAACTTTATTATTTATTTCTTTGTTAATTATAGTAGTATATTTCGATTTGCAATTTTTTTTTATCAATATTGATTGTGAACATATTGATTGAAGGTCCGTTGTTGCGAACGAACTCGCTAATTTTGTTGCTATTGTTTAGACATCATCTATATTTTTTATTATTAGTAGTAGTTTAATTTATATCAACTTAGTACTATTTTATAAACTTAACCCATTAGTGGCCAAATCAAAACTACATCCCGGATTTTCAAAATTCTTTTATTAATTAAAATTTAGGAGCTACAAGAGAAATTTGTATCACAAAAAAAAAACAAATGAAATAATTTTCATGAATTTTCAGTGGTGTTCCCAAATTGGCACAACGGCTCCTTATGAGTGAAAATTTGCGAAACACGATTTTTCAATACACAGGGTTTTCTTGCACTTCTTGCAACCCCAGTGATCTCTGACATGGCGCACAGCACATCGCACTCGTTTGGGAAGCTTTTCAGTAGCTAGTAAAAGAATACCTTGTGGTTTGCAGGATTTGTGACTAATTTGTTGAGCAGGCTTTTTACAACTCTAGTACCTAATGGCTCCGTGTTAGAGGTAGTCGACTTTCCACAATATATATTGAAGGTATAGCAGTATCCGCTTGAGCTTAGTGCAACTCAATTCTCGTAACCAAATCGTACAGGTTTACCCAGAATTAACCATTTCGCCAGAAGATGGCCGTAATATTTCATGGATCAATTGATTGAATTGCTTATCAAAATGTAACTGAGTTTTCTAACTTTGAACATCTTGTCTAGTGTATTTAGTGCATCATTTTTATCTGAAAGATGCAAATTGCGTTTTATTTCTCTGAATTCATTTTTGACACCGCTGCAACGCCTATATCCTCATCAAATGACCAGTGCATTAGTTCACGGAGTAGTTTGTAATAGCCCGATAAAATCAGTATTCCCAAAAAAGTTTTCAGCTTTATAGCAGTGATAATGAAGTTTTGCTGATTATTTTGATTGGCATTACATGCTAAACTCAGCAATCATTGTAAAAATTTCGTCGTCAAAAAGCTTCTCAAATATTGCAACGGATATTTTGACAGCTATCGAAACTCGAACTCATCGAAGGTTTGCCTTGTAGTTCCTGTTTGACGCGATTTTGGAGAGCTTGTATATCGTCAGTTTGTTCAAAGGTTATCGATTAATTAGGTGAACACTTTCGCCAAAGCTGAAGACTGGATGACTGTCGGCACGCAGAGACAGTGGGCTGTTCTGGTTAGGCCGATCTAAAGGAATGTCGTGGCCTTTTAGCAGCCAAAAGTTCACCATCACTGCTATCCTCGGATACCACAGTACCCACGTTACGAACAAATACCTCAATATTACTGGGACATCGTTTGTGCCACTAGGTGCCACATCATCATCTCCTTCTTCTTCGTCAGTCACGAAGCTTGGCTCTGGTGGAATGATCGCTAAATCATACTCCAAGCCGTCGTCACCATCCTCAGCTATCGTTCTGATAGCTTTTTCTAAACCTCTGAAGTCATTAGCACCACTAAAATATTGCTTGCGATTCATATTGATTCTGTAAATAAAATGGTCATTTTTAGTACACTTGTAGCCGTTGTACCCAAATTGGCACACCAATATTTATGTCACTATGTTTTTATATACATGTAAAATAACTGCAATAAAATAACTTTAGAGGTTAGATTAGGTACTTATTTTACGAAAATATCAACAATATAGATGGTATTCATCATCTGTAATGAAAAATAAGGACAAAATTACACTTACCTGTAGTGTCCTCCGGATAACGAACTTGAATGTATCCATAACGAAAGATTTTTGAACAAATTTGTATAATCCGATGTTTTTACCTAATGAACATACCTTCGACTGCACAACAAAGTAACACAATATTAACTATTGTCAAAACTTTTTTTATCTACCCTCTTTTATTAAGTGTTCCCAAATTGGCACAGTGGTCAAGAACGGGTTAAGGTAACCTAAGATTCTTCTTGTTACTTCAATTTTCTGTCAGTGAAGGTCTCGTCAAAATCCGTGCAGCCATACCAAAGATTAGATGGTAGAAACAGACAGACAGACAAATAAAAAAAAAATGATGTACCTAATTATCGTATATGCTTTCATATGGATTAGTAAAAAGCTGTTATTTGATAAACTACAATTGACATTTGAATTAATTTTTTTTGTGTATATATTAAACTTACTATCCAGATTTTCGGCAAAATCATAATTAAATTCAATGGTGGAAGTCACAATATCAATAACTGGAATACACCTCACTGTTACTATATCGCCATTTAAATAATGGTACTCAGCAGAATGGTCGAAATCTTCGTCGATATTATTGACTCTAGAAGTCGGTATTGTTAGATTATTTACCAGAACTTTTTGAGGAGTATCTGCAAAAAAAGTTCAAATATTTAGCTTTTTTTTATTTTATTTTTAATGGCTTTCTGTAGTTACTACGCTAGCCAGACATTTTGGTCAATACCTTCACAAATACTGCGTCAATTCCGACTGACCTATGGCCTATGAGCCGAGAGAGGTGACACCCCGGTGCGGCCGGTCGGTATTTCGCCTTTTACTAGGTAGTATAGTAAAAAGCACAACATCGTCCTGAACCAAAGGTATCTCTAGTCACCCTTTAATGTACCTCAGTCATTGAGTACAGCAGGGGGACTCCAGAAACTGCTGATGCGTTTCTGGACATCCTTCCGACTGCCGAGTTGGCCGCCTCGAGGTTTAGTGGTAAGATTGATCTCCTCGAATCCCACACACGTCCTCTGTCTCCCTGTGGGTATGATTCACAAAGCAAAATATGTAGGTAGGAGACCTACGGTAGATGTCGATGACAGTAAATAATGTAACACTTACTTGACACTCTTACATGTACATGAACATGACAAATCAACTCTGTAAATTTTCCTTTCAACTCTTTGCTATATTTGTATGGTTCTATTCCAATATCCATATTTGTATAGATTGTGCAAACCCAAAGTCCTGACATTACCGTTGTTGCTTTAATACTCTGTAAAAGAGAAAAAATTAAGAAATATTTTAGTGACTGAATATGAAGACAATTCATTTGCCTCAACATGTGTGAAATATGTTATTACAGGTATGTTCTCAACATGTGTAATTGTATACATGTAAATTATATGTATACACTAGCTGCCGCCCGCATATTCTTATAAAATTGTAGGTAAATTATCTTTCAAATAATTCTTTTATACTTCATGCTACAATTTTTTTTTTTTATTTATACTTTTTGCACATACATAAAGAAACAAAGGTGGACTTAATGCCGTAGGGTAGATGCACACAACTGATTAAAAAAAAGGATTCTAACTTAAACACTAAGTAGCAATGTATATATATTTAATGTTGTAATGGAATAGGCGTTTGTCTTCCATCTCACCTGATGGAAAGTATAGATGAAGCCGTGCGGGACACGCGCCAACGCGTCTTTATAAGAATGCGCTAGGGCTACCTATGATGATTATTGTAATAACACGAATGTTGAGATTCAACCATTTTTCTTATTAGTCAATCAAATATGTTAGTTTTATATTATGTTTTTTTTTCCCTTCTCTAAATTCTCTGTTATTAAATTTTATAGTTAAATAATTTTAATAAATAATTATATGGAAAACAGGAGCAAAGCGACGGAAAATCAACGGTTTTTTAAAGTTGTAATATGGTGCTACCAGGTTGATTCATTAAACGTTGTCAAAATTATTGAAAAATACTTTTTTTAACTTCTCAATATAATTTATGTCATCATCATCATAATCATCAACAGCCTTTAACAGTCCACTGCTGGACATAGGCCTCTCCTTTGAAAGGAGGTTTTGGCCTACTATACCACGCTGGCCATACGGGTTGGTAAAGGGTTTGTTTCAAGTTTTCCTTCTCTTGGCAGTGATGTTAACTGCTTATTTTGTTCCTTTAGTCGCCTCTTACGACACCCATGGAATGAATAGGGGTGGTGACACTTTGTATTCTTAATCCGTCACCACACGGACACCAATAATTTATGTATATTATCTAAATATATATTTTTTTACTTTTACACCTATCTACTGCACAATAATGGTGGAACGTGGTTTCGGCATTACGAAGCGTAAGCGTGTGGAACGTGCTCAGGCGGGCGTTTGACGGCCTTCGTGTCGGTTGTATCGTCGACGATACGCCGAGCGGTAGGCATATAGCGAGTCGCCTTGAGCGAGTGACGGAGGCCTGATCATGGTTAATCGGATAAGGTTTTTAAGAAATGTTTCCTCACCCAGTGTTTAAAACTTTGTCGAGTTTTAGCCATCTTAACCTCGAGAGGGACAGCGTTCCACAATAGGACAGATTGTACGAAGAAAGTTGAGTGGAGGAAATCAAAACAGTATGTGGGGCAATGAAGAAGTGATTTATTAGAAGATCTAAGATTTTTAGCATTGTTTGCACCTAGATACTGAAATTGAGCAGTTAGGAAGAAAAGAGAACTTGGAGAAAAGAGTAAAGAATAAAAGTAGTTAATTCTAACTTACAGTGACTGAATTTCTTGTCAAAACCTCTTTTCTTTTTACAAATATATAGCTTGCATTGTTTTTGCCGACGCATCTGAAAATAATAATAATATTATATTATCGAATAATTATTTTTTAATTAAATAAAAGGTAGTGCTGGTAATTATATTATAGGCCTCTCCTTAGAAAGGAAGTTTTGGACTGCTATACTACGCTGGTCATTCGGGTTGGTATAGGGTTTGTTTCGATTTCCAAGAGGCAGCGCGCCTGGTCACCACATGAGTTTCCTTGGTTGCGCTGGGCTTATGAGTGGCCTCTAGGCATGGAACAACAGGGCCTCCGTATCTATACTGAGGCCCTGTTGTTCCATGGGCCTCGTCGTGGTCCGAACCCCCTCAATTCGGTCCTCGTACCGATTCGGGACCAGATGTAGTATCTGGGCCTGATCCTTGACAGTAGGTGGCTCTTCGACGAACACTTCCGGCAACTTACTCTGAAACAGATCGACACTGCCTTGTGCTACTTTTGCTTAATTTGGGTGGAGCCAGTGTCGTGACAAGACAGCCGTACATGGGGATTATCCGGTCTATGCCACTGTCCGGTGCACCAGTTTGGGCGGTGGCTCTGACCGTCCAGAATAGGGCTAGACTCTGACATCTACAGTGGCTATTGTTTAAACTTTCACTTGTATCTATTTACTTATTTATTCTATGAATTATTATTTAAAGTTTTAGTTTTAGCGTCTATGTCGGTTATCGCTGTAAAGAGTAGCTTATGTCTAGCTTTCTCAGACTTTAGACTATTAGGGTACAAAGTTTCATTTCAATCGGTGCAGTAGTTTTTGAGTTTATAGCAAACAGACGGACATAAGCGGCTCAGGACTTTAATTTATAATATGTAGTGATACTTACTGGATATAGTTAATATTAGAATAATTAACTCTAAGCATTAGTTCTTCGCTTTCTAGTACAACGGCCTTTGCTGGATTTTCCAGGGTTTGCTCACATGATATAGAATTGTCCTTGTGTACTGTTATATTAAATATTACTTCTGAAAATATAACAAGTTGAAGTTGAATACTGGGAAGAGTGGTGGCCCTAGACCAATCTATACAATTCAATGAAATTGGAGTGTTTGTTTGTAATATCAAATGAACAAATTTTTACTAAATAATAGCAATTTTTTAAACTTTTTGTCTGTCTGCCCCTCTGTCTGTCTGCTTGTTCCGGGAAATCTCTGGAACGGATTGGTGGATGGAACTGGAAGGTGATCTCTTGACAAAAATGTTCATAATTGCATTTCTGATGTAGTTACCTACCATAAATAAATAGGGGTTAGGGTATGAAAATACCGTTTTATTGTAATAGGTACTTCGAATTGACATAGAACCTTCATGGTTTGAGATTTTTGAGTGACACTTTTTTCCAAACGTACCTATGAGGTTCTTCTTATAAAAATGTGCAACATTTTTATTCAGCTTAGACAAGAAAGATGGATAATTCGAAAATCACAATCAAATGTTGCGTTTGGAAAGGGGACTGCTAATGAACGCATCGTGCGATTTTGGTTCAAACGTTTCGTGATGGAAAATTGGTTTTGAAAAACGAACCACGTGGCAGAATTGAAAAAGATGGTGGAAGCCGATCTGAGTCAAACTACCCAGAAATTGGCGGCATGGTTTAACGTTACCTCTCCAATAAAGTTGACTTATTTGCGTCAAATCAATAAAATAATAAAGTATGAAAAATGGGTGCCTCATGATTTGACTGATCTCCAGAAAGAAACGTGTGTTGAACCTTGTGCTGCCTTGTTGAATCGACACAGAAGTTAAGGAATATTGGATCGAATTATGACATGTGATGTGACCGTAAGCGAGAAATGCAATGGCTGACCACAGGTCAAAAGCCGCAATAGTGTCCTAAAGCAAAGCTTGCCAATATAAAGGTAATGGTAACTGTTTGGTGGTCTCAGCATGGAGCTATTCACTATAACTTTCTCCGATCTGGTCAAGCAATAACGGCAGATGTCTACTGTGCCGAACTCCGAACAATGATAGGAAAACTTGCAGTGAAACAGCCCCGACTCATAAATCGATCTTTACCTTTATTGCTCCATGATAACGCGAGACCTCATACAGCACGAGAAACCGTTTCAACTTTACAAGAATTGCAATTAGAAAACTCCGTATTCGCCAGACCTTGCTTCAACGGACTACCATTTTTTTCGTAATTTCGACAATTTTCTAATTTATAAAAAGTCTTCTTCAAAGGAGGCAGTACAAAATGCTTTCACGCATTTTGTAGAATGTAGATCACTAGAGTTCTGTCGCAAAGGCAAAAATGTCCTTCCTGTTAGATGGCAGCAATGTATAGATAATAATGGTAGATATTTTGATGAAATAAATATGTTAAATGAAAAAATCGCCCAAGTGCGTGTCAGGCCACGCACAGGAAAGGGTTCTTTAGTCACCCATAATGGTACGTGAATTTAAAATCATATCCAATGGATAACTGATTTTTACGTATTAATGCGTTAATTTTGTATGACGTTTTCCAAAGAAGCGCATTTTACAAGTTAAGCCTCTATAACTCCTGAACTAATAAAGTCATCTAATCCGTATATATATACCGCTAAGTGTAGGTACTTCTTTTCATTATTTGTTAGTAGGTACTCATTTCACGGTGTCGTAAAAAGTGACTAAGGGATAAACTACGCAAGACAACATCAATGCAAAGAGAAGGAAAACTTAAAACCAACCCTTTTTTTTATTTTTTTTTATGTGTGGAAAATCATCATGGACCGCAACCCCACCGGGGGTGACGGCGGGGTGGTGTGTCGGACTTGAACCGACTTAAAACCACACAGTGTGCCCTCTCCGCACTTCTCCGTTTAGGAGGAGGAAAAGTCCAGGGTGGGATCTCCTTCTGAACTTCTCCAGCGCCTGCCCGCTCCTGATGCGGGCACCGTCTCTGTTCGACGACCCTCTCTTAGGTGGCGTCCGGCACACACCGATGCCGCCCCCTCGCGGCTGGCCACATAATGCGGGTGGAGGAAAAACCCGTCCCGTCCACCCGCGGCCACACTCAAGGCGGCATGAGGCGCAGATGTTCGCGCCTCCGCCACCCGGTTCGCCGGCGGCGAATCAGGTCCGATTGGATGTCGTCCTCCCAGGCCTTCTCCGCCGCCTCCTTCTTCGTGATTACGTCCTCGCAGAATGAATTGCCGGCCATGGAACGAACGACGGCCGGCAGCGAGAGATCCCCTCCGATGACTGCAGTAAGGACCCGGCGCTGCGTCTCCCATGCCTGCCCCGCACGCCAGCGTGTGATGAGCCGAATCCTCACTGCAGTCGCAGTGGTGGCAGGCGGGAATCAATTCCCTCCTGGCAACCGAGTGCAGGTACTTTGCGAAGCAACCATGCCCGGAAAGAACCTGCGTCAGTCGGAAGGTAAGGGTCCCGTGCTGCCCATTCGCCGATGACCGGCTGAAGCGCCTCTACGGTGGCGAAGCCAGCACGTGGAGTCTCCAGCCGGATCGACCAGCGATCCATCGTGGCTCGGTGAGCGGCTTCGCGCCACTCGCGCACGTCCTCGGGCGGAGGTCCAACTCCACCACTCTCCGCCCGGTAGTTAGCCACTCGCCGATAAACGTCGGCGAGCACCTCCGCCTCCAAATCCCACGGGGGTGTTCCGGCCAGGGCGCACGCCACCTCCGTCGACACGGTGCGGTAACCCCGTATGGCTCTGACCGCCGGAGTTCTCTGCGGCCGCCTGAGGCGCGCCCTATTCTGCTCGGTCAGAGCCGCCGCCCACACCGGTGCACCATAGAGTGCCATAGACCGGACAACCCCCGTGTACAGCCGCCTCGTGGCGACACTGGCTCCTCCCAGATTGGGCAAAAGACGCCCAAGGAAGGAGGCAGTGCCGATCAGCTTGGGAGGGAGCAAGCTGTTGGAAGTGTTCGTCGAAGAGCCACCTACCGTCGAGGACCAGACCCAGATACTTCAAGTGGGCCCGGACCGGTACGAGGACCGAGTTGACCTCGATGAAGGCGCCGGCGGGCAGACCACGACGGGGCGCATAAAAAAGTAGGGCCTCCGTCTTTTCTAGGGCCACCCGTAAGCCCAGCGCCTCAATGCGCCCGACCACCAGGGAGACTCCTGTGGTGGCCAGGCGTGCCGCCTCTTCGAAGGTCGCCCCCCGGGCTGTCACTAAAGTGTCGTCGGCGTAGCAAATTACACCGACCCCGGGGGGGATATGCACTCGCAGCCTCTATAACTCCTGAATTAACAAAGTCATCTAATCCGTTATAGTTTACCTTTAAATTTCATTATATGCACCACCATCACGAATTTATCCAAATTTTTTGAGCCAGCCGTTTAGCTTTTAGAGGGGTGGCCCTGTTTTTACAAAAAAGTACCCTTTAAAGTGGAATTTCTCCCAAACGGATACTTAATCAAAAATCGTCTACGGATACTTAATCAAAAATCGTCTTAGAAGCCCCTTATTGTTTTTAAGACTTATCTAATGATACCCCACACGATGGGGTAGCCACGGGAAAAAAAACATCCCTACGTAAAGTATGTTATGTCGAGACGTTATGTCTCGGAATCCTTATAGATTCGTCATGTCCGTCCGTCCGTCCTCGAAGTACCACCCAAACAGTTGGTGCTAGGAAGATGAAACTTTACATGAATATGTGTAGTCATTACGTTGACAAAGTGCTATAATAAAATAACGAAAAACATTTTTATTTGGGGTACCTCCCCTACACGTAAAGTGGGAATGTTCTTTTTTCTCGCGTCTACCCCATCGTGTGGGGTATTATTAGATAAATATAATATTAAAAACATTATGACGTTGGTAAAACCATTTTTCAATTTAGACATCCCTTTGCGAGTTAATTAACTTAAAAGCGCATTTTTTTTTGTAAAAACTGGGCGTATCCCCTCCTCTAAAAGCCAAACGCCTGGCTGGAAAAATGTGAAAAAATTCACGATAGTAGGGTGAGTTGGGGGAAGATGAAAATCGGGGTAAGACAAAAAGGCAGCAATAAAGACAGATTTTATGTAATTTATCCAATGCAGACAACATTCATAAGACCGCCGTTTTGTTATGTCCCACACCTTAGTCGGCACTTGTCGTTTTCAGGGATCGGTTGTGTGTTATTAGGGAATATCTACGCAATTAATTTTACGCGAGCAAGTCGAGTGTTTTAACCTTACCCCGTGTCGTGTAACTTCATTTACGAGGCAGGTGCGAGTTTTGAATTTGTATACATACTTATTATTTTTATTTGGTAGTTGTGTTGCTATGTCTAAATATCGCTACTTTTTGTATTTTAGGATTTATTGTAACATTCCGTCTTTACCCGCTAATATTTGACGGGGTAAGATAAACGTATAAAAGTTTCCGTCTTGTCCCGTTTTCAAAAGTCATAGTAATGGTCTCATGTTATCAAAGTGTACATGAAAAATGTTTTGTTTTGTTACAGCCATTATTTAAATTATCGGACTTAAAAAAATATTTTAAGTTTTTTTCGTGTTTAAACATTTTAGTATGCCTTCGTGTTCATTTTGGAAGTGTAAAAACACAAGCCGAAACACAAATAAAGATAAAGGTGTTACTTTTCATGCGTAAGTATTTTTGTAAACAATTTAATTTGATTTATTTAAAACACACGTCTCGAGCGGTTTAGCGGGACGAAGGAGAGGCGTGAGGGGTGGAGAAGCGGCCGGCTGCCAAAGATTATATACTAAACAGAACAGTTAAAGTTCTGAAGGTAACGATTTCTATATGGCACTGTTTCTTTTTATGAAACTGGAATATAATAATATAATACTTTGATATCTACTTTAAAATAGCAATGACGTAATAACTTTCATTATGATTGACTTTTGTTCCTATTTTCTTCAATCTTAAGTTCAAATGTATATCAAATGTATCATAAATTTTTATAAAATGCAGGGATTATCTTTTATAGAATTCTTATATTATTATACAAAACGCCAAAAATTTAATTAATTGATGCTTTTTCACCGACTTTGATTTAATTAAGGTGATTAGCTGTGCATAATAACTTCTCACAGATTCTTTTGTTTACATTATATTATGATTTAACATATTCTAAATAAATGATTTTATTTCATTACTAAACTTCATCTTTTTATTATTTTCTATCATTCTTCCTAACCTGATTCCTTACAGTACTGTGTAGGTATAATACTTTAGTAATCAGAAGATTAACACTTTTTTATTTATTCTATGACGAGTGATGACGTACGAAACGTACGGAACTATGACCATTCCGCGACGCGTGAGGGCTTATCTAACGATCTACGATCTATGGTATATACATATATTAGGGCGTCCCAAAAAAAAAGCCATTTCTTTCCAAGTCTCCTATAAAATTATGTTACTTTACTTTTACTAATACTTTATCATGTTTTATGATCCCCAAAAATAAGCTTGAGAAAATGGTAAAAGGTACATGTACGTAATTGTGTTTAAAATTATCTTGGCATTAAAAATAAAAGATTTTATATGATTGATATCTTTCATTTTTTGTATAATCTTATCCAAGTAACGTGAAAAGTTTGAGAACCTCTAGTTCAATCTTTCCCCGGCGGGGCAAGATTGATACTTATAAAACAAATAATTTGTTTTGTTTGAAGGTATTTTGATATTATAGACAGTTCTGAAGTGTCAGGACAGTTAAAATTGTAGCCTACTGACCGTCAATATCGCCTGACATTAATTTGAACGATTTTAGAAACTACTTCGATCTTACCCCACCACCCTTTCATCATTCCCCGTGTTTTTTTCTTTCGATAAAAACATTTTAATAATTTTTGATATACTTTCTAATAAATATAACTGGGATTAATCGATATGACATAAAAATATGCTCTTTGTACTTTATTGGCTAATTTTAGCATTGTTCTACAAGACGTCAAACACAACACTGCTCATCTTATCAAAAACTTTTCGATCTTCCCCCAACTCACCCTAGTCCATTTATTGAACTTTCAAGGAAAACTATAGTCGATTTTATAAGTTTTATATTGAAGGAGTTATAGGGGCCGACCTTGTAAAATGCACTTACTTGGAAAACATCGTACAAAAATAAAGAAATAATAAGTAAACATAACAATTATCTATTGGACACGATTTTAATTCTACCTTCCATTTTTTTATTATATGTATTGAGAACATAGAAGTTAATTAATTTGTAACAATGCATACCTAATTATATATTTACCTTTTACTATTTAATGCCTTGTTGGTCTAGTGGTCAGCGTATGCGGCTGCTGATCAAGAGTATGTTCATGTATTTATGTATATCAGTATGTAAGATGTTCGAAATATTTATTTATTTATTATTCATTAAAAAAAAGTGTAGTGTTATGTAATATCAGGGGGATGTCACTCCGCAGTTTAGGTATAGTCGACTGGCTGCCTGCCGGGTCAGACACGCCGGTCGAACAGACATCGTCAGAACAGTAAATCGTAGTGATTCGGCGCTGTGCGATCTGAATTGAACTTAATCTTTTGACACCGAGGGTATCTATAACTTTAATTTACTTTTCGGAGTGAGTCTTCTGTACTGGTACTATTATGTATTCTGTGGTAATATCCTAATTACTTTAAATATTAATTGACTGTGTTGCAATGTAATTAGTAGGGGTTGGGGGAGTAGTATTTTAAACAAAAAGATTTACGTCAAATTGTCCGAGTAAAAACGGAAAAACAATACTTTAACATATATTAGCTGCTACATTTTTCCTTATAAATAACTCAATGATTAGGTAATATATCTAGTTACTAGTAGTTATATATAGTCATCCATGATTAGCTGTGTGTTTGTATGTCAGGATGTACATCGTCGAGCACCAGACGTACCATCAGACCAGTAGTCAGTGAGATTTGCGCGTTCAAACAAACAAATAAACTCAACTTTATCATATTAATATAGTACACTAGATGAGTCCCGCGGTTATTCTTGTAAACCGCGAGTAATGCCGCGGAGCGAAGCTAGTCTTAAAAAAATTAGCCAAAGTTCCTCCTTATGCCATCAGCCATCTGCCAGTGAAAGTCCCCTCAAAATCGATTTAGCCATTTCAGAGATTACCCGGAAAAAACAGACAGACAAATTTAAAAATAGATTTTTTTATATAAGTACAGTATTTAACATCATATGCATTTAGTAAACAGCTGTTCATTTGATATAACATACAGACACTCCAATTTTATTTATTTGTATTGATATAGATGAAGCCAAATTCGGGTTATCTTAATAATAGAAAGTAAATCTGTGTCAAATAACACTCTACCATTGGATTCGAACTAAACGCTAGCCAAACAGGTTGGTTGTGTCCAGTTTTCCTTCTCTTCGCAGTGATGCTTTCCTGCGTAGTATTAGTCTCTTTTTCAGCTCTTACGACACGATATATTTAGTGGAGACACGCTGATTTGAGCACAAACGAACCGACAAGACCTGGGCACTCCTAAAAACGACAGCATTCGTCGTCCATCGTTGGTGAGTGTGAGACCGGAGGCTCAATGATTCTGTCCTATTGCACTAGGCCGCCATAGTGTGGGTCACCCTCCTGCATTGTCTACATTCAGTGTAATAGATATTCCCATTTATTTACTGCATCGCTTTGACAGAGGGGAAAGCCTGCTTGTGCCTACTAGTACCGTGTTGCTCAATGATAAAGAATCGCTAGCATGTTATCTATTTATGACGTATTCAAGTCACTGTTACCAATAATGGGCATTCTATTTTCCTCAATATCGTGATGTACTTTCTTCGTTTGTATAAGGGAGACCAGAAGCACAATAATGCAATAGCATCTCACTATTGTGGATCACCATGATGCAGTCTGTACTTATAATGGGAATGGTGACCCCTACTCTTGGATTCTACTCATGCTTTCCATCAGAGTGGAGTCTCTTTGGTAGGCTTAATAATAACAAAACTATGAGTTGAATAGGGGCGGTTACTATTAGTATTAGAATAGAATAGAATAGAATATACTTTATTGCACACCAAATACAGTTTTTTTACAGTTAAAAGTTTTTTTACTAGATATGTACAATGGGCGGCCTTATTGCTAAAAGCAATCTCTTCCAGGCAACCGTTAGTATTCTTAGTTCGTCAGCAAACGGACAAAGGAAAACCTACCTGCAAAAATGCACGATATTCCACTGAACACACAAACAAACATTAATATACGCCACATTTTCTCATTTCATATTTATATTACTAATGTAAAAACTGTGATTTTGTAAAAATTGCAAAAATTGCAACATTAAAATGAAATACGAACGAATATCCCTGTACACCAGTCACAGCGTACTGTTAAATCAACAACCTACGTAAATAATACATTTATACAACTTTATCCTGTAGCGTTCGTAATTTTAGATTAGGCTAATATATTTGTAAATATAGTATTAACCGACTTGACAAACAGAGGAGTTTTTCGCTATATTTTTACCCAATTATCGTCAAGCCCAAAAGGAAAAGTAATGGTTTTGGTGGTCTAAGATAAGTTTTAAAGATAAGGATAGTAAATAATAGAAAGGGGAGAAAAGAGCAGACCGTAAACATTATAAGTGTTTTGTAAGGTTCGGTAGTTCTTGACTCGGAACCCTTATAGATTCGCACATCCGGCCGTCCATCTGTCCGTCCAAAGTGCCAAAAAGATAAAACTTTTCATGAATATGTGTTGTGATCACGTCGACAAGGTGAAAATTACGAAAAATATTTTGAAATGGGGTACATCCCCTACAGTGAGGATGTACTAAAGTGAGGTATCATTAGTAATGTACATCGTATAAGGTATCATTGGAAAGGTCTTCTAAAAGCATTAAGAGGTTACTAAGATTACATTTTTTTATTAAGACATCCGATTACGAGCTATTTAACTTTAAAGCGCGTTTTTTCGTTAAATCAGGGCGTCCCCCCCTCTAAAATCTAAAGCTTCCGGTCTCCGTTATAAAGACGAGGAAAGTATATCGTAATATTGCGGCAAATAACTAGAATACCCCATAAGTCATTGTCACATTTAAATGTGACAATGACTTGACTACGTCATAACGAGATAACATGCTCGCCATTCTTTAGCATAGAGCGTTCCTCTCTGTCAAAGTATAAACCCTTCTTCTTCCTAGCCTTTATTCCCATGATGATTTCGGTCGGCTACTAAATCAACCGGTTTTACATGAATATCGGTTTCTCCACGGAGCGACCGGCATCGGACCTCCGCAACCCTGAGGGAGAACTGAAATTCCAAGGTTGAACTAGTTGTCAGTACATTTGAGGGCACTGCCTTCCCAATATAATAACGATTGCCATATATGTTCATAGAAACTGGGACCGATGGCTTCATGTGCTTTCCGAGGCACGGGCGTGAACCACCGCCAAACTTTATTCTCCGGGCTGTTATTAAGAATTCCTGTCAGAAAAACCCTGTTGGGTCAGGCCAAAAGTGTTGTTAAACTTTTGGTCTGACCCGGGATTTGAACCCGAGATCTCTTGATTAACAGTCAAAGACGCTAACCACTAGACCAACGAGGCAGTCTTCTGTCAAAGTATAAACCCAAATGGCAATATCCATTACACTGTCTATTGACACTTAATGTGTTTATGTGTGTGTGAAATTTAGGTTTTATGTTTTAATTGTTATGTGTGAGTTCATAGTGACAGGCGATTGTTTTTACCCGACTACGGCAAAGCCAGAGTATGTATGTATGTATGTATGTTCATTTGTTCCCTCGTAACTCCTCAACTACTCATTAGAACTGGACAAATTAAGTATCGTTAGAATCGTCGACGCTGATTCAAAGAGAGAGATAAGTTGGCAGCATTCGAAATGTGGTGCTGGAGGCGGATGATGAACATCATTTGGACAGAGAAAAAAATCCAACGAAGAAGTCCTACTAATGGTTGACGAAGAAAGGAGACTTCTGAATACTGTTGACAACAGAAGAGGCAAAATAGTTGACCATTTGATAAGACACGATAACCTTTTTAAAACCATTCTTGAAGGAAAGATAGAAGGTAGAAGAAAACGCGGAAGGCCTAGATTGGCGTACATACAACAAGTAAAGGAGAAAGTCGTGGCCTATCAAGAGGTCAAACGGATTGCGGAAAATAGACAGGAGTGGCGATTGCTCCACCGACAAGGGACTGACCCTTAAATTGAGAAAAACAAGCGTCTTGATCGTGAACACCACGGGACTCAGCTAGTCTGGAATAAGTCCCGCAATCAAAAACAATGTGTAAAAGTCGTGAAAGTCTAAAAACATCTATTTCTTACACCCCACAATCCACCCTCAGTAACAATGTGTAATATATGTACGAGCAAATTACAATACTGTATCATTCTTTTCTTATTATCTTTTCTAGGGTTCCGTAGTTCATGACTCGGAACTAAAATAGATCTATAAAGATCTATAAAGATTCGTCATGTCTGTCCGTCCGCCCTCGACTCGACTCTCGACCTTCTCGACTTAACGCCCAAACGGATGGTGCTAAAAAGATGAAACTTTACATGAATATGTGTTGTAATTACGTCGACAAAGTGCTATAATAAAATTAAGAAAAACATTTTATTTGGGGTATCTCCCTTACACGTACAGTGGAGTTTATTTTTTTCGCTTCTACTCCATTGTGTGGAGTATCATTAGTCCGCCTTTGTCACATTTGCGCAGTCTTAAATAAATCATCGGAATAAGACCCACTTGCCTCATCCTCTCTGGGATAAGTACTCGTGTTGAAACTTTATATTCTTAATACATCACCATACGTACAAAATGAACAACTAATTTTTATGACACATTTGGGAAAATTAGCAAATACCGAGCCCACCACGGCCTAGTCTTTACTGATAGCGGGTGACGTCGCGACCGCGACTAGTGCTGTGACTAACTATAAATCTATACAAATAAATAAAGTTTAAGTGTTTGTTTGTAACATCAAGTGAAGTTTTATGAAAGTACCCACGTAAATATAAAAAATAAATCATTTTTTAGTCTTTTTGTTACGGCTAATCTCTAGAACGCCTGTACGGATTTTGACAGAAGGAGTAATTTAGGGTATTTATTAACCGATTTCAAAAAAAGAAGGAGGTTCTCAATTCGACTTTATATTTCTTTTTTTTATGTTTATTACATCAGAACTTTTGATTTGGATGAACCTATCGTTTTCGATTGGGTGAAGAAACCGAGGGAACTCCTTAAATATCATACCTATTGCGATTTGGGTACTCGGAATAGTTTTTCTTTATAGTCGTTTTTTTTGTTTTTTTTGACTACCTTCGCACCGCTAAAGTAAGTGGGGTGAGGATGGATAACTGCGAAATAAAAATAAAGAGGTCAAAGCTTGCAGACGAAAGGAAATCAGCGTGGCTCTACCATCTATGTAATATTATATTATACCACTTCTATCAAATCACAGACATCCAACCATTATCAATAAACATTATCCTGTTTCATAACTAAAAATAATTTTCCTGAACTACAAGCAGCAAGTGACTGTTGAATAAAAATTGTTATTTGTCCTTATTAATTTGTGGAATATATCTGACATCATCATTATCATCAGAAGCCTTCATCAGTCCCCTGCTGGATTTAGACCTCTCCTTACCAAGTACCTATGTTTTGGTCACAGGTCGCCCGGGTTATCTGTGGTTTTCGTCTACCCTACCATGCTGGTCAGACAAGTTGGTATAAGTTTTGTTTCATGGTTTCCTCCTCTATGCAGTACTGCCTCCTAGCAAAGTAGCAAACGTTTTATATTCTCTATTCTCTTGTTTTATTGGCTAATGTCACTCAGCCACGTTATCACAACTAAATATTAGCTTTAGCTAATATTCTCTATTGTAGAAAATGAAAAACGTTTGCAACTTGGCTAGGGGAGGAAAGTCCGCTGTTTTACGTCGATCTATAAGTGGGAGGAGGTGAAACTTTTTACATAGCCGGAGATGATCCTTGGTAGTACGGAACTTTTTGAAAGTATCATCAGACTATCGAGTCCATAGCTGGACATAGGCCTCTCCGTTTGTACGCCACTTGTTTCGAACCTCGATTTCTCCATTCCAGCTCATATATTATATGTAATTTAAAACAACCTACATGAATTATAATTCCATAAAGTACATATTATCTGTTCCACGGCTAGTATCTATTCTGTGTCCACACTCAGGTCATACCTATATGTTTTTACAACAGTGATATCTATTGGTTTTAGTAAAAACAACCACATAATTTCATTGTATGTAATTTTGAAACACTGCCATCTAGTTATCAGTGTTTCAAAAATCATTAAATTACAAAACGTTATTAAGAACAACTGAATGTTTCTTGGCCTTACGTATGGCCTTAACCCTCTCTTGAGAGGAGACCCGATCCCAGCAGTGGGACGTTATGGGTTGTTGATGATGATGATGATGAATGTTTCTAAATGTCATGAAACTGAAACTAAAACATTCAATTATAGACCAGTGCTTTTAGTGTTTGAAAACAAAATAAATTATAGTAGGATGAAATAATATAATAAAAGGAGGAGAATATTGCAAAAATTAAAGGAAAAATAAATTACGGGCGATCTGAGGTCGGGAAGGGGGATAGGGGGGGGGGTTTTAAGGGAAAAAAATGGCTTATCTCGATTTCCGGCAAAACTACAAGTCCTATGGAAAAAAGTCAAATAGCAAAGTTATAGGTTATAAAAAGATCTACAACTTTTGCATACACACTTTTTTCACATAACCTCAAATTTATGTGAAAAATTCAAAAAACCAAGTTTTTGGTTTTTTATTTTTATCTTTTACAAATAAAATTATTTTTTAACGAAATTTTGTGGAAACTTAGCTTTTCATGTCCTGAATACACCGTAATTTATTTGATTTGAAATATCTATTTTTCACCTCATTTTGACTGAATACCGAAAAAAAACCCTAATTTTCAATCGAAAATTCGTCCGTCAAAATATCAACGTTTTTGACAAAAATTGGGTGTTTTCTATTCGATGAAATGTCTACTTTCCGATGGTGTAAAAATATATATACATTACCATAGTAAATCTTCTCAGAAAATGCAAAAAATGAAAAAACTCAAATTCGATATTTTTTAATCGTTATTGAGATATTTATTAAAATTTACACTTTAATCACTCGAAAAACGTAAGATTGCATGTTACAATGATAAACAAAAATATTACAAATCGAAATATACTACTATAATTAACAAAATAATAAATAATAAAGTTAATATTTAATAAAACATCTACAATATTTTGAGAAAGTTGCAGAATCTTCTTTATATTGTATGCATATGTGCCTGTTTATTATTATTTTAAGATGATTTAATACCTGAGTGACCTACGAAAACTTTTAGGCCATCAAAAGGTATTTCATAGAAAATAACTCAGCCTGCACCTAATTAATTGTTGGCGATCCCGAAGGTAAGAGGAAAACCAGTCCAGTGCTTCTTGAGAGACCGAGAAATGGGTTAGGACAGCAAGAAGGAGTTCATGACTGACGGTATTGAAGGCATTGGAAAAATCTACCAATACTGCGGTGGTAACCTTAGTATTCTCCATCCCCGCCTTAATATCGCCAATCACTTTCAGAAGGGTAGAAACTGTGCTATGACCTGGTCTAAAACCTGACTAATATGGACTGAGTAAATTATTACTGTAAATGAATTCGGAGAACTGTTTATGGACGCAGGCTACTAGCACTTTGGAGAGGAAGGGAAGGAGAATTAGAGAATGGACGCATGGGATTTGAGGGACATGATAATTTTCTTAATCTCTCCTTCTGCAACCGGACTAAAGTGAAAAGGGCTTAACTTAGGACGCGGTAGACTATTGATGTAATTACGAGTATTTTGTTCAGATAAACTATACAAGGTGACAGAAGTGGTGAAATGTTGGTTTAGAGAATCGAGGCTTAAGGATTTTGGAAAGTCTACAAATCGCGATCTGCCGATACCGAGGGTTCCAAGAAACTTCCAGATATCAGCAGGAGAGGAGCAGGAAATATTTTCTAGAATGTGGCGGCGTTTAGCGTTCCGTATCACCTGGTTACATCGATTTCTCGCAGACTTATACAGTTGCCAGTTGCTCACGATACGGTCCCTTTTGTATGCACTAAAGACCCTATTTCGTCATCCAGGGAGCCGGCGGTCGTTTTAACTTAATCTTTTTGACCGGTGCGTGAGTGTCGTACAGTTTAGTTACTACTTCGTTAAATACTTGCACCTTCTCATCAACAGTAGTGGAATCAGTCAGAGATGACCAGCTGATCTGTGACGCATCATCACTCAGCTTGTTAAGATTTATTTGTCTAAGCCAACGTCTGTTCAGAACCCTAGGTTCTGGCTTTGTAGGTTTGAGGATATAGGAGAGATAAATCAGGTCATGATGTGAAAAAGCAGGAGCGTCAAGTTGACCATGAGAAGAAACAAGGGATCTATTGGATGTGATAATCAAGTCAAGCCAAGTGTCTTCGCCAACCTTATTGTGATGAGTGGCATGTAGTGGTAATATATTAAGGCTGACCGATTCAAGGAGGAGTTGGAGTTTACAGGAACAATTGGAGTTTTGGGCTGGAAGATTGGTATTGAAATCGCCCATGATGACATGATGATCATACTCTGCACCCAGAGATTCAAAAACTGTTTCGAAATCAGTGAAATAGTCAATAGAAGGGGGACAATAAACAGCACCAAGGAAAACCTTGGCACCCTTAACACAAACCTCTAAGAATATGAATTCAGCAGCAGCATCATAATTAGAAGAGGAACAAGCAATGATACGATAAGGTAAGTCACTGCGCAGATAAATAGCTACTCCACCTCCCCCTTTCCCTATCCGATCATTCCGGATGATGATAAAACCGGGCAGGGGGTAAGAAGTGGAAAGAAGGTGCGGTTTGAGCCAAGTCTCGGAGATCAGGACAGCATGTACGTTGGTGTCATAAAACGCCTCATACAAGTCATCAAAGTGGCTAGGAATACTTTGGGCATTCAGATGACACACATTAAATAGCTGGCCGTTTTTGTTACTATTAAATTTGTTGCGTAAAACACCACCGAGAGTATCTGTTACGGAACAGAAACTTTCTTCACTAAAAGGGGTATCAGATTCGCAAGCAGAGATATAAGATTCACTATCTGAGGACATACACACAAATAAACTGTAGAAAAATAAAAATAATAAATAAAAATATATGATATATGACGGATGGATGAGGATAGATGACCTGATAAACCATTTGTGTCTCTGCACCACCCGCCAGCTTACATCACTATGAAAACTTGTAAAACAAAAAGAAAGAATTATTAAAGTGGAAAACAAAAACAGCTTAAGATAGGGCAAAGAGAATGTAGGTACATCACCGACTCACCTCTGTGCAAGCATTGTATTACATTTATGAGCAACGTATCCGAACGGATATGAGCGATTGATTTATAACATAATCTGTGCTACTTTAATCTTACTCACAAACGTCAAATCAAAAATAAACAAAGATGAAAGAAAAGTTATTGTTCATATGAAATTAATGAAATCTACGTGAATTAAACAATGAAATAATGCGTTCACAAAATTGAGGGTGCTGTATGCAAATAATAATTATACATGTTATTATGATAAATTTTACTATTAAGTGAATTAAGTTTATTTACAAAACCTGACAACTCTTGTAGTCTGATCACCGGGCTTTCGGGCAGTCGTTTGTGCTTTCGGATATTTTGCTAGCAGCGGATTCAGCTCATCAATGGTCGTGATTTGGTGCCGTACACCACCAGAGACCTTTACTACAACGGTGCCGTCCTGTGTCCAGCAAGCGGAGATTCCAAAATGTAGCCTGGCTTTAGCGAACACACCCTGCCTGCTCCTTGTTAGGAACTCTTTGATGGTCAAAGCGGAGCCCTTGAGTAACGACTTGGCCCTTCACACTGACGTTCTGTCATCCAAAGTAGAAAACATGACAAGAATAGGCCGTGGACGCTCCTTGTTCGACATTCCAAGTCGGTGACAGACTTTAACAGAGGAAGCTGGCATATTCTTGAGGCCCAACTTGCTATTCATGATCTGAAGTGCAACCCCCTTACAGTCTTCCTTCTCAGCTTCCTCGACACCCAAGAAAATCAGTGACTTACGTCGCTGCCTGGTCTCCATGATGTCCAGCTGTCTAGAGCACTCGCTTATTTGTTTCCGAAGCAAGCCCATCATGGAGAAGACCAGCTCCCGGAAAGATCGGAATTCTTCCGCAACCTTGGCCCCTGTATCTTTAGCAGGACCAGCACTTTGGATTTGAGCCTCAAGATCAGACATCCTCCTTGCGAACGTCTCCTCCAGGGTCTTCTGTGCCGTCAATATATCAATGACCTGTGGCATTCTCGATGATATCTAAAATAAACAAAAAAACTGAATTGTCAATCACTGTAAAGCGATGCACTGGCGTGGTGGTGTATATTTAGTGGATTGTTATCACATTAAAATGTCCAACAAATTTGAGTACCGGCCCGTAAACTGTATTTAGTAATATGTAAAATTAGGCAAAAAGTGTAATAAATATAATTTAAATAAAATTTCGAGCTTCACGACACGTCACTAATATTCAACACCTACGGCCGAAAAAATAATAATAATAATAATATAATTCTATGTACAAATATGCTACACCAGCCCCCCCCCCCTGGAAACCGTCAAGGGCGAAAATAGTCGGGGAAGTGTACCCTATGGCCTGACCGCGTCGTTCGGACACTAGATTCGTCGACATTGGTCGTAGGATTAGTGCCAGGTGTGTTATATGGTAAAGTATCAGCGTTTGTATTTAGTGTGTTAGGTGAGTCTGCAAGTATGTAGCACAGTATAAAGAAACATACAGTAGGACGACGCCTTTGATCTCGTGGTAAATGCCGACAACGTCTAGACATTGTCGCAACTGCTAGGGTTGTTTCAAGTTAACAATATTTATTAATAAATTTATTTATTTTAAATCAACATCGTCATCAACATTATGATTATTATTGTAAGCAATAATTAACAATGATCAAATATAGTTTTTTTTAACAATTTCATTTAGCTTGCCTTGTTTTGTTTATTTGTTTGGGTCAAATCAAATAATTGAAATATATAAGGGGGTCAACCCCTTTCCAGTTGCCGGATTAGTCTGAAATTTGGTATTCTAGATTCAAACATATGTAATTTAATTTAAAGAAATATCCGGATTTGGATATCTTGGATTTGAAAAAAATTTTATTTTCATAATCGTCAACCCAAAAAACCTCAAAATTGACACTCATAACTATATTTTTTTAAATAATGTCCTCCATGTTGGATTTAGTACGAAATTACGAAAAAAAATTCCGCGAAAGACACTTGATCTCATTTTTATTTTCAGGGACCTCGCAAATCTTGAAAATTACACCCATGTCGACAAAATTCGCAAATTTTCTTCGACGTCATCTTGGATTTTCATTTCCACCCCATAATCGTTTTTAGTGACTTCGTAAACCATGGACATGATACCCATGTCGAAAAATTTGCAAATTTTCGTCGGCGCCATCTTGGATTTTCATTTCAACACCATAATCGTTTTTAGTAACTTCGTAAACCATGGACATGATACCCATGTCAAAAAAATTGCAAATTTTCGTCGGCGCCATCTTGGATTTTCATTTCGCCGTCGTCACCAGCGATAAAAACACACGTTGCATTTTAATTATTTTCCAAAATAATAATACTTTAAAGTGACACACGACAGCCCTGAAAGTTGTTGCCCGAGCTGCTAACACTGTAAATGTATGCAGCTCGGGGCAGCCGTTCCCCCGTCTCACCCCTCACGCCCCGCACGATTGCCCTGTCTAGACGTCTTCGTGGGACGACTGTATGATTTATCGACTGTGTATGTAGGCTGGTTTTAATCGGTCTACCGATATTGTAACTGTTTTATTACCGGAGAGGGGTTTGAAGACCTTCTCCCCCTTCTCTAGGACTTTGTGAGGTCCAGTGTATGCCGGTTTAAATGCACCTGTTGACGCATTGTCGAAGAGCTTTGGCCACTGTTTCCGCTGTAAGGTCGTGTCCATACACGACCTTACAGCGGAAAGCGATCGATGGCGGAGAGGCAGTATCGATATCCTTGTGATACGGGCAGCGGGCCAATCATGTCGATGTGGATGTGCGTGAATCGGTTTCGCGGTAGCAGTAAACATGGGGTACTTGAGCTTTTTGACAAGCTAGGCAGTTTCGGCTCAATAACTGTAATCCTTTTTTATTTCAGGCCATACGTAGCTTTCTGTTACCAGTTTGATGCTGGCGTTCGCACCTGGATGGCTTAAGGAATTACCTGAACTTTAGGCGTTGAGAATGTACTCATAAATTGTAAAAGTAAAGATAATATTACAATATTTTGTTTTTTAGTATTATTTGTCTATTACAATAGACAAATAATACTGAAAAACACGTATTTTGTGGAACAAGTTTCATGAAATTTCTGCACACTATTTTCGTTTAATGTTATCGCGTTCTCACTCGCTTGTTGTGGTAAGAGCGTTGTCGGGCGGGGTGAAACGGGGAAGTTGAATGATAAGCGCCGAGCGGCGTAGATTTTAAATAATATAATTAATAATAATAACGCATAATAACGCATTTTAATGATATACTAATATTTTGTGAGTATGTATGTATATTTAAGTTTGTTGCTCTTTCACGCAAAAACTACTAAATGGATTTGGATAAAACTTTAGAGTAATATAGCTTATATATCAGAATAACACATAGGCTACTTTTTACTGCAATAATAGAAATACAAAAAAAGAAAACTAGGTGATTATAAAAATACATAAATCGTAAATGTCAAAATGTATCATTGTATATCTCCTGTCAAAACTTCACAGGTTGCCATTCATAACACACTTGCATAGCAACCTGTGAAATTTTGACAGGTGATAAACAGTGATTATTATCATGAATGGCTTACCGGCCGACAGCTAGCGGTCGACCGCTCCCGAGGGAGTGACGAAAGTTACCGAATGCCAACCAAGCGCTCAGGCGCTTTCTCTCTCTTTTTGCATTGCCTCTTTTTCTAACAATGCGCTGCATGAAACAACAAGCTTTTCTACTATGCTCGCGTTAACAATAGACGAACTGGGAAGGGTTCCCATAATAATTTTGTTTCCACTGAAAAACATTATCTTAACATAATTTGAGATGACTTACAACTGACCAATCATAAAAAATATATATAATAATAGAAACACAAAGGCTGCATGGTTGGCCTAGTGGTTATAGCGGTTGGACACTGCCTCCGCCCTAGGGCGACTTTTGCCCAATTTGGGCGGGGCCAGTGTTCCCACGAGACGGCTGTACACGGGGGTTGTCCGGTCTATGGCACTCTATGGTGCACCGGTGTGGGCAGCGGCTCTGACAGCCTAGAATAGGGCGCGCCTCTGGCGCCCCAAGAACATATTTGCGGTCAGAGCCATACGTGGATACCTCACGGTGTCCACAGAGGCAGCGTGCGCCTTGAAAGGAACACCCCCGTGGTATTTGGAGGCGGAAGTGCTCGCCGAAGTTTATCGCCCTCCACCTCTCGTGCATCCCCGTGCACAGTGATAGTGATTTTTTATAATGTTTAGTGCGAGGGAATATGGTTTTGTGCTATGGTGAAGCCCGCGGAAATGCATCACTTACGGACTTTGCGTATTTACCGTGATAGGTGTCATCACGGCTGCCTACCAGAGAGTTTTGAATAATGTGAGCATTACATCCCAAAGGCATGGAGGAGGCCTAGAAATTGATCTTCGAGTGGAAGAACAGGTCTTGGCTCTTGTTGAGAGAAATTCTCTGTTAGGAACACGAACTACGGAGAAGTTAATTAGAGGTCATGGAACCCCAATATCAAAAAAAACGGTGTATGAGAAAAAATAAAAATCACAAAGTAAAGACACTACTTTCTGCAGCCAAGATCAGCTGTGCTATGACCTAGGAGCTCAGTTTGAGCCATTTCTGGTTCGACCGAGGCTACCGCAGAATTACATAAGTAGAGTACAACGTAGTGACTTTGTACCTATTTTCGTAAGTATGTAGGTAGGTAGGTAGGTATGTAAGTATGTAGACGCGTAGGTAACGCGTCGGTACTGTTGCTATGCCTACTATGTTAAATTAAATAGTTATAAATCACGTAGCTATTCGGTGCGCGCAATACACTGCTGGCTTCTGAAATTAATAAAAATCTTGACACATTGTTTTTCCGGCTACAATTTTTTTTAAGGATAATTGTTTGTTTTTTTTAAAAGGTTTTGGGGTCTTGAAGCTGCATCTTTCGTTTTCGGAAGTCGTCTGGTTACACCCTGTATATATACAACCTTAAAACATAAAGTTAGTTCAGTCCTAAACGTCTCAACGGATAGTAGTCTGCGATTTACTTTTTAAAAAGCCTTAAGCTGGATCCCATAACACATCTCGATGTCATTTTTTATACTCTGACTTCTCTAAAACACAACTTTTATAAACATTTTGCTGAGGTATCATACCTTTATTTAACAGCAAAACATAAGCACTGGAAAAAAAGTAGTAAAATAAAAAGCTTTACACACTATTTTACTTCAGTTACTTTATTTTCATGGAAGGCCAACAAATGAAACACATACCACTTACAAGGAAATTAAATTACAAATACCTACATGTCATGTGTTTAATTAATTAACGACTTACAACACAAACCTTATTTTTACTTACATGCTAAATACGTATTAAAAGAATAAGATATTAAATTTGAAAAAAAAAACTTAAATAAGGTAACAATACCATTAAGTGCCAACTTAACCCACTAAATGGAAACTAGTGATGTGCGCGATGTTTCGGATATCCGCAGAGCGTATCCGCTGATATTCAAAGGTTATATATGTATATCAATGACATGTTAGCCCTCGGCAACATACATTGCTATGCAGACGACAGTACAGTTCATGGTCGGTATTTCGGAAACCCTACTGCTAAGACGGCGGATATTGAAGAAAAGCGAAAAGTGTTTGTCGCTGAGCTCGACCTGGTTCTGAGCCGTATTACTCAATGGGGTGATGAGAATTTGGTCGAGTTTAACGCCAAGAAAACACAGGTGTGCGCGCTCACTACAAAAAAGGCTTCATTCCTTCCTCTCCCTACTTTTCAAAACACTCGACTGCCACTACAGGATAAACTCGGTATCCTGGGCATAGATATTTGCCGAGATCTTAACCGACGGGAGTACATTGAGAGCGTCACCAAGGCGGCCTCGCGGAAGCTAGGTGTGCTCAACAAGGTGAGACGGTTTTTCACGCCGGAGAATCTGTGTCTTCTCTACAAGATCAAAGTTCGTTCCTGCGTGGAGTATTGTTCTCACCTCTGCAATGGATCTGCGCAGTACTTGCTTGACCCTCTTGACCTGTTGCAGCGGCGAGCAGTCCGCATTATAAATAGTCCCGAAACCACCGAGTTCCTTGAGCCTCTGCAGTTACGGAGAGACATCGCCTCTATGGCGGTCCTCTATCGCCTTTACCATGGAGAGTGCTCTGAAGAGCACTTCCAACACCCCTCCTTCTCCCTTCCATTACAGGACAACACGTGCTGGACTCAAAAGTCACCGCTTTAGAGTGGAAGAAATACGCACCAGAACAAAACGGTTCGGCTCTTCTTTCCTATGCTAAGCAGTCGAAGACTGGAACTCACTACCAGCTCACGTGTTTCCTTCTCACTATGATCCCGGGTCCTTTAAACGGGGCGTGAAAAAGCATCTCACTAAGCCGCCATAGTGTGGGCCGCCATACATTATTGTCTGCATTCGCAGCAAGTGTGGTAGCCCTTAGATTCTGCTCATGCTTTCCATCGGGCAGAGTAGAGTCACTTTGGATGGCTAAATATTAAAAAAATAGTAGAGATTACCGGTTTCAAAAATCAAACTGTTTACAGATGTCGCTTATTTAAAAATATCAATCTCTATCATTGATTTGCCCAATAATATATTGTGTTCTGTAGACTGGGGGTTTCATTGCGGGTTTCATCCGGTTGGAGATTTACGTGATCAATCGACGAATAAACGTAGTCGTAATTATCGAGTGGTTGTCTTTCCGGAATTTCTGGTAATGGACGCGATTGGTGTTGGTTGTTTGAAGTAGCATTCTGAAATTAAATTAAACGATATTCAACCTTTGTAATAAGTGTTTTGTTACCAGAATCATCTACTTCTGGAATTTTCTCGATATGATCATCATCTTCCTTCTAGCAATTATTATTCCCAAGTGTATTTGGGGTCGGCTACTATTTCAACCGGACCATCACCTGAACATCAGTTAATCAGAATATACTAGAATACTGTATGATTCCCCAGAAATGTCGGCCCAAGTGTATATCGGTTATCGAAGAAAAAAGTAGCCTATGTCCTTTTCCAAGGTTCCATCTATCTATATACCAAAATTCATCAATATCGGTTCAGCGGCTTAGACGTGATAACCAAACAGACAGATAGAGTTACTTTCGCATTTATAATATTAAGTAGGGAGAGTTGCGATGTAGAAACAATTAATATTACTATGATATTTACCTGGGTATCACCAGTGTTCCTTCGCTTTTTGCACAAAGAACAAACGATAGTAATTCCGAAGATACTGACCAACACAGCCACGGAGCAGCTTATGATCACTATTACGTTAGAGTTCGATGAATCATCAGGACCTGAAACTAAATTTAGACTTTATTACAAAACGGGTAGAAGCGTAAATAGATTGAAATGAAACACTGATCTGTCGATAGTGACGTCACAAAATTCTGAAACATCTCACCAGGCTAGCAATGTGTGGCTCACCGTGCTACATTACCTGCATTCGCAATGAGTATGGTAGATACCACTCTTAGATTCTACTAATGCTTTCTATTCCTGCGTCATATAATGTTTAAAGTAATTATTAGAATTTATACAACAGATAAGCATGTACAGCTATCTCAGCATTATTCAGTTATCGATCACGTAGTACTCAGACACTCTTTATCTTGTTGAGATGAAGTCGAGATCACAAGCATTGTAGTGATAGGTTTAGAATATATATATTGTAGCTGTAAGACCAAAATATATCAATACCATGTTCACACCTTAGTAAGTGAGGTTAGAATAAGAAACTAGTAATCAATTAATAAACATGGCTATTATACCACCTTTAGTCTCATTATACTCATAAAACATGGCAAACTTTCCATCAGACAGAGTAGAGTCACTTTGGCAGGCTCATTAATTAAAAATCGGCCAAATGCGTGTCAGGCCACGTATGCCACTCTATTCTATGGAATAGAGTTCCTTAGTCACCCATAATACTACGTAGATTTAAAATCGTATCCAATGGATAATTATCGTGTTTACTTATTAATGCTTTAATTTTTTATGAAGTTTTCCAACTAAGTACATTTTACTAGTTAGGCCTCTATAACTCCTGAACTAATTGAGTCATCTAATCCGTTATAGTTTTCCTTTAAAGTTCATCAAATGCTCTACCATCATGAATTTTTCCAGATTTTTTGAGCCAGCCGTTTAGCTTTTAGAGGTGGGGACGACATGTTTTTACAAAAAAAAATCCTTTAAAGTTGAATGTCTCGTAAACGGATACTTACCTAGATCGATGTTTTTAAAAGTTTTTAAAGAGCCTATCTAATGATATCCCACACGATGGGGTTGCTGCGAGAAAAAAAATCATCCCCACTTTACGTGTAGGGGAGGTACCCCAAAGAAAAATGTTTTTCAATTAATTTATTCTAGCACTTTGTCGGTATGATAAAAAAACATATCCATGCAAAGTTTTATTCTTCTAGCACTAACCGTTTCGACGGTAAATCGAGGATGGACGTACAGACGGACATGATGAAACTACAAGGGTTCCGAGTCATGAACTTCGGAACCCTAAAAAGATATTAGAGTTAGCCGATGTACTCTCCAGGCGGAGGGTAGCCGTAGCGTTCAGCGTGCAGGAGATTCGGTGGAAGGGCAGGAGATCCCGGTTTATTGGGACTGGCTACCAACTGATATACACAGGTGCACCTGGTGGAGAGAACGGAGTGACCATGGTGCTTGCCTGCTTGCTTGCTTTCACCAACATTCTCTTGGTTCGCCTCTGTGACACTTTTTTTTTATTTAGCCTACCAAAGTGACTATACCCTGTCTGATGGAAAGCATGAGCAGAATCCAAGAGTGGGGGAAACCACACATCATTGCTGCAAATGCAGACAGTAAAGTATGGCGGCCCACACTATGGCGGCTTAGTGAGATGCTTTTTCACGCCCCGCTTAAAGGACCCGGGATCGTAGTGGGAAAGAAACACGTGAGCTGGTAGTGAGTTGCAGCTTTGACTGCTCAGCACAAGAAGGAACAGCATGCAATCACCTTTGCATCTCAATCCCATCAACAGTTTTCGACAGTGCCTCCACTTGCTGCTGTAGCAGTTTTAGTGCCTGAGTGATGAAGGCTCTGAATGCATCAAATTCAGTGGATAAACTTGCCATACTTTCGAAGGGCTAAATGCTTTAGAAAGCTGAGCCTCAAATTCTTCCATTCTCCTGTTGAAAGTGCTGGTTCGGTCTTCTGTGTGAGGGCAGTACTGCCAGCCGGCCCGTTTGTACTGAAATCAGCATTGCTCTACTAACTATTATTTTAAAATTAAAATTTAAGTCTTAATATATAAATAAATAACAATAATAATAAAATGATCGAACCGAAACAAATCAAGTGATTTCCTTCCATCACTCATACCAGAAAGTTTCGATCCAGATAAACTTACCCATCGAATTAGTAGTACTGGTGGTCGTAGTCGTGGTCGTGGTAGTTGTCAAAGGTTTCTTGCCAAATAAAACCTTAATACTCTTATAGATCAATGGAACCTGACTATTTTCTTCCCGTAGCACACATTCAAACACATTATTGTCATACCCGGAAGTCAATTTTACTTGTTTATTTTCTTTTTGTTCTGAAAGAAGTATACAATGTTTAATGTGTATGTATTTACAAAAAAAAAAGTTAATTTATGTTTTTGTATCAGTTGTCTAGTATAACAACTGCCTCGTTGGTCTAGTGGATAGCGTATGCGACTGCTAATTAAAAGGTCTCGGGTTCAAATCAGGGGTCGGCCCAAAAAGTGTTTTTGGGTTTTTCTTAGGAAATTCCTAATAGCAGCCTGGAGTTTGGAAGTTTGGCGGTGATTCACGCCCGTGCCTCGGAGAGCACGTAAAGCCGTCGGTCTCGGTTGTCATCAACATCTATGGCAATCGTTATTGGGAAGTCAGTGCATTCAAATATACTGACAACTAGTTCAATATTCGAATTTCATTTCTCCCTTAGGGTTGCGGAGGTCCGATGCCAGTCGCTCCGTGGAAAAACTGAAATTCAGGTAAAGCCGGTTGGACTGAGCTGTCACCTAATAAATTTGGGAATAAGGCTAGGGAGAAGAGATATCAGTTGTCTAGTACCCTTTTCCAATTTTGGGACTAGATGGCGTCGAAAAGTATTATTTTAATAATAAAAACTTGAATGATAGCTCACAGTAGCCAAACACACTTTATTTATTTATTTATTTAATTCATAAACAATTTTACAATTGTGTCTGAAATAGAAGAAAAAAAAAGTACAGATTAATAAAAGGAAATTAAATAAACAAAACAAAATTATCATGTCAATATCGCTACACTATAATTTCTATGTCAAATAAATTCAAATGTCAATTTTAAGATGAGAGAGTAAATTCATCTACGGAATAATAACATTTTTCCAATAAGAAGGCCTGAACTCTTTTTTTAAACACGTTAGTTTTATAAATGTCCGATTTAATATCCGCTGGCAGGCAGTTAAATAATTTAACACTTTGAAAACGTGTGCAGTGCTTTGCTACATTCAAGTTTGGCACAAGGCTGCCTTTTAAATTCTTTCTCCGAGTACCTTCCCTATTCAACCTTTCATCTTGTGTTTCAAAATCAGCAATGTATTTTGATAATTGGCTTAACAAAGTCAGTATATAGAGACATGGTACCGTCAATATAGGGAGCTCTTTGAAATGCTCTCTGCAAGATTCCCATTGTGGAATCCGGACCATGGTCCTAATAGCTCGTTTTTGCATTTTAAACGCTTTTTCACAGTCGTACTTATAACTGTTGCCCCAGAGCTGAATACTGTACCTCAATCTTGATTCAACTAAAGCATAATATACAGTCTTAAGTTGACTGATGGGTACTTCTTCTCCCAAGCTTCTAAGGGCATAGCATGAGGATGATATAGTCTCTTCAATTGCAGTTAGTTCTCTTTGCCAATTTAGCAACGAGTCTATATACACACCCAAGAATTTAACACTGTTTACATTGTCTATTTTATCCCCCATTAATTGTACGTCTAAGCTATCTGTGTTGCGAGCAGTTGATTTGAATAATATAATGTTAGTTTTTGTAGTGTTGATTATTAACTTATTAGCTTCAAACCATCTGTGGAAATCGTACAATGCACTATTAATTTTATAATTTAGCAGTTCTAAGTTATTTGCACTTATAATTGCATTAGTATCATCAGCAAACACTACCAATTGAGGATCCGATATTAGACGCTTTGAAAAACCTATTAAGTCGTTAACAAATACCAAGAACAGAACGGGACCCCAAATAGAACCCTGGGGAACGCCTGTTGTTACCTGGTGTATTTTAGACTGGTAAGCTTTACGGTGATTTCTAGCATCAATTGCGTTGACCTCCACATACATTTGCCTATTATGAAGGTATGATTTAAAAAGTTCCAAAACTTTGCCTCTCACGCCATAGTGTTCCAGTTTAGTTAGAAGAAGCTCATGATCCACAGTATCAAATGCAGAGCTAAGATCCAAGAAAACACCGGCCACTTTCATTTTTTTATTTAGTTTTTCCACAATGTCACCGACCAATGCATTCAAAGCATCAGCTGTTCCCACACCTTTCCGATATCCAAACTGTCTGGTACTAATAGCTTTATTCGTAATCAAGTGACTGACTAGGCGCGACTTCAAAAGCTTTTCAAATATTTTGGACAGTACTGGAAGGACCGATATTGGTCTGTAGTTTTTTGGGTCAGTACAAGAGCCCTTTTTGTGTATTGGCACCACTTTAGCAATTTTAAACTGTTCAGGAAAAACATTTAGTTCGCAACATTTATTAAAAAGATATGAAAGTGGGGTTGCCAATGCTGGTAAACATGCTTAGAAATTCCTAAATACATGTATCTATACAGTCAAGGCAGTGTATGTAACACTGCCTTGACTGCCTTATCATCGACTGCCTTGTTGGTCTAGTGGTTAGCGTATGCGGCTGCTGATCAAGAAGTCTCGGGTTCGATTCCCGATTCGGATTAAATGTTTGTGTGATCCACAAATATTTGTTTCGGAGTCTGGGTGTTGTATAATATGTATGTATTTACAAAAATAAAGTATGTATATGTATTTATATCAGTTGTTTAGTACCCATAATACAAGCTCTGCTTAATTTGGGACTAGATGTCGTTGTGTATAATTGTTCAAAATCATCATCATCATCATCAGCCTATCGCAGTCCACTGCTGGACATAGGCTTCTCCCATTGCACACCACTGTGATCGATTTTGGGCTTCTCGCATCCAGCTCCTGCCAGCCATCTTACGCAGGTCGTCACTCCACCTCGCCTGTGGGCGTCCTACACTACGTTTACCGAGACGCGGTCTCCACTCAAGAACTCTTCTGCCCCAACGGCCATCAGTTCTGCGGCTAATATGGCCAGCCCACTGCCACTTCAGCTTGCTAATCCGGTGGGCTATGTCGATGACCTTAGTTCTCTGACGGATCACCTCATTTCTGATACGATCTCTCAGAGAAACGCCGAGCATAGCCCTTTCCATAGCACGCTGAGCAACTTTAAGCTTATGGACCAACCGTACCGTAAGTGTCCAGGTCTCGGCTCCGTATGTCATGACAGGTAGGACGCACTGATTGAAAACTTTCGTTTTTAGGCATTGTGGGATCGACGACGAAAAGACTCGACGTAGCACATAGGTAGATTTCAAAGATTTAGGCGGCCATAAGTCATTTTTTCAAAGTCAATTTAGCCGTAAAACTTTGACCGGTACCGTTAGAAGACACTTCCAGGAATATATCCCCACTATCCCCACCCTTGGGCCATGTGCCATGAATTATTTACAGGTAGTCGAACCTTGACCTCCGTTCCCGGTGTATGTAACAGTTCTCGACGCTCTCTGTGCAACTTCTCTTACAAAGTCAATATTTTTTTTGTGAAGGTAATTACCTTAGTGAAAGTGATGGATTCGCATAATTAATGAAATGAATCTTTAAAATATGAATCTTTAATATATAGTATAATAATGGTGTTTTATTACAGATTAAAAGCTTAAAAGCGGGACTAAGAATGAACGCACAAAAGACAAAAGTTATGGTCATCTCGGGGGGAAGTAATTTGAGTCCAGATATCAGTGTGTCTGGAGTGAGGCTTGACGTAGTGCGCAAGTACAAATATTTAGGCACATGGCTAACTGACGACTGGGAAAGCGATATGGAAATAAAAACACGCATAGAGATCTCCCGGAATGCGTTTAACAAAATGAGATCAATACTTTCCAGTCGCAACCTCAGTATTCCCCTGCGCACTCGTCTACTGCAATGCTACATTTGGCCCATAGCCCTTTATGGTTGCGAAGCTTGGACTATTAAAGAAGACCTTCGTAAACGTATTGAGGCTTTTGAAATGTGGACTTACCGACGCATGCTCTCGATCAGCTGGACTCAGAAAATCTCCAATGTTGAGGTTCTAACACGTGTCGGTCAAACCCGCAAGTTGATGAAGACCATCAAAACAAGAAAAGTTGCCTACCTCGGTCATGTCTTCAGACACGAGAGATACAATTTACTGCAACTCATTATGATGGGCAAAATTGCGGGGAAACGTCGAGTAGGCCGTAGAAAAAAATCGTGGCTTCGAAACATCCGCGAGTGGACCGGAGTCAAGAGCGCCGCGGAACTCTTTCACCTCGCCAGGGACAAAGCGAGGTTTTCAGGGCTGATGTCCAATCTTCAGTAATTGGAGAGGAACAACAAGAAGAAGAATTACAGATTATCATATATTTTTTTCACCTGAAAGACAAGATGTTTTTTGTACAAATTTATCATTGATTTTCGATTTCTCAAGGGTTTTAACTATACTTCAGGGTCCGTCCCACCTGTTTTTTTTTCTTTTACGGTATAAACAGGGTCTTAGTATTATAGTAAAAAAAAAATTTGCCGCTAGAAACCGCAAATCTCGGAAAAATCCTTATTCAAAGATTTTTTGTAAAAAAACATGAAAATAAAATATTTTTTCTAACGCTTCTAAAATAAAGTTTTCTTTGTTTTAGGGTCATCAAATACCTCTGGCGTAAAGGTAGTAACAAAAAACTATTTATTTGACCTAATGCAGGGACAAAACTTTTCTTCCTTTGATGAGAAATTGGATTATTTAGAGAATTACTTGCTGGTGCGCTATGGTGATACAGAAGACAATAAAAAAACGCTTAAGCATAAATTTTCATACGTTAGATCTCAAATGAAACAAGGATGGTTGAAAGCACATAAAACTAAAGAGTTTTTCGAAAAAAATAAATAGTCTTGGTTAGGTGGAACCTTTGAGATTCAAATTGAAACGACTCATCGCCAGGGTCGTCCAAGTAAATCGTTTTCCGATTCGAGTGAGCGAAGAAAGAGAAGGAAACAGAAGAAAAACGTTATTCTGTGGACCCTGAAGTAATAGTCCATGTGATCCACAATCAGATGGAAAAAGAAATGTGTCCAAAGTCCTGAAGGACATAACCAATTCGCCAACAAAAGTCGGTCAATACAAAAAGGGTTATTCTAAGGTTAATAAAGCTATCCCTCCGTTGACCCCTTCGAAGCACTTAAGATGTTTGTTGAAGCTGATCTCACACGTAGACAAAATGAAATAATAAGAGCAACAAACAAAAGACATTTCCCTTGATATGACCTTTTGTTGAAAGTGAAGCAAGAGTGTTACCCGCCGAAATCGGAATAAAATTATTTTGTAAATGTCAAATGTCTTTAATTTTTTTTCATATAAGTATACTTATTTAGATTTTTTTATATATATTTACTTATATAAGTAAATATATATCTTTATATATATATTTATACAGTTAAAAGTCTCAAAGGGCCTCTACATGTTGGACCCATGTCCCCATGCAAGCCTCTCAAAGAACCAGGCATTGTCATCATATAATTTTTTATTAAAATCTTAATATTCATACATATTTTTAGTAAATAATGTATTAAAAAAAAAATTGTACTCAATACAGTGTTTCATTACCTAACCTCTACTAAAGTAACCTCTTTTAATTACTAAAACCCCATTTAAAAGCTGTTAACACAATAAAATATTTTTGACCGCCTAAATTCGCGAAATCTACCTATGTGCGTAGCTTTCCAAACGCTGCCCAACCCAACTGAATTCTTCTATTCACCTCATCCTCGAGGTTGTTTCTACCCAACTGCAATGTCTGCCCAAGGTAGACATATTGTTCGAAATATTTATTATTTATTATATAATTTTAACAAAACCGCCTTCAAAGAAAAACTATTCCGAGTACCCAGATCGCGACAGGTGACAGGTGTATGATATTTGAGGAGTTCCCTAGATTTCTACAGAGTCCTATCGTGAAATCTTGGTTTCCTTATCATCGGACCACATGAGGGGAACCAACTTTCTAATAAAAATAATTATCTATCAAAATCAGTTAACCCAATCGAAAGTTCTAAAATCTCCTCTTTTTTGAAGTCGGTTAAAAAATAATCTCTACTGCCGATTTATTGCTATCTATTATAAGAAAAAGCCAATAACAGTTTTTGATCTGATTCGGGTACTGAACCTGAGACCTCTTGATCGGCAGTCGCATACGCTAACCGCTTGACCAACAAGGCAGTCATATTTGTATTTGACCTTACTCCTAACATCAATAGAAACATCTGACCAGGCCGCCATAGCATGGGTCACCATGTTGCATTGCCTACCCTCACAATGAGGATGGTGACCCCTAATCCTGGATTCTGCTCAGGTTTTCCATCAGGCAGAGTTGAATCACTTTGGTAGGCTTAAATATATAAAAAAATACCTCACCTTTCCCATTCAAATAATATTCAACTTTCAAAACAGAAATAACATTATTATCTTTTGAATTTGTACATTTAGGTTCTATATGTTCACCCTCCTCAAATTCGTAGTAAATCCAAGAATATCGTATGCCTTCTTCATATTTAAATAACTCTATTATGATATTATTACTAGGTAAGTCCACGTGAAGCCTTGTTCTTTCTGTAAAAAGAAAATCAAAAATGAATTTCATAAAGGAGTTAAACTTTAAAAACAAGATCTCTGTCTGTGGGAAATTTGGAAGTTTCAAAATTATAATAATTCTTCTTTTTCTTTTCATGAGATGGCAACCCGCCGAATAATATCAGTAGACAGAAGCCTCTTAAAATAACAAAAAGTGAACATATATTATAGTGGGATGAAACCCATTGTAAAACGAGGATGACATTACGAAAATTAAAGGAAACATTAATTACGGGCGATCTGAGGTCGTGAAGGGGGAGAGGGGGGGAGGGGTATTAAGGGAAAAAATGGCTTATCTCGATTTCCGGCAAAACTACAAGTCCTAAGGAAAAAAGTTGCATGGCAAAGTTGTAGGTAATAAAAGATCTACATCTTTTGCATTTACACTTTTTCCACATAACCTCAAATTTTATGTGAAAAATTCAAAAAACCAAGTTTTTGTTTTTTTTTTCATTTCCATCGAGATAAACTTTTGTCAGGCCAAAGTAGGCCAAAAACCTTTCTAACAATATGTGCACCAGTGTGTTTTGATCATCATCAACATTATTTATGGTCATAAATAAATTTAATGATGATAAAGAAATATAACGAAAAATACCCTTCCGACGAACTGATTACATCATATTCTAACTTTTATTGTTCCCATGAATAAAGGAAATAAAGGTAGTAGAGTCACGCTTGACTTCAGCATGAATGGGCCGGTTCGACCGGGGCAGTACTACCCTGACACAGAAGACCATCCTAATAAAGACAGCATGCGTGAGGCCCAATCATTCGGCATCATTCTCCCGGCCTCCAGTGAATAGGATAATGATGCAGAAACATCTAAATAGGCCGCCATGGTCACCATGCTATATTGCCTACACTCGCAGCGAGGATGGTGACCCCTATTCTTGGATTCTACTTCTGCTTTCCATCAGGCAAAGTAGAAACACTTTGGTAGGCTGAAACATAAAAAAAAGATCATCATCATCATCAGCCCATCTCAGTCCACTGCTGGACATAGGCCTCTCCCATTGCACACCACCTTGATCGGTTTTGGGTTTTCTCGTATCCAGCTCCTGCCAGCCATCTTGCGCAAATCGTCACTCCACCTGGCCTGTGGGCGTCCTACACTACGTTTGCCCAGACGCGGTCTCCACTCCAGAACTCTTCTACCTCAACGGTCATCAGTTCTGCGGCTAATATGGCCAGCCCACTGCCACTTCAACTTAATAATCCGGTGGGTTATGTCGATGACTTTAGTTCTCTGACGGATTACCTCATTCCTCAAAACGCCAAGCATAGCCCTTTCCATAGCACTTTGAGCAACTTTGAGCTTGTGGACCAACCGCACCGTAAGTGTCCACGTCTTGGCTCCATATGTCATGACATGTAGGACGCACTGATTACAAACTTTCGTTTTTAGGCTCTGAGGGATCGACGACGAGAAGACTCGACGTAACTTTCTAAATGCTGCCCAACCCAGCTAAATTCTTCTATTTACCTCGTCCTCGAGGTTATTCCTATCCAACTGCAATGTCTGCCCAAGGTAGACATATTTTTTAACAACCTCAAGAGCGGTACCGTGTATTGCATTCGATTCTGGCAGTACATGTTGATTAAACATGACCTTGGTTTTGTCCAAGTTTATCTGTAGGCCGATGCGCATAGAAGAATCAGCTAGGTCATTCAGCATCTGTTGCAGGTCCTGCAGTGTCTCTGCATTTATGACAATGTCATCCGCAAATCGCAAGTGAGAGATGTATTTGCCATTGATGTTAATGCCACGTCCTTTCCAGTTCAGCTTCTTAAACATATCCTCCATTGCATTTGTGAACAATTTCGGGGAAATAATGTCCCCTTGTCTCACTCCTAAATGCAATAGTATGGTCTTTGTTTGTTGGTTCTGTACTTGGACGGTCATAGTGGCGTCTACCTACCTGGCAACTCTGCAGGGACTCCAGGACAAACCAGATCTCAACCGAGTCAAAGGCCTTCTCATAGTCCACGAATGCTAGGCACAGGGGCTGATTATGCTCTTCGGTCTTCTGTATAATCTGCCGCACTGTGTAGGTGTGATCCATGGTGCCATATCCGCTCCTAAATTCGGTCTGCTCCAGTGGTTGAAATTCGTCGAATCTTCGCGCAAGACGGTTCGTGATGACTCTTGAAAACAGCTTGTAGATGTGGCTTAGAAGGGAAATGGGTCGATAGTTCTTCAGCAAGGTCTGGTCACCTTTTTTGAAGAACAGTAGGTATGACTAAGGAGTTCTCCCTTCAAAGAGGGTAGTGTTGAAGAGCTTTTGGAGCACACCCAGTACGGGTTTACCTCCAGCTTTTAAGAGCTCTGATATAATACCATCCTCTCCAGGGGCTTTTCCATTTTTAAGCTGTTTAAGAGCCATCTCGATTTCGCCAGTGCTGACTTCTGTCAGGTCTTCGGTAAAGTGGCGCGTTAATGCGGCTCTGGTGTCCTCATTTTTGGGATCAGTTCGTGAAGCCTGCGAAGCGTATAACCGGCTATAGAAGTTTTCCACTTCAGCAATCCAAGGACTACCGGTTTTGAGGCAACAACTTCTCCACTTGTTGTGGTCAACTTCGTCAGATGTCTTCTTCCCAGAGGTTGTACGAACACTTTTGACCCCCGATTCTGCTCGATTGCTCTTTCGATGGAGAGTGTATTGAAGCACCGGAGGTCGTGTCGTACGAGCTTGCTAATTGCTCTGCCTCCTCTTTGTCGACGAAATGACGGGTGGGTTTCCAAGCCGTTCCCTCATCAACCCTAGAGGCCCTTCTAAAAGTTTCGACTTCTTGCCTAGACGCTGTAATTCGCAGAATCTCGCGCCTTCTTACCTGAGGAACAAGAAAAAAAAAGATCACTTGGGGTCAAAAACTAAAACCGTTTTTAGGGTTCCGTAGCCAAATGGCAAAAAACGGAACCCTTATAGATTCGTCAATTATATCTGTCTGTCTGTCCGTCCGTATGTCACAGCCACTTTTTTCCGAAACCATAAGAGCTATGCTTTTGAAACTTGGTAAGTAGATGTAATCTGTAAACTGCATTAAGATTTTCACATAAAAGTAGAAAAAAAACAATACATTTTGGGGGTCCCCATACTTGGAACTGAAACTCAAAAATTTTTTTTTCATCAAACCCATACGTGGATAGGATAGGTGTTCAAAAATGATGTTAAGGTTTCTAAAATCATTTTTTTCTAAACTGAATAGTTTGCGCGAGAGACACTTCCAAAGTGGAGAAATGTGTGTCCCCCCCCCCGTAACTTCTAAAATAAGAGAGTGATAAAACTAAAAAAAATTTATGTTGTACATTACCATGCAAACTACCAACGAAAATTGGTTTGAACGATATCTAGTAAGTAGTCTTTTTTTAATACGTCATAAATCGTAAACCAAAATTTACCTTTCATTCAATCAGTACACTATTATAAAAACATCGATCAAAGTTACAACGAACTACAAGAACTTTTTTAAGATGTTACTTGCTGATACGGAACCCTTCATGGGCGAGTCCGACTCGCATTTGGCCGCTTTTACTGTGGGTTGTTATTTATAATTTCTTGTCAAAAAAACAACAACCCGAGTCAGCATTCGAACCCGAGAGCTGTTGATCAGCAGTCGCATACGCTAACCGCTAGACCAAAAGGGTTTTTTGAATTTTTGCCTGTTTTTGCGCAGTAATTTCAGATGTAGCTTAATCAATTTGCATAACTCTCGTATGTTAAACTTTACTTATGCTTTAGTGTTTGTTTTATTTCAATCGATTGACCAGTTGGTAGTGCCATGCGGAAATCCGCATGGCACTACCAACTGAAATCAGCACAAATAGGCCGGCTTGACTAGGGGAGGTAACCCTCACACAGGAGACCGATGGCTTAACATGTTAAACGAGGCACTGGACTAATAATGTCATCAAATATTTATTATTATTATTATTATTATTCTATTTATTTGATAATATTTACATATAAATTACATTTTTAAATATAAATATAAAAAATACATTTAAATATATAAAAAATAATAGACCACCGACTTCGGGTACAGGGACCAAGAAACCGGTGGTTAGGGCTCCAAAGACAGGAACCTCCTCACTATACGTGCCGTGCTAAGAAGAACTGCCTTCTGCATCAGACCCTTGATCCAGCCATCTAACGTGAGCCCCTTATGGTGTTGGTCGAGGCTCTTGGCTATCAAACCATGAACAGAAACGAGTATCGGAACAATGATCGCCGAATCGACATTCCACATATCGACAATCTCGTGAGATAAATCCAAATATTTTATTTGTTTTTCTTTTTCAACCTTCACGAGATTCTCGTCATGAGGAACAGCGATATCGACAATCATTGCGCGGCGCTCTAATCGATCTATTACCACAATATCAGGCTTATTGGCAACAATAGTCCTGTCTGTGATAACAGATCGATCCCAATATAATGTAGCACGACCATTCTCGAGAACTGGGTCGGACTCATACCTGTAGTATGGCACCTTCAAATTCACAAGTTTGTATTTAAGGGCAAGTTGTTGATGTACGATCCTGGCTACTTGGTTGTGTCTGTGCAAATATTCACCGTTAGCAAGACGAGAACAACCAGAAACTATATGCCTGATAGATTCCCCGGGACGGTGACATGCCCGACATATGTCAACCGTACCATCCTTCAGGATATATTGTCGATAATTATTCGTCATGATAACTTCGTCCATAATTGCACAAACAAAACCTTCGGTTTCTCCAAAGAGATCACCATACCGTAGCCAGGAAGTTGATGCTTTAAAGTCTATATCAGGCCCGTTCAAAGCCCGATAAAACCGACCATGAAGCTCTTTACCCTTCCATACCTCCTTGCGATCATCAGTACTAAGTACTACAGGTTTGCGCCAATTCTCTTTAGCCAGAGCGAGTGGAGTGAATCCGTTATCCACTGCAACCACATTGCGATGCACTCCCACATCAGTATTAAGAAAATATTCTCTAAAATTGTATATCTCGCGATTATGTAGGGTCTTGATATTTAAAAATCCACGACCCCCAAACTTTCGCGGGATGTACAATCTCATAACCGACGAACGTGGGTGGTGCATTCGAAATGCAGTCAGTACAGTACGGACTCTCCTGTCAAGGGCATCTAATTCAGTTTGAGTCCATCTAAGTATACCGAAGGAATACATCAGAACCGGCATGACCCAACCATTGTAGGCTCGCACCTTGTTACCCCCCGCTAAAAGACTCTTAAGTACTTTTTTCAGGCGGCCAAAGAAGCGTTCCCGCAACGTTTGTTTCATATCAGATTCTGGTATTCCCAAGGACTGTGAAAAACCTAGATACTTGTAATCTTCGGTGGCAGAAAGAGATCTGAGTTTTATAGAATCTGAAAGTTCTATTCCTTCAGATTCCACAATTACACCTTTCTTCACATACATGACTGCACACTTGTCTACACCAAATTCCATCTTGATAGAATTACTAAAGTTTTCAGTGACCTTCAGTAACGCTGTCAATTGTAATTTAGTGGAGGCCAGAAGTTACAAATCATCCATGTAAAGAAGGTGAGATATAACTTGATCATCTTTCTGTAACTTATAGTCCAACCCTGAACCCTCTAAGAGAGTGCTAAGAGGGTTCAAAGCCAGACAAAACCACAAGGGACTCAAACTGTCACCTTGAAAGATGCCCCTCTCGATCTTTATAAGTACGTCGTTTACTGCAGTCTGACGACATCCAGGATAGCGAAGGACTGTCCTCCATTGCTCCATACATGACTTCAAGAAAGTGTATAGAGTTGTATCAATTTTATACAACTCCAGCACCTTCAAAAGCCATGAATGTGGGACTGAGTCATATGCCTTCTTATAATCTATCCAACATGTCGCCAGACTTTTACGATTACGACGTACCTATTGGCTAATGGTCATGTCTATGATAAGGAGCTCTTTAGTGCCACGGGTCCCACTTCTGCATTCATTCTGAGAAATGGAAAGTATCGAATTATTATTAATATGTGTAGTAATTTTGAGTCTCAGAATAGATGTCAGAAGTTTATATAAAGTTGGTAAACATGTAATGGGCCTAAAATTTTTGGGATCCATGGCACTACCAGATTTATAGAGTAAATGGGTTATACCAGTTGTTAAAAATTGTGGTAATGAACCCGAATCCAACGCGGCCTGGAAATGAGATGCCAAACATTCATGTGAGCTTCGGAACCACTTAAGCCAAAAGTTGTGCAGACCGTCCGGACCAGGTGATTCCCAATTCGGTAATGAACGGACTGCACAACTAACATCATTTTTGTTAATTTTAATTGGTTCCATAGTTGTTGTAGACTCGCATGAATCTTTGATATCCCGTATCCAGTCGCCTTCTGTATGGGTGACAGGCACAGACCAGATGCTACGCCAAAATGCGTTTGTGCAATTTGCATCTGGTAAGTGCCTATCACGCTCACTAGGATCCGGTTCCTCCCATTTCCGGTAAACCCACTTCTCATTTCTCTGAAACATGCGATTCTGGTTATATCGATCCGATCGTCTTTTATAGCGTCTTATCCTATTTGCCCATGCATAAACTTTTTGCTTCAAGAAGTCTATGCGCTCTGTGACACTTGACATATACTGTTGAGCACTGTAGTCCCCAAAAATGCCTGTTTCACAAAGCGCATGACTCTTGGTTGCGTATTACCAAATTGAAAAGCAATTAATTTGGCGATGAGTGTCCTGGTCTCAGCAATACGACGTTCTATTCTATACTGCCAAGCTGGCAAAGTATTTTTGGATCTTACACTTTCATTGAATTTAACGCCTGCTACTCGACAAACAGCAATGGCCGCACAGTATAGAATAGAATGCATATCGCAAAGATCTTCGCTATTATCAAAATAATCTGATAATAACGAATCCAGGGCACCCATCAACGCTAAATTTCGTTTATGAATGGGCAAACGGGGTTATCGGGGTCTGTTGTTATAATTTACATGTCGGTACTCCTGAATCGCATCCTCCAAAGCGCTCCTTATCCTATTATTACACTGGGTACTTACGGATATAATTTCACTGTCCACTTATGCATCAACATCTTCGTCTTGTGGTACCACATTCAGAACATGCGACACTGAAGGGACAGTCAAGCTATTCCGTATGTCTGAGCGAATCCTCTCAAGTACAGCATCATCCAGCAGGTGACAGCGCTGTATAGCTCGTACTTGATCCGACAATCGTTGTGCTGATACGTTGACGGCTGGTTCAAGCTCCTGAAACGCAGTAAGGTTTGTTCCCAACCCTGTAGCCCGAAAATATGCCCGCATGACGTTCTCATTTATTGAATGTGACCATTTCATGCGGCGCAATTATTATATTAAAAAACTTTTTTGCTTACCTTTAAAATATGAATCCAATTTTTGTGAACGAACTTTTATATGTTTAATGCCTCGTTTAGCCTTGCACAGAAAGCAATTGTAAACAAATGGAGCTATCAGTGACTGGGTAAATGTTTGTCCACCTGTAATTTGATTCAGAAAAATCTTAGAGTACAGGCCTTTATTAAAAAAACACAAGTTTATATTTGATGGTACAAATGAAACATTAGATAAATGTGGCGGTAGTCGTGTTGTATAAGTACCCGCATTTCGGGGAACGGCACCGAGTTGACGCTAGTAGAACGTACACCGAGTGTATTGTGTTTACCCCCACTACAGCGATTTGTTATTATAAAAAGCCGAGCACTGTCACTCGACAGTCAGTACTACACCAGTGCTTTCCTTAACAACTAGTGCTTTCCTTCCTGGGGTGGGTGTACGGAACTCTGTCTCTGACAGCTAGTACTGCCCCAGTGAGACCACCCATACCTGACAAGAACAAGGACCTCTATCCACTATAGATGTTATTCAAAATTAGAATGGGTTCCTGTGTTGCCATATCGAAGTTTTATTTCTGATGGCTGGGCTGAACCCGACATAATCAATCAATATAATTACTATATAAAAACCACTTGCAATATACAAACCTTTCAGTTTAATTTGCTTTACACACATATGCAAGTGTGGAATTGAACTCTGGTACCGAGGATAACATTCAACTAGTGTTATGGGTACCAATGATCTTCTGTTGTCTGGTCAGTTAGTCTCTTTATGGAGCGTGGTAACAGCTTTTAGGGTTTAAAATAAATGTTTTGGGGCAACATTCAGATGTATGTGTGTGTATTGTTGTGCGTAAGTGTGTGTGAGAATTCTATGTATATGCGTGTTTATCTGGATAAGCTATAGCTTTCTTGTGGACTTAAAGAATTAAGTCTAATTTTATTTTATGTGATATTGACAATTACCTATTAGTTTCTCATTTTCTAGTGGCTTATGTCTGAAGTCAAGTTTGAACTTTCTTTTTTTGCTTGTTGTATAGGATTTGGGGATTGGGCAATTTTAATGGCTTCGAAATTCATCGGATCATATGTAATGGTTTGTTTTTGCTACAACATAACACATTTAAGGTAGAATCACACAACAATCAACAATCTTTGTATCGTGAAGAAGAGACTATCAGCTCAGCTTTCATTATATGAAGCAAGCACAGTGCTTGTTTTCAGCTGGTCCCTGACATTTGCGACAACAGTAACATAAATATAGAAACGCACATAGGTGAAACTAGAACACAGATGATTCTGGGTATAAAAAAAAGTAAAAGTAAATAAGTAAATATTTCGGACATCTTACACAACGCCATCTAGTCCTAAACTAATTTGGGCTTGTATTACGGGTACTAGGTAAACCACACAAATATTTGGTTCGATCCGGGAATCGAACCCGAGACCTCCCAGTGCAGCACAGAGGCAGTTTAAAATGGCTCATAACTTCTCGTTTCTTCCTAAATCACAGTTAAAGACCTTCTACACGGTCGGAGGCTGGTTGGTCGGCGGTTAGTTCCAACCGCGTTGAAGGCGTTTTACGGGATACTGACTCAAAGCAAAAATAACTCAAAATCACAAAAAGTAAAACCTATGGCAACTATCTACTATAGATATGTATGGAATTTGTATTGAAATAAAGTTTATTGACACTTTACAAATATTGCAGTACATTAATGGTAAAATACTTTCTATATTGAAGAATAGTTTGCTACAATGATTGTGGATGCAGTTCTGATCTCCTAACTAGGTTACATTGTAACCTGTGTAAAGGAGTGACAGTTCCAAACCCCCAATTAACACGGCCACTTTGAAAGCGTTATCGGTGGCAGCCATTAGGTTTTCCTGCGTGCAGGTGTCTGGGCACGCAGGGCACGATGGAAGATGGGACATTGTTTCGATTGCACCACTCAAACAGCTGAGATCATCACCGGCCGAAAATCCCCACCTAAACAGGTCCTCTTTGCTTCGGCCAACTTGGGTCCGAAGTCTATTTAATGACCTCCAGATTGGCCACGGTAGTTTATGTCCAGGCAGAAGGCTGTCAGCCGGTGCCACAAACGGATTCGGCAAGGAAACCCCCTCTCGCCACTGTTTGCACCTTGCTTGGGACGGGTCCAAAGTCAGTGGGCTGACACATTGTGCAAAACTTTTGCGGCTCTTTAGTCTTTGTTGGGGTGGGGTGTGGCCGTACATGGGATGCCGCGGGTTATTCTCCATCCTAGTCCTCTCCGCTGAACTCGCCACAGCCCTGTAGACGTGTAGTATTTGTGCTTGTTCTTGCGACTTGGATAAATAAAAACACATGCAAGTTGCGTCCATAAAAGATTTCTGTATTTCTGATAGATAGACCAGAGATACATAGACCCGGAAGTCTATGGAATTTTGTTGGGTTGCCAACATGCTGGGGGCGGCAGGTTGCAATAGAACATGAGATTTTTTTTTTATAAGTAAAAAAATTTGTACCTATAGCATCAGCTTTACGTTAAATAACCCCATACAGCATATTGGTATTACAATAAATTATGATACATTAAGTTAATTGTACGGAATTACAAAGTTTAAATTATTTAGGAATGAGACACATTCATTCTTAGGCTACCCCTGTAACCTAATACATATTATATTTAATTTTTAACTTATATTATTAATACTTATTCTAAAGGCAATATACATATACCACTTAGCGAACGTTTGTAGATCTTTCCATTGGGTGTGATTACATCAACTCTCGTAGTATAACTAAGTTTCCAACTTTGACATTGGGTACACTGTCACGCCACTTAGGGCGGGACTGCAGCCCATTCAAATAATATTTGTGCCAAATGTTCCAAAAATGTGATTTAACTTTATTACATAGTTCCCAAAACTGCAACCTATTTGTAGGGATATCTACAACATCTCTTTCAGGAAAGAAAGTTAAAGCAGTGCCTATTAACCAGTGACCTGGTGTAAGATAACTGAAATCATTTACATCTTGAGCTACTACGGGTAATAAAGGCCTAGAGTTTAAGACAGCTTCTATCTGACATAAAATAGTATGCAATTGCTCATATGTGAGTATATAACCTTGTATTATGCGTTTCAGATGATACTTCATACTCTTTACCGCTGCCTCGGCAAGCCCAGCAAAAACAGGGCTGTAGCTTGGTACAAAATGATAAGTTATGCCTTGTTGCGCCACAAAGGTCAGCACTTGTGTTTGATGAGCTTGTGAAGCCTGAAGTGCGTACAAGCGAACTAATTCGTTCCTTGCGCCCTTGAAGCAACTACCATTGTCGCAAAACACATCTGTGGTTAAGCCACGCCGTGCTATGAATCGTTTTAAACACTTATTTTGGAAATTCCTGCCGTTGCAACGCCCACGATGTATAGCCTCAACTAAGACCGCAGTGAGGCCTCCCCTGACGCTATAAATAATATATATTAATAATATTATATATATATATATATATATAAAATATATATTTTATATATATATACATATATACGGTTTCAAAATCATTATTTAATTATTGCAACCTTGAGACTTTTGATTTTGACATTTCATTAGATTAAAACTTTGGTAATTTTACAATTGTTCTCATTTTTAATGCCCTCCCTACAATGTATTCTATTTATTACTATCACTAAATTATCTTGTCTCATATGTGTATCTTGTTTAGTAACGTAAGGTGAAACCAAGTATAAAAGCTTGAGAAGCTTTTATACTTGGTTTTAACAAGTCTTCACTCATTCTAAAATAATTTGCGTAATCATTCAAATCATCACCCAAGAGCATTTCTTGTGTGATGTTAAAATGACTATATTGGTTTCGTTTTAAAACCCAATCTTTCACCCAACGCTTTCTGCAACGTTTTCTTTTATTGAGATTTTTTGAGATGGTCACATTGAATTCGAAACAATTAAATTTTATTGTGGTCTGTAGGGTTGGCAACACTGTCAATATTGACGCCACGCCCCCTTGGTATCGTGAATTTCAAGATAACTTGCGATATTATCATGATACTGTGATACCATCAATACTGCATCAGTATTATCGTGATAAAACCAGTATCGCGTGATAATATTGACTGTGTAATATGCCCTTATGGAATTTTGTTGGGTTGCCAACAAGCCCTCCGAATCGCCAGAGGTGCTACTCCGGCCAGTGAAATGCACAAGACTCGGTTTTTGATGGGTTTGGTCTAAGTGAGTTGTCATCGTAGTACCGATCTAAGTTGCGGAGAGTTGCCTGAGCTGTTAGCGCTAGATCATCCGCGCAGATAAAGCGGGAGGTGTTAGGTTAGGTTTGCTTTAGTGGGGTGCTGCTGGCTAGAAAACCTCCACGTGGTGCACCCTGGGCAACGCTGGCGATAGTACTGTCCCTCCTCATTTCCTTCGCGTCATCTGGAGGAGAGGATTATCGCCAGCGGCTAATATTCTGGCTGGAGAGGAGCCATCATCGGCTCCCGGGCAAGGCCTGGTCCAGCGGGGCGGGCGTTTCCGCCGGTTCCCCTGCTGGTTCTTCGCTCTTCGGAGCAAGGAGGAGGTTAACCTCGTTAAAAAACCGAAGGTGGGACCCTTCATGGGTCGGAGTTCCGCTAGTAGCGGTGGAGAAAGGAGGGCGGGCTCGGCATGTACTTACACTACCACCGAGCAGGCAGGGGGACGTAGTCCTCCTGCCACCGTCGGCATAGCGTAATCCCGAGAGACGTGCTGTGGTCAAGTCTCGCGGCTTTGATCGGGGACGTGGGTCTTGGCTTAACCGCCCGGACCGCGAGGAAGAAAACCTCTCTAAAAAATTACCCCGAATCCCAAGTTCTGGTGCGTGGCCAGGGGATGCATGGCTGATGGGAAGTTCAGTTGTAAGCGCACCCCAAGCCGAGGTACCTGCGGACCCCTCGGCTGGGTTAAAAATTTTCGCTTGCCCGGGTATTGGGGGATCTCTGCCCGGGTCGACTTTTAGTTCTCCCCCACTCGTGGGATTATTATGGAAGATGATAAATTAAAATCAATGGAAAAACGATCGGAACTATCAAACAACAAACTGGCAAGCACAACGGATACGGAAATGGAGAGAGGAAGGGCGAAGAAGGGCATCCTCAAGGGGAGCTCTTCTTCAATAGTGGACCTAGTGTCCAAGGAGGCTGTGGTGGTACTCGGGCCGCCCACCTCGGTAGGGCTCCCAGTAGTCAAGCGGACTGCTGGGAGCCGAAGAGGAAGAGGAGGAAGATCTTCGGAGCGGATACGCTCCAAGTCGGCGGTGGCGGGCAAGAGCGATGGTGCGCGCCCGGAGCCGATGGAGACGGAGATGCGGGCGGGCGATAGCCTCAAGCGTCTGCACTCCAAGGAGGTGGATAGCGACGCAGAGACGCCAGTCGCGAAGGGTGTCCGCATCGACGGGTCGGCAGCCCCTGTCTCGCTGCCGACGGACTCCGTATTTTCGAGTGCGGAGTCGTACAGGAGGAGGCGACTCGATTATGAAGTCGCAGCGGAGGAGGAGATCGCCGATCTCCTGCTTAAGATTCGGGAGCCGGTGGAGGGACAACCCCCCAAAGCCCCCGTGTCCGTGCAGGAGAGGGCGAGTGCCGCGGTGGCCATCATTAACAAGGTGGCCATCAAGTCGGTCAACCTGAAGGGCGTATTTGTGAAGGCCCTGAAGGACTCCTCCTCCGCTTTGTCGGAGGTCGTAGGGACCCTGTGCGGGGACATGGAGCGCCTCAAGGAGGCGAACTCCCGCCTGACGGCCCAGGTGACTGCGCTGAGTGCGCAGTTCGCCCAATTTCGGGCTCAACGTACTCAACCGGAAGCCCCGGCCCCGGCCACGCACATGCCGTCTCAGCTGGAGGCCCCGGCCCCGCCCGGGCCGTCTCGGTCGAAGGACCCACCCCTGCCCGGGCCGTCTGGGGCAGAGGTCCCGGCCCCGCCCGGACCGTCTCGGGTAGAGGTCCCGGCCCCGCCCGCGCCGTCTCGGCTAGAGGCCCCGGCACCGCCTGCGCCGTCTCGGCTAGAGGCCCCTGCCAGCGGAGAGTTCCCTGACGCCATGTTGCGTCAGGCGCTCGACGCAATGACGCGGATGCTGGACGGGCGACTGGCCGGCCTGGAGGCGAGGCTTCCCCCCGCACCGGTTGTCCGCCCCCCGCTCGCGTCGCAGAGGCCCCCGGCTGCCGCCCTGGTGGGAAGCCGCGTCACCTACGCGGCGGCGATGGCGGCTCCGGCCCCCCAATAACAACAACAGCCGAAGAAGGGGGCCGGAACACCGGCCCAGGCGCCGGCCAAGGCACCGGCCAAAGCGCCGGCCAAGGCACCGGCCAAAGCGCCGGCCAAGGTACCGGCCAAAGCGCCGGCCAAGAAGAGGGCCTCAAACGGCGCCCTCAATTGGAGCGGACTTCCCCCCGCTTCCCACTCCGGCGCCTCCGACGGGCCCTTCGGAACCAGCCCCCTCTAACGAGGATTGGCAGGTCGTGGGGTCGTGGCGGGCTCACGTACGCGGCCCTGTTCAAAGGGGCCCGTCCCGGGCTCGCTGCTGAGTTCGGGGCCGCGGGGATGAGGCTGCGCCGTGCCCAGACGGGAGCTCGAGTATTCGAGTTCCCGGGGGCTGAGGGCGCCAAGACGGCGGACACCTTCGCCGAGAGGCTGCGGGAGGTTTTTGCCGCCCAGGACGGTGTCAAGGTCGCCAGGCCCACCAAATGTGCAGAACTGCGCATATCGGGTCTGGACGACTCCATCACGTCGGAGGATGTCCGCGACGCAGTCATGGAGAAGACTGGCTGCGCCGCGGGCACCATCCGAGTCGGCACCGTCCGTCCGGGCCCGGGAGGCCTCGGCTCGGTGTGGGTCAGTTGTCCCGTGGCCGACGCTGGAAGCATGCTTATCGGCTTCGTGAATGCCAGAATCACGGTTCTGGCCGCGAGGCCGATGAGGTGCTACAAGTGCCTCGTCGCGGGACACACTCGCACCAAGTGCGAGAGCTGTTTCGACAGCAGCGAACTATGTTTCCGCTGCGGTCGACCCGGGCACAAGGCGGCAGAGTGTTCTGCCGCCCCTCACTGCCCGATGTGTGCGGCGGGTAATAAGCCCTCGAGCGTTAAGCGCGTAAGCGTTGTAGAGACGATCCAGTAATGGATCAAGTCTCCAACCTCCTGGTCCAGACGAACCTCAACCACTGTGCCGCGGCGCAGGATCTCTTCCTGCAAACCATGGCGCAGTGGTCTATAGGTGTTGCCGTAGTCGCGGAGCCCTATTTTGTCCCTCCCCGTCCAAACTGGATGGGTGACTGGGACGGCTCCGTGGCAGTCGTCAGCTCCACGGCGGCTCATTCCCCGCCCTTGTCGCTAAAAGACAAAGGTACCGGATATGTTGCCGTCGACTGGGGGGGAATCACCATTTATGGTGTATATTTCTCCCCTAACCGGAGTCTGAGCGACTTCGAGGTCTTCCTGAACAACTTGGAGACCTCGATACGGCGATTGGTGTCTGGGCACGTCCTCGTGCTGGGGGACTTCAATGCAAAGTCCATTGCGTGGGGTTCCCCGGCGACGGACGCCAGGGGCGAAGCCGTCGAGGAATGGGCGGCGTCGGTGGGCCTCTGTTTGCTGAACAGGGGCGCCACTAACACGTGCGTGCGACAGCAGGGGGGCTCGATAGTGGACCTTTCGTTCGCTACCCCTGCAGTCGCCGCACGAGTAAGGAACTGGAGTGTCCTGGATGAGGTCGAGACGCTCTCGGATCACCTTTATATCCGATTCGAGCTCTCCCGGTCCCAGGACGCCAGTAGGGGTCGCGCGGCGCGGCGTCTCTCCCGCTTCCCGCGGTGGGCTGTCGCCAAGCTGGACAGGGACCTACTAGAGGAGGCGGCCATTGTTTGCTCTTGGCTGTCTCCGCAGGCCCCGACCGAGGAGTGGGGGCTGGTCGCTTCGCCGATGCGTTAACGCTCATCTGCGATGCGGCCATGCCCCGCGTTCGTGGCCGTCGGCCTCCTCGGAAGGAGGTCTACTGGTGGTCCCAGGAGTTGGCGGACCTCCGTGCGGCCTGCGTACGTGCCCGGAGGTCCCTCACACGGAGTCGGCGACGTCACCGCGGAGGCGGTGAGGAGGTGGACCGGCTTCACGAGGAGTACCGAGCAGCTCGGGAAACTCTGAGGCTGGCCATCTGCCGCGCCAAAGACGCAAGTCGAGTGGAGATGCTGGAGAGTCTGGAGCGTGACCCCTGGGGTCGGCCCTACCGTGCGGTGCGTCAAAAGCTCCGCACACAGCCCCCCCCCCCCCCCTTACGGAGACTCTCCAGCCCAGCTTCCTGCAGGAAGTGGTCGAGGGCCTATTCCCGCAGCGGGCGGAACACACACCCCCGTCGATGGCCCGTTGTGGTCGTCGTCGGGGCAGCGTGGGTGATGTTCCGCCTGTCAGGGAATCTGAGGTAGGGGCGGCTGTTCTGCGGATTCGATCCAAGAACACCGCCCCCGGGCCGGACGGGGTTTCAGCCCGAGTGATGGCCCATGCCCTTGACTACATGTCGGACCACCTCAGGGGAGTGTTGGACGCTAGCCTGGCGTCCGGACGCTTCCCTGAGCGTTGGAAGTGCGGGAAGCTGGTACTGATCCAGAAGCATGGACGGCCTGCCGATTCGGTCGCGGCCTACAGGCCCATCGTGTTGCTGGACGAGGCGGGTAAATTATTCGAGAGGGTCCTCTCTGCCCGCATCGTCCGGCACCTCTGCGAGGTGGGTCCCGACCTGTCGGACGCCCAATTCGGTTTCCGAGAAGGGCGTTCGACGGTCGACGCGATCCTGCGCCTGAGGGCCGTGACCGAAGAGGCGGTGAGATGCGGTGGAGTGCTGTTGGCGGTGTCATTGGACATCGCCAACGCCTTCAATAGTCTGCCATTCGGCTGCATCAGGGCCGCACTCCAATACCACGGAGTGCCAGGGTACCTGAGGCGGCTGGTGGCAGACTATTTAGAGGAGCATACCGTCGAGTACGAGGACCGAGATGGCGCCTTGAGACGCAGGGCCATGTCGTGCGGTGTTCCGCAGAGGTCTGTCCTAGGACCACTCCTGTGGAACATGGGATAGGACTGGGCCCTACGAGGGCGTCTCCCCCCCGGGCTGGGTGTAATCTGTTACGCAGACGACACCCTGGTCACGGCCCGGGGGGCAAACTTTGAGGAGGCGGCGCGCCTTGCCACCACGGGAGTCTCCTGGGTGGTCGGGCGCATCGAGGCGCTGGGTCTGCGGGTGGCCCTGGACAAGACGGAGGCCCTATTATTTCATGGGCCCCGTCGTGGTCCGCCCGCCGGCGCCTCGATCGAGGTCAACTCGTTCCTCGTACCGGTCCGGGCCCAGATGAGGTACTTGGGTCTGGTCCTCGACGGTAGGTGGCTCTTCGACGACCACTTCCGACAGCTTGGTCCTAAGCTGGTGGGCACTGCCTCCGCCCTAGGGCGACTTCTGCCCAATTTGGGCGGAGCCAGTGTCCCCACTAGGCAGCTGTACACGGGAGTTGTCCGGTCAATGGCACTTTACGGTGCACCGGTGTGGGCGGCGGCTCTGTCCGCCCAGAACAGGGCGCGCCCCCAGCGGATACTGGCGGTCAGAGCCATACGTGGATACCGCACGGTGTCCACAGAGGCGGCGTGTGCCTTGGCCGGAACACCCCCGTGGGATTTGGAGGCGGAAGTGCTCGCCGAAGTTTATCGGCGAGTGGCTGACTTCCGGGCGGAGAGCGGATTTCGCCCTCCGCCCGAGGACGTGCGCGAGTGGCGCGAAGCCACTCGCCGAGCCACCATGCTGACATGGTCGCTCCGGCTGGAGACCCCACGCGCTGGCTTCGCCGCCGTGGAGGCTCTTCAGCCGGTCATCGAGGAGTGGGCAGGGCGGCAGCACGGGACCCTTTCCTTCCGGCTGACGCAGGTACTTTCCGGGCACGGTTGCTTCGGAAAGTACCTGCACTCGGTCGCTAGGAGGGAACCGAGTCCCGCCTGCCACCACTGCGACTGCAGTGAGGACACGGCCCAGCACACGCTGGCGGTCTGCCCCGCTTGGGCGGCGCAGCGCCGGGTCCTCACTGCAGTCATCGGAGGGGATCTCTCGCTGCCGGCCGTCATATGATCGATGGCCGGCAGCGACAGTTGTTTTACCGCGGTCGCAACCTTCTGCGAGGACGTAATCTTGCAGAAGGAGGTGGCGGAGAAGGCCCGGGAGGATGCCATCCAATCGGACCCGATCCGCCGCCGGCACCCCGGGCGGCGGAGGCGTGCATACCTGCGTCTCATGCCGCCCTGAGAGTGGCCGCGGATGGGCGGGACGGGTTCCCCGTCCGTCCGCAGTAGAGGCCAACCGCGAGGGGGCGGCGTCCGCGTGTGACCGGACGTTGCCCAATTAGAGAGTACACATTTGAGGTGGTGCCCGCAACAGTGCGGGCAGGCGCCGGTTGGAGTCCAGAAGAAAATCCCCTCCCTGGACTCCTTCCAATACAAAGGCGCAGAGAGGGTCACACCGTGTGGTTTTAGTCGGTTCGAGTCCGACACACCACCCCGCCGTAACCCCCGACGGGGTGACGGTCCGCGGGGATTTCCACACGTTAAAAAAAAAAAAAAAAGGTTTGCTTTAGTGTATGTATAAGTGTGAGTGCGTGCGTGCGTGCGTGCGTGCGTCCGTGCGTATTCGTAACGTAAAATATTTTCTTTTTTCTTTTGCCGGACGAGACATTACGACAAATAAAAAAGATGGAAAGTAGATTGTCAACACCACAGTCGCTTTTGTATCGCTTCTCGTTGGCCGTACTTGACAAACAGTTTCGTTGTCCATTATTTAGTTTTAACTACTTTCGCTCCGCGGTGTTACCTCATTTACCGGTATTCCGTGTTTTGGTATCATTTATTTGTAATTTATCTCCCTTTAAAATTCCTCGTACCACAGTAGTATTTTCTAGATGTCTTAAAAAAAACAACTCACCAGGGTTGCAGTTTTCGTTGTCTGGAGTTTCTAAGCCACTGCTACTTGAGCAAACTATCTCTACATTCTCACCATCGAAGGAATAGTAATCAATTTCAGAGTTTAAGCCATTAATAGAATAATGTGGCCTTACTATTAACCCATTGACCATAATATATCCAGTATCTGTAATAAAGATTTCGATTATAGTCTCTAAATTGAGGAGTCTGTAAACAAAGCGCTCATAGCCGAGTGGCCTTAAGTGATTGAAAACAATCACCGAGGGTAAGTAATGACAGCGCGTTCAGACCTAGATGGGTCACGTTAAGCAGTTGGCCCCGATTGTAATCGTCACAGTCATCAGCTTAGTTGGAAGCCTTCGGTTTTCTTAAAATATACAACGGCAAGATTTCGTAGCAACAACGTGGCTTGCCAGTCCCTAAGCCTTGAGACCCGAGCCCAGCAGTGGGACGTTATGGGTTGTTGTAGAAATTGAGGATCTGGTAAATGTAAAAATATTTAGGTACCAGACGGTCGTAAATGAAAGGCAGGTATTTTCAGCGAAGTTGCGAATGTTTGCATCGTATCTCTTTCTACAATCGCTATCGCCTCGTTGTGTTATTGGCTATATTATGTTTTAACCACGTCTCCTACCGTTGAGGTAACATCATTTACATGAGTTTGTTAGTTTATAGTTTACTACTAGATAACGTTGAAGTTTGAAAAAATGTCTACAAATGTTTTTCAAACATTTGAATTTCTACCCAGCCTTCTTAGTTGTATTCCACAAACGTAAACGTTAATAGAAAACTAACAAATGTATGAGAATGGCCTACGACAGGATTGGACATCAGGCCCGATGATGCAGAAGCATTTGAACAAGTCACCGTAATACAATAAACAAACACACAAGATAACCTTGTCAGTTGTGTAAAAATACTTACTTTCAATAGTTTGTTTTAGAATAAACGTCACTTTGATGGTGGTATGGTCGTTTTCACCATGGTATTTACATATCATTACAGACTTATCATGCTGAGCTTGTAGCTTAGTGTGGAAACCAAAAAGCTGTGCACGTTTGTTCTTCATTACTTCTTTAAACATGTCTGAAAAAGTACCATAAAATAAATACTACAGACATATGACACATAACGCCAACTGGCTTCAAACTAGTTACTTTGTATTTATATATACTTAGCATTGGTTAAGTTTTTAAACAATAAACATGAGACACGTATGATGAACTAGCATTAGCACGCGGCTTCACCCACGTCATATTCGTATAACTTTGTTTGCCTTTTCATCCACTTACGGGAGGAATTTTCCAAAATCTATTAGTGCCCACCTACGCTCCTCAAGGAAGACACAAGCCCTATTACAGTTTCCTGTAATTTCATTTATTCAATTTCAGTAATTTCGACTGTGCGATGTCTGTCAGTCAGTAACGGAACACATATTGATATGGTCCGTTGTTGCGAACGAACTCGCTAATTTTGTCGCTATTGTTTAGACATCATCTATATTATTATTATTATTATAAGTAGTATAATTTATATCAACTTAGTACTATTTTTTAAAATTAAGGTAACCTAAGATACTACTTGTTACTTCAATTTTCTGTCAGTGAAGGTCTCGTCGAAATCCGTCCAGCCATACCAAAGATTAGATGGTAGAAACAGAAAGACAGACAATAAAAAAAAAGTGTTTCCTTGATGTACCTAAGTATCGAATATGCTTTCATATGGATTAGTAAAAAGCTGTTAATTGAAAAACTACAATTGATATTTGAATTTAATTTTTTTGTGTACATATTAAACTTACTATCCAAATTTTCGGCAAAATCATAATTAAATTCAATGGTGGTCACAATATCAATAACTGGTATACACTTCACTGTTACTATATCGCCATTTAAATAATGGTACTCAGCAGAATGGTCGAAATCTTCCTCGATATTATTGACTCTAGAAGTCGGTATTGTTAGATTATTTACCAGAACATTTTGAGGAGTGTCTGAAAAAAACTTTAAATATTTAGCTTTTTTTTATTTTATTTTTAATGGCTTTCTGTAGTTACTACGCCAGCCAGACATTTTGGTCAATACCTTCACAAATGCTGCGTCAATTCCGACTAACCTACGACCCGAGAGAGGTGACACCCCGGTGCGACCGGAGTGTGTCGTCTAAGGCGGGTCGGTGTTTCCCCTTTTACTGGGTAGTACGGTAAAAAGCACAACATTGTCCTGAACCAAGGGTATCTCTAGTCACCCTTTGATGTACCTCTGTCATGGAGTACAGCAGGGGGGACTCCAAAAGCCGCTGATGTGTTTCTGGACATCCTTCCGACTGCCAAGGTAGGCCACCTCGAGGTTTAGTGGTTAGATTGGGTTCTCCTCGAATCCCATACACGTCCTCTGTCTCCCTGTGGGTATGGTGCGAAAAGCATTTCCCGCATAAAAATAGGTAGGTAGGAGACCTACGGTAGATGTCGATGACAGTAAATAATGTAACACTTACTTGACACTCTTACATGTACATGAACATGACAAATCAACTCCGTAAATGTTCCTTTCAACTCTGTGACATATTTTGTCGGTTTTATGTCAATCTCCTTATTTGTATAGATTGTGCAAACCCAAAGTCCTGACATTACCGTTGTTGCTTCAATACTCTGTAAAAAAGAAAAAATGAAGAAATATTTTAGTGATTGAATATGAAGACGATTCATTTGCCTCAACGTGTATACAATATCAAATCAAATTATTTATTCTGCAAATAGGTTACATGAACACTTTTGCAAGTTAAACTTTTTTTTTTTGAGCAGATGAGTTCTCAGATGAGATATAGATAGATAGATAGATAACTCTTCATTTGCACACAAAATTACAGAGTTACAAAAGAAAAAGGAACACAATGATCAAATATAGTGTACAAAGGGCGGCCTTATTGCTGAAAGCAATTTCTTCCAGGCAACCTTAGAGATATGTTATTATAGGTACGTCTCAAAATGTATAATTGTATACATGTAAATTATATGTATACACTAGCTGCCGCCCGAATATTCTTATTATATTGTAGGTAAATTATCTTTCAAAGGAGGAGATCTTGGCAAATTCTAACTTACAGTGACTGAATATCTTGGCAAATCCTTTTTATTTTTTACAAATATATAGCTTGGATTGTTTTTGCCAACGCATCTGAAAATAATAATAATATTATATTACTGAATAATTATTTCTAAAGACAACGTAGTGCTGGTAAACAAAACATAGGCATCTCCTTAGAAAGGAGGTTTTGGATTGCTATACTACGCTGGTCATTCGGGTTGGTATAGGGTTTGATTCGATTTCCAAGAGGGCACATGAGTTTCCTTGGTGGCGCTGGGCTTATGAGTGGCCTAGATACGGAGGCCCTGTTGTTCTATGGGCCTTGTCGTGGTCCGAACCCCTGCGCCTGCAGCGTGGTCAATTTGATCCTCGTACCGATTCAGAACCAGATGTAGTATCTGGGCCTGATCTTTGACAGTAGGTGGCTCTTCGACGAACACTTCCGGAAGCTTACTCTGAAGCAGGTCGACACTGCCTTGTGCAACTTTTGCTCAATTTGCGTGGACAGTGTCGTGACAAGACAGCTGTACATGGGGATTATCCGGTCTATGCCACTGTTCGGTGCACCAGTTTGAGCGGTGGCTCTGACCGTCCAGAATAGGGCTAGCCTCTGGCGCCTACAGAGGATATTGTTCAAACTTTCACTTGTATCTATTTACTTATTTAATCTATGAATTATTATTATTTAAAGTACTAGTTTTAGTTTTTAGCGTCTATGTCGGTTATCGTGGTAAAGAGTAGCTTATATCTGGCTTTCTCAGTCTTTGACTATCTGGGTACAAAGTTCGTTCTTAATCGATGCAGTGGTTTTTGAGATTATAGCGAACAGACAGACAGACATAAGCGGCGCAGGTCTTTATTTTATAATATGTAGTGATACTTACTGGAAATAGTTAATATTAAGAGGATAATTTATTCTGAGCATTAGTTCTTCGCTTTCTAGTACAACGGCCTTTGCTGGATTTACAAGCGTTTGCTCACATGATATAGAATTGTCCTTATATACTGTTATATTAAACATCACTTCTGAAAATATAACAATTTGTAGTTGAATATGGTGAAGAGTAGTAGCCCTCGACCAATCTATACAATCTAATCTATACAATATATAGATCGATAGACCAATCTATACAATATATAGATCGATAGACCAATCTATACAATATATAGATCGATAGACCAATCTAAACAATATATAGATCGATAGACCAATCTATACAATATATAGATCGATAGACCAATCTAAACAATATATGGATCGATAGACCAATCTATACAATATATAGATCGATAGACCAATCTAAACAATATATAGATCGATAGACCAATCTAAACAATATATAGATCGATAGACCAATCTAAACAATCTATACAAATAAATGAAATTGGAGTGTCTGTTTGTAATATCAAATGAACAGGTTTTTACTAAATGCATGTCAAAGTATGTACGGGACTAACATCAAAATAGCAATTTTTCTCATTTTTGTCTGTCTGTGCGTCTGTCTGTCTTTTTGTTCCGTGTAATCTCTGGAACGGAGGGGCGGATAGAATTGGATGGTGATCTCTTGACAAAAATATTCAAACTTGCATTTCTGATGTAAGTACCTACCGTAAATATTTTCATATGCATTTAATAAAAGACTGTTCATATAATATTACAAGCAGACACTTCAATTTTATTTATTTGTAGATTTTCTCGTAACATCGTAACGTAGCTATGCTTATATCTATGTATGTAAGTATAGTTCAAGTGGTCGCCACAGCGCTTTCTACTGAGCCACATGTTGTGGGTTCAAATCGTATATCAGGGTGTACATCATCGAACATGGTACTCTGTCAAAGCCAAACGAGCCTATGCAATACACTGTCATAACACACAATGTGTTTATGTTCTTTTTTTATATATATTTAAGCCTATCAAATTAACTCTTCTCTGCCTGATCCTCATTGGGAGGTGCTTACCGCAATTCAGCATGGTGACCCATATATGGCCTGATCATATGTTTCCGCATCACTCTCCCGCCTCTGGAAGTCGGGAGAATTATGCAGAATGATTGGGCCTCCGGTCTCACACTCACCAACGAAATACGACAATAAGAAAGCTGTCATTATTAGGATGGTCTTCTGTGTGAGGGTAGTATCGTCCCGGTCGATTCGTTCCATTAGTGATTAAATCAGCGTGGCTGTACTAATAAAGAGTGGATGAAATTGTGAATGTTTTGTTAAAATTGGAATGAGCGAATTGTAGTGTCAAGCGATTGGCGATTTTCTATGTGAGTCTAAACGGTATATGTGTGAAGATTCCTTTAAAAAATCACAGACTTGAATCGAAGAAAGACGCCATAGCTGCTCCCCTTCGGTCCCGTATGATCTATGATGTGCTTGATAAAAAATGAAGTAGAAAGTATTTATTTTATTTATATTTATTCTTTATGGTGCACATATTTTCTTATTTAAACTACAAGGAGATTACATGTACAAAGACGAGCAAAAGCCAAACCTGAGTTTTCTTACAGCGAACCTTTAGAGTGAATAGGGGATAGTGTAAAACGTAAAGGCAAAGTCATGTGTACTAACATTAAACAAAAAAAATACCTGAACCAGTAAATACGTAATCCGAATGTTATGTACATTTATTTTATAGCAATATATATTCTATTTTTAATATATACTTACATACATACATACACACACATATACATAAATATATACATACATACACACATACATACATACAATAAAATATACAGAAAAAAAAATAGTCACAACAGTAAACTACATATTAAGGGCCTTATTATTGAAGGGAGAGATAATAATTCCTTTATTTGAACACGTTTACAGAAGGGTTTTTTCGTATTACAAGCTGTAAGGCATTCCATAGCCGCACAGCCGCAACACTTTATAAATTGTCATAGCGATACAGGTTTTCTTAATTAATAGAATGTAAATCTGTGTCAAATAACATTCTACCATTGGATTCTGATACTAAACGCTAGCCAAACAGGTTGGTTGTGTCCAGTTTTCCTTCTCTTCGCAGTGATGTTTTCCTGCTTAGTATTATTCTCTTATTTTGCTCTTACGACACAATATATTTAGTGGAGTCACGCTGATTTGAGCACAAATGGGTCGACTAGACCGGGGCAATACTACCCTCACACAGAAGACCAACATATAAACGACAGCATTCGACGTCCATCGTTGGTGAGTGTGAGACCGGAGGCTCAATGATTCTGTCCTATTGCACTAGGCCGCCATAATGTGGGTGACCCTCCTGCATTGTCTACATTCAGTGTAATAGATATTCCCATTTATTTACTGCATCGCTTTGACAGAGGGGAAAGCCTGCTTGTGCCTACTAGTACCGTGTTGCTCAATGCTAAAGAATCGCTAGCATGTTATCTATTTATGACGTATTCAAGTCACTGTTACCAATAATGGGCATTCTATTTTCCTCAATATCGTGATGTACTTTCTTCGTTTGTATAAGGGAGACCAGAAGCACAATAATGCAATAGCATCTCACTATTGTGGATCACCATGATGCAGTCTGTACTTATAATGGGAATGGTGACCCCTACTCTTGGATTCTACTCATGCTTTCCATCAGAGTGGAGTCTCTTTGGTAGGCTTAATAATAACAAAACTATGAGTTGAATAGGGGCGGTTACTATTAGTATTAGAATAGAATAGAATAGAATATACTTTATTGCACACCAAATACAGTTTTTTTACAGTTAAAAGTTTTTTTACTAGATATGTACAATGGGCGGCCTTATTGCTAAAAGCAATCTCTTCCAGGCAACCGTTAGTATTCTTAGTTCGTCAGCAAACGGACAAAGGAAAACCTACCTGCAAAAATGCACGATATTCCACTGAACACACAAACAAACATTAATATACGCCACATTTTCTCATTTCATATTTATATTACTAATGTAAAAACTGTGATTTTGTAAAAATTGCAAAAATTGCAACATTAAAATGAAATACGAACGAATATCCCTGTACACCAGTCACAGCGTACTGTTAAATCAACAACCTACGTAAATAATACATTTATACAACTTTATCCTGTAGCGTTCGTAATTTTAGATTAGGCTAATATATTTGTAAATATTTATGTATTAACCGACTTGACAAACAGAGGAGTTTTTCGCTATTTTTTTACCCAATTATCGTCAAGCCCAAAAGGAAAAGTAATGGTTTTGGTGGTCTAAGATAAGTTTTAAAGATAAGGATAGTAAATAATAGAAAGGGGAGAAAAGAGCAGACCGTAAACATTATAAGTGTTTTGTAAGGTTCGGTAGTTCTTGACTCGGAACCCTTATAGATTCGCACATCCGGCCGTCCATCTGTCCGTCCAAAGTGCCAAAAAGATGAAACTTTTCATGAATATGTGTTGTGATCACGTCGACAAGGTGAAAATTACGAAAAATATTTTGAAATGGGGTACATCCCCTACAGTGAGGATGTACTAAAGTGAGGTATCATTAGTAATGTACATCGTATAAGGTATCATTGGAAAGGTCTTCTAAAAGCATTAAGAGGTTACTAAGATTACATTTTTTTATTAAGACATCCGTTTACGAGCTATTTAACTTTAAAGCGCGTTTTTTCGTTAAATCAGGGCGTCCCCCCCTCTAAAATCTAAAGCTTTCGGTCTCCGTTACAAAAACGAGGAAAGTACATCGTAATATTGCGGAAAATAAACAGAATGCCCTTTAATGGTCACACTGACTTGACTACGTCATAACGAGATAACATGCTCTCCATTCTTTAATAATACCCATAAACCCTTCTTCTTCCTAGCCTTTATTCCCATGATGATTTGGGTCGGCTACTAAATCAACTGGTTTTACATGAATATCAGTTTCTCCACGGAGCGACTGGCATCGGACCTCCACAACCCTGAGGGAGAACTGAAATTTGAAGGTTGAACTAGTTGTCAGTACATTTGAGGGCACTGCCTTCCCAATATAATAACGATGATTGCCATATATGTTCATGAAAACCAGGACCGACGGCTTCACGTGCTTTCCGAGGCACGGGCATGAACCACCGCCAAACTTATTCTCCGGGCTGTTATTAAGAATTTCCTGTAAGAAACACCCTGTTGGGTCAGGCCAAAAGTGTGGTTACACTTTTGGCCTGACCCGGGATTTGAACCCGAGATCTCTTGATTAACAGTCAAATACGCTAACCACTAGACCAACGAGGCAGTCTTCTGTCAAAGTATAAACCCAAATGGCAATATCCATTACACTGTCTGTTGACACTGTATGTGTTTATGTGTGTGTGAAATTTAGATTTTATGTTTTAATTGTTATGTGCGAGTTCATAGTGACAGGCGATTGTTTTTACCCGACTACGGCAAAGCAATAGGAAGGCTATAATTTTGAGAGGCTATGTATGTATGTATGTTCATTTGTTCCCTCGTAGCTCCTCAAGTACTCGTCGTATCGTTAGAAGCGTCTTGATCGTCCGCCGGTTAAAGGCTATATAATGTGTCACTGAACGTAATGTGGTGCCCTCTAGCGGTTGTTAAATAATAAATATGAAAACTGAACAAATCTCGGTCGCCGAGGTACTACAGATAAAGTTAATAAAATCCACCCGTGTCAACGAGGGCTACAACCCGCTCGAACAGTCAGTAAATAAATGGAAGATATTCGTAGCCTTTCGTGTTTAGCGCACATTTTTATTTAGACCCTAAAATATTTTCCTAAATTATATACCCACATTGTTTAACCTTTTAATAACATTCTCAATAATAATAATAATATATATTTGTAGAAACTGAAATCCACTGGGAACGTTAATGGCTTCATATTTTCAATTGAGGGTAGACGTGAGTTGGCGGGTGAGGAGAATAACTGCAATACTTTCGTACAATTACTTTACTGTAGCTTTCGATCACGAAATACAGTCAGAATATTGAATAACAGCCCATGGTCAATGATTTTCAATAGGAATCTCCACCGAACACGTGCTGCTATCACGAGATGATCCAAGATAAACATGCTCGCCCCACGACCACGTTCCATTTTAAAGGAACTCACGAACGAATGAACGAACAACAATCATCTAGGGATAGGATAAAATCATTTTCACCTGTGATTTTTGTCTATGACTTATGATATGAAAGGAATCGACTAAAATCAATCATTCAATCACGTTTTTTTTTTTTTTTTTTTTTTTTTTTTTTTTTTTTTTTTTTTTTTTTTTTTTTTTTTTTTTTATGTTTAAGCCTGCCAAAGTGACTCTACTCTGCCTGATGGAAAGCATGAGTAGAATCCAGGAGTAGGGGTCACCATGCTTACTGTGAGGGTAGACAATGTAGCATGGTGACCCCTACCATGGCAGCCTGGTTTGATTATTCTGCATCATTCTCCCGGCCTTCGAAGGGCGGGAGAATGATGCAGAATGATTGGGCCTCCGGTCTCACACTCACCAACGAAATACGACAGCAAGAATGCTGTCATTATTAGGATGGTCTTCTGTGTGAGGGTAGTACTGGCCGGGTCGAGCCGGCCCATTCGTGCTGAAATCAGCGTGGCTCCACTACCTTCAACGTTATTATTATTTTAAAGTGTTAATGACTTTCATCCCCACGGTCACCGGTCGCACACGCCAGTGCCATGTGTTGCGTCAGTGTCTTAACTTCAGACACATAACAGTGTTGCTAACTACAATAACTTGTGTGTTAGGGTTCATGACTCGAAACTAAAATAGATCTATAACTCGACTCGACTCTCGATCCTTAACGCCCAAACGGATGGTGCTAAAAAGATAAAACTTTACATGAATATGTGTTGTAATTACGTCGACAAAGTGCTGCAATAAAATTAAGAAAAATATTTTATACTACACCTGATCGGAACAGTAGTCAATATTCCCTGAAAATGAAAAGAGAAAGTTAGTTTTTTCCTTGACCTGAATAAGCGGGAGGAAAAAATGTATGAAAATCCATTTCTAACGTGTTTTAGCGGGAGAGAAAGTTGTATGAATTTTCATTTCTCATGTGTTGTGTGTCAAGGAGTTTTCATATAAATTTGGAATCTCCGTGCCACTGACATGAATAAAAAAAAAAAACAAAAGAAGCGTGAAATATTTGTCAAATTCTAAGCTAAATTGTGTCATAAGTGGTGTCTTACGTTTTGATTTTATTTTAAAAATACTTTAAATGTTCCTCACAGGTGTAGTATAAAGCACTGTGTAGCACTCGGGTGAAAGTCCCATTCCTACCTCGGGAGTATTGTGGCCCTAGGCTGCGCCTTCGGGCCACAAACTGCTCCCTCGCTAGTAATCGGTCCCTTTCCACCCTCGGTGAACAATGTACTATTTATTTGGGGTATCTCCCTTACACGTGAAGTGGGGTTTATTTTTCTCGCTTCTACTCAATCGTGTGGAGTATCATTAGTCCGTTTGTCATATTTGCGCAGTCTTAAATAAATAATCGGTTCATAAGACCCACTTGCCCCATCTTCTCTGGGATAAGTACTCGTGCTGAAACTTTATATTCTTAATACCTACATCACCATACGTAAAAAATGAACAACAAATTTTTATGACACATATTTGGGAAAATTAGCAAATACCGAGCCCACCACGCCCTAGTCTTTACTGATAGCGGGTGACGTCGCGACCGCGACTAGTGCTGTGACTAACTATAAATCTATACAAATAAATAAAGTTTAAGTGTTTGTTTGTAACATCAAGTGAACAGTTTTAGTAAATGCATATTTTCATATGCATTTACTAAAACTGTTCACTTAAATATAAGAAATAAATCATTTTTTAGTCTTTTTGTTACGGCTAATCTCTAGAGCTCCTGTACGGATTTTGACAGAAGGAGTAATTTAGGGCATTTATTAAACGATTTCATAAAAGGAGGAGGTTCTCAATTCGACTGTATATTTCTTTTTTAAGTTTGTCACATCAGAACTTTTGATTTGGATGAACCTATCGTTTTCGATTGGGTGAAGAAACCGAGGTAACTCCAATATCATACCTGTTGCAATTTGGGTACTCGGAATAGTTTTTCTTTGTTATTTTTTGACTACCTTCGCACCGCTAAAGTAAGTGGGGTGAGGATGGATAACTGCGAAATAAAAATAAATAGTTCAGAGCTTGCAGACGAAAGGCAATCAGCGTGGCTCTACTATCTGTGTAATATTATATTATACCACTTCTATCAAATCACAGACATCCAACCATTATCAATAAACATTATCCTGTTTTATAACTAAAAATACTTTTCCTGAACTACAAGTAGCAAGTAACTGTTGAATAATAAATTGTTATTTGTCCTTATTAATTTGTGGAATATATCTGTCAACATCATTATCATCAGAAGCCCTTTTTTTTTTTTTTTTTTTTTTTTACGCGGGGAATGCTTTTCGCACCATACCCTTCGTGTGGTAAACAAAGGGCGTGTGTGGGACTCCCGGAGGAATCGGTTTACCCACTAAACCCCGCGGCGGCCTACCTCGGCAGTTGGGAGGAACACCAGGAACGCATCAGCGGCTTCTGAAGTCCCCCCTGCCTTACCCCACGATTGGGGTACATCCCGGGGTGATTATTCTCACCCCCAAGGCAGGACGCTGTCATGCCTCTCACCACTCCACGCAATACCGAACCGCCTTAGACGACACCCCCCGGCCGCACCGGGGGTGTCACCTGTCTCGGGTCCTTTGCAGCGGTCACATCTACCCAAGATGTGGCTGCAACGACCCTTTAAGCGACGACTGGGGGGCTATCGACCTCTGCCACGTCCCCTTCGCCGCCTCCTTCGAGCAGGATCGGCCCTTTCCCAATCCCGCTCAGCGGACTCCTTCTGGAGCATAACCTTCTCACAGAAGGAGACCGCGGCTTCCCATCCTTCGCCACTCGCCAGCATTGCCGCGATCAATGCTGGCGGTGACAGGTTCCGTCCGATCTGTCCGACTAGGACTCAACGCTCGGACTCCCACACAGAGCAGTCCTCCAGCGTGTGCTGGGCGGAGTCCCGGTCGGACCCGCAGTGGTGGCATTGTGCCGTAACCTCACGTCCTATTCTATTCAGATACTCACCAAAACAGCCATGTCCGGTGAGTATTTGAGTCAATCGGTAGCTGACACAGTCGGTCCTCTCTATCCAAGCTTCGAAGCTCGGCAGAACGGCTCCAACAGCGCGTTGGCTGGCACAGCCCTGTGTTTCGAGCCGTGCCCTCCAAGCCCGTAACGCTTGCGTATGTGCGTTCCGCCTCAGCATTTCAGGCTCATGATCCGGCGTTGTCTCCTCGCCACTCCGACCGACAGAACGAATTTGGTCGTAGACCATCTTGTCTCTGCCGGCCAGAATGTCGAAGGGTGGAGACCGCGCCAGGACCGTCGCTGCCTCGTACGAAATCGTACGGTAGCCCCGTACGATCCGTATGGCCATCAGCCGCTGCAAACTCCTGAGTTGAGCCTGGCAGCGGGAGGAGCACGCTAGGTCGTCAAACCAGACGGGTGCCCCATAGAGGACCATGGATCGCACGACGCCCATGTACAGGCAGCGAACTTCTTCCCGTGGTCCCCCAAGATTGGGCAGCAGGCGATGTAGCGCTCCTGCTACCCCTCGTACTCGGGGGACTAATCGCCCGAATGCTCTTCGAAGCTCCACCGACTGTCCAAGGTGAGGCCTAGGTATTTCATGTACCGGCCCACCTGGACTTCAGTGCCGTCAATTCGGAGGCATGAGCTGGGTGGTTCCTGGCGCTTACGCAGGCCATGGAACCATATCGCCTCAGTTTTCTGAGGCGCCACTCTTAAGCCCAGCTCACGAATCTTTTCGACGACACAAGCCACCCCCTGCTCGGCGAGCTGGAGCACCTCCTGGAAGCGTGACCCTCTAGCCAGTATTAAAGTATCATCCGCATAGCAGACGATACTTAGGCCAAAGGGCAGACTTGTACGAAGGACTGCATCGTATGCGAGGTTCCACAATAATGGTCCTAATACTGAACCCTGAGGAACCCCGCAAAATACCTCCCTTCGATTTTCCACCCCGTTCCGATCGACAAACTTCACAGTCCTGTCACGCAGATAGGCCCCTATGACAGCCCGCAAGTAGAGCGGCACCTCGTGATATTCAAGGGCCGCCCTGATTGCCCGCCAAGGGAGGGTGCCGAAAGCGTTGACGATATCAAGGCTAACGGCCAACGCCACCCCTCCCGATTGGACTGCTGACTCCGACAGGGAGCGAACACACCTAACAGCGTCTACTGTCGATCATCAGAAGCCTACATCAGTCCCCTGCTGGATTTAGACCTCTCCTTACCAAGTAGGTTTTGGTCACAGATTACCCGGGTTTTCGTCTACCATACCACCCTGGTCAGAAAGGTTGGTATAAGGTTTGTTTCATGACTTCCTCCTCTATGCAGTACTGCCCCCTAGCAAAGTCGCAAACGTTTTACATTCTCTATTCTCTTGTTTTATTGGCTAATGTCACTCAGCCACGTGATCACAACTAAATATTAGCTTTAGCTAATATTCTCTATTGTAGAAAATTAAAAACGTTTGCAACTTGACTAGGGGAGGAAAGTCCGCTGTTTTACGTCGATCTATAAGTGGGAGGAGGTGAAACTTGTTACATAGCCGGAGATGATCCTTGGTATATTGCGGAACTTTTTGAAAGTATCATCAGACTATCGAGTCCATAGCTGGACATAGGCCTCTCCGTTTGTACGCCACTTGCTTCGATCCTCGGTTTCTCCATTCCAGCTCATTTATGATTAAACAAACTTCCTGTATGTAATTTAAAACAATCTACATGAATTATGGTTCCTTAAGAGGCCGGCGTACGACACTCGAAACTGCAAGTTGAAATTTGTTCGTAAAATATTGCTGTCTCTGTTTGACAAAATACAACGTAGATACGAGTGCACCGCTATATGTGTGTATGTGGATTGACATTCATTCGTAGTAATTCGGACTCTCTCGTAGAAGGTTCGGCTATCATTATTTGACTGACACTAATCACACACACATTGAAATATTTTTTGATGCGATAGCACTACTAATTGCTTGAAATTTCTGAAAATATGGATGTGTTTCGTAATATCGAAAATCATGAATGAAAACTCAATATTTTTTCGATTTATTTTGTGTAAGTAGTAGCATAATAATATGAGATATGTTATTGATGAAACAATATTAGAAATATTTTTGTTTTTAAGACAGAAAAAAACAAAATGAAAACATGAGATTTACAATGTAAAATATGTAAAATTTAATTTGATTATATTTTATTCTAGATTAGTTTATTTCTAAAAATAAAGACGTTAGAACCTAAATAAATACAGTCTAAGTCCGAATATCAACATATCATTGTGGAAATATGTTTATACTGCAAATGATCTTGGTATACCGTTTGTATGGACAATTCAGCCTCCGGGGGCCCCTTAAAGTACATATTATCTGTTCCACGGCTAGTATCTATTCTGTGTCCACACTCAGGTCGTACCTATATATTTTAACAACAGTGATATCTATTGGTTTTAGTTAAAACAACCACATAATTTCTAGCGATATTATTAGAGTCTGGCCACGCTAACTCTGCAGTGGAATAAATGGGCAACCCCAAAAAGTTTTTTATATGGTAAACTTTTTCTGATGTCACTTTTGTGGTACGTGAGCTGTCACATTGCTTATGCTGTTTGTTGTTTTTCATATATTTTAAAGAAAAATAGTTAAACCTATTAAAAGTGGAGTGCGGAAGTTATTATATAACATAATAAGTAAATTCCAAGATGTGAAGGCACAGTGTGATGTCGTCCTTAGCCAAAAACGACAATGTTTACAAGATATCGAAAAGTTGACGTGTAAGTAAATCTACTGATTTTGATACTTCGCCGTTTTATTTTACCATTAGATGTATCTAAGAACATTTTTTCAAATACTCATAGCCTGTTCATGATGCTGACAAGAAGCTCGTGTCAAATTGACGTCTAATTTCAATAACATATCTACCTATAGATTTGCTTCCTACAGATAGGATTTAGGTCTTATGCAACTATTACATAAATTATAGATACTCAACTCTTAACAAGTATTTATTTTTAGACATTCCAGGTAGTTTAAGTGATGAATTTAAACCTCATATTCAAGTTGCCCTACGGATGCTGAAGGCTCTTGAAGAGTTTACCATCAATAGTGAGAACCAGTATATCAAAAAAATTGAGCCGTCACGGGACGCCTGGCAGATGTGAAACATCGCCATTATTTTGTAAAAGTAATATGCAGAAAAGAACATATTGTAATAGGAACTAAATATGTCATAATGATAAAATAAAATATTACTAATTATTATTATTAAAATAGTAGTCTGCATATAGTGTGTTTATATAGCATCGTATAGCGTGCCGTGGCGACGCGTCGCCAGTCGCCAGGCCAGAAATCTATTTTACGTGCGTGTTTCACATACGTGCGCCTATAGATGTTTCACATCAAAAATATCGCTTCAATGACTGATAAGAATCTGTTACTTACGTATTTATTTTCAAAAATTTTCGTTAGATTATTAAAGTAGGTACAACGTACATCCAATACATATTGCATTGAATACAAGTTTATATTTATTTCTACAGGATTCAGCGATCTGGAGGGTTCCTGGCAAAAAGCGTGCAGCACGGGCAACGAAAGTTAATATTGATCATTTTGACCAATGCGCCAAACGAAATACAATATATCAGTATTATTTGACCCGAAAAAAAGTTCCTACTCTGCGTAAATTACTACTTCAATTGAGGCAATCAATTGATTTTACTGGCTACAGAGAAACCTTACGCAAAATATTATTGACGAACGGACAGTCCTTATGAAAAAACATGATGTGGCGGCATGGAGCCATAGATACATAATAAAAATTTTGTAAGGAAACGAGCCTGTACAAACAAAAAAACTAATGTATATCTTGATGAAACCTAAAAATAAATTATGTTTATCATTCAAAAATCTATCGTTATTTTTATAGTGTCCTTGAGTTGTTTCATAGATCTTAAAGTAAAGTTAGCCTTTTATTATTATTAATGTGTAGATAAACCATAGCCTCAGTAGATTTTTAAAAGTTAGGAATCTTATTTATTACAACCTGTATTGTACCTACTTATGCTCTACCTCAAAAACTGAATCAAATCGACAATGCATCGTGCTGAAGTAATGACTATTCTTAACCAAGAAAAAATCAGAATATAAACAAAATAACTTGGCTAAAATAAAAAAAACATTTAGTATCAAATTAGTTTTTCGTAGTATAGATGGTGTTACCATCTATAGATTTTCAAATTCTATATTTTTTTTCGTTCTGCAGAGTTAGCGTGGCCAGACTATAAGAACAACTGAAAGTTTCTAAATGTCATGTTCTAAAAAGTTACTGAAACTAAAATATTAATTGAAACAATTAATGAAACTAAAACATCAATACTACTAACAAATTATCGGCCAATTTCTCTTTTAAATACTTTATCTAAAGAAAAGGTAATGAACAAGGGATTAATTGCGTACCTAGAAAATAATAATATTCGCGGTCGCGGTCTCCAGCTCAGAACTCTTCTACCCCAATGGTTATCAATGCTGCTGCTAATATGGCCAGCCCACTGCCACTTCAGCTTGCTAATCTGGTGGGCTATGTCGATGACTTTAGTTCTACCTTACGGATTACTTTATTCTTTACACAATCCCTCAGAGAAACGCCACTTTGGTCGGCTAAATATTATAATAAAACATACAATTACATCAGTATTTTTTTAATTCAATATTTTGTTGATGTCATATTATTAGGGCATTGGCTTAATTTTAGTTTTAATAGTTGAATTTTGTTATTATATTAATATTTTTATCTATATGTTTATTTATTTAAGATTAGTGCACATGTTGTACAAAGGGGTCCTTAATGCCATGAGGCATTCTCTACCAGTCAACCTTAGTGATGTAGGAGTATGTTGCGGTGGGTGCAAAAATAGAATATTACAGTAACAGGCATTTTAATTTATATTAACGATGACATTAGATATCTTTGCAGCATAAAATATTTTTTCTCAATTGCTATTGCTTATGTAAAGTTTGCCGCACTTATTTTTATGATACTCGTAGCATGATCCCCTATCAACGTCAATAAACAAAGCAGATGGTTCAATTTGAAGCCCTAATAGTTTCTTAGCATCCCCTAATGCTATGCGAGAGAGGAAGGGGGAGGAAGAATAGCGAAATGACGGTGCGAATGTTGTGTGTGAAGAAGAAGTTATAAAATGGACTAAGACGATAAAAATTGTTATAAAAGTTACAAATCGATCGATCGATCGAAGAAAATAAAGATATATAAATATTAATACAATAATGCAGATAATAATACACTAACAGTATAATATAATTCTATGTACAAATACAATACACCAGTCCCCCCCCCCCCTGGAAGCCGTCAAGGCCAAAAATAGTCGGGGAAGTGTACCCTATGCCTCGTTCGGACACTAGATTCGACGGCATTGGTCGTAGGATTAGTGCCAGGTGTGTTACAATCGGACAGCCGAATCGAGCGATCCACTTTCCGCTGTAAGGTCTTGTATGGGTATTGCCTCAGCTCATCGCGTAAAGCGATCGATGGCGGTGAGGCAGTATCGATATCCTTGTTATACGGGCAGCGGGCCAATCATGTCGATGTGGATGTGCGTGAATCGGTTTTGCGGCAACAGTAAACATGGGTTACTTGAGCTTTTTGACAAGCTAGGCAGTTTCCGCCCATTCCCTGTAATCCTTTTTTATATCAGCCCACACGTAGCTTGCTGTTACCAGTTTGATGCTGGCGTTCGCACCTGGATGACTTAAGGATTTACCTGAACTTTGGGCGTTGAGAATGTACTCATAAATTGTAAAAGTAAAGAAAATATTGTAATAGACAAATAATACTGAAAAACACGTATTTTCTTGAACAAGTTTTATGAAGTTTCCGCACACTATTTTTCGTTTAATGTTATCGCGTTCTCACTCGCTTGTTGACCAAGTGGCGGTAAGAGGCATGCGGGAGACGAGTCGAGCGGGGTCGGGCGGGGTGAAACGGGTAAGTTGAATGATAAGCGCCGAGCGGCGTAGATTTCAAATAAACGCATAATAACGCATATTTATAATATACTAATATTTTGTGAGTATGTATGTATAAGTGTATGTAAGTTTGATGCTCTTTCACGCTAAAACAACTAAATGGATTTGGATTAAACTTTACAGTAATATAGCTTACATATCAGAATAACACATAGGCTACTTTTTACTGTAATAATAGAAATACAACAAGTGAAAACTAGGTGATTTTAAAAATACATACATAAATCGTAAATGTCAAAATGTATCATTGTATATCTCCTGTCAAAACTTCACAGGCTGCCATTCATAACACACTTGCATAGCAACCTGTGAAGTTTTGACAGGTGATAAACAGTGATTAATATCATGAATGGCTTACCGGCTGACAGCTAGCGGTCGACCGCTTCCGAGGGAGTGACAAAAGTTACCGAATGCCAACCAAGCGCTCAGGCCCTTTCACTCTCTTTTCGCATTGCCTCTAACAATGCGCTGCATGAAACAACAAGCTTTTCTACTATGCTCACGTTGACAATAGACGAACCGGGAAGGGTCCCCTTAATATTTTTGTTTCCACTGAAAAACATTATCTTATCATAATTTGAGATGACTTACAACTGACCAACCATAAAAAGTATATGTAATAATAGAAACACAAAGGCTGCATGGTTGGCCTAGTGGTTTTAGCGGTTAGTCCAGAAGGAAATCCCCTCCCTGGACTCCTTCCAATACAAAGGCGCAGAGAGGGTCACACCGTGTGGTTTTAGTCGGTTCGAGTCCGACACACCACCCCGCCGTAACCCCCGACGGGGTGACGGTCCGCGGGGATTTCCACACTTAAAAAAAAAAAAAAAAAAGTGGTTTTAGCGGTTGGACACTGCCTCCGCCCTAGGGCGACTTTTGCCCAATTTGGGCGCGGCCAGTGTTCCCACGAGATGGCTGTACACGGGGGTTGTCCGGTCTATGGCACTCTATGGTGCACCGGTGTGGGCGGCGGCTCTGACAGCCTAGAATAGGGCGCGCCTCTGGCGCCCCCAGAACATATTGGCGGTCAGAGTTATACGTGGATACCGCACGGTGTCCACAGAGGCGGCGTGCGCCTTGACCTGAACACCCCCATGGGATGTGGAGGCGGAAGTGCTCGCCGCAGTTTATCGGCGAGTGGCTGACTTTCGGGCGGAGAGCGGTTTTCGCCCTCCGCCTCTCGTGCATCCCCGTGCACAGTGATAGTGATTTTTTATAATGTTTAGTGCGAGGGAATATGGTTATGTGCTATGGTGAAGCCCGCGGCAATGCATCACTCACGGACTTTGCGTATTTACCGTGATAGGTGTCATCACGGCTGCCTACCAGAGAGTTTTGAATAATGTGAGCATTACACCCCAAAGGCATGGAGGAGGCCTAGAAATTGATCTTCGAGTGGAAGAACAGGTCTTGGCTCTTGTTGAGAGACATCCTCTGTTAGGAACACGAACTACGGCGAAGTTAATTAGAGGTCATGGAACCCCAATATCGAATAAAACGGTGAATGAGAAAAAATAAAAATAAAATTCACAAAGTCCAGACACTATTTCCTGCAGACAAGATCAGCTGTGCTATGACCTTAGAAGGAGCTCAGTTTGAGCCATTTCTGGTTCGACCGAGGCTACCGCAGAATTACGTAAGTAGAGTACAACGTAGTGACTTTGTACCGACGCCTAGGTAGTTAAATTAAGTAGTTATAAATCACGTAGCTATTCGATACGCGCAACACATTGCTGGCTGCTGAAATTAATAAAAATCTTGACACATTGTTTTTCCGGCTACAATTTTTTTAAGGACAATTGTTTGTTTTTTAATAGGTTTTGGGATCTTGAAGCTGCATCTTTCGTTTTCGGAAGTCATCTGGTTACAACCTGTATATATACAACCTTTAAAAAATAAAGTTAGTTTAGTCCTAAACGTCTCAACGGATAGTAGTCTGCGATTTATTTTTTAAAAAGCCTCATGCTGGATCTCATAACGCATCTAGATGTCATTTTTTTGTACTCTGACTTCTCTAAAACACAACTTTTATAAACATTTTGCTGAGGTATCATACCTTAATTTAACAAAAAAACATAAGCACTGGAAAAAAAGTAGTAAAATAAAAAGCTTTACACACTATTTTACTTCAGTTACTTTATTTTCATGGAAGGCCAACAAATGAAACACATACCACATACAAGGAAATTAAATTACAAATACCTACATGTCATGTGTTTAATTAATTATCGGCTTACAACACAAACCTTATTTTTACTTACATGCTAAATACGTATCAAAAAAATAAGATATTAAATTTGAAAAAAAAAACTTAAATAAGGTAACAATACCAATAAGTGCCAACATAAAATGCTAAATGCAAACTAGTGATGTGCGCGATGTTTCGGATATCCGCAGAGCGTATCCGCTGATATTCGAAGGTTATATATGCATATCAATGACATGTTAGCCCTCGGCAACATACATTGCTATGCAGACGACAGCACAGTTCATGGTCGATATTTCGGAAACCCTACTGCTAAGACGGCGGATATTGAAGAAAAGCGAAGAGAGCTTGTCGCTGAGCTCGACCTGGTTCTGAGCCGTATTTCTCAATGGGGTGATGAGAATTTGGTCGAGTTCAACGCCAAGAAAACACAGGTGTGCGCGCTCACTACAAAAAAGGCTCCAATCCTTCCTCTCCCTACTTTTCAGAACACTCGACTGCCACTACAGGACAAGCTCGGTATCCTGGGCATGGATATTTGCCGGGATCTCAACCGACGGGAGTATATTGAGAGCGTCACCAAGGCGTCCTCGCGGAAGCTAGGTGTGCTTAACAAGGTGAGACGGTTCTTCGCGCTGGAGCATCTGTGTCTTCTCTACAAGACCCAAGTTCGTTCCTGCGTGGAGTATTGTTCTCACCTCTGCGATGGATCTGCGCAGCACTTGCTTGACGCTCTCGACCTGTTACAGCGGCGAGCCGCTGCAGTTATGGAGAGACATCGCCTCTATGGCGGTCCTCTATCGCCTTTACCATGGAGAGTGCTCTGAAGAGCTCTTCCAACTGATCCCTCCTTCTCCCTTCCTCTAAAGGACAACACGTGCTGGACTCAGAAGTCACCGCTTTAGAGTAGAAGAAATACGCACCAGAACAAAACGGTTCGGCTCTTCTTTCCTATGCTAAGCAGTCAAAGACTGGAACTCACTACCAGCTTACGTGTTTCCTTCCCACTATGATCCCGGGTCCTTTAAACGGGGCGTGAAAAAGCATCTCACTAAGCCGCCATAGTGTGGGCCGCCATATATTATTGTCTGCATTCGCAGCAAGTGTGGTAGCCCCCACCCTTAGATTCTGCTCATGCTTTCCATCAGGCAGGGTAGAGTCACTTTGGATGGCTAAATATAAAAAAAAAGTAGAGATTACCGATACAAAAAATCAAACTATTTACAGATGGCGCTTATTTACAAATATCAATCTCTATCATTGATTTGCCCAATAATATATTGTGTTCTGTAGACTGGGGGTTTCATTGCGGGTTTCATCCGGTTGGAGATTTGCGTGATCAATCGACGAATAAACGTAGTCGTAATTATCGACTGGTTGTCTTTCCGGAATTTCTGGTAATGGACGCGATTGGTGTTGGTTACTTGAAGTAGCATTCTGAAATTAAATTATACGATATTCAACCTTTGTAATAAGTGTTTTGTTACCAGAATCATCTGCTTCTGGAATTTTGTCGATATGATCATCATCTTCCTTCTAGCTATTATTATACCCATACTATATAAGTGTATTTGGGGTGGGCTACTATTTCAACTGGTTTATCCTGAACATCAGTTAATCAGAATATACCAAAATACTGTATGATTCCCCAGAAGTGTCGGCCCAAGTGTCCAAGTGCCCAATATCGGTTATCGGAGAAAAAAGTAGCCTATGTCTTTTCCAAGGTTCCATCTATCTATGTACCAAAATTCATCAATATGGGTTCAGCGGCTTAGACGTGATAACCTAACAGACAGATAGAGTTACTTTCACATTTATAATATTAAGTAGGGAGAGTTGCGATGTAGAAACAATTAATATTACTATGATATTTACCTGGGTATCACCAGTGTCCGTTCGCTTTTTGCACAAAGAACAAACGATAGTAATTCCGAAGATACTGACCAACACAGCCACGGAGCAGCTTATGATCACTATTACGTTACAGTTCGATGAATCATCAGGACCTGAAATTAAGTTTAGACTTTATTACAAAACGGGTAGAAGCGTAAATGGATTGAAATGAAACACTGTTCTGTCGATAGTGACGTCACAAAATGCTGAAACATCTCACTAGGCTGCGCAATGTGTGGCTCACCGTGCTACATTACCTGCATTCGTAATGAGTATGGTATATCTACCATACTGTGGTATCCCACTCTTAGATTCTACTAATGCTTTCTATTCCTGCGTCATAGAATGTTTAAAGTAATTATTAGAATTTATACAACAGATAAGCATGTACAGTTATCTCAGCATTATTCAGTTATCGATCACGTAGTACTCAGACACTCTTTATCTTGTTGAGATGAAGTCGAGATAACAAGCATTGTAGTGCTATCACTACAATGCTTGTTTAGAATATTAAACCTATGTTTAGAATATATATAATGTAGCTGTAAGACCAAAATATATCAATACCATATTCACACCTTAGTAAGTAAGGTTAGAATAAGAAACCAGTAATTAATTAATAAACATGGCTCCAAGAGACTATTAAACCACCCTGAGTCTTATTATACTCATAAAACATGGCAAACTTTCCATCAGACAGAGTAGAGTCACTTTGGCAGGCTCATTAATTAAAAATCGACCAAATGCGTGTCAGGCCACGCATAGAATAGAGTTCATTAGTCACCCATAATGGTACGTAGATTTAAAATCGTATCCAATGGATAATTATCGTTTTTACTTATTAATGCTTTAATTTGTTATGAAGTTTTCCAACTAAGCACATTTTACTAGTTAGGCCTCTATAACTCCTGAACTAATTGAGTCATCTAATCCGTTATAGTTTTCCTTTAAAGTTCATCAAATGCTCTACCATCATGAATTTTTCCAGATTTTTCGAGCCAGCCGTTTAGCTTTTAGAGGTGGGGACGACATGTTTTTACAAAAAAAAAATCCTCTAAAGTTGAATGTCTCGTAAACGGATACCTAGGTCGATGTTTTTAAAAGTTTTTAAAGAGCCTGTCTAATGATATCCCCAACGATGGGGTTGCTGCGAGAAAAAAAATCATCCCCACTTTACGTGTAGGGGAGGTACCCCAAAGAAAAATGTTTTTCAATTATTTTATTCTAGCACTTTGTCGATATGCTAAAAAAACATATCCATGCAAAGTTTCATTTTTCTAGCACTAACCGTTTCGACGGTAAATCGAGGATGGACGCACAGACGGACATGACGAAACTACAAGGGTTCCGAGTCATGAACTTCGGAACCCTAAAAAGATATTAGAGTTAGTCGATGTACTCTCCAGGCGGAGGGTAGCCGTAGCGTTCAGCGTGCAGGAGATTCGGTGGAAGGGCAGTAGATCCCGGTTTATTGGGACTGGCTACCAACTGATATACACAGGTGCACCTGGTGGAGAGAACGGAGTGACCGTGGTGCTTGCCTGCTTGCTTGCTGTCACCAATATTCTCTTGGTTCGCCTCTGTGACACTTTTTTTTTATTTAGCGTACCAAAGTGACTATACCCTGTCTGATGGAAAGCATGAGCAGAATCCAAGAGTGGGGGAAACTACACATCATTGCTGCAAATGCAGACAGTAAAGTATGGGGGCCCACACTATGGCGGCTTAGTGAGATGCTTTTTCACGCCCCGCTTAAAGGACCCGGGATCGTAGTGGGAAAGAAACACGTGAGCTGGTAGTGAGTTGCAGCTTTGACTGCTCAGCACAAGAAGGAACAGCATGCAATCACCTTTGCATCTCAATCCCATCAACAGTTTTCGACAGTGCCTCCACTTGCTGCTGTAGCAGTTTTAGTGCCTGAGTGATGAAGGCTCTGAATGCATCAAATTCAGTGGATAAGCTTGCCATACTTTCGAAGGGCTAAATGCTTTAGAAAGCTGAGCCTCAAATTCTTCCATTCTCCTGTTGAAAGTGCTGGTTCGGTCTTCTGTGTGAGGGCAGTACTGCCAGCCGGCCCGTTTGTACTGAAATCAGCATTGCTCTACTAACTATTATTTTAAAATTAAAATTTAAGTCTTAATATATAAATAAATAACAATAATAATAAAATGATCGAACCGAAACAAATCAAGTGATTTCCTTCCATCACTCATACCAGAAAGTTTCGATCCAGATAAACTTACCCATCGAATTAGTAGTACTGGTGGTCGTAGTCGTGGTCGTGGTAGTTGTCAAAGGTTTCTTGCCAAATAAAACCTTAATACTCTTATAGATCAATGGAACCTGACTATTTTCTTCCCGTAGCACACATTCAAACACATTATTGTCATACCCGGAAGTCAATTTTACTTGTTTATTTTCTTTTTGTTCTGAAAGAAGTATACAATGTTTAATGTGTATGTATTTACAAAAAAAAAAAGTAAATTTATGTTTTTATATCAGTTGTCTAGTATAACAACTGCCTCGTTGGTCTAGTGGATAGCGTATGCGACTGCTAATTAAAAGGTCTCGGGTTCAAATCAGGGGTCGGCCCAAAAAGTGTTTTTGGGTTTTTCTTAGGAAATTCCTAATAGCAGCCTGGAGTTTGGAAATTTGGCGGTGATTCACGCCCGTGCCTCGGAGAGCACGTAAAGCCGTCAGTCTCGGTTGTCATCAACATCTATGGCAATCGTTATTGGGAAGTCAGTGCCCTCAAATATACTAACAACTAGTTCAATATTCGAATTTCAATTCTCCCTTAGGGTTGCGGAGGTCCGATGCCAGTCGCTCCGTGGAAAAACTGAAATTCAGGTAAAGCCGGTTGGACTGAGCTGTCACCTAATAAATTTGGGAATAAGGCTAGGGAGAAGAGATATCAGTTGTCTAGTACTTTTTTCCAATTTTGGGACTAGATGGCGTCGAAAAGTATTATTATTAATAATAAAAACTTGAATGATAGCTCACAGTAGCCAAACACACTTTATTTATTTATTTATTTAATTCATAAACAATTTTACAATTGTGTCTGAAATAGAAGAAAAAAAAAGTACAGATTAATAAAAGGAAATTAAATAAACAAAACAAAATTATCATGTCAATATCGCTACACTACAATTTCTATGTCAAATAAATTCAAATGTCAATTTTAAGATGAGAGAGTAAATTCATCTACGGAATAATAACATTTTTCCAATAAGAAGGCCTGAACTCTTTTTTTAAACACGTTAGTTTTATAAATGTCCGATTTAATATCCGCTGGCAGGCAGTTAAATATTTTAACACTTTGAAAACGTGTGCAGTGCTTTGCTACATTCAAGTTTGGCACAAGGCTGCCTTTTAAATTCTTTCTCCGAGTACCTTCCCTATTCAACCTTTCATCTTGTGTTTCAAAATCAGCAATGTATTTTGATAATTGGCTTAACACAGTCAGTATATAGAGACATGGTACCGTCAATATAGGGAGCTCTTTGAAATGCTCTCTGCAAGATTCCCATTGTGGAATCCGGACCATGGTCCTAATAGCTCGTTTTTGCATTTTAAACGCTTTTTCACAGTTGTACTTATAACTGTTGCCCCAGAGCTGAATACTGTACCTCAATCTTGATTCAACTAAAGCATAATATACAGTCTTAAGTTGACTGATGGGTACTTCTTCTCCCAAGCTTCTAAGGGCCGTAGCATGAGGATGATATAGTCTCTTCAATTGCAGTTAGTTCTCTTTGCCAATTTAGCAACGAGTCTATATACACACCCAAGAATTTAACACTGTTTACATTGTCTATTTTATCCCCCATTAATTGTACGTCTAAGCTATCTGTGTTGCGAGCAGTTGATTTGAATAATATAATGTTAGTTTTTGTAGTGTTGATTATTAACTTATTAGCTTCAAACCATCTGTGGAAATCGTACAATGCACTATTAATTTTATAATTTAGCAGTTCTAAGTTATTTGCACTAATAATTGCATTAGTATCATCAGCAAACACTACCAATTGAGGATCCGATATTAGACGCTTTGAAAAACCTATTAAGTCGTTAACAAATACCAAGAACAGAACGGGACCCAAAATAGAACCCTGGGGAACGCCTGTTGTTACCTGGTGTATTTTAGACTGGTAAGCTTTACGGTGATTTCTAGCATCAATTGCGTTGACCTCCACATACATTTGCCTATTATGAAGGTATGATTTAAAAAGTTCCAAAACTTTGCCTCTCACGCCATAGTGTTCCAGTTTAGTTAGAAGAAGCTCATGATCCACAGTATCAAATGCAGAGCTAAGATCCAAGAAAACACCGGCCACTTTCATTTTTTTATTTAGTTTTTCCACAATGTCACCGACCAATGCATTCAAAGCATCAGCTGTTCCCACACCTTTCCGATATCCAAACTGTCTGGTACTAATAGCTTTATTCGTAATCAAGTGACTGACTAGGCGCGACTTCAAAAGCTTTTCAAATATTTTGGACAGTACTGGAAGGACCGATATTGGTCTGTAGTTTTTTGGGTCAGTACAAGAGCCCTTTTTGTGTATTGGCACCACTTTAGCAATTTTAAACTGTTTAAACAGTGTATGTAACACTGCCTTGACTGCCTTATCATCGACTGCCTTGTTGGTCTAGTGGTTAGCGTATGCGGCTGCTGATCAAGAAGTCTCGGGTTCGATTCCCGATTCGGATTAAATGTTTGTGTGATCCACAAATATTTGTTTCGGAGTCTGGGTGTTGTATAATATGTATGTATTTACAAAAATAAAGTATGTATATGTATTTATATCAGTTGTTTAGTACCCATAATACAAGCTCTGCTTAATTTGGGACTAGATGTCGTTGTGTATAATTGTTCAAAATCATCATCATCATCATCATCATCAGCCTATCGCAGTCCATTGCTGGACATAGGCCTCTCCCATTGCACACCACTGTGATCGATTTTGGGCTTCTCGCATCCAGCTCCTGCCAGCCATCTTACGCAGGTCGTCACTCCACCTCGCCTGTGGGCGTCCTACACTACGTTTACCGAGACGCGGTCTCCACTCAAGAACTCTTCTGCCCCAACGGCCATCAGTTCTGCGGCTAATATGGCCAGCCCACTGCCACTTCAGCTTGCTAATCCGGTGGGCTATGTCGATGACCTTAGTTCTCTGACGGATCACCTCATTTCTGATACGATCTCTCAGAGAAACGCCGAGCATAGCCGTACCGTAAGTGTCCAGGTCTCGGCTCCGTATGTCATGACAGGTAGGACGCACTGATTGAAAACTTTCGTTTTTAGGCATTGTGGGATCGACGACGAAAAGACTCGACGTAGCACATAGGTAGATTTCAAAGATTTAGGCGGCCATAAGTCATTTTTTCAAAGTCAATTTAGCCGTAAAACTTTGACCGGTACCGTTAGAAGACACTTCCAGGAATATATCCCCACTATCCCCACCCTTGGGCCATGTGCCATGAATTATTTACAGGTAGTCGAACCTTGACCTCCGTTCCCGGTGTATGTTACAGTTCTCGACGCTCTCTGTGCAACTTCTCTTACAAAGTCAATATTTTTTTTGTGAAGGTTTACCTTAGTGAAAGTGATGGATTCGCATTAATGAAATGAATCTTTAAAATATGAATCTTTAATATATAGTATAATAATGGTGTTTTATTACAGATTATCATATATTTTTTTCACCTGAAAGACAAGATGTTTTTTGTACAAATTTATCATTGATTTTCGATTTCTCAAGGGTTTTAACTATACTTCCGGGTCCGTCCCACCTGTTTTTTTTTCTTTTACGGTATAAACAGGGTCTTAGTATTATAGTAAAAAAAAAATTTGCCGCTAGAAACCGCAAATCTCGGAAAAATCCTTATTCAAAGATTTTTTGTAAAAAAACATGAAAATAAAATATTTTTTCTAACGCTTCTAAAATAAAGTTTTCTTTATTTTAGGGTCATCAAATACCTCTGGCGTAAAGGTAGTAACAAAAAACTATTTATTTGACCTAATGCAGGGACAAAACTTTTCTTCCTTTGATGAGAAATTGGATTATTTAGTGAATTACTTGCTGGTGCGCTATGGTGATACAGAAGACAATAAAAAAACGCTTAAGCATAAATTTTCATACGTTAGATCTCAAATGAAACAAGGATGGTTGAAAGCACATAAAACTAAAGAGTTTTTCGAAAAAAATAAATAGTCTTGGTTAGGTGGAACCTTTGAGATTCAAATTGAAACGACTCATCGCCAGGGTCGTCCAAGTAAATCGTTTTCCGATTCGAGTGAGCGAAGAAAGAGAAGGAAACAGAAGAAAAACGTTATTCTGTGGACCCTGAAGTAATAGTCCATGTGATCCACAATCAGATGGAAAAAGAAATGTGTCCAAAGTCCTGAAGGACATAACCAATTCGCCAACAAAAGTCGGTCAATACAAAAAGGGTTATTAAAGCTATCCCTCCGTTGACCCCTTCGAAGCACTTAAGATGTTTGTTGAAGCTGATCTCACACGTAGACAAAATGAAATAATAAGAGCAACAAACAAAAGACATTTCCCTTGATATGACCTTTTGTTGAAAGTGAAGCAAGAGTGTTACCCGCCGAAATCGGAATAAAATTATTTTGTAAATAAATAAATAAATAAATAAATAAATATTTTGGACATCTTACACACAACATCATCTAGTCCCAAAGTAAGCAGAGCTTGTGTTATGGGTACTAAACAACTGATATAAATACATAAACATACTTTTTTTTTGTAAATACATACATATTATACATAGAAAAACACCCAGACTCCGAAACAAATATTTGTGGATTACACAAATATTTGGTCTGACCCGGGAATCGAACCCGAGACCTGTTGATCAGCAGCCGCATACGCTAACCACTTAGACCAACAAGGCAGTCAAATGTCTTTAATTTTTTTTCATATAAGTATATTTATTTAGATTTTTTTATATATATTTACTTATATAAGTAAATATATATCTTTATATATATATATATATATATATATATATATATATGATTGTCCGTTGTTTCTCCTATATATAAATCAGGTGACAAATCACTACCAACAAATTATCGCCCAATTTCTCTTTTAAGTACTATATCTAAAGTTATAGAAAAGGTAATGAACAAGCGATTAATTGCGTACCTAGAAAATAATAACATTCTTTCGGAAAATCAGTACGGGTTTCGCCGCAATCGGTCTACTGACGACGCTGTTCTACACCTGACTTCTAAAATCACAACATACCTAGACCAAAAGAACAAATGCATAGGCGTTTTCCTGGACCTACAGAAGGCGTTCGACACCGTATCGACCAAAATCCTAATTACCCGCCTGGAGAACATAGGAATCAGAGGAAACGCTCTTCTGTGGTTCAGGGACTACCTTACGGATAGAGGGCAATGTGTGAGAGTTGACAATCATACCAGTGACTACGACACGGTGACGTATGGGGTTCCGCAGGGCAGTACCCTCGGTCCAACTCTTTTTTTGGCGTATATCAATGATTTATGCAAGTACCAGATAAGGGGCGCTGATATACAAATGTTTGCAGATGACACTGTCTTGCTTTTTCACGGTGACTCATGGTGCCTTGTGCGACAACTAGCAGAAGAAGGCATGTCTATTATCACAGCATGGCTTGAAGATAGTTTACTATCGTTAAATACCACCAAAACCAAGTTTCTTTGCTTTAGCAAAACATCGGCCTCAGCGCCTAACATTTGTCAGCTTCGTGTCCATTGCTATCCATGTAACCGAACTAAAGCTTTGCCTTCGATTTGTTGCTGTCCAACGTTAACAAGAGATACTGACGTTAAGTATTTGGGAGTAAGCATCGATGACAAATTGAATTGGAAGAAGCACATAACTGTGGTTAGTAATAGACTAAGAAAACTCATATATATATTCAGAGACTTGAGACTGATCCAGGATGCTGCACTTTTAATTCAAACTTACAAAGCACTAGCTGAATGTGTAGTTAGCTATTGTATATGCTCATGGGGTTCAGCGGCTAAGACACATATAATTGAACTTGAAAGGGCACAACGCGTTGTCCTTAAAGTACTTCTACAGCTACCGTTTCGCCACCCTACACATTTAGTCTATAAGAATGCTGATGTTCTTACTGTACGAAAACTATTTGTATATCAGACAATACGCAGATATCATAAAACTATTGTTCCACATCTAAAACCATCGGGAAAAAGGATAGACAAATGTCCGGTTTCAAGGGTAGCAAGTAAATTTGCCCAACAGCATTTTAATAACCTTGCACCAAGGCTTTATAATAAATTAAATGTAACTTATAAAACTAGAAACTTATCAAACTATAAAATAAAACAAATCGTAAAATTGTGGCTTATAGATCTGGAATTTGATGATGTAGAAAGCCTACTACAAATAGTTAAATAATAAAAGGATGAAAACCTTGAATAATGTTACACACACAAACATACAACAAACCATATTCAATCACACACAACACACCACATCACATCGACACACAAACATAACTAACTATACAAACTAAATGTCTAATATTGTAACTATTGTTTTGTTTATTTGCCTTTGATAAGGAACTGACTCCCAACACACAGTTAGCGCTTTTTTGGGAGTCAGGGCTGTACAGTGTTATGTTAACCACTTTGTTACAATAAAGATTATTATTATTTATACAGTTAAAAGTCTCAAAGGGCCTCTGCATGTTGGACCCATGTCCCCATGCAAGCCTCTCAAAGGACCAGGCATTGTCGTCATATAATTTTTTATTAAAATCTTAATATTCATACATATTTTTAGTAAATAATGTATTAAAAAAAAATTGTACTCAATACAGTGTTTCATTACCTAACCTCTACTAAAGTAACCTCTTTTAAGCTGTTAACACAATAAAATATTTTTGACCGCCTAAATTCGCGAAATCTACCTATGTGCGTAGCTTTCCAAACGCTGCCCAACCCAACTGAATTCTTCTATTCACCTCATCCTCGAGGTTGTTTCTACCCAACTGCAATGTCTGCCCAAGGTAGACATATTGTTCGAAATATTTATTATTTATTATATAATTTTAACAAAACCGCCTTCAAAGAAAAACTATTCCGAGTACCCAGATCGCGACAGGTGACAGGTGTATGATATTTGAGGAGTTCCCTAGATTTCTACAGAGTCCTATCGTGAAATCTTGGTTTCCTTATCATCGGACCACATGAGGGGAACCAACTTTCTAATAAAAATAATTATCTATCAAAATCAGTTAACCCAATCGAAAGTTCTAAAATCTCCTCTTTTTTGAAGTCGGTTAAAAAATAATCTCTACTGCCGATTTATTGCTATCTATTATAAGAAGAAGCCAATAACAGTTTTTGATCTGATTCGGGTACTGAACCTGAGACCTCTTGATCGGCAGTCGCATACGCTAACCGCTTGACCAACAAGGCAGTCATATTTGTATTTGACCTTACTCCTAACATCAGTAGAAACATCTGACTAGGCTGCCATGGCACGGGGTCACCATGCTGCATTGCCTACCCTCACAATGAGGATGGTGACCCCTAATCCTGGATTCTGCTCCGGTTTTCCATCAGACAGAGATGAATCACTTTGGTAGGCTTAAATATATAAAAAAATACCTCACCTTTCCTATTCAAATAATATTCAACTTTCAAAACAGAATTAACATCATCATCCATAGAATATGTACATTTAGGTTCTATATGTTCACCCTCCTCAAATTCGTAATAAATCCAAGAATATCGTATGTCTGCTTCATATTTAAATAACTCTATGATATTATTACTAGGTAAGTCCACGTGAAGCCTTCTTCTTTCTGTAAAAAGAAAATCAAAAATGAATTTCGTGAAGGAGTTAAACTATTTGGAAGTTTCAAAATTATATTGATTCTTCTTTTTCTTTTGATGAGATGGCAACCCGCTGTATAATATCAGCTATTTCTGCCAATGACAAACAAATATTTAACGTCTTCAATTCTACAGTCTTCAAGTAGTCGTCGTAACGAATTTAATGATAAAAAAATCGGCCAAGTGCGTCTCAGGTCTCGCATAGAATAGGGTTCCGTAGTCACCCATAATGGTTTGTAGATATAAAATCATATCCAATAGACAATTGTTATGTGAACTTATTATTTCTTTATTTTTGTACGAAGTTTTCCAAGTGAGTGTATTTTACAAGATAAGTTCCTATAACTTTTAAATTAAAAAAGTTATCAAAACCGCTATAGCTTTTCTTGAAAGTTCAATATATATGTGCTACTATCATGATTTTTTGAGATCTTTTAAGCCAGCCTTTAGCATAAATAAAATAAATAATAAATAAATAAATATTTCGGACATTTTTAGCAACCTCATAATGTTTTTAAAAGACTTATCAAATAATACCCCACACGATGGAGTAGACGTGAGAAAATAAAAACATACATGTAGGGGAGGTACCCCAAATAAAAATAATTTTCGTTATTTTATTGTAGCACTTTGTATACGTAATTACAACACATATTCGTGCAAAGTTTTATCTTTCTAGCAGCAACAGTGTGGGCGGTAGGTAGAGGACGGACGGACGGACGGACATGGCGAATCTACCGTCTTCCGAAAAAACATAAAATGATCTCCCAATTATATTAATGTTCATGCTTTCCATCATACAGAGTAATATAACTATGACAAGCTCATAAATAAATAGCTAAGAGTAGACTAAGGTAGGAAACTACACGGGACAACTCCACAGCAAAGAGAAGGAAAATCCTGAAACAAACCCTTAACCTTTTCGTCTGGCCAGAGTAGGTCTAAAACCTCCTTTCTAACAATATGTCCAGCAGAGTGTCTTGATCATCATCAACATTATTTATGGTCATAAATAATGCTAATAATGATAAAGAAATATAACGAAAAATACCCTTCCGACGAACTGATTACATCAATATCTTAACTCTTATTCTTCCCACGAATAAAGGTATTGGAAATAAAGGTAGTAGATGCACGCTGATTACAGCATGAATGGGCCGGTTCGACCGGGGCAGTACTACCCATGGACACAGAAGACCATCCTAATAATGACAGCATTCGTGGTGTCGTATTTCGTTGGTAAGTGTGAGTTTGGAGGCCCAATCATTCTGCATCATTCTCCCGGGTTGTTATTAGAGCTGTTGATCAGCAGTCGCATACGATTGACCAGTTGGTAGTGCCATGCTGATTTTAGCACAAATAGGCCGGCTTGACTAGGGGTGGTAACCCTCACACAGGAGACCGATGGCTTAATACTCAACGAGGCACTGGACTAATTAATGTCATCAAAAAACTTTTTTGCTTACCTTTAAAATATGAATCCAATTTTTGTGAACTAACTTTAATGTTTTTGATTAGTCGTTTATCCTTGCACAGAAAGCAATTGTAATCAAATGGAGTTGTCAGTGACTGGGTAAATGTTTGTTCACCTGTAATTTGATTCAGAAAAGTCTGTGAGTACGGGCTTTTATTAAAAACACAATTGATTTTATAATAATATTTATATTCAAGCAATATTTTACTATATAAAAACCACTTGCTGTTAAATTCATAACGAGCGTTGTTCGACTTTGAGTTTTAGTTCACCGCACTAGATGGCGCTAGTGGCAAATTTAGAAGTCGGTGTTAAAGTCTCGCCTCCTAGCTATATAAGATTTTCTGAACCCTTGTAAATTGAAGTGTTCTCAAGAGTGTTACTGCAAGTGAAAATAAAAGTGTTACAACAGTGTGAGTGTCTAAATAACCATTGGACCATCGAACCGGATAATAACAGTGAGTAAAGTGGATAGTGCGGAGACTTAGAAAAATTCAATGTGAAAAAGACTTAGTGAATTTCGGACTTAGTATTTTAGTGTATCTAAATTAACTTACGATGTTTTGTGTTTCAAACACTTAGAAAAAATTGCGTCTAGAAAGACTTAGAATATTTCGTGTGCAAAAAACACTTGGAAAAATTTTAAGTGAAAAAGACTGAATATTTTAGGTGAATCAACACTTAGAAGAATTTGTATAGAAAAGGAACTTAGAATATTTTCGTCTATCTATAAACTTGGTTTTGAATTGGGACTTGTGACTAAGTTGTGATTGGCAATGACGGCGAAACAATATATATTACAATTGAATCAATACTCAACGAAAATTGAGAAGTTATTTACAAATACTAAGAAATGCGCTAGGGATAAACGAACAAGAGGCTTTTTGGACTCACGTGTGGAGGCTTTACAGGAATATTGGATTAATTATAACAAAATTTATGATGTTCTTTCTACATCGATGGATGCTGAAATTTTACAAGCCGAACATAATATTGACATAGATAAAAACTTTCAACAAACTGAAGAATATTACTTAGAACTAGGGTCTTGGCTTAAGGATAAGTTATATGAGCTAAAAGATCAATCGGAAACTTCAAATTCTGAAGCGCAGTTAGTACTACCAAAGATGAGTCCAAAGCTCCCGCCGATATCCATACCTCAGTTTTCTGGCGATTACAATCATTGGATGAGTTTTCGAGATTTGTTTCGCTCTCTGATACATAATGATGATAGCCTGACTAAAATCGAAAAACATCATTATTTAAAGACAAGTTTAACTGGAGAAGCTGAACAACTATTAAGAAATTATTCGCTGACTGAAGCTAACTACGATGACGCTTGGAAAAAACTAAATGAGAGATATGAAAACAAGAGAATGATCGTCAATAACATCCTCAGTCGCTTTTTAAGTCAAAAGACATTGACAACTGAATCTGCAAAAGGTATAAAGGATCTTTTAGATACTTCAAGCCAATGTCTCACGTCCCCCACAAACTTAAAGATCGATTCCTGGAATGCTATTGTTGTACACATCTTGGTCTCAAAGTTAGACATTGAATCTCACAAGCTTTGGGAACAATCCTTAGAAAATTCGACAAGCATTTCTACATATGAAGATCTCAATATTTTTCTCGAGAAGCGATTCCGAGCCATGGAAATGGTTAACCTGTCACAACCTACGCCAAAAAACACTGCAAAAACTGTTACACAATCACATAGAGTAACTACTGTCAAAAGTTTCGCTACTGAAGTCGATAGCACTTGTACTTACTGCTCACAGAATCATTATATCTGCCACTGTAAAGATTTTGCCTCACGCTCCGTTCCTGAACGTCAAGATTTCGTCAAGAAAAACAACATATGTTTTAACTGCCTCGTGAAAGGTCACACAGTATTCAACTGTAGACAGAGTACAGTCTGCAAAAAGTGTAGTCGTCGTCATCATACTTTACTGCACCTCACTGCCCCTAAGGATAACAAATTAGTTGAAACTGTGGAGAAAGATACTACAAAGGAGAATACCACTACACCTAAGACGTCTTGCAACATTAGTGTTAATCTAAAAGCTGAAACTAAAGACAATCTCGTTATATTAGCTACCGCTATAATAAATGTTGATTCAAAGAACGGTGGTACTTACGCCTTACGAGCACTGGTTGATCAGGGTTCACAGGGTTCTTTCATCTCCGAAGCGGCTACACAATTATTGAGTCTTGATCGCACCCCAATTACTGGCAAAATCTCTGGAATTTCTAATACATCGGTGGTAACTACAAATTCTATGGTTACACTTACAGTCCACTCCACAAAAGACGATGCATCAACCTTCAAAGTCAATGCGTACGTTCTAAAGAAACTCACTTCATTGTTGCCTTCACGTGAATTTCCCCAAGATACTTGGCCTTCAACTATGCAGTTGGATCTAGCTGATCCCAACTTTCACAAGCCCGGGTCTATCGATGTTCTACTTGGTGCCGACGTGCACGCATACATACTACTGGAAGGCTTATACAAGTGTAATTCTCTTATTGCACTCAACTCTCGCCTAGGTTGGTTAATCTCAGGCAGAGTTTCACAAACTGATCCAACCGCTGACGAACACAATATGGTCGTTATGCACACTAAGATGGAAACTGATCAGTTACTCAGACGATTCTGGGAGATTGAAGAGAATTTACCTCACAAAAAACTGATGACCGATTTAGAAACTCAATGTGAAGAACACTTCAAAAATACTCACACTCGCAATGATGTTGGTCGTTATGTTGTACGATTGCCATTTAAAGACAATCCACCCACAAACCTTGGTGATACCAAACCTCTTGCAATCAGTCGCTTAATACAGATGGAGAAACGTTTTACACACAAGCCTGAATTCAAGGAAGAATATCACAACTTTTTAAAGCAGTATGAATCACAAGGTCATATGATGATGGTACCTGCAAAGGAAAGAATTACACAAAATGTTTATTACTTACCTCATCACGCTGTTGTTAGGCCGTCGAGTCCAAGCACGAAGTTACGCGTGGTCTTCGACGGAAGTGCTGCACCTGAAAAGGGAAAATCACTAAACGATGAACTTCTTATTGGTTATTCTCTTCAACAAGACATCAGAGATCTAAAAAAGTGAGCCGTCACGGGACGCCTGGCAGATGTGAAACATCGCCATTATTTTGTAAAAGTAATATGCAGAAAAGAACATATTGTAATAGGAACTAAATATGTCATAATGATAAAATAAAATATTACTAATTATTAAAATAGTAGTCTATATGCAGTACACACACACACACACACACACACTACATATAGTACACACTACTGCATATAGACTGTATATATATACCATCGTATAGCGTGGCGTGGCGACGCGTCGCCAGGCGTCGCCAGGCCAGAAATCTGTTTTACGTGCGGCTATAGATGTTTCACATCAATAACTCGATGGAGACAACACAAAATTTGTTTAGTAGCAGATATTCGTCAGATGTACCGTCAGATTTTGGTGTCTAATGATAACGTTGATTACCAACAAATTTTAAGGCGAGAATCTCCAGCACAGCCTATGAAGGAATATAGACTACTTACCGTGACATATGGAACTGCTTGTGCACCATTTTTAGCCATTCGCACTCTTCACCAGTTAGCAGATGATGAAAGGAAAGATTTTCCAATTGAAGCTGAAATCTTGAAGGATGACGTATACATGGATGATCTGTTGACGGGGGCTTCAACAACGGATAAAGCTGTAAGGCTACAAAAAGGGTTGACCGAACTATTGTCTCGCAGTGGATTTCCTTTACACAAGTGGTCATCTAATAGTAAAGTAGTGTTGTTACAAATCCCCAGTGTTGATACAGATTCTCAAAGTGCAGTAAATAATAAAGTTTAAGACACAATCAAAACATTAGGTATCACGTGGAATTCTGAAACTGATAATTTTGAACTTAATTTAAATTTAAAGCACAGTAATAACCAAATAACAAAAAGAAATGTATTGTCTACTATTGCAAAATCCTTCGATCCCCTAGGTTGGCTAACACCTGCAATTATACTACTGAAAATATTTATGCAAAAATTGTGGTTGGCTGGCTTAGATTGGGATGAAGAGTTACCTTCTGATCTTAGGGAGGAATGGATCACTTACCTTGATCGTTTCACACGCATTGAAGCCATTCAGTTCCCACGATGGCTTGGAGTCTCCGACGACACAACTAAACGGGAGCTGCATGGATTCAGTGATGCCTCTTGTGCTGCATATGCTGGAGTGGTGTACCTCAGAGTTTTAAAAGATGATGACGTAAGTAACGTTTACCTTGCACTTGCAAAATCAAAGGTTGCCCCAGTTAAACAAATTTCCTTGCCACGTCTGGAACTTTGTGGCGCATTACTCGTAGGAAAAATGATCCATCATGTTAAAAATGTTTTAAATATCCCTGACGATGATGTATATGCCTGGACGGATTCTACCATAGTTTTGTCTTGGCTGCGTAAAACACCAAATACATGGACTACATTTGTTGCAGACCGCACTTCAGAAATTTTGACATTCACGAGTACTAATCAATGGCATCATGTTAGTTCTGCAAACAATCCTGCTGATTTAGCTTCACGCGGATGTTACCCATATGATCTACAGCAGTCAGAACTGTGGTGGAATGGCCCTCACTTTTTATGTCACTCAAACGAAATAGAAAATTCTCATTTTGATATGCCTCTTACTGATCTGGAAAAGAAACCTACTAAATTATTATCTTATGTTAATGTTATCAAAAGCGACGATGCAATTTCTTTCCTAAAACGATTTTTCACACTGTCAAAATTAATTCGAGTCACTGCACCTTGCACCGTAACAAAGGCCATTAATCTGGAATTGGTAACTGATCTCACTTCTGCAGCTTTTATCGCAGCCTTTCGGCGTTTTACGGCTCGACGTGGTCACTGCAAAGAGATTTGGAGCAATCATAGAACAAATTTCGTGGGCGCCTCACGTGAATTGGATCTGATATTCAAGAATTCACAATCAACAGCTCTTAACTGAGATTTCTGAACTTCTTGCTAATGATTTTACCCAATGGAAATTTATACCACCTCGAGCGCCACATTTCGGCGGTATTTGGGAGTCCGGGGTGAAAAGTGTCAAAGGGCACTTGAAACGAGTTATCGGCCAAGCGTTTCTCACTTACGAAGAGCTCTCTACTCTCTTATGTCAAGTCGAAGCTTGTGTAAATTCCCGTCCTCTCACCCTTATCGATTCCACTCTAGATGAACCTCCGTTAACACCGGGTCACTTTCTCGTCGGTGAACCCCTAATCGGTGTTCCCGAGCCAACTTTGCTTGGCGTTAAATTAAGCCCTTTGAAGCGATGGCATGTAATTCAACGTATGGTGCAATGTTTGTGGCGGCGTTGGCAAAGCGAATATTTAACGACATTGCAACACCGTTACAAATGGAACACAAACCCACCTGATCTACCTCTTGGTACTATTGTGCTAGTTAAAGATGACATGCTTCCACCTGGAAAATGGCTTTTGGGACGTATCATTCAGAAACACCCGGGTGCAGACGGCATAACCAGAGTTGTGACTTTACAATATAAAAGTAACGTATTCAAACGACCAATCGTAAAATTGTGTCCGCTGCCCCTGGATGAACCTGATCCACAGTAATTTAAGTTTTGTTTATTGTTATTTTATTTGCTTTGCATATCTTAAGGACTTTAGTCGTCCTTGGCCGGCGGTATGTTAAATTCATAACGAGCGTTGTTTGACTTTGAGTTTTAGTTCACCGCACTAGATGGCGCTAGTGGCAAATTTAGAAGTCGGTGTTAAGGTCTCACCTTCTAGCTATATAAGATTTTCTGAACCCTTGTAAATTGAAGTGTTCTCAAGAGTGTTACTGCAAGTGAAAATAAAAGTGTTACAACAGTGTGAGTGTCTAAATAATCACTTGCAATATACAAACATTTCAGTTTAAATTGCGTTACACACATATGTAAGTGTGGAATTGAACTCTGGTACCGATGATAAGATTCAGCTAGTGTTATGGGTACCAGTGATCTTCTGTTGTCTGGTCAGTTAGTAACGTAGTCTCTAGGAGGAGCGTGGTGGGGTGCGAGGTTCGGAACCTCCGCGTGGTGCACCCTGGGCAACGGCGACGGTAGCGCCTCTTCCGCTAAGTAGGAGAGACGCTGCCGCCTACGGCCAATTCCGAGCCGAGGTGGGAGAATGACCCTTCTGAGGGTTGTTTAGAGGCTTTCCGCGTGTTCCTCCGCTAAGCAGAGGACACAGGGGAGAGTATTGTTGGGGCGGGCGGTTTCTCCATCGCTGGCTTTGATCAGAGGTGATAGACAATGAACTGATGCAGTCTACCGTTCGACCAAGTCGTAAGTCTGACTGGCAGCAGTGAGAAACAACGGCTCTTTGAGGGCTACGAGGAAGGAACCTCTATAAAAAACCTCGGGGCGGACGGACTCGGTCTGATGCAGACCCCGTCCGGCCCAACCGTAATCCTGAACGGACAGGACCGGTGGCTCTGCGGACTCACGAGGACGAAAACCTCTATAAAAAACCCCAAGCCCACGCTCTGACGCCTGGCAATGGGCTGAATCGCTGGAGGGAGTTCAGTGCCAAGGGCGTCTTGTTATTGTCGGAGGACACTAAACTCAAATTATGACATGGGCAAACAAAAGGTGAAACCTACCCAGGAGGGTCCCAGACGCACTGCGCCTGGGGAGTCCCTCCCGGAGCCAGTCGGCTCCGGCAGCTCCCAGTCGTATTCTGGGGGGAGCAACCGATGTCAAGCCCGCCCGTCGCCGAGCGGTAAATCCGGTGACCAAAACATCGCGAAGGACGCGCAAAGACGTGAGGCAGTGTTGGAGTCTGACACTGCCTCAGAAAGGAGTGGTGCATGCACCCCGAAAGTGTCAGCAGCGGAGCTGTATAAACAGGTTCCCCAAAAGAGGAAAAGGCGCCAACGAGGAGAAAGAAACGTGACTGAGACGGCCTCTAGCGATGAAGCTACCTCAATTAGAGTTGGTACAAGTCGTCGCGGGGCGCGCGGAGGAGGCCGACCTCGGAAGGCAATTCGGGTCGACCAGGAAAGGCAGATTGACGGATCTGTGGCATCAAAGAGGGCTGAAGATGAATTATTGCTCAAGGCCCTTTTTGAAAAGGTTGCATCTGATAGAACCGTTGATGCAAAGGACGTACACCTGGAGGAACTACGCGTTAGGGTGGGGAATCCCGTGGAGCAATTTGAAAAGGCAATCGGCTTAGCCGATTGCTTACTTCACACGTCCCAAGAGTCCGGAGGCCTCAAGCAGGAAACCCTGATAGCAGTCGTGCGCTCCATGGTTGAGGCGGGAAGACTCCTAGTGGTCGAGCATAAGGCCCACGAAAGGGAGAAAGCCCGCCTTGAAGAGAATCTCTCGAAAGCGAAAGAGAGAACATGAACGCGTACTAACAGCGGTGCCACGTTAATACCATCGACACCGGTGGAGCCAAATATAGTCCAACTCATGGCGGAGATGGAGGAGCGTTTGATGAAGCGCATCGCTGCGGTGGAGAGCGCTTATATTCGTCCACCTTTAGCTCCGCCAAGGGCAACATATGCGGCCGCTGCTGAGGCTAGCTCAATAGCTCAGCCTGCAGCCAGGGTGGCCAGGCCAACGCCAATAACATCTGAGAAGGCCACCCAAAAGAAGCAAAAGGGAATAAATAGAAAAGGCGGAAGCAACCCCAACCCTAACTGAAGGCTCAGCCCCGGCTGATATCGCACAGCGCCCCCTGGAAGAGAGCTGGATTGTGGCCGGGGAGAGTAAGAAGAGGCATAAGGCCGCCAAAAAAGCGGTCAAAGAGGCCAAAAGGGCCGCCGCTGCTGTGACTGCAGCGCCGAAACGGCTTCGTACGCCTCGCTCTTCGGCCGTCGTTCTCACCCTGACGACGGAAGCAGCGGAGAGGGGCTTGAAGTACGCCGAGGTCTTGGCTAAAGTTAAGGCCAAAGTCGACCTCAAGGCTCTTGAGATACCAGGCGTTCGGTGTAAAAACACACGAACGGGTGCTCGGCTTCTCGAGATCCCCGGTGCCACCAGTGGCCCTAAAGCGGACGCCCTAGCGGCTAAGCTAAGGGATTCATTGGAAGCAGCTGACGTCCGGGTGTCTAGGCCCATTAAATGCGCTGAAGTACGCATCACGGGCTTGGATGACTCTGTCACGGCCGACGAGCTTAGGCTTGCCGTGATGGAGGCCGGAGGCTGTCCTCTGGACAGCGTGAAGGTTGGGGCAATACGCTTCGGACCCAGCGGACAGGGAACAGCGGTAGTCAGCTGCCCTATCGCGGCGGTCAAAAAGATTGCCGATGGACATACTCTCCTGGTTGGAGGTTTCCTGAGGGCGCAGGTACGGCTCCTGCAATCTCGGCCGTCAAGGTGCTTTAGGTGCCTTTCGGTGGGGCATGTAGGGGTACAGTGCACGGCGAAGGTCACCATAGGTGACCGGTGCTTCCGCTGTGGCCAGCCCGGTCATAAGGCAGGTGGCTGCAATGCTCCACTGCATTGTTTTAGGTGCGCAGCGGTGGGCAAGCCTGCCGACCACTGGGTTGGCAGTAAGACCTGCGACACTTCGGAAGGCCAGCCTTCTGCCTCCGAGACAACAACGCAGGGTGCCGCTGGAAAGCAGCAAGGTTCGCGGCGGGATGCGGAGATGGAAATCCAATAATCCATATCTCCGCTTCCTCCAGGTGAACGTGGGCCACGGTGCCGCCGCTCAGGATCTTCTGCTCCAGAGCATGGCACAGTGGTTACGTCGGGCCGTAGGTACCGTAGGAGACTTAGGCGCCGGAGATCGGAAAATGATCTCCGTCCTCTATAAGCGCATGCCTGGAGGTGACAGATGAGGCCATCTGTCACCCTAGCAGAAGCAGGCCCGGGTGGCGGCGCGAGCGCTACCCAGCGTGCACGCCCCTGTTATAAACAAAAAAAAAAAGGGAATATCGGAGTTCCCACAGGGAAGGGGGTCATCTAGAAGCCGTAGATGGCCCGAGGTACGTCGGGGTTCCAGGGACTTCCTTTCGAGGGTATACCTGGTTCCTCGGCTCATAGTACAAGAGACGGCGTGCGGTTTTAGTTGGTTCGAGTCCGACATAGCCACCAACTGGTGGTATCCGTGGGGATTTCCGCACGAAAAAAAAAAAAAAAAAAAAAAAAAAAGGAGGAGCGTGGTAACAGCTTTTAGGGTTTTGAAATAAATATTTTTGTGCAAGCGGCGCTGCTCTAGAATGCCTTGCCACTCGAAATCAGGATTCTACACGGTCGGAACCAACCGCCAACCATCCTGTCCTTGGTCGGGTTGGATATAAAAATGAATAGTGTAGGAATCGGTTGACCGACCAATGGTTGGCTGATGTCAACGATCTTGGTCGCGAACGCATCCCTCCGCGACAGTCCCCAACCGTCTGGAACGCTGTCGACCGACGCGAGTGGTTGGTTGGTCGGCGGTTAGTTCAGACCTTGTAAAAGGTGTTTTACGGGATGGTCTGACTCAAATCAAAAATAACTCAAAACACACTCAGAAACTAAGACCTATTGCATGTTTGGAATTTGTATTGAAATAGATAAAGTACTGCCAACGAGAAGTGATATTAAATGTATACAAAACAGCAGGGGTGCGTAAAATTCGGACCTTTCTTTTTTGGAGAAGTTTTTAATTGTTTTTTGTTGTGGCTCCATCATGAACCACTCTTAATAAAAAACAATGATCAACAAAACAAAATAATAATAATAAACAAACAGTAGTAATTTTTCTATCATATAACTTGTTTCACCAAAAGCGCGTTCCGAAAGCAAATCAATCACTATCATTACTAAACTGACCGCCCGAATGCTGGCGATCCCGTCTTGATCCTAATATTTTCTTTTTTCTTTTGCCGAACGAGACATTACGACAAATAAAAAAGATGGAAAGTAGATTGTCAACACCACAGTCGCTTTTGTATCGTTTTTCGTTGACCGTACTTTACAAACAGTTTCATTGTGCATTATTTAGTTTTAGCTAGTTTCGCTCCGTGGTGTTACCTCATTTACCGGTATTCCTTGTTTTGGTATTATTTATTTGTAATTTATCTCCCTTTAAAATTCCTCGTACCACAGTAGTATTTTCTAAGTGTCTTAAAAAAAACAACTCACCAGGGTGGCAGTTTTCGTTGTCTGCAGTTTCTAAGCCACTGCTACTTGAGCAAACTATCTCTACAGTCTCACCATCGAAGGAAAAGTAATTAGTTTCAGAGATTAAGCCATTATTAGTATAATGTGGCCTTACTATTAACCCATTGACCGTAATATATCCACTACCTGTAATAAAGATTTCGATTATAGTCTGTAAATTGAGGAGTCTGTAAACAAAGCGCTCATAGCCGAGTGACCTGAAGTGATCGGAAACAATCACCGAGGGTAAGCAATGACAGCGCGTTCAGACCTAGATGGGTAACTATTTCTGGGCTGATATGTTATGAGCGTTACCGTGATTCGCTAGTCACGTTAAGCAGTCCGCCCCGATTGTTATCGTTACAGTTGTCAGCTTAGTTGGAAGCCTTGCTTGAAGCTTTGGAAGTGGGTGGCTTAAAATATACAACGGCAAGATTACGTAGCCGCGTAGCCACAACGTGACTTGCCCGTCCCCAATCCGCATCTCTTGCTGCTTTAAACCTCTCTTGACAGGAGACCCGAGCCCAGCAATGGGACGTTATGGGTTGTTGTAGAAATTGAGGATCTAGTAATGTAAAATGTTAAGGGACCAGACGGTCGTAAATGAAAGGCAGTGGTTTTCAGCCAAGTTGCGACTGTTTGCATCGTGTCTCTTTCTACAATCGCCTCGTTATGCCTCGTTATTTTATTTGCTATATTGTTTTAACCTCTGTCTCTCTCTCTCTCTCTCTCTCTCTCTCTCATGTGATCTGTGTCTCACTATCTCTCAAACTCATGTAAATGATGTTACCTCAACGGTGAGGTAACATCATTGACATGAGATTGTTAGTTTTCTACCAACGTTGAAGTTTGAAAAAAATACCAAATTTTTCAAACATTTGAATTTCTACCCAGCCTTCTTGGCCACGTTGTATTCCACAAACGTAAACGTTAATAGAAAACTAACAAATGTATGAGAATGGCCTCTTCCAACAATAAGTCAAGTGTTCAAAATAAAATTCTAGCCAATCAAGATTGTAGAGTCACGCTGATTTCAGCACGAATGGGTCGGCTCGACCGGGGCAGTACTACCTTCAGAAGACCATCCTAAAACGAAAGCATTCGTGCTGTCGTGTTTCGTTGGTGAGTGCGAGACCGGAGGCCCGGTGATGCAGAAGCATCTGAACAAGTCACCGTAATACAATAAACAAACACACAAGATAACCTTGTCAGTTGGGTAAAAATACTTACTTTCAAAAGTTTGTTTTAGAATAAACGTCACTTTGATGGTGGTATGGTCGTTTTCACCATGGTATTTACATATCATTACAGACTTATCATGCTGAGCTTGTAGCTTAGTGTGAAAGCCAAAAAGCTTGGCGCGTTTGTTCTTCATTTCTTCCTTAAGCATGTCTGAAAAAGTACCATTAAATAAATAAATAAATACTTTAGACATCTGACACATAACGCCATCTGGCTTCAAACTAGTTCGTTTGTATTTATATATATTTATCATTGGTTGCGTTGTTAAACATTAAATATGATAACCGAGCAAAGCTCAGTCGCCCTTCGTTTTATATTTTATTTCTCTATTCTCTTACTTCATTGGCAAAAATTTTAGAAATTGAATTGAAATGACATTATCCAATGAAAAAAGAGAATAGAGAATAGAATAGAAAACGAAAAACGTTTACAGCTTGGATAGGGGGGGGGGGGGGTAGATCAATCAAAAAATGTAGTTATAACATTCTAAACTTAAAAGTGAGACACGTATTATGAACTAGCATTAACACGCTGCTTTACCAACGTCTTATTCGTATAACTTTCTTTGCCTTTTTCATCCACTTAGTTTAGGAATTATCCAAAAATTTTCTAAATTTTGTTTGTAAAAGACATAAATAAAAAACCAAAAACTTGTTTTTTTTTAATTTGTCACATAAAATTTGAGGCTATGTGAAAAAAGTGTAAATGCAAAAGTTGTAGATCTTTTTATTACCTACAACTTTGCCAATTTTTTTTATAGGACTGTTAGTTTTGCCGGAAATCGGTCTCATTCTGAATCTCGGTGTCACACTGCCACGATGACTGTCATGTCTTTCACGTTTCCCTTACCCCTTTAAAATAAAATGGTAGCAAAAAGTAAAAAGAAAATGAGACACAAATATACGCCCTGCCGACACGGAATATCTCCACTATCCCGCCTATTTGCTCGAGGAATGCTTCTTGGCAAAGGCCGGGGTATGTCTTTTCGTTAGGGCGGATGTTTGTTGTCACCGTCTGCGCTACCTTGAGAACCCATCCTTCTCCGTCCTCTGGCTCCACGTAGATCTCGAGTCCACAAGCTGAGTCTACGAAGATTGTGAGACAGCCCGTCTTTTTGATCACCTGAGTCAGGCAGCGGATAAAGCGCAGGAACAGTTTCCGACCGCCGAACTGGTAGTTCTGGGAGACTTACCGACCACCATGAGTCCTGTTTGGGATCTTCCAGAACTGATCACGCGGGTCGAACCGTCCACGCATTCGCTCTCACGTACGACCTCACCCAGCTGGTACTCCAGCCAACCAGGATACCAGACATAACTAGTCAAGCGCCCTCCTTGCTAGACCTGCTGCTGACAAGTAATCCAGCGCAGTACTGTGTGTCGGTTCTCGCCCCTCTGGGATCCTCCGACCACTGCCTGGTGTCCACTGCGGTGCTTTATGCTGCTCCGCCACGACCTGTGACAGCAAGGCGACGATTATGGCATTACTCGTCAGCAAATTGGGATGGTATGCGGGATTATTTTGTTTCCAACCCTTGGGCTCAACGCTGCTTTGGAGGTAGGGATTTATCGCAGAGTGCATCTGCCGTCGCTGACGAAATCACTGTTGGTATGGAATATTACATTCCCCACAGTGAGGTCGTTGACTGATTCGATCACGAGTGCGCCTACGCAGTCCCACATAAGCAATCTATGGACCAGGGCTCGCGCACATGGTGACCCTGACGTTGATCGTCTTAAAGCAGCGTTCAATAAAGCCACCAGGGAATGCAAGAGGGCTTACAAAAGAGCGGATGCCCAGCGCATTGCACGGATCGGCCAAGAACTCGTCGCACACCCTACCGGTAGTCGTAAGTTCTGGCGACTGGCCAAATCCGTGCAGGCTTTCCACTGCCGGCTCTCTCTACCATCGCTGAAATATTCGGACGGAACACTGACCCACCAGCCGCAAGAGAAAGCGCAACTGCTTGTAAATCTCTTTACGGCTAACTCCCGAATAGACGACCGTGGCGTGAAACCGCCTACTATTCCAACCTGCGACTCCAAAATGCGGGATATTCGTATCCGGCAAAAGGATGTCCTTGCGGAGCTGCAGTCTCTCGACGTCCGGAAAGCCAGTGGACTCGACGGTATTCCAGTGATGGTTCTTAAGAACTATGCACCGGAGTTGTCTACTGTACTGACACGCCTATACCGCTTGTCGTATACCTCAGGAATTGTCCCGGAGGTCTGGAGAGAGGCGAATGTCCAACCCGTCCCTAAGAAAGGGAGTGTCACTTTGGGGTAAGGCTATGGATAGGCACGGGGAGTCTCTGGCCATCAGCCTCGATATGACCAAGGCCTTCGACAGGGTCTGGCACCGTTCGCTTCTCTCCAAGCTTAACGCATTCGGCTTGCCTCCCAAACTCTGCAGCTGGATAGCCGCTTTTCTACATCAACGCCGCATTAGAGTCCTTTGCGACGGCGCGGCCTCCGACTTTCAACGGATAAACGCAGGTGTACCTCAGGGCTCCGTCTTGTCGCCCACGCTGTTTCTTCTGCATATCAATGATATGTTAGCACTCGGCAACGTACATTGCTATACAGACGACAGCACAGTACATGATCGCTATTTGGGACATACATTTGCTAAAACAGCGGATATTGAGGAAAAACGAAGGGAGCTTGTCGCTGAGCTCGACCTGGTTCTGAGCCATATTTCTCAATGGGGTGATGAAATGAGGTCGAGTTCAACGCCAAGAAAACACAGGTGTGCGCTCACTACAAAAAAATCTCCGTTCCTTCCCTCCAGAACACTCAACTACCAATGCAGGACAAGCTCGGTATCCTGGGTATGGATATTTGCCGGGATCTCCACCGACGGAATACATAGAGAGCGTCACCAAGGCGGCCTCGCGAAAGCTCGGTGTGCTTAACAAGGTGAGACGGTTTTTCTCGCCGGGGCATCTGTGTCTTCTCTACAAGACCCAGGTTTGTTCCTGCGTGGAGTATTGTTCTCACCTCTGCGATGGATCCGCGCAATATTTACTTGACGCTCTCGACCGGTTGCAGCGGCGAGCAATCCGCATTATTGACAGTCCCGAAACTACCGAGTTCCTGGAGCCTCTGCAGTTGCGGAGAGACATCGCTTCCATGGCGGTCCTCTATCGCCTTTACCATGGTGAGTGTTCGGAAGAGCTCTTCCAACTGGTCCCTCCTTCTCCCTTCCTTTACAGGACAACACGTGCTGGACTTGGAAGTCACCGCTTCAGAGTGGAGGAAATACGCACTAGAACGAAGCGGTTCGGCTCTTCCTTCTTATGCCGAGCAGTCAAAAGCTTGAACTCGCTACCAAATCACGTGTTTCCTTCCCACTATGATCCCGGGTCCTTTAAGGGGGACGTGAAAAAGCATCTCACTAAGCCGCCATAGTGTGGGCCGCCATACTTTACTGTCTGCATGCGCGGCAATGATGTGTGGTTTCTCCCACTTTTGGATTCTGCTCACGCTTTCCATCAGGCGGAGTTGAGTCACTTTGGTAGGCTATATATATATAAAAAAAAACTAGATAAATCGTATTTTTCCCTTAAAACCTCCCCCCTACCCCTTCCTGAACTCAGGTCGCCGGTAAATTATTTTCAATTTCATTTTTAGGGTTCCGTAGCCAAATGGCAAAAAACGGAACCCTTATAGATTCGTCATGTCTGTCTGTCCGTCCGTATGTCACAGACACTTTTTTCCGAAACCATAAGAACTATACTATTGAAACTTGGTAAGTAGATGTAATCTGTGAACCGCATTAAGATTTTTACATAAAAATAGAAAAAAAAAAAAACATTTTAGGGGTCCCCATACTTGGAACTGAAACTGAAAAAATATTTATCATCAAACCCATACGTGTGGGATATCTATGGATAGGTGTTCAAAAATGATGTTGAGGTTTCTAAAATCATTTTTTTCTAAACTGAATAGTTTGCGCGAGAGACACTTCCAAAGTGGAAAAATGTGTGTCCCCCCCCCTGTAACTTCTAAAATGAAAGAGTGATAAAACTAAAAAAATATGGGTTGTACATTACCATGCAAACTACCAACGAAAATTGGTTTGAACAAAATCTAGTAAGTAGTTTTTTTTTGCAATACGTCATAAATCGTAAACTGAAATTTACCTTTCATTCAATCAATACACTATTATAAAAACATAGATCAAAGTTGCAACGAACTACAAGAACTTTTATATGATGTTACTTGCTGATACGGAACCCATCATGGGCGATTCCGACTCGCACTTGGCCACCTTTGTTGTAATATTCTCCTCCTTTTCGAATGGGTTTCATCCTACTTTAATTTATTTTCACTTTTAATTGTTTTAAGAGGCTTCTACCCTGGTCTAGTTGTCGCGAACGAACTCGCAAATTTTGTCGCTATTGTTTAGATATCATCTATATTTTTTATTATTATTATAAGTAGTATAATTTATATCAACTTAGTACTATTTTTCTATTTTTAGTACTATTCTTCAATTTTCTGTCAGTGAAGGTCTCATCAAAATCCGTCCAGCCATATTAGAGCCATAGCCAAAGATAAGATGGTAGAAATAGACGGACAGACAATTTTTTTTTAAAAGTGTTTCTCTGATGTACCTAAGTATCGTGTATGCTTTCATATGGTTTTATTAAAAAGCTGTTAATTGAACAATTACAATTGACACTTGAATTTTATTTTTTGTATATATATTATACTTGCTGACCCCGCGAACTTCGTACCGCCAATTCAACGTCACTCAATGGCTGTGAATGACATTGACATTCGATACGCGCGTTTTTTTAAATATGCAAAATTAAATGTATATTTTTTAATATTTCTGAGAGATTTTCTTAATATTTTTTTCCGTAAGAACCTTCTCCTAATAATAACAAATACAACAAAAAAATAATTAGTGAAATCGGTCCAACCATTCACGCGTGATGCCGTGACCAAGGAAAACGGGTTTCATTTTTATATATATATATAGATAGATTAAACTTACTATGCAATTTTTCGGCAAAATCATAATTAAATTCAATGGTAGAAGTCACATTATCAAACACTGGTGCACACCTCACTGTCACTATATCACCATTTAAATAATGGTACTCAGCAGAATGGTCCAAATCTTCCTCGATATTATTGACTCTAGAAGTCGGTATTGTTAGATTATTTACCAGAACTTTCTGAGGAGTGTCTGCAAAAAAAGTTCAAATATTAAGTTTTTTTTTTCATATTTTTTTAATGGCTTTCTGTAGTTACTACGCTAGCCAGACATTTTCATTTTGGTCAATACCTTCACAAATGCTGCGTCAATTCCGACTGACCTACGACCCGAGAGAGGTGACACCCCGGTGCGGCCTGAGTGTGTCGTCTAAGGCGGGTCCGTGCTTCGCCTTTTACTGGGTAGTACGGTGAGAAGCACATTATCATCCTGCCCCCGGGGTATCTCTAGTCACCCTGACATGTACCTCTGTCATGGAGTACAGCAGGGGGGACTCCAAAAGCCGCTGATGCGTTTTTGGACCTCCTTCCGACTGCCGAGGTAGGTCGCCTCGGGGTTTAGTGGTGGGATTGGGTTCTCCGAGAGTCCCACACACGCCTTCTATCTCCCCGTGGGTATGGTGCGAAAAGCATTTCCCGCGTAAAAATAGGTAGGTAGGAGACCTACGGTAGATGTCGATGACAGTAAATAATGTAACACTTACATAACAATCTTACATGTACATGAACATGACAAATCAACTCTGTAAATTTTCCTTTCAACTCTGTGACATATATTGTCGGTTTTATGTCAATCTCCTTATTTGTATAGATTGTGCAAACCCAAAGTCCTGACATTTTACTTGTTGCTTTAATACTCTGTAAAAAAAGAAAAAATGAAGAAATATTTTAGTGATTGAATATGAAGACGATTCATTTGCCTCAACGTGTGTACAATATCAAATCAAATCAAATCATTTATTCTGCAAACACTTTTGCAAATTTTTTTTTTTTTTGGAGCAGATGAGTTCTTAGATGAGATATGTTACTATAGGTATGTCTCAACATGTATGATTGTATACATGTAAATTATATGTATACACTGCCGCCCGCATATTCTTATTAAATTGTAGGTAAATTATCTTTCAAAGGAGGGAGATCTTGGCAAATTCTAACTTACAGTGACTGAATATCTTGGCAAATCCTTTTTATTTTTTACAAATATATAGCTTGGATTGTTTTTGCCAACGCATCTGAAAATAATAATAATATTATATTAACTAATAATTATTTCTAAATACAACGTAGTGCTGGTAAACAAAACATAGGCATCTCCTTAGAAAGAGGTTTTGGATTGCTATACTACGCTGGTCATTCGGGTTGGTATAGGGTTTGATTCGATTTCGAAGGCGAGGCTGATGTGCCGCCCGTCAGGGAATCAGAGGTAGGGACGGCTGTCTTAAGGATTCGATCCAAGAACACCGCCCCCGGGCCAGACGGGGTACCTGCCCGAGTGCTGGCCCGAGCCCTCGATCATATGTCGGACCGCCTCAGGGGAGTGTTAGACGCTAGTCTGGCATCCGGACGCTTCCCTGAGTGTTGGAAAAGCGGGAAGCTGGTTCTGCTCCAGAAGCCAGGTCGGTCTGCCGACTCGGTCGCGGCCTATAGGCCCATCGTGTTGCTGGACGAGGCGGGTAAGCTGTTCGAGAGGGTGCTCCACGCCCGCATCGTCCGGCACCTGCGCGAGGTGGGCCCCGATCTGTCGGACGCCCAATTTGGATTCCGGGAGGGGCGTTCGACGGTCGACGCGATTCTGCGCTTGAAGGCCGCGACCGAGCAGGCGGTGGGCTGCCGCGACGTGTTGTTGGCGGTGTCGTTGGACATCGCCAACGCATTCAATAGTCTGCCATTCAGCTGCATCAGGGCCGCACTCCAGTACCACGGAGTGCCACAGTACCTGAGGCGGCTAGTGGCAGACTATCTGACGGAGCGTACTGTCATGTACGAGGACCGAGAAGGAGTTTTGAGACGTCGGGCCATGTCGTGCGGTGTTCCACAGGGGTCTGTCCTCGGACCACTCCTGTGGAACATGGGATACGACTGGGTCCTGCGAGGGCGTCTCCCCCCCGGGGTCGGTGTAATTTGCTACGCCGACGACACTCTTGTGACAGCCCGGGGGGCGACCTTCGAAGAGGCGGCACGCCTGGCCACCACAGGAGTCTCCCTGGTGGTCGGGCGCATTGAGGCGGTGGGTTTGCGGGTGGCCCTAGAAAAGACGGAAGCCCTACTTTTCCATGGGCCCCGTCGTGGTCCACCCGCCGGCGCCTACATCGAGGTCAACTCGGTCCCCGTACCGGTCCGGGCCCACTTGAAGTATCTGGGTCTGGTCCTCGACAGTAGGTGGCTCTTCGACGAGCACTTCCAACAGCTTGCTCCGAAGCTGATCGGCACTGCCTCCTTCCTTGGGCGTCTTTTGCCCAATCTGGGAGGAGCCAGTGTCGCCACGAGGCAGCTGTACACGGGGGTTGTCCGGTCTATGGCACTCTACGGTGCACCGGTGTGGGCGGCGGCTCTGACCGAGCAGAATAGGGCGCGCCTCAGGCGGCCGCAGAGAACTCTGGCGGTCAGAGCCATACGGGGTTACCGCACCGTATCGACGGAGGCGGCGTGCGCCCTGGCCGAAACACCCCCGTGGGATTTGGAGGCGGAAGTGCTCGCCGACGTTTATCGGCGAGTGGCTAACTACCGGGCGGAGAGTGGTGGAGTTGGACCTCCGCCCGAGGACGTGCGCGAGTGGCGCGAAGCCGCTCACCGAGCCACGATGGATCGCTGGTCGGTCCGGCTGGAGACTCCACGTGCTGGCTTCGCCACCGTAGAGGCGCTTCAGCCGGTCATCGGCGAATGGGCAGTGCAGCAGCACGGGACCCTTACCTTCCGACTGACGCAGGTTCTTTCCGGGCATGGTTGCTTCGGAAAGTATCTGCACTCGGTCGCCAGGAGGGAATTGAGTCCCGCCTGCCACCACTGCGACTGCAGTGAGGATTCGGCTCATCACACGCTGGCGGTCTGCCCCGCATGGGAGACGCAGCGCTGGGTCCTCACTGCAGTCATCGGAGGGGATCTCTCACTGCCGGCCGTCGTTCGTTCCATGGTCGGCAGCGAGAGCTCATTTACCGCGGTCGCAACCTTCTGCGAGGACGTAATCACGCAGAAGGAGGCGGCGGAGAAGGCCCGGGAGGACGACATCCAATCGGACCAGATTCGCCGCCGGCGACTCGGGCGGCGGAGGCGCGAACATCTGCGCCTCATGCCGCCTTGAGGTGGCCGCGGGTGGACGGGACGGGTTTTCCCTTCACCCGCATTATGTGGCCAGCCGCGAGGGGGCGGCGTCGGTGTGTGCCGGACGCCGCCTAAGAGAGGGTCGTCGTACAGAGACGGTACCCGCATCAGGAGCGGGCAGGCGCTGGAGAAGTTCAGAAGGAGATCCCACCCTGGACTGCTCCTACTCCTAAACGGAGAAGCGCGGAGAGGGCACACTGTGTGGTTTTTAGTCGGTTCAAGTCCGACACACCACCCCGCCGTAACCCCCGGTGGGGTGACGGTCCATGATGATTTACCACACATAAAAAAAAAAAAAAAAAAAGGGTTTGATTCGATTTCCAAGGGATTAAGGGCTTATGGGTGGCCTAGATACGGAGGCCCTGTTGTTCCATGGGCCTTGTCGTGGTCCGAGCCCCTGCGCCTGTATCGCGGTCAATTTGGTCCTCGTACCGATTCAGGACCTGATGTAGTATCAGGGCCTGATCCTTGACAGTAGGTGGCTCTTCGACGAACACTTCCGGAAGCTTACTCTGAAGCAGGTCGACACTGCCTTGTGCAACTTTTGCTCAATTTGCGTGGACAGTGTCGTGACAAGACAGCTGTACATGGGGATTATCCGGTCTATGCCACTGTTCGGTGCACCAGTTTGAGCGGTGGCTCTGACCGTCCAGAATAGGGCTAGCCTCTGGCGCCTACAGAGGATATTTTTCAAACTTTCACTTGTATCTATTTACTTATTTATTCTATGAATAATTATTTAAGTACTAGTTTTAGTTTTTAGCGTCTATGTCGCGGTAAAAAGTAGCTTATGTCTAGCTTTCTCAGGCTTTAGACTATCTGGGTACAAAGTTTGATCTCAATCGATGCAGTGGTTTTTGAGATTATAGCGAACAGACAGACAGACATAAGCGGCGCAGGACTTTATTTTATAATATGTAGTGATACTTACTGGAAATAGTTAATATTAAAAGGATAATTTACTCTAAGCATTAGTTCTTCGCTTTCTGGTACAACGGCCTTTGCTGGATTTTCCAGGGTTTGCTCACATGATATAGAATTGTCCTTATGTACTGTTATATTAAATATTACTTCTGAAAATATAATAAGTTGAAGTTGAATACGGTGAAGAGTGGTGGCCCTAGACTAATCTATACAAATAAATGAAATTAAAGTGTCTGTATGTAATATCAAATGAACAGCTTTTTACTAAATGCATGTAAAAGTATGTACGGTAGGTACTAACTTCAAAATAGCAATTTTTCTCATTTTTGTCTGTCTGTCCGTCTGTCTGTCTTTTTGTTCCGTGTAATCTCTGGAACGGAGGGGCGGATAGAATTGGATGGTGGTCTCTTGACAAAAATGTTCAAAATTGCATTTCTGATGTAGGTACCTACCGTATTTATACTCTGTCCATTCCTTTATTATCTTTTTGACAGTTCAACAAATTTCGGAATTAGTGACTTGACCACACGTCACTGATTCGATTTGAAATCAAAATCAATCGATATAATATTCTTTAAGTCAGTATTGTAAATAAATAAAATGTGCACTATTATGATAAATAATTGGCCCAGAACAAAGAAAATTTCTTAACACAGTCACTTGAAGGTCGGTTTAGTAAGTATTATGTAATTCTTTCAAATGTATTTTCTCATAACTCTGGATTTCAACGTTTTAACCACGCGTTTCAAAGTAAGATTTTACTAACGCGTGCATAGTTACATTTTAAGTCAGTGGTCCAAAAATAAATTAATTAATGCACAGAATTATTGTTCTTTTTTCTAAGTTTGAACTTAAATTCCAAAATTTCGACATAATTCCTTGCAAATAATCAATCTTGAAGTCATACTATTTTACTTTCCTAATCGTTTTATTAAATTTACAGAAACAATACTACATAATAATACAACTAATACATGAAGTCAAATTATTTTGATCATAATTATATGATAGACTAGCTTTTGCCCGCGACTTCGTCCGCGTGGAATAGTGACTTCCGGCAGAAAAGTATAGATATCTGTGCCCGCGACTCCGTCAGCGTGCAACTCCTTGTGTGTTATTAAGTTAATGTATTGGTAATATTGTTTAGATCACGTTCACATGAGGCATAAGTACCTATAGAACGAAAATACTTCAGCGCAAAGCTTCCGGGTAAACTATATTGAAAGTTGACCCGTCCGGCACGTGAACATAAAGATTTCTAGTACTGCTAACATGGGAAAGAGCAACGTTTATATGACCATGCGAGAAACAACTGACACCGAAATCTACTCCGGCAACACGAAAAGTCTGTCCTGAGCCATTGATATATAAAAACCCCAAGATGCACAGTCTCAAACAAAAGCGGCATACGAAACTATCCTACTTAGTCATTGATGTATAAAACTATCAATGTGGGTAGTTTTAGTTATGCTATAAACATATCTTTTGCAAATTCAACCTTACGCTCATTATTTAAAGTTTTTATTACAAAGCAGTGTTCATAGACCAATCAAATTTTACGACCGAAGCTAGCCGGTGTTCGGCACTTGATTTTAAAGGTTGGGTTATTCCTAGTGGACTGTAGGGCTGGTTTATCGTTCGCAATAATAAGACGCCACTAATTCGCACTGCCACAGTGATTATTTTATTTGTTTAAAAACGTACGTACGGCACGTTGACAAGCTGCAGAGGGAAGGAAGTTACAACAGTGTTGACACACTTAAAAAATTACATTTTAATGTTGGTGTTCCCAACATGCTCCGGCTCAGGGAAAATGGAAGCCAAGTATAAGAATACAAAATAATGACTTCTACATTTTCACAGCCATTAAATGAGTTCAAAACAGTGCCAGTTATGAATAGGAATATGCAATAAACTAATTAGGCACTGCAGTTTACAATTTGTTAACATAATAAACATTGGTATTATTATTAGGTTTACATAGAAAGTAATGTTATTCTTACACAAAATTAATTGCAATCTATTGGTAACAAACAGACTTTGGTTACAGACCGTCTGTGTACTCTGCCATTTGCAGTTTTGACTGCAACGGCTCTGACCAAATTATCTGTGCCAGGAAAAACATCAATTATCCTTGCCATTGGCCAATACATGGGCTGAGTATTATCTTCCTTAAGAATAACTAAAGACCCAATTTTTAAATTAGGTAATACATTTCTCCACTTCGGTCTACATTGCAAAGTATTCAAGTATTGATTACTCCATGTTTTCCAGAAAGATTGCTTCATACTGTTACATATATCCCAGAATTTCAATCTATTACAAGGTATTTCAGATACATTTCTTTCTGGGCATGAATTTAAAGTAGTTCCAATTATAAAGTGACCAGGAGATATATATGAAAAATCATTAACATCATTAGACATTGGTATGAGCGGTCTGCTATTCAGTACCGCTTCTATTTCACTTATTACAGTTGACAACTTTTCATAGGTAATTATTGCCCTTTGAATAGTTCTCTTTAATAAGAATTTGGTACTTTTTACCGCTGCTTCCCAAAGCCCAGCAAACACAGGCGAATAGCAAGGAATAAAATGGAAAGTAATGCCTTTTTCAGCGCTAAATGACTGTACTTGTGTTTGATGCTCTCTGGATGACTGCAATTTATACAAATTATGTAATTCTGAATTAGCACACCTAAATGTAGATGCGTTATCGCAATATATATCAGTGGGGCGTCCCCTTCGCGAAATTAAGCGTTTAAGACATGCGAGAAATGTATTTGTTTTTAAGTCAGAGCACAATTCTTGTGTCGCTTTGGTAACGAAACAAACAATAACCAAAACATAGCCTTTGCCTACAATTGACCTACGCAGTGAAGATTGTTTCACAGAAACTGGGCCAGCAAAGTCTATGCCTATCTTCTGAAAGGGACGGCACACATTTACTCTATCTTTAGGCAAGTTGCCCATTAATTGTTCAGATGCATGTTTTTTAAGTCTAAAACATATTATACATCTATGAATAACCTTTTTAATTTCTCTCATAGCATTAATTATCCAAAACTTTTGGTTAATAACAGACAAAACCAATCTAAGACCTGCATGAAGGTTCCTTACATGTTCAGATTTTACAATTAATTCTATAATATGAGAACCTTTAGGAAGAATGAGAGGGTGTTTTTGTGCGTATGGCACATTCGCGTTTTGTAGGCGGCCACCTACTCTCACCAAACCGTTTTCATCCAAAAATGGACATAAAGAATTAAAGCTATAATCAATAACTCTTTGATTACATTTTAAAGAATGGATAACATCCTTCATTAATGTTTGTTGTTCGTACTTAATTATCAACAATAATGCATTTTCAAGTTCAAGAGATGTTATAAAATTTTCTTTATTTTTATTTAATTTTGTACGAACATTGCTACAAAATCTAAGTATGTAGGCAAGAACTCTTTGCACTTTGTGCAGCTCAGAAAATCGTTTTAAAAATTCTAGATTTAAGATAGGTTGCATATTATAAGTACAAACCATTGCATGAGGCAGTTCATCCTTGATCTCCGGAAGCTCCATGTTGTCTGGAGGTGTAGTAGAAGGAACATTGTACTCACCATGATGAAGGAATTCGGGACCTCGCCACCAGAGACTATGTAGTTCCAGATTGTGAGGGAGCACTCTTCTGCTCAGGCAATCTGCAGGGTTCTGATCTGAGCTTATGTATGACCAAGTAAAACGTGCTGTATTTTTAGTAATTTGTTTTACTCTGTTAGCAACATATGTGTTTAGTTTTAATATGTCAGTTGAAAGCCATGCCAAAACAATTTGTGAATCCTTAACAGCTAGCTTTGAAAGCAGTAATGCAGCATTTAGTTCCAGCCTGGGTACCATGAGGCTTTGATTTAGAGGATTTATTCTGGATTTGGAACAAAGCAGGGAGACATTTATATTGCCAGCATAGTCAGTTACTCTAAGATAAATGCAACATCCATACCCAGTGGAAAGCGATGCATCTGCATACCCAATCAATTGCACAGACCTTGCATTGCTCATGCTGACACAACGGTCAATGCTAATTGGTTTCATATAAATTAAGCTATAATAAAATTCAAGCCAAACATCATTCAGCTCCTGATCAAGCACAGAGTCCCAGCCGATGCGGGCTTGCCACAATTTTTGCAAGATAGCTTTGGCATAGACAATTATAGGCCCAGCCAAACCTAAAGGATCAAAAAACTTGCTTATGAAGCTGAGAATCTCACGCTTAGTTTCAGGAAGTCCCAGCCGATGCGGGCTTGCCACAATTTTTGCAAGATAGCTTTGGCATAGACAATTATAGGCCCAGCCAAACCTAAAGGATCAAAAAACTTGCTTATGAAGCTGAGAATCTCACGCTTAGTTTCAGGAACTTTGCTTTGAGGAGTGGGAGAAGCAAGGTTTAGAGTGTCTGCCATAACATTATAATTAAGACCTAAAGTTTTTAAAGACAAGTTGTCTCTTTGTAAATCAATATTATCAAAATACTGCCTTTCTATAGGAATATCTTGTAGGGCTTCAACAATGTTTGAAGACCATTTATGAAGTTGGAAGCCTCCTAGGCTTAGAAGTTTGCACAGTTGCTCTTTTGCCTCTATCAAAGCCTCAAGAGAATTGGCTGTACCTAATACGTTATCGACGTACGTCTGGTGCCTTAAAATAAAGGCAGCCATTGGAAATTGTTGACCATACTGTTCAGCTAGCTCTAGTAAACAACGCGTGGCTAAGTATGAACTAGATTTAAGACCATATGTAACAGTATTTAATTGAATACACTCTATATTTTGATCGGGAGATTGGAGAATCTCTCTAGAGTATATTCTGTAAGGAGCAATATTTTTTATCTAAACTAATGGCTCTAAACATTTATTTTATATCAGTTACAAAAATGTATTTATCTATTCTTGACAAAATTAAAATATCAAATAAATAGTTCTGCACAACAGGACCATTCAGTAACATGTCATTTAATGATACCCTTTTGTTTGTTTTCATAGAACCATCAAAGACCACTCTGCATTTTGTGGTTCTTTTGTCCATCCTGACTACAGGGTGGTGTGGCAAAAAATACAGTGGCTCAGTTTCAAATTCATACTGACTAATGTCCACCTTAGAACCATGGCCTAAGTTTATGTATTCATGTATAAAATCACTGTAAAGCTTTAGTAAGCTTGAATCTTTATTTAATCTACTTTCTAAGTTGTGAAATCGTTTCAAAGCTAAATGAAATGAACTTCCTAAAGTTTCATTGACAGAACAAAGAGGTAGTTTTAAAGGCAAGGCCACAGTAAATTTGTTATTCTTTAACTGAACTGAATTTTGAAAGATTTGTTCACATGTGTCATGTTCAGCTATTTTCTCTGGAAACAATTCAGGGACACTTTCTGTTTCCCAAAGATTGGCAATGCTATTGTGAAGCTCTGTGTCACAGCTATTGCAAAGTAATGTGACTGGATTATTAGTGAAAGAATAAGGCAGGTTACCTCCTATTATATGACCAAAGTGAGTACTCAAAAGTGTGGGTGCAGACGCATTGTGGTGCTGTAAATGTGAAGGCTCAGGAGTTCCTCGTGCAGATATTGGTAGGGCAGAATTTAGTGGGACAACTGGCTCACGGGTCAGCAGCTGGAAAAATACATCAGCACCTATTAATAAATGTATATCACTTGGCTTGTGAAAATCTTTATCAGCAAGGCTGATATTCGCGGGCAACACAAATTTTGATAAGTCTAGCTTTGTTTGTGGCAACCTTGTGGTAATCCTATCAAGTATAAAACATGAAACATTAATACTGTAATTTTTAATGAGAGAGTGTAATTGGATTTGGACATACTCCTTTAAATTATTAATGTTGTTCCCGATTCCTAGGACTTTAAAGTTCATAGATTGTGGGTTTAATTTTAATAAATTAACTAATCTTTTGTAATAAATGACATTTGAGAACCACTGTCTAGCAGAGCTTTGATGTGTACTTCTGTGCCATCACTAGCAAACATTTTTATTTGTGCTGTTGGCAATAGTACTTGAGTATGTATTGTTTTTGATAGAAAGGAAATAGGGGTTTGTGTATTGTCAACATGTATGAGACTGTTATGTCTATCTTTGCATGTAGTACACTTAAAATGATACCTGCATGCTTTGACATGTTTATTGAGACATATCTTACATAATTTATGCTCTGTAACAAATTGAAGTCGCTCAGAGGCAGGCATTAATTTAAATTTAACACAATTAAAAAGTTTATGTGTAAAAGACTTACATAATGGACAGACAGATTTATTGAAGGGGCCTCCAGCAGGATCCTCGACAACCTTCATAGCAGCTGGGGGTTCCTTGATGGAGTACATGTTTACCTTTGTTATCTGTGTTGCATTTGACTTGCCTCCAGTTGCATTCTCAAGAGCAACAGCTCGTTCGTCTAGAAAGGTGACCAAATTAGATAAGGTGGGCTCCTTTTTATCATGGCTACACATAATTATAAATTCCCGGCTACACAAAGTGTCAAGTTTTCTTAACAATACTGTTAATAATATAGAACACTTGTTTACATTCACTCCAAGGTTTTGTAATGAAGCTGATTGTTGCTTTATGTCAGAGACAAATTGCCTAAGAATTGTTGCTGTTGATTTGGTTTTTGAATAAGTGGTATTCCACCTATAACCAAATCAACCAAATATTATATTAGATATTTCTAATATAATATTTATGTGCTGATTTTTAATTAAGAACTCATTATTATACCTCATATCTAATATTTGTAAGCTATCATCATAACTACAGTCAAGCAAAGTTAAGTTTTTTATTAAGTCCAACGGTTCACCCTGAAGAAAACTTCTAAGTTAATACAACTTTTGAATCTTCTCTAAACTATTGTTGTTACTTATGAGAGAGTTAAACAGACCCATAAAGGTTCTATACTCAGAATACTTTCCAGTAAATATTGGAACGTTAATTTGTGGTAATTTTGTTTGATTAGATGCTTTGTTGCTAATAATATCACTGGGGTTAGTATTCGGAGTATCAAGTTCCACTAGTAATTGTTTTATTTTTATAAGAGTTTGAGAATATTTATCTTCAACCTTGCCATCATCCTCTAAAGAGGGGTCTAAAGCCATTAATTGAAATAATACATTTTCGTAAGTCAAAAACAGCGATCGTAGACGTTCCTCTTTAACTTCAAGAAAGACCCTGGAAGTTGTGGTTGATACCAAGGTTTCTATTTCATTGTGTATTCTAGTTAAACAGCTTTGAACACCTCTTTTCTTGTTTTTTAATAATAAAATGTTTTCGGTACCTTTTTCGTCGTCAGACATCTTGTATTTGGAGATAATCTAAATTATTAGCGTAGAAAATCACAATTAATATGCAAAATTATACTTGTAAACACAGTTCTGTACGAATTATCACCACAGAACCATTAAATATCACGCAAAGATATAATAAACGCCAAGACGCAAACGATTCAATGATAAAATGGCGGTCGGTCACCGCCGGCGGGTGAGACTCGATCGACGCATACGCGGGAACGCAGGCAGGGGCGATTCTATTGGTCCGCCGGAGATAACGCGGTGTGCAGCGTAGACTTGGCGGCTTCCTATTGGTTGAAATTTGAAATGCTGGACGTTTTGAATTTCAATGTGGTTTGTCGTAACAGGAACAAAAGCTTGATGCAAAAATAATATATATATTCTTGTATGTCAACTCGCACTTTTCAAAAAATAGTGGTCTTGCAGAGAAGAATGCTAAACTTAGCTTAAATATTGTCTTCCCTGATTTGAAGATCCTTTTGGTGCTCGTTTAATCTCGCACTGCGGCAGCAAAATGGCGACGGATTTTAAGTCCTTGAAGATTATTACGATGATGGGTGGAGGACCATGTTCGGCACTTGATTTTAAAGGTTGGGTTATTCCTAGTGGACTGTAGGGCTGGTTTATCGTTCGCAATAATAAGACGCCACTAATTCGCACTGTCACAGTGATTATTTTATTTGTTTAAAAACGTACGTACGGCACGTTGACAAGCTGCAGAGGGAAGGAAGTTACAACAGTGTTGACACACTTAAAAAATTACATTTTAATGTTGGTGTTCCCAACAGCCGGCAGGACAGGACATGGAGTGAAGACGAATATTTGTATTTTTTTTTATTATAATACATTGAGTTAGTATTTTAAGAGTTAGTTAAATTGTGTTCTAAGCCCATAATTATACTTTTATCTGAGTGTAAATATGTTTTTGGGTAGGACATGTGTACATCAATGAAACAAATATTAACTCATCATCATCATCATCATCATCATCAGCCTATCGCAGTTCACTGCTGGACATAGGCCTCTCCAATTGCATATATTAACTCTTAAAATCATTTATTTCAATTTTTCGTAGTAGAAGATATTATCACCAGGGGGTGTCACTCAGAATTCAAGGCACTAATGTGGAGCCGCCGTTATACTTTTCGACCCACAATGGCTTCTAAGCACAAACCTTGATCTTCTAATCCATGTGAAAGTTAGCATGCAGTATATCGCGAACCCATAAGTTGTCCCATAATTAATCGATAATATATACCTAATAGGTAATATAATCGAACACTTCGGCATTTTTAACGAGCGCACAGAGACGCGAGCTACGCGAGACTATTTGAAATGGTAGCACAATTTTAAATTGTGCGCTCATTTTATGAGGACGGGTTTGAGACGCTGAGTGTGTTTCTTGGGTTTTTTAATACATCAATGCCCTGAGCCTTATTAATTGTCATTGCATAACACACCGATACTGGGAATTGCGTCCTTTTAAATTGGAATGGAAAATTATTTGGTATTAAGGGTATTCTGGGAATAAAGACGGTTTCTCCTGCACCGCAACCTGTTAAAATTTGAGCCTTGATTATATTTTGTTGCAACTGGGTTACTTTTAGTTGAGTTCCATTGCAAAGTTGTGGTGGTCTTAAATTTCGGAGCAGAATAATCGGAATGCCAATTTTTAAACAAATTTCATGAGAAGGAAGTCCGGGCATATGCCGGCATAAATATTTAAAGAATTTTTAAATTCTTTAAATATTTAAAGAATTTAAAAATTCTTACGGGTAATTAGTGGCTTCTTGTTCATCGACCATTCTATTTATTGATCTATAAACTTTGCTTTTCCCCTGTATATTCGACAGTATTTTGTTATTAATCTCAGATGCCTGGTCATTGCGAGGAGTTAAAATAGATCTTTCGCATAGCCAAGAATTGTCCCTATTTAATATATTTGTTACGTCACCGTAAACCAACGATATAAGATGTGGTTGAGATTGCACCATAGAACATAATTCAGGCGTCAGAATAAGTTTTTCTTGGTGTAGTTGTGGATAGGTACCTTCACTAATTTTTAATAATGTATCAGAAAATTGACTATCATGCGGGTTATCTCCAGTTCTCACTCGCATGTTTATAGTCAAATGCACCGATTGTATATCACGCCACAAATAAGAGCTTTTCAGGCAAGCCCTAACCTCATCAGCTCGGGTTCCCCGTGGTATTACCGCAAAGGTTTGTCGGAAATCACTTGTCTCTGAAACGGAGAACGATATCACGCCTATCACATTCCTGGTCGACCAATACCACAGCAACTTCATTCGTGGATGGAGTATTATAACGCCAACGCTCAGGGTGTTCCTAAGTTGGACGCCTATCGGCATTTATAACCATTTTATAATTGTTATCATCATCTCGAAGAAGAGTTTTTAATGCCGATTTAAAACTGCATATATACGAATTAACCTGATGCAACATGTTCTGAAGTTGTGAAATGAGTTCAGTATTTAAATTCGGGAAATATTGATTTCTTATATTCGACTGTTCGTTGTAGTCGGATACAAAATATATTTGAAGAAACTTAGGTTGGTCTTCAGGCAAAAGGGATCCTATCAAATGGTAAACCTGACCTTGTATCTTAAAAGTAGACATGATAGGACCTTTTGAGATTTGTTGAGCACCAAATGATGTCATTTGAAACGCATTATTATAAGTGCGAATATTGTCTAAAAACTGTTTAGATTGCACATGTTCCCCTAAAAGTAGTGATTTCAAAGATTCCGGTGGGTCTTCGAATGAAGGCAAATTTATTTTACCTCCAGAACAACAGAAACCAGCCGACTCCTTACTCCACTTTGAAGCCTATTACAGAAGATGATCTGTAATCAATTGTTTTAAGCAAACCCACTTTTATATTTGTCGGACCACGCCACCGACTTTCTAGATTGATCTTCTATGTGTACATCTAAGTTATTAAGACTATGTCGAAATCTGTCTGCAGTATGACGGGCCTCTCGCTATTCGTCCGTTTCAAGAGACCGAATATTTTCGATTCTTAATCTTTCATTAGACAAACTTATTAATCGTTCTTGTCTCAAAGAATTGTAATGTTCGCGTACCGACTCTAGTCGTTGTTCATGCTCATGTTCATCTTCGAGAGATCGAATAATCAATCTATCATTTGTCAAACGGTCTTCATATTGAGTAAAAGTTTCAGATTCTTGAGATAAAATATGACGTTCGCGGTCAGAATAAGAATAAGAAAAACTTTATTTGTCTTTTATATAGATTTGCAGTTGATAAACTACTTAAAAAAATAACAGTACAAAGACAAAACGGTCTTGGACTCAGCATGTGGATGACAGTGCAAAGCATGCCAGCCGCTGTTATTCTGTCCAAGCCAATCATGAATAACATACGCCAAGAAAAAACACAATGATAACATCCCGACCACGAACACAATATAACAATATTCCACATTCACACACAGCAAGGATGCAGTTGTTGCTGCTAAATACAATGCAACCAGTCCAGTAACGTCCTAATAATGACAAATTATAAATTAATAGATAGATGCCTTAAGTATCGAAAAACACAAGTTCTTTTATTGCGTAGTCGCCTCGGATTGCCTCGCTAGTAACCATCTGCTGCAACGTGATTTAAATGGCCCTAATCCTAGAAATAATATGGGTGGGGGCAGGACATTCCAGCATTTGGAAGCGGCTATCTTGAAGCAACCCTTGGTTTTACACAGTGAGTGCTTGGGTAGAATTAATAACCGGTTACGTGACCTTGTTTCATAGTTATGTACGTCCGACGACCACGTGAGTTTGTGATAAAGATAGGCGGGAACTTTATTTTTAATCAGAGACCTGACAAAACAGGAAAGTTTCAATGTACGCTTGTTAAGCATATTCAAAATTCCTTTTTCGTTTAAGTAAGGTGAAATATGGTGTCTTTTGGGGATCTCAAACGTGAAACGCATGCACGCATTTTGTACTTTTTGGATAGCTGCTATGGTTTTCTTAAAAAGGCACGGTCCGTAGACGATGTCACAGTAATCCAGATGTGATAACACTAAACTTCTACACGTCAGCTGTGAGACGCAATTCCCTGTCAGTGAAGGTTTCTGACTCGCGAGACAATGTATGACGTTCGCGGTCAGCAGTGAGACGCAATTCCCTGTCAGTGAAGGTTTCTGACTCGCGAGATAATGTATGCCGTTCGCGGTAAGCTGTGAGACGTAATTCCCTTTCAGTAAATGTTTCGGACTCGCGAGATAATGTATATCGTTCACGGTCAGCTGTGAGACGCAATTCTCGTTGTGAAGCAGTTTCAGCTTCTCGGGATAATACATGTTGTTCTCGGTCAATGGTAAGCCTCAGCTCTCGTTGACAAAAGCTGTAGCTGTGTGACGCCCGTGATGTAGCTCGTCTCACTCTGTCAGCTGCTAATCGCAATTCTCTCTCTCTGGAGAGCTTTCATTGGCTCGAGAAGTTGAGGCACTAACTCTTATAGAATTTAACCGATGTGCTCTTTCCTTTGCCGATTCTTGAGAACACGCATTTCTCATCCTCTTAGCATCTTTCGAATTTCGAGATAAAGATGGTCGTTCTTTTGGTGGCATTGTGTATTTTTAATCGACGGTAACTGAAGCTTGCTTACACTTACGAAATCTATTAATATTATAAAATAATTAAATATAGTATTTATATAATTCAACCGGTTTTACCTTCAGATTGCTTCCATGTCGCAGTGGTTGTTCTTGAGATCTCGGGTTCGATTCCCGGGTCGGACCAAATGTTTGTGTGTGCCGCAAATATTTGTTTCAGAGTTTGGGTATTTTCTATGTATAATATTATGTGTGTATTTATATCATTTGTTTGGTACTCATAATACTAGATGACGTTGTGTGTAAGATGTCCGAATAAAAAAAAATTGCAGCGTTTTTGTTAGTGCAGATAATATTTAAATTATTCTTTGTATATATACCTAGGACCTATTTATCTGTAGGAATGAATGTGTTTTGGAAACAAATTCATTTAATCTCTCGTCTTACTTGTCCTAACATACACCTAGCACAAACAGGCTCACAACACCCAAAGGTATGTCTGGAAGAAAATGCCCTTTTTCCAAAGTGACTCTACTCTCTGCCTGATGGAAAGCATGAGTAGAATCCAAGATTAGGGGTCACCATCCTCGTTGTGTGGGTAAACAATGCAGCATGGTAACCCATACCTTATCGGCAGATGTTTCTGCATCATTCTCCCGGCTTCTAAAGGCCGGGAGAATGATGCAGAATGATTGTGCCTCCGGTCTCACGCTCACCAACGAAATACGACAGCAAGAATGCTGTCATTATTAGGATGGTCTTCTGTGTGAGGGTAGTACTGCCAGCCGGCCCGTTTGTACTGAAATCAGCATTGCTCTACTAACTATTATTTTAAAATTAAAATTTAAGTCTTAATATATAAATAAATAACAATAATAATAAAATCATCGAACCGAAACAAATCAAGTGATTTCCTTCCATCACTCATACCAGAAAGTTTCGCTCCAGATAAACTTACCCATCGAATTAGTAGTACTGGTGGTCGTAGTCGTAGTCGTGGTAGTTGTCAAAGGTTTCTTGCGAAATAAAACCATAATACGCTTATGGATAAATGGAATCAGACTTGCTGCTTCCCGTACCTCACATATAAACACATTATTTTCATACCCAGAAGTCAATTTTACTTGTTCATTTCTTTTTTGTTCTGAAAGAAGTATACAATTTAAATTATGTATGTACTAACAAAAAAATAAGTAAATTCATGTTTTTATATCAGTTGTCTAGTATAACAACTGCCTCGTTGGTCTAGTGGATAGCGTATGCGACTGCTAATTGAAAGGTCTCGGGTTCAAATCAGGGGTCGGCCCAAAAAGTGTTTTGGGTTTTTCTTAGGAAATTCCTAATAGCAGCCTGGAGTTTGGAAGTTTGGCGGTGATTCACGCCCGTGCCTCGGAGAGCACGTAAAGCCGTCGGTCTCGGTTGTCATCAACGTCTATGGCAATCGTTATTGGGAAGTCAGTGCCGTCAAATATACTAACAACTAGTTCAATATTCGAATTTCAATTCTCCCTTAGGGTTGCGGAGGTCCGATGCCAGTCGCTCCGTTTAAAAACTGAAATTCAGGTAAATCCGGATGGACTGAGCTGTCCCCAAATAAATTTGGGAATAAGGCTAGGGAGAAGAGATATCAGTTGTCTAGTACCCTTCTGCAAATTTGGGACTAGATGGCGTTGTGTGTAAGATGTTCGAAAAATATTATTATTAATAATAATAACTTGAATGACAGCTCACAGTAGCCAAACACACTGCTGGTAAACATACTTAGAACATGCTACCTTATCATCGACTGCCTTGTTTAGCGTATGTGGCTGCTGATCAAGATGTCTCTGGTTCGATTCCCGAGTCGGACTAAATGTTTGTGTGATCCACAAATATTTGTTTCGGAGTCTGGGTGTTTTCTAGGTATAATATGTATGTATTTACAAAAAAAAAGTATGTTTATGTATTTATATCAGTTGTTTAGTACCTATAATACAAGCTCTGCTTAGTTTGGGACTAGATATCGTTGTGTGTAATTTTCCGAAATATTTATTATTTATTATATAATTTAAACAAAACCGCCTTCAAAGAAAAACTATTCCGAGTACCCAGATCGCGACAGGTGTACCTATGATATTTGAGGAGTTCTCTAGATTTCTACAGAATCCTATCCTGAAATCCTGGTTTCTTTATCATCGGACCACATAAGTTAACCCAATCGAAAGTTCTGAAGTCTCCTCTTTTTTGAAGTCGGTTAATTTTCGGTCGGTCGGATTTATTGCTATCTATTATAAGAAAAAGCCAATAACAGTTTTTGATCTGATTCGGGTACTGAACCTGAGACCTCTTGATCGGCAGTCGCATACGCTAACCGCTTGATCAACAAGGCAGTCATATTTGAATTTGACATTACTCCTAACATCAATAGAAACATCTGACCAGGCCGCCATGGCATGGGTCACCATGCTGCATTGCCTACCCTCACAATGAGGATGGTGACCCCTAATCCTGGATTCTACTCAGGTTTTCCCTCAGCCAGAGTTAAGTCATTTTGGTGGGCTTAAATATATAAAAAAATACCTCACCTTTCTCATTCAAATAATATTTAACTTCCAAAACAGAAAAAAGATCATTATCCTGAGACTTTGTACATTTAGGTTCTATATGTTCACCCTCCTCAAATTCGTAGTAAATCCAAGAATATCGTATGCCTTCTTCATATTTAAATAACTCTAATATGATATTATTACTAGGTAAGTCCACGTGAAGCCTTCTTCTTTCTGTAAAAAGAAAATCAAAAATGAATTTCATAAAGGAGTTAAACTTTAAAAACAAGATCTCCGTCTGTGGGAAATTTGGAAGTTTCAAAATTATAATAACTTTTTCTTTTGATGAGATGGCAACCCGCCGAATAATATTTCTGCCAATGACAAACAAATATTTAACGTCTTCAATTCTACAGTCTTCAAGTAGTCGTCGTAACGAATTTAATGATAAAAAAATCGGCCAAGTACGTCTCAGGTCTCGCATAGAATAGGGTTCCGTAGTCCACAATGGTTTGTAGATATAAAATCTTATCCAATAGACAATTTATATGTGAACTTATTATTTCTTTATTTTTGTACGAAGTTTTCCAAGTGAGTGTATTTTACAAGTTAGGTTCCTATAACTCTTAAAATAAAAAAGTTATCAAAACCGCTATAGCTTTTCTTGAAAGTTCAATATATATGTGCTACTATCATGATTTTTTGATATCTTTTAAGCCAGCCTTTAGCATTTAGAGGGGTGGGGGGGGGGGGCGCAAGTTGAATCACTCATAAACGGATACCTAAATCGAAAAATGGTCTTAGCAACCTCATAATGTTTTTAAAAGACTTATCAAATAATACCACACGATGGAGTAGACGTGAGAAAATAAAAACATACATGTAGGGGAGGTACCCCAAATAAAAATAATTTTCGTTACTTTATTGTAGCACTTTGTATACGTAATTACAACACATATTCGTGCAAAGTTTTATCTTTCTAGCAGCAACCGTTTGGGCGGTAGGTAGAGGACGGACGGACGGACGGACATGGCGAATCTATAAGGGTTCCGAGTCATGAACTACGGAACCCTAAAAATATGGATGAGATGGGGACCGTCTTCCGAAAAAACATAAAATGATCTCCCAATTATATTAGTGTTCATGCTTTCCATCATACAGAGTAATATAACTATGACAAGCTCATAAATAAAAAGCTAAGAGTAGACTAAGGTAGGAAACTAGACGGGACAACTCCACAGCAAAGAGAAGGAAAATCCTGAAACAAACCCTTAACCTTTTCGTCTGGCCAGAGTAGGTCTAAAACCTTAAATAAAAACCAAAAATAATAATAATAATTTAATGTCAAACAAGATACAATTAAAATATCAATAATCCATGTCAGAAATATGGATATCCAATGTCAAAAAAAAAAAAAAAATTAATATAAGAATGTCAATTAATATGATAAAATTAACATATGTCAGAAATACAAACTAACTTCTAAATAATTTGAGAATTAATCATGTGGCTGTGGAGCAGGACCAGCATTAAGCCATTCTTGTCGGCAATGTAATCCTCTAATTTGTAATATGCTTTCTTACATAGTGTGCGTTTTACAACATTTTTAAAACGTTTCTCTGTTAAATCTAGTATGTTTTGAGGTATTTTATTATAAAATTTAATACAGTACCCCATAAAAGATGTATGCACTTTTGAGAGTCTAAAACGTGGTTGAATTAATTTATCTTTATTCCTAGTATTATACGAGTACTCATGTCTATCACATCTTTGATTGAAGAGATGTAAATTTTTTCGAACACACATTATGTTTTCATAGATGTACTGACAAGGAACTGTCATGATATTGATCTCCTTAAAAAGGCCCCTCACAGAATCGCGACTCCGGAGACTATTTATATTTATTTATATTTAAGCCTGCCAAAGTGACTCTACTCTGCCTGATGGAAAGTGTAGTGTTTTATCAGTCCACCCTCATTATGTTATTATCGAATAAACCAGTCTGCAATAGTCCGTGTTTCATTACGCATACATTACAGTGGCGCAGTCGTTTTTAAATAGTTTTTTTAAACTTTTAGTGACGATTTCGTATAGGAACAATGCCTATCGGTAAAATAGAAGCATTTGAGGTCGGGGCACATAATTGGGACGCTTATTGTAGGCGAATTAAGCAGTTTATAGCTTTGAATAGCATCGACGCGGCGTTACACGTAGCTACTTTAGTTACTCATGTCGGCGTTACTTGTTACGAGTTAATGTGTGATTTGTGTGCGCCCGATTTGCCAGAATCAAAGACATTTGATGAGTTAGTGTGCATTGTGAAACAACATCTGGAACCCCAGAGGTCGGAGATTGCAGAACGGCACATTTTTCGGCAACGAAAGCAAATGGCGGGGGAGACCGTAAGCGAGTTTTTACAGAGTTTGAAGCATTTGGCTAAAACCTGCAATTTTAATAACTCTTTGGAGGAGAATCTCCGTGATCAATTTGTGTCAGGTCTTCACAACGAGGATATGAGATCCAGACTTTTTGCTGAAAAAGATTTAAAGTATTCGCGAGCTGTCGAGCTCGCGTTGTCATTGGAAGCTGCAGACAGAGATGCAGTGACGGCAGGTCAGGGGGTCGGAGCAGGCATAGCTGAAGGTGTACACCGTGTGATGGCGACCGCGCCGCGCTGCCGGCCGGGCGAGCCAGCCTCGCCAGCAGGCGCGGGCGCACCCGGTACACACAGCTCGATGCAGCGTCGACCGTGCCCGCGTTGCGGCCGTACTGGGCATGCAGCTTCGAGATGTCGTTTTAAAGTGTATAATTGTGACAATTGTGGTGAGAAAGGTCATTTAAAAGTGATGTGCCGTAAGTTTGACGGAGAAAGTGAGTCACAGGTGAAACAAAATAAAGGTCAGTTTTGCTTATCTAATTCTAATTCGGAAGACAGAGTGAGTTTTTACAATTTATCGTGTAACAGCAGTGACAATCCGTACTATATTACGCTATATGTCGAAGGATATTCTTTACAATTTGAGGTGGACACGGGTTGTAAATTTTCAGTAATATCTAAGTATCTTTATAATAAAATGTTTAGTAATTTAAAGTTAAACAATAAGCCATTGATCTTGAAATCTTATACGGGCAATTTAATAAGACCGTTAGGTTATATAAATGTAAATGTGTTATATCACAGTAGATCACAATTGTTACAACTTTATGTGATAGATAATGGTGGTCCACCTCTGTTAGGGCGTACGTGGATTAGAATGTTAGGTATTAATGTTAATGATTGTTTTAGTTTGTCTGATTTTAGATGTGATCAATCAATTAAGTGTTTATTGAATGAGTTTCCTGATGTATTCGCTGATGGGTTGGGTACTTGTAATGTTCGAATGCAGTTACATTTGTCGGATAAAACACCTATATTTGTGAAAGCACGTCCCATACCATTAGCTTTACGCGATCGAGTCGAGCGTGAGTTAAAGCGTTTACAACGCGAAGACGTCATTTTTAAGGTAGACCGATCCGACTATGGCACCCCTATAGTGCCAGTTATAAATAAAAATGGTGACATTCGAATATGTGGGGATTATAAAACTACAATTAATCCCCGTCTTAAGGATTTTCATTACCCATTGCCTAGAATTGAGGAGATATTTGCAACCCTTGCCGGAGGGGTGGTTTTTTCGAAATTAGATTTGTCCCACGCTTACCAGCAGGTATTATTAACTGAGGACTCGCAACCGATGACGGCGATCACTACTCATGTTGGTACATTCGTCTATAAGCGCGTCCCTTTCGGTATAAAATGTATACCTGAAAACTTTCAGAAAATTATTGAAGAAATACTGAGTGGCTTGCCTTTTACGGTTGTTTTTCAAGATGATATATGCGTGGGAGGAAAATCTTATTTAAATAACTTAGACAACTTACGAGCTGTTTTATTAAGATTAAAAAATGCAGGTTTAAGAGTGAATTGGTCAAAATGTGAGTTCTTTAAAGATAGCGTAAGTTATTTAGGGTATAGAATTGATAAAGAAGGCTTGCATGCCGTTGAACAAAAGCTTGAAGCTATTAAATATGCTCCGACCCCTCGAGATGTAACACAGTTAAAAAGTTTTTTAGGTCTTGTTAATTTTTACTCAAAATTTGTTCCAAACATTAGCGACATTTTAAGACCGTTGTATAGTTTACTAAAAAAAAATTGTAAATGGTATTGGAGCAAAGATTGTGAGTTAGCTTTTGTCAAAATTAAAAACATGTTGAGTAATAGTCCGGTGTTGGCGCATTACAATCCTAATTTACCTTTGATTTTATCGGTTGACAGTAGTGCCTACGGGCTGGGTGCTGTATTGATGCATAGATATAAAGACGGTACAGAACGCGCGATCAGCTGTGCCTCTCGCATACTCAATGAACACGAACAAAATTATTCACAACTCGATAAAGAGGCATTAGCTATTATTGATGGTGTCACTAAGCACCATCAATATTTATATGGTAGACATTTTTTATTACGCAGCGATAATCGCGCACTTAGTTATATTTTAGGTAAAAATAAAGGCATTCCTCAGACTGCAGCGAGTCGCTTACAGAGGTACGCAGTTAAATTAGCCGCTTATAATTTCGATATTGAGTTTATACCTTCTGCGAAAAATTGTTTTGCAGACGCGTTATCACGTTTACCGTTACAATACCTGCACAATTGCAATAGTTTAGATAGTGATTTTTCCGATGGCAGTTATTTAAATTTCATAGAAAACAACTTCCCGGTTACTTTTAACCAAATACGAAGGGAAACAATGAAAGATAAATTTTTAAATAAAATAGTTGGGTATGTTAAATTTGGTTGGCCAGATCGGATAGATAACGATTTTGATAAAGTTTATTTTCAAAAGAAAGACAACCTGTTTATTGAACACGGGTGTTTAGTTTGGGGTTACCGAATCGTTATACCCAGTAATTTACGTAAATATATTTTATCAGAATTACACAATGGGCATATCGGCATAGTAAAAATGAAACAGGTTTCTAGAAATTATTTTTGGTGGGAGGGATTAGACGCAGACATTGAACGTATTTGTCGTGAATGTAGTGCGTGCGCTTCTCAACGCGATAATCCCCCTCATTCGCCGTTGCATGCTTGGCCGTGGCCAATGGAACCGTGGACCAGGTTACATATTGATTTTTTAGGGCCGTACAAAAATAAATATTATTTAATTATAATAGATTCACATACTAAATGGATGGAAGTTGAGAGTGTCACGACTACTTCAGCGCCAATAGTAATTTCTTGCTTACGCAAAACATTTTCTAGATTTGGTTTACCGAAATGCATCGTAAGTGATAACGGTCCACCTTTTAGTTCTAAAGATTATTTAAATTATTTAGACAAAAACGGAATTAAACGAATTCTAATCGCTCCTTATCACCCATCCAGTAACGGCGCCGCCGAAAATGCGGTACGTTTAATTAAGCAAGTACTTAAGAAGGCCACCATAGAAGGTGAAAATTATGAGACTGCCATCTGTAGATTTTTATTTGCATATAGAAACGCCGAACATTGTACAACACAGAAAGAACCGGCAGTGGCCATGTTCGGACGACGTTTACGAGGACGGCTCGATCTAATACGGCCATCCACTGCCGCTGTGGTACAAAATAAGCAGGGTCAGCAAGAAGCACACTTTGGTGGTGCTACACGCGATTTCACACCCGGTGAACAAGTTTTAGTTCGTAATTACAATGATAAAGAGGTTAAATGGAAAACGGGTACCGTTGTGAGTAAAACTGGTCCAGTTTCTTACACTGTAAAAACAGACAGTAATGATCAAGTTACCAAGCGACATGTCGATCAGCTGATCAGTCACAGAAAATCGCGTTACTCGTTGCCCGATACCGAGGACAACGCAGGTTGTGTGACGCCGTTAGATCATTCTCCTACTTCGGATAAATCGTGTTCACCTTTACAAGTAGATTTAAGCAGTGGGGAGGGGGAGGCAGATGTAGTAGATGTAGATGAATCATTTCATATACCGAATGAGCGCCAACATCGAAGCTATACTCCACATAAAATGGTCCTGCGTCCCCGTGTTAAAAAAGTTAATTAAGTTAATTACCTGTTATAATTTTATTATTGTATGTATAGTGCTTGATTTAAGGAGGGAAAAATGTAGTGTTTTATCAGTCCACCCTCATTATGTTATTATCGAATAAACCAGTCTGCAATAGTCCGTGTTTCATTACGCATACATTACAGAAAGCATGAGTAGAATCCAGGAGTAGGGGTCACCATGCTTATTGTGAGGGTAGGCAATGTAGCATGGTGACCCCTACCATGGCAGCCTGGTTAGATTATTCTGCATCATTCTCCCGGCCTTCGAAGGGCGGGAGAATGATGCAGAATGATTGGGCCTCCGGTCTCACACTCACCAACGAAATACGACAGCAAGAATGCTGTCATTATTAGGATGGTCTTCTGTGTGAGGGTAGTACTGGCCGGGTCGAGCCGGCCCATTCGTGCTGAAATCAGCGTGGCTCTACTACCTCAAAAGGATATAGGAGACTATATATAGCTCTAATGGCTCTTTTTTGCAGAATAAAAATAGACTCTATTTCTGCCCCACGTCCCCAAAGCAAGATGCCGTATGACATGATGCTATGAAAGTAACTAAAATAAACTAATCGTGCGGTTTCCACATCCGTTAGTTGCAAAACTTTTCTAACAGCATATGCCGCTGAGCTAAGCCGCCCAGCAAGTGATTTTACATGCGGACCCCATTGTAATTTTGCGTCTAGCATGATTCCCAAGAAAACAGTTTGGTCTACCAATTCTAGCTTCTCTTTGTTAACTAAAATGTCACAATTACTGCTTTTAACATTTGGCAAAGAAAATCTAATGCATTTGGTTTTCTTTCCATTTAGCAATAACTTATTAGTAGTGAACCAATGATGTACGTTATTAATAGTATCTTAACTCTTATTGTTCCCACGAATAAAGGTATTAAGGAAATAAAGGTAGTAGATGCACGCTGATTACAGCATGAATGGGCCGGTTCGACGGGGCAGTACTACCCTGACACAGAAGACCATCCTAATAATGACAGCATTCGTGATGTCGTATTTCGTTGGTGAGTAGTGTGAGTTTGGAGGCCCAATCATTCTGCATCATTCTCCCGGGTTGTTATTTATAATTTCTTGTAAGAAACACTCAAACAACAACCCGAGTCGGAATTCGAACCCGAGAGCTGTTGATCAGCAGTAGCATCCGATTGACCAGTAGGTAGTGCCATGCTGATTTCAGCACAAAAAGGCCGGCTTGACTAGAGGTGGTAACCCTCACACAGGAGACCGATGGCTTAATATGTTCAACGAGGCACTGGACTAATTAATGTCACCAAAAAAACTTTTTTGCTTACCTTTAAAATATGAATCCAATTTTTGTGAACTAACTTTAATGTTTTTGATTACTCGTTTATCCTTGCACAGAAAGCAATTGTAATCAAATGGAGTTGTCAGTGACTGGGTAAATGTTTGTCCACCTGTAATTTGATTCAGAAAAGTCTGTGAGTACAGGCCTTTATTAAAAACACAATTGATTTTATAATAATATTTATATTCAAGCAATATTTTACTATATAAAAACCACTTGCAATATGCAAACATTTAAGTTTAAATAGCGTTACACACATATGTAAGTGTGGAATTGAACTCTGGTACCGACGATAAGATTCAGCTAGTGTTATGGGTACCAAGTCCAGAAGGAAATCACCTCCCTGGACTCCTTCCAATACACAGGCGCAGAGAGGGTCACACCGTGTGGTTTTAGTCGGTTCGAGTCCGACACACCGCCCCGCCATAACCCCCGACGGGGTGACGGTCCGCGGGGATTTACACACGTTAAAAAAAAAAAAAAAAAGTGTTATGGGTACCAGTGCTCGTCTGTTGTCTGGTCAGTTAGTAACGTAGTCTCTAGGAGGAGCGTGGTAACAGCTTTTAGGGTTTTGAAATAAATATTTTTGTGCAAGCGGCGCTGCTCTAGAATGCCTTGCCACTCGAAATCAGGATTCTACACGGTCGGAACCAACCGCCAACCATCCTGTCCTTGGTCGGGTTGGATATAAAAATGAATAGTGTAGGAATCGGTTGACCGACCAATGGTTGGCTGATGTCAACGATCTTGGTCGCGAACGCGTCCCTCCGCGACAGTCCCCAACCGTCTGGAACGCTGTCGACCGACGCGAGCGGTTGGTTGGTCGGCGGTTAGTTCCGACCGTGTAAAAGGTGTTTTACGGGATGCTCTGACTCAAATCAAAAATAACTCAAAACACACTCAGAAACTAAGACCTATTGCATGTTTGGAATTTGTAAAGTGATATTAAATGTAGGTATACAAAACAGCAGGGGTGCGTAAAATTCGGACCTTTCTTTTTTGGAGAAGTTCTTAATTGTTTTTTGTTGTGGCTCCATCATGAACCACTCTTAATAAAAAACAATGATCAACAAAACAAAATAATAATAATTAAACAAACAGTAGTAATTTTTCTATCAAATAACTTGTTTCACCAAAAGCGCGTTCCGAAAGCAAATCAATCACTATCATTACTAAACTGACCGCCCGAATGCTGGCGATCCCGTCTTGATCCTAATATTTTCTTTTTTCTTTTGCCGAACGAGACATTACGACAAATACAAAAGATGGAAAGTAGATTGTCAACACCACAGTCGCTTTTGTATCGTTTTTCGTTGACCGTACTTTACAAACAGTTTCATTGTCCATTATTTAGTTTTAGCTAGTTTCGCTCCGTGGTGTTACCTCATTTACCGGTATTCCTTGTTTTGGTATTATTTATTTGTAATTTATCTCCCTTTAAAATTCCTCGTACCACAGTAGTATTTTCTAGATGTCTTAAAAAAAACAACTCACCAGGGTGGCAGTTTTCGTTGTCTGCAGTTTCTAAGCCACTGCTACTTGAGCAAACTATCTCTACAGTCTCACCATCGAAGGAAAAGTAATTAGTTTCAGAGATTAAGCCATTATTAGTATAATGTGGCCTTACTATTAACCCATTGACCGTAATATATCCACTACCTGTAATAAAGATTTCGATTATAGTCTGTAAATTGAGGAGTCTGTAAACAAAGCGCTCATAGCCGAGTGACCTGAAGTGATCGGAAACAATCACCGAGGGTAAGCAATGACAGCGCGTTCAGACCTAGATGGGTAACTATTTCTGGGCTGATATGTTATGAGCGTTACCGTGATTCGCTAGTCACGTTAAGCAGTCCGCCCCGATTGTTATCGTTACAGTTGTCAGCTTAGTTGGAAGCCTTGCTTGAAGCTTTGGAAGTGGGTGGCTTAAAATATACAACGGCAAGATTACGTAGCCGCGTAGCCACAACGTGACTTGCCCGTCCCCAATCCGCATCTCTTGCTGCTTTAAACGTCTCTTGACAGGAGACCCGAGCCCAGCAATGGGACGTTATGGGTTGTTGTAGAAATTGAGGATCTAGTAATGTAAAATGTTAAGGGACCAGACGGTCGTAAATGAAAGGCAGTGGTTTTCAGCCAAGTTGCGACTGTTTGCATCGTGTCTCTTTCTACAATCGCCTCGTTATGCCTCGTTATTTTATTTGCTATATTGTTTTAACCTCTGTCTCTCTCTCTCTCTCTCATGTAAATGATGTTACCTCAACGGTGAGGTAACATCATTGACATGAGATTGTTAGTTTTCTACCAACGTTGAAGTTTGAAAAAAATACCAAATTTTTCAAACATTTGAATTTCTACCCAGCCTTCTTGGCCACGTTGTATTCCACAAACGTAAACGTTAATAGAAAACTAACAAATGTATGAGAATGGCCTCTTCCAACAATAAGTCAAGTGTTCAAAATAAAATTCTAGCCAATCAAGATTGTAGAGTCACGCTGATTTCAGCACGAATGGGTCGGCTCGACCGGGGCAGTACTACCTTCAGAAGACCATCCTAAAACGAAAGCATTCGTGCTGTCGTGTTTCGTTGGTGAGTGGGAGACCGGAGGCCCGGTGATGCAGAAGCATCTGAACAAGTCACCGTAATACAATAAACAAACACACAAGATAACCTTGTCAGTTGGGTAAAAATACTTACTTTCAAAAGTTTGTTTTAGAATAAACGTCACTTTGATGGTGGTATGGTCGTTTTCACCATGGTATTTACATATCATTACAGACTTATCATGCTGAGCTTGTAGCTTAGTGTGAAAGCCAAAAAGCTTGGCGCGTTTGTTCTTCATTTCTTCCTTAAACATGTCTGAAAAAGTACCATTAAATAAATAAATAAATACTTTAGACATCTGACACATAACGCCATCTGGCTTCAAACTAGTTCGTTTGTATTTATATATATTTATCATTGGTTGCGTTGTTAAACATTAAATATGATAACCGAGCAAAGCTCAGTCGCCCTTCGTTTTATATTTTATTTCTCTATTCTCTTACTTCATTGGCAAAAATTTTAGAAATTGAATTGAAATGACATTATCCAATGAAAAAAGAGAACAGAGAATAGAATAGAAAACGAAAAACGTTTACAGCTTGGATAGGGGGGGGGGGGGGGTAGATCAATCAAAAAATGTAGATAAAACATTCTAAACTTAAAAGTGAGACACGTATTATGAACTAGCATTAACACGCTGCTTTACCAACGTCTTATTCGTATAACTTTCTTTGCCTTTTTCATCCACTTAGTGAAGGAATTATCCAAAAATTTTCTAAATTTTGTTTGTAAAAGACATAAATAAAAAACCAAAAACTAGTTTTTTTTTAATTTGTCACATAAAATTTGAGGTTATGTGAAAAAAGTGTAAATGCAAAAGTTGTAGATCTTTTTATTACCTACAACTTTGCCAATTTTTTTTATAGGACTGTTAGTTTTGCCGGAAATCGGTCTCATTCTGAATCTCGGTGTCACACTGCCACGATGACTGTCATGTCTTTCACGTTTCCCTTACCCCTTTAAACTAAAATGGTAGCAAAAAGTAAAAAGAAAATGAGACACAAATATACGCCCTGCCGACACGGAATATCTCCACTATCCCGCCTATTTGCTCGAGGAATGCTTCCTGGCAAAGGCCGGGGTATGTCTTTTCGTTAGGGCGGATGTTTGTTGTCACCGTCTGCGCTACCTTGAGAACCCATCCTTCTCCGTCCTCTGGCTCCACGTAGATCTCGAGTCCACAAGCTGAGTCTACGAAGATTGTGAGACAGCCCGTCTTTTTGATCACCTGAGTCAGGCAGCGGATAAAGCGCAGGAACAGTTTCCGACCGCCGAACTGGTAGTTCTGGGAGACTTACCGACCACCATGAGTCCTGTTTGGGATCTTCCAGAACTGATCACGCGGGTCGAACCGTCCACGCATTCGCTCTCACGTACGACCTCACCCAGCTGGTACTCCAGCCAACCAGGATACCAGACATAACTAGTCAAGCGCCCTCCTTGCTAGACCTGCTGCTGACAAGTAATCCAGCGCAGTACTGTGTGTCGGTTCTCGCCCCTCTGGGATCCTCCGACCACTGCCTGGTGTCCACTGCGGTGCTTTATGCTGCTCCGCCACGACCTGTGACAGCAAGGCGACGATTATGGCATTACTCGTCAGCAAATTGGGATGGTATGCGGGATTATTTTGTTTCCAACCCTTGGGCTCAACGCTGCTTTGGAGGTAGGGATTTATCGCAGAGTGCATCTGCCGTCGCTGACGAAATCACTGTTGGTATGGAATATTACATTCCCCACAGTGAGGTCGTTGACTGATTCGATCACGAGTGCGCCTACGCAGTCCCACATAAGCAATCTATGGACCAGGGCTCGCGCACATGGTGACCCTGACGTTGATCGTCTTAAAGCAGCGTTCAATAAAGCCACCAGGGAATGCAAGAGGGCTTACAAAAGAGCGGATGCCCAGCGCATTGCACGGATCGGCCAAGAACTCGTCGCACACCCTACCGGTAGTCGTAAGTTCTGGCGACTGGCCAAATCCGTGCAGGCTTTCCACTGCCGGCCCTCTCTACCATCGCTGAAATATTCGGACGGAACACTGACCCACCAGCCGCAAGAGAAAGCGCAACTGCTTGTAAATCTCTTTACGGCTAACTCCCGAATAGACGACCGTGGCGTGAAACCGCCTACTATTCCAACCTGCGACTCCAAAATGCGGGATATTCGTATCCGGCAAAAGGATGTCCTTGCGGAGCTGCAGTCTCTCGACGTCCGGAAAGCCAGTGGACTCGACGGTATTCCAGTGATGGTTCTTAAGAACTATGCACCGGAGTTGTCTACTGTACTGACACGCCTATACCGCTTGTCGTATACCTCAGGAATTGTCCCGGAGGTCTGGAGAGAGGCGAATGTCCAACCCGTCCCTAAGAAAGGGAGTGTCACTTTGGGGTAAGGCTATGGATAGGCACGGGGAGTCTCTGGCCATCAGCCTCGATATGACCAAGGCCTTCGACAGGGTCTGGCACCGTTCGCTTCTCTCCAAGCTTAACGCATTCGGCTTGCCTCCCAAACTCTGCAGCTGGATAGCCGCTTTTCTACATCAACGCCGCATTAGAGTCCTTTGCGACGGCGCGGCCTCCGACTTTCAACGGATAAACGCAGGTGTACCTCAGGGCTCCGTCTTGTCGCCCACGCTGTTTCTTCTGCATATCAATGATATGTTAGCACTCGGCAACGTACATTGCTATACAGACGACAGCACAGTACATGATCGCTATTTGGGACATACATTTGCTAAAACAGCGGATATTGAGGAAAAACGAAGGGAGCTTGTCGCTGAGCTCGACCTGGTTCTGAGCCATATTTCTCAATGGGGTGATGAGATGAGGTCGAGTTCAACGCCAAGAAAACACAGGTGTGCGCTCACTACAAAAAAATCTCCGTTCCTTCCCTCCAGAACACTCAACTACCAATGCAGGACAAGCTCGGTATCCTGGGTATGGATATTTGCCGGGATCTCCACCGACGGAATACATAGAGAGCGTCACCAAGGCGGCCTCGCGAAAGCTCGGTGTGCTTAACAAGGTGAGACGGTTTTTCTCGCCGGGGCATCTGTGTCTTCTCTACAAGACCCAGGTTTGTTCCTGCGTGGAGTATTGTTCTCACCTCTGCGATGGATCCGCGCAATATTTACTTGACGCTCTCGACCGGTTGCAGCGGCGAGCAATCCGCATTATTGACAGTCCCGAAACTACCGAGTTCCTGGAGCCTCTGCAGTTGCGGAGAGACATCGCTTCCATGGCGGTCCTCTATCGCCTTTACCATGGTGAGTGTTCGGAAGAGCTCTTCCAACTGGTCCCTCCTTCTCCCTTCCTTTACAGGACAACACGTGCTGGACTTGGAAGTCACCGCTTCAGAGTGGAGGAAATACGCACTAGAACGAAGCGGTTCGGCTCTTCCTTCTTATGCCGAGCAGTCAAAAGCTTGAACTCGCTACCAGCTCACGTGTTTCCTTCCCACTATGATCCCGGGTCCTTTAAGCGGGGCGTGAAAAAGCATCTCACTAAGCCGCCATAGTGTAGGCCGCCATATTTTACTGTCTGCATGCGCGGCAATGATGTGTGGTTTCTCCCACTTTTGGATTCTGCTCACGCTTTCCATCAGGCGGAGTTGAGTCACTTTGGTAGGCTATATATATATAAAAAAAAACTAGATAAATCGTATTTTTCCCTTAAAACCTCCCCCCTACCCCTTCCTGAACTCAGGTCGCCGGTAAATTATTTTCAATTTCATTTTTAGGGTTCCGTAGCCAAATGGCAAAAAACGGAACCCTTATAGATTCGTCATGTCTGTCTGTCCGTCCGTATGTCACAGACACTTTTTTCCGAAACCATAAGAACTATACTATTGAAACTTGGTAAGTAGATGTAATCTGTGAACCGCATTAAGATTTTTACATAAAAATAGAAAAAAAAAAAATCATTTTAGGGGTCCCCATACTTGGAACTGAAACTGAAAAAATATTTTATCATCAAACCCATACGTGTGGCATATCTATGGATAGGTGTTCAAAAATGATGTTGAGGTTTCTAATATCATTTTTTTCTAAACTGAATAGTTTGCGCGAGAGACACTTCCAAAGTGGAAAAATGTGTGTCCCCCCCCCCCCTGTAACTTCTAAAATGAAAGAGTGATAAAACTAAAAAAATATGGGTTGTACATTACCATGCAAACTACCAACGAAAATTGGTTTGAACAAAATCTAGTAAGTAGTTTTTTTTTGCAATACGTCATAAATCGTAAACTGAAATTTACCTTTCATTCAATCAATACACTATTATAAAAACATAGATCAAAGTTGCAACGAACTACAAGAACTTTTATATGATGTTACTTGCTGATACGGAACCCATCATGGGCGATTCCGACTCGCACTTGGCCACCTTTGTTGTAATATTCTCCTCCTTTTCGAATGGGTTTCATCCTACTTTAATTTATTTTCACTTTTAATTGTTTTAAGAGGCTTCTACCCTGGTCTAGTTGTCGCGAACGAACTCGCAAATTTTGTCGCTATTGTTTAGATATCATCTATATTTTTTATTATTATTATAAGTAGTATAATTTATATCAACTTAGTACTATTTTTCTATTTTTAGTACTATTCTTCAATTTTCTGTCAGTGAAGGTCTCATCAAAATCCGTCCAGCCATATTAGAGCCATAGCCAAAGATAAGATGGTAGAAATAGACGGACAGACAATTTTTTTTTAAAAGTGTTTCTCTGATGTACCTAAGTATCGTGTATGCTTTCATATGGTTTTATTAAAAAGCTGTTAATTGAAAAATTACAATTGACACTTGAATTTTATTTTTTGTATATATATTATACTAGCTGACCCCGCGAACTTCGTACCGCCAATTCAACGTCACTCAATGGCTGTGAATGACATTGACATTCGATACGCGCGTTTTTTTAAATATGCAAAATTAAATGTATATTTTTTAATATTTCTGAGAGATTTTCTTAATATTTTTTTCCGTAAGAACCTTCTCCTAATAATAACAAATACAACAAAAAAATAATTAGTGAAATCGGTCCAACCATTCACGCGTGATGCCGTGACCAAGGAAAACGGGTTTCATTTTTATATATATATATAGATAGATTAAACTTACTATGCAATTTTTCGGCAAAATCATAATTAAATTCAATGGTATAAGTCACATTATCAAACACTGGTGCACACCTCACTGTCACTATATCACCATTTAAATAATGGTACTCAGCAGAATGGTCCAAATCTTCCTCGATATTATTGACTCTAGAAGTCGGTATTGTTAGATTATTTACCAGAACTTTCTGAGGAGTGTCTGCAAAAAAAGTTCAAATATTAAGTTTTTTTTTTCATATTTTTTTAATGGCTTTCTGTAGTTACTACGCTAGCCAGACATTTTCATTTTGGTCAATACCTTCACAAATGCTGCGTCAATTCCGACTGACCTACGACCCGAGAGAGGTGACACCCCGGTGCGGCCTGAGTGTGTCGTCTAAGGCGGGTCCGTGCTTCGCCTTTTACTGGGTAGTACGGTGAGAAGCACATTATCATCCTGCCCCCGGGGTATCTCTAGTCACCCTGACATGTACCTCTGTCATGGAGTACAGCAGGGGGGACTCCAAAAGCCGCTGATGCGTTTTTGGACCTCCTTCCGACTGCCGAGGTAGGTCGCCTCGGGGTTTAGTGGTGGGATTGGGTTCTCCGAGAGTCCCACACACGCCTTCTATCTCCCCGTGGGTATGGTGCGAAAAGCATTTCCCGCGTAAAAATAGGTAGGTAGGAGACCTACGGTAGATGTCGATGACAGTAAATAATGTAACACTTACTTAACAATCTTACATGTACATGAACATGACAAATCAACTCTGTAAATTTTCCTTTCAACTCTGTGACATATATTGTCGGTTTTATGTCAATCTCCTTATTTGTATAGATTGTGCAAACCCAAAGTCCTGACATTTTACTTGTTGCTTTAATACTCTGTAAAAAAAGAAAAAATGAAGAAATATTTTAGTGATTGAATATGAAGACGATTCATTTGCCTCAACGTGTGTACAATATCAAATCAAATCAAATCATTTATTCTGCAAACATTTTTGCAAATTTTTTTTTTTTTTTTTGGAGCAGATGAGTTCTTAGATGAGATATGTTATTATAGGTATGTCTCAACATGTATGATTGTATACATGTAAATTATATCTATACACTAGCTGCCGCCCGCATATTCTTATTAAATTGTAGGTAAATTATCTTTCAAAGGAGGAGATCTTGGCAAATTCTAACTTACAGTGACTGAATATCTTGGCAAATTCTTTTTATTTTTTACAAATATATAGCTTGGATTGTTTTTGTCAACGCATCTGAAAATAATAATAATATTATATTAACGAATAATTATTTCTAAATACAACGTAGTGCTGGTAAACAAAACATAGGCATCTCCTTAGAAAGAGGTTTTGGATTGCTATACTACGCTGGTCATTCGGGTTGGTATAGGGTTTGATTCGATTTCCAAGGGATTAAGGGCTTATGGGTGGCCTAGATACGGAGGACCTGTTGTTTCATGGGCCTCGTCGTGATCCGACCCCCTGCGCCTGCATCGCGGCTAACTCGGTCCTCCAGATGTAGTATTTCGGCCTGATCATTGACGGTAGGTAGCTCTTCGACGAACACTTCCGTCAGCTTTCTCCGAAGCAGGTTGACACTGCCTTGGGCGACTTTTGCTCACTTTGGGTCGAGCCAGTATCGCGACAAGACAGCTGTATACGGGGATTGGCACCGGTTTGGGCGGTGGCTCTGACCGCCCACAATAGGGCTAACCTCTACCGCCCACACAGGATATTGTTTAAACTTTCACTTGTATTTATTTACTTATTCATTCCACGAATGATTATTTAAAGTACTAGTTTTCGCCTGCGGCTCCGCCCGCGCTTATGTCGATTATCGCGGTAAAAAGTAGCTTATGTCTAGCTTTCTCAGGCTTTAGACTATCTGGGTACAAAGTTTGATTTCAATCGATGCATTGGTTTTTGAGATTATAGCGAACAGACAGACAGACATAAGCGGCGCAGGACTTTATTTTACAATATGTAGTGATACTTACTGGATATAGTTAATATTAGAATAATTAACTCTAAGCCTTATATCTTCGTTTTCTAGTACAACGACCTTTGCTGGATTTTCCAGGGTTTGCTTACATGATATAGAATTATTGTCCCAATTTGGTATTATATAAAATATTACTTCTGAAAATATAACAATTTGTAGTTGAATACGGTGAAGAGTAGTAGCCCTCGACCAATCTATACAATCTAATCTATACAATATATAGATCGATAGACCAATCTACACAATCTATACAATAAATGAAATTAGAGTGTCTGTTTGTAATATCAAATGAACAGGTTTTTACTAAATGCATGTCAAAGTATGTACGGGACTAACATCAAAATAGCAATTTTTCTTATTTTTGTCTGTCTGTGCGTCTGTCTGTCTTTTTGATCCGTGTAATGTCTTGAACGGATGGGCGGATGGAATTGGATGGTGATCTCTTGACAAAAATGTTCAAAATTGCATTTCTGATGTAGGTACCTACCGTAAATATTTTCATATGTATTTAATAAACAAACTGTTAATTTAATATTACAAACAGACACTTTAATTTTACTTATTTGTAGATTTTCTCGTAACATCGTAACGTAGCTACGCTTATATCTATGTATGTAAGCATAGTTCAAGTGGTCGCCACAGCGCTTTCTACTGAGCCAAATGTTGTGGGTTCAAATCGTATATCAGGGTGTACATCATCGAACACGGTACTCTGTCAAAGCCAAACGAGCCTATGCAATACACTGTCATAACACACAATGTGTTTATGTTCTTTTTTTATATATATTTAAGCCTATCAAATTAACTCTTCTCTGCCTGATCCTCATTGGGAGGTGCTTACCGCAACTCAGCATGGTGACCCATATAAGGCCTGATCATATGTTTCCGCATCACTCTCCCGCCTCTGGAAGTCGGGAGAATTATGCAGAATGATTGGGCCACCGGTCTCACACTCACCAACGAAATACGACAATAAGAAAGCTGGCATTATTAGGATGGTCTTCTGTGTGAGGGTAGTATCGTCCCGGTCGATTCGTTCCATTAGTGATCAAATCAGCGTGGCTGTACTAATAAAGAGTGGATGAAATTGTGAATGTTTTTTAAAATTGGAATGAACGAGTTGTAGTGTCAAGCGATTGGCGATTTTCTATGTGAGTCTAAACGGTATATGTGTGAAGATTCCTTCAAAAAATTACAGACTTGTATCGAAGAAAGACGCCATAGCTGCTCCCCTTCGGTCCCGTATGATCTATGATGTGCTTGATAAAAAATGAAGTAGAAAGTATTTATTTTATTTATATTTATTCTTTATGGTGCACACATTTTCTTATTTAAACTACAAGGAGATTACATGTACAAAGACGAGCAAAAGCCAAACCTGAGTTTTCTTCCAGCGAACCTTTAGAGAGAATAGGGGATAGTGTAAAAAAAAAAAATACCTAATGCAGTAAATACGTAATCCGAATGTTATGTACATTTATTTTATAGCAATATATATTATATTTTTAATAAATACTTACATACATACATACACACACATATACATAAATACATACATATATACACACATACATACATACAATAAAATATACAGAAAAAAAATAACACAACAGTAAAGTACATATTATGGGCCTTATTATTGAAGGGAGACATAAATAATTCCTGGTTTCTTTTTGAACACGTTTAAAGAAGGGCTTTTTCGTATTACAAGCTGTAAGGCATTCCATAGCCGCACAGCCGCAACACTTAATAAATTATCATAGCGATACAGGTTTTCTTAATTAATATAATGTAAATCTGTGTCAAATAACATTCTACCATTGGATTCTGATACTAAACGCTAACCAAACAGGTTGTTTGTGTCCAGTTTTCCTTCTCTTCGCAGTGATGTTTTCCTGCGTAGTTTTAGTCTCTTATTCAGCTCTTACGACACGATATATTTAGTGCAGTCACGCTGATTTGATCATAAATGGGTCGACTAGACCGGGGCAATACTACCCTCACACAGAAGACCAACATATAAACGACAGCATTCGTCGTCCATCGTTGGTGAGTGTGAGACCGGAGGCTCAATGGTTCTGTCCTATTGCACTAGGCCGCCATAGTGTGGGTCACCCTCCTGCATTGTCGACATTCAGTGTAATAGATATTCCTGTTTGGGTTTATGCTTTGACAGTGCCGTGTTGCTCAATGCTTAAGATTGATGAGTATGTTATCTCGTTATGACGTATTCAAGTCACTGTTACACATACAATATCGTGATGTACTTTCCTCGTCTTTATAATGAAGACTGGAAGATGCAGATGCATCTCACTAGTGTAGATCTCCATGATGCATTCTCTGTACTTACAATGAGAATGATGATCTCTACTCTTGGATTCTACTCATGCTTTCCATCAGAAAGAGTAGAGTTACTTAGGTAGGCCTATATATAAAAAAACCATGGGTTGAATAGGGGCAGTTACACTTAATATTCTTAGTTCGTCAGCAAACGAACAAAGGAAAACCTACCTGCAAAATTGCACGTTATGCCACTAAACACACAAAGAAACATTAATATACGCCACATTTTCTCATTTAATATTTATATTACTAATGATTTAATTGCAACATTAAAATGAAATACGAACGAATATCCCTGTACACCAGTCACTGCGTACTGTTAAATCAACAACCTACGTAAATAATACATTTATACAACTTTATCCTGTAGCGTTCGTAATTTTAGATTAGGCTAATATATTTGTAAATATTTATGTATTAACCGACTTGACAAACAGAGGAGTTTTTCGCTATTTTTCTACCCAATTATCGTCAAGCCCAAAAGGAAAAGTAATGGTTTTGGTGGTCTAAGATAAGTTTTAAAGATAAGATAGTAAATAATAGAAAGGGGAGAAAAGAGCAGACCGTAAACATTATAAGTGTTTTGTAAGGCTCGGTAGTTCTTGACTCGGAACCCTAATAGATTCGCACATCCGGCCGTCCATCTGTCCGTCCAAAGTGCCAAAAAGATGAAACTTTTCATGAATGTGTGTTGTGATCACGTCGACAAGGAGAAAATTACGAAAAATATTTTTAAGTTGGGTATATCCCCTACAGTGAGGATGTACTAAAGTGAGGTATCATTAGTATCTCATGGCCGGAACTCCACCATGGGACCTGGAGGCGAAAGCCCTTGCGGCTCTGTATCAGTGGCGCAAGGAGGCGCAGCAGTCGGGGAGAAGTCCTGAGATTCGAGAAATCGAAAATCAGAAATCCCGACTCCGCCAGGTCCTTGTGGAGGAATGGAAGGAACGACTTGGGCAACCGAGCGCTGGGCACGCCGTTATTGCGGCGGTAAGACCCTTTATGGAGGATTGGCTCGAGAGGCATCACGGCAGCCCCTCATACCGGATGACACAGATGATCACTGGAAAGGGGTGCTTTGGAGATCATCTGTGTCTGATCTGCAAAGAGCCAACGCCTGAGTGCCACCACTGCGGTGGCCAGACTGTAGATACGGCACTTCACACGCTGCTAGAATGCCCGGCGTGGGAGGAGCCGAGACGTGACCTCGTGGCGGCCATCGGGGTGAGGAGTCTCTCGCTCCATAACATTATTGTGACCATGGGAGCGAGAGCGCGTTGAACTCCGCCGTCTCTTTCTGTGAGCAAGTCATGCTTGTGAAAAAGATGGCGTAGCGAGACCGGGAGAGGTTCAGAACTCTTCCAGTCTGCCAGGCCCGGGAACGGGCCAGGTACCGCAGGCAACTCGGGCGTCGGAGATCGTTAAATGATCTCCGTACTCCATAAGCGCAGGCCTGGGGGTGGCAGATTAGGCCATCTGTCACCCTAGCAGAAGCAGGCCGGGGTGGAGGTGCGAGCGCTTTATAGCGCGTGCCGTGTAATTTTTGAGTGGTGCCCCCACACAGAAGGGGGCCATCTACTAGCGGTAGGTGGCGCGAGGTGCGTCGGGGTTCCAGGGACTTCCTTTCGAGGGTATACCTGGTTCCCCGACTCATAGTACCCGAGTCGGCGTGCGGTTTTAGTCGGTTCGAGTCCGACATAGCCACCAACGTGTGGCATACGTGGGGATTTCCGCACGAAAAAAAAAAAAAGAAAGGTATCATTAGTATCGTACATTGTATAAGGTATCATTAGAAAGGTCTTCTAAAAGCATTAAGAGGTTACTAAGATCATTTTTTTTATTATGATATCCGTATACGACCTAATAAATAGTATGCCAAAACGCCTATTACATTGTATGCGTGATATAGTAGGCCAAAACCTCCTTTCTAAGGAGAGGCCTATGTCCAGCAGTTGACTGTTGAAGGCTGTTGATGATGATGATACGACCTATTTAACTTTAAAGCGCGTTTTTTTGTTAAATCAGGGCGTCCCCCCCCTCTAAAATCTAACTGTTCCGGTCTCCGTTATAAAGACGAGGAAAGTATATCGTAATATTGAGGAAAATAAACAGAATGCCCTTTAATGGTCACAGTGACTTGACTACGTCATAACGAGATAACATGCTCGCCATTCTTTAGCATAGAGCGTTCCTCTCTGTCACAGTATAAACCCTTCTTCTTCCTAGCCTTTATTCCCATGATGATTTGGGTCGGCTACTAAATCAACCAGTTTTACATGAATATCAGTTTCTCCACGGAGCGACAGGCATCGGACCTCCGCAACCCTGAGGGAGAACTGAAATTCCAAGGTTGAACTAGTTGTCACTACATTTGAGGGCACTGCCTTCCTAATATAATAACGATTGCCATATATGTTCATGGAAACTGGGACCGACGGCTTCACGTGCTTTCCGAGGCACGGGCGTGAACCACCGCCAAACTTTTATTCTCCGGGCTGTTATTAAGAATTTCCTATCAGAAACACCCTGTTGTGTAACAACACTTTTGGCCTGACCCGGGATTTGAACCCGAGATCTCTTGATTAACAGTCAAATACGCTAACCACTAGACCAACGAGGCAGTCTTCTGTCAAAGTATAAACCCAAATGGCAATATCCATTACACTGTCTGTTGACACTGTATGTGTTTATGTGTGTGTGAAATTTAGATTTTATGTTTTAATTGTTATGTGCGAGTTCATAGTGACAGGCGATTGTTTCTACCCGACTACGGCAAAGCCATAGGAAGGCTATAATTTTGAGAGGCTATGTATGTATGTATGTTCATTTGTTCCCTCGTAGCTCCTCAAGTACTCGTCGTATCGTTAGAAGCGTCTTGATCGTCCGCCGGTTAAAGGCTATATAATGTGTCACTGAACGTAATGTGGTGCCCTCTAGCGGTTGTTAAATAATAAATATGAAAACTGAACAAATCTCGGTCGCCGAGGTACTACAGATAAAGTTAATAAAATCCACCCGTGTCAACGAGGGCTACAACCCGCTCGAACAGTCAGTAAATAAATGGAAGATATTCGTAGCCTTTCGTGTTTAGCGCACATTTTTATTTAGACCCTAAAATATTTTCCTAAATTATATATCCACATTGTTTAACCTTTTAATAACATTCTCAATAATAATAATAATATATATTTGTAGAAACTGAAATCCACTGGGAACGTTAATGGCTTCATATTTTCAATTGAGGGTAGACGTGAGTTGGCGGGTGAGGAGAATAACTGCAATACTTTCGTACAATTACTTTATTGTAGCTTTCGATCACGAAATACAGTCAGAATATTAAATAACAGCCCATGGTCAATGATTTTCAATAGGAATCTCCACCGAACACGTGCTGCTATCACGAGATGATCCAAGATAAACATGCTCGCCCCACGACCACGTTCCATTTTAAAGGAACTCACGAACGAATGAACGAACAACAATCATCTAGGGATAGGATAAAATCATTTTTACCTGTGATTTTTGTCTATGACTTATGATATGAAAGGAATCGACTAAAATCAATCATTCAATCACGTTATTATTATTTTAAAGTGTTAATGACTTTCATCCCCACGGTCACCGGTCGCACACGCCAGTGGCATGTCTATGTGGTTCATCTCGTAAACCCCAGCTAGGGTCTCGGGGTAACTTTTCCAGGTATAAGACCTGCTCAAGTGGTTTGCTACGCCGCCTGCGACTACAGGTGGGTCACTGGGTTGGGCCCGGATGGGCCGATTGGTAGTACCGGGATACTAGTCCGGAAGGGATGGGTGTCGTTTCCAGTGTAGTGACCTGTGCTTAGCGAGGTCGAGCTCCTAAGGGTGGGAACCCTGAGGAGCGCCCGTCAGCCAGCACAGGGTCGGGTCCTTGGAATGGTACGGGAGTGGTTGTCACTGAGACAAGATCTCGTGGCAGGCCATACCTGTCCGGCGGTCGCCGATGATAGGGCGCGAGTTCGCGCAGGTGACGGGCTTGCGAGCCGTCAGAACGCACGAACAGGTTGGTACTCAGGCGTCTAATGAAATCATCCAGACTCTCCACGCGCAGATCCCTGGAGATCGTCTTGTTCCGCACGAAGCGAGGAGCGTTAGTGAGGGTGCGGAGTGTGAGCGACTGCTGCGCACGCAGTCGACGGCGATTCGTCTCGGATACGAGCGCGAACCAGGCTGGGGAACCGTAGGTCAGTCGGGTACAAATGTAAGCCTTGTACACACCGAGCTTCGCACGGAGCGGCAATCGGGAAGAGAGTACAGGCCGCAATAGGGAACGTGCGGTACGAACCTGGGCAATGACGTTGTTGACATGAGGCTTCATTGAGAGGGTGCGGTCGATGGTCACACCGAGGTATTTCACCGTCGCGGACCACTCGATATTCTGCCCCATGAGTTTCAACTGTGGCAGTGTCACGGTTCCTATGGATATTGCCTGAGTCTTCGCCACGTTGACTGTCAGTCTCCAGTCCTTCAGCCAGTTGGGAAGTGCATCTAGAGTGTGCTGCATCTTGGCAACAGCGTTGGCGCCATTTTTTGACGTCGTGATATAGGCCGCGTCGTCAGCGTAAAGCGCGAGTTGCACACCGTCGGTGACGGGGATGTCGTCTGTGTACCAAGAGTAGCACACTGGAGACAGGCAGCTTCCCTGCGGCACGCCGGCACATATGGGTCGCTCTGTAGACAGGGCGCTCTCAACCGCCACTTGAAAGCTTCTGTCTTGCAGGAAGGTGGCCACAATCTTCACTACTCGACGAGGAGTAGTAGATGTGGACAGCTTGTATAGCAGACCAGCGTGCCAGACGCGATCGAAAGCCTTCTCCATGTCGAGGAAGACTGCAACAATCCGTTCGCGCTTGTTGCGAGCAACCGCGATGTTGTGCAGTACCCTCGCGAGTTGGTGTGTCGTGGAGTGTTCGGCACGAAACCCGAACTGTTCGTCACGTGGCTGTAAATGTGGTGTCATGTGCAGCAATAGTAGTTTCTCGAACAACTTAGACGTTGTCGAGAGGAGCGTGATAGGGCGATAGCTACCCGGTACGAGGATATTCTTCCCTGATTCCAAATTTATATGAAAACTCCTTGACACACAACACATGAGAAATGAAAATTCATACAACTTTCTCTCCCGCTAAAACACGTTAGAAACTCCTTGACACACAACACATGAGAAATGAAAATTCATACAACTTTCTCTCCCGCTAAAACACGTTAGAAATGGATTTTCATACATTTTTTCCTCCCGCTTATTCAGGTCAAGGAAAAAACTAACTTTCTCTTTTCATTTTCAGGGAATATTGACTACTGTTCCGATCAGGTGTAGTATAAAATATTTTTCTTAATTTTATTGCAGCACTTTGTCGACGTAATTACAACACATATTCATGTAAAGTTTTATCTTTTTAGCACCATCCGTTTGGGCGTTAAGGATCGAGAGTCGAGTCGAGTTATAGATCTATTTTAGTTTCGAGTCATGAACCCTAACACACAAGTTATTGTAGTTAGCAACACTGTTATGTGTCTGAAGTTAAGACACTGACGCAACAGTGGCATGTGTCTCGATCCTTAACGCCCAAACGGATGGTGCTAAAAAGATAAAACTTTACATGAATATGTGTTGTAATTACGTCGACAAAGTGCTGCAATAAAATTAAGAAAAATATTTTATACTACACCTGATCGGAACAGTAGTCAATATTCCCTGAAAATGAAAAGAGAAAGTTAGTTTTTTCCTTGACCTGAATAAGCGGGAGGAAAAAATGTATGAAAATCCATTTCTAACGTGTTTTAGCGGGAGAGAAAGTTGTATGAATTTTCATTTCTCATGTGTTGTGTGTCAAGGAGTTTTCATATAAATTTGGAATCTCCGTGCCACTGACATGAATAAAAAAAAAAAACAAAAGAAGCGTGAAATATTTGTCAAATTCTAAGCTAAATTGTGTCATAAGTGGTGTCTTACGTTTTGATTTTATTTTAAAAATACTTTAAATGTTCCTTGCAGGTGTAGTATAAAGCACTGTGTAGCACTCGGGTGAAAGTCCCATTCCTACCTCGGGAGTATTGTGGCCCTAGGCTGCGCCTTCGGGCCACAAACTGCTCCCTCGCTAGTAATCGGTCCCTTTCCACCCTCGGTGAACAATGTACTATTTATTTGGGGTATCTCCCTTACACGTGAAGTGGGGTTTATTTTTCTCGCTTCTACTCAATCGTGTGGAGTATCATTAGTCCGTTTGTCATATTTGCGCAGTCTTAAATAAATAATCGGTTCATAAGACCCACTTGCCCCATCTTCTCTGGGATAAGTACTCGTGCTGAAACTTTATATTCTTAATACCTACATCACCATACGTAAAAAATGAACAACAAATTTTTATGACACATATTTGGGAAAATTAGCAAATATCGAGCCCACCACGCCCTAGTCTTTACTGATAGCGGGTGACGTCGCGACCGCGACTAGTGCTGTGACTAACTATAAATCTATACAAATAAATAAAGTTTAAGTGTTTGTTTGTAACATCAAGTGAACAGTTTTAGTAAATGCATATTTTCATATGCATTTACTAAAACTGTTCACTTAAATATAAGAAATAAATCATTTTTTAGTCTTTTTGTTACGGCTAATCTCTAGAGCTCCTGTACGGATTTTGACAGAAGGAGTAATTTAGGGCATTTATTAAACGATTTCAAAAAAGGAGGAGGTTCTCAATTCGACTGTATATTTCTTTTTTAAGTTTGTCACATCAGAACTTTTGATTTGGATGAACCTATCGTTTTCGATTGGGTGAAGAAACCGAGGTAACTCCATAAATATCATACCTGTTGCAATTTGGGTACTCGGAATAGTTTTTCTTTGTTATTTTTTGACTACCTTCGCACCGCTAAAGTAAGTGGGGTGAGGATGGATAACTGCGAAATAAAAATAAATTGTTCAGAGCTTGCAGACGAAAGGCAATCAGCGTGGCTCTACTATCTGTGTAATATTATATTATACCACTTCTATCAAATCACAGACATCCAACCATTATCAATAAACATTATCCTGTTTTATAACTAAAAATACTTTTCCTGAACTACAAGTAGCAAGTAACTGTTGAATAATAAATTGTTATTTGTCCTTATTAATTTGTGGAATATATCTGTCAACATCATTATCATCAGAAGCCCTTTTTTTTTTTTTTTTTTTTTTTTTTACGCGGGGAATGCTTTTCGCACCATACCCTTCGTGTGGTAAACAAAGGGCGTGTGTGGGACTCCCGGAGGAATCGGTTTACCCACTAAACCCCGCGGCGGCCTACCTCGGCAGTTGGGAGGAACACCAGGAACGCATCAGCGGCTTCTGAAGTCCCCCCTGCCTTACCCCACGATTGGGGTACATCCCGGGGTGATTATTCTCACCCCCAAGGCAGGACGCTGTCATGCCTCTCACCACTCCACGCAATAAGAGGCGCAACACCGAACCGCCTTAGACGACACCCCCCGGCCGCACCGGGGGTGTCACCTGTCTCGGGTCCTTTGCAGCGGTCACATCTACCCAAGATGTGGCTGCAACGACCCTTTAAGCGACGACTGGGGGGCTATCGACCTCTGCCACGTCCCCTTCGCCGCCTCCTTCGAGCAGGATCGGCCCTTTCCCGATCCCGCTCAGCGGACTCCTTCTGGAGCATAACCTTCTCACAGAAGGAGACCGCGGCTTCCCATCCTTCGCCACTCGCCAGCATTGCCGCGATCAATGCTGGCGGTGACAGGTTCCGTCCGATCTGTCCGACTAGGAATCGACGCTCGGACTCCCACACAGAGCAGTCCTCCAGCGTGTGCTGGGCGGAGTCCCGGTCGGACCCGCAGTGGTGGCATTGTGCCGTAACCTCACGTCCTATTCTATTCAGATACTCACCAAAACAGCCATGTCCGGTGAGTATCTGAGTCAATCGGTAGCTGACACAGTCGGTCCTCTCTATCCAAGCTTCGAAGCTCGGCAGAACGGCTCCAACAGCGCGTTGGCTGGCACAGCCCTGTGTTTCGAGCCGTGCCCTCCAAGCCCGTAACGCTTGCGTATGTGCGTTCCGCCTCAGCATTTCAGGCTCATGATCCGGCGTTGTCTCCTCGCCACTCCGACCGACAGAACGAATTTGGTCGTAGACCATCTTGTCTCTGCCGGCCAGAATGTCGAAGGGTGGAGACCGCGCCAGGACCGTCGCTGCCTCGTACGAAATCGTACGGTAGCCCCGTACGATCCGTATGGCCATCAGCCGCTGCAAACTCCTGAGTTGAGCCTGGCAGCGGGAGGAGCACGCTAGGTCGTCAAACCAGACGGGTGCCCCATAGAGGACCATGGATCGCACGACGCCCATGTACAGGCAGCGAACTTCTTCCCGTGGTCCCCCAAGATTGGGCAGCAGGCGATGTAGCGCTCCTGCTACCCCTCGTACTCGGGGGACTAATCGCCCGAAATGCTCTTCGAAGCTCCACCGACTGTCCAAGGTGAGGCCTAGGTATTTCATGTACCGGCCCACCTGGACTTCAGTGCCGTCAATTCGGAGGCATGAGCTGGGTGGTTCCTGGCGCTTACGCAGGCCATGGAACCATATCGCCTCAGTTTTCTGAGGCGCCACTCTTAAGCCCAGCTCACGAATCTTTTCGACGACACAAGCCACCCCCTGCTCGGCGAGCTGGAGCACCTCCTGGAAGCGTGACCCTCTAGCCAGTATTAAAGTATCATCCGCATAGCAGACGATACTTAGGCCAAAGGGCAGACTTGTACGAAGGACTGCATCGTATGCGAGGTTCCACAATAATGGTCCTAATACTGAACCCTGAGGAACCCCGCAAAATACCTCCCTTCGATTTTCCACCCCGTTCCGATCGACAAACTTCACAGTCCTGTCACGCAGATAGGCCCCTATGACAGCCCGCAAGTAGAGCGGCACCTCGTGATATTCAAGGGCCGCCCTGATTGCCCGCCAAGGGAGGGTGCCGAAAGCGTTGACGATATCAAGGCTAACGGCCAACGCCACCCCTCCCGATTGGACTGCTGACTCCGACAGGGAGCGAACACACCTAACAGCGTCTACTGTCGATCATCAGAAGCCTACATCAGTCCCCTGCTGGATTTAGACCTCTCCTTACCAAGTAGGTTTTGGTCACAGATTACCCGGGTTTTCGTCTACCATACCACCCTGGTCAGACAGGTTGGTATAAGGTTTGTTTCATGACTTCCTCCTCTATGCAGTACTGCCCCCTAGCAAAGTCGCAAACGTTTTTCATTCTCTATTCTCTTGTTTTATTGGCTAATGTCACTCAGTCACGCGATCATAACTAAATATTAGCTTTAGCTAATATTCTCTATTACAGAAAATGAAAATCGTTTGCAACTTGGCTAGGGGAGGAAAGTCCGCTGTTTTACGTCGATCTATAAGTGGGAGGAGGTGAAACTTGTTACATAGCCGGAGATGATCCTTGGTATATTGCGGAACTTTTTGAAAGTATCATCAGACTATCGAGTCCATAGCTGGACATAGGCCTCTCCGTTTGTACGCCACTTGCTTCGATCCTCGGTTTCTCCATTCCAGCTCATTTATGATTAAACAAACTTCCTGTATGTAATTTAAAACAATCTACATGAATTATGGTTCCTTAAGAGGCCGGCGTACGACACTCGAAACTGCAAGTTGAAATTTGTTCGTAAAATATTGCTGTCTCTGTTTGACAAAATACAACGTAGATACGAGTGCACCGCTATATGTGTGTATGTGGATTGACATTCATTCGTAGTAATTCGGACTCTCTCGTAGAAGGTTCGGCTATCATTATTTGACTGACACGAATCACACACACATTGAAATATTTTTTGATGCGATAGCACTACTAATTGCTTGAAATTTCTGAAAATATTGATGTGTTTCGTAATATCGAAAATCATGAATGAAAACTCAATATTTTTTCGATTTATTTTGTGTAAGTAGTAGCATAATAATATGAGATATGTTATTGATGAAACAATATTAGAAATATTTTTGTTTTTAAGACAGAAAAAAACAAAATGAAAACATGACATTTACAATGTAAAATATAATTTGATTATATTTTATTCTAGATTAGTTTATTTCTAAAAATAAAGACGTTATAACCTAAATAAATACAGTCTAAGTCCGAATATCAACATATCATTGTGGAAATATGTTTATACTGCAAATGATCTTGGTATACCGTTTGTATGGACAATTCAGCCTCCGGGGGCCCCTTAAAGTACATATTATCTGTTCCACGGCTAGTATCTATTCTGTGTCCACACTCAGGTCGTACCTATATATTTTAACAACAGTGATATCTATTGGTTTTAGTTAAAACAACCACATAATTTCTAGCGATATTATTAAGAACAACTGAAAGTTTCTAAATGTCATGTTCTAAAAATTACTGAAACTAAAATATTAATTGAAACAATTATTGAAACTAAAACATCAATACTACTAACAAATTATCGGCCAATTTCTCTTTTAAGTACTTTATCTAAAGAAAAGGTAATGAACAAGGGATTAATTGCGTACCTAGAAAATAATAATATTCGCGGTCGCGGTCTCCAGCTCAGAACTCTTCTACCCCAATGGTTATCAATGCTGCTGCTAATATGGCCAGCCCACTGCCACTTCAGCTTGCTAATCTGGTGGGCTATGTCGATGACTTTAGTTCTACCTTACGGATTACTTTATTCTTTACACAATCCCTCAGAGAAACGCCACTTTGGTCGGCTAAATATTATAATAAAACATACAATTACATCAGTATTTTTTTAATTCAATATTTTGTTGATGTCATATTATTAGGGCATTGGCTTAATTTTAGTTTTAATAGTTGAATTTTGTTATTATATTAATATTTTTATCTATATGTTTATTTATTTAAGATTAGTGCACATGTTGTACAAAGGGGTCCTTAATGCCATGAGGCATTCTCTACCAGTCAACCTTAGTGATGTAGGAGTATGTTGCGGTGGGTGCAAAAATAGAATATTACAGTAACAGGCATTTTAATTTATATTAACGATGACATTAGATATCTTTGCAGCATAAAATATTTTTTCTCAATTGCTATTGCTTATGTAAAGTTTGCCGCACTTATTTCTATGATACTCGTAGCATGATCCCCTATCAACGTCAATAAACAAAGCAGATGGTTCAATTTGAAGCCCTAATAGTTTCTTAGCATCCCCTAATGCTATGCGAGAGAGGAAGGGGGAGGAAGAATAGCGAAATGACGGTGCGAATGTTGTGTGTGAAGAAGAAGTTATAAAATGGACTAAGACGATAAAAATTGTTATAAAAGTTACAAATCGATCGATCGATCGAAGAAAATAAAGATATATAAATATTATTACAATAATGCAGATAATAATACACTAACAGTATAATATAATTCTATGTACAAATACGCTACACCAGCCCCCCCCCCCTGGAAGCCGTCAAGGCCAAAAATAGTCGGGGAAGTGTACCCTATGCCTCGTTCGGACACTAGATTCGTCGGCATTGGTCGTAGGATTAGTGCCAGGTGTGTTACAATCGGACAGCCGAATCGAGCGATCCACTTTCCGCTGTAAGGTCTTGTATGGGTATTGCCTCAGCTCATCGCGTAAAGCGATCGATGGCGGTGAGGCAGTATCGATATCCTTGTGATACGGGCAGCGGGCCAATCATGTCGATGTGGATGTGCGTGAATCGGTTTTGCGGCAACAGTAAACATGGGTTACTTGAGCTTTTTGACAAGCTAGGCAGTTTCCGCCCATTCCCTGTAATCCTTTTTTATATCAGCCCACACGTAGCTTGCTGTTACCAGTTTGATGCTGGCGTTCGCACCTGGATGACTTAAGGATTTACCTGAACTTTGGGCGTTGAGAATGTACTCATAAATTGTAAAAGTAAAGAAAATATTGTAATAGACAAATAATACTGAAAAACACGTATTTTCTTGAACAAGTTTTATGAAGTTTCCGCACACTATTTTTCGTTTAATGTTATCGCGTTCTCACTCGCTTGTTGACCAAGTGGCGGTAAGAGGCATGCGGGAGACGAGTCGAGCGGGGTCGGGCGGGGTGAAACGGGTAAGTTGAATGATAAGCGCCGAGCGGCGTAGATTTCAAATAAACGCATAATAACGCATATTTATAATATACTAATATTTTGTGAGTATGTATGTATAAGTGTATGTAAGTTTGATGCTCTTTCACGCTAAAACAACTAAATGGATTTGGATTAAACTTTACAGTAATATAGCTTACATATCAGAATAACACATAGGCTACTTTTTACTGTAATAATAGAAATACAACAAGTGAAAACTAGGTGATTTTAAAAATACATACATAAATCGTAAATGTCAAAATGTATCATTGTATATCTCCTGTCAAAACTTCACAGGCTGCCATTCATAACACACTTGCATAGCAACCTGTGAAGTTTTGACAGGTGATAAACAGTGATTAATATCATGAATGGCTTACCGGCTGACAGCTAGCGGTCGACCGCTTCCGAGGGAGTGACAAAAGTTACCGAATGCCAACCAAGCGCTCAGGCCCTTTCACTCTCTTTTCGCATTGCCTCTAACAATGCGCTGCATGAAACAACAAGCTTTTCTACTATGCTCACGTTGACAATAGACGAACCGGGAAGGGTCCCCTTAATATTTTTGTTTCCACTGAAAAACATTATCTTATCATAATTTGAGATGACTTACAACTGACCAACCATAAAAAGTATATGTAATAATAGAAACACAAAGGCTGCATGGTTGGCCTAGTGGTTTTAGCGGTTAGTCCAGAAGGAAATCCCCTCCCTGGACTCCTTCCAATACAAAGGCGCAGAGAGGGTCACACCGTGTGGTTTTAGTCGGTTCGAGTCCGACACACCACCCCGCCGTAACCCCCGACGGGGTGACGGTCCGCGGGGGTTTTCACACTTAAAAAAAAAAAAAAAAAAAAGTTGGACACTGCCTCCGCCCTAGGGCGACTTTTGCCCAATTTGGGCGCGGCCAGTGTTCCCACGAGATGGCTGTACACGGGGGTTGTCCGGTCTATGGCACTCTATGGTGCACCGGTGTGGGCGGCGGCTCTGACAGCCTAGAATAGGGCGCGCCTCTGGCGCCCCCAGAACATATTGGCGGTCAGAGTTATACGTGGATACCGCACGGTGTCCACAGAGGCGGCGTGCGCCTTGACCTGAACACCCCCATGGGATGTGGAGGCGGAAGTGCTCGCCGCAGTTTATCGGCGAGTGGCTGACTTTCGGGCGGAGAGCGGTTTTCGCCCTCCGCCTCTCGTGCATCCCCGTGCACAGTGATAGTGATTTTTTATAATGTTTAGTGCGAGGGAATATGGTTATGTGCTATGGTGAAGCCCGCGGCAATGCATCACTCACGGACTTTGCGTATTTACCGTGATAGGTGTCATCACGGCTGCCTACCAGAGAGTTTTGAATAATGTGAGCATTACACCCCAAAGGCATGGAGGAGGCCTAGAAATTGATCTTCGAGTGGAAGAACAGGTCTTGGCTCTTGTTGAGAGACATCCTCTGTTAGGAACACGAACTACGGCGAAGTTAATTAGAGGTCATGGAACCCCAATATCGAATAAAACGGTGAATGAGAAAAAATAAAAATAAAATTCACAAAGTCCAGACACTATTTCCTGCAGACAAGATCAGCTGTGCTATGACCTTAGAAGGAGCTCAGTTTGAGCCATTTCTGGTTCGACCGAGGCTACCGCAGAATTACGTAAGTAGAGTACAACGTAGTGACTTTGTACCGACGCCTAGGTAGTTAAATTAAGTAGTTATAAATCACGTAGCTATTCGATACGCGCAACACATTGCTGGCTGCTGAAATTAATAAAAATCTTGACACATTGTTTTTCCGGCTACAATTTTTTTAAGGACAATTGTTTGTTTTTTAATAGGTTTTGGGATCTTGAAGCTGCATCTTTCGTTTTCGGAAGTCATCTGGTTACAACCTGTATATATACAACCTTTAAAAAATAAAGTTAGTTTAGTCCTAAACGTCTCAACGGATAGTAGTCTGCGATTTATTTTTTAAAAAGATGCTCATGCTGGATCTCATAACGCATCTCGATGTCATTTTTTTGTACTCTGACTTCTCTAAAACACAACTTTTATAAACATTTTGCTGAGGTATCATACCTTAATTTAACAAAAAAACATAAGCACTGGAAAAAAAGTAGTAAAATAAAAAGCTTTACACACAATTTTACTTCAGTTACTTTATTTTCATGGAAGGCCAACAAATGAAACACATACCACATACAAGGAAATTAAATTACAAATACCTACATGTCATGTGTTTAATTAATTATCGGCTTACAACACAAACCTTATTTTTACTTACAAATACGTATCAAAAAAATAAGATATTAAATTTGAAAAAAAAAACTTAAATAAGGTAACAATACCAATAAGTGCCAACATAAAATGCTAAATGCAAACTAGTGATGTGCGCGATGTTTCGGATATCCGCAGAGCGTATCCGCTGATATTCGAAGGTTATATATGCATATCAATGACATGTTAGCCCTCGGCAACATACATTGCTATGCAGACGACAGCACAGTTCATGGTCGATATTTCGGAAACCCTACTGCTAAGACGGCGGATATTGAGGAAAAGCGAAGAGAGCTTGTCGCTGAGCTCGACCTGGTTCTGAGCCGTATTTCTCAATGGGGTGATGAGAATTTGGTCGAGTTCAACGCCAAGAAAACACAGGTGTGCGCGCTCACTACAAAAAAGGCTCCAATCCTTCCTCTCCCTACTTTTCAGAACACTCGACTGCCACTACAGGACAAGCTCGGTATCCTGGGCATGGATATTTGCCGGGATCTCAACCGACGGGAGTATATTGAGAGCGTCACCAAGGCGTCCTCGCGGAAGCTAGGTGTGCTTAACAAGGTGAGACGGTTCTTCGCGCTGGAGCATCTGTGTCTTCTCTACAAGACCCAAGTTCGTTCCTGCGTGGAGTATTGTTCTCACCTCTGCGATGGATCTGCGCAGCACTTGCTTGACGCTCTCGACCTGTTACAGCGGCGAGCCGCTGCAGTTATGGAGAGACATCGCCTCTATGGCGGTCCTCTATCGCCTTTACCATGGAGAGTGCTCTGAAGAGCTCTTCCAACTGATCCCTCCTTCTCCCTTCCTCTAAAGGACAACACGTGCTGGACTCAGAAGTCACCGCTTTAGAGTAGAAGAAATACGCACCAGAACAAAACGGTTCGGCTCTTCTTTCCTATGCTAAGCAGTCAAAGACTGGAACTCACTACCAGCTTACGTGTTTCCTTCCCACTATGATCCCGGGTCCTTTAAACGGGGCGTGAAAAAGCATCTCACTAATCCGCCATAGTGTGGGCCGCCATATATTATTGTCTGCATTCGCAGCAAGTGTGGTAGCCCCCACCCTTAGATTCTGCTCATGCTTTCCATCAGGCAGGGTAGAGTCACTTTGGATGGCTAAATATAAAAAAAAAAGTAGAGATTACCGATACAAAAAATCAAACTATTTACAGATGGCGCTTATTTACAAATATCAATCTCTATCATTGATTTGCCCAATAATATATTGTGTTCTGTAGACTGGGGGTTTCATTGCGGGTTTCATCCGGTTGGAGATTTGCGTGATCAATCGACGAATAAACGTAGTCGTAATTATCGAGTGGTTGTCTTTCCGGAATTTCTGGTAATGGACGCGATTGGTGTTGGTTACTTGAAGTAGCATTCTGAAATTAAATTATACGATATTCAACCTTTGTAATAAGTGTTTTGTTACCAGAATCATCTGCTTCTGGAATTTTGTCGATATGATCATCATCTTCCTTCTAGCTATTATTATACCCATACTATATAAGTGTATTTGGGGTGGGCTACTATTTCAACTGGTTTATCCTGAACATCAGTTAATCAGAATATACCAAAATACTGTATGATTCCCCAGAAGTGTCGGCCCAAGTGTCCAAGTGCCCAATATCGGTTATCGGAGAAAAAAGTAGCCTATGTCTTTTCCAAGGTTCCATCTATCTATATACCAAAATTCATCAATATGGGTTCAGCGGCTTAGAAGTGATAACGTAACAGACAGAGTTACTTTCACATTTATAATATTAAGTTGGGAGAGTTGCGATGTAGAAACAATTAATATTACTATGTTGTAGTTGACCCAGCGAACTTCGTACCGCCCAACTTTAAAATTCCAGAACTTGATCGCAGCGCCACCTACCGGGTCCAATTGCGAATCTAAACCATTCCCAGATCCCTTTGAACACACACAAAAAATTTCATCAAAATCGGTCCAGTCGTTTGAGAGAAGTTCAGTGACATACACACTCACACAAGAATTATAGATATAAAGAAGATTACCTGGGTATCACCAGTGTCCGTTCGCTTTTTGCACAAAGAACAAACGATAGTAATTCCGAAGATACTGACCAACACAGCCACGGAGCAGCTTATGATCACTATTACGTTAGAGTTCGATGAATCATCAGGACCTGAAACTAAATTTAGACTTTATTACAAAACGGGTAGAAGCGTAAATGGATTGAAATGAAACACTGATCTGTCGATAGTGACGTCACAAAATGCTGAAACATCTCACCAGGCTAGCAATGTGTGGCTCACCGTGCTACATTACCTGCATTCGCAATGAGTATGGTAGATACCACTCTTAGATTCTACTAAGGCTTTCTATTCCTGCGTCATATAATGTTTAAAGTAATTATTAGAATTTAAACAACAGATAAGCATGTACAGCTATCTCAGCATTATTCAGTTATCGATCACGTAGTACTCAGACACTCTTCATCTTGTTGAGATGAAGTCGAGATCACAAGCATTGTAGTGATAGGTTTAGAATATATATATATTGTAGCTGTAAGACCAAAATATATCAATACCATATTCACACCTTAGTAAGTAAGGTTAGAATAAGAAACCAGTAATCAATTAATAAACATGGCTCCAAGAGACTATTATACCACCTTTAGTCTCATTATACTCATTAACCATGGCAAACTTTCCATCAGACAGAGTAGAGTCACTTTGGCAGGCTCATTAATTAAAAATCGGCAAAATGCGTGTCAGGCCACGTATGCCACTCTATTCTATGGAATAGAGTTTCTTAGTCACCCATAATGGTACGTAGATTTAAAATCGTAGCCAATGGATAATTATTATCGTGTTTACTTATTAATACTTTAATTTTTTATGAAGTTTTCCAACTAAGCACATTTTACTAGTTAGACCTCTATAACTCCTGAACTAATTGAGTCATCTAATCCGTTATAGTTTTCCTTTAAAGTTCATCAAATGCTCTACCATCATGAATTTTTCCAGATTTTTTGAGCCAGCCGTTTAGCTTTTAGAGGTGGGGACGACATGTTTTTACAAAAAAAAATCCTTTAAAGTTGAATGTCTCGTAAACGGATACTTACCTAGATCGATGTTTTTAAAAGTTTTTAAAGAGCCTATCTAATGATATCCCACACGATGGGGTTGCTGCGAGAAAAAAAATCATCCCCACTTTACGTGTAGGGGAGGTACCCCAAAGAAAAATGTTTTTCAATTATTTTATTCTAGCACTTTGTCGGTATGATAAAAAAACATATCCATGCAAAGTTTTATTCTTCTAGCACTAACCGTTTCGACGGTAAATCGAGGATGGACGTACAGACGGACATGACGAAACTACAAGGGTTCCGAGTCATGAACTTCGGAACCCTAAAAAGATATTAGAGTTAGCCCATGTACTCTCCAGGCGGAGGGTAGCCGTAGCGTTCAGCGTGCAGGAGATTCGGTGGAAGGGCAGGAGATCCCGGTTTATTGGGACTGGCTACCAACTGATATACACAGGTGCACCTGGTGGAGAGAACGGAGTGACCATGGTGCTTGCCTGCTTGCTTGCTTTCACCAACATTCTCTTGGTTCGCCTCTGTGACACTTTTTAGGGTTCCGTAGCCAAATGGCAAAAAACGGAACCCTTATAGATTCGTCAAGTCTGTCTGTCTGTCTGTCTGTCCGTCCGTATGTCACAGCCAATTATTTCCGAAACTATAAGAGCTATACTGTTGAAATTTGGTCAGTCGATGTATTCTGTAAACCGCATTAACATTTTTACATAAAAATAGAAAAAAAACAATACATTTTAGGGGTCCCCATACTTAGTACTGAAACTCAAAATTTTTTTTTTATCAAACCTATACGAGTGGGGTATCTATGGATAGGTCTTCAAAAATGATGTTGAGGTTTCTAATATCATTTTTTTCTAAACTGAATAGTTTGCGCGAGAGACACTTCCAAAGTGGAAAAATGTGTGTCCCCCCCCCTCTAACTTCTAAAATAAGAGAGTGATAAAACTAAAAAAAATATATGTTGCATATTACCATGTAAACTACCAACGAAAATTGATTTGAACGAGATCTAGTGAGTAGTTTTTTTTTTAATACGTCATAAATCGTAACACGCAATATACCTTTCATCCAATCAATACACTAGTATAAAAACATCGATGAAAGTTACAACGAACAACAAGAACTTTTATATTATGTTACTTGCTGGTACGGAACCCTTCATGGGCGAGTCCGACTCGCACTTGGCTGCTTTTTTTTTATTTAGCCTACCAAAGTGACTCTACCCTGCCTGATGGAAAGCATGAGCAGAATCCAAGAGTGGGGGAAACCACACATCATTGCTGCAAATGCAGACAGTAAAGTATGGCGGCCCACACTATGGCGGCTTAGTGAGATGCTTTTTCACGACCCGCTTAAAGGACCCGGGATCATAGTGGGAAAGAAACACGTGAGCTGGTAGTGAGTTGCAGCTTTGACTGCTCAGCACAAGAAGGAACACCATGCAACCACTTTTGCATCTCAATCCCATCAACAGTTTTCTACAGTGCCTCCACTTGCTGCTGTAGCAGTTTTAGTGCCTGAGTGATGAAGGCTCTGAATGCATCAAATTCAGTGGATAAACTTGCCATGCTTGTCGAAGGGCTAAATGCTTTAGAAAGCTGAGCCTCAAATTCTTCCATTCTCCTGTTGAAAGTGCTGGTTAGGTCATTGATAGCCTGCGTAGTGGGCATTTCATTTCGCAACATTGATTCTGACTTATGAGAGCTGGTTAGTATAAAGAAAGAATTGTTGTAGAATCCAAGTGGTTTAGCAACTGGTAAGTGACATACAGGTGCACAAATATATATGCAATCTAATAAAACTTAATTAATTATGCAGAACAAAAAACTTTACAAGTGATGTGATGCACTACCCGCAATCAACAACCAAATTGTAAAAAGATAAAAATCCACGCCTATTATATAGCCCTTGTAACGTCGGCGACAATAAATCGACAAGTGAAGTCACGGCGCAACCCTAGGTTTTACAACACAGTGATAAAACCATGCGTTGTTATCGGTGTGCCGTTTGCCGTACATAGTTTGTAATTATTTTCATTAAGTCGCTTATTTATTGCCGTATGTGGGTAGGCATAGAGACCAGTGTCGACCAAAAACTGCACCTACGACCTTATATCGGTGACGAATAAGCGACCAGCGCTCGGACAATTGTGGGTCGCCATCACAGATTGCCCCTCAGATTTTCCGACGGGGGGGTAGTCACACGGCTTCACGCACTCCAGCTATCCATCTGCTTGGCCAGAGCGGCGATCTCGGAATGCATGCTTGACTGACCTTGACTGCTCGACGATGGAGAAGTATTGATGGCAGATGTTGATACCATCTGGAATCCGACGACGTCATGTATCCGGTCTGCTAGTTCAGCTAGCTCAGCCAGATCTTGTTTAGACTGCGATGCTATGATCGCCTGTGTGTTTGCAGGTAGGCGGCTAATACATATCGTCCGCAGGAACTCTTCGGGAACACCTGAACCAGCGATGTTGAGCAGGTAACAAAAAATTGGTAAGGTTTTCGGTCACCCAACTCCTCGTGCATGGGAAACGGCTTCACTTTGTTCTCTCTAGAAGCCGATAACCTCTTTATAAGCCACCTTTCAGCTTTTCATATTTGCCACTGTCTGGAGGGTAGCTAATAAGATCTTCCACCTCGGCCGCGTAGAATTTGGTTTCATCTGTTTTGATGTTCGATAGTATGAACTGCGCTTCTAGCTGGGCGAACCACAACGCTGGTTTTTCGGGATAGAAGGGTGGTTCGCGCACTCCAACACGGAATGTCTCCGCTGTCGAATCGGTCGAGCCGGCCCATTCGTGCTGAAATCAGCATGGTTCTACTACCTATTATTTTAACGCCTGTGGCATTAAGTTAACAATTTGTGCAATATGTTTTGCAGGAAGTCTTAATAAATAAATTCATCACATCATTGATCACTTCACTTAACTTTCCGGGGGAGGAAACGTCAAACTTCACACATTTCACAGTTCTTCTTCTTTTGTGCCTGGGGTGCTCTTTCAACACTCCGCCCGAAATTACGCCAAGATCGCCGAAGCATCACGTGGCCATCCAATTCCCTTCTAACTACGCGCTTATAGCAGCGATAGTGCAGTTTGTAGAGCCCATATAGCAGCGCCAAGGCCATCAGCAGCAAAATCACGGCCAAAATAATGGTGATTGAAGAGGCATGGAAACTGAGCTGCTCTATGCTGGTATTCGCCTCATTAACTTGACCCAGTTGAGTTAAGACCACTTGGTGCTTATCGCCTTCGTTAGTTTTACTGTTGCTGGCTCCCATTATGCGAAATTTCAATCAAAATACTTGAACCGTGTAGAACGATCGAGACGACGAAAGTATGTGTCCCCTTATTCATATCTTATTACCACTCGGCACTGTAATTTAACACGCGCATGGCAGGGTCGCCATGTAGGGTTCGGCGTAAGATCAACAAAGGAAAGACGACTGTTCAGTATAAAGTTATAAGATTTAATAATAATATATTCGATTACATGGTTCTTTAAATACTTTGAGTACATACTTTCATACACTATTCTAACTTATATCTATACATACACCACATAACTAACAAGAATAAAATCATCGAATCGAAAATCTCAAGTGATTTCCTTTCATCACTCATACCCGAAACTTTCGCTGCAGATTAACTTACCTGTCGGAACAATAGTACTGCTGGTAGTAGTCGTGGTATTTGCTAAAGGTTTCTTCCGAAATAAAACCGTAATACGCTTATAGATAATTTGAATCTGACTGTATGAGTTCATTTTTTCCCTTAACACACATTCAAACACATTTTTGTCATACCCAGAGGTCAATTTTACTTGTTCATTTTCTTTTTGTTCTGAAAGAAGTATACAATGTAAAACATGTATGTATTTAAAAAAATGATTGTTTATGTATTTATATCAATTGTCTAGTACCCACAATACAAGTTCTGCTTAATTTGTAAACATGCTTAGAAATTCCTAAATAAATGTACCTAGATACATATAATTTTAACAGAAAAAACCGACTTCAAAGAAAAACTATTCTGAGTACCCAAATCGAGACAGGTGTGATATTTGAGGAGTTCTATAGATATCTCCAGGATCCTATCATGAAATCCTGGTTTCCTTATCATGAGACCACATGGGAGGCACCAGCTTACAAATAAAAAGAATTATAAAAATCAGTTGTCCAAATCTAAAGTTCTGAAGGTTCTTCTTTTTTGAAGTTGGTTAAAAAATGAATCGCTACAGAAGCATCTGACCAGGCCGCTATGGCATGGGTCACCATGCTGCATTGCCTACCCTCACAATGAGGATGGTGATCCCTAATCCTGGATTCTACCAGGGGGGTGTCACTCCGCAGTTTAGGTATAGTCGGCCGGCTGCCTGCCTGGGTCAGACACGCCGGTCGAACAGACATCGTCAGAACAGTTAAGAGTTACACGATAGAAAGAGACGCAATTGTAGGTAATATAATCGTAGTGATTCGGCGCCGTGCGATCTGAATTGAACTTAATCTTTTGACACCGAGGGTATCTATAACTTTAATTTACTTTTCTGAGTGAGTCTTCTGTACTGGTACTATTATGTATTCTGTGATTCTATTCAGGCTTTCCATTAGGCAGAGTTGAGTCACTTTGGTAGACTTAAATATATAAAAAATACCTCACCTTTCTCATTCAAATAATATTTAACTTCCAAAACAGAATTAACATCATCATCCTTAGAATTTGTACATTTAGGTTCTATATGTTCACCCTCCTCAAATTTGTAGTAAATCCAAGAATATGGTATGTCTGCTTCATATTTAAATAACTCTATTATGATATTATTACATCTCTGTCTTGTGTGGGAAATTTGGAAGTTTCAAAATTATAATAATTCTTCTTTTTCTTCTGATGAGATGGCAACCCGCCGAATAATATTTCTGCCAATGACAAACAAATATTTAACGTCTTCAATTCTACAGTCTTCAAGCAGTCGTCGTAACGAATTTAATGATAAAAAACTCGGCCAAGTGCGTCTCAGGTCTCGCATAGAATAGGGTTCCGTAGTCACCCATAATGGTTTGTAGATATAAAATCGTATCCAATAGACAATTGTTATGTGAACTTATTATTTCTTTATTTTTGTACGAAGTTTTCCAAGTGAGTGTATTTTACAAGATAAGTTCCTATAACTCATAAAATAAAAAAGTTATCAAAACCGCTATAGCTTTCCTTGAAAGTTCAATATATATGTGCTACTATCATGATTTTTTGAGATCTTTTAAGCCAGCCTTTAGCATTTAAAGGGGAGGGGGGGGGCGCAATACCTAAATCGAAAAATGGTCTTAGCAACCTCATAATGTTTTTAAAAGACTTATCAAATAATACCCCACACGATGGAGTAGACGTGAGAAAATAAAAACACACATGTAGGGGAGGTACCCCAAATAAAAATAATTTTCGTTATTTTATTGTAGCACTTTGTATACGTAATTACAACACATATTCGTGCAAAGTTTTATCTTTCTAGCAGCAACCGTTTGGGCGGTAGGTAGAGGACGGACGGACGGACGGACATGGCGAATCTATAAGGGTTCCGAGTCATGAACTACGGAACCCTAAAAATATGGATGAGATGGGGACCGTCTTCCGAAAAAACATAAAATGATCTCCCAATTATATTAATGTTCATGCTTTCCATCATACAGAGTAATATAACTATGACAAGCTCATAAATAAATAGCTAAGAGTAGACTAAGGTAGGAAACTACACGGGACAACTCCACAGCAAAGAGAAGGAAAATCCTGAAACAAACCCTTAACCTTTTCGTCTGGCCAGAGTAGGTCTAAAACCTCCTTTCTAACAATATGTCCAGCAGAGTGTCTTGATCATCATCAACATTATTTATGGTCATAAATAATGTTAATAATGATAAAGAAATATAACGAAAAATACCCTTCCGACGAACTGATTACATCAATATCAAATCAAATCATCAAATCAAACCATTTTATTTCAAATAAACCATACAACGGCACTTTTGAAACGTCAAGTAGTCAGTCAGTAGTCAGTCGTGAAGCTAACCGAACGACCCGCTACACACGCCACCGCCAGCAGGACTTTTGAGCGAGCATGACATACTCACAACCGCCAGTCAACAAACTTATGCTACCAGTGACTACAAAGTGCTCACATGTACAATTCAAAATGTTCGCAGTTATACAATAATAAAAACCATTTATAATTATGCTACTCTCTATTATAAATATTTGGATCATGTCAATAAAAAGTAATTTATTATGCAATAATGATATTCCAAAAAATAATAATAATAATATAATGTCAAACAAGATACAATTAAAATATCAATAATCCATGTCAGAAATATGGATATCCAATGTTAAAAATAAAATAAAAAAATATTGAAATATAAGAATGTCAAATAATAAGATAAAATTAACATATGTCAAAAATACAAACTAACTTCTAAATAATTTGAGAATTAATGAATTAATCATGTGTGGCTGTGGAGCAGGACCAGCATAAAGCCAAGCATTCTTGTCGGCAATGTAATCCTCTAATTTGTAATATGCTTGCTTACATAGTGTGCGTTTTACAACATTTTTAAAACGTTTCTCCGTTAAATCTAGTATGTTTTGAGGTATTTTATTATAAAATTTAATACAGTACCCCATAAAAGATGTATGCACTTTTGAGAGTCTAAAACGTGGTTGAATTAATTTATCTTTATTCCTAGTATTATACCCATGTCTATCACATCTTTGATTGAAGAGATGTAAATTTTTTCGAACATACATTATGTTTTCATAGATGTACTGACAAGGAACTGTCATGATATTGATCTCCTTAAAAAGGCCCCTAACAGAATCGCGACTGCGGAGACTATATATAGCTCTAATGGCTCTTTTTTGCAGAATAAAAATTGACTCTATTTCTGCCGCACGTCCCCAAAGCAAGATGCCGTATGACATGATGCTATGAAAGTAACTAAAATAAACTAATCGTGCGGTTTCCACATCCGTTAGTTGCCGAACTTTTCTAACAGCATATGCCGCTGAGCTAAGCCGCCCAGCAAGTGATTTTACATGCGGACCCCATTGTAATTTTGCGTCTAGCGTGATTCCCAAGAAAACAGTTTGGTCTACCAATTCTAGCTTCTCTTTGTTAACTAAAATGTCACAATTACTGCTTTTAACATTTGGCAAAGAAAATCTAATGCATTTGGTTTTCTTTCCATTTAGCAATAAGTTATTAGTAGTGAACCAATGATGTACGTTATTAATAGTATCTTAACTCTTATTGTTCCCACGAATAAAGGTATTAAGGAAATAAAGGACAGTAGATGCACGCTGATTACAGCATGAATGGGCCGGTTCGACGGGGCAGTACTACCCTGACACAGAAGGCCATCCTAATAATGACAGCATTCGTGATGTCGTATTTCGTTGGTGAGTAGTGTGAGTTTGGAGGCCCATTCATTCTGCATCATTCTCCCGGGTTGTTATTTATAATTTCTTGTAAGAAACACTCAAACAACAACCCAAGTCGGAATTCCAACCCGAGAGCTGTTGATCAGCAGTAGCATACGATTGACCAGTTGGTAGTGCCATGCTGATTTCAGCACAAATAGGCCGGCTTGACTAGGGGTGGTAACCCTCACACAGGAGACCGATGGCTTAATATGTTCAACGAGGCACTGGACTAATTAATGTCACCAAAAAAACTTTTTTGCTTACCTTTAAAATATGAATCCAATTTTTGTGAACTAACTTTAATGTTTTTGATTAGTCGTTTATCCTTGCACAGAAAGCAATTGTAATCAAATGGAGTTGTCAGTGACTGGGTAAATGTTTGTGCACCTGTAATTTGATTCAGAAAAATCTGTGAGTACAGGCCTTTATTAAAAACACAATTGATTTTATAATAATATTTATATTCAAGCAATATTTTACTATATAAAAACCACTTGCAATATGCAAACATTTAAGTTTAAATAGCGTTACACACATATGTAAGTGTGGAATTGAACTCTGGTACCGACGATAAGATTCAGCTAGTGTTATGGGTACCAAGTCCAGAAGGAAATTCCCTCCCTGGACTCCTTCCAATACACAGGCGCAGAGAGGGTCACACCGTGTGGTTTTAGTCGGTTCGAGTCCGACACACCACCCCGCCGTAACCCCCGACGGGGTGACGGTCCGCGGGGATTTCCACACGTTAAAAAAAAAAAAAAAAAGTTTTATGGGTACCAGTGCTCGTCTGTTGTCTGGTCAGTTAGTAACGTAGTCTCTAGGAGGAGCGTGGTAACAGCTTTTAGGGTTTTGAAATAAATATTTTTGTGCAAGCGGCGCTGCTCTAGAATGCCTTGCCACTCGAAATCAGGATTCTACACGGTCGGAACCAACCGCCAACCATCCTGTCCTTGGTCGTGTAGCGTATTTGTATATATTATTGTATTGTACATAGAATTAAGATATTTTACTATTATCTATTATTGTATTCATGTTATATATCTATGAGTGTCCCAAATATTATTTGTATTATATAGAATTTCATATTATGTATTTAAATAGTATTGTTACAAACGGACACTCCTATTCTTTTAATATTATATATTCCGTGCACTGTGGAATGTGCCGGCGCAGGGGCGAGCGAGGGCTCGAGGGCTCGGCCGCTCAGTCAGTCGCATTTCGCTATCGACGCCTGACGCATGTCTCCCTCGCTCGCGCTCTGTGCTGCCGTATTCGTGTTTCCAAAAACTGTACCTCTTTAATTTGTATCTCGCTATTTTCTGTGCTTCCTATCTGTAAACTTAAAACTTTCTATCTTGTGTGATTATGTGTGCTTCTCCTTCTATTAAACTGTAACTGTGTAAGTGACTTAGACTTTTAATTTTACGCTATCGCTAAACCTTCTATACGCGCTTGCTATACACGCTTACCATATCTACAGTCGGGTTGGATATAAAAATGAATAGTGTAGGAATCGGTTGACCGACCAATGGTTGGCTGATGTCAACGATCTTGGTCGCCAACGCGTCCCTCCGCGACAGTCCCCAACCGTCTGGAACGCTGTCGACCGACGCGAGCGGTTGGTTGGTCGGCGGTTAGTTCCGACCGTGTAAAAGGTGTTTTACGGGATGCTCTGACTCAAATCAAAAATAACTCAAAACACACTCAGAAACTAAGACCTATTGCATGTTTGGAATTTGTAAAGTGATATTAAATGTATACAAAACAGCAGGGGTGCGTAAAATTCGGACCTTTCTTTTTTGGAGAAGTTCTTAATTGTTTTTTGTTGTGGCTCCATCATGAACCACTCTTAATAAAAGACAATGATCAACAAAACAAAATAATAATAATTAAACAAACAGTAGTAATTTTTCTATCAATTAACTTGTTTCACCAAAAGCGCGTTCCGAAAGCAAATCAATCACTATCATTACTAAACTGACCGCCCGAATGCTGGCGATCCCGTCTTGATCCTAATATTTTCTTTTTTCTTTTGCCGAACGAGACATTACGACAAATAAAAAAAGATGGAAAGTAGATTGTCAACACCACAGTCGCTTTTGTATCGTTTTTCGTTGACCGTACTTTACAAACAGTTTCATTGTCCATTATTTAGTTTTAGCTAGTTTCGCTCCGTGGTGTTACCTCATTTACCGGTATTCCTTGTTTTGGTATTATTTATTTGTAATTTATCTCCCTTTAAAATTCCTCGTACCACAGTAGTATTTTCTAGGTGTCTTAAAAAAAACAACTCACCAGGGTGGCAGTTTTCGTTGTCTGCAGTTTCTAAGCCACTGCTACTTGAGCAAACTATCTCTACAGTCTCACCATCGAAGGAAAAGTAATTAGTTTCAGAGATTAAGCCATTATTAGTATAATGTGGCCTTACTATTAACCCATTGACCGTAATATATCCAGTACCTGTAATAGAAATTTGGATTATAGTCTCTAAATTGAGGAGTCTGTGAATAAAGCGCTCATAGCCGAGTGGCCTTAGGTGATTGGAAACAATCACCGAGGGTAAGCAATGACAGCGCGTTCAGACCTAGATGTTTATGAGCGTTTCCGTGATTCAGAGGTCACGTTAAGCAGTCCGCCCCGATTGTTATCGTTATAGTTGTCAGCTTAGTTGGAAGCCTTCGGGTGGTTAAAATATACAACGTCAAGATTACGAAGCCGCGTAGCCACAACGTGACTTGCCCGTCCCCAATCCGCGGTCTGCTTTAGACCTCTTTTGACAGGAGACCCGAGCCTAGCAGTGGGACGTTATGGGTTGTTGTAGAAATTGAGGATCTGGTAAATGTAAAAATATTTAGGTACCAGACGGTCGTAAATGAAAGGCAGTGGTTTTCAGCCAAGTTGTGAGTGTTGCATCGTATCTCTTTCTACAACCGCTATTGCCTCGATATGTTATTGGCTATATTATATTTTAACCACGTCTCCATGTGATTTGTGTCTCACTATCTCTCAAACTCATGTAAATGATGTTACCTCAACGGTGAGGTTACATCACTTACATGAATTTGTTAGTTTTCTACTAACGTTGAAGTTTGAAAAAAATACCAAATTTTTCAAAAATTTTAAATTCTACCCAGCCTTCTTAGTCATGTTGTATTCCACAAACGTAAACGTTAATAGAAAACTAACAAATGTATGAGAATGGCCTCTTCCAACAATAAGTCAAGTGTTCAAAATAAAATTATAGCCAATCAAGATTGTAGAGTCACGCTGATTTCAGCACGAATGGGTCGGCTCGACCGGGGCAATACTACCTTCAGCACGAATGGGTCGGCTCGACCGGGGCAATACTACCTTCAGCACGAATGGGTCGGCTCGACCGGGGCAATACTACCTTCAGCACGAATGGGTCGGCTCGACCGGGGCAGTACTACCTTCAGAAGATCATCCTAAAACGAAAGCATTCGTGCTGTCGTGTTTCGTTGGTGAGTGCGAGACCGGAGACCCGGCGATGCAGAAGCATCTGAACAAGTCACTGTAATACAATAAACAAACACACAAGATAACCTTGTCAGTTGGGTAAAAATACTTACTTTCAATAGTTTGTTTTAGAATAAACGTCACTTTGATGGTGGTATGGTCGTTTTCACCATGGTATTTACAAATCATTACAGACTTATCATGCTGAGCTTGTAGCTTAGTGTGAAAGCCAAAAAGCTTGGCGCGTTTGTTCTTCATTTCTTCCTTAAACATGTCTGAAAAAGTACCATAAAATAAATAAATAAATACTTCAAACATCTGACACATGACGCCATCTGGCTTCAAACTAGTTCGTTTGTATTTATAAATACTTAGCATTGGTTGCGTTGTTAAACATTAAATATGATAAACGAGCAAAGCTCAGTCGCCCTTCGTTTTCTATTTTATTTCTCTATTCTCTTACTTCATTGGCTATTATTTTAGCCAATGAATTGAAATGACATTAGCCAATGAAAAAAGAGAATAGAGAATAGAATAGAAAACGAAAAACGTTTGCAACTTGCATAGGGGGGGGGGGGGGTAGATCAATCAAGAAATTTAGATAAAACATTCTAAGCTTAACGTATTATGAACTAGCATTTGCACGCGGCTTCACCTACGTCTTATTCGTATAACTTTGTTTGCCTTTTTCATCCACTTACGCCGTTAGTACACTTACGCGTTCGTATGCGGCAGCGAAACAACGAAAAAACTGTCAGTAGTATGACAGAATTTCGCATACGCTACGTCTCACTCTAGCACTAGGCTACATGAAATAGTTGCGTCCTTATCGATATTGTTTCGCAAGGAACTGCGAAATCGTTGTTACACAGACGCAGACGTTTCGCTAGTGGTGTTTCGCATCGCAAGGTGTTCGCATGCGTTCTGTCGTCGAGGACAGATTTTAGTACCATGGAAGCCGAAAATATTGAAATATTTCTGAATTCAATTCGAAATTATCCCGAATTATATGCAGTTGGTCACGCAGATTATAAAAATGCTTACAAAAAAGAGGTGGCATGGAGGAAAGTCCGCAGTCCACGTAAATTACAATGACATTTCTTTGCGAAAAAATTGCTATGTACTAACGTTCCGCAGATATTTCGCTACCGTAGTAGTTTCGCAGTGATTCGCTGCCGCATACGAACGTGTTAGATTCATGTAAATGTACTTATTAATATAACTAAATACTTTGTATAAATATTGATATTTGTTTGTCAATAGTTTACTTTAAATATTTTCTGAACATATTGTTTGATGACGGTAGTTGATAAAATACATACTCGTATGTTTTACTCAGTTGTCGTTGCCTATAAACACTGTTTAGTAATGTTAATGTGATTATTATTACATTTAATTATATATATTATATGTAAATATTGATATGTTTGTATTAAGTTTACTTTAAACACATTCTGAAAATAATGTACTTTGATGAAGGTACTTGATTAAAAATACATGTGTCGTACTTGTTTGTCGTCGCCTATAAAAGCGAGGGTTCCGACTGGACAAGAGACTTGTTGTCGAGACGTGGACCAGTATGGAACTCTCTACTAGTCAACCAGTAACTGAGGATATTATATAGATTTAAAAGCTAAGTATATGCAATTCACTTTTGTGTATTTCTTTTTACTAAAATGTTCTCTAAGTCTTGTAATAATTTATAATGTTTGATTTATGGATATGTGTATGATTGTATGATTGATTAATATGAAATATGTATGTAAATATGTTGGAAAAGAGTGTCTATGGAGTTTCTTGTCTGTTCTTCTCCATAGGATCTACACCTTGGAACAGACGAATAGAATCACGACTGACTAACTCACTGACTACTGGACATTGAAATAAAAAGAAAGTTTAATATGATTTGATTTGGTTTGATTTGATATACTCAAATTCCTTTCGTTCTAAATATTCTAATATTTTAATACTTAGATAAAATCTAAATCTCTATGTATGTTTAATTAGTCTAGTCAACAAGTTCAAAAACGTGAAAAATAGAGATAAAGGTCCTAAAAATATGAGCGATGGCTCATTCGATTCGGAATCACCTCTAGAAAAATGTTTTTGAAGGATTTTGGTGCAGGTTAAAAATTGCAATTGTTATTAACAAAATAAGATGAAAAAAAAATGATATTTCGTTTTTTGTTCATAACTCGAAAAATATTAACATTCAAGCAATTTTGAAAAAAGCTCGTTAAAGAGGAGGAAATTTCCAATAAAAAAGTCCTAACTCCCGGAATTCTATCTCCATTATTTATAATTTTAATTAGACGTTGAAAATAGGGCTCCGCGCGGCAGTTACGGCATGCGCGCGCCGCCGCTAAAGAGAGTTCAGCAATAAAAATATTTTTTTTATAACATAAAATGTGATTTTAAAAAATTGAAAAAATTCTAGTATCTTCTTAACACTTGAAAGAATCGAGCCCTGAAAAAAAAAAGTTTTTTGACAATATGAATAAGACAATATGAATAAGGTCCGTTGTTGCGCTCGAACGCGCTAATATTGTCGCTATTGTTTAGACATCATCTATATTATTATTATTATTATAAGTAGTATAATTTATATCAACTTAGTACTATTTTTTAAAAATTAAGGTAACCTAAGATACTTCTTGTTACTTCAATTTTCTGTCAGTGAAGGTCTCGTCAAAATCCGTCCAGCCATACCAAAGATTAGATGGTAGAAACAGACAGACAGACAATTAAAAAAAAAAGTGTTTCCTTGATGTACCTAAGTATCGAATATGCTTTCATATGGATTAGTAAAAAGCTGTTAATTGAAAAACTACAATTGATATTTGAATTTAATTTTTTTGGGTATATATTAAACTTACTATCCAAATTTTCGGCAAAATCATAATTAAATTCAATGGTGGAAGTCACAATATCAATAACTGGTATACACTTCACTGTTACTATATCGCCATTTAAATAATGGTACTCAGCAGAATGGTCGAAATCTTCCTCGATATTATTGACTCTAGAAGTCGGTATTGTTAGATTATTTACCAGAACTTTTTGAGGAGTGTCTGAAAAAAACTTTAAATATTTAGCTTTTTTTATTTTATTTTTAATGGCTTTCTGTAGTTACTACGCTAGCCAGACATTTTGGTCAATACCTTCACAAATGCTGCGTCAATTCCGACTAACCTACGACCCGAGAGAGGTGACACCCCGGTGCGACCGGAGTGTGTCGTCTAAGGCGGGTCGGTGTTTCCCCTTTTACTGGGTAGTACGGTAAAAAGCACAACATTGTCCTGAACCAAGGGTATCTCTAGTCACCCTTTGATGTACCTCTGTCATGGAGTACAGCAGAGGGGACTCCAAAAGCCGCTGATGTGTTTCTGGACATCCTTCCGACTGCCGAGGTAGGCCGCCTCGAGGTTTAGTGGTTAGATTGGGTTCTCCTCGAATCCCATACACGTCCTCTGTCTCCCTGTGGGTATGGTGCGAAAAGCATTTCCCGCATAAAAATAGGTAGGTAGGAGACCTACGGTAGATGTCGATAAGAGTTAATAATGTAACACTTACTTAACACTCTTACATGTATATGAACATGACAAATCAACTCCGTAAATTTTCCTTTCAACTCTGTGACATATATTGTCGGTTTTATATCAATCTCCTTATTTGTATAGATTGTGCAAACCCAAAGTCCTGATATTTTACTTGTTGCTTCAATATTCTGTAAAAAAGAAAAAATGAAGAAATATTTTAGTGATTGAATATGAAGACGATTCATTTGCCTCAACGTGTGTACAATATCAAATCAAATCATTTATTCAGTCGCGCGCGAGACGCTGTGCCGAGCGCATATATCTATTCGCTTTACACGTACCGTGTGCGGTTTAATATTCTATTCGTTGTTAATAACAGTATACGAGTATGGCAGACGATAGTATGGAAGAAGGGGACTCGGAAAAAAGTGATTCAATAGTTATTAAAAATTGTGAAAGGGCGTTGCAAAATATGTCAAAGAGTGAAGGTAATACGTTAGTGAATAATTCAAATATAACTACTGAGAAAAGGCAAAGGGAAAAGAGTGAAGAAAGTAGCGAAGAGGGATTTACAACTGTTACGAGGAGAAAACCAAAGAGGCTCTTAAAAAGTGATTCACCTAATATGCTTCACGAAAATACTACAAATGTAATTAACGAAAGCGCGGAATCTGAGGGTAGTTTTGAAATAATTTTAACCTCACTAAAAATATTACCAAAACAAATGGCTTTGGCAAAACTATTATACAGTGAAACGATTGAAGGTATATTCGTTTAAATAACAAGAAACAGGCAGAGAGGGTACTTAGTAATCAGAAGCTTAAAGACTTTGATATTCGGGTGAATTTCGCAGATCAGAGTGTGATATCCTACGGCATTATAAGAGGGGTGGACTTAGAAATGAAAGAAGAAGAAATTTTAGGATCTTTAAGCAGCTCAGTTGAAATACTGGCTGTTAAAAGAATGAGAAGAATGAACTTGGAAAGTAAATGGGTTGACAGCGAGACTGTTCGAGTATGCTTTAAAAGCTCTGTGATTCCTCCATATGTATATGCTTTCGGATGTAGATTCGGTGTTGAAAAGTATATGTTTTCAGTAATGCAATGCTCTGCATGTTGGAAGTTTGGTCATATCAGGAAAATTTTGTCCATATAATAAAATTCTTTGCCCTAAATGCGGAAAGGAGCACAGTAATTGTGAAACTCAGGCTTTTAAGTGTCTTAATTGTAAGGGCCCACATATGTCACTTGACAAGACCTGTCCTATTTTCTTGAAAGAAAAAAAAATACGTCTAATAATGACTGAAAAAAATGTAAGTTATAAGAATGCTTTGGATATACTGCTAAAAACAAAATCCTTATCAAACTATCACCAGGCATCAAAATATAGTAAAGAAACGGAAATATTTAATTTGAATAATAACGTGGAGAAGTCATTCCCCCGCTTAGGCAAAACAGATTTACACTTTTAGAACATTCGGAAGAAAAGTCACAAGAAGATCTAATAGAAGACTTTAGTGAAGAAGAAAAAAATGAAGTGAATATCAGCCATAAAATTAAATCGATTAATAAAAAAAGAAATCAAAATATAGAATCCTTTCCCATACACATGCAGCAAGAAAGTATAAGAAATGAATCTCGACAAAAATGTGAAACTAATAAAAATGAAAAGAAATTGGAAAAAGGCTTAAAAATAGGATATATAGTTAATAAAACAAAGGAGATATTTTTTTCAAAAGTTAAATTTGAAGATAAGATTATATCAATATTTGAAATCTTAGTTCACGAGTTAAAATCATATATTTGTAATTTTTTTAACTGTGAGCAATTATTCCAAAAAATTGTCAACTTATTTGATGGATAGTTCATTTAAAGATTTTGTAGTAAATATATTTCAATGGAATTCGCAAAGCCTAAAGCCTAAATTAGCTGATTTTGAACTGCTTCTTAATAGGGAAAAAGTAGACATCGCTGCAATATGTGAAACTTGGCTGGATTCGGATACGGATTTTATTAATATAAGTGGATACAATACTTATAGAACCGATAGATATGACTCTTATGGAGGAGTGGCCATTGTAGCTCGTAAGTCTTTTAATATTCAGGTATGTCCTATTAACTTAAATAATACAGGAATAGAAGTTATTCAAATTAACGTATTGAACTGTAAAATTTTAGAGAATATTATTTGTGTGTATTGTCCGTCGTCAGTACGTACGGAAACGGTTGACTGGGATGATTTATTTTCACGAACATCAAGAAAAGCCCTGGTATTAGGGGATTTTAACGGGCATCATACAAACTGGTCGTACAGGAATGACAACAGGGGCACACAGTTATTAGAATCATCACTAGAGAGTAATTTCATCTCCCTTAATAATGGTGATCCTACCAGAATAAAATTGGTTAATGGTATACTACAAAAAACTTCACCTGATATTAGCTTTGTATCTTCAGATATAGCTGTGATGACTAAGTGGTGCGTATTGAATGAAAATCTTGGCAGTGACCATCTTATAATCAAAATGTCATTAAACTATCGAGACATGCCAAGTTTTTCTAAAAAACGGAATTTTAAACGGGCCAATTGGGAAACATATAAATCAGATCTAGATACGGCGTTTTCAGCTCTTGATAGTAATTATTTTGTTACAACTGACATTCAATCTATGTATGATTATTTTGAAACTCAGATTAATTTAGCAGCAGAAAAGAATATTCCATTAAAAAAAATATGCACAAACTCTACAAGCAAATTTAGACCTAAAGAATATTGGAGTCCGTCACTATCCGAAGCAGTTGCTGAACGTAGACTAGCACTGAGTTCTTTTAGGAAGAACCCTTCGCCGGATAATTTAGTAAAACTTCAGAATAAAATTGAAAAAGCGCGTTTATTAATTAAACAAGCTAAGTCCAGGCATTTTAAATTATTTTGTAGTAATATCGAAAGCACTACTTCTGTCTCAGATATGTGGCGAAAAATGCGATGGAGCAAGGGATATTATCAACCATCTCGCTCTTTTCCGTCTGAGATTAAACAAATGGAGTTATTACATAACCTTGCGCCTGATTCGGTTAAAAATATTTCACCATCTTTTACATCAAGTAACGTAGTACTAGAATCGCCTTTTACAATGCAAGAGGTTACGAAGTGCATAAAAAGAAAAGACACTGCTCCGGGTAGTGATGAGATTACCTACTCAATGATATATCATCTCCCCCTAGTTGCTAAAAGATACTTACTTCACCTATATAATGCAATCTTCCAATCAGGATACATACCTAAACAATGGCGAACTATATTGGTTGTTCCAATTCCGAAAGCCACAAATAGTACTAATTATGAAGGAAAGCTCCGTCCAATATCGCTTTTAACATGTCCATGTAAAATATTTCACAATATGTTGGTAGCTCGACTGGAGTGGTTTATCGAAAATAAAGCAATTTTATCCTCGTACACGTCTGGATTTCGAAAAGCTCACTCTTGTCTAGACTGTCTCACAAGATTTGTCACTTATGTGCAACAAGGCTTTTCAAAACATATACCTACAGTCGCGTGTTTTATCGATATATCAGATGCATACAATAATATTTTGGTTGATAAGTTGACTAGCACTCTCGATGACTTGTGTATAGGAAAAACAATATGCGGATATATTTGGTCCTTTTTGAGCGATAGACAGTTAAGATTAAAAAGTTTAAATATAAACCAAAGTGAAATACAAACTAAGTATACAAGATACACACACAGGGGTTTAGCTCAAGGGGATCCTTTAGCTCCTTTGTTGTTTAATATAGCTACATACAAGATTTGTCATCACATTAATGAGGTGATGCTTACACAATATGCTGATGATTTTGCTATCTTTATTAGCAATAAAGACATACAAGTGTGCGAGGTAAAATTGCAATCAGCTTTAAACTCAATGGTTTCTGGTCTAGACAACATTGGACTTGAGATATCAGCTGTAAAATCTAAAGTTTGTATTTTTAGTCGGGGGCGTATTAGGAAGCAGGTCAATTTAGAAATTGATAATGAAGCTTTGATGTCTGTGGAATGCGTTAAATACCTAGGCTTATGGCTTGACAGATCTCTTTTATGGCAAAAACATATTAATGAAATATCTCAAAAAACTTCAAAATTCCTAAATTTGCTTAAGATATTGGCGGGGCCTACCTGGGGAATTCACACTAAACATTTACGTACACTTTATATTTCCCTAATAAGAAGCAGATTTGATTACGGATGTTTCCTCTATGGTAGTTGCGCTAAGACCCATCTGTATAAAATTGACAAAATACAAAACCAAGCTTTACGAATCATAGGTGGTTTTATTAAGAGTACGCCAGTATATGCTATGGAAAGTGAATTATGCATACAACCACTTTTCGTGCGAAGAACATTTTTATCCTTTAAATATTATTCGAAAGCAATGTCTTGGACTAATAACCAAACAATTGAGCTACTAAACGATCTTCACTTGCTGTCAAATAGTCGATACTGGCGAACTAAAAAAAAACCCTTACTTTTATCTGCTCATACAGATCTTAATGATATTGAAATAAACTCATCGTATCCGCTTGAAATGTTTTGTCTTGATACTTGGATGTCTTACATAGATTTAGATAATATAATTAATATTAACTTGAACTGTATTAAAAAATCAAAGCGAGATTATGAATTGAATTCCTTAAGATTGGACGTATTGCAGGAATTGAACGATATGTACAATGGATGGCTACACTTTTATACAGATGGCTCTAAAAATTTTGATGGTAACGGAGCAGCGTACTACTATCCAAATGGCTCAGCTATGTACAAAATTTGCTCACCTGTTTCAATTATGACGTTGGAATTAGTTGCAATTTCAGAAGCACTTAATCGTATAAACGACTTGAGTGGGCAAAAGTTTGTTATATTTACAGATAGCAAAAGCGCCTTGCAGCACTTGGCTCGATGCGCCTCTGGCTTCAGAGGTGTATCGATAGCCTATGTAATAATTAAGAAAGTACGCAATATCAGTGTATCTAAAAATCTGAAATTGCAATGGATACCATCACACATTGATATAAAGGGCAATGAGGAGGCGGACAGATTAGCCAAGTTAGCGATAAAGGAAGGGGATATTATTAACATTAAACCACATTACTCGGAGTTGATACATAAATTTAAAATAATTTGTTTCGATAAATGGAAAGAATGTTTTGATGAACACTCTAAAATAAAAGGGGTCTGGTACAAGACTATTCAGTCCGAACCTCCTCATCTACCATGGTTTGGTAATTTAGAAATAAGTAGATCATGTGTTACAATAGCTCATAGATTACGATCTGGACACATTCCATCAAAAAAATTTGAACATCTAATGCGTAGAGCTAACTCACCAAATTGTGATATGTGTAAAATTGTGGACGATGTTCAACATTTGTTGATGGAATGTGTTAAGAATCGGTCTAAAAGATATGAAATAATGAAACAGATTAACTTGAATTTTTTGGATGTCGGTGTAATTCAAAGTGTTTTGGCTGCGCCGACATCTGAAAAAGCTATTAAATTGTACAGTCTAGCGTATTATATATAAATGATGTTTACTAAGTTCAGGCCTTATGGGACTGACATACCCTATTAGGGTAAAAACCCCTTAAAAAAAATAAAGAGAAAAAAAAAAAAAAAACATTTATTCTGCAAACAGGTTACATGAACACTTTTGCAAGTTAAACGTTTTTTTTTTGGAGCAGATGAGTTCTCAGATGAGATATAGATAGATAGATAGATAGATAGATAACTCTTTGTTTGCACACAAAATTACAGAGTTACAAAAGAAAAAGGAACACAATGATCAAATATAGTGTACAAAGGGCGGCCTTATTGCTGAAAACAATTTCTTCCAGGCAACCTTAGAGATATGTTATTATAGGTACGTCTCAAAATGTATAATTGTATACATGTAAATTATATGTATACACTAGCTGCCGCCCGAATATTCTTATTATATTGTAGGTAAATTATCTTTCAAAGGAGGAGATCTTGGCAAATTCTAACTTACAGTGAGTGAATATCTTGGCAAATCCTTTTTATTTTTTACAAATATTTGATTGTTTTTGCCAACGCATCTGAAAATAATAATAATATTATATTACTGAATAATTATTTCTAAAGACAACGTAGTGCTGGTAAACAAAACATAGGCATCTCCTTAGAAAGGAGGTTTTGGATTGCTATACTACGCTGGTCATTCGGGTTGGTATAGGGTTTGATTCGATTTCCAAGAGGGCACATGAGTTTCCTTGGTGGCGCTGGGCTTATGAATGGCCTAGATACGGAGGCCCTGTTGTTCCATGGGCCTTGTCGTGGTCCGAGCCCCTGCGCCTGCAGCGCGGTCAATTTGGTCCTCGTACCGATTCAGAACCAGATGTAGTATCTGGGCCTGATCTTTGACAGTAGGTGGCTCTTCGACGAACACTTCCGGCAGCTTACTCTGAAGCAGGTCGATACTGCCTTGTGCAACTTTTGCTCAATTTGCGTGGACAGTGTCGTGACAAGACAGCTGTACATGGGGATTATCCGGTCTATGCCACTGTTCGGTGCACCAGTTTGGGCGGTGGCTCTGACCGTCCAGAATAGGGCTAGCCTCTGGCGCCTACAGAGGATATTGTTCAAACTTTCACTTGTATCTATTTACTTATTTATTCTATGAATGATTATTATATAAAGTACTAGTTTTAGTTTTTAGCGTCTATGTCGGTTATCGCGGTAAAGAGTAGCTTATGTCTGGCTTTCTCAAGCTTTAGACTATCAGGGTACAAAGTTTAATTTCAATCGGTGCAGTACTTTTTGAGTTTCTAGCGAACAGACAGACCGACATAAGCGGCACAGGACTTTATGTTATAATATGTAGTGATACTTACTGGAGGTAGTTAATATTACCAGGATACTTTACTCTAAGCATTAGTTCTTCGCTTTCTAGTACAGCGGTCTTTCCTGGTTTTTCACGGGTTTGCTCACATGACATAGAATTATTGTCCCAATTTGGTATTATATAAAATATTACTTCTGAAAATATAACAATTTGTAGTTGAATACGGTGAAGAGTAGTAGCCCTCGACCAATCTATGCAATCTAATCTATACAATATATAGATCGATAGACCAATCTATACAATCTAATCTATACAATGTATAGATCGATAGACCAATCTATACAATGTATAGTTCGATAGACCAATCTACACAATCTATACAATATATAGATCGATAGACCAATCTATACAATCTAATCTATACAATATATAGATCGATAGACCAATCTACACAATCTATACAATAAATGAAATTAGAGTGTCTGTCTGTAATATCAAATGAACAGGTTTTTACTAAATGCATGTCAAAGTATGTACGGGACTAACATCAAAATAGCAATTTTTCTCATTTTTGTCTGTCTGTGCGTCTGTCTGTCTTTTTGTTCCGTGTAATCTCTGGAACGGAGGGGCGGATAGAATTGGATGGTGATCTCTTGACAAAAATATTCAAACTTGCATTTCTGATGTAAGTACCTACCGTAAATATTTTCATATGCATTTAATAAAAGACTGTTCATATAATATTACAAGCAGACACTTCAATTTTATTTATTTGTAGATTTTCTCGTAACATCGTAACGTAGCTACGCTTATATCTGTGTATGTAAGTATAGTTCAAGTGGTCGCCACAGCGCTTTCTACTGAGCCAAAAGTTGTGGGTTCAATTCGTATATCAGGGTGTACATCATCGAACATGGTACTCTGTCAAAGCCAAACGAGCCTATGCAATACACTGTCATAACACACAATGTGTTTATGTTCTTTTTTATATATATTTAAGCCTATCAAATTAACTCTTCTCTGCCTGATCCTCATTGGGAGGTGCTTACCGCAATTCAGCATGGTGACCCATATAAGGCCTGATCATATGTTTCCGCATCACTCTCCCGCCTCTGGAAGTCGGGAGAATTATGCAGAATGATTGGGCCACCGGTCTCACACTCACCAACGAAATACGACAATAAGAAAGCTGTCATTATTAGGATGGTCTTCTGTGTGAGGGTAGTATCGTCCCGGTCGATTCGTTCCATTAGTGATGAAATCAGCGTGGCTGTACTAATAAAGAGTGGATGAAATTGTGAATGTTTTGTTAAAATTGGAATGAGCGAGTTGTAGTGTCAAGCGATTGGCGATTTTCTATGTGAGTCTAAACGGTATATGTGTGAAGATTCCTTCAAAAAATTACAGACTTGTATCGAAGAAAGACGCTATAGCTGCTCCCCTTCGGTCCCCGTAGCTCTATGATGTGCTTGATAAGAAATGAAGAAAGTATTTATTTTATTTATCTTTCTTTATGGTGCACACATTTTCTTATTTATGCTACAAGGAGATTACATGTACAAAGACGAGCAAAAGCCAAACCTGAGTTTTCTTACAGCGAACCTTTAGAGTGAATAGGGGATAGTGTAAAACGTAAAGGCAAAGTCATGTGTTTAGCTACCTAAAGACAGTCAGACAGACAGACTAAACAGTCTTCTTAATTTAGCAGAGTAGCAGATTTAGCAGAATAAACAGAATTTGCTAAATTATGAAGACTGTTTAAAAACTAACATTAAACAAAAAAAATACCTGAACCAGTAAATACGTAATCCGAATGTTATGTACATTTATTTTATAGCAATATATATTATATTTTTAATATATACTTACATACATACATACACACACATATACATAAATACATACATATATACACACATACATACATACAATAAAATATACAGAAAAAAAATAACACAACAGTAAAGTACATATTAAGGGCCTTATTATTGAAGGGATAGATAATAATTCCTGGTTTCTTTTTGAACACGTTTAAAGAAGGGCTTTTTCGTATTACAAGCTGTAAGGCATTCCATAGCCGCACAGCCGCAACACTTTATAAATTATCATAGCGATACAGGTTTTTTTAATTAATATAATGTAAATCTGTGTAAAATAACATTCTATCATTGGATTCTGATACTAAACGCTAACCAAACAGGTTGTTTGTGTCCAGTTTTCCTTCTCTACGCAGTGATGTTTTCCTGCGTAGTGTTAGTCTCTTATTCAGCTCTTACGACACGATATATTTAGTGGAGACACGCTGATTTCAGCACAAATGGTTCGACTAGACCGGGGCAATACTACCCTCACACAGAAGACCAACTTATAAACGACAGCATTCGTCGTCCATCGTTGGTGAGTGTGAGACCGGAGGCTCAATGGTTCTGTCCTATTGCACTAGGCCGCCATAGTGTGGGTCACCCTCCTGCATTGTCTACATTCAGTGTAATAGATCTTCCTGTTTGGGTTTATGCTTTGACAGAGGAACGCCTGCGTATGCCTACTAGTGCCGTGTTGCTCAATGCTTAAGATTGATGAGTATGTTATCTCGTTATGACGTATTCAAGTCACTGTTACACATACAATATCGTGATGTACTTTCCTCGTCTTTATAAGGAAGACTGGAAGATGCAGATGCATCTCACTAGTGTAGATCTCCATGATGCATTCTCTGTACTTACAATGAGAATGATGATCTCTACTCTTGGATTCTACTCATGCTTTCCATCAGAAAGAGTAGAGTTACTTAGGCAGGCCTATATATAAAAAAACCATGGGTTGAATAGGGGCAGTTACACTTAATATTCTTAGTTCGTCAGCAAACGAACAAAGGAAAACCTACCTGCAAAATTGCACGTTATGCCACTAAACACACAAAGAAACATTAATATACGCCACATTTTCTCATTTAATATTTATATTACTAATGATTTAATTGCAACATTAAAATGAAATACGAACGAATATCCCTGTACACCAGTCACTGCGTACTGTTAAATCAACAACCGACGTAAATAATACATTTATACAACTTTATCCTGTAGCGTTCGTAATTTTAGATTAGGCTAATATATTTGTAAATATTTATGTATTAACCGACTTGACAAACAGAGGAGTTTTTCGCTATTTTTCTACCCAATTATCGTCAAGCCCAAAAGGAAAAGTAATGGTTTTGGTGGTCTAAGATAAGTTTTAAAGATAAGATAGTAAATAATAGAAAGGGGAGAAAAGAGCAGACCGTAAACATTATAAGTGTTTTGTAAGGTTCGGTAGTTCTTGACTCGGAACCCTAATAGATTCGCACATCCGGCCGTCCATCTGTCCGTCCAAAGTGCCAAAAAGATGAAACTTTTCATGAATATGTGTTGTGATCACGTCGACAAGGAGAAAATTACGAAAACTATTTTTAAGTTGGGTATATCCCCTACAGTGAGGATGTACTAAAGTGAGGTATCATTAGTATCTCATGGCCGGAACTCCACCATGGGACCTGGAGGCGAAAGCCCTTGCGGCTCTGTATCAGTGGCGCAAGGAGGCGCAGTAGTCGGGGAAAGTCCTGAGATTCGAGAAATCGAAAATCAGAAATCCCGACTCCTCCAGGTCCTTGTGAAGGAATGGAAGGAACGACTTGGGCAACCGAGCGCTGGGCACGCCGTTATTGCGGCGGTAAGACCCTTTATGGAGGATTGGCTCGAGAGGCATCACGGCAGCCTCTCATACCGGATGACACAGATGATCACTGGAAAGGGGTGCTTTGGAGATCATCTGTGTCTGATCCGCAAAGAGCCAACGCCTGAGTGCCACCACTGCGGTGGCCAGACTGTAGACACGGCACTTCACACGCTGCTAGAATGCCCGGCGTGGGAGGAGCCGAGACGTGACCTCGTGGCGGCCATCGGGGTGAGGAGTCTCTCGCTCCATAACATTATTGTGACCATGATACGGAGCGAGAGCGCGTTGAACTCCGCCGTCTCTTTCTGTGAGCAAGTCATGCTTGTGAAAGAGATGGCGTAGCGAGATCGGGAGAGGTTCAGAACTCTTCCAGTCTGCCAGGCCCGGGAACGGGCCAGGTACCGCAGGCGACTCGGGCGCCGGAGATCGTTAAATGATCTCCGTACTCCATAAGCGCAGGCCTGGGGGTGGCAGATTAGGCCATCTGTCACCCTAGCAGAAGCAGGCCGGGGTGGAGGTGCGAGCGCTATAAAGCGCGTGCCGTGTAATTTTTGAGTGGTGCCCCCACACAGAAGGGGGCCATCTACTAGCGGTAGGTGGCCCGAGGTGCGTCGGGGTTCCAGGGACTTCCTTTCGAGGGTATACCTGGTTCCCCGACTCATAGTACCCGAGTCGGCGTGCGGTTTTAGTCGGTTCGAGTCCAACATAGCCACCATCGTGTGGCATACGTGGCGATTTCCGCACGAAAAAAGAAAAAAAAAGAAAGGTATCATTAGTATCGTACATCGTATCAATTATCAATAGAAAGGTCTTCTAAAAGCACTAAGAGGTTACTAAGATCATTTTTTTATTATGATATCCGTATACGACCTAATAAATAGTATGCCAAAACGCCTATTATATTGTATGCGTGATATAGTAGGCCAAAACCTCCTTTCTAAGGAGAGGCCTATGTCCAGCAGTTGACTGTTGAAGGCTGTTGATGATGATGATACGACCTATTTAACTCTAAAGCACGTTTTTTTGTTAAATCAGGGCGGTCCCCCCCCCCTCTAAAGTCTAAAGGTTCCGGTCTCCGTTATAAAGACGAGGAAAGTATATCGTAATATTGAGGAAAATAAACAGAATGCCCTTTAATGGTCACAGTGACTTGACTACGTCATAACGAGATAATATGCTCGCCATTCTTTAGCATAGAGCGTTCCTCTCTGTCGAAGTATAAACCCTTCTTCTTCCTAGCCTTTATTCCCATGATGATTTGGGTCGGCTACTAAATCAACCGGTTTTACATGAATATCGGTTTCTCCACGGAGCGACCGGCATCGGACCTCCCCAACCCTGAGGGAGAACTGAAATTCCAAGGTTGAACTAGTTGTCAGTACATTTGAGGGCACTGCCTTCCCAATATAATAACGATTGCCATATATGTTCATGGAAACCGGGACCGACCGCGACGGCTTCATGTGCTTTCCGAGGCACGGGCGTGAACCACCGCCAAACTTTTATTCTCCGGGCTGTTATTAAGAATTTCTTGTCAGAAACACCCTGTTGGGTCAAATCCCGGGTCAGGCCAAAAGTTTAATAACACTTTTGGCCTGACCCGGGATTTGAACCCGAGATCTCTTGATTAACAGTCAAATACGCTAACCACTAGACCAACGAAGCAGTCTTCTCTCAAAATATAAACCCAAATGGCAATATCCATTACACTGTCTGTTGACACTTAATGTGTTTATGTGTGTGTGAAATTTAGATTTTTTGTTTTAATTGTTATGTGTGAGTTCATAGTGACAGGCTATGGTTTTTACCCGACTACGGCAAAGCCAGAGGAAGGCTATGTATGTACATATGTATGTATGTATGTTCATTTGTTCCCTCGTAGCTACTTAACTACTCATTAGAACTGGACAAATTAAGTATCGTTAGAATCGTCGACGCTGACTCAAAGAGACAGAGATAAGTTGGCAGCATTCGAAATGTGGTGCTGGAGGCGGATGATGAACATCAGTTGGACAGAGAAAAAATCCAACGAGGAAGTCCTACTAATGGTTGACGAAGAAAGGAGACTTCTGAATACTGTTGACAACAGAAGAGGCAAAATGGTTGGCCATTTGATAAGACACGATAACCTTTTTAAAACCATTCTAGAAGGAAAGATAGAAGGTAGAAGAAAACGCGGGAGGCCTAGATTGGCGTACATACAACAAGTAAAGAAGAAAGTCGAAGTCGTGGCCAATGTGAGTTTGATGCCCAATGTGAGCTTGATGGGTGTTTTGTGCTTTATAATTATACTAGTTGACCCAGCGAACTTCGTACCGCCCAACTTTAAAATTCCAGAACTTTATCGCAGCGCCACCTACCGGGTCCAATTGCGAATCTAAACCATTCCTAGATCCCCTTGAACACACACAAAAATTTTTATCAAAATCGGTCCAGTCGTTTGAGAGAAGTTCAGTGACATACACACTCACACAAGAATTATATATATGAAGATGTTGTTTTCTTACGTAAATAAATTAAAAAAAAAATCAAGAGATCAAACGGATTGTGGAAAATAGACAGGAGTGGCGATTGCTTAACCGACAAGCGACTGACCCTTAAATTGAGAAGAAGAAGCGTCTTGATCGTGAACACCACGGGACTCAGTCGAATAATTCCCACAATCAAAAATAATTTGTAAAAGTCTAAAAACATCTATTTCTTACACCCCACAATCCACAATCAGTAACAATGTATAATATATATACGAGCAATTTACAATACTGTTTCATTTTTTTCTTATCATCTTTTTTAGGGTTCCGTAGTTCATGACTCGGAACTAAAATAGATCTATAAAGATTCGTCATATCTGTTCGTCCGCCCTCGACTCGATTCTCGATCTTCTCGACTTAACGCCCAAACGGATGGTGCTAAAAAGATGAAACTTTACACGAATATGTGTTGTAATTACGTCGACAAAGTGCTGTAATAAAATTAAGAAAAACATTTTATTTGGGGTATGTCCCTTACACGTAGTGGGGTTTTGTTTTTCTCGCTTCTACTCCATCGTGTGGAGTATCATTAGTCCGCCTTTGTCACATTTGCGCAGTCTTAAATAAATACTCGGTTCATAAGACCCCTCCTGCCCCACCCTCTCTGGGATAAGTACTCTGTTGAAACTTTATATTCTTAATACATCACCTTACGTACAAAATGAACAACTAATTGTTATGACACATTTGGGAAAATTAGCAAATACCGAGCCCACCACGCCCTAGTCTTTACTGATAGCGGGTGACGTCGCGGCCGCGACTAGTGCTGTGACTAACTATAAATCTATACAAATAAATAAAGTTTAAGTGTTTGTTTGTAACATCAAGTAAACAGTTTTAGTAAATGCATATGAAAGTACCCACGTAAATATAAAAAATAAATCATTTTTTAGTCTTTTTGTTACGGCTAATCTCTAGAATACCTGTACGGATTTTGACAGAAGGAGTAATTTAGGGTATTTATTAACCGATTTCAAAAAAGGAGGAGGTTCTCAATTCGACTTTATATTTCTTTTTTTTATGTTTATTACATCAGAACTTTTGATTTGGATGAACCTATCGTTTTCGATTGGGTGAAGAAACCGAGGGAACTCCTTAAATATCATACCTATTGCGATTTGGGTACTCGGAATAGTTTTTCTTTATAGTCGTTTTTTTTGTTATTTTTTGACTACCTTCGCACCGCTAAAGTAAGTGGGGTGAGGATGGATAACTGCGAAATAAAAATAAAGAGGTCAGAGCTTGCAGACGAAAGGAAATCAGCGTGGCTCTACTATCTATGTAATACTGTATTATACCACTTCTATCAAATCACAGACATCCAACCATTATCAATAAATATTATCCTGTTTTATAACTAAAAATAATTTTCCTGTACTACAAGTAGCAAGTGACTGTTGAATAATAATTGTTTTGTCCTTATTAATTTGTGGAATATATCTGACATCATCATTATCATCACAAGCCCTTATCAGTCCCCTGCTGGATGTAGGCCTCTCCTTACCAAGTTGGTTTTGGCACAGAATATATAATAGTACCAGTACAGAAGACTCACTACGAAAAGTAAATTAAAGAAATAGGGACCCTTGGTGTCATTACATTAAGTTCAATTCAGATTGCACAGCGCCAAAGCACCTACAATTATATTTACCTACAATTGCGTCTCTTTCTATCGTGTAACTCTTATCTGTTCTGACGTAATCAGGTATGTCTTCTTTTAAAAATAATTTAATTATGGGTATAATAACTACTTTTTCTCTAGCACTTTACTTTAGTGAAAAAATAACTGTAGGTACTTTTGTCAACAAATGACGTTTTCACTTACGACACGAACAGATTAGTTCCTACCTAACACCTAAAATCTTTTATTCAGACATCCGTAAGCAGAACTATATCTTTTACAAGAATTTAGAAGATCGAAGTTTGTCATTAGAAGTCGTTGTGGGCCTGCGCTGGTAGGCAAGCGGCCGACTATACCTAAAGTGCGGAGTGCCACCCCCTGGTTTTGGTCACAGATCGTCCGGGTTATCTGTGGTTTTCGTCTACCCTACCACGCTGGTCAGGCAGGTTGAGATAAGGTTTGTTTCATGGCTTCCTCCTCAATGCAGTACTGCTCCCCTAGCAAAGTTGCAAACGTTTTTATACTACACCTGATCGGAACAGTAGTCAATATTCCCTAAAAATGAAAAGAGAAAGTTAGTCTTTTCCTTGACCTAAATAAGCGGGAGGAAAAAATGTATGAAAATCCATTTCTAACGTGTTTTAGCGGGAGAGAAAGTTGTATGAATTTTCATTTCTCATGTGTTGTGTGTCAAGGAGTTTTCATATAATTTAAATATGGAATCGCCGTGCCACTGACATCCTTTTCTGAAGAATAAAAAAAAACAAAAGAAGCGTGAAATATTTGTCAAATTCTAATCTAAATTGTGTCTTACATGGTGTCTTACGTTTTGATTTTATTTTATAAATACTTTAAATGTTCCTCACAGGTGTAGTATAAAGCACTATGTAGCACTCGGGTGAAAGTCCCATTCCTACCTCGGGAGTATTGTGGCCCTAGGCTGCGCCTTCGGGCCACAAACTGCTCCCTCGCTAGTAATCGGTCCCTTTCCTCCCTCGGTGAACAATGTACTATTCATTCTCTGTTCTCTTAATGTCACTGTCACGTGATCACAACTAAATATTAGCTTTAGTTAATATTCTCTATTGTAGAAAATGAAAAACGTTTGCAACTTGGCTAGGGGAGGAAAGTCCGCTATTTTACGTCGATCTATAAGTGGGAGGAGGTGAAACTTGTTACATAGCCGGAGATGATCCTTGGTAGTACGGAACTTTTTGAAAGTATCATCAGACTATCGAGTCCATAGCTGGACATAGGCCTCTCCGTTTGTACGCCACTTGATTCGATCCTCGGTTTCTCCATTACAGCTCATTTATGATTAAACAAACTTCCTGTATGTAATTTAAAACAATCTACATGAATTATGGTTCCATAAAGTACATATTATCTGTTCCACGGGTAGTATCTATTCTGTGTCCACACTCAGGTCGTACCTATATATTTTTGACAACAGTGATATCTATTGGTTTTAGTAAAAACAACCACATAATTTCATTGTATGAAATTTTGAAACACTGCCATCTAGCGATATTATTAAGAAGAACTGAAAGTTTCTAAATGTCATGTTCTAAAAATTTATGAAACTAAAACAATAAATGAAATAATTAATGAAACTAAAACATCAATACTACCAACAAATTATCGGCCAATTTCTCTTTTAAATACTATAATCCAAAGTTATAGAAAAGGTAATGAACAAGCGATTAATTGCGTACCTAGAAAATATTAATATTCTTTCGGAAAATCAGTATGTAAGGGTTTCGCCGCGATCGGTCTACTGACGACGCTGTTCTACACCTGACTTCTAAAATTACAACATACCTAGACCAAAAGAACAAATGCATAGGCGTTTTCCTGGACTTACAGAAGGCGTTTGACACCGTATCCATTAAAATCCTAATTACTCACCTGGAGAACATAGGAATCAAATTAAACGCTCTTCTGTGGTTCAGGGACTACCTAACGGATAGAGGGCAATGTGTTAGAGTTGATAATCATACCAGTGACTATGTTCTTTTGTCGGGTCCTTGTTCATTGTCGGGCTCACCAATTATAGCGAACTTATAGGTGGTATCGAATTACAACGACAGTGTACTCTTTTGCAGCCATGTTTATTATTCAAGTTTTGGTTTATTATTCTAACCTTACTTACTAAGGTATGAATATGGTATAAATCAGTTTTGCTGTTACAGCTACATTATATATAATAATAATATTAATTTATTTCCAAGCAAGAACTTAGTACTAGATTACAATTACAATAAAACTTAGCAATATTTTACATAGCAGTTAACATTATCATCTGCAATCAAACTAGGCAAAGCCTGTATTTCGATTGTCAGCGTTTTTATTTTAGTATTCTAAGCCTATCGCTACAATGCCTGTAATCGCGGCTTCAACTCAACAAGATAAAGAGTCTCCGAGTACTACGTGATCGATATCGGATATATGCTGAGATACGTGGACCTGCTTAACCATTGTATAAATTCTATCTTAAATTCTAATAATAATTATATTACTTGAAACAACATATGACGGAGGAATAATCATCATCCTCTCCCATTGCATACCACTTTGATCGATTTTTGGCTTCTCGCATCTAGCTCCTGCCAGTCATCTAGCGCAAGTTTGCCGACTCGCGGTCTCCAGCTCAGAAGTCTTCTACCCCAACGGTTATCAATTCTGCGGCTAATATGGCCAGCTCACTGCCACTTCAGCTTTCTAATCCAGTGGGCTATGTCGATGAATTTAGTTCTCTGACGGATTACCTATTCCTTATACGATCCCTCAGAGAAACGCTACTTTTGTAGGCTAAATATATATAAAAAAAAACATACATTATCATCTGTATTTTTTTCATTCAATATTTTGTTGATGACATATTATTATGGCATAGGCCTAGTGTTAGTTTTAATAGTTGAATTTTGTTATTTTTTTAATATTCTTATCTATATGTTTATTTGTTTAAGATTAGTGCACATGTTGTACAAAGGCGTCCTTAATGCCATGAGGTATTCTCTACCAGTCAACCTTATGGTGAGGTGGTTGGGCCCATGGAGTATGTTGCGGTGGGTGCAAAAATAGAATATTACAGTAACAGGCATTTTAATTTATATTAACGATGACATCGGGGAAGTGTACCCTTTGGCCTGACTGACACTAGATTCGTCGGCATTGGTCGTAGGATTAGTGCCAGGTGTGTTATATGGTAAAGTATCAGCGTATGTATTTAGTGTGGTAGGTGAGTCTGCAAGTATGTAGGCCGGTTTTAATCGGTCTACCGATATTGTAACTGTTTTATTACCGGAGAGGAGTTTGAAGACCTTCTCCCCTTTCTCTTGGACTTTGTGAGGTCCAGTGTATGCCGGTTTAAATGCACCTGTTGACGTATTGTCTTTAAGAAAGACGTGTGAGGTATTGGCGAGGTCTTTGAAGACAAAGGTTTGACGATGCATGCCATAACTTGAGGCCGCAGCTGGTTGTAGCTTTTTAGCGAATGTTCGCAGTTTGTCTAGGTAATCTGTGACATCTGTTGTATTGTTGTCATCTGAATGTAAAAATTCACCTGGTAGACGCTATGCTTCGCTATATACCAAATCAGCTGATGTTGCCTGGACGTCGTCTTTGAAGGCGTTTCTGATACAACACTAAGCGTAGGGATTCAGTTCACCTTTATCTACCATGACACGTAATGGCTGCTTTTAATTGCCTATGGAACCGTTCAATCATGCCGTTACAGGCAGGGTGGTAAGCGGTTGTTTTGCGGTGATCAAAAGAGACTAAGCCAGACAGTTGTTTAAATAGCGCAGACTCAAACTGTCTGCCAAGGTCCGAGACGATTTCAATCGGACAGCCGAATCGAGCGATCCATCCACAAAGAAGAGCTTTGGCCACTGTTTTCGCTGTAAGGTCGTGTATGAGTATTGCCTCAGGTCATCGCGTAAAGCGATCGATGGCGAAGAGGCAGTATCGATATCTTTGTGATACGGGCCAATCATGTCGATGTGGATGTGCGCGAATCGGTTTCGCGGCAACAGTAAACATGGGTTACTTGAGCTTTTTGACAAGCTAGGCAGTTTCCGCCCATTCAATGTAAACCTTTTTTATATCAGGCCACACGTAACTTTCTGTTGCCAGTTTGATGCTGGCGTTCGCACCTGGATGACTTAAGGATTTACCTGAACTTTGGGCGTTGAGAATGTACATGTCATAAATTGTAAAAGTAAAGAAAATATTGTAATAGACAAATAATACTGAAAAACACGTATTTTCTGGAACAAGTTTTATGAAGTTTCCGCACACTATTTTTCGTTTAATGTTATCGCGTTCTCACTCGCTTGTTGACCAAGTGGCGGTAAGAGGCATGCGGGGGACGAGTCGAGCGGGGTCGAGCGGGGTGAAACGGAGAAGTTGAATGATAAGCGCCGAGCGGCGTAGATTTCAAATAAACGCATAATAACCCATTTTTATAATATACTAATATTTTGTGAGTATGTATGTATATGACGCTGACGATATAGTGCTACTGGCGAAAACATCAAAAGACTTAAACAAAATGATAAAAGAACTAGCGACAGAAAGTAAGAGAGTAGGATTGACACTGAATGTAGAAAAAACAAAAGTGACGACAAACGGAATCAAACATATCATAGAATTAGGGAACACTGAAATTGACTACACTGATGAGTACATCTATCTGTGACAAGTTATAACACAAAAAGAACCCATGCTAAAAGAAGTGGAGAGATGAATCACAAACGGATGGAAGAGATACTGGAGCTTGAGAGAGGCTATGAAAGACAAAACTCTTCATATAAACATAAAAAGTAAATTATTCAACACCTGCGTACTACCTGTTCTCACATACGGATGTCAATCATGGACTTTTAATCAAGAAATATTGAACAAACTAGCAACTTGCCAATATGCAATGGAAAGGAGTATGCTAAATGTCAAAAAGTCTGACAGAGTGAAAAACTGCGTCATCAGAAATAAAACAAAAAGTACAGATGTAACAATCAAAGACAAAAGACTTAAATGGAGATGGGCCGGTCACGTGATAAGAGGACACGACAAATGGAGCAAAAGAGTGACACGATGGTACCCCAGAGAAGGCAAAAGGAAGAGAGGTAGACCGCAGAAAAGGTGGGATGACGACATCAGACAAGTGGCGGGAGTCATGTGGAACAGAGTGGCGCAAGAAAGGAGCGAATGGAAAAGGTTGGAGGAGGCCTTTGCTGACTGGCAAACAGATCTAGGGATGGTAACCAAGGAGCAGATATTAGTTTAAAAGGTTAATTGGTTTAAAACATTTGTTTTAAGTTTAAATTCATTGTAATAAGATTTTAGAGATCTGAATAAAAGGCTATATTATTATTATTATGTATATGTGTATGTAAGTTTGTTGCTCTTTCACGCAAAAGCTGCTAAATGGATTTGGATAAAATTTTACAGTAATATAGCTTATATATCAGTATAGCACATAGGCTACTTTTTACTGCAATAATAGAAATACAAAAAGTGAAAACTAGGTGACTATAAAAATACATAAAAAACCTCACAGGTTGCCATTCATAACACACTTGCATAGCAACCTGTAAAGTTTTGACAGGTGATAATCAGTGATTATTATCATGAATGGCTTACCGGCCGACAGCTAGCGGTCGACCGCTTCCGAGGGAGTGACGAAAGTTACCGAATTCCAACCAAGCGCTCAGGCCCTTTCTCTCTCTTTTCGCATTGCCTCTTTTTCTAACAATGCGCTGCATGAAACAACAAGCTTTTCTACTATGCTCGCGTTGAAAATAGACGAACCGGGAAGGGTCCCCTTATTATTTCGTTTCCACTGAAAACCATTATCTTATCATAATTTGAGATTACTTACAACTGACCAATTATAAAAAATATATGTAATAAATAATAGAAACACAAAGGCTGCATGGTTGGCCTAGTCGTCTGGTTTTACCCTGTATATATACAACCTTTAAAAAATAAAGTTAGTTCAGTCCTAAACGTCTCAACGGATAGTAGTCTGCGATTTATTTTTTAAAAAACTTCATTCTGGATCTCATAACACATCTCGATGTCTTTTTTTTTAAACTCTGACTTCTCTAAAACACAACTTTTATAAACATTTTGCTGAGGTATCATTGATTTAACTGCAAAACATAAGCACTGCAAAAAAAATTAGTAAAATAAAAAGCTTTACACACTATTTTACTTCAGTTACTTTATTTTCATGGAAGGCCAACAAATGAAACCCATACCACATAAAAGGAAATTAAATTACAAATACCTACATGTCATGTGTTTAATTAATTATCGGCTTACAAAACAAACCTTATTTTTTACTTACATGCTAAATACGTATCAAAAGAATAAGATATTAAATTTGAAAAAAATCTTAAATAAGGTAACAATACCATTAAGTGCCAACCTAAAATGCTAAATACAAACTAGTGACGTGCGCGATGTTTCGGATATCCGCAGAGCGTATCCGCTGATATTCGAAGGTTATATATGCATATCAATGACATGTTAGCCCTCAGCAACATACATTGCTATGCAGACGACAGCACAGTTCATGGTCGATATTTCGGAAACCCTACTGCTAAGACGGTGGATATTGAGGAAAAGCGAAGAGAGCTTCTCGCTGAGCTCGACCTGGTTCTGAGCCGTATTTCTCAATGGGGTGATGAGAATTTGGTCGAGTTCTACGCCAAGAAAACAGGTGTACGCGCTCACTACAAAAAAGGCTCCATTCCTTCCTCACCCAACTTTTCAGAACACTCGACTGCCACTACAGGACAAGCTCGGTATCCTGGGTATGGATATTTACCAGGATCTCAACCGACGGGAGTACATTGAGAGCGTCACCAAGGTGGCCTCGCGGAAGCTAGGTGTGCTTAACAAGGTGAGACGGTTCTTCGCGCCGGAGCATCTGTGTCTTCTCTACAAGACCTCTGCGATGGATCTGCGCAGTACTTGCTTAACGCTCTCGACCTGTTGCAGCGGCGAGCAGTCCGCATTATAAATAGTCCCGAAACCACCGAGTTCTTTGAGCCTCTGCAGTTACGGAGAGACATCGCCTCTATGGCGGTCCTCTATCGCCTTTACTATGGAGAGTACTCTGAAGAGCTCTTCCAACTGATCCCTCCTTCTCCCTTCCTTTACAAGACAGCACGTGCTAGACTCAGAAGTCACCGCTTTAGAGTGGATGAAATACGCACCAGAACCAAACAGTTCGGCTCTTCTTTCTTCGGCTTCGGCTAAGCAGTCAAAGACTGGAACTCACTACCTGCTTACGTGTTTCCTTCCCACTATGATCCCGGGTCCTTTAAACGGGGCGTGAAAAAGCATCTCACTAAGCCGCCATAGTGTGGGCCGCCATACATTATTGTCTGCATTCGCAGCAAGTGTGGTAGCCCCCACCATTAGATTCTGTTCGTGCTTTCCATCAGGCAGGGTAGAGTCACTTTGGATGGCTAAATATATAAAAAAAAGTAGAGATTACCGGTATAAAAATCAAACTGTTTACAGATGGCGCTTATTTACAAATATCAATCTCTATCATTGATTTGCCCAATAATATATTGTGTTCTGTTGACTTGGGTTTTCATTGCGGGTTTCATCCGGTTGGAGATTTGCGTGATCAATCGACGAATAGACGTAGTCGTAATTATCGAGTGGTTGTCTTTCCGGAACTTCTGGTAATGGACGCGATTGGTGTTGGTTACTTGAAGTAGCATTCTGAAATTAAATTATTTATTATTTGAATTAATTATTTTAATTTTCAATTGTATTTTTGTTGTACTATGGACACTTTTAACGTGCACGTCTTGCTACATCGTTCTCACATAATGTACCATCTCAACATGAATGATGTAACCAAGATTTTGTAAAAAACATTTTGATTTAAAAGAGTGTCCATGGAGTTTCTTGCCCGTTCTTCTCCATAGAGATCTACGCTAGGGAATGGGCAACTACAGTACTTTCACAGTTTTTATGTCTTGTGACTGGGACTGTAGCTACATTTTTGTATCGACAATTCAAAAGTGCCTGTAACTGGCCTACTTGAAATAAATGCTTTGATTTTGATTGATTTTGATTTTGATTAAACGATTTTCAACCTTTGTAATAAGTGTTTTGTTACCAGAATCATCTACTTCTGGAATTTTCTCGATATGATCATCATCTTCCTTCTAGCTATTATTATTCCCAAGTGTATTTGGGGTCGGCTACTATTTCAACAAGACCATCACCTGAACATCAGTTAATATGAATATACTAGAATACTGTATGATTCCCCAGAAGTGTCGGCCCGCGTGTAAATCCTTTATCGCAGAAAAAAGTAGCCTTTGTCCTTTTCCAAGGTTCCATCTATCTATATACCAAAATTCATCAATATCGGTTCAGCGGCTTAGATGATAACGAAACAGACAGATAGAGTTACTTTCACATTTATAATATTAAGTAGGGAGAGTTGCGATGTAGAAACAACTAATATTACTATGATATTTACCTGGGTATCACCAGTGTTCCTTCGCTTTTTGCACAAAGAACAAACGATAGAAATTCCGAAGATAGTGACCAACACAGCCACGGAGCAGCTTATGATCACTATTACGTTAGAGTTCGATGAATCATCAGGACCTGAAACTAAATTTAGACTTTATTACAAACGGGTAGAAGCGTAAATGGATTGAAATGAAACACTGATCTGTCGATACTGACGTCACAAAATGCTGAAACATCTTACCAGGCTAGCAATGTGTGGCTCACCGTGCTACATTACCTGCATTCGCAATGAGTATGGTAGATACCACTCTTAGATTCTGCTAATGCTTTCTATTCCTGCGTCATATAATGTTTAAAGTAATTATTAGAATTTAAACAACAGATAAGCATGTACAGCTATCTCAGCATTATTCAGTTATCGATCACGTAGTACTCAGACACTCTTTATCTTGTTGAGATGAGGTCAAGATTACAAGCATTATAGTGATAGGTTTAGAATATATATATATTGTAGCTGTAAGACCAAAATATATCAATACCATGTTCACACCTTAGTAAGTAAGGTTAGAATAAGAAACCAGTAATCAATTAATAAACATGGCTCCAAGAGACTTTTATACCACTTTGAGTCTCATTATACTCATTAACCATGGCAAACTTTCCATCAGACAGAGTAGAGTCACTTTGGCAGGCTCATTAATTAAAAATCGTCCAAATGCGTGTCAGGTCACGCATAGAATAGAGTTCATTAGACACCCATAATGCTACGTAGATTTAAAATTGTATCCAATTGTGTGTTTACTTATTAATGCTTTAATTTTTTATGAAGTTTTCCAACTAAGTACATTTTACTAGTTATGCCTCTATAGCTCCTGAACTAATTGAGTCATCTCATCCGTTGTAATATTCCTTTAAAGTTCATCAAATGGTCTACCATCATGAATTTTTCCAGATTTTTTGAGCCAGCCGTTTAGCTTTTAGAGGTGGGGACACCATGTTTTTACAATAAAAAATTCCTTTAAAGTTGAATGTCTCGTAAACGGATACCTAGGTCGATGTTTTTAAAAGTTTTTAAAAAGCCTGTCTAATGGTATCCCCAACGATGGGGTTGCTGCGAGAAAAATAATTATCCCCACTTTACGTGTAGGGGAGGTACCCCAAAGAAAAATGTTTTTTAACGATTTTATTCTAGCACTTTGTCGATATGATAAAAAAACATATCCATACAAAGTTTCATTTTTCTAGCACCAACCGTTTCGACGGTAAATCGAGGATGGACGTACAGACGGACATGACGAAACTACAAGGGTTCCGAGGCATGAACTTCGGAACCCTAAAAAGATATTAGAGTTAGCCGATGTACTCTCCAGGCGGAGGGTAGCCGTAGCGTTCAGCGTGCAGGTGATTCGGTGGAAGGGCAGGAGATCCCGGTTTATTGGGACTGGCTACCAACTGATATACACAGGTGCACCTGGTGGAGAGAACGGAGTGACCATGGTGCTTGCCTGCTTGCTTGCTTTCACCAACATTCTCTTGGTTCGCCTCTGTGACACTTTTTTTTATTTAGCCTACCAAAGTGACTATACCCTGTCTGATGGAAAGCATGAGCAGAATCCAAGAGTGGGGGAAACAACACATCATTGCTGCAAATGCAGACAGTAAAGTATGGCGGCCCACACTATGGCGGCTTAGTGAGATGCTTTTTCACGCCCCGCTTAAAGGACCCGGGATCGTAGTGGGAAAGAAACACGTGAGCTGGTAGTGAGTTGCAGCTTTGACTGCTCAGCACAAGAAGGAACAGCATGCAATCACCTTTGCATCTCAATCCCATCAACAGTTTTCGACAGTGCCTCCACTTGCTGCTGTAGCAGTTTTAGTGCCTGAGTGATGAAGGCTCTGAATGCATCAAATTCAGTGGATAAACTTGCCATACTTTCGAAGGGCTAAATGCTTTAGAAAGCTGAGCCTCAAATTCTTCCATTCTCCTGTTGAAAGTGCTGGTTAGGTCATTGATAGCCTGCGTAGTGGGCATTTCATTTCGCAACATTGATTCTGACTTATGAGAGCTGGTTAGTATAAAGAAAGAATTGTTGTAGAATCCAAGTGGTTTAGCAACTGGTAAGTGACATACAGGTGCACAAATATATATGCAATCTAATAAAACTTAATTAATTATGCAGAACAAAAAACTTTACAAGTGATGTGATGCACTACCGGCAATCAACAACCAAATTGTAAAAAGATAAAAAATCCACGCCTATTATATAGCCCTTGTAACGTCGGCGACAATAAATCGACAAGTGAAGTCACGGCGCAACCCTAGGTTTTACAACACAGTGATAAAACCATGCGTTGTTATCGGTGTGCCGTTTGCCGTACATAGTTTGTAATTATTTTCATTAAGTCGCTTATTTATTGCCGTATGTGGGTAGGCATAGAGACCAGTGTCGACCAAAAACTGCACCTACGACTTTATATCGGTGACGAATAAGCGACCAGCGCTCGGACAATCGTGGGTCGCCATCACAGATTGCCCCTCAGATTTTCCGACGGGGGGGTAGTCACACGGCTTCACGCACTCCAGCTATCCATCTGCTTGGCCAGAGCGGCGATCTCGGAATGCATGCTTGACTGACCTTGACTGCTCGACGATGGAGAAGTATTGATGGCAGATGTTGATACCATCTGGAATCCGACGACGTCATGTATCCGGTCTGCTAGTTCAGCTAGCTCAGCCAGATCTTGTTTAGACTGCGATTCTATGATCGCCTGTGTGTTTGCAGGTAGGCGGCTAATACATGTAGGATGCGAGAGTAAAACATAATATAAATATTGCATGGAAAGGAATAATTAAGGAGTGAAAGGAATGATATGAAAATTAACAGTGGAATGAATGAGCAAGGAGTAAATGAAAGGACTAGGGAGAGAGAGAGAGGGAAGACGTATAGCGGAAGGACGATCGGTAGGACGCGTGTGTGCTAGGAAGTTTATAAGTTTATTTAAAAATTCAGAAGACGAAAGTAATAAACCCCGTGTTGGCGTACTCTTTGAGTTTCATTCCAGTTATCCCAATCGCCTTTCTACATTTTTGGGGGCTCGTCCGGAATCGGGATAACGATCGTGTGTGGAACATCGTGGCACGACGAAACCGACGCCAAGTTTGAAAAACGACGAAAGACTACGACGAAACAACGACGAATACTACGACGAAAAAAGAAAAAACAACGACGTAAAATTATTGAAGACGGATTTGACGATTTACGACGAGAAAAATTACAACGACGCGACGCGGTAAAATGGCGGACGTATTTTTTAGTATGTTCGACATGATGAAGTTTAGCGGTGAAGATCATACCTACACATCAGCTAAATGGGCTCAAGATCTCGACGACAATGCAGAAATATTTGCATGGACGGCTCAGCAGCGTCTAATTGTTGCTCGTAGAACGTTGACGGGGACGGCGGAGTTATGGTTAAAAACCGAAAAAGTACATAAGACATATGAAGAGCTGAAGGCGGCCGTACTAAAGGAATTTCCTGATGGTGCCAACAGTAAAGAGATGCACGAGCTTATGTCGTCTCGTAAGAAAGGAAAAGATGAGTCTTACTATCAATATGTGTTGATAATGAAAGAGATGGGAAAGCGTGCTAAATTTCCTGATTATGTATCCATACAGTACATAATAGATGGGATTACCGACTTAGAAACAAATAAGGCTATGTTGTACGGAGTCACCACCTACGGAGCCCTGAAAGAAAAGTTAGCGATGTATGAGACAATTAAACATAAAGCCGCCAAGCAAGGAACGGAACGGAGGCAAGGGGCAGCAGCGGTGTCCAGCAAAGCGCCTGCATCAGCAAACCAGGTATTGTGCTATAACTTTGGAGGGAAAAATCATCGAGCTAGTGCATGCCGGCTGGGAGTTAAGTGTTTTCGGTGCAATCAGTTCGGCCATATTAGTACAAAGTGCACTATGACGGCGGCGTCAGAGAAGCAGTCGCGCGCGGAATTTGAATCGGCCAATCGACAGATTCAAACTCGTCATTCGGTCAGACAACCCGACTCTGATTCAAAGAAGCACACAGCTATGTTCGGAACGATGTCAACGGCCAATCACAGCAGCGCGTTCGGCGGCCATGACGGAGATTGCAAGATGGACGCAAATGTCAACGTGATGGATGTAAACAAACAACGAGACCGGTGTAACAAAGCAATAAAATTGGTGAAAATAGGCGATTTGTCAATAAATGCGTTAGTAGATACGGGCAGTGACGTGAATTTAACATCGGAGGACTTTTGGAAACAACTAAATATACCGTGCAGTGACGATAACGTGTTATTATCTGGACTTGGACTGTTTACACTAAGATCGTATGGAAAGATTTTCGTATGTATAAATATTGTTAACTAGTGTTATTCTAATATTGTGTTTCATATTGTACCTAAAGGGTCTATTCCCCACAAGTTAATAATAGGGCAAGAGTTTTTGCAAAATGTTGTGATGGTTATTCGTGAGGGTGCAGTGTTGTTGTTGGCACAGGATGATGAATGGTTGGCGCGAGTGAATTGTTGTACGAGTAATGTTGATGTTACAGGTCATATTGCAAATGAGGATATTAAGAACAAGGTGTCGCAACTTGTTGAAAAGTACAAGCCTATTCAAACGAACGAGGCTCCAATCAAGATGAAAATTGTGCTTAAGTATGATGTGCCTATAGTTCAACGACCCCGAAGGCTGTCACTTACAGAGCAAAAAATAGTAGAGGAACAGGTAGATGAGTGGTTGCAAAATGGAATAGTTCGGGTAAGTTTCTCTGAATATTCTAGTCCATTGGTACTTGTCAAAAAGAAAGATGGTTCAACAAGGATATGTGTTGATTATCGCTTATTAAATAGAAAGATGGTAAAAGATGAATTTCCCCTGCCAATTATAGATGATTTAATAGATAAACTTAAAGACGCCAAAGTGTTTAGTGTGTTGGACTTAAAAAATAGTTTTTTTCACCTGCGAGTAAGTGAGGAGTCTATACCCTACACATCTTTTATAACTCATCATGGACAGTTTGAGTTTTTACGTGCACCATTTGGTCTGTCCATATCTCCTAAATATTTTATGAGATTTGTGACTGTTGTTGTGATTTTTAGCGAGTTGATAGCTAAGGGAATCATGGCTATATTCATAGACGATATAGTAATACCAGCTGAATCGGAAAGCCAAGCAGTAGAGAGGCTTCAACTAGTCTTGGAAGTAGCTGCACAGTATGGGCTCGAGATAAACTGGAAAAAGGCAAAACTTATCAGCCATGAGATTGAATATTTGGGGCATGTGATCAAGGATGGTGAAGTTCGACCAAGCCCAGAGAAGGTAAGAGCAGTGTCAAGATTTCCCGAACCCAAAAATATTAAACAAGTTATGAGTTTCCTGGGTTTAACGTCTTATTTCAGGAAATATATCAAAGAGTATGCAAAGATTGCCAGACCTTTAACAGATTTATTAAAAAAGAATGTTTCATTTAAGTTTGAAGCTGAACAGCAGTGTGCATTTAATTTACTAAAGCAGAAGCTGTCATGTGACCCAGTGTTGAAGATATTTAACCCAAGTTTGCCAACGGAGTTACATACAGACGCATCCAGTCATGCTCTGGCTGGAATATTGCTGCAAACGCATTCAGATGGTGAGTTACATCCTGTTCAATATATGAGTCACAAGACGACGGAAATGGAAAGCAAATGTTCAAGTTATGAACTAGAAGCTCTCGAGGCTGTTAAAAAATTTAGACATTATCTATATGGAATTCATTTCAAAATTGTAACCGATTGTAAAGCTTTTCAGCAAACTTTAAAGAAGAAGGATTTGACACCGAAGGTAGCCAGATGGGTCTTCATGCTTGATGAGTATGATTTTGAGATTGAGCACAGAGACAGCAGCAAAATGCAACATGCAGATGCTCTCAGCAGGAATCCATATGTGGCCACAGTGAGTCTTCAAGATGATTTAAGGTTGGGTCAAGAGACAGATGAAGAATTTAATGCTATTAAACAGCTGATTTTGAAAGATGGTCACTATAATGATTATTGGCTTGATAATGGAATTTTGTATAAAGGTAAAGAGAAAAAATTAGTAGTTCCAAGGATCATGGAGAAGGAAATTCTAAAGAGAGTGCATCAGAATGGCCACTTTTCCATAAGAAAAATGAAGGAAGCTATAGGAAGGGATTATTTTATCAGAAACATAGACAAAAAAATTGAGGAAGTGGTTCTAGGTTGTGTGCCATGCCTATTGGCTACAAGAAAGGAAGGGAAACAAGAAGGGTACTTGAACCCTATAGACAAAGAAGGTATTCCACTACACACATTACATTTAGATCATATAGGGCCATTCACTGAAACGAAGAAACAGTACAACTACATACTCACAATGATTGATGCTTTTACCAAATTCACTTGGTTATTTCCTACGAAGTCCAAATCCAGTGCAGAGGTACTAAACAAATTAAGAGTCCATCAGCAAATATTTGGAAACCCTATAAGGATAATAACAGACAGAGGTACAGCCTTTACCAGTACCGACTTTGAGGAATATTGTAAAGAAGAGGATATACAGCATGTGAAGTTTACCACAGGAGTGCCTCGTGGGAATGGGCAAGTTGAACGAGTTCATCGAGTTTTGATTCCTATGCTTACCAAGCTGTGCATTGAAGATAAGTCAGTGTGGTATAAACACGTAAGTCGTGTACAGAGAGCCATGAATGGTACTTATCAAAGATCCATTAACACCACTCCATTCCAACTACTTACGGGAACCAAAATTAGATGCAAGGAGGATATTGAGGTGGCCTTCTACAGCAAGAAATAATTAACTGTTATGACCAAAAAAGAGAAGATTTAAGATTAAAGGCTAAGCTGCAAATTCAAGAAATACAGGAAGAAAACAGGAAGACCTATGATAAGAAGAGAAAACCTAGTAATACATATGAAGTGGGTGATTGGGTTGCTATCAAGAGAACTCAATTTGGACCGGGACTGAAAGTAAAACCTAAATTTCTGGGTCCATATAGGATAACAAAGATTAAGCGAAATGACAGGTATGAAGCGGAGAAGGTCTATAGTACTACTGAGGGGCCTATCAGAACCTCAACTTCCGCAGACCACATGAAACGGTGGCCTGGTAAGGATGAATGATGCCTTAATGTGTGTTTTGTTGTCTTTGAAATGTGTCCTTGTGTCAATAGCACCATTGTATCCTCAAACTAGTATAATTAATTTAGATGTACTCTAGATAAACATTGTGTCCCTATAACAAGTTAAAAATCAATAGGTTTATATCTAGCAGTTTCTGTATTGAACAAGAAAACATTTTTGTGAAAGTTAAGTAATACCTGTTTCAAGTAAGAAGTTTCTGTAATTCTATATCAAGTTGTAATAAATAAATAAACATGTGTTAATTTGAGTTAAGTTGAAATCTCAGGAGGGTTTAGACATTTTTGTTAAGTTTAGAAAAAAAAAAATGTTTTGTTGTTAAAGTTGAGTTATGTAATGAGTTTATTCATTTTTGTGTAGAGTTGGAAAGAAAATATGTTTTGTTGTTAAAGTGAGTTAATGAGTTTATTCATTTTTGTATAAAGTTGAAAAGAAAATATGTTTTGTTGTTAAAGCTAATAAGTGTATTCATTTCTGTGTAGAGTTAAAGAAAGCTTAAAGTTTAGAGTTAAAAAAAATATTAGTTTCTGTGTAAAATATAAGAAATATTTTGTAAAATAAGAAATATTATGTAACTGTCAAGTTAGAGTAATGAATATATGAATGTCGTATGAAGGATTTATTATGTGATGTATTATATTATATTGTGAAGATGATTGTTGTTGAAAGACAGGTATCTGAGGGCAAATATGAACGCAGGATGGCCGAATGTAGGATGCGAGAGTAAAACATAATATAAATATTGCATGGAAAGGAATAATTAAGGAGTGAAAGGAATGATATGAAAATTAACAGTGGAATGAATGAGCAAGGAGTAAATGAAAGGACTAGGGAGAGAGAGAGAGGGAAGACGTATGGCGGAAGGACGATCGGTAGGACGCGTGTGTGCTAGGAAGTTTATAAGTTTATTTAAAAATTCAGAAGACGAAAGTAATAAACCCCGTGTTGGCGTACTCTTTGAGTTTCATTCCAGTTATCCCAATCCCCTTTCTACATACATATCGTCCGCAGGAACTCTTCGGGAACACCTGAACCAGCGATGTTGAGCAGGTAACAAAAAATTGGTAAGGTTTTCGGTCACCCAACTCCTCGTGCATGGGAAACGGCTTCACTTTGTTCTCTCTAGAAGCCGATAACCTCTTTATAAGCCACCTTTCAGCTTTTCATATTTGCCACTGTCTGGAGGGTAGCTAATAAGATCTTCCACCTCGGCCGCGTAGAATTTGGTTTCATCTGTTTTGATGTTCGATAGTATGAACTGCGCTTCTAGCTGGGCGAACCACAACGCTGGTTTTTCGGGATAGAAGGGTGGTTCGCGCACTCCAACACGGAATGTCTCCGCTGTCGAATCGGTCGAGCCGGCCCATTCGTGCTGAAATCAGCATGGTTCTACTACCTATTATTTTAACGCCTGTGGCATTAAGTTAACAATTTGTGCAATATGTTTTGCAGGAAGTCTTAATAAATAAATAACTAACAAGAATAAAATCATCGAATCGAAAATCTCAAGTGATTTCCTTTCATCACTCATACCCGAAACTTTCGCTGCAGATTAACTTACCTGTCAGAACAATAGTACTGCTGGTAGTAGTCGTGATATTTGCTAAAGGTTTCTTCCGAAATAAAACCGTAATACGCTTATAGATAATTTGAATCTGACTGTCTGAGTTCATTTTTTCCCTTAACACACATTCAAACACATTTTTGTCATACCCAGAGGTCAATTTTACTTGTTCATTTTCTTTTTGTTCTGAAAGAAGTATACAATGTAAAACATGTATGTGTTTAAAAAAATGATTGTTTATGTATTTATATCAATTGTCTAGTACCCACAATACAAGTTCTGCTTAATTTGTAAACATGCTTAGAAATTCCTAAATAAATGTACCTAGTATATACATATAATTTTAACAGAAAAAACCGACTTCAAAGAAAAACTATTCTTAGTACCCAAATCGAGACAGGTGTGATATTTGAGGAGTTCTATAGATATCTCCAGGATCCTATCATGAAATCCTGGTTTCCTTATCATGAGACCACATGGGAGGCACCAGCTTACAAATAAAAAGAATTATAAAAATCAGTTGACCAAATCTAAAGTTCTGAAGGTTCGTCTTTTTTGAAGTTGGTTAAAAAATGAATCGCTACAGAAGCATCTGTCCAGGCCGCTATGACATGGGTCACCATGCTGCATTGCCTACCCTCACAATGAGGATGGTGATCCCTAATCCTGGATTCTACCAGGGGGGGGTCACTCCGCAGTTTAGGTATAGTCGGCCAGCTGCCTGCCTGGGTCAGACACGCCGGTCGAACAGACATCGTCAGAACAGTTAAGAGTTACACGATAGAAAGAGACGCAATTGTAGGTAAATATAATCGTAGTGATTCGGCGCTGTGCGATCTGAATTGAACTTAATCTTTTGACACCGAGGGTATCTATAACTTTAATTTACTTTTCGGAGTGAGTCTTCTGTACTGGTACTATTATGTATTCTGTGATTCTACTCAGGCTTTCCATTAGGCAGAGTTGAGTCACTTTGGTAGACTTAAATATATAAAAAAATACCTCACCTTTCTCATTCAAATAATATTTAACTTCCAAAACAGAATTAACATCATCATCCATAGAAATTGTACATTTAGGTTCTATATGTTCACCCTCCTCAAATTGGTAGTAAATCCAAGAATATCGTGTCATTTCTTCATATTTAAATAACTCTATGATATTATTACTAGGTAAGTCCACGTGGAGCCTTCTTCTTTCTGTAAAAAGAAAATCAAAAATGAATTTCATGAAGGAGTTAAACTTTAAAAACAAAATCTCTGTCTCGTGTGGGAAATTTGGAAGTTTCAAAATAATAATTCTTCTTTTTCTTCTGATGAGATGGCAACCCGCCGAATAATATCAGCTATTTCTGCCAATGTCAAGTATTTAACGTCATCAATTCTTCAGTCTTCAAGTAGTCGTCGTAATGAATTTAATGATAAAAAAAATCGGCCAAGTACGTCTCAGGTCTCGCATAGAATAGGGTTCCGTAGTCACCCATAATGGTTTGTAGATATAAAATCGTATCCAATAGACAATTGTTATGTGAACTTATTATTTCTTTATTTTTGTACGAAGTTTTCCAAGTGAGTGCATTTTACAAGTTAGGTTCCTATAACTCTTTAAATAAGAAAGTTATCAAAACCATAGCGGTATTGATAACTTTTTTTTGATGTCATCAAAAATCTTATTTGCTTACCTTTAAAATCTGAATCCAATCTTTGTGAACTAACTTTTATGTGTTTAATGTCTCGTTTATCCTTGCACAGATAGCAATTGTAATCAAATGGAGTTATCAGTCGGTGGGTAAATGTTTGTCCACCTGTAATTTGATTCAGAAAAACCTTTGAGTACATCCCTTTATTAAAAACACAAGTGTTTTTATAATAATACTAGCTGATCCGGCGAACTTCGTACCGCCCGAATTTGAAATCTCAGAGCTTGTTCGCAGCGCCACCTACCGGGTCCAATTGCGAATCTATACCATTCCCAGATCCCCTTGAACACACACAAAAAAATTAATCAAAATCGGTCCAGTCGTTTGAGAGAAGTTCAGTGACATACTCACAGAAGAATTATATATATATAACTAGTTGACCCAGCGAACTTCGTACCGCCCAACTTTAAAATTCCAGAACTTGATCGCAGAGCCACCTACCGGGTCCAATTGCGAATCTAAACCATTCCCAGATCCCCTTGAACACACACAAAAAAATTCATCAAAATCGGTCCAGTCGTTTGAGAGAAGTTCAGTGACATACACACTCACACAAGAATTATATATATAAAGATAATATTTATATTCAAGCAATATTTTATTATACAAAAACCACTTGCAATATACAAACGCTTCAGTTAAAATAGCGTTACACACATATGTAAGTGTGGAATTGAACTCAGGTACCTGCCAATGATAAGATTCAGCTAGTGTTAAAGGTACCAGAGCTCTTCTGTTGTCTGGTCAGTTAGTAACGTAGTCTCTACAAGGAGCGTGGTTACAGCTTTTAGGGTTTTGAAATAAATGTTTTGGGGCAACATTCAGATGTACAATGTGTGTGTGTATTGTTGTGCCTAAGTGTGTGTAATTTATGTATATTGGTGTTTATCTATATAAGCTATAGTTTTCTTGTATACTTTATGCATTAAACCTAATTTAGTTTTATGTAATATTGACTTTTATTAGTTTTTCGATTTCTTATTGTTAATGTCTGAAAAAAGTTTGAACTTTCTTTTTTTGGAAGTCAACGGATATTTTCTACAATGTTTGTTGTATAGGATTTTTGGGGTTGGTCATACGATGTACCTTCGAAATTCATCGGATCGTATAGAAAGGTTTACTTTTACTATATATATATATTTTTTTATTATAATTCACAAAACTGATGTTCAATCACAAAAACACAACAAACATGACTACATATATATACTGATTGACATCTACTGAATGTGAATCCTGCATGCATATTAATAGAAAGACAATAATAACAAATCACACTATTCCACATAAATACTTAATACTATGTGAAACCAAGTATCTTAAACAGTTCATTTGAAATATAATATAAATATAAATATTGCTAAGGTTGAGTTAAAGTAAACATTACAAAGAAAATTAAATTCTTAAAAAAAAAATATTATATTAAAATAAGTCTTTGAGCTTAGATCTTACTGAGGATACGGAACCAGCAAATAAATCTATTTCGTTGCGAATAGAGTTTGCGAAAGTAAGCATGCGAGATACGGGCGAAAATTGGCCAATATTAGTTCTATTGTGTGGCAGAACAAAAGTTTGCCGGTTCGTTAAACGACTGCCAGTCCGCGGAATGTTAAAATTAATCCTTTCCAAAAGTTCAGGGGAGTCCACTAGTCCATTTACCAACTTAAATAAAAATAAGATGTCTAAGATCTTCCTTCGTGTACTTAAGGATTGCATGTTATAGTGAGTTAACCTAGCACTACAAGAGTTTAAAATACGACACCTATTTTCGGAGTAACTTAAATTATATAGAAGAGTTCTTTGAACTCGTTCTATTCTATCGGAGTGTACCTGATAATTAGGATTCCATCCCGTACTACAATATTCCAGGATACTTCTAACAATGCTGTTGTAAATGAGAATAGTTAAGCTAGGTTCTTTGAAGATTTTCATTTCCCTGGTCAGGAAACCTGACAATTTCGATGCCCTACTCACTATGAAATCATAATGACTTTTAAAATTTAATTTATTATCCAAAATAACACCCAAATCTCTAATGGTATCGACCTCCTTGAGCGGGCTGTCATTTATAGAGTAACAGTAGTGATATGATTGCCTTTTTCTTGTGAATCCTGTGAATCTGATGAAAAAACATTTATTTTGATTTAAATGCATTTTATTTCTCTGGCACCATTCTTTTATATTCAATAGATCTAATTGAAGTTCAGTTATGTCAGACTCACTATATATAGCTCTATAAACTTTCAAATCATCCGCAGAGTTTATACCTTGATTTAATTATAATACCCAAATCGTTGACGAAGACCAGAAAGAATAGAGGACCTAGGTGTGAACCCTGTGGTACCCCCGATGGAATAAGACATTCTCTCGACATAAAGCCCTTGAGAAATACTAGTTGTGATCGATTCCTCAAGTACGACTCGCACCAACGGAGCAACGATCCGTGAACTCCCATACTTTCCAATTTAGAAATTAGCAAGCAGTGATCCACTAAGTCAAAGGCAACATAACACATTTAAAGTACAATCCAAAGAATTACTCAACAATCATTGTATCGTGAAGGAAAGACCAGTAGCTCTGCTTACGCTATATTGAAGCACAGTGCTGGTCTTCAGCTGGTCCCTAACATTTGCGCCAACAGTTACACAAATATGGAAACGCACATAGGTACGAGTAAAACTAGGACACAGATGATTCTAGGTAAAAAAAGTTAAAGTAAAAAAGTCGTGTGGCACTTGGAGATTGCCACGGTAAAGTTATTGCATACCATTTTGTATCAACTTACCTATGCAATTATAATTCTTTATTTATTTTTTATTAATGAAGTTTTTTTTTCTTTGATATTGATTAATGTTTATAATTGTTTTATAAACATGAATAAATATCAAAGAAAAAAAAACTATATACACTGTCTTTTTACCAACATACATTCTAACAATATTATTGCCAAACAATTTAATCATCCCACTAACCGGAAAACAATGACAACTAAACAGAGAACATAATAGTAATATGAGAATATCTATGGAATAAAAAAACTCTAAAAACATAGTCGGTACTGGAGGACGCGGACGCTACCTAATGTGTAACAATATATATTTTGTAATTAGTTTTTTAGAATAGGATTCTAGAAATGCAAGTAAGAAGAATCTAGAATGAGTGTGTTGTTCTATGTTATGTGGGTGGTTTCCGCACTTAGTCCTTTATGTGGACCAATGTGCGTGAGGGCGGCCATCACTCCAGCTAGCCCACCTCCCTCCAGAAGCGGATAAGGTCTCCGAGTCTGTCCAGACATTCTGCAACAGATTTAGGAGATCCAATGGTGTTTTTCCGTGTTTCGGTGACACCTGTGCACTCAATGAGTACATGCGACACTGTTTCCTCTGCCCCTAAGCATGCTCTGCATAGGGGACTGTCAGTTATGCCTATGGTGTGGAAGTGTTTGTTTAGTGAGCAGTGTCCGCTGATAGTTCCTGACACCAGCCGCAGACTGTCCCTGTCCAAACGCAATAAGCGTTTGGTTAGTTTATCATTAGGAAGTGGCATGGCTTCCTTTGATTGTCTGCAGCCTGGGACAGATAGCCAGTGGTGTTGTACTTGTGTGTGGGTAAATTCTTGCAGCCAACTACGGAGCTGGCCGAATGCAACGGGCACGACGAGTTCGGGTCCGAAAACCACTGCGCCCGACCCCCTCCTAGCCAGCTCATCGTTACCTAGCGATCCGCTGTGTCCTTTTATCCGTTGTCAGTCAGTAAAGTAGTTATGGGTAAACACGGATATAAAAGCCAGTGTTCTTCTCTGAAAGATTCATGACTGCTGCGCTCTTGAACTTTAATAGAAATATATCTTTCTGTGTCGCTAGTTTACCAGTGAGAATAGTATTCAAATTCAAATTCAAAGCTTCGGCTGCATATCTCCCTTCTAAGTTACTGCTGAGGAATAATCCCCAGAACATCGACCGGCAATTATCGGGCTGATCCTTGGCCTTATTTTCTGAGAGTAAAAGGAGTAGCCAGCTCCGTGCCGCTCACCCCGAAGCCTGTTACTGGAGTCACGTATTGAGTTCCGTTACTTTTACATTATACTTATACCTACCTTTTGTTCACCGGTTCACCTTTGAGGGACCATCAAGGGAATACGTCCAGCTTGCCGTGTGTTCCCGTCCGACGCCTACACATCCCGGTCCGTGTGACAAGGAGTTGGGTGGTGCAGGTATTGAAAGAAACAACCAACCTTTTGTTAGTCAACCCTCTCAATTTTTTTATTGTAAAGTTAATCTTAATTTTAAATCCTTATTGCTCAAGGCTTTACTTGTATTACTTATACTAAATATATATATGTGTGAGACTGAGAAAGCGTTTCTTTGAAGTATCCCCCGACTGCCTCTTAGTACATACACCTTCTGACCTTCTGTCTTTCTGGAGAACGGCGCCCTGAACATCTCGTGCTCTGCTGCTGAACCGTCGGTGAGTAATTCTCCCTTGACAGGGCTAGGGGTTACAAGTGTTCATGTGTTCAGCGCTCTGTCATAGTTTTTTCCATACTACCCACATCCACTGTCAGTGCACGGTTCCCTCGCGGCCGTTAACTGGCGAGTTAAACGGACATTTATGTTAAAGAACCATTGACACGGGAGTATTTGAGGACATCATAAAGTAAGCTTGCCTGCCTGTCAAGTAAGTGGTGAACACATTGTTAACATGATTTGTGACGCCTGTAATGGATCGCTTATTAGTAAAGATGCAATGAAATGTCGATTGTGTCTCGGTAAATGTCATCATCAATGTCTGAGTATTGATAAGCTTAAATTCTCTGCACTTACTAAAGAACAGTCCCTAACTTGTAATAACGTCACCCGGCGAACTCAGTCTCATGACAGCACACCTGTGCGCGGTAGCCGCTTATCACCACTTGATGATGAGTCATTGAACATCTCTTGTCATATAACTCCACCTGAAGGCCTTGTTGCGGCAGGAGGAACTAGTTCTAATGAGGTGGTAACAATGGAAAAGATAAGCGCTCTTTTGGACCAGAAGTTGAACTCAAGTTTCACAGTGTTTATGGACAGCTTCCGTAAGGCCTTACGTAATGATGTCAAAGAGATGGTCGCGAGCGAGATGGGTTGTGCTATACAAGTTATTAAAGATGAATACAGATTTTGTATGTCAGGAACAGCAAGAATTGCGGTCAAACATTAACAGCAGTGCTGCCACTATAAAATTACTGGAACCTGAAAATAACAGGCTTCAATCCGAAATTACGAAACTCAACGCCCGATTGGCGGGAATCGAGAGAGTGTCACGCAGTTGTAATATTGAAATACAAGCAGTACCTGAACGTAGGAACGAGAATGTCTTGCTCTTACTGAAAGAACTTTGTGAAATAGTTAAGGCTCCCATTGATGATGCAAACATTAATTCATGTCGTAGAGTGGCTAAACTTAATACATCTTCCAGTAGGCCCCGTAATATAGTGGCGACTTTCTCAACACCACGAATTAGAGATATGGTATTGACGGGTCAGAACACTCTGGAGCCGCGCTATATCCCCCGGATACCTCGGTACGAAAAGCGCCGCTCTAACACGGGTCGGTATGTCTGCTTGCCGCATGACTGTTAGTTTTAAGTCGGTGTTGGGAAGCTGAATCCTCAGGACGCTCTCAGTCAACCAGGCCAGAGCACCATCATCCTCGCACCACATCTGCACCGTGCCATCCGCTACCCGTGGGTAGCCACGGAAAGCTGGGAGGGGCGTGCCGGGACCAGCGTCGATGACCAGGTCTTCGAGCGCTGTCTTGATGAATTCAGCCTCGTCGGTTGTCATGTCTCGAATGACGTCGTGTTGTCAAGGCAACGGATAACGGCCGGTGGCGGCAGCACGTATGCGCTAATCTGCCTATAGAGCACTCGCGCGACTCACCCCAGGCCCCGCACACCACTACGGAGCACATCCTTGTCGCACTGCAGTTACAATCATATTCTCTATCCATTTAAGGGTGTTAGGTTTTGTCGTTACGGAATTTATTGATTCGGTCCCCGAGCTCAAAGCCCGCGATAAAAGCTGTGCAATAGCTTAATAAATAGATATTTCGGACATCTTACACAACGCCATCTAGTCCTAAACTAAGCTGAGCTTGTATTACGGGTACTAGACAACTGATATAAATACATAAACATACTTTTTTGCAAATACATACATATTTTCCTCTTAAAATAAAAAGAGATAATACTTAAATATATTGGGATAATAATTGATTATGCTGCTGTGTGTTATAACGACCTGAATGCAGACCTGCTCAATAAACTCGACCGTCTTCTCAATAACTGCATTCGATTCATATATAATCTCCGCAAGTATGACCATGTGTCCTATTTACGTTCACAAATAAAATGGTTACCAGTTCGACTTCGCCGCAATCAACGTGCGCTGACCACCCTCTTTTCTTTCCTCTACTCCCCATTCACACCCTCTTACCTAGACTCCTATTTGCGTTTCTTGTCTTCCAATCACAACAGATTTATGTGAATGTGTAAAAATATGTTTATGTGAATTTATGCTATTTTAGTTTAGTTTTATATCAATTGCATATTGCTCTGTACAGCTCTAACCTCGATGCATCTACCATACTATATCTCTACACAACCCAAAGGTTGGCTGGTAGAGAATGCCTTGGGCATTAAGTCCGCCGATATACAAGAGTGCATGAAGTTGTAAATAAATAAATTAATAAACCACACAAACATTTGGTCCGATCCGGAAATCGAACCTGAGACCTCCCACTGCGCCACAGAGGCAGTTTAAAGTGGCTCATAACTTCACCTTTCCTCCGAAATCATAGTTATAGGCTTTCTACACGGTCGGAACCAACCGCCAACCATCATGTCCTTGGTCGGGTTGGATATAAAAATGAATAGTGTAGAAATCGGTTGACCGACCAATGGTTGGTTGATGTCAACGGCGTTGGTCGCGAGCGCATCCCTCCGCCCCAACCGTCTGGAACGCTGTTGACCGACGAGAGCGGTTGGTTGGTCGGCGGTCGGTTCCAACTGTGTAGAATGCGTTTTACGGGATGCTGAAATAAAAAAAAACTCAAAACCACAGAAACTAAGACCTATTGCAACTATCTACTATAGATATGTATGGAATTTGTATTGAAATAGATAAAGTACTGCCAACGAGAAGTGATACTCAATGTAAACAAAACAGCAGGGGTGCGTAAAATTTGGACCTTTCCTTTTTGGAGAAGTTTTTTATTGTTTTTGGTTGTGCCTCCATCATGAACCACTCTTAACAAAAAACAATGATAACAAAACAAAATGACAATAATTAAACAAACAGTAGCAATTTTTTTTATAAAATAACTTGTTTCACCACAAGCGCGTTCCGAAAGGAAATAAAAACACTATCATTACTAAACTGACCGCCCGAATGCTGACGATCCCGTCTTGATCCTAATATTTTCTTTTTTCTTTTGCCGAACGAGACATTACGACAAATAAAAAAGATGGAAAGTAGATTGTCAACACCACAGTCGCTTTTGTATCGCTTTTCGTTGGCCGTACTTTACAAACAGTTTCGTTGTCCATTATTTAGTTTTAACTACTTTCACTACGCGGTGTTACCTCATTTACCGGTATTCCGTGTTTTGGTATCATTTATTTGTAATTTATCTCCCTTTAAAATTCCTCGTACCACAGTAGTATTTTCTAGATGTCTTAAAAAAAAACAACTCACCAGGGTTGCAGTTTTCGTTGTCTGCAGTTTCTAAGCCATTCCTACTTGAGCAAACTATCTCTACAGTCTCACCATCGAAGGAAAAGTAATCAATTTCAGAGTTTAAGCCATCATAAGTATAATCTGACCTTACTATTAACCCATTGACCGTAAGATTGGGGCCAATACCTGTAAAAAAGATTTGGATTATAGTCTGTAAATTCTAGGAGGAGTCTATAAACGAAGCACTCATAGCCAAGTTATTGGAAACAAGCACCAAGCATCCCAATTATTATCATTACAGACGTCAGCTTAGTTGAAGGCCTTCGGGCAGCTTGAAATATTCAGCGGCAAGATTACGTAGCCACAACCTGTCTTGCCAGTCCCAAATCCACAGTCGGCAAGCGTGAGGACGTATGGCTTTAACCCTCTCCTAAGAGGAGATCCGAGCCCAGCAGTGGGACGTTGTGGGTTGTTGTTGAAATTGAGGATCTAGTTGTTTTGGTTCCAGACGATTGTAAATGCCAATATAGCTAGGAATGTTTTTCAAACTTTTGAATTTCAAAATCAACCCAGCCTTCTTAGCCAAGTTGTATTCTAGACACGTAAACGTTAATAGAAAACTAACAAATGTATAAGAATGGCCTCTTCAACGCCAAGTCAAATCAAATCAAATTTTTGCTTACTAAGTGTACAATTTGTTGTTACAGTATTGACATAAGTACTTATAACTTAGTGCTTTTTTCAATCATTGCAATATTAACAAAATAATCAGAGCATGTCATAGTAGGTATATTATTAAATGTAAATTCATATCTTATAATTCATAAGTCATATCTCTAAATAGTTGTATCTGTCAGGTATTCCTCCTGTGTAAATAGCAGTTATTGATTAAAAACTTTTTCAGTTGTTTCGTAAAAACGTTCAGTGATCCCAAGTTTTTTATAGTTTTTGGTAATTTGTTAAATAAATAATCCTGTATTCAAAACTAAATTTGAGCCAATCAAGATAGTAGAGCACGAAAGGATCGACTCGACCGGGGCAGTGCTACCCTCACACAAAAGACCATCATAAAATGACAGCATTCTTGGTGTCGTGATTCGTTGGTGAGTGCGAGACCGGAGGCCCGATGATGCAGAAGCATCTGAACAAGTCACCGTAATACAATAAACAAACACACAAGATAACCTTGTCAGTTGGGTAAAAATACTTACTTTCAATAATTTGTTTTAGAATAAACGTCACTTTGATGGTGGTATGGTCGTTTTCACCATGGTATTTACAAATCATTACAGACTTATCATGCTGAGCTTGTAGCTTAGTGTGGAAACCAAAAAGCTTGGCATGTTTGTAGAACTTCATTGCTTCTTCAAACATGACTGAAAAAGTACCATAAAATAAATACTACAGACATCTGACACATAACGCCTTCTGGCTTTAAACTAGTTAGTTTCTATTTATTTAAACATTAGCATTGGTTGCGTTGTTAAACAACGAATATGATAACCGAGCAAAGCTCAGTCGCCCTTCGTTTTCTAATTTATTTCTCTATTCTCTTATTTCATTGGCTAAAATTTTGTTTTGATCACGTGACTGAGTGACATCAGCCAATTAAAAGAGAATAGAGAATAGAATAGAAAACTAAAAACGTTTGCAACTTGGATAAGGGGGGGGGGAGGGTAGATCAATTAAGAAATGTAGATAAAACATTCTAAGCTTAAAATTGAGACACGTATTATGAACTAGAATTTGCATGCGTCTTCACCTACGTCTTATTCGTATAACTTTGTTTGCCTTTTTCATCCACTTACGCCGTTAGTACACTTAGGCACACACGCAGCGTTTTTCTTCCGTGCCCGCTGCGGTGGTGGAACTGCGTTTTTTTTTCTATACTCACGAAACTGGTTATTTGCGCGGTTACGCGGCCGTCGCGTTTGCGATCTTCGCCCGCCATGTTTGCGGGCAATGATCGCAAGACAGGCGGTTGCAAGATGCGGTAATGTTCAGTTGAGGTTCAGACCGCCATGGACACACACCAGAAACGAGCTGTTGCATTATATTTACTTCACAGAAGAATTAAAAATATCGGCCAAGTGCGTGTCAGGCCACGCACAGGAAAGGGTTCCTCAGTCATTTAAAATCGTATCCAATAGATAATTGTTATGTTTACGTATTAGGCCTCATTCGCACGACAGGTTTTTAAACGGACGTTAAAAAAGCGTTCATATTCAACAAATGCATTCCCAAGTAAACTCTTTAGCAAAAAAAACGGGCACTTAAGCAAAGAACTATTTTATAGTTACTATTTGTTTGTTTGTCAATTTTAGGTATTATTATCCTCAGAATGTTATAAATTAATTAGGAAGGAATAGTTTCCATCAGTTTTATCATAACATTTAGATTAAATTATTGAGAAATAATGTTTGAGCTCAAAACACTATTATTTTACCTGCTCGCTGAATAAAAATGAAACGCGTTAATTACTTTGTTTTTATTGAATACATTAAAAGCAGATAAAAGTTTAGTATTAAGTGTGACCCCCTCTTGCTGAAATCACGACTTGCATTCGTCTGGGCATGCTAGCAAGTATATTTTTTATGGTTTCTTGGGGAATACGTTCCCACTCCGCGGTAATCACATTCTTTAGCTCTCTGATGGTCTGCGGAGCCTGCTGCACTGATCTCACTCCACGCTTCAGAACGTCCCAGACATGCTCTATGGGATTGAGGTCTGGACTTCTGGCTGGCCAGTCCAAACGACGAATTCCAACTTCTAGCATATACGCTTCCACATCGCCAGACCGGTGTGTGTGTGAGTTTTCGCCAAGAGCGGTTAAAGCGGGTTGTGCATAAGGAATTAGAACTGCCGTAATGTATCGGTGTCCAGTCAGTTTACCGTTTTCGATGAAGACTAACTCCGCACGATCCATAGAATTTATTCCTGCCCAAAACATAACAGAGCCTCCTCCATAAGGTGTGATTTCTTTAAAACATGCCTCTGCAAAGCGTTCTCCAAGTCTACGTAGCACTCGCCGACGTCGGACTTCACCATGCAGAGATATCCTGGCTTCATCGAAGAACAATACCCTATCCCAGTCTACATGAGTCCATGACACACAATTTCGAGCGAAGCTAAGCCTGGCAACTCGATGTCCACAGAGTAATTTAGGGCCGGGCGATGACTGTGTATATTAGCAGCGAGAAGCCTCCTCCTGACCGTCCATAGATTAATTTGCACATTTCTTACTTCTTCGAGTCTGTTCTTGAGGTCCACATAAGAAGATTTGCGATTTCTCAACGCTTGACTAAGTAGAAAACGATCATCCTGTGGTTCGGTACATGTCTTTCTGCCAGCACCAGGCCTTCTCTTGACAGAACCGGTTTCTTTATAGCGCTGCCAGGTCCTTTGAACTGTCGACCGACTCACATTTAGCCTCTGAGTCACGGAGCATTAGCTGCAACATTCTTCAAGCAGCGCAATAATTTTGCTCGCTTTTATCACTTCCATTTTCGAGATTACTAAACAGCAATAACAATACCTTTAAATGTCAAGGACATCAGATAATTTAATGAAAATTGACAAAAAAAAAGTCGATATTAACTATATGGAATTCGCGCCACAAAATGTAGTTAAAAGTTGTTTTCTTTGAAAACCAGGCTCAGTCAAAAATTTGAATTTGGAAGGTACTCCTATAAACATCTTGGCACTTTTATAACTGGGCAGTAACATGTTCAAATGATTAAAACCTTTTTGGTATTTTATTTTAAACCGCCCGTTTTTTTTGCTAATGAGTGACGCTTTTTTATCGAGCAGTGTTGCATTTTCAACTTTGGGCGTTGGAAATAGACCATAAAATTATGCAACTTCATACTTGAACGTTAAAAAAACTGTGATTGAGGCCTTATTGCGTTAATTTTGTATGACGTTTTCCAAGTGAGCGCATTTTACAAGTTAAGCCTCTATAACTCCCGAAATAACAAAGTCATCGAATCCCTTATAATCCGTTTTCCTTCAAATTTCAGTATATGAACCTTCACGAATTTTCCCAGATTTTTCGAGCCAGCCGTTTAGCTTTTAGAGGGGGGGGACGCCCTGTTTTTACAATAAAGTGCCCTTTAAAATGGAATATCCCGCGAACGGATACCTAAATCAAAAAAAAAAAAAAAAAAGGTGTGTGCGCGATTCACACACGATAGAAGTGAAACTTCGGCAAATCGACAAAAGAATCAGATGAATATTTAACGACGCTTTTTTTAAATCAAATACATTTTTCTTTATTTACACTATTATTCATTTAAATTTGACAGCTGGACGCCATCTTTGTCGCGACTTTTATCTCTGTTTTAAAGGTCAAAATTATAGTGTAATTTTTTTACACCTTGTTTAAAGTGTAAAAAAATAGACACATAAATAAAACATTGTTTAATTTTACATCTGGTATATTTTACCAACATCTCAATTTGTAATGCAATTTCTCTCATGAGTTTACATGACGTCATTTCCGATGGGTTGTACACTCCGACATTTGCTCTCTCGCTCTGACTCACTAATTTTATATTTGTGTCTCTTACCTGTCGTTTCTCGTTGCATCCGGTTTGAAATCACTACGATTCTAAAGAAGTTTCACTTCAAAAATTTTTTAGAAACCCTTTATTGTTTTTAAAAGACCTATCCAATGATACTCCACACGATGGGGTAGCCGCGAGAAAAAAAAAACATCCCCACTTTACGTGTAGGGGAGGTACCCTAAATAAAAATATTTTTCATAATTTTATTGTAGCACTTTGTCGGCGTAATTACAACACATATTCATGCAAAGTTTCATCTTTCTAGCACTTACCGTTTGGACGGTTAATCGAGGACGGACGGACGGATGGACGGACGGACGGACGGACAGACGGATATGACGAATCTATAAGGGTTCCGAGTGATGAACTTCGGAACCCTAAAAAAGAAAGACCAGACGTCGGCCGAGGTATACAAACACGTCACAATACGGTCGCCCGCCAAGCGAACGAAGAGCGCGCGGGCAAAACGCCGCAAACAACCGCGCACGCCGCGGGCGTATAACGCGTCGTGAGTTGTGCTTTGTTTTTTTTTAAATATAAATCTGCATTCTACGGAAGCCGCGGGCCCGCAACCGCAGCGGGCACAGGAGAAAAACGCTTCGTGTGTACTTAGCCTTACGCGTTCGTATGCGGCAGCGAAACAATGAAAAAACTGTCAGCAGTATGACAGAATTTCGCGTACGCTACGTCTCACTCTAGCACTAGGCTACATGAAATAGTTGCGTCCTTGTCGGTATTGTTTCGCAAGGAACTGCGAAATCGTCGTGACACAGACGCAGACGTTTCTTAGTACTATTTTTTTAAATTAAGGTAGCCTAAGATACTTCTTGTTACTTCAATTTTCTGTCAGAGGAGGTCTCGTCAAAACCCATCCAGCCATACCAAAGATCAGATGGTAGAAACAGACAGACAGAAAATTTAAAAAAAAAAATGTTTCTCTGATGTACCTAAGTATCGTGTATGCTTTCATATGGTTTTAATAAAAGGCTGTAAAAATTACAATTGACACTTGAATTTTATTTTTTTGCATATATATTAAACTTACTTTGCAAATTTGCGGCAAAATCATAGTTAAAATCAATGGTGGAAGTCACAACATCAATCACTGGCATACACTTCACTGTTACGACATCACCATTTAAATAATGGTACTCAGCAGAATGGTCGAAATCTTCCTCGATATTATTGACTCTAGAAGTCGATATTGTTAGATTATTTACCAGAACTTTTTGAGGAGTGTCTGCAAAAAAAGTTCAATTTTTTTTTTTTTTTTAATGGCTTTCTGTAGTTACTACGCTAGCCAGACATTTTCATTTTGGTCAATACCTTCACAAATGCTACGTCAATTCCGACTGACCTATGGTCTACGACCCGAGAGAGGTGACATCCCGGTGCGGCCGGAGTGTGTCGTCTAAAGCGGGTCGGTGTTTCCCTTTTTACTGGGTAGTACGGTAAAAAGCACAACATTGTCCTGAACCAAGGGTATCTCTAGTCACCCTTTGATGTAACTCAGTCATGGAGTACAGCAGGGGGGACTCCAAAAGCCGCTGATGCGTTTCTGGACATCCTTGCGACTGCCGAGGTAGACCGCCTCGAGGTTTATTGGTTAGATTGGGTTCTCCGGGAATCCCACACACGCCCTCTATCTCCCCGTGGGTATAGTGCGAAAAGCATTTCCCGCATAAAAAATAGGTAGGTAGGTAAACCTATAGTAGATTTCAATGACAGTAATTAATGTAACACTTACTAAACACTCTTACATGTACATGAACATAACAAATCAACTCCGTAAATTTTCCTTTCAACTCTGTGACATATATTGTCGGTTTTATATCAAGCTCCTTATTTGTATAGATTGTGCAAACCCAAAGTCCTGACATTTTACTTGCTGCTTTAATACTCTGTAAAAAAAAAATGAAGAAATATTTTAGTGATTGAATTTAAAGACGATTCATTTGCCTCAACGTGTGTACAATATCAAATCAAATCATTTATTCAGTCGCGCGCGAGACGCTGTGCCGAGCGCATATATCTATTCGCTTTACACGTACCGTGTGCGGTTTAATATTCTATTCGTTGTTAATAACAGTATACGAGTATGGCAGACGATAGTATGGAAGAAGGGGACTCGGAAAAAAGTGATTCAATAGTTATTAAAAATTGTGAAAGGGCGTTGCAAAATATGTCAAAGAGTGATGGTAATACGTTAGTGAATAATTCAAATATAACTACTGAGAAAACGCAAAGGGAAAAGAGTGAAGAAAGTAGCGAAGAGGGATTTACAACTGTTACGAGGAGAAAACCAAAGAGGCTCTTAAAAAGTGATTCACCTAATATGCTTCACGAAAATACTACAAATATAATTAACGAAAGCGCGGAATCTGAGTGTAGTTTTGAAATAATTTTAACCTCACTAAAAATATTACCAAAACAAATGGCTTTGGCAAAACTATTATACAGTGAAAAGATTGAAGGTATATCTAATGTTAAATTTAAAAACCCATATAAGGTTTCTATTCGTTTAAATAACAAGAAACAGGCAGAGAGGGTACTTAGTAATCAGAAGCTTAAAGACTTAGATATTCGGGTGAATTTCGCAGATCAGAGTGTGATATCCTACGGCATTATAAGAGGGGTGGACTTAGAAATGAAAGAAGAAGAAATTTTAGGATCTTTAAGCAGCTCAGTTGAAATACTGGCTGTTAAAAGAATGAGAAGAATGAACTTGGAAAGTAAATGGGTTGACAGCGAGACTGTTCGAGTATGCTTTAAAAGCTCTGTGATTCCTCCATATGTATATGCTTTCGGATGTAGATTCGGTGTTGAAAAGTATATGTTTTCAGTAATGCAATGCTCTGCATGTTGGAAGTTTAGTCATATCAGGAAATTTTGTCCATATAATAAAATTCTTTGCCCTAAATGCGGAAAGGAGCACAGTAATTGTGAAACTCAAGCTTTTAAGTGTCTTAATTGTAAGGGCCCACATATGTCACTTGACAAGACCTGTCCTATTTTCTTGAAAGAAAAAAAAATACGTCTAATCATGACTGAAAAAAATGTAAGTTATAAGAATGCTTTGGATATACTGCTAAAAACAAAATCCTTATCAAACTATCACCAGGCATCAAAATATAGTAAAGAAACGGAAATATTTAATTTGAATAATAACGTGGAGAAGTCATTCCCCCGCTTAGGCAAAACAGATTTACACTTTTAGAACATTCGGAAGAAAAGTCACCAGAAGATCTGATAGAAGACTTTAGTGAAGAAGAAAAAAATGAAGTGAATATCAGCCATAAAATTAAATCGATTAATAAAAAAAGAAATCAAAATATAGAATCCTTTCCCATACACATGCAGCAAGAAAGTATAAGAAATGAATCTCGACAAAAATGTGAAACTAATAAAAATGAAAAGAAATTGGAAAAAGGCTTAAAAATAGGATATATAGTTAATAAAACAAAGGAGATATTTTTTTCAAAAGTTAAATTTGAAGATAAGATTATATCAATATTTGAAATCTTAGTTCACGAGTTAAAATCATATATTTGTAATTTTTTTAACTGTGAGCAATTATTCCAAAAAATTGACAACTTATTTGATGGATAGTTCATTTAAAGATTTCGTAGTAAATATATTTCAATGGAATTTGCAAAGCCTAAAGCCTAAATCTGCAGTCTCTACTGATGAAGATAGCTTCACCTCTCTGCCGGACACATTGGGTGATCATTTGCGTAACACATTTAACCAGCAATCGAATCACCTACTTAACGTGTGTCACATAAATGCACAAAGCATACCCAGCCATTTTGAGGACTTGACAGAAGCCTTTACTAATACAAACGTCCATGCTGTCCTCATTTCTGAAAGCTGGCTCAAACCTAACCTTCCTTCCACATCCTATTCTTTACCAGGCTACATTCTTGTCAGAAATGACCGGATTGACAGAAGAGGTGGCGGGGTAGCCATTTATATCCACTGTTCCCTCCCTTACAAAATCCTTGCATGTTCTCCTGCCTCCTATACAGCGGACGTTGAGCATCTCTTTCTTGAGGTCTGTGTTAGAGGAATCAAGATGGTTCTGGGTGTCGTCTATTGTCCTCCCTCTATTGACTATTTCTCCAGTCTGGAAACAGTACTGGAATCTTTAGGGTCAGAATATGCTCATCATGTCATCATGGGTGATTTTAACACTGATCTTACCCAAAAATCCCTACGATCCTGTAAACTTCGTCAGATTGTCGAATCAGCTGATTTGCAGGTCTTACCCCTTCAACCGACTCACCACAATATCACGGGGAGGGACACTTGGCTGGATTTGCTGATCACGTCTGACCCAACATTTGTCCATAACCACGGCCAACTTTCCGCACCCGGTTTTTCCAATCATGACCTCATTTTCCTCTCCTATGCCCTGAAATCCCCTAAACAACCCCCGAGAGTATTGCACAGGCGTTGCTTTGGTCGTTTAGATGTAGGTAAACTACGCGAGGATGTTTCTAAACTCAACTGGGATGCAGTTACCACGGCCTCTAGTTTAGACGATAAAGTCGAAGCCTTCAACAAAGTGATTCTTGCCTTGTACGACACCCATGCACCTATAAAAAAGATAAAACTTAAAAGACCTCCTGCTCCGTGGATGACAGGGGAGATTCTATCAGCAATGAGGCGAAGAGATAGGGCTTACTGCAGACATAAAAGGGACCGCACTGATGAAAAGTGGAATTTGTACAAGGGGGCCAGGAACCGTTGCAATCAGATGATACGCAATGCTAAACGCCGTTATATTCACAACAACCTTGCCTGTCTTTCCCCCGCCAACACCTGGAAGTTCCTTCGAACCGTGGGTGTTGGTAAACAGGCGCCTCGTGGCTGGTCGGGGCTGATTGGCTTGGAAGACATTAATCGCCATTTCTCCTCGTCCTCCTTTTTGGACCTCCGAACCAAGAATCTCACGGTCAGTTACTTGGCGAGCCTTATTTCTCCTAATATTAACCCTTTTCAATTTGTTCCAGTCGCGCAGGGCGAGATCAAAAAGATTATCCTTTCCATCAAATCCAACGCTGTTGGTTGTGATCAAATCAGCAGGCGTATGATCATGTCCATCCTTGAAGAACTCTTGCCTGTAATCACACATATCATCAATTACTCCCTATACTCCGGAACCTTCCCCTCACTATGGCGTAAAGCTCACATAATTCCTTTACCCAAAATCACACACCCCACACTTCCTAGCCACTTTAGACCCATATCAATTCTTCCCTTCCTTTCCAAAATTCTTGAATCCTGTGTGTATAAACAGCTATCTGATTATATATACAAAAATAATTTGCTTAGCCCATTTCAATCGGGTTTCAGGCCCAGCCATAGTACTACCTCTGCTCTCCTAAAAGTGACAGGCGATATTAGAGAAGCCTTGGAAGAAACAAAGGTGACAGTTTTAGTTCTGGTCGACTTTTCGAACGCCTTTAATACCGTCAGTCACGACATTCTCTTGGCCATCCTCTCCTATCTTAAGATCTCGCCTGGGGCGCTGGAATGGTTCTCATCTTATCTTCAGGGACGCCAACAGTCCGTTTGCGTTGACGATCTCTCCTCGAGATGGTGTGATGTCGACTCTGGTGTCCCTCAAGGCGGTATACTTTCTCCTTTGCTTTTCTCAATTTTTATTAATCTCCTATGTCCCGAACTTCGCAGTGCGTATCACCTGTATGCTGACGACTTACAACTGTACTCTCAGGCCAGTGTTGATAACATAACAACGGCAATTGATAATATCAATATTGATCTCCGGACGATCGAGAACTGGTCTGCGCGGTTCGGATTAGCGATCAACCCGACAAAGTGCCAGGCCATACTAATCGGTAGTAGGCGTTCAATGGACAGGACTAATTTAGAAATGCTCCCCAAAATAATGCTGAATGGTACCACTATACCGGTCTGTCAAACAGTGAGAGACTTGGGCTTGCAACTCGACAGCACTTTGAACTGGCGTGATCAAGTTGCTTATGTATGTCAGAGGGTCACCGGCATTCTCAGAGCACTATATCGCCTGAAAAATTTTCTGCCCGTGAAAACCAAGAAAATGCTTGTGCAATCTCTTATCTTCCCTTTGATCGACTATGGTGACGTGTGCTATTATGACCTGAATGCAGATCTCCTCAACAAGTTAGATCGTCTTCTCAATAACTGCATTCGATTCATCTTTAATCTTCGTAAGTATGACCACATTTCCAGTTTTCGTTCCCAGTTAGGTTGGTTACCGATTCGTCAACGCAGAAAAATGCGCGCACTCACATTCCTGTACACTATCCTCAATTCCCCATCCCCCCCCAGTTATTTAAAAACACATTTCCAACTCTTATGCAGTAATCACAACCGAAACCTTCGCTCGGCTAACAATCTCCTCCTGCTTTGCCCATCACACACTACTGGTTTCGTTGGATCCTCATTCTTTGTCCAGTCTGTCCACTTGTGGAATGCGCTTCCTCTCGAGGTCAGAATGGCGAAGAATCGAGACATCTTTAAGATGAAGGTAAAGAAGCTTTTATGGGGCGAATTGGCGGATTCAACAGGGTCTTAGTTTATCAAAAATTCTTATTGGATTCTACGTTAATAAATATATGTACGTGTATGTATGTGTATAAATATAGACGTATATATGTATGTTTATGTAGGTATATTACTTATCATATTATATGTATGTATATTACCTATGACTTTTTGTACTATAATCAATCAATTCACCCTATATGCACCTACCTCATTTTTTTCTCTGCATCGCCCAATCGGTCGACTGGCAGAAAATGCCTAAGGCATTAAGTCCGCCGATGCATGTATTTGTGCATAAAGTATATAAATAAATAAAATAAAATAAATAAATTATCTGATTTTGAACTGCTTCTTAATAGGGAAAAAGTAGACATCGCTGCAATATGTGAAACTTGGCTGGATTCGGATACGGATTTTATTAATATAAGTGGATACAATACTTATAGAACCGATAGATATGACTCTTAAGGAGGAGTGGCCATTGTAGCTCGTAAGTCTTTTAATATTCAGGTATGTCCTATTAACTTAAATAATACAGGAATAGAAGTTATTCAAATTAAAGTATTGAACTGTAAAATTTTAGAGAATATTATTTGTGTGTATTGTCCGTCGTCAGTACGTACGGAAACGGTTGACTGGGATAATTTATTTTCACGAACATCAAGAAAAGCCCTGGTTTTAGGGGATTTTAACGGGCATCATACAAACTGGTCGTACAGGAATGATAACAGGGGTACACAGTTATTAGAATCATCACTAGAGAGTAATTTCATCTCCCTTAATAATGGTGATCCTACCAGAATAAAATTGGTTAAAAATAAAAATAAAATAAATATAAATATTTTTGGATTTAATATTTTTTTATTTTAATAATAATTATATTTATTTTTAAAATAAATATAATTATTTTATTAATGGTATACTACAAAAAACTTCACCTGATATTAGCTTTGTATCTTCAGATATAGCTGTGATGACTAAGTGGTGCGTATTGAATGAAAATCTTGGCAGTGACCATCTTATAATCAAAATGTCATTAAACTATCGAGACATGCCAAGTTTTTCTAAAAAACGGAATTTTAAACGGGCCAATTGGGAAACATATAAATCAGATCTAGATACGGCGTTTTCAGCTCTTGATAGTAATTATTTTGTTACAACTGACATTCAATCTATGTATGATTATTTTGAAACTCAGATTAATTTAGCAGCAGAAAAGAATATTCCATTAAAAAAAATATGCACAAACTCTACAAGCAAATTTAGACCTAAAGAATATTGGAGTCCGTCACTATCCGAAGCATTTGCTGAACGTAGACTAGCACTGAGTTCTTTTAGGAAGAACTCTTCGCCGGATAATTTAGTAAAACTTCAGAATAAAATTGAAAAAGCGCGTTTATTAATTAAACAAGCTAAGTCCAGGCATTTTAAATTATTTTGTAGTAATATCGAAAGCACTACTTCTGTCTCAGATATGTGGCGAAAAATGCGATGGAGCAAGGGATATTATCAGCCATCTCGCTCTTTTCCGTCTGAGATTAAACAAATGGAGTTATTACATAACCTTGCGCCTGATTCGGTTAAAAATATTTCACCATCTTTTACATCAAGTAACGTAGTACTGGAATCGCCTTTTACAATGCAAGAGGTTACGAAGTGCATAAAAAGAAAAGACACTGCTCCGGGTAGTGATGAGATTACCTACTCAATGATATATCATCTCCCCCTAGTTGCTAAAAGATACTTACTTCACCTATATAATGCAATCTTCCAATCAGGATACATACCTAAACAATGGCGAACTATATTGGTTGTTCCAATTCCGAAAGCCACAAATAGTACTAATTATGAAGGAAAGCTCCGTCCAATATCGTTTTTAACATGTCCATGTAAAATATTTCACAATATGTTGGTAGCTCGACTGGAGTGGTTTATCGAAAATAAAGCAATTTTATCCTCGTACACGTCTGGATTTCAAAAAGCTCACTCTTGTCTAGACTGTCTCACAAGATTTGTCACTTATGTGCAACAAGGCTTTTCAAAACATATACCTACAGTCGCGTGTTTTATCGATATATCAGATGCATACAATAATATTTTGGTTGATAAGTTGACTAGCACTCTCAATGACTTGTGTATAGGAAAAACAATATGCGGATATATTTGGTCCTTTTTGAGCGATAGACAGTTAAGATTAAAAAGTTTAAATATAAACCAAAGTGAAATACAAACTAAGTATACAAGATACACACACAGGGGTTTAGCTCAAGGGGATCCTTTAGCTCCTTTGTTGTTTAATATAGCTACATACAAGATTTGTCATCACATTAATGAGGTGATGCTTACACAATATGCTGATGATTTTGCTATCTTTATTAGCAATAAAGACATACAAGTGTGCGAGGTAAAATTGCAATCAGCTTTAAACTCAATGGTTTCTGGTCTAGACAACATTGGACTTGAGATATCAGCTGTAAAATCTAAAGTTTGTATTTTTAGTCGGGGGCGTATTAGGAAGCAGGTCAATTTAGAAATTGATAATGAAGCTTTGATGTCTGTGGAATGCGTTAAATATCTAGGCTTATGGCTTGACAGATCTCTTTTATGACAAAAACATATTAATGAAATATCTCAAAAAACTTCAAAATTCCTAAATTTACTTATGGTATTGGCGGGGCCTACCTGGGGAATTCACACTAAACAATGTCTTGGACTAATAACCCAACAATTGAGCTACTAAACGATCTTCACTTGCTGTCAAATAGTCGATACTGGCGAACTAAAAAAAACCCTTACTTTTATCTGCTCATACAGATCTTAATGATATTGAAATAAACTCATCGTATCCGCTTGAAATGTTTTGTCTTGATACTTGGATGTCTTACATAGATTTAGATAATATAATTGATATTAACTTGAACTGTATTAAAAAATCAAAGCGAGATTATGAATTGAATTCCTTAAGATTGGACGTATTGCAGGAATTGAACGATATGTACAATGGATGGCTACACTTTTATACAGATGGCTCTAAAAATTCTGATGGTAACGGAGCAGCGTACTACTATCCAAATGGCTCAGCTATGTACAAAATTTGCTCACCTGTTTCAATTATGACGTTGGAATTAGTTGCAATTTCAGAAGCACTTAATCGTATAAACGACTTGAGTGGGCAAAAGTTTGTTATATTTACAGATAGCAAAAGCGCCTTGCAGCACTTGGCTCGATGCGCCTCTGGCTTCAGAGGTGTATCGGTAGCCTATGTAATAATTAAGAAAGTACGTAATATCAGTGTATCTAAAAATCTGAAATTGCAATGGATACCATCACACATTGATATAAAGGGCAATGAGGAGGCGGACAGATTAGCCAAGTTAGCGATAAAGGAAGGGGATATTATTAACATTAAACCACATTACTCGGAGTTGATACATAAATTTAAAATAATTTGTTTCGATAAATGGAAAGAATATTTTGATGAACACTCTAAAATAAAAGGGGTCTGGTACAAGACTATTCAGTCCGAACCTCCTCATATACCATGGTTTGGTAATTTAGAAATAAGTAGATCATGTGTTACAATAGCTCATAGATTACGATCTGGACACATTCCATCAAAAAAATTTGAACATCTAATGCGTAGAGCTAACTCACCAAATTGTGATATGTGTAACATTGTGGACGATGTACAACATTTGTTGATGGAATATGTTAAGAATCGGTCTAAAAGATATGAAATAATGAAACAGATTAACTTGAATTTTTTGGATGTCGGTGTAATTCAAAGTGTTTTGGCTGCGCCGACATCTGAAAAAGCTATTAAATTGTACAGTCTAGCGTATTATAGATAAATGATGTTTACTAAGTTAAGGCCTTATGGGACTGACATACCCTATTAGGGTAAAAGCCCCTTAAAAAAAATAAAGAGAAAAAAAAAAAAAAAAAAAACATTTATTCTGCAAACAGGTTACATGAACACTTTTGCAAGTTAAACTTTTTTTTTTTGGAGCAGATGAGTTCTCAGATGAGATATAGATAGATAGATAGATAGATAGATAACTCTTTGTTTGCACACAAAATTACAGAGTTACAAAAGAAAAAGGAACACAATGATCAAATATAGTGTACAAAGGGCGGCCTTATTGCTGAAAGCAATTTCTTCCAGGCAACCTTAGAGATATGTTAATATAGGTACGTCTCAAAATGTATAATTGTATACATGTAAATTATATGTATACACTAGCTGCCGCCCGAATATTCTTAATATATTGTAGGTAAATTATCTTTCAAAGGAGGAGATCTTGGCAAATTCTAACTTACAGTGACTGAATATCTTGGCAAATCCTTTTCATTTTTTACAAATATATAGCTTGGATTGTTTTTGCCAACGCATCTGAAAATAATAATAATATTATATTACTGAATAATTATTTCTAAAGACAACGTAGTGCTGGTAAACAAAACATAGGCATCTCCTTAGAAAGGAGGTTTTGGATTGCTATACTACGCTGGTCATTCGGGTTGGTATAGGGTTTGATTCGATTTCCAAGAGGGCACATGAGTTTCCTTGGTGGCGCTGGGCTTATGAGTGGCCTAGATACGGAGGCCCTGTTGTTCCATGGGCCTTGTCGTGGTCCGAGCCCCTGCGCCTGCAGCGCGGTCAATTTGGTCCTCGTACCGATTCAGAACCAGATGTAGTATCTGGGCCTGATCTTTGACAGTAGGTGGCTCTTCGACGAACACTTCCGGCAGCTTACTCTGAAGCAGGTCGATACTGCCTTGTGCAACTTTTGCTCAATTTGCGTGGACAGTGTCGTGACAAGACAGCTGTACATGGGGATTATCCGGTCTATGCCACTGTTCGGTGCACCAGTTTGGGCGGTGGCTCTGACCGTCCAGAATAGGGCTAGCCTCTGGCGCCTACAGAGGATATTGTTCAAACTTTCACTTGTATCTATTTACTTATTTAATCTATGAATTATTATTATTTAAAGTACTAGTTTTTGTTTTTAGCGTCTATGTCGGTTATCGCGGTAAAGAGTAGCTTATATCTGGCTTTCTCAGTCTTTGACTATCTGGGTACAAAGTCTGATCTCAATCGATGCAGTGGTTTTTGAGATTATAGCGAACAGACAGACAGACATAAGCGGCGCAGGACTTTATTTTATAATATGTAGTGATACTTACTGGAAATAGTTAATATTAACAGGATAATTTACTCTAAGCATTAGTTCTTCGCTTTCTAGTATAACGGCCTTTGCTGGATTTACAAGCGTTTGCTCACATGATATAGAATTGTCCTTATGTACTGTTATATTAAACATCACTTCTGAAAATATAACAATTTGTAGTTGAATATGGTGAAGAGTAGTGGCCCTAGACCAATCTATACAATCTAATCTATACAATGTATAGATCGATAGACTAATCTATACAATATATAGATCGATAGACCAATCTATACAATATATAGATCGATAGACCAATCTATACAATATATAGATCGATAGACCAATCTATACAATATATAGATCGATAGACCAATCTATACAATATATAGATCGATAGACCAATCTATACAATATATAGATCGATAGACCAATCTATACAATATATAGATCGATAGACCAATCTATACAATATATAGATCGATAGACCAATCTATACAATATATAGATCGATAGACCAATCTATACAATATATACAAATAAATGAAATTAGAGTGTCTGTCTGTAATATCAAATAAACAGGTTTTTACTAAATGCATATCAAAGTATGTACGGGACTAACATCAAAATAGCAAATTTTTTTGTTTGTCTGTCTGTCTGTCTGTCTTTTTGTTCCGTGTAATGTCTTGAACGGATGGGCGGATGGAATTGGATGATTATCTCTTGACAAAATATTCAAACCTGCATTTCTGATGTAGGTACCTACCGTAAATATTTTCATATGCATTTAAAAAAAACTGTTCATATAATATTACAAACGAACACTTCAGTTTTACTTATTTGTGTAGATTTTCTCGTAACATCGTAACGTAGCTACGCTTATATCTATGTATGTAAGTATAGTTCAAGTGGTCGCCACAGCGCTTTCTACTGAGCCAAATGTTGTGGGTTCAAATCATATATCAGGGTGTACATCATCGAACACGGTACTCTGTCAAAGCCAAACGAGCTTATGCAATACACTGTCATAACACACAATGTGTTTATGTTCTTTTTATATATATTTAAGCCTATCAAATTAACTCTTCTCTGCCTGATCCTCATTGGGAGGTGCTTACCGCAATTCAGCATGGTGACCCATATAAGGCCTGATCAGATGTTTCCGCATCACTCTCCCGCCTCTGGAAGTCGGGAGAATTATGCAGAATGATTGGGCCTCCGGTCTCACACTCACCAACGAAATACGACAATAAGAATGCTGTCATTATTAGGATGGTCTTCTGTGTGAGGGTAGTATCGTCCCGGTCGATTCGTTCCATTAGTGATTAAATCAGCGTGGCTGTACTAATAAAGAGTGGATGAAATTGTTACATGTACAAAGACGAGCAAAAGCTAAACCTGAGTTTTCTTCCAGCGAACCTTTAGAGTGAATAGGGGATAGTGTAAAACGTAAAGGCATAGTCATGTGTACTAACATTAAACAAAAAATAATACCTGAACCAGTAAATACGTAATCCGGATGTTACGTACATTTATTTTATAGCAATATATATTATATTTTTAATATATACTTACATACATATATACACACACATATACATAAATATATACATACATACACACATACAATAAAATATACAGAAAAAAAAATAGTCACAACAGTAAACTACATATTAAGGGCCTTATTATTGAAGGGAGAGATAATAATTCCTGGTTTCTTTTTGAACACGTTCAAAGAAGGGCTTTTTTGTGTTACAAGCTGTAAGGCATTCCATAGCCGCACAGCCGCAACACTTAATCAATTATTGTCATAGCGATTCAGGTTTTCTTAATTAATATAATGTAAATCTGTGTAAAATAACATTCTACCATTGGATTCTGAAGCTAAACGCTAGCCAAACAGGTTGGTTGTTTCCAGTTTTCCTTCTCTCCGCAGTGATGTTTTCCTGCATAGTATTATTCTCTTATTTTGCTCTTACGACACGATATATTTAGTGGAGACACGCTGATTTCAGCACAAATAGGTCGACTAGACCGGGGCAATACTACCCTCACACAGAAGACCAACATATAAACGACAGCATTCGTCGTCCATCGTTGGTGAGTGTGAGACCGGAGGCTCAATGGTTCTGTCCTATTGCACTAGGCACTAGGCCGCCATAGTGTGGGTCACCCTCCTGCATTGTCTACATTCAGTGTAATAGATCTTCCTGTTTGGGTTTATGCTTTGACAGAGGAACGCCTGCGTATGCCTACTAGTGCCGTGTTGCTCAATGCTTAAGATTGATGAGTATGTTATCTCGTTATGACGTATTCAAGTCACTGTTACACATACAATATCGTGATGTACTTTCCTCGTCTTTATAAGGAAGACTGGAAGATGCAGATGCATCTCACTAGTGTAGATCTCCATGATGCATTCTCTGTACTTACAATGAGAATGATGATCTCTACTCTTGGATTCTACTCATGCTTTCCATCAGAAAGAGTAGAGTTACTTAGGCAGGCCTATATATAAAAAAACCATGGGTTGAATAGGGGCAGTTACACTTAATATTCTTAGTTCGTCAGCAAACGAACAAAGGAAAACCTACCTGCAAAATTGCACGTTATGCCACTAAACACACAAAGAAACATTAATATACGCCACATTTTCTCATTTAATATTTATATTACTAATGATTTAATTGCAACATTAAAATGAAATACGAACGAATATCCCTGTACACCAGTCACTGCGTACTGTTAAAACAAGAACTGACGAAAATAATACATTTATACAACTTTATCCTGTAGCGTTCGTAATTTTAGATCAGATTTATAAATATATTTGTAAATATATTTATTATATATTTGTAATAAATATATTTGTAAATATATTTATTAACCGACCTGACTGTCAGAAACACCCAACAACACTTTTGGCCTGACCCGGGATTTGAACCCGAGATCTCTTGATTAACAGTCACATTTTTAGGGTTCCCAAGTTTATAACTCGGAACCCTTATAGATTCGTCATGTCCGTCTGTCCGTCCGTCCGTCTGTCCGTCCGTCCTCGACTTACCGTCCAAACGGTAAGTGCTAGAAAGATGATTTTTTGCATGAATATATGTTGTACTTACCTCGACAAAGTGCTACAATAAAATTATGAAAAATATTTTTATTTGGGATACCTTCCCTACACATAAAGTGGGGTTGATTTTTTTTTCGCGGCTACCCTATCGTGTGGGGTATCATTACATAGGTCTTTTAAAAACAATAAAGGTTTCTAAGACGATTTTTTGATTTAGGAATCCGTTTGAGAGAAATTCACACACACACACACAATTTAAAGGGCACTTTTTTGTAAAAACAGGGCGTCCCCCCCCTCTAAAAGCTAAACGGCTGGCTCAAAAAATCTGGAAAAATTTGTGATGATGGTCCTTATAATATACTTTAAAGGAAATTTATAACGGACTAGATGACTTTGTTAGTTCAGGATTTATAGAGGCTTAACTTGTACAATGCGCTTATTTGGAAAAAGTCATACAATATTAACGCACTAATTCGTAAACATAACAATTATCTATTAGATACGATTTTAAATCCACGTACCATTATGGGTGACTGAGGAACCCTTTCCTGTGCGTGGCCCGACACGCACTTGGCCGTTTTTTTTTATGTGTGGAAAATCATCATGGACCGTCACCCCACCACACGGTTACGGCGGGGTGGTGTGTCGGTCTTAAACCGACTAAAAACTACACAGTGTGCCCTCTCCGCGCTTCTCCGTTTAGGAGGAGGAGAAGTCCAGGGTCAGATCTCCTTCTGGACTCCCCCAGCGCCTGCCCGCTCCTGATGCGGGCACCGTCTCTGTACGACGACCCTCTCTTAGGCGGCGTCCGGCACACACCGACACCGCCCCTCGCGGCTGGCCACATAATGCGGGTGGAGGGAAAACCCGTCCCGTCCACCCGCGGCCACACTCAAGGCGGCATGAGGCGCAGATGTTCGCGCCTCTGCCGCCCGGTTCTCGGAGAGATCCTCTTCGATGACTGCAGTGAGGGCCCGGCGCTGCGTCGCCCATGCGGGGAAAACCCACAGCGTGTGATGAGCCGAATCTTCGTCAGTCGGAAGGGAAGGAAGTAAGTGTCCCGTGCTGCCGCACTGCCCATTCGCGGAAAACCGGCTGAAGCGCCTCCACGATGGCGAAGCCAGCACGTGGAGTCTCCAGCCGGACCGACCAGCGAACCATCGTGACTCGGTGAGCGGCTTCGCGCCACTCGCGCACGTCCTCGGGCGGAGGTCGTACACCACCACTCTCCACCCGGTGGTCAGCCACTCGCCGATAAACGTCGGCGAGCACCTCCGCCTCCAAATTCTGATTAACAGTCACATACGCTAACCACTAGACCAATGACGCAGTCTTCTGTCAAAGTATAAACCCAATTGTCAATATCCATTACACTGTTGACACATAATGTGTTTATGTGTGTGTGAAATTTAGATGTTTGGTTTTAATTATGTGTGAGTTCACAGTGACTGCTTAACGCCGTAGTAGCACTTCTCACTCAAAAAATGACAGACTGTATCGAAAAGACTCTACCTATAGCTCTATAGCACTCTGGTTCGCAGGCCTCATTTGTTTCTCTGTATCAGTGGCGCAAGGAGGCGCAGTAGTCGGGGAGAAGTCCTGAGATTCGACAAATCGAGAATCAGAAATCCCGACTCCGCCAGGTCCTTGTGGAGGAATGGAAGGAACGACTTGGGCAACCGAGCGCTGGGCACGCCGTTATTGCGGTGGTAAGACCCGTTATGGAGGATTGGCTCGAGAGGCATCACGGCAGCCTCTCATACCGGATGACACAGATGATCACTGGAAAGGGATGCTTTGGAGATCATCTGTGTCTGATCCGCAAAGAGCCAACGCCTGAGTGCCACCACTGCGGTGGCCAGACTGTGGACACGGCACTTCACACGCTGGTAGAATGTCCGGCGTGGGAAGAGCCGAGACGTGACCTCGTGGTGGCCATCGGGGTGAGGAGTCTTTCGCTCCATAACATGATTGTGGCCATGATACGGAGCGAGAGCGCGTGGAACTCCGCCGTCTCTTTCTGTCAACAAGTCATGCTTGCGAAAGAGATGACGGAGCGAGACCGGGAGAGGTTCAGAACTCTTCCGGTCCGCCAGGCCCGGGAACGGGCCAGGTACCGCAGGCAACTCTGGCGCCGGAGATCGTTAAATGATCTCCATCCTCCATAAGCGCAGGCCTGGGGGTGGCAGATTAGACCATCTGTCACCCTATCAGAAGCAGGCCGGGGTGGAGGCGCGAGCGCTATAAAGCGCGTGCCGTGTAATTTTTGAGTGGTGCCCCCACACAGAAGGGGGCCATCTACTAGTGGTAGGTGGCCCGAGGTGCGTCGGGGTTCCAGGGACTTCCTTTCGAGGGTATACCTGATTCCCCGACTCATAATACCCGAGACGGCGTGCGGTTTTAGTCGGTTCGAGTCCGACTTAGCCACTGTAGCGAGCTACTTGCCACCCTTCTATGTTTAAAATAATAATACTTAAACATTATATATTTAAACGCGTAAGTCGCAATTAAAATGATTTATGTTAATATAAAAACATACCCTATAATTATTATGTAATACTCGTATATAAAAGTTTAGTTTAAAATATATTTACTTTAACTAATTTAATAAATGAATTGTGACGACAAACTGACAGAGCGAAGGAATTTTATATATCGAAGCGACCGGCACTCACGCGCATCTCGCGTGTTTCACATTCACTCGCTCGGCCAGTCAGTCGAGACAACAGCCTCACCGCGAGTGCATGTCAATCGCGCCCGCGCCGCTTACGCTAATTGCTTCGTAATATTGTATATGTACTTTTTCCTAGTTTTCTCTATTCTGCTTTCTTGTATTTCTATTTGGCTTACTCCTTCTGAACTGAACTACTGTGTGTGTACTTCCGTGTCTCTGTGTTTTCTTAAATGTGTATCGTGCTTACGTACTAATAAACTCCGTGTACAGTGTGAAGAAGTGACTTTAATTTTATTCCTTCGGCTTACCGATACACTACAACAGCCTACGGTAAACATATACCACATACAACCCTAAACTGGTGTCAGAAGTGGGACTCACGCGCATCTCGCGCGTTTCACATTCACTCGCTCGGCCAGTCAGTCGAGACAACAGCCTCACCGCGAGTGCATGTCAATCGCGCCCGCGCAGCTTACGCTAATTGCTTCGTAATATTGTATATGTACTTTTTCCTAGTTTTCTCTATTCTGCTTTCTTGTATTTCTATTTGGCTTACTCCTTCTGAACTGAACTACTGTGTGTGTACTTCCGTGTCTCTGTGTTTTCTTAAATGTGTATCGTGCTTACGTACTAATAAACTCCGTGTACAGTGTGAAGAAGTGACTTTAATTTTATTCCTTCGGCTTACCGATACACTACAACAGCCTACGGTAAACATATACCACATACAACCCTAAACTGGTGACCCCTGTAGAACGAAAAATATGCCGAACGAAAAAAGTGAAAGCGGAGAAAGTTCTGGAAAAGAATTACATCGCGTTGGCGTGCGGGTACCGCCATTTTACCCACAAAAACCGCATCTGTGGTTTGCGCAGCTGGAAAGTCAGTTCGCCCTGGCAAACATTACCACGGATGAGACGAAATTCCACTACGCGTTTGGACAGCTGGAACCGTCATACGTAGCTGAAGTGGAAGACGTTATTACAGCATCGAATTTTACGTCGGCTAAGGACAAGTATGTGCAACTGAAGACACAGCTGATCAACCGGCTGTCAGAGTCACGGCAAAAGAAGGTGAATCAGCTGAATACTAATATACTTATAAACTCATCATAGCGTTCAATACTGCCTCGTTGGTCTAGTGGTTAGCATATGCGGCTGCTGATCAAGAGGTCTCGGGTTCGATTCCCGGGTCGGACCAAATATTATTTGTGTGATTCACAAAGTTTCGGAGTCTGGGTGTTTTCTATGTATGTATGTATTTACAAAAAAAAAAAGTATGTTTATGTATTCATATCAGTTGTCTAGTACCCATAACACAAGCTCTGCTGAGCTTGGGACTAGATGATGTTGTGTGTAAGATGTCCAAAATATTTATTTATTTTATTTTTTATACTATCCATCTTGTAATAGGGAAGGTAGTCGGACGGTTATACTAAAAAAAAAAACAAGCAAATACTTTGCTGACAAAAAAATATTTAATTTCATCAACAACCCATAACGTCCCACTGCTGGGCTCAGGTCTCCTCTCAAGAGAGGGTTAAGGCCATACGTCCCCACGCTGGCCGAGTGCGGGTTGGGGACAGGCAAGACACGTTGTGGCTACGTAATCTTGCTGTTGGATGTTTTTAAGCCGCCCGAAGGCCTCCAACTAAGCTTCACGACTGCTATCTTATGATAACAACCGGGACCGACTGCTTAACGTGACCTCCGAATCACGGAAACGCTCATTACATATAATGCCACAAACGGTCACCCATCTAGGTCCGACCGTGCCGTCGTTGCTTACCCTTGGTGATCGTTTCCAATCACCTAAGGCCACTCGGCTATGAGCGCTTCAAAAAAATATACAAAAAAATATACAAAAAAATATTTAATTTACTCCTTCTTTAATTAACGATTTCACAAATTACAACTGAGCCGGTAGACAGCGATTCGTCGTAGACGTGGTGCGCAGGCGACGTTCCGATCAAAGGTGATCCACCACATGGCCGCCCCGCTACCAAAGACACGACGCTTCGCTAGAGTGACCGATATCATTCACTCTTTGACTCTAGATAGTGACGTATATTCCGCAACGCGCCGAAATACTTTTTTTGTAAATACATACATATTATACATAGAAAACAATCCAAACTCCGAAACAAATGATCATACAAACATTTAAATAAATGCATATTTCGGACATCTCAACATTTAAACTAGCCCCAAACTAAGCAGAGCTTGTGTTATGGGTGCTAGACGACTTATATAAATACATGAACATACTTTTTTTGTACACATATACATATTTATACATAGAAAACACCCAAATTCCGAAACAACCGTGTTGTAATGTCGTAAAAGGCGACTAAGGGATAAACTACGCAAGACAACATCAATGCAAAGAGAAGGAAAACTTGAAACCAACCCTTTTTTTTTTTTTTTTTTTTTTTTTTTTTAGTGTGTGAAAAATCATCATGGACCGTCACCCCACCGGGGGTTACGGCGGGGTGGTGTGTCGGACTTGAACCGACTAAAAAACACACAGTGTGCCCTCTCCGCGCTTCTCCGTTTAGGAGTAGGAGAAGTCCAGGGTGGGATCTCCTTCTGAACTTCTCCAGCGCCTGCCCGCTCCTGATGCGGGCACCGTCTCGGATGACGATCCTCTCTTAGGCGGCGTCCGGCACACACCGACGCCGCCCCCTCGCGGCTGGCCACATAATGCGGGTGGAGGGAAAACCCGTCCCGTCCACCCGCGGCCACACTCAAGGCGGCATGAGGCGCAGATGTTCGCGCCTCCGCCGCCCGAGTCGCCGGCGGCGAATTTGGTCCGATTGGATGTCGTCCTCCCGGGCCTTCTCCGCCGCCTCCTTCTGCGTGATTACGTCCTCGCAGAAGGTTGCGACCGCGGTAAATGAGCTCTCGCTGCCGACCATGGAACGAACGACGGCCGGCAGCGAGAGATCCCCTCCGATGACTGCAGTGAGGACCCGGCGCTGCGTCTCCCATGCGGGGCAGACCGCCAGCGTGTGATGAGCCGAATCCTCACTGCAGTCGCAGTGGTGGCAGGCGGGACTCAATTCCCTCCTGGCGACCGAGTGCAGGTACTTTCCGAAGCAACCATGCCCGGAAAGAACCTGCGTCAGTCGGAAGGTAAGGGTCCCGTGCTGCCGCACTGCCCATTCGCCGATGACCGACTGAAGCGCCTCTACGGTGGCGAAGCCAGCACGTGGAGTCTCCAGCCGGACCGACCAGCGATCCATCGTGGCTCGGTGAGCGGCTTCGCGCCACTCGCGCACGTCCTCGGGCGGAGGTCCAACTCCACCACTCTCCGCCCGGTAGTTAGCCACTCGCCGATAAACGTCGGCGAGCACTTCCGCCTCCAAATCCCACGGGGGTGTTCCGGCCAGGGCGCACGCCGCCTCCGTCGATACGGTGCGGTAGCTCCGTATGGCTCTGACCGCCAGAGTTCTCTGAGGCCGCCTGAGGCGCGCCCTATTCTGCTCGGTCAGAGCCGCCGCCCACACCGGTGCACCATAGAGTGCCATAGACCGGACAACCCCCGTGTACAGCTGCCTCGTGGCGACACTGGCTCCTCCCAGATTGGGCAAAAGACGCCCAAGGAAGGAGGCAGTGCCGATCAGCTTCGGAGCAAGCTGTTGGAAGTGCTCGTCGAAGAGCCACCTACCGTCTAGGACCAGACCCAGATACTTTAAGTGGGCCCGGACCGGTACGAGGACCGAGTTGACCTCGATGGAGGCGCCGGCGGGTGGACCACGACGGGGCCCATGGAAAAGTAGGGCTTCCGTCTTTTCTAGGGCCACCCGCAAACCCAGCGCCTCAATGCGCCCGACCACCAGGGAGACTCCTGTGGTGGCCAGGCGTGCCGCCTCTTCGAAGGTCGACCCCCGGGCTGTCACTAAAGTGTCGTCGGCGTAGCAAATTACACCGACCCCGGGGGGGAGACGCCCTCGCAGGACCCAGTCATATCCCATGTTCCACAGGAGTGGTCCGAGGACAGACCCCTGTGGAACACCGCACGACATGGCCCGACGTCTCAAGACTCCTTCTCGGTCCTCGTACATGACAGTACGCTCCGTCAGATAGTCTGCCACTAGCCGCCCCAGGTATTGCGGCACTCCGTGGTACTGGAGTGCGGCCCTGATGCAGCTGAATGGCAGACTATTGAATGCGTTGGCGATGTCCAACGACACCACCAACAGCACGTCGCCGCAGCCCACCGCCTGTTCGGTCGCGGCCTTCAGACGCAGAATTGCGTCGACCGTCGAACGCCCCTCCCGGAATCCAAATTGGGCGTCCGACAGATCGGGGCCCACCTCGCGCAGGTGCCGGACGATGCGGGCGTGGAGCACCCTCTCGAACAGCTTACCCGCCTCGTCCAGCAACACGATGGGCCACTTGAAACCAACCCTATACCAACCCGTCTGGCCAGCGTGGTATAGTAGGCCAATACCTCCTTTTCAAGGAGAGGCCTATGTCCAGCAGTGGACTGTTAAAGGCTGTTGATGAAGTAAATATTATTGATTTTAAATGGTATATTTAAGTAATCGAATATGCAGTTCCTATTAAACAAGGTAACGTGGCAAACTCTAACAAATTTAAGTGTATCATAAACACACAAACCTGTAAAATTCAGCTATCAAAGTTATATATAAAACAAGAATGTAAAAACATTCTCCTATAACCCGAGCAAATTAAAAGGTTACGTTAAAGCGACCGCGCCATACATTTAAATATCTTCGTACATTAACGGCTTAGTATCTGGCATTTTGTACAGTCAACAGAATATTTTTATCAGATTATAGTTTAAATATTTAAAATAATTTTAAAAACTTCAATTTTGTGTTTTATACAATTGAATGCTTCATTCGAATTTAAATTAATGCAAACCAAAAAATCATTAGATAACTCAGTTGGGAATAGTGTTTTATAAAACAATCTAAAACTTACAAAATTTCATATAGCATGCTATATTTTTTTCTTTTTTGTACTTGTTATTAGAAAAATAATAAGTAACATTCACCGCGGCACCATGGAAGCAACAGGAATGCAACAAATGTAATTTTTAAAAAAATAATGCGTCTAAAAATACTAAAGACATTTTACAAGAAAAGATCCAGGAAAATTTTACAAGGAAATGTTACTAAACATTGTAAATATTTATTTAATTCATTGTAAAAAGAAACAAAAAAATATCTGAGTTAGTATCTAAACATGTTGAAATTACTCAACTATCTGTAATTTTTCTTAACATTTAAGTACTTATGTGAGTGTATAAGACTGATTTTAAATAAAATAAATTATTTATTTTATTTATTTATTTAAACTTCCTAAAAATATGTTTATATTGCACGATTTATATTGAAGAGTACGATTAATTTCACTTTGGTAGGCTAAATATAAAAAAAAGAGTACGATTAATTTCAAGGCGGATTTAATGCCACAGATACTTTTTATTTTTATATATTTAGCCTACCAAAGTGACTCTACTCTGCCTGATGGAAAGCATGAGCAGAATCCAAGAGTGGGGGAAACCATACATCATTGCCGCACATGCAGACAGTAAAGTATGGCGGCCCTCACTATGACGGCTTAGTAAGATGCTTTTTCACACCCCGCTTAATGACCCGGGATCACAGTGGGAAGGAAACACGTGGGCTGGCAGTGAGTTCCAGCTTTTGACTGCTCGGCATAAGAAGGAAGAGCCGAACCGTTTCGTTCTGGTGCGTATTTCCTCTACCCTGAAGCGCTGACTTCCAAGTCCAGCACGTGTTGTCCTGTAAAGGAAGGGAGAAGGTGGGACCAGTTGGAAGAGCTCTTCAGAACACTCACCATGGTAAAGGCGATAGAGGACCGCCATAGAAGCGATGTCTCTCCGCAACTGCAGAGGCTCACTTCAGTATTTTTGGCACCCTGACCTAACTTCTTTGTTCGTAACTGTACCAACAAAATATTCAATTATACCGTTCGTTTCAGATGTCAGCCGAATGTATGGCGCGGTCGCTTTTACGTAAGCTCTTAATTTGCTCGGGTTATAGGAGAATGTTGATTCATTCTTGTTTTACATATAACTTTTATAATATTCGTAATAGATAGCTGAAATTTACAGGCTTGTTTGTTGATGATATACTTAAATTTGTTAGAGTTTGCCACGTTTCCTTGTTTTATAGGAACTGCGTATTCGATGACTTAAATATACCATTTAAAATTAATAATATTTCCTTATATCTTCATATTGCTTAAAGTTATTTAATGCAAATTTACAGTTACTATAAATATAAACCATGGCTACATGTTACAGCTTTTTATTTGATTGTAAGTATACTGGTTTACTAGTAAAAGTGTTTTTTTTTTCGATTTTCAAGACCATTTAATTACATCCATCGGTGTTCATCAAACAATTTAAAATCTAAAAGCGTGGCTCTACTACCGTAGGTAGTAGAGCCACGCTGATTTCAGCACGAATGGGGCCGGCTCGACCCGGCCAGTACTACCCTCACACAGAAGACCATCCTAATAATGACAGCACTCTTGCCGTCGTATTTCGTTGGTGAGTGTGAGACCGGAGGCCCAATCATTCTGCATCATTCTCCCGCCCTTCGAAGGCCGGGAGAATGATGCAGAATAATCTAACCAGGCTGCCATGGTAGGGGTCACCATGCTACATTGCCTACCCTCACAATAAGCATGGTGACCCCTACTCCTGGATTCTACTCATGCTTTCCATCAGGCAGAGTAGAGTCACTTTGGCAGGCTTAAATATAAAAAAAAAAAAAAAAAAAATGAATAAAAAAAAATAAGCAAATGAAGGTCTATCGATGGTATTTTTTTCAAACTTCTGCCTTTAGCCATTTTCAAGTTCTCGACAAGTCCAAAAGATTGCCCCAGCAAATTAAATCAATAACTTAAGAACTACTGAACACACAAATTTTGCTGTTTGCTAACATTTAATACGTAACAAAAGCTATCTATTCATGTATTTCGTTTAGGTCTGAAACGATTTTGAAAAAAAAAAACCTGGGATAACGTTTGAAACGTTACTCCAGCAAAAAGTGTTTTTGCCGGATAACTTTTAACCTACAACATGCACAAATTTTGCTATTTATAATAAATTACTGCTTAGAACACACTAATTTGCTGTAATACTCTCATCTCTCTAAATCCCATTTTTTTTTTGCTTTTTTGCTGGGGTAACGCACACAAATTAAAATATTCTAAAGTCAAAAGTCTGTTTCCTTGGGTATGTCAAATCTATTTCCAAGTTCTAAAAGCGCAGTTCTTACATATTTAGTGTTCCGATTTCAAGTGGGGTCTGCCCCCAGTTTACTTAGTAGTTGACGGCGCTGGCCTCTTTCTCGTTTCGCTTAGCAATGTGTAAGAGAGAGACTGCTGTCTCAGCGCGACTGTCACGCCGCCAACCAGCAATTTCAGTTTCAGAAAGTTTGTCTTCAAAGCACCCATAAGAACTGTTTCTACATAGCCTATGTTTTTATTATTAAACTGAGGGTAGTTTGCAACGATGCTCTCAGTGCATTAGATAACGAGTTGAATTCAACAGCGTTTTTCAATTGTGTTATAAAGTAACACATAATAACAATATACTGATTTGGTGGTATAATGATATGGTGGTGGTGGTGTGTTGTAGTGATAAAATGTATCTGAAAATAATTAAGTGGAACTTTTACTTGTTATCCTTCGCCCATCTCAACGATATAAGGTACAGTCGTTTGACCTACACTACTAAATAATATCTGTATAAATAAATAGAATTGAAGTGTTTGTATGTAACATGGTGTGTTAGGTGTTTTTACTAAATGCACATGAAAGTATATGCGGTACTAACATCGAAAAGGCTATTTATTAAACTTTTGTCTGTCTGTCTGTTTGTTCCGGGTAATCTCTGGAACGGCTAGACCGATTTTGACGGGACTTTGATACAAAGAGTAACTTAGGTTATATAATGATGTCCATTTACCTTCGCTCCGTAGCGTTATTCGGGATTTACAAGAATAATCGCGGATAACAACACGGGATTCAGCTAGTCTCGAATAAGTCCCGCAATCAAAAACAATGTGTAAAAGTCGTGAAAGTCTAAAAACATATATTTCTTACACCCCACAATCCACCCTCAGTAACAATGTATAATATATGTACGAGCAAATAGCAAATTACAATACCGTATCATTCTTTTCTTATATCTTTTTTCGTGTTCCGTTCATGACTCGGAACTAAAATAGATCTTTAAAGATTCGTCATGTCTGTCCGTCCGCCCTCGACTCGACTCTCGACCTTCTCGACTTCACGCCCAAACGGATGGTGCTAAACAGATGAAACTACATGAATATGTGTTGTAATTACGTCGACAAAGAGCTATAATAAAATTAAGAAAAATATTTTTATTTGGGGTAGCTCCCATACACGTAAAGTGGGGTTTTGTTTTCCTCGCTTCTACTCCATCGTGTGGAGTATCATTAGTCCGCCTTTGTCACATTTGCGCGGTGAACAAACAACAAACCAAACATTATCAATAAACATTATCCTGTTTTATAACTAAAAATAATTTTCCTGAACTACAAGTAGCAAGTAACAGATGAATAATAAATTGCTATTTGTCCTTATTAATTTGTGGAATCAGTACCCTGCTGGATGTAGGCCCCTCCTTACCAAGTAGGTTTTGGTCACAGATTGCCCGGGTTATCTGTGGTTTTCGTCTACCCTACCACGCTGGTCAGACAGGTTGGTATAAGTTTTGTTTCATGGTTTCCTCCTCTATGCAGTACTGCCCCCTAGCAAAGTCGCAAACGTTTTACATTCTCTATTCTCTTGTTTTATTGGCTAATGTCACTCAGCCCAGGATCACAACTAAATATTAGCTTTAGCTAATATTCTCTAATAAACAAAATGAAAATCGTTTGCAACTTGGCTAGGGGAGGAAAGTCCGCTATTTTACGTCGATCTATAAGTGGGAGGAGGTGAAACTTGTTACATAGCCGGAGATGATCCTTAGTAGTACGGAACTTTTTGAGAGTATCATCAGACTATCGAGTCCATAGCTGGACATAGGCCTCTCCGTTTGTACGCCACTTGTTTCGATCCTCGGTTTCTCCATTCCAGCTCATTTATGATATAAAACTTCTTGTATGTAATTTAAAACAATCTACATGAATTATGGTTCCAAGTACATATTATCTGTTCCACGGCTAGAATCTATTCTGTGTCCACACTCAGGTCGTACCTATATATTTTTACAACAGTGACATCTATTGGTTTTAGTAAAAACAACCACATAATTTCATTGTATGTCATTTTAAAACACTGCCATCTAGCGATATTATTAAGAACAACTGAAAGTTTCTAAATTTCATGTTTTAAAAATGTATGAAACTAAAACATTGCATGACTGATCTAGAGGGCGCTAGGAGCTAAATTCTGGTTACAAAAATAAGTACTTTCGTAACAATAAACTGCCTCGGTGGCGCATGCGACTGCTGTGCTTAAGGCCTCGGGTTCGATTCCCGGCTCAGACAGTTTGTGTGATCCGCAAATATTCGTTTCAGAGTTTCAGTGTTTTCTATGTATAATATGTATGTATTTACAAAAGAAAAAGTATGTTTATGTATTTATATCAGTTATTTAATACCCATAACACAAGCTCTGCTTAGTTTGGAACTAGATGGCGTTGTGTATAAGATGTCCGAAATATTTATTTATTATTTATTTATACGGTGTGCTTGCATCACGGTTGCACGCAACAAGCGCGAGCGAGTGGTTGCAGTCTTCCTCGACATGGAGAAGGCGTTCGATCGCGTCTGGCACGCTGGTCTGCTGTACAAGCTGTCCACATCTGCTACTCCCCGTCGAGTAGTGAAGATTGTGGCCACCTTTCTGCAAGACAGACGATTTCAAGTGGCGGTTGAAAGCGCCCTGTCCACAGAGCGACCTATCTGTGCCGGTGTGCCACAGGGAAGTTGCCTGTCTCCAGTGTGCTATTCTTGGTACACAGACGACATCCCCGTCACTGACGGCGTAAAACTTGCGCTGTACGCCGACGATGCAGCCTATATTACCACGTCGAAGAATGGTGCCAACGCTGTTACCAAGATGCATCATACTCTAGACGCACTTCCCGGCTGGCTGAAGGACTGGAGACTGACGGTCAACGTGGCGAAGACTCAGGCGATCTCCATAGGCAGCGTGACGCTGCCGCAACTGAAGCTCATGGGGCAGGAAATTGAATGGTCTGCGACGGTGAAATACCTTGGCGTGACCATCGATCGCACTCTCACAATGAAGCCCCACGTAAACAACGTTGTTGCACAGGTACGTGCCGCGCGCTCTCTTCTGCGGCCTGTACTATCGTCCCGATTGCCGCTCCGTATGAAGCTTGGTGTGTACAAGGCGTACATTCGCACCCGACTAACTTATGGTGCCCCGGCCTGGTACGCGCTCGTTTCCGAGACGAACCGCCGACGACTGCGTGCACAGCAGTCGCTTTCACTGCGTCCCCTGCGTACCCTCGCAAACGTCCCTCGCTTTGTGCGGAACAGGACGATTTCCAGAGACCTGCGCGTGGAGAATCTGGATGACTTCGTGGAACGCCTGAGTACCAGCCTGTTCATACGTGCTGACGGATCACAGGCCCGCCACCTGCGCGGGCTCGCGCCTTACCATCGGCGACCGCCAGACAGGTATGGCCTGCCACGAGACCTCGTCTCAGTGGAAACCTTACCCGGACCATCCGCAATACCCACTGGACCACACCTGATCTAGAGCTGGCTGACGGGCGCTCCTTATCGGTCGGTCACCCCATTGGGTTTACCCACATTTTGACACGACCCTGTCAGAAACGCCCCCCCCCCCCGCCCCCCACTGAAACAACCCCCCGGAATTACTAACAGGCCTATGAACCTAACCCATTGCCTGTAGTCAAAGGCGGCGCGGACTACCACTTCAACGGGCCCTACACCTGGAAAAGTTACCCCGAGACCCTAGAGGGTCTACGAGAAGAACCACAAGAGAGAACTTATCATAACTTAGATAATTTGAATTAGATACACTGCCTCGATGGCGCAGTGGGAGCGTATATGAATGCTGTGCTTGAGGCCTCGGGTTCGATTCCCGGGTCAGACCAAAAGTTTGTATGATCTGCAAATATTTGTTTCGGAGTTTGGATGTTTCATATGTTCAATATGTATGTATTTACAAAAAAAAAAAATGTTTATAAATTTATATCAGTTGTCTAGTACCCATATAATACAAACTCTACTTAATTTGAACTAGATGGCGTAGAGCTTTGATTATAAACATGTCTAGATAGAGAGTTCGAGCGTCTAATCGTCCAAAAAAATAGTCTCTAACTGTTAGAGACTAAGCTCGTCGCGGCCGATCAGTGGTGTTACTGTCATTGTACGATAAACACGTATCGAGTGGCGTATAAAAATTACGTTTTGCATGATAAAAGTGTGCAGGAATTACTTAGGACGATTGAAATCAACTAAAAAAAAATATCTATCATCAGTAAGTAAACTTTAAATAACTATATTGTAAAGAAACAATTAAATTAACTCAGTGAAATTTTATCAAAAGTTTAACCACCATTTTGACGGAATGTTTACAGGGTAGCCTGATAATTGAATTTAAATTTCCCATGTGATCGAAAAAGTATATTTCGAGAATACAAGCCAATTCAATTTAACTATAGTGCTGGATAATACGTATCATATTATATTATGTATGTATATTTTTGTGGTGGTAGATATTGTTTATTTTATTTAAAATCTGATATGCGTGTCGATTTCGCCGCTCCATGAATGCTGATAATGGAAGTAATATGTACGACGTTAAACTGAAGAGATTGTTTGTTTGTTTAAATGCGCTAATCTCCGGAATTTCTGAACCGATTCTGAAAATTCTTTCACTAATCGGAAGCTACACCTTCTCTGAGTTCTTAACGAGAACGATATAAAAACAAGATTTACGAGAAATTGCGGGGAACATCTAGTAATTAAATTAAATATACCTAACTATGTTGGATATTAACTTAATTAAAGGCCTCTGTGAGTTGGCTTTCCTTCGTTCGCCTTTCAAAGTACCGGAACCTCAGACTACTTTCTAAGGCACAGGGTATATTTTTACCAAATTGTTGTTAAGTATTAAGAATAAATCGTCGGCTTATTGCAAGAAGTCATTAACTGCAAAAAATCACTAAATATTTTTTTATCTTTAATGGTCTCACAATTATAGATAAAAACGTATTTAGTGATTTTTTGCAGTAATTATTATATCGTTGGCTTATTGCAAGAAGTCATTAACTGCAAAAAATCACTAAATACGTTTTAATCTATAATTGTGAGACCATTATAGATAAAATTTATTGATTTTTTACACTTAATGACTTCTTGCAATAAGCCGACGAAATAAGCTTTAATAGCAATTCCCTTTTTTACCAACATATATTTTATCTAGTAACTCAAAAGCAAAAACTCTAATACGTATTGACTGACTTTAAATTTGATACAAATTACTTATAAATCTCAAAATCAATACACAATTATTTTCCCTCCATTTATGGTAAACATTCAAGGGCTGGTATCACTCAGAACACTCTCACGTCATGCGCGCGCCCGTAGGCTACGCTTGCATGTGTGTGTAACACGCACACAAGCCCTGCAAATCTGGCCTGTTGTTTTTATTGCGAATGCAGCGCAACACTCCATCTAGACATGTATATAATCAAAGGCGTAGAGTATAAGATGTCCGAAACGTGTAGTAACCCAATTATTTTCATGACGTTGCATACACATTTTCAGGAACACTGCAAAGGCTCAGCGTACTTTTCATTATGAAACTGCACAGCATACTTTTCTTTACGGAAGAATCAGAAAATACTTTATACATGACTACGGCAGGGCCAAATGACCGTTATTATTTTGACAGGGTATGTTTGTTCATTTGTGGCCTCATAGCTCCTCAACTACTTATTACACAAATAATTCATCGTTAGAAGCTTCTTTATTGTCCATTGGTTACATAGCCTATAATTATGACGTGTCACTGAATCTAATATGGCGCCCTCTAGCGGACATTAGTTACTGTGTTAAAAAATAAAATTGAGATAAATATGTCGTGTTTGGTTGGTATCATTGTAAAGAGCGTTACTTGCACATTTTAAAAATATTTTTTTTTAAATAGATAGCATTTGCTCTTGACTTTGTTCGTATTTATTCGATATATTATATATGACTGCCTTGTTGGTCTAGTGGTCAGCGTATGCGGCTGCTGATCAAAAGGTCTCGGGTTTCCGGGTCGGACCAAATGTTTGTGTGATCCACAAATATGTATCTATTTACAAAAAAAAAGTATGTTTATGTATTTATATCAGTTGTCTGCTTAGTTTGGAACTAGATGGCGTTGTGTATCTTCTTCTTCTTCTTCTTTGTCGTTCCCTCAATGCTGAGGTTCGCGACCACAAGTAACAAGCTTCCACTTCGTGCGGTTATACGCAGAGTGGACCGCACGGTGCATGCCGCCGCCCACCACCTCCTTCACAGTATCACTCCAACGTGTAGGTGCCCTGCCTCGAGCACGCCTGTCGTCCATTTGCCCAACAAGGCGTTGTGTATAAGATATCCGAAATATTTATTTATTACTAGGCAACTGATATAAATACATAAACAAACATACTTTTTTTTTGTAAAAACATACATAATATAATACAAATATAGAAAACACCGAAACTCCAAATAGAACGACATTTAAAAGTATAAAATGTTAAAATAATATTAATTTCAGTTTATAAATTGTATTCGCCTAAAAGGTTTAAATGCCTTTGCAGTTGCGTAGAGATGTTGCCTCAATGGCACTCCTTTATCGGCTTTACCATGGAGTGGGTTCTGCTTTTCCGACTGGTCCACTTGTCACGTGCTGGCCTTGGAAGTCACCATTTCAGAGTGAAGACGAATTAGATCTAAACGGTTCAGCTTTTCCTTCCATAGCCAAGCTCAAGGGTTGCCTCCCACTATGATCCCGGGTCCTTTAAGCAAGGCGTGAAAAAATGGTCTAGATGTCCTAATAACAGCAATACCTGAACCTCTTCCAACTCAAGCGCAGAGTGGTACACCGTGTGGTTTTAGTCGATTCAATTCCGATTCACCGCAAACCCCGGTGGGGGTTTTCACACGTAAAAAAAAGTATCTCACTAGGCCACCATAGTATGGATCGTAGTGAGTGTGGGCCCCAACTCTTCTACTTATTCTTTCGATCAGGCAGAGTAGTGACTTTTTCAGACTATAAATTAAATAAAAGGTTCATCTCGACATTCCGCACAATAGCTAAACACTCGAATTGTATTTGATATTCTGACCGTTAGAGGCTAATATCACAGTCGATAAATCATACAGTCGTCCTACGAAGACGTCTAGACAGGGCAATCGTGCGAGGCGTGAGGGGTGAGACGGGGGAACGGCTGACCCGAGCTGCATACATTTACAGTGTTAGTAGCTCGGGACACAACTTTCAGGGCTGTCGTGTGTCACTTTATAATATTATTCTTTTGGAAAATAATTAAAATGGTGCATACGACGTGTGTTGTGGAAGATTGCAAGTAGTCATCTCGCATTAATAAAAAACTGCGTTTTCATTAATTTCCGGTATGGGATTTCCGGGAGTTAAGCAAATAAATATTGTTTATTTGATAGAAAGAAAATACTACTTCGAAAGTATCTCGAACCTTGGTTTTTGGTGGTGACGACGGTGAAATGAAAATCCAAGATGGCGCCGACGAAAATTTGCAAATTTTTGGACATGGGTATCATGTCCATGGTTTACGAAGTCACTAAAAACGATTATGGGGTTGAAATGAATATCCAAGATGGCGCCGACGATAATTTGCAAAGTTTTCGACATGGGTAACATGTCCATGGTTTACGAAGTCACTAAAAACGATTATGGGGTTGAAATGAAAATCCAAGATGACACCGACGAAAATTTGCAAATTTTTCGACATGGCTATCATGTCCATGGTTTACAAAGTCACTAAAAACGATTATGGGGTTGAAATGAAAATTCAAGATGGCGCCGACGAAAATTTGTAAATTTTTCGACATGCGTATCATGTTCATGGTTTACGAAGTCACTAAAAACGATTATGGGGTTGAAATGAAAATCCAAGATGGCGCCGACGAAAATTTGCAAATTTTTCGACATGGGTGTAATTTTCTAGATTTGCGAGGTCCCTGAAAATAAAAATGAGATCAAGTGTGTTTCGCGGAATTTTTTTTTTCGTAGTTACGTGCAAGTGTACTAGATCCAACATGGAGGACATTATTTAAAAAATATAGTTATGAGCGTCAATGCTGAGGTTTTTTGGGTAGACGATTATGAAATTAACAAATTTTTCAAATCCAAGATATCTAAATCCGGATATTTCTTTAAATTAAATGACATATGTTTGAATCTAGAATACCAAATTTCAGACTAATCCGGCAACAGGAAAGGGGTTGACCCCCTTATATATTTCAATTACTTGATTTAACCCAAACAAATAAACAAACAAGGCAAGCTAAATGAAACTGTTAAAAAAAACTATATTTTTGATCGTTGTTAATTATTGCTTGCTTGCTAGTCCAGCAGTGGACTGTTAAAGGCTGTTGATGAATTATTGCTTGAAATGCGTATCATGTTCATGGTTTACGAAGTCACTAAAAACGATTATGGGGTTGAAATGAAAATCCAAGATGGCGCCGACGAAAATTTGCAAATTTTTCGACATGGGTGTAATTTTCTAGATTTGCGAGGTCCCTGAAAATAAAAATGAGATCAAGTGTGTTTCGCGGATTTTTTTTTTCGTAGTTACGTGCAAGTGTACTAGATCCAACATGGAGGACATTATTTAAAAAATATAGTTATGAGCGTCAATGCTGAGGTTTTTTGGGTAGACGATTATGAAATTAACAAATTTTTCAAATCCAAGATATCCAAATCCGGATATTTCTTTAAATTAAATGACATATGTTTGAATCTAGAATACCAAATTTCAGACTAATCCGGCAACAGGAAAGGGGTTGACCCCCTTATATATTTCAATTACTTGATTTAACCCAAACAAATAAACAAACAAGGCAAGCTAAATGAAACTGTTAAAAAAAACTATATTTTTGATCGTTGTTAATTATTGCTTGCTTGCTAGTCCAGCAGTGGACTGTTAAAGGCTGTTGATGAATTATTGCTTGAAATAATAATTAAAATGTTGATGACGATGTTGATCTATGATCTAAAATAAAATAAATAAATTTATTAATAAATATTGTTTACTTGAGACAACCCTAGCAGTTGCGACAATGTCTAGACGTTGTCGGCATTTACCACGAGATCAAAGGCGTCGTCCTACTGTATGTTTCTTTATACTGTGGTTACTACCGCATGACGGCGGGCACAAAGAAAACAAAAAACCACTATTTACGATAAAAAAATAATTTTATTACGCAATAAAAATATATTAAGAATATTGGTTACAATTATAAAGATGAGTTCGAGCACTAAAGTCTCTAATTACTCAGGGGTAAGTTCTGGCACTGGAAGATTTTTTTCTAAAAAGGTCTAACCCTAGGTACACTTAATTTGGGTCTCCGCGACTACGAAGCGAGGACGCGCAGGTCGAGCTGGGATAAGCAACCCTTCCAAGGTTGGCCTGTGGATGGGTGGCAGGCGGTGGTCGTCGCGTACTGTCCTACGGGAACAGGTGGCCACAGACTATGGTCAGACCGAAGGTTGCGCCTCGGTTAACTCTCCCGAAGGCTGGTCGCTTCGTGAACCCGAAGGGTGGTCGGTTTTCAACCCGTAGGGTGAACCCTTTGTCCCTGAAACACCGACGTCAGGAACCATGAAGCGCGGAAGACCCGATACCCGGCATAGGCAATATTGAATTAAATAAATACAAATGTAATTGTATATTTAATTTTATATATATTTAGCCTACCAAAGTGGCAAGGGATCGTATAAGGAATATGTAATGCGTCAGAGAACTAAATTCATCGACATAGCTCACTGGATTAGCAAGCTGAAGTGGCAGTGGGCTGGCCATATTAGCCGCAGAATTGATAACCGTTGGGGTAGAAGAGTTCTGAGCTGGAGACTGCTACTCGGCAAACGTAATGTAGGACGCCTGCAGGTCAGGTGGAGTGACGATTTGCGCTAGATGACTGGCAAAAGCTGGATGCGAGAAGCCCAAAATCGATCAAGGTGGTATGCAATGGGAGAGGCCTATTTCCAGCAGTTGACTGCGATGGGCTGATGATGACGATTATTCCTCCGTCATATGTTGTTTAAAGTAATTGATAGAATTTATACAATGGATAAGCAGGTCCAGGTATCTCAGCATATTTCAGATATCGATCACGTAGTACTCGGAGACTCTTTATCTTGTTGAGATGAAGCCGCAATTACAAGCATCGAAGCGATAGGCTTAGAATATATAATGTAGCTGTAAGAGCAAAACTGATCCATACCATATTCATACCTTAGTAAGTAAGGTTATAATAATAATAAACCAAAACTTAAATAATAAACATGGCTGCAAAAGAGTACACTGTCGTTGTATTTCGATACCACCTATAAGTTCGCTTTAATTGGTGACCCCGACAATGAACAACGACCCGACAAAGGAATATAGTCACTGGTATGATTATTAACTCTGACACATTGCCCTCTATCCGTTAGGTAGTCCGTTAGTAGAACCACAGAAGAGCGTTTCCTCTGATTCCTATGTTCTCCAGGCGAGTAATTAGGATTTTAGTGGATACGGTGTCAAACGCCTTCTGTAAGTCCAGGAAAACGCCTAAGCATTTGTTCTTTTGGTCTAGGTATGTTGTAATTTTAGAAGTCAGGTGTAGAACAGCGTCGTTAGTAGACCGATCGCGGCGAAACCCTTACATACTGATTTTACGAAAGAATATTATTAATTTCTAGGTACGCAATTAATCGCTTTTTCATTACCTTTTCTATAACTTTGGATTATAGTATTTAAAAGAAAAATTGGCCGATAATTTGTAGGTAGTATTGATGTTTTAGTTTCATTAATTGTTTCATTCAATGTTTCAGTTTCAGTAATTTTTAGAGTATGACATTTAGAAACTTTCAGTTGTTCTTAATAATATCGCTAGATGGCAGTGTGTTAAAATTACATACAATTTAATTATGTGGTTGTTTTTACTAAAACCAATAGATAGAATAGAATAGATATCACTGTTGTAAAAATATATAGGTACGACCCGTGGACACAGAATAGATACTAGCCGTGGAACAGATAATATGTACTTTTTGGAACCATAATTCATGTAGATTGTTTTAAATTACATACAGGAAATTTGTTATATAATATATGAGCTGAAATGGAGAAACCGAGGATCGAAACAAGTGGCGTACAAACGGAGAGGCCTATGTCCAGCTATGGACTCGATAGTCTGATGATACTTTCAAAAAGTTCAATATACCAAGGATCATCTCCGGCTATGTAACAAGTTTCACCTTCTCCCACTTATAGATCAACTTAAAACAGCGGACTTTCCTCCCCTAGCCAAGTTGCAAACGTTTTTTATTTTCTGTAATAGAGAATATTAGCCGAAGCTAATATTTAGTTATGATCACGTGACTGAGTGACATTAGCCAATAAAACAAGAGAATAGAGAATGTAAAACGTTTGCGACTTTGCTAGGGAGGCAGTACTGCATGGAGGAGGAAACCATGAAACAAACCTTATACCAACCTGCCTGACCAGCGTGGTAGGGTAGACGAAAACCACAGATAACCCGGACGATCTGTGACCAAAACCAGGGGGTGGCACTCCGCACTTTAGGCATAGTCGGCCGCTTGCCTGCCAGCGCAGGCCCACAACGGCTTCTAATGACAAACCTCGATCTTCTGTAAAAGATATAGTTCTGCTTACGGATGTCTGAATGAAAGATTTTAGGTGTTAGGTATAAACTAATCTGTTCGTGTCGTAAGTAAATATAGACGACGCGAACAGTGATATTATTTAAAACGACATTTGTTGACAAAAGTACCTACAGTTATTTTTTCACTAAATAAAGTGCTAGAGAAAAAGTAGTTATTATACCCATATTAAAATTATTTTTAAAAGAAGACATACCTGATTACGTCAGAACAGATAAGAGTTACACGATAGAAAGAGACGCAATTGAAGGTAAATATAATTGTAGGTGATTTGGCGCTGTGCAATCTGAATTGTACTTAATGTAATGACACCAAGGGTCCCTACTTCTTTAATTTACTTTTCGGAGTGAGTCTTCTGTACTGGTACTATTGTGTATTCTGTGCCAAAACCAACTTGGTAAGGAGAGGCCTTCATCCAGCAGGAGACTGATAAGGGCTTGTGATGATAATGATGATGTCAGATATATTCCACAAATTAATAAGGACAAATACCAATTATTATTCAACCGTGACTTGCTACTTGTAGTTCAGGAAAATTATTTTTAGTTATAAAACAGGATAATGTTTATTGATAATGGTTGGATGTCTGTGATTTGATAGAAGTGGTATAATATAATATTACATAGAACAGCCACGCTGATTTCCTTTCGTCTGCAAGCTCTGACCTCTTTATTTTTATTTCGCGGTTCCCCATCCTAACCCCACTTACTTTAGCGGTGCTAAGGTGGTCAAAAAATAACAAAAAAAAACGACTTTAAAGAAAAACTATTCCGAGTACCCAAATCGCAACAGGTATGATATTTAAGGAGTTCCCTCGATATCTTCTCAAATCAAAAGCTCTGATGTAACAAAAATAAAAAAAAAGAAATATAAAGTCGAATTGAGAACCTCCTCCTTGTTTGAAAGCGTTTAATATAAACGCTAAATTTCTCCTTCTGTCAAAGTCAATCAAAATCAAATCAAAATCAAAATCAAAGCATTTATTTCAAGTAGGCCAGTTACAGGCACTTTTGAATTGTCGAAACAAAAATGAAAATTAAATGTAGCTACAGTCCCAGTCACAAGACATAAAAACTGTGAAAGTACTGTAGTTGCCCATTCCCTAGCGTAGATCTCGATGGAGAAGAACGGGCAAGGAACTCCATGGACACTCTTTTAAATCAAAATGTTTTTTTACAAAATCTTGGTTACATCATTCATGTTGAGATGGTACATTATGTGAGAACGATGTAGCAAGACGTGCACGTTAAAAGTGTCCATAGTACAACAAAAGTACAATTCAAAATTAAAATAATTAATTCAAATAAGCCGTGGCAACTAAAAGATGACCAGTCACAACTGACAGCGCCCGTTCACGAACATGACGCATGGATCAGCACCATTCAACTCAACCATTTTGAAGGGAATTAAATGATCCGACACACGCGCCACCATCAGCGTGACATTTGTGTGAGCATGACATACTCTCAACCGCCAGGGCAGATTCAAGTCAAGAAAAGACGTAGGTTTCCAGTGAATGATAGCTTCCTAGTACATAGTACTCACACAATATGGGCTATGCAATTATATAATACAAAAGAGATTGAATTTATACAATGCAAAGAAAGTTGTACAATCTTCAGCAGCTCCAACAATACCATTTAATGCTATCAATTTATGCGCCCCTGTCCTTGTGAAGCAGGACTAGCATTGAGCCAAGCATTTTTATCAGCGATATAATCGCTCAACTTGTAATATGCTTGCTTACATAGTGTGCGTTTAATGCATGTTTTAAATTTTGTCTCATTCAGTTCAAGAATACTTTGTGGAATTTTATTATAGCATCTCAAACAGTACCCCATAAAAGAAGAGTCTACTTTAGCGAGTCTAAAGCCTGGCTGAACTAGTTGGTCCCTATTTCTAGTACTGTAATTATGTTTGTCACCTCTTTTACCAAAAAGATGAAGATTTTTCCTGACGTACATTATGTTTTCGTAGATGTATTGACTATGTACCGTCATGATGCCAATATTCTTAAACAGTTCCCTTAGAGAATCGCGCCTACGAAGATTATATATGGCTCTGATGGCTCTTTTTTGCAGAATAAATATAGACTCAATATCTGCAGCCCGTCCCCATAACAAGATGCCGTAAGACATTATACTATGAAAGTAACTGAAATAGACCAGTCTAGCGGTATCTGCATCAGTAAATTGACGGATTTTTCTAATAGCATATGCTGCTGAACTTAGCCGCCCCGCAAGAGATGTTAAATGAGAACCCCATTGTAGCCCTGCATCAAGCGTAATCCCCAGGAAAACAGTTTTATCTACGAATTCAAGTTTCTCTTTATTTAATATTATATCACAATCACTACTCTTAACATTCGGTAAAGCAAATCTTATGCATTTGGTTTTTTTTTCATTTAATACCAAATTGTTTGCTGAAAACCAATTCTGGACTTGAACTAGGGCATTATTCACGTCATCTAGATTTTGTGCCCGTCTATTTATCTTAAAAATTAAGGAAGTGTCATCAGCAAATAACACCATATTTTGAGGTTGATTTTTTAATAAATATGGTAAATCATTTATATATACTAGAAAGAGGAAAGGACCCAATATTGAGCCTTGAAGGACCCCCATTTTTACTTTTAAACCCTGTGAATTAACACCATTTATTTGCACATATTGTTGTCTATCACTCAAATAAGATTTAACCAAATTCAGTGCAAGTTTTCCTAGTCCGTAATGCTCAAGTTTCAAAAGTAATGTGTCGTGATTTACGCAATCAAATGCTTTGGAGAGGTCACAAAAAATTCCTATGGCGTCTTGGGACTCTCCCACGCAGCAAATATATGCTTTAATAAGGTTACACCGGCGTCAGTTGTACAACGTCCCTTGGTGAAACCATACTGTTGATCATGTATGATTCTGTTGGTGTTAAAATGATCGAGCATTTGATTAAGCATTACCTTTTCAAAAACTTTGCTAAAAACTGGTAACACGGATACAGGTCTATAATTATTAGTATCTTTACTGTCCCCGGATTTGAAAAGAGGTATTACTTTACTGTATTTCATTAAATCAGGGAAAACTCCTTGGTCAATACATAAATTAAAAATTAAAGCTAAGTATTTAATTAAGTATTTAATTTAAGGCTATAGTCTCGAGTATGGATGTACAAACTTTGATAGACATTCCCCATAGATCTTCGGTCAGTTTGATTTTTATTTGCCGGAAAGCCTTAATAACTATCATAGGGTTAATGTGTTTAAATTTAAATTCAGCCAGGCAGCCAGACACATTCGCCTTTAATAAATCAATTGAGACATCAGGTGAGGAATTAAGGGCCTCTGTAGTTTTTGATGGTATATTGGTAAAGAAATTTACAAATTCTTCAGCTACTTCCTGATTTGAGCTTTTAGGACCACATTCTGTATCTAATGTGTAGCTAGTGTTACGTATTTTCTTCCTGTTAGTCTCGTTATTTATGACTTTCCAAACTGTCTTTATTTTATTTTCTGCTGATTTGATTTTGTTGCTAATGTGCAGGGCTTTAGCAACCTTGCATGTATTTCTAAAAGTTATTGAATACTTAGCAACATACTTGTTAAAAGTTTCAGAGTTTATAAAAGGCTTAAGGCCATAAAGCTCAAATAGTCTTTCCCTACTTATTCTGATACCTTTAGTTGCCCAATCACTAAATATAAATTTAGGGCAAATACTTTTTGTCTTCTTTTCAAAAGTTTTGTTGAATTCTGTGTGAACTATTGAAAAGAAACGCTCATACAATTGATTTATATTAATATCGTCAAGGCTCATAACACTTAATTTGTTTTGTAGGGAATTATTATACCTATCTAATTTGCTGGAAGTTATAGGTCTAAATTTAATCTGAACTTTTTGCAATGGCATGTTACACCTAAAAGTTACTGTTTGTCCACTATGGTCAGACGGTAGACAATTTACTATGGCTTTATCTAAGTAATTACAATTGCAGAAAACATTATCTATACAAGTAGCAGAAGATGGAGTGACTCTAGTAGGTTCTATAAAAGTGTTGGTCAAGTCAAATGACTTAAAAAGATTTATTAACCGACTACTATTTGAATTATCTTCTAAAATATTGATATTAAAATCACCACAAATAATTGTATATTATTACTGGCTGCAAGTTTTGCCAGGACATCTTCCATTATCGATTCAAATAAGGTAAAGTTTTGATAGTTTGGGGGTCTGTACACACACACAATTACATGCTTATCTAGCTCAACACAGGACAGTTCGACACAATGTTCAACCGAAAGATCCACTATGTCATTACGTTGGTTAAATTTAAAACTATTTTTTATTAAAATTAGGGAACCTCCACGAAGCATAGTTTTACGGTTAAAGCAGCTACCCACCAGTCCGTACAGGAGATTAGTCTAGAGATTAGCCGTAACATAAAGACTAAAAAATGATTTATTTTTTATATATAAGTGGGTACCCCGATATACTTTCATATGAATTTAGTAAAACTGTTCCCTTGATGTTTTTTTTTTTTTTTTATGAGGTCGTCATATTAACCTCGCCACTTTTCCCCGTCCGTAGGATCGACAGGATCTTATATAGCTGGTTACATGTTATCTTACTTATATTAAATGTAATTTTTGGGTATATACCCAATTGTTATTTAGTCTATTTACAATGTTATATTTATGTTATATTATTTACACTTCTTATTTAAAATATAGTACTATTTTTATAATTCCTTTAGTTATTTTTTGACTATTTTCTATTTGTGTTCAAAAGCTTTACGGCCTGGCCACGAGTTTTGGTCTAAGCGAAAAGCGGAGCGGCGTCGGTGAGCGGTGCGTTTTGCACGCCACGAACCCTAGTAGCGGTTAGTTGCAGCGGCGACGGTGGACGTATTAAAAACTTGTCAACTACTTACATTGCGTATAAGACATACTAGTAGTTTCGTGTGTAGTTATATCTACAGACAAAACTACTGATATGTTTACTGTTGTGCTAATTAGGTACCTAATGGCAGAGAAAAAAATTAACTTTTAAAACTTGTCAACTATCCACCTACATTACGTAAACATACCAGTAGTTTTGTCAACATATCAGTAGCTTCGTTTGGTAGGTACCTAGGTTCTATGTTTTTGTGTTATCAATTTAAATTAAACGTAAGTACCATTATATTCCGGAAAACATTGTTTAATTTCTTCCCACAACCTTTTTATATTTATGTTGGGGATATTTTGACATCCATATAGGCGGTCTATTTAAAATTTCTGTTATAAAAGCCTCGGTATCCATTACCGCCATAAAATCGTCTAAAATTTTTTGTTTTTATTAACGCCGCTGAGTCCGTCACTCCTGCACCGCTGTCCACGCCGCTCTGTTTCGTGGCGTCGCACATACTAACTTGTGCCTTTGTGCCTGCCGCTCGTATGGAGAGCGGTATTTATATTCAAGAATTTAAACAACTGTTGACACTTCTGTATGAACTATTTGTATTGTACGTGTTATATGTTGTATGCAAGTTTTTTGTGTAATCATTTATATAGTTATTATATATTTCATACATAAGTGTCTATGTATGTGTATAAGTGTACGTGTTACTGTCTTGTGTGTGTGTACTGTGGGTGGATAGTCATAAATATGACGTATTGGACCTGGCCAAGTAGTCCCACTTAAGGCGGGTTGGGCATTCGGCGCTATAGGCCTTGTGGCCTATGTTCTTCAGCCCAGAGTGTGCGCAGTTGCAGCATCGTGGGCCGGTCCCCGCAGAATACTCGGGGCACTTCACACGAAGGTGCGGTCCTCCGCAGTGGCTGCAACTGTCCACACTTGATGTTACAAACAAACACTTACATTTTATTTATTTGTATAGATTTATAGTTAGTCACAGCACTAGTCGCGGTCGTGACGTCACCCGCTATCAGTAAAGACTAGGGCGTGGTGGGCTCGGTATTTGCTAATTTTCACAAATATGTGTCATAACAATTAGTTGTTCATTTTGTATGTATAGTGATGTATTAAGAATAAAAAGTTTCAACACGAGTACTTATCCCAGAGAGGATGGGCCAGGAGGGGGGAGGAGTCTTATTAACCGATTATTTATTTAAGACTGCGCAAATGTGGCAAAGGTGGACTAATGATACTCCACACGATGGAGTAGAAGCGAGAAAAATTAGTGTCAGTGAGATACCCCAAATAAAATGCTTTTCTTAATTTTATTGGAGCACTTTGTCGACGTAATTACAACACATATTCATGTTAAGTTTCATCTTTTTAGCACCATCCGTTTGGGCGTGAAGTCGAAAAGATCGAGAGTCGAGTCGATTCCAGGGCGGACGAACAGAAATGACGAATCTTTATAGATCTATTTTAGTTCCGAGTCATGAACTACGGAACACTAAAAAAGATGATACGAAAAGAATGATACAGTATTGTAATTTGCTCGTAGATAATATTATACATTGTTACTGAGGGTGGATAGTGGGGTGTAAGAAATATATGTTTTTAGACTTTCACGACTTTTACACATCGTTTTTGATTGCGGGACTTATTCGAGAATAGCTGAGTCTCGTGGTGATCACGATCAAGACGCTTCTAACGATACTTAATTTGTCCAGTTCTAATGAGTCGTTGAGGAGCTACGAGGGAACAAATGAACATACATACATACATAGTCTGTCAAAATTATATATAATTATATATTTATAATCGCCTGTCACTATGAACTCGCACATGACAATTAAAACAAAAAATCTAAATTTCACACACACATAAACACATTAAGTGTCAACAGACAGTGTAATGGATATTGCCATTTGGGTTTATACTTTGACAGAAGACTGCCTCGTTGGCCTGGTGGTTAGCGTATGTGACTGTTAATCAAGAGATCTCGGGTTCAAATCCTGCCTGACCTGACCCAACAGGGTGTTTCTGACAGGAAATTCTTAATAACAGCCCGGAGAATAAAAGTTTGTCGGTGGTTCACGTCCGTGCCTCGGAAAGCACATGTAGCCGGTCCCGGTTTCCATGAACATATATGGCAATCGTTATTATATTGGGAAGGCAGTGCTCTCAAATGTACTGATAACTAGTTCAACCTTGGAATTTCAGTTCCCCCTCAGGGTTGCGGAGGTCCGATGCCAGTCGCTCAGTGGAGAAACTGATATTCATGTACAACCGGTTGATTTAGTAGCAGACCCAAATCATCATGGGAATAAAGGCTAGGAAGAAGAAGGGTTTATACTTTGACAGAGAGGAACGCTCTATGCTAAAGAATGGTGAACATGTTATCTGGTTATGACGTAGTCAAGTCACTGTGACCATTAAAGGGCATTCTGTTTTATTTTCCGCAATATTACGATACGGAGACCGGAAGCTTTGGATTTTAGAGGGGGGGGGGACGCCCTGATTTAACTAAAAAACGCGCTTTAAAGTTAAATAGCTCGTAAACGGATGTCTTAAAAAAAAAAAAAGATCTTAGGAACCTCTTAATGCATTTAGAAGACCTTTCTAATGATACCTTAAACGATGTACGATACTATGATACCTCACTTTAGTACATCCTCACTGTAGGGGATGTACCACGTCTGAAAATATTTTTCGTATTTTCACCTTGTCGACGTGATCACTACACATATTCATGAAAAGTTTCATCTTTTTGGCACTTTGGGCGGTAGCGGTAGCGGTGTGCTCTTTTCTCCCCTTTCTATTCTTTACTATCTTATCTTAGATCACCAAAACCATTACTTTTTCTTTTGGGCTTGACGATAATTGGGTAAAAAAATAGCAAAAAAACTCCTCTGTTTGTCAAGTCGGTTAATACATAAATATTTACAAATATGTAAGCCTAATCTAAAATTACGAACGCTACAGGATAAAGTTGTATAAATGTATTATTTACGTAGGTTGTTGATTTAACAGTACGCAGTGACTGGTGTACAGGGATATTCGTTCGTATTTCATTTTAATGTTGCAATTAAATCACAGTTTTTACATTAGTAATATAAATATGAAATGAGAAAATGTGGCGTATATTAATGTTTGTTTGTGTGTTCAGTGGAATATCGTGCATTTTTGCAGGTAGGTTTTCCTTTGTCCGTTTGCTGAAGAACTAAGAATACTAAGTGTAACCGCCCCTATTCAACTCATAGTTTTTATTATTAAGCCTACCAAAGTGACTCCACTCTGATGGAAAGCATGAGTAGAATCCAAGAGTGGGGGTCACCATTCTCATTGTAAGTACAGACTGCATCATGGTGATCCACAATAGTGAGATGCTTTTGCATTATTGTGCTTCTGGTCTCCCTTATAAAAATCGGCCAAGTGCGTGTCAGGCCACGCACAGGAAAGGGTTCCTCAGTCACTATTAATGTTACGTGGATTAGAAATCGTATCCAATGGATAATTGCTATGTTTACGTATTAATGCGTTGATTTTGTATGACGTTTTCAAATATACTACACTCCATAAATATATATATAAGAATAATTACAGTCCACATTCATGCAAAGTTTCATCTTTCTAGCACATACTGTTTGGACGGAAAGTCGAGGACGGACGGACAGACGGACATGACGAATCTATAAGGGTTCGAAGTCATAAACTTCGAAACCCTAAAAACGAAGAAAGTTCATCGCGATATTGCTGAAAATAGAATGCCCTTGAATGGTAACAGTGACTTGAATACCTACGTCATAACGAGATAACATGCTCGCGATTCTTTAGCATTGAGCAACACGGTACTAGTAGGCACAAGCAGGCTTTCCCCTCTGTCAAAGTAATGCAGTAAATAAATGGGAATATCTATTACACTTTATGTAGACAATGCAGGAGGGTGACCCACACTATGGCGGCCTAGTGCCTAGTGCAATAGGACAGAATCATTGTGCCTCCGGTCTCACACTCACCAACGATGGACGACGAATGCTGTCGTTTATAAGTTGGTCTTCTGTGTGAGGAGTGCCCCGACCTTGTCGACCCATTTGTGCTGAAATCAGCGTGTCTCCACTAAATATATCGTGTCGTAGGAGCAAAATAAGAGACTAAAACTACGCAGGAAAACATCACTGCGAGGAGAAGGAAAACTGAAAACAACAAACCTGTTTGGCTAGCGTTTAGTATCAGAATCATATGGTAGAATGTTATTTTACACAGATTTACATTATATTATGTAAGAAAACCTGAATCGCTATGACAACTCATTAAGTGTTGCGGCTGTGCTTTTGAAGGAATCTTCACACATATACCGTTTAGACTCACATAGATAATCGCCAATCGCTTGACACTACAACTCGCTCATTCCAATTTTAACAAAACATTCACAATTTCATTCACTCTTTATTAGTACAGCCACGCTGATTTCATCACTAATGGAACGAATCGACCGGGACGATACTACCCTCACACAGAAGACCATCCTAATAATGACAGCATTCTTGCTATCGTATTTCGTTGGTGAGTGTGAGACCGGAGGCCCAATCATTCTGCATAATTCTCCCGACTTCCAGAGGCGGGAGAGTGATGCGGAAACATATGATCAGGCCTTATATGGGTCACCATGCTGAATTGCGGTAAGTACCTCCCAATGAGGATCAGGCAGAGAAGAGTTAATTTGATAGGCTTCAATATATATAAAAGACCATAAACACATTGTATGTTATGACAGTGTATTGCATAAGCTCGTTTGGCTTTGACAGAGTACCGTGTTCGATGATGTACACCCTGATATACGAATTGAATCCACAACATATGGCTCAGTAGAAAGCGCTGTGGCGACCACTTGAACTATACTTACATACATAGATATAAGCGTAGCTACGTTACGATGTTACGAGAAAATCTACATATAAATAAAATTGATGTGTCTGTTTGTATTATTTTTTATTATTATTATATTAAATGTTATTGTAATATTAAAAAGTACAGTAAAGTTTGTATTGTTATATTAAATTAACAGTTTTTTTATTAAATGCATATGAAAATATTTACGGTAGGTACCTACATCAGAAATGCAAGTTTGCACATTTTTGTCAAGAGATCACCATCAAATTCCATCCGCCCCTCCGTTCAAGACATTACACGGAACAAAAAGACAGACAGACGCACAGACAGACAAAAATGAGAAAAATTGCTATTTTGATGTTAGTCCCGTACATAGGTACTTTGACATGCATTTAGTAAAAACCTGTTCATTTGATATTACAGACAGACACTCTAATTTCATTTATTTGTATATATTGTATAGATTGGTCTACTCTACCACTCTTTACCGTATTGAACTAAAATTGTTATATTTTCAGAAGTATTATTTAATATAATAGAGCATTGGGACAATAATTCTAGGTCATGTAAGCAAACCCTGGAAAATCCAGCAAAGGCCGTTGTACTAGAAAGCGAAGAACTAATGCTTATAGTAGATTATTCTGTTAATATTAACTATTTTCAGTAAGTATCACTACATATTAAAAAATAAAGTCCTGCACCGCTTATATCTGTCTGTCTGTTCGCTATAATCTCAAAAACCACTGCATCGATTGAAATCAAACTTTGTACCGAGATAGTCTAAGGCCTGAGAAAGCGAGAAAAAAGCTTCTTTTTACCGCGATAATCGACATAGACGCGGGCGGAGTCGCAGGCGAAAACTAGTACTTTAAATAATCATTCGTGGAATGAATAAGTAAATAAATACAAGTGAAAGTTTAAACAATATCCTTTGTGGGCGCTAGAGGTTACCCCTATTCTGGGCGGTCAGAGCCACCGCCCAAACCGGTGCCAATCCCCGTATACAGCTGTCTTGTCGCGATACTGGCTCGACCCAAAGTGAGCAAAAGTCGCCCAAGGCAGTGTCAACCTGCTTCGGAGAAAGCTGCCGGACGTGTTCGTCGAAGAGCCACCTACCGTCAATGATCAGGCCGAGATAGTACATCTGGCTCCGAACTGGTACGAGGACCGAGTTAGCCGCGATGCAGGCGCAGGGGGTCGGACCACGACGAGGCCCATGAAACAACAGTGCCTCCGTCTTATTTAGGGCCACCCGTAAGCCCAGTGCCACCAAGGGAACTCACGTGGTGACTAGGCGCGTTGCCTCTTGACTCCCGAATGACCAGCGTGGTATAGCACTCCAAAACCTCCTTTGTTACGAGATGATGTATGATATAATTACCAGCACTACGTTGTATTTAGAAATAATTATATATAGAAATATTATTATTATTTTCAGATGCGTCGGCAAAAACAATCCAAGCAACATATTTGTAAAAAATAAAGAGAATTCGCCAAGATATTCAGTCACTGTAAGTTAAAATTTGCCAAGATATCCTCCTTTGAAAGATAATTTACCTACAATTTATAAGAATATGCAGGCGGCAGCTAGTGTATACATTTAATTTACATGTATAGAATTACACATGTTGAGAACATACCTGTAATAACATATTGTACACATGTTGAGGCAAATGAATCGTCCTCATATTCACTCACTAAAATATTTCTTCTTTTTTTATTTTTTACAGAGTATTAAAGCAACAACGGTAATGTCAGGACTTTGGGTTTGCACAATCTATACAAATATGAATTTAGGAGTAGAACCATACAAATATATCAAAGAGTTGAAAGGAAAATTTACAGAGTTGATTTGTCATGTTCATGTACATGTAAGAGTGTCAAGTAAGTGTTACATTATTTACTGTCATCGACATCTACCGTAGGTCTGCTGCCTACCTATTTTTGTTTGTGAACCATACCCACGGGGAGATAAAGGACGTGAGTGGGATTCCCGGAGAACCTAATCTAACCACTAAACCCCAAGGTGGCCTACCTCGGCAGTCGGAAGGAGGTCCAGAAACGCATCAGCGGCTTCTGGATTCCCCCCTGTTCTCCATGACTGAAATACATCCCAGGGTGACTAGAGATACCCCTAGGGCAGGACGATGTTGGTGCAGGCAAAACACCGACCCGCTTTAGACAGCACACTCCGGCCGCACCGGGGTGTCACCTCTCTCGGGTCGTAGACCATAGGTCAGTCGGAATCGACGCAGCATTTGTGAAGGTATTGACTAAAATGTCTGGCTAGCGTAGTAACTACAGAAAGCCATTAAAAATAAAATAATAATAAAGCCCTTTGGAATTAGAGACGATGTGCGCATTAGTAGCATTCATATTTTATAGAATGTCTCTAATTTCAGCGTGCCTTTTGGCATAGGCCTCCTCCAACAGTTTCCACTGTAATCTGTCCTGAGTCACCCGTCTCCACCTTGGGCCAGCAGTCATTTTGATGTCATCCTCCCATCTCATACATTGTCTTCCACGGCTTCTCTTTCCATCTCTTGGGTACCACTCCGATACTGACTTAGACCATTTTCCTATTTTGTCGCGCAGCATATGTCCGGTCCATCTCCACTTTTGTTGATCAATGCGTAGTAGGATATCAGTTAACTTGGTTTTTATCCTGATGTCAGTATTTCTGATTCTGTCTCGACGTTTTATGCCTACTATGCTGCGCTCCATTGCTCTTTGACATTTGGCAAGTTTGTCCCTTAGAGATTTGGTGAGTGCCCAGGTTTCACACCCATATGTTAAGCATGGAAGGATGCATGTGTTGAATGTTTTTCTTTTTAGTGCTATACTCAGGTCTTGTGACTTCATGATTTCCTTGAGTGACCAAAATTTCTTCCACCCATTGGCTATCCTCGTATTTATTTCCTTTGCCATTGAGTCTTTTGGGGAAATAAGTTGGCCTAGGTAGGTATACTCTTCTACAAACTCTAGGACCGCTCCGTTCACGGTTATGTCTACCTTCGTTGAGTTGGTCATTACTTTGGTCTTAGTGAGGTTCATCTTTAGTCCAACTTTCACACTTTCTTTGTTAAGGCTTTGTATCATTAGCTCTAGATTTTCTGGCTTTTCTTCAAAAAAAACTAAGTCATCTGCAAATCTGAGATGGTTCAGCCTTGATCCGCTTATATTCAGACCAAAACCCCCCCAGTTCAAGTTGCGGAAGATGTTTTCAAGGACTGCTGAGAACAGTTTTGGTGATAAGGGGTCTCCTTGTCTGACGCCTCTTCTTATTGGGAAATTTTTCCCCAGTGTTTCGAGCTGTATATTGGCCTGACTGTGCGCATAGATGTTTTTGATGATGTTAGTGTAGGTAGCCGGTATCCCTTGGTGTTCTAGGGTGTCCCATATGTAGTTGTGGCTCAAGCTGTCAAAGGCTTTGGCGTAGTCTATGAAGGCGATATAGACATTCTTGTTATATTCATTATATTTTTCTAGTATTTGTTTGACAGTATGGATGTGGTCTATTGTAGAAAAACCCCTCCTGAATCCAGCTTGCTCTACTGGTTGCTGTTCGTCTAATATGGGACTCATTCTGTCCAATATTATTTTTGCAAATACTTTATAAACGTTTGACATGAGGCTTATTGGCCTGTAGTTTTCAATGTCTTCTTTATCGCCTTTTTTGTGTATTAAAATGATGTGAGATTTTGCCCATTGTTTCGGGATGCTGCCGCTTGTCAATATGTTGTTAAATATATTTTTAAGAATGGGGGTTATCCCTGCCATTGTTCCTTTCATAAGTTCATTGGTAATATTGTCTGGTCCGGGTGATTTCTCAATTTTCTGACTTTTTATCGCTTTTTCGACGTCACATAGTAAAATTTCTGGGACAGGGTCAGTTTTGGTTTCGGAAGTTGTTAGCTTGTAAGTGTTCGCAGTATATTCGTCTGTGTTTTTTTCCTGGACTGCATAGAGTTGAGTGAAAAAGTGGGTGGCTAGTTCGTTTATATTCTTCCGATTTGTGATAATATGCTTTTCCTTTCGCTTTAGTTTTGGTATCCACTGTTTTCCTGTTTCACGTAGTTCCTTTAAAGCCTTTTTAGTGCCTCCAGTTCTTTCTATGTGGACTTCTAGAGTTTTTAGCCTTATTGTTTTGCGATCCTTTCTGATATTTTCTCTAATTTTCTTGCTAATTTCTGCTATTCTCTTGGCGTTTTCTTTTTTGGCTTGTTGTATTATGTACTCTTTTCTCTTATTTATAAGTTGTAGGGTTTGATCGCTTAGCTGGTATTTCTTCTGGTTTTTATTTGCAGTGCAGTAACTTTTTAAATGTTTTTCTAGAATTTCATATTTCCCTATCGGGTCTGTTGTTTCATTTACTTGTTCTATTATCCCTTGGTAGCTGGTTTTAGCTTCTTCGAAGGGTGTGCGTAATTGGTTGTGGATATTTATTTTTATATGTTTCCGTGATAGTTTTACTGAGGCCTTCTTGAATGAACTTCGCACCATACGATGGTTTGTATTAAAGTTAAGTTTTGTTATGATATTTGTGTCCGTGAAGACTTTTGTGTTATTGGTTATAATGTAGTCTATCTCATTCTTGTATGTTCCATCTGGAGACATCCAGGTCCATTTGTTGTTGGGTTTTTTCTTAAACATGGAATTCAGTATTATTAAGTTGTGTTCCATAAGAAATTCAACAAGTCTCTGTCCGTTGCGACTTCTTTTTCCGTGACCAAACATCCCTATTACATATTCGTCGAGGTTTAGTTTTGCTCCTACTTGTGCATTAAAGTCGCCCATTAAGATGATGTGATTCTCCATATGTTTTCGTATTGCTAGCGATAGGTCTTCGTAAAATAAATCTAAGACAGATTGTTCAGCTTGTTCGGTAGGAGCATAGACTTGTAAAAATAAAATAAAGAAAGTTAAATATTTGAACTTTTTTTGCAGACACTCCTCAAAAAGTTCTGGTAAATAATCTAACAATACCGACTTCTAGAGTCAAAAATATCAAGGAAGATTTGGACCATTCTGCTGAGTACCATTATTTAAATGGTGATATAGTAACAGTGAAGTGTATACCAGTGTTTGATATTGTGACTTCCACCATTGAATTTAATTATGATTTTGCCGCAAATTTGCATAGTAAGTTTAATATATATGCAAAAAAATAAAATTCAAGTGTCAATTGTAATTTTTACAGCCTTTTAATAAAACCATATGAAAGCATACACGATACTTAGGTACATCAGAGAAACACTTTAAAAAGAAATTGTCTGTCTGTCTGTTTCTACCATCTAATCTTTGGTATGGCTGGATGGATTTTGACGAGACCTCCACTGACAGAAAATTGAAGTAACAAGAAGTATCTTAGGCTACCTTAATTTAAAAAAATAGTACTAAGTTGATATAAATTAAATTACTTACAATAATAATAAAAAATTTAGATGATGTCTAAACAATAGCGACAAAATTAGCGAGTTCGTGCGCAACAACGGACCTTATTCATATTGTCAAATCAAATCAATAAATGTTCCGTTATTGAACGCACAGTCGTAATTACTGGGCGCAGGAAACTGCAATAGGGCTTGTGTCTTCCTTGAGGAGCGTAGGTGGGCACTAATAGATTTTGGAAATTTCCTCCCCTAACGCCGTTAGTACACCTACGCGTTCGTATGCGGCAGCGAATCACTGCGAAACTACTACGGTAGCGAAATATCAGCGGAACGTTTGTACATAGCAGTTTTTTCGCAAAGAAATGTTATTGTAATTTACGTTGACTGCGGACTTTCCTCCATGCCACCTCTTTTTAGTAAGCATTTTTATAATCTGCGTGACCTACTGCATATAATTCGGGATAATTTCGAATTGAATTCAAAAATATTTCAATATTTTCGGCTTCCATGGTACTAAAATCTGTCCTCAACGACAGAACGCATGCGAACACCTGGCGATGCGAAACACCACTAGCGAAACGACTGCGTCTGTGTAACGACGATTTCGCAGTTCCTTGCGAAACAATACCGACAAGGACGCAACTATTTCATGTAGCCTAGTGCTAGAGTGAGACGTAGCGTATGCGAAATTCTGTCATACTACTGACAGTTTTTTCGTTGTTTCGCTGCCGCATACGAACGCGTAAGTGTACTAACGGCGTAAGTGGATGAAAAAGGTAAACAAAGTTATACGAATAAGACGTAGGTGAAGCCGCGTGCATATGCTAGTTCATAATACGTGTCTCAATTTTAAGCTTAGAATGTTTTATCTACATTTCTTGATTGATCTACCCCCCCCCCCCCCTATCCAAATTACAAACGTTTTTCGTTTTCTATTCTATTCTCTATTCTTTTTTTTTATTGGCTAATGTCATTATAAATACAAACTAACTAGTTTGAAGTCAGATGGCGTCATGTGCCAGATGTCTGAAGTATTTATTTATTTATTTTATGGTACTTTTTCAGACATGTTTAAGGAAGAAATGAAGAACAAACGCGCCAAGCTTTTTGGCTTTCACACTAAGCTACAAGCTCAGCATGATAAGTCTGTAATGATTTGTAAATATAATAGTGAAAACGACTATACCATAATCAAAGTGACGTTTATTCTAAAACAAACTTTTGAAAGTAAGTATTTTTACCCAACTGACAAGGTTATCTTGTGTGTTTGTTTATTGTATTACGGTGACTCGTTCAGATGCTTCTGCATCACCGGGCCTCCGGTCTCGCACTCACCAACGAAACACGACAGCACGAATGCTGTCGTTTTAGGATGATCTTCTGAAGGTAGTACTGCCCCGGTCGAGCCGACCCATTCGTGCTGAAATCAGCGTGACTCTACAATCTTGATTGGCTAGAATTTTATTTTAAACACTTGACTTATTGTTGGAAGGAATTCTCATACATTTGTTAGTTTTCTATCAACTTTTACGTTTGTGGAATACAACATGACTAAGAAGGCTGGGTAGAAATTCAAATGTTTGAAAAATTTTGTATTTTTTTCAAACTTCAACTTTTGTAGAAAACTAACAATCTCATGTCAATGATGTTACCTCACCGTTGAGGTAACATCATTTACATGAGTTTGAGAGATAGTGAGACACAGATCACATAAGAGACGTGGTTAAAACATAATATAGCCAATAACATAACGAGGCGATTGTAGAAAGAGATACGATGCAAACACTCGCAACTTGGCTGAAAACCACTGCCTTTCATTTACGACCGTCTGGTCCCTCAACATTTTTACATTTACTAGATCCTCAATTTCTACAACAACCTATAACGTCCCGTTGCTGGGCTCGGGTCTCAAGACTTGGGGACTGGCAAGTCACATTGTGGCTACGCGGCTTCGTAATCTTGCCGTTGTATATTTTAAGCAGCCCGAAGGCTTCCAACTAAGCTGACAACTGTGACGATAACAATCGGGGCGGACTGCTTAACGTGACCTGTGAATCACGGAAGCGCCCATAACATATCATGCCAGAAATAGTTACCCATCTAGGTCTGAACGCGCTGTCGTTGCTTACCCTCGGTGATTGTTTCCAATCACTTAAGGTCACTCGGCTATGACCGCTTTGTTCACAGACTCCTCAATTTAGAGACTATAATCGAAATTTCTATTACAGGTAGTGGATATATTACGGTCAATGGGTTAATAGTAAGGCCACATTATACTAATAATGGCTTAATCTCTGAAACTAATTACTTTTCCTTCGATGGTGAGAATGTAGAGATAGTTTGCTCAAGTAGCCGTGGTTTAGAAACTGCAGACAACAAAAACTGCCACCCTGGTGAGTTGTTTTTTTTAAGACACCTAGAAAATACTACTGTGGTACAAGGAATTTTAAAGGGAGATAAATTACAAATAAATGATACCAAAACACGGAATACCGGTCAATGAGGTAACACCACGGAGCGAAACTAGTTAAAACTAAATAATGGACAACGAAACTGTTTGTAATGTACGGCCAACGAGAAGCGATACAAAAGCGACTGTGGTGTTGACAATCTACTTTCCATCTTTTTTATTTGTCGTAATGTCTCGTTCGGCAAAAGAAAAAAGAAAATATTAGGATCAAGACGGGATCGCCAGCATTCGGGCGGTCAGTTTAGTAATGATAGTGATTGATTTGCTTTCGGAACGCGCTTTTGGTGAAACAAGTTATTTGATAGAAAACTTACTACTGTTTGTTTAATTATGTTATTTTGTTTTGTTGATCATTGTTTTTTATTAAGAGTGGTTCATGATGGAGCGTCAACAAAAAACAATTAAGAACTTCTCCAAAAAAGAAAGGTCCAAATTTTACGCACCCCTGCTGTTTTGTATACATTTAATATCACTTCTCGTTGGCAGTACTTTATCTATTTCAATACAAATTCCAAACATGCAATAGGTCTTAGTTTCTGTGTGTGTTTTGAGTTATTTTTGATTTGAGTCAGAGCATCCCGTAAAACGCCTTTTACACGGTCGGAACTAACCGCCGACCACCGAACCGCTCGCGTCGGTCGACAGCGTTCCAGACGGTTGGGGCCTGTCGCGGAGGGATGCGCTCGCGACCAAGGCCGTTGACATCAACCAACCATTAGTCGGTCAACCGATTCCTACACTATTCATTTTTATATCCAACCCGACCAAGGACAGGATGGTTGGCGATTGGTTCCGACCGTGTAGAATCCTGATTCCGAGTGGCCAGGCATTCCAGAGCAGCGCCGCTTACACAAAAATATTTATTTCAAAACCCTAAAAGCTGTTACCACGCTCCTCCTAGAGACTACGTTACTAACTGACCAGACAACAGACGAGCACTGGTACCCATAACACTAGCTGAATCTTATCATCGATACCAGAGTTCAATTCCACACTTACATATGTGTGTAACGCAATTTAAACTGAAATGTTTGTATATTGCAAGTGGTTTTTGTATACTAAAATATTGCTTGAATATAAACGTGTATTTTCTTGTACTCTAACGGCCTTACTAATTAAATTAAGTTACACATCTGTTTGACAAATGTTTAGTTGTACAATGTATAGGCTGTGAATAGGCGTTACACAATACCCTTACTAATAATCAGTGTGTAAACAATGGATAGTTACCGCCTACGTTAAACAAAAACCACTGGCAACATTCAAAGGTGCGTTCCGAAACTCGTACGGCGCTAATTCAATGACTATATTTCATTTGAAAATACGCTCACAACTTTATACTTATAGCTATATAAATTGTATTTATTATTAAATGCATCATTTTATCTCCAAATATATTGTTTTTACGGTCTATTACAAATAAAAAAAATTAAAAAAATTTGTTTCGCTCGTTCCTTACCTTTGCTTCCAAATTCCAAAACATCTTTCAATTGTGTTTCTTATTAATATATGAGAACGATTGTAAGCTTCCTGCTTGGCATTACAAGTATTTTGTAGTGGTGTAAATAAATAGTTTGTTAAGCCATAGCCTGAATCACCAAATAAAATGGCATTAAATCCTCCATTTTCGAATTGTTGTCGTAATCTACTCTCTCTAAATATTCTAGCATCATGAGTGCTGCCTCTCCAGCGCGCCACTATATCTCTTATCCGTAAATGAGAATCACAAACTACCTGGACATTCAGTGATGAGAAGCCTTTTCTGTTAATATAGTATTGAGCGCTATCTCCACTTACTTTCTTTATTCTCACATGGGTGCAGTCAATAGCACCTTTATTTGTCACAAACCACAAATGTTTCTGAAGCCTAACACAACTTCTGCTTGTTCTGCTGCTGTTCTAGGCATATATACAAATGCGGATGCTTTATTAGCCAAGGCTAAAGCTACTCTGCGGCACACATTCGTGATGGATTGCTGGCTTAGTCCATGAATATCCGCTGCATCATCCTGAACTTCTTGTCGAGCCCATGTTCTGATAGGAGTACAATTGATAGTCCACTCTCTCGAGCTTGCTGTTCAATATCGCATCTAATTAATTCACAATTTTTTCTGACATATTGTTTGCTAAACCTATATTTTGACCGAAACTCATTTTCAGATAAACAGAAAGGATCATATCGATTTTTGTAACATTTTCTTTTTCTTGGTGGTTCTTCATTGTCAATTTCATCAAAAATATCGAAATATTGTAAATAATCCATGGTTTTCAAACTTAAAATTACGTAAGCAACTAATTATTATAAGTTACACGTTCGCTAAACAAGGGCCGAGGGCTGAATAACGATTGTCTAAAATCTCATTGTTTCCAAACATCTGTATACCAGATGTATACAACCAAAACGTCAAATATTGTTTTATTGGTAACGTTTTGTTAAAATCCTGTTATACGTCGTGTATTAAAGTTTATTGGTAAGGCCGTAAGACTATTCTGAATCAAATTACAGGTGGACAAAAAATTTACCAGTCACTGAAAACTCCATTTGATTACAATTGCTTTCTATGCAAGGATAAACGAGTCAATAAACACATAAAAGTTAGTTCACAAAAATTGGATTCATATTTTAAAGGTAAGCAAAAAAGTTTTTTGGTGACATTAATAAGTCCAGTGCCTCGGTGAACATGTGAAGTCATCGGTCTCCTGTATGAGGGTTACCACGCCTAGTCAAGCCGGCCTATTTGTGTTGAAATCAGCATGGCACTACCAACTGGTCAATCATATGCGACTGCTGATCAACAGCTCTCGGGTTCGAATTCCGACTCGGGTTGTTGTTTGAATGTTTCTTACAAGAAATTATAAATAACAACCCAGAGTATAAAAACGATGGTCTAAGAACCCCGTGCCTCGTTGAGCACGTTACGCCGTCGGTCCCGGTTGTCACCGTCTATGGCCATCGTTATTGGGAAGTCAGTGCCCTTAAATATACTTACAACTAGTTCAACCTTCGAAGGAAGGGTATTTCTCGTTATATTTCTTTATCATCATTAACATTATTTATGACCATAATAAAGCAAGAGCCCAGAGCCGCCAGACCTACGTCATTAGTGCAAAGCTGAAATTTCCAGGATTATTAGTACAATGTCTTGTTAAGATGTATGTGTACCCATTAGCTTGAAAGCGGGTCGTTTCTGAGGTAGCGCGAAGTACAGATGGATAAAAACCTTACTTACCTACGTGAAAGGTGCAAAGCTAGTATGTACATATTTTATAAAGAATATTATTTAAAATTAAAATTCATTACTGCCAGACACTTTCCGTGGGCCATTACTTCTGCCAGACGTCTTGAAAGTTGTGAAAAATTAGGTAAACTACGTTATAGTAGCAAACTTAAATTTTATACATATTATCTAAGGTAGGTACTATTTTAAGACCCTTTGTATGCGGCCAGACCAATCCGAATGGCCAATCATCCCCCTAGACAACTTTAAATAATTGTAGTAATTAGGAAGCTGAGGTATTTCAAATTTGATATTATTTCAAGAATAGAATTTTAAAATATTAAATGGTTTTTACACGCTTTTTATTAGCTTCACCTGTATGTTTGTTTGTTTGTAACAAACTCCTTTAATAATAATAATAATAACGTGGTATCACATTTACAACATAGTGAAAATGTTGACGAACGTGTGGATGGTGAAGTTATATCCGTAAGTACCCAATGTAATAATAGGATAAGGAGCGCTTTGGAGGATGCGATTCAGGAGTATCGGCATGTTCATTATAATAACAGACCCCGGTTACCCCGCTTGCCCATTCATAAACGCAATTTAGCGCTGGTGGGTGTTCTGGATTCGTTATTGTCAAATTATTTTGATAATAGCGAAGGTCTTAGTGATGCACATTCTATTCTATACTGTGCTGCCATTGCTGTGTGTCGAGTAGCAGGTGTTAAATTTAATGAACATGTCACTACTACTCGACCTAAAAATACTTTGCCAGCTTGGCAGTATAGAATAGAACGTCGTATTGCTGAGACCAGGACACTCATCGCCAAATTAATTGCTTTTCAATTTGGAAATACGCGACCGAGAGTCATGCGCTTTGTGAAACAGGCATTTTTGGGGACTACCATCAGTCCTCAACAGTATTTGTCAAGTGTCACAGAGCGCATAGACTTCTTGAAGCAAAAAGTTTATGCATGGGCAAACAGGATAAGACGCTATAAAAGACGATCAGATCGGTATAACCAGAATCGTATGTTCCAGAGAAATGAGAAGTGGGTTTACCGGAAATGGGAGGAACCGGATCCTAGTGAGCGTGATAGGCACTTACCAGATGAAAATTCCACAAACGCATTTTGGCGTAGCATCTGGTCTGTGCCTGTCACCCATACAGAAGGCGACTGGATACGGGATATCAAACATTCATGCGAGTCTATAATAGCTATGGAACCAATTAAAATTGAAAAAGATGATGTAAGTTGTGCAGTCCGTTCATTACCGAATTGGAAATCACCTGGTCCGGACGGTCTGCACAACTTTTGGCTTAAGTGGTTCCGAAGCTCACATGAATGTTTGGCATCTCATTTCCAGGCCGCGTTGGATTCGGGTTCATTACCACAATTCTTAACAACTGGTATAACCCATTTACTCTATAAATCTGGTGGTGCATTACATGTTTACCAACTTTATATAAACTTCTGACATCTATTCTGAGACTCAAAATTACTACACTTATTAATAATAATTTGATACATTCCGTTTCTCAGAATGGATGCAGAAGTGGGACCCGTGGCACTAAAGAGCTCCTTATCATAGACATGACCATTAGCCAACAGGTACGTCGTAATCGTAAAAGTCTGGCGACATGTTGGATAGATTACAAGAAGGCATATGACTCGGTTCCACATTCATGGCTTTTGAAGGTGCTGGAGGTGTATAAAATTGATACAACTCTATGCACTTTCTTGAAGTCATGTATGGGGCAATGGAGGACAGTCCTTCGCTATCCTGGATGTCGCCAGACTACGGTAAACGACGTACTTATAAAGAAGACTTCTTTACATGGATGATTTGAAACTTCTGGCCTCCACTAAATTACAATTGACAGCGTTACTGAAGGTTACTGAAAACTTTAGTAATTCTATCAAGATGGAATTTGGTGTAGACAAGTGTGCAGTCATGTATGTGAAGAAAGGTGTAATTGTGGAATCTGAAGGAATAGAACTTTAAGATTCTACAAAACTCAGATCTCTTTCTGCTACCGAAGACTACAAGTATCTAGGTTTTTCATAGTCCTTGGGAATACCAGAATCTGATATGAAACAAACGTTGCGGGAACGCTTCTTTGGCCGCCTGAAAAAAGTACTTAAGAGTCTTTTATCGGGGGGTAACAAGGTGCGAGCCTACAATGGTTGAGTCATGCCGGTTCTGATGTATTCCTTTGGTATACTTAGATGGACTCAAACTGAATTAGATGCCCTTGACAGGAGAGTCGGTACTTTACTGACTGCATTTCGAATGCATCACCCACGTTCGTCGGTTATGTACATGATGTACAAACTTGTAAATTTGGAGGTGCCATACTACAGGTATGAGCCCGACCCAGTTCTCGAGAATGGTCGTGCTACATTATATTGGGATCGATCTGTTATCACAGACAGGACTATTGTTGCCAATAAGCCTGATATTGTGATGATAGATCGATTAGAGCGCCGCGCAATGATTGTCGATATCGCTGTTCCTCATGACGAAAATCTCGTGAAAGTTGAAAAAGAGAAACAAACCAAATATTTGGATTTATCTCACGAGATTGTCGATATGTGGAATGTGGATTCGGCGATCATTGTTCCGATAGTTGTTTCTGCTCAGGGTTTGATAGCCAAGAGCCTCGATCAACACCTTAAGAGGCTCACGTTAGATGGCTGGATCAAGGGTCTGATGCAGAAGGCAGTCCTTCTTAACACGGCACGTATAGTGAGGAGGTTCCTGTCTTTGGAGCCCTAACCACCGGTTTCTTGGTCCCTGTACCCGAAGTCGGTGGTCTACTATTTTTTATATTTTTAAATGTACTTTTTATATTTATATTTAAAAATGTAATTTATATGTGAATATTATCAAATAAAGAGAATAATAATAATAATAATAATATTTTTATTGATATAAATTCAATGTACAATACAGTATAGGATTCTCTAACACCCGCGCTAGTAAAGACTGTGTTGCAGGCGTTAGTGTCTTCCCCAATAAGAAAGTCTTATATTATTTCAAGTGTGTTGTTGTGTGTGTGTTTTTGTGTGTTAGTGTCTTCTTTGGGTGCGATTTTGACCCACTTGGACCCACACACATAAAAACGTAGGGTGTTTCCTGACAATATTTCAATAACGTCGCCCTACGCTTTTTACACTGAAATTATTTTCTATTTTTAGGATAAAAGCTTATTTGTTTAGTTTTTTAAAACTAATCTTTTAGAAAAATACTAATTTGTTTAAAGATTTTTTTAGTTTTTTTTTTTCATATTAGTGTATTGTCATCGGTCCCCGATAAATCTACAAAGTTTGAGCGAAATCTGGCCGTTTAAAGTGGGTCAAAATCGCACCCAAATGAGTTGGTTTCAAACAAACAAACATACAGGTGAAGCTAATAAAAATCGTGCAAAAACCATTTAATATTTTAAAATTCTATTCTTGAAATAATACCGAATTTGATATACCTCAGCTTCCTAATTACTACAAATATTTAAAGGTGTCTGGGGGGATGATTGGCCCTTCGGATTGGTCTGGCCGCATACAAAGGGTCTTAAAATAGTACCTACCTTAGATAATATGTATAAAATTTAGGTTTGCTACGATAACGTAGTTTACCTAATTTTTTTTACAACTTTTAAGTCGTCTGGCAGAAGTAATGGCCCACGGAAAGTGTCTGGCAGTAATGAATTTTAATTTTAAATAATATTCTTGATAAAATATGTAAATACTAGCTTTGCACCTTTAACGTAGGTAAGTAAGGCTTTTATCCATCCGTACTTCGCGCTACCTCAGAAACGGCCCCGCTTTCAAGCTAATGGGTACACATTCATCTTAACAAGACATTGTACTAATAATCCTGAAAATTTCAGCTTTGCACTAATACATTGACTTAACCTAGTGTTAGTATAGAAAATATATATAAGTACATACATTAAAATATAACATATAAGTACATACATTAAAAATATAACATATACAAGTACATAACAACAAATTAACAAGTGTGGACATACAACCACCTTGTCATGAGGGAGGAGTCCCACCTATCTGAAAACACATTCAGGATGCTGTTAGAGGAGGAACGGAGGCGCGCCAGCATGGAAGCACAACGCTTCCGCATTATTGCAGCGAAACCATCGACATTAGCCTCCGCGAACATGCCTGACGCGCTACACCTCCATGGCAATCCCAAAAGCACCCTGAATGCGTTGTTATATTGCACTCGCAGGTCGCTGTATGTCCCCTGCGTAAACCTAGACCACAAGCTGCAGGTGTAAAATGATTGGCAATATGCTTTAACGTAATTTTTACACTGTTACTACATCGCGCAAACCTGCGGGCCAGCATATTGCAGCGGACAGCCAGCGATCTGCGCTCCCTATCTATGTCCACATTATCTTTTAAATCATCGGTGACCCAGTGGCCCAGGTACTTAAACCTCTGAACACGACCTAGAGGGGATCCCGAGAGTGAGAGTTCCGGCAGCTGTTTGTACGTAAAGCTACCTGACTTAAAAACAAGCCACTCACTCTTATCGGTGTTGTACCTGAGCCCATGCGACACCGCATAGGTTTCACAAATTTTGAGGAGTCTCCTCATCGCGCCAACAGAAGGACTCAGTAACACCATATCATCAGCATAGCTGATGTTGTTTATACAAACACCATCTACGTGGCATCCTATCTTAGTGCTACTAAGTTCCTCAATCAGTTTGTTTATATAGAGGTTGAACAAACGTATAACTAATGACGTAGATCTGGCGGCTCTGGGCTCTTGGTCCATAAATAATGTTGATGATGATCATAACACACTGGTGGACATATTGTTAGAAAAGAGATTTTTGGCCTACTCTGGCCAGACGAAAAGGTTTAGGGTTTGTTTCAGGTTTTCCTTCTCTTTGCTGTGCAGTTGTCCTGCGTAGTTTGCTATCTTAGTCTACTCTTATCTATTTATTTATGAGCTTGTCATAGTTATATTACTCTGTATGATGGAAAACATGAACAATAATATAATTGGGGGATCTTCTTTTGTTTTTTCGAACCATTTCATCTCGTCCAATTTTTTTATGATTAAATTCATTACGACGACGACTTGAAGACTGTAGAATTGAAGACGTTAAATATCTGTTTGTCATTCGCAGAAATAGCTGATATTATTCGGCGGGTTGCCATCTCATCAAAAGAAAAAGAAGAATTCTTATAATTTTGAAACTTCAAAATAGTTTAACTCCTTCATGAAATTCATTTTTGATTCTCTTTTTACAGAAAGAATAAGGCTCCACGCGGACTTACCTAGTAATAATACCTTAATAGAGTTATTTAAATATGAAGAGGACATACGATTTTCTTGGATTTATTATGAATTTGAGGGGGGTGAACATTTAAAACCTAAATGTACATTTTCAAAGGATGTTTATGCTATTAATGCTTCTATATATTATTCGAATAACAAAGGTAAGATATTTTTTTATATATTTAAGTCTACTAAAGTGACTCAACTCTGCCTAATGGAAAGCCTGAGTAGAATCCAGGCTAATCCTGGATTCTACTCAGGCCACTCTGGCCTACTCTACTCAGGCCTACTGGATCACAATCCTCATTGTGAGGGTAGGCAATGCAGCATGGTAAGCCATGCCATAGCGGCCTGGTCAGATGTTTCTGTAGCGATTCGTTTTTTAACTTTAAAGTCCTAAAAAGAAGAACCTTCAGAACTTTAGATTTCGTTAACTGATTTTTATAATAATTTTATTGGAAAAAGGTGCTCCCGTGTGGTCTCATGATAAGGAAACCAGGATTTGATGATTAAGCAGAGCTTGTATCATGTGTGCTATATAATTGATATAAATACATTTTTTTAAATACATACTCTTAGAGTCCAAAAGTGAAAAATAATAAGAAAGAATTACAATTCTAAACAATTTATTAAAATTCTAAACAATTTATTTAATTTAATTATAAAATAAACTTATAAATGCAATTAGACACAAACAACCGATAATTAAGTAATGAATCTAAACAAATTACAGTTATACAGCAAGGGCGGTCACATAGGGCGGTACTAGCTGTTAGACAGCTTTCCTCGCACCCACCGCAATTCAGACAGTACTAACTTGTCAAAGACAGCTTTCCACGTCTGTTAACAGAGTAGTACTAATTGTCCAAAGACAATGGTTCACACTCCGCGATGCATTCGTTGGAAATGCGTGCCGATCCTGTAGTCGTCACCTCGTCCCGCAGGGGACGCGTGGAGGCTGGTTCGGGGCGGCTGCCCCCCTCCAGCGGTGTCTGTTCCGATACAACAGAGCCCTCCTTTTTATACCCAAGCGCATTGAAGCGATGGCGCCAAAAAATGACAACTACCGCCGTTATGGTTTATAAATGCTAACTACCGCCGTTGTGGCTTATAATACTGTTAGAGTCCAGAAGTGAATAATAATAAAAATAATTATAATTCTAAACAATTTACTTTGATTCTAAACAATTTATTCCATTAATTACAAAATAATCTTAGAAATGCAATTAGACAAACAACCGTTAATTAAGTAACGAATCTAAACAAATTACAGTTAGTTATACAGCAAGGTCGGTCACATAGGGCTGTACTAGCTGTTAGACAGCTTTCCTCGCACCCACCGCAATTCAGACAGTACTAACTTGTCAAAGACAGCTTTCCACGTCTGTTAACAGAGTAGTACTAATTGTCCAAAGAATGATCCACACTCCGCGACGCATTCGTTAGAAATGCGTGCCGATACAACAGATCACTCCTATTTATAACCAAGCGCAGTGAAGTGATGGCGCCACAAAAATGACAACTACCGCCGTTGTGGCTTATACGGCCTCTCCTGACACCCTGACGTCCTCGGCAGGTCCGGATGACCACACTTCTTCATTGTTCTCATTCGCGGTTACTGTAACATGTACAAAAATAAAAGTTTATTGGACGCCTCTGTAAGTACATCATCGTCCAATTGGTCAGTTACTAAAAACAGTTATCAAATTTAGCGTAAACAGTTAGAGTTAATGAATGGTTTTCAAGATAATAACAGTTAACACGAATAGGAAAGGTTCGAACCTCCAAGGAAAAGAGTGAAAGATTATTTATAATCCGCGCCAGATTAGAAACAAACAGCCACTGTTATATACATTTAAAATAAAACTTTATGTTTAGTACTAACACAAGAATAGACTTCAGCATGAAGGTCTACCGTTACCATAAAAACAATAATATCATAAGAACAGTTACCATAACAACAGTTATCATAAGAACAATTATCATAAGAACAGTCATTGTACTGGCCACACCTTGACGGTGCAGACAGTACAGCAACGTTTGAGGTTAAGGGAGAAGTAGGGTTGTGGTACTTACGGGAAGGTGAGCGGATGGTGCGAGCTGGTTGCAGGATCTGCCTTGGGTCGCCGGCTTCGTGGTAGTGAATGCACTTTGTGATTGGCACTGTAACTGTTCTATTGTCTCGAGCTGATTAGGGTTGTTTTGACCGTCTGTACACCTCACACACAGTTTTAGTTGGAGCAGATTATGGTTTTATGGGTTTTTATGAAGCGCGCCAGCGCACGCGCCGCCGGTCAATCCCGTTATTCGTCTGAAGTTTTTTACACACCCACGTCAAACGTCACTTCTGTCAGCTTTACGAGCGTTCAGAAACGTCAGGCCATTTTGGCGTGAACATCCTGGGGGGCCGGGACAGATCCATCATCCCGAGCTGAGTCCAGTGGGAGCCTGGCGATCTTGCACGCAGGTCTCCGCAGAAGTCCAGCAGCCGTATCCAGGTCCACCAACTGGAGGAGTAGGAGATGGGGAGAGCCATTTGGATCGGGTTTGGAGGGATGTTGGTAAGGGTTGGTCCATATAGTCCAACAGAGCTGATAGGGAGCTTTCACGAGTTGAAAGCGTCTATGGGGAGACAAATCTGTCCTGTAGGGGCTCTTCGGGAGAGAGCAGTGAGAGGCCGACCATGAAAGGTTCAAATCTGAAGGTTCAGAGAACAGGGGGTGTGGAAGTGTGTGCTGAATGTATGCTGAATGTGTGTGCTGAGTGTGTGAAGAAAAAATATATAAGAAATAATAAGAACTATAAGAAGTGTCGGGGGCGACAAAGATGCCCATGGCCGTAGCTCATGGGCTAAGAGTTGTCATTGGGGATGACGACGACCGCCCCGAGACTCCCGGCCAGGCGACCGAGAACTGGTTCGTGTAGGGGGTCTCACCTGTGCGACGTGGGCGGAGAGGCGCTGAGACCTATTAGGGGGGCCGGGTCCTTGTGGAGGGGGGCGCGGTCCTCGTAGAGGGGGGCGCGGTCCTCGTGGAGGGGGGCGCGCCTGAGCGGCGTGAGCCGAAGTGTGCTGAGTTCTAATAGAGGGGCGACAGCTTCGTGGAAGGGGGCGCGGTCCTCGTGGAGGGAGGCGCGCTTGAGCGGCGTGAGCGGAGGTGTGCTGACGTCTATTAGCGGGGCGCGGTCTGGGCCGCTCCCGAAGAAGGGGTGGAAGGCGACGAGCGGCGTGGGTGAAGGTGTGCTGAGGCTTATCAGGGCGGCGCGCCTGTGCGGCGTGAGCGGAGACGTGCTGAGACTTATTAGGGGGGTGCGCCTGTACGGCGTGAGCGGAGACGTGCTGAGGCCCATTAGGGGGGTGAGAGGCCGACTGCATTGTCGGAGGCACCTTATCCTGGCGGTGCAGAGCTACAGGGGTAACTGCTCCGGGAGACGTGGGCAGTGGCGTAGAAGTGTATGTTGGGCGGATGGGCTGAGCGGGGGCAGCCTGTTGGGACTGCGAGAGCTGAGGAGGCGCTGGTGGTGACCTTTCGTCCTCCACCAGCGGGCTGAATTCTGGGCGAGTGGTCTGAGCGGGGGCAGCCTTTTGAGAATGAGAGAGCTGAAGAGGTGCTGCCCTTTGGGACTGAGAGGGCTGAGGAGGCGCTGGTGCTGAAGGCATAGCCCGAAGCCTATAGTGGATGACCATGACACGTGTGTAGTCTTCGATGGCCTCATCGTGATTATCCGTATAATACTGTTCCTGCTCGCTGGTGAGGTCAGCCGAGTCGAGGATCTCATAGAAGACAGCGTCTAACCTCTGCTTATAAGCCTTTAGTTTAGTGAACCGACTATAAAACTCATCTGGTGTGACCGTGGGTTCGGGGCCGACAAGGTCTTCTGCCATCTCCAGCAAGGCAGTTATCGCCTTTGAGGCCTCCTGGTAGAGGATGGCCTGTGCAGTGGTGGGCATTATTTAAAGGAAGTGCTGATTAAAGTTAATGAGAAAAATTAAATAAAAGAATTATTGTGTGTGACTAGAAATAAGGATCAACCTGTATGTCGACACACCCTGTATGAGTATTATGTAATGAGTTGAGAGAGAAAAGAATTAATAACTGTACATTTATAATAAAATTTAAACCAAACTACAAGTTGGAATATGTGCCTTATTTATTTAAATTGGGCTTTAGTAACTGAACCCTAAGAGAAGTTGTGAAAGTTACTTTATGTTTACCAAGAAACTCAGTCAATATTACAACAATTGTTTGTATTAATTAAATTGTATTAATTATTGTATATAAATGTGAACATATGATGTAATAACCCAAATGGTTTCAACTTCTTATATATTTACCCGTTGGAGGGTTTTTCTTTGAATCTTATTTCAAAATAAAGTATATTTTAAATGTCAACAAAACACTATTGTTGTATTTATGTTGCATTTGATGGGCCGAATTGAAAGTGAACAAAGAAACACAATTTATAAAGTTGACCGAAGTCGGTTATACATATTCCACTGTTATAACCTAAATTTTGTGAATTATGAGCAGAAATTATGTATTAATGTAATAGGGAACCTTTAGTTATATACTTTAACAAGTTTATGATGACTTGGGCCGACTTGGACAATTAATTCAAAATTTATATTATATATTTTTAGTTACCTATAGGGTAGATTCGTATAAGTAATTTTATGTGAATAAAACCTTGTTTGAAGGTTCAAGTATATAAAATGGGCTGAAAGTAATGCTTATTATAAACAGATGAACTAATATTAACCTCTGATATGGGTTTCTTAACTGTTATAATAAATAGATTCCAAAGGTTATGACAATTTTTAAATGTGGGTGAGTTGAAATTGTTATAAAAATTATTTATTACAATTTGGAAGGTATGTGAAAGATGTGTAAATATACTAAAATGTACTATTTAAGGGCTTAGGAGCTGAGAAGAGCTGAAAGTGGACTGTATGAGGGATGGGAGGGCTGGTTCAAATCCGGTTTCGATAGGACCAAAATGTACTGGCCACACCTTGACGGTGCAGACAGTACAGCAACGTTTGAGGTTAAGGGAGAAGTAGGGTTGTGGTACTTACGGGAAGGTGAGCGGATGGTGCGAGCTGGTTGCAGGATCTGCCTTGGGTCGCCGGCTTCGTGGTAGTGAATGCACTTTGTGATTGGCACTGTAACTGTTCTATTGTCTCGAGCTGATTAGGGTTGTTTTGACCGTCTGTACACCTCACACACAGTTTTAGTTGGAGCAGATTATGGTTTTATGGGTTTTTATGAAGCGCGCCAGCGCACGCGCCGCCGGTCAATCCCGTTATTCGTCTGAAGTTTTTTACACACCCACGTCAAACGTCACTTCTGTCAGCTTTACGAGCGTTCAGAAACGTCAGGCCATTTTGGCGTGAACAGTCATCATAAGTGTCTGGGTCTTAAACATTTAAACTTAAACTTAACAAGACCACGAGTTTGGGGCTGGTTACCCTGTCCATGGGTCTTAAACCTCTCTCAACAAGACCACGAGTTTTGGGCTGGTTACCCTGTCCATGGGTCTTAAACCTCTCACATCAAGACCACGAGTTTGGGGCTGGTTACCCTGTCCATGGGTCTTAAACCTCTCACATCACGAGTTTGGGGCTGGTTACCCTGTCCATGGGTCTTAAACCTCTCAACAAGACCACGAGTTTGGGGCTGGTTACCCTGTCCATGGGTCTTAAACCTCTCTCAACAAGACCACGAGTTTGGGGCTGGTTACCCTGTCCATGGGTCTTAAACCTCTCTCAACAAGACCACGAGTTTGGGGCTGGTTACCCTGTCCATGGGTCTTAAACCTCTCTCAACAAGACCACGAGTTTGGGGCTGGTTACCCTGTCCATGGGTCTTAAACCTCTCAACAAGACCACGAGTTTGGGGCTGGTTACCCTGTCCATGGGTCTTAAACCTCTCTCATCAAGACCACGAGTTTGGGGCTGGTTACCCTGTCCATGGGTCTTAAACCTCTCAACAAGACCACGAGTTTGGGGCTGGTTACCCTGTCCATGGGTCTTAAACCTCTCTTATCAAGACCACGAGTTTGGGGCTGGTTACCCTGTCCATGGGTCTTAAACCTCTCAACAAGACCACGAGTTTGGGGCTGGTTACCCTGTCCATGGGTCTTAAACCTCTCTCATCAAGACCACGAGTTTGGGGCTGGTTACCCTGTCCATGGGTCTTAAACCTCAACAAGACCACGAGTTTGGGGCTGGTTACCCTGTCCATGGGTCCATTCCAATATACATACCTCGTGCTCTCCACCATCCGCCATACATTGCACCACACCTCACGCACACGGTGAACAGGCGGAAGGTTGCATCTCGCGCACACGGAGAACAGACCGCAGGTCCGCTTATCACTGAGCGGCATGCAGGACGCAAGTCCGCACCTCACGATACAGCGAGTAGGCCGCAAGTCTGCGCCTCACCAGGCAGCAGCAGATACCAGGTCACAGCCCGGGCTCGGCTCGCGTAGACTGCACCTTGCACAGTGATGAGGCTCTCTCAACGCATAGTTGTCATCTAAGGAAAGCATGAAACATTGCATTAGTTTTGAATACGGTATTACTTTAACGTCACCAATATGCTTCATTATCGTCATGAATAATCACAGAGCTTTTAGAAGGCGATACTAGCAAGCAAAGCTTTTAGGATATTTAAAAATAACAGTGCCCTCAGTATGTAAGCAGTGATACCGTCAAGAATGTTACTAACTTTCGCATATCTCTCAGGACGCAAGACCCGGAGGATGTCAGAAAATGTTACAGAAGTCTCACGGTGTTCCCAATAATCGCAAAGCTCTTAGGATATGATACCGGGTCACCAATTTTGGTTATGTCTGCAGCTTGACGATTGGCGTCAAGCAAACCCGAAACATGTCCAAGTATGCCCACGCAGTGAATTCGAGTTCAGACTAATTGCCCTCAAAGTCATTTTATGGACCAGGGCTTGTCCGACAGGTGTCGTTCAATCACTTACTGAAATAGGCCACCGTCTGCTCATAGTCGATCGTCTCGAGTCTGTAGTTAAACCTTACCATTTTAACCTTTTTACCTTTCTGCTACGGCGGCCAGTCCCAATGGTGACCAACCAAAAACAGTAGACACTACAGCACGCAAGTACTTGTCTAACACAGGTACGCCTTTGGTTCGATGAGACGGTCACCCAACATGACCCGAAAGAGACCAGGCGTAGGACCGTCGACTCTTTGTACTCATTCGAGTCACGGAGCGTTGACCACAACTTTTAAACTTCGGGCCGTGACAAGCATATCTATAATTGAAAGTACACAGTATTATTAGTTATTGTTTATTCAACCCAGAAATCGAACCTATATTGAACAGTAGTCGCATACACTAACTGTCGGCCAAACAAAGCAGTCGAAACCATCACTAGTACTGACGTTTTAATAAGTACCTCTGTCAGGAAGAAAAAGATCACAATAACCTGAACTGGCTCGTGACGTGCTTATGAACATGTTATTAATCTTGATCCCATATGAATGTCACACCTTTACGATCAAGTTTGCTACAATGATTTTGTGTATGATCTTAAAATTTAACACCTGAAATAGCCAGTCAGGCACGAAGATTATCTTTCCGGAACACTAATTGGTACTCTCACAATGACTAGTGCTTAAACCTCGTTTTAGCTCGGTCTAACCTGACCATTAATCATTATTGTTTCACAAACAACATAACAAAGTTCATTTAATACCTGACACTAGTGAGGGTATTTAAAACCTTTCATAATGTTTCTATAACATCAAGAATAGCATGCTTAAGTAGACGTACTATTAAGATCGATAGACATGCAGTCTTTACCGGTATCAATGCTTTGCATTTCGATAAACATTAAAACAGAACTAACAAACGATATGTTTTGCTTTATCATAAGAGATCTTTCTTTAACATTTACAATTTGTTGTTGATGATGTGTAAAACCTATTAGATTACATTTAGAATATGAAGTTCTAGTTTGGAGTCCACTATAGAAGGTTCATAGAAGTTTCTTTACTTTTTTTTTTCTTTGAACCATAAATAACAAGTGAAGTGACTTTCGTACTACCTACTCTGAACTATTAAATAAATTTAACATCATAACTTTAGAATTTAAACATTTACCACTATATTAAAACGCTTCATAGATTTTACAATACCAGTTGACTAATGCAATCACCAGTAAATAATGTGACATAGTACATCTACCGGCGGATGATAAGAGTTCCTCAAGCTGTTTTAAATAGGCTCCGTCAGGACTAGCTCTGCTGTCCACGCACCCTATCGCCATATTGTGAATAGTTACAACACACATATTTAGGCCCTAGATATATAAGAACTGCCCATTCATTGAATTATCAAAATAAAAAACTTTTCATCTATTTATAATCGGACAAGTATCTATCTTTCGTTCCCAAAAATAAAGATAAATGAATTAATGTATGTGGGTATTATGTCTTGTCACACTTACTGTGTCGGTTTAACTTCGCATGATTTTAAATCGATAAAAAGTTACTTTGCCTTCTAAATAACAGGTTCGATTTGCATTAGGCAGCCACTACAACTGTTATTAATTCATCATCCATTCGTTAAAAAAATGTATAACCATAGTAAATAACGCCTGGTTTATTATGCACAGGTGGGGTGGATACAAAAATTCGAAAAGTTTTAATCTCGTTTAAACATTTGCAATAACAAACGGTATAAGTTAATTGTTAAAATTCAATTAACTAAGATCATTACTTATGCTCTTTCGTTAAACCACAACTTTGCATCAGCTATTAGGCATTTTCAACTGTGTTCAACATTCAAACTGTGTGAAATAGCTAGCTATAAGTGTACTATTGTGAGGAGAAATAAATAAATTATTATTATTATTATTTTCCGATGATACACCCCGAGCAGTCGCGATATTTTTATCACTAAATAGCGCACACGATTTACATTCGTACACTACATATCAAAATTATGTGAAAATAAATCACAACTCAACATGTAAATATGATTGATCTTACCAGTACAGCGTCAAATACAACTCACAAGTTTTTCATAACTGAAGCTTCCAACCTTCTCCCATAACCGTATCGGCACTGGTTGACCACATCACGGATGCAGTTTCCATCGCTTAGCACAATGTTTACTATCTGAAAAGAAAGCATTATAAACACGAACAAACCGAAACGTGAAGTACAAGTACCCTCATTATTTTATTAAAATAATCGTTTTAAAACCGTTTGTAATTGTCACTAAAAACCAAATATAGAAGTCGTCACTTCCTTTACGATTTTTATATTTGCTATGTTTTGACTTTGTTTTGATTTTTTACTTTGATTTAGTTTTGATTTTTGACTGATTTAGAGCGGATAAGAATATCACAAAAGTCGGATTCCCTTATTAAAAATCACAACGAACACTGAATTTCGATAGCGTTCAAATGAGCACTAATAGTATGCAATGCCTTTTTTTTCTAACGAACGATCGCGTTTATCGTTCCCGGGACCTCTGCGGCGAATCACTGCGTATATTCACTTTGGTTCTATATGACAGCGCGATCTATTGTGCATTTGTCAATGCTCTCTATCGTGAGACACACTTAGATAATGAAGTACAGGCAATGAAAATATCTAACTAAATGTCGGTAGTTGATCGTTTCCCAAATATTGAAAATTAATAATTTGTGAACGTAGATCGATCCAACTTCTGATGTTAGAGTCCAGAAGTGAATAATAATAAAAATAATTATAATTCTAAACAATTTACTTTGATTCTAAACAATTTATTCCATTAATTACAAAATAATCTTAGAAATGCAATTAGACAAACAACCGTTAATTAAGTAACGAATCTAAACAAATTACAGTTAGTTATACAGCAAGGTCGGTCACATAGGGCTGTACTAGCTGTTATGCCGGCTGTACACATGGGGCCAAGGTGTTGGGCCAATGTGTTGGGCAAAAATGATGGAAACCAAGATTCCTGTTCACACATTGGCTTACTGCTCATTCTGCATTGGCGCTTCAAAGATGGACGTAGAAGTTCTTGCAGCCGCGGCAATTTATTTATACAGTGCGTTTAATTATTACGTACATGTGCACCAAAGTAGAGCGACTAAAAAGAAATGGCGCAAAAGAAGGTGGTGGATGGTGACTATTCATCGGAATAGAACGAGGTATATATATGTGTTATTAGTTATTATTGATTTACAGGCTGATAATAATTTTGCAAAAAGTAGGAGGTCAGTGTCACATTTACAATAGGTAACTTTCTCTATGGAGTCCATGTATGTACCACATAGAAAAATTAAACAAAATTAAAAAAAAAACGATACTGTCTCCGCTGACGAGTAACAACGAACTGAACAAGACACCAACGTGTGAACGCTGTTTGCGGAGCGCGCCAAGATCCTTTGATGTGTGCACTAAAAACCGACACTATTCGGATGGCCTGCCAATGTTGGCGCCAACTAGACCAATTAAGCCAACATACCGCCAAGTAGGTCTCTACACGTTGGCCCAACACCTTGGCCCCATGTGTACAGCCGGCTTTAGACAGCTTTCCTCGCACCCACCGCAATTCAGACAGTACTAACTTGTCAAAGACAGCTTTCCACGTCTGTTAACAGAGTAGTACTAATTGTCCAAAGACAATGATCCACACTCCGCGACGCATTCGTTAGAAATGCGTGCCGATACAACAGATCACTCCTATTTATAACCAAGCGCAGTGAAGTGATGGCGCCACAAAAATGACAACTACCGCCGTTGTGGCTTATAATACATATTTTACATTGTTTAATTCTTTCAGAACAAAAAGAAAATGAACATGTAAAATTGACCTCTGGGTATGACAATAATGTGTTTGAATGTGTGCTAATGGACTCAGATAGTCGGATTCCAATGATCTATACGCGTATTAAGGTTTTATTTGGCAAGAAACCTTTAAGAAATACTACGACTACCACCAGCAGTACCACTGTTCCGACGGGTAAGTTAATTTGCAGCCAAAGTTTCTGGTATGAGTGATGAAAGGAAATCACTTGAGATTTTCGTATCGATGATTTTATTCTTGTTAGTTATTTATTTATTAAGACATCCTGCAAAACATAATGCCACAGGCGTTAAAATAATAGTTAGTAGAACATTGCTGATTTCAGCACGAATGGGCCGGCTCGACCGATTCGACAGCGGAGACATTACGTGTTGGAGTGCGCGAACAACCCTTCTCCCGAAAAACCAGCGTTGTGGTTCGCTCAGCTGGAAGCGCAGATCGTACTGTAGTATGCTCGGAAGGTAGCAGTGAAATAAAATTTCTTCTATATATTTTCACGTCGTACACCGTTTAATAGGCAATAAGATAGGACAATACAATTAGAAAAGGAAACTAGTAACAGCACAAGAGTTTGTAAGAAGAACTAAATAGCAAAGATTTGAAGTTAATTTTTACAGAGATTGTACGTAAATATTCAGAGCGATTTTTTGTCGAATACGTTCGCGCATGCGTTAGTCGTCGGATAGCTGTGTCGACTGGCCTCCGCGACCGAGCGACAGCAATTTTAATTGTGTTTAGTCACCGGGCGCCGCGGGGCTCGCGCGGGCGCAGGCGGCGCGGTACAGCGGTGCGCGTAGCTCGACGAGACGCCACAGCACTATCGAACATCAAAACGGATGAAACCAAATTCTACGCGGCCGAGGTGGAAGATATTATTAGCTACCCTCCAGACAGCGGCAAATATGAAAAGCTGAAAGGGGGCTTATAAAGAGGTTATCGGCTTCTAGAGAGAAGAAAGTGAAGCAGCTGCTCATGCACGAGGAGTTGGGTGACCGGAAACTTTACCAATTTTTTGTTACCTGCTCAACCTCGCTGGTTCAGGTGTTCTCGAAGAGTTCCTGCGGACGATATGTACTAGCCGCCTACCTGCAAACACACAGGCGATCATAGCATCGCAGTCTAAACAAGATCTGGCTGAGCTAGCTGAACTAGCAGACCGGATACATGACGTCGTCGGATTCCAGATGGTATCAACATCTGCCATCAATACTTCTCCATCGTCAAGCAGTTCAAGGTCAGTCAAGCATGCATTCCGAGATCGCCGCTCTGCTTGGCCAGAGCCAAGCAGATGGATAAGCTGGCTGATAAGATGGAGCGATTGTCTCGATTGCGCGAGTGCTGGTCGCTTATTCGAACGATAGAAGGTCGTAGGTGCAGTTTTTGGTCGACACTGGTCTCTATGCCTACCCACGTACGGCAATAAATAAGCGACTTAATGAAAATAATTTCAAACTATGTGTGGCAAACGGCACACCGATAACAACACATGGTTTTATCACTGTGTCGTGAAACCTAGCATTGCGCCGTGACTTCACTTGATTTATTGTCGCCGACGTTACAAGGGCTATTTAATATAGGCGTGGATTTTTTTATCTTTTTACAATTTGGTTGTTGATTGCAGGTAGTGCATCACATCACTTGTAAAGTTTTTTGTTCTGCATAATTAATTAAGTTTAATTAGATTGCATATATATTTGTGCGCCTGTATGTCACTTACCAGTTGCTAAACCACTTGGATTCTATAACAATTCTTTCTTTATACTAACCAGCTCTCATAAGTCACAATCACTGTTGCGAAATGCCCACTACACAGGCTATCAATGACCTAACCAGCACTTTCAACAGGATAATGGAAGAATTTGAGGCTCAGCTTTCTAAAGCATCTAGCCCTTCGACAAGCATGGCAAGTTTATCCACTGAATTTGGTGCATTCAGAATCTTCATCACTCAGGCTTTACAACTGCTACAGCAGCAAGTGGAGGCACTGTTGAAAACTGTTGATGGGATTGAGATGCAAAGGTGATTGCATGGTGTTCCTTCTTGTGCTGAGCAGTCAAAGCTGCAACTCACTACCAGCTCACGTGTTTCTTTCCCACTATGATCCTGGGTCCTTTAAGCGGGGCGTGAAAAAGCATCTCACTAAGCCGCCATAGTGTGGGCCGCCATATTTTACTGTCTGCAATTGTAGCAATGATGTGTGGTTTCCCCCACTCTTGGATTGTGCTCATGCTTTCCATCAGGCAAGGTAGAGTCACTTTGGTAGGCAAAATAAAAAAAAAGTGTCGCAGAGGTCAACCAAGATAATGTTGGTGAAAGCAAGCAAGCAGGCAAGCACCACGGTCACTCCGTTATCTCCACCAGGTGCACCTGAATATATCAGTTGGTAGCCAGTCCCAATAAACCGGGATCTACTGCCCTTCCACCGAATCTCCTGCACGCTGAACGCTACGGCTACCCTCCGCCTGGAGAGTACATCGACTAACTCTAATATTTTTTAGGGTTCCGAAGTTCATGACTCGGAACCCTTGTAGTTTCGTCATGTCCGTCTGTACGTCCATCCTCGATTTAGTTAGAAACGGTTAGTGCTAGAAAAATGAAACTTTGCATGGATATGTTTTTTTATCATATCGACAAAGTGCTAGAATAAAATAATTAAAAAACATTTTTCTTTGGGGTACCTCCCCTACAAGTAAAGTGGGGATGATTTTTTTTCTCGCAGCAACCCCATCGTGTGGGATATCATTAGATAGGCTCTTTAAAAACTTTTAAAAACATCGATCTAGGTATCCGCTTACGAGACATTCAACTTCAAAGGATTTTTTTATTGTAAAAGCATGTCGTCCCCACCTCTAAAAGCTAAACGGCTGGCTCAAAAAATCTGGAAAATTTCATGATAGTAGACCATTTGATGAACTTTAAAGGAATATTATAACCGATGAGATGACTCGATTAGTTCAGGATCTATAGAGGCCTAACTAGTGGGTGGGTGACTAAGGAACTCTATTATATGCGTGGCCTGACACGCATTTGGCCGATTTTTAGGGTTCCGAAGTTTATGACTTTGAACCCTTATAAATTTGTCATGTCCGTCCGTCCGTCCGTCCGTCCTCGACTTACCGTCCAAACGATAAGTGCTAGAAAAAATGAAACTTTGCATAAATATGTATTGTACTTACGTCGACAAAGTGCTACAATAAAATTATGAAAAATATTTTTATTTGGGGTACCTCCCCTACAAGTGGGAATGTTTTTTTTTTCGCGGCTACCCCATCATGAGGGTTATCATTAGATAGGTCTTTTAAAAACAATTAAGGGTTTTTAAGACAATTTTTTGATTTAGGTATACGTTTGCGAGAAATTTCACTTTAAAGGCCACTTTTTTGTAAAAACAGGGTGTCCCCCGCCTCTAAAAGCTAAACCGCAGGCTTAAAAAATCTGGAAAAATTTGTGATAGTGGTCCATATAATGAACTTTAAAGGAGAACTATAACAGATTAGATGACTCGATTAGTTCAGGAGTTATAGAGGCCTAACTAGTAAATTGTACTTAGTTGGAAAACTTCATTAAAAATTAAAGCATTAGTAAACACGATAATTATCCATTGGATACAATTTTAAATCTACCTACCATTATAGGTGACTAAGGAACTCTATTCTATGCGTGACCTGACACGCATTTGGCCGATTTTTAATTAATGAGCCTGCCAAAGTGACTCTACTCTGTCTGATGGAAAGTTTGCCATGGTTTATGAGTATAATGAGACTCAAGGTGGTATAATAGTCTCTTGGAGCCATGCTTATGAATTGATTACTGGTTTCTTATTCTAACCTTACTTACTAAGGTGTGAATATGGAATTGATATATTTTGGTCTTACAGCTACAATATATATATTCTAAACCTATCACTACAATGCTTGTGATCTCGACTTCATCTCAACAAGATAAAGAGTGTCTGAGTACTACGTGATCGATAACTGAATAATGCTGAGATAGCTGTACATGCTTATCTGTTGTATAAATTCTAATGTTAAGAATGTTATGGTCTCGGTGTTCATAGGTGGACAAATAAAATGTGGACTGTATTTTCGCTGGTTTAATGCGTTACAAGTTATAACAGCGGCACAAGCAGTGACCTAATATATACAAGGTAAGATGGCGAGTGAACTTAGCACGACGTAGTGGGAGCCGCTGCGCCCGCACCTCCCGCTTCTCCTCGTCCCCCCGTCACCTGCACCGCTCGCCGCTCGCTAGTGGTTCAGCTGGTTGAGACCGGCCCACGGCGATGTCGAGAGAACCAAGGTTCGATTCTCGACACTAATAATTACTTTAAACATTATATGACGCAGGAATAGAAAGCATTAGTAGAATCTAAGAGTGGTATCTACCATACTCATTGCGAATGCAGGTAATGTAGCACGGTGAGCCACACATTGCGACGTCAGTCATCGATCACGATCAGTGTTTCATTTCAATCTATTTACGCTTCTACCCGTTTTGTAATAAAGTCTAAATTTAGTTTCAGGTCCTGATGATTCATCGAATTCTAACGTAATTGTGATCATAAGCTGCTCCGTGGCTGTGTTGGTCAGTATCTTCGGAATTACTATCGCTTGTTCTTTGTGCAAAAAGCGAACGGACACTGGTGATACCCAGGTAAATATCATAGTAATATTAATTGTTTCTACATCGCAACTCTCCCTACTTAATATTATAAATGTGAAAGTAACTCTATCTGTCTGTTACGTTATCACGTCTAAGCCGCTGAACCGATATTGATGAATTTTGGTATATAGATAGATGGAACCTTGGAAAAGGACATAGGCTACTTTTTTCTTCGATAACCGATATACACTTGGGCCGACACTACTGGGGAATCATACAGTATTCTGGTATATTCTGATTAACTGATGTTCAGGTTAAACCAGTTGAAATAGTAGCCGACCCCAAATACACTTGGGAATAATAATAGCTAGAAGGAAGATGATGATCATATCGAGAAAATTCCAGAAGTAGATGATTCTGGTAACAAAACACTTATTACAAAGGTTGAATATCGTTTATTTTAATTTCAGAATGCTACTTCAAGTAACCAACACCAATCGCGTCCATTACCAGAAGTTCCGGAAAGACAACCACTCGATAATTACGACTACGTCTATTCGTGGATTGATCACGAAAATCGCCAACCGGATGAAACCCGCAATGAAAACTCCAGTCAACAGAACACACTATATTATTGGGCAAATCAATGATAGAGATTGATATTTGTAAATAAGCGCCATCTGTAAACAGTTTCATTTTTGTACCGGTAATCTCTTCCTTTTTTTTTTATATTTAGCCATCCAAAGTGACTCTACCCTGCCTGTGAGAACTGTACTCCACGCAGGAACGAACTTGGGTCTTGTAGGGAAGACACAGCTGCTCCGGCGCGAAGACCGTCTTACCTTGTTAAGCACACCTAGCTTCCACGAGGCCGCCTTGGTGACGCTCTCAATGTACTCCCGTCGGTTGAGATCCCGGCAAATATCCATGCCCAGGAAACCGAGCTTGTCCTGTAGTGGCAGTCGAAAGTCGTTCTGAAAAGTAGGGAGCGGAAGGAATGGAGCCTTTTTTGTAGTGAGCGCGCACACCTGTGTTTTCTTGACGTTGAACTCGACCAAATTCTCATCACCCTATTGAGAAATACGGCTCAGAACCAGGTCGAGCTCAGCGACAAGCTCTCTTCGCTTTTCCTCAATATCCGCCGTCTTAGCAGTAGGGTTTCCGAAATATCGACCATGAACTGTGCTGTCGTCTGCATAGCAATGTATGTTGCCGAGGGCTAACATGTCATTGATATGTATAATTATATAACCTTCGAATATCAGCGGATACCTACGCTCTGCGGATATCCGAAACATCGCGCACATCACTAGTTTGCATTTAGTGAGTTAGGTTGGCACTTAATGGTATTGTTACCTTATTTAAGTTTTTTTTTTCAAAAATATCTTTTTCTTTTGATACGTATTTAGCATGTAAGTAAAAATAAGGTTTGTGTTGTAAGTCGATAATTAATTAAACACATGACATGTAGGTATTTGTAATTTAATTTCCTTGTAAGTGGTATATGTTTCATTTGTTGGCCTTCCATGAAAATAAAGTAACTGAAGTAAAATAGTGTGTAAAGCTTTTTATTTTACTACTTTTTCCAGTGCTTATGTTTTGCCGTTAAATCAAAGTGTAGCAGTCACGGGTTCGATCCCCGTATGAAAAACCAGTCGTGTGTTGAGCAAACAAATTTGTTCTACACATAACTCCAAAACATATAGTAGACAAGTTGACTCGACCGCTACAACAAGGCACAGGCGATGACCGCGCGACGAAGTTTAAAATATTGTTGGGTACATTCGGGCAATTCTACCCGCGACCTTTCAATATATTAGTTATTAGTGTCGGGTGCAAAATACCTGTGTATATACCCGTGTGATTTAATTATAAAACTCACTCGTCTTAGAATTGTATCATAATAATTGTAAATAATATACGGTATCGAAATATTTGACCGCGTTCGTTATTTGTCACATTTTACCCGCACAACAATTATTGTTAGTGGTTTTGGGTTAAAATAAACCTCGAAACTTCAGTTCGCTTTGTCAAATATAAGTGCTGACAGCACTAAGTTCTACTACGTGTTGGCGCAACTGGAACCTCAGCATGCAGCGGAGGTGAGAGATTTGATAGTTTCCCCACCAGCCGCAGACAAGTACGCCACCATAAAGGTCGAGCTGATAAGTCGTCTCTCAGCTTCACAGGAGCGTAAAATCAAACAACTCCTGATGCTCGAGGAGATAGGCGACCGGAAGCCAACACAGTTTCTTCGGCACCTGCAACATCTAGCGGGAGCAAACGTCCCTTCAGATTTTATCCGGACAATCTGGGCAAGTAGGTTACCAACCCATCTACAGACCTGCATCGTTGCCCAGCAGTCAAAGATGCCGCTGGAAGACTTGGCTGAACTCGCCGACCGAGTCAATGATGTCGTTCCAGTAACTGCGCAATTAAGTGGTCAAGTAACCGGGAAAGTAGCTGGAATGTCAACATCCACTACGAATACAAATACGGCCATTGAGATCCTAACACGGACAGTAGCGGAGCTCAGTCGTAAAATAGAGACGATGAGTATGGAACCGCACAGACGTTCACGATCACGTTCCAGAAACTCACACAGAAGTCGCTCTCGCTCAAGTTCACGACCATGGAGACATCCGCACTGCTGGTACCATTACCGATTCCGCGAGAAAGCGCGCAAATGTACACAACCTTGTACCTACGAGAAGGCAACAAATGCGGTAAACTACCAAGGCAGCCATTAGTGGCGGCAAACGACTGCCTAGCAACTACAAGTCGCCTGTTCATCACGGATCGCGTAACAAAGGTACAATACCTAATAGACACGGGTTCAGACCTGTGCGTGTTTCCGCGATCCGCTGTTCGGGAACTACGAAACAAGACGCTGTATGAGTTGTTCTCAGCGAATGGGTCAGTAATACCTACATATGGTTACCTGCCCCTTACCTTAGAGTTAGGGCTACGCCGCGCCTTCACCTGGCGCTTTATCGTTGCTGACGTCACAAAACTGATCATCGGCATCGACTTTCTTGGTTATTACAACCTGCTTGTCGATTGCCGCAATCAACGTTTAATTGATGGCCTAACAATCTTGACAGTCTCAACTAGGTGTCAAGCTTCCACAGAGGCGATTTCATCGGTACGTACCACTGCTGGTACTTCCACTTATCGACAGCTGCTAAGAGAGTACCCTGACGTCACTCGACCTACCGGTAAGCCCCAAATAGTGAAGCACTCGACTGTACACCACATACGCACAACCCCGGGTCCACCGGTAGTCAGCCGTCCTCGTCGACTGGGTCCAGAACGCCTGAAGATTGCAAAGACAGAATTTGAGGAGATATTACAGAATGGTACAGCAAAAAGATCAGACATCCCTTGGTCTTCGCCGCTGCATTTAACCCGCAAGAAAAACGACGGTTGGCGTTCCTGCGGAGACTACAGAGCTTTAAACGCCCGTACCATATCGGATAGGTATCCTGTTAGACACCTGCAGGACTTCACGCATCAGCTAGCAGGTAGTACTGTCTTCTCCACCATCGATTTGGTGCACGCCTACAACCAAATACCAGTTTTTGAAGAGGACATACCCAAAACAGCGATCACCACACCCTTCGGGCTTTATGAATTCCCGTTCATGACGTTCGGACTTCGTAATGCTGCTAAATACCTTCGAACGTTTCATGGACGAGGTTCTTCGAGGTCTGGATTTCTGTTTTGGATACTTGGACGACATCCTCATTCATAGTCAAGACACCTTTCAACATCAAAAGCACCTCAAACAACTCTTCGAAAGACTGGCAAGATTCGGTGTCCTCATAAACACTAACAAATGTGTATTTGGACAACCAGAGATAGACTTTATTGGCTTTAGAGTAACAGGAGCAGGAATCAAAACTCTAGATGTAAAGACGTAGCTCGTAAGAATGTCAAGGAACTCAGACGCTTCTTGGCAAGTTGAACTTTTACCGACGCTTCATTCCCAATGCTGCTTCCATTCAAGCCCCTCTCAACGCGTTGCTTTCCGGTCCTAAAACTAAAGGCACACAACCGATTGAACTGACACCTATTCTTCTGGAAGCCTTCAACCGCTGTAAGACTAGCCTTGCAGAAGCAACACTCCTGACACACCCTGACTCGCAAGCAGAGCTTGCAATCCAGACTGATGCTTCGGACTCTGCGATTGGAGCGGTGTTACTACAGCGAAAGGGCGAGGTATGGCCACCACTCGCGTTCTTCTCAAGGAAGTAAAGCCCAAGCCAGAAGAAGTATAGTCCTTACGATCGCGAACTGAAGTTGAAGCCCGGACATTCGCGATGCTAACAGACCACAAGCCTTTGACCTTTGCGTTTACAACGAACCGATAGAACTGCTCACCACGTCAATTCCGGTACCTCGACTTCATCAGCCAGTTCTCCACGGACATCAAATTCATAGCCGGGAAGGACAACGTCGTAGCTGACACTCTTTTACGCATCAACCAAATTTCTATGCCCCTAAATTACCAGTCTCTGGCCCGAGAACAAGACACTGATGCCGAATTACAAGACCTGTTGAAGACCGGTTCAACACTGAAACTCGAAAAGGCTAAAACATCAGAGTCAGAGCTATAGGTATACTGCGATGTCTCCTATCCAACGCCACGCCAGTATGTCATGCCATCGTTTCGCAGACAGGTATTTGACGCACTTCACAATTTAAGCCACCCAGGAGCGAAGGCTATTGTCAAAGTGGTAATGCAACGCTTTGTCTGGCCGGGTGTGAGGAGAGACTGTCGACGATGAGCTAAAGAGTATCAGCATTGTCAGCGTTCCAAAATATCCAGACATACATCTGCACCTCTTGGAACATTCGAGCCACCATCAGCACGCTTTCGTCATATCCACATTGACTTGATAGGTCCACTAACATTATGATCTGGTTACAGGTACTGCCTCACGATTGTCGACCGATTCACACGTTGGCCTGAGGCGTACCCACTTCAGGAGATAACCGCCAATACCTGTGTCTGCCCTTGTGGAAGGGTGGACCTCACGCTTCGGATGTCTTGAGCACATCACCACTGACCGCGGTAGACAGTTCCTTTCGCACACCTTCAAGGAGCTCATCACATATGGCAACACCAGCCAGCAGCGTAAAGAAGTGATTTTATTCGTTTAATTCTGTCCAGTGAGTTTTAAATCGTTTTGAATATCAAATTAACGATAAATATGAAGATTACGTGTTATTACTATTATACAATTGTTATCCGAGTGAAATATTTAATATAAGTGTGAAAAATGTAATATAAAAAACAGTGCCAATATTTAACTTTATATACAGGGTGTAACCAGACGACTTCCGAAAACGAAAGATGCAGCTTCAGCACCCCTAAACTAATTAAAAAAAACAAACAGTTGTCTTTAAAAAAAATTGTAGCCGGAAAAAACAATGTATCAAGATTTTTATTAATTTCCGAAGCCAGCAATGTATGCGCGCACTGAGTAGCTAGGTCAATGCCTTTCATAACTATTTAATTTAACTACCTACGCGTCGCGGCGTCGGTAAAGTTCCCTATTAACGAAAATACCTACCTAGTGACTTCACGATACTTACCTAATTCTGCGAGAGCCTCGGTCGACCCAGAAATGGCACAAACTGAGCTTATTTTATTATTTTTTCTTAAAATCTTATGCACTGTTTGATGCGATATTGTGGTTCCATGACCTCTAATTAACTTTGCCGTAGTTCGTGTTCCAACCCGAGAATTTCTCTCAACAAGAGCCAAGACCTGTTTGTCCACTCGAAGATCTACTTCTAGGCCTTCTCCATGCCTTTGGGATGTAATCCTCTCATTATTCAAACCTCTCTGATAGGCAGCCGTGATGACTAACCTATCACGGTAAATACGCAAAGCCCGTGATGCATTTACGCGGGCTACACCATAGCACATAATCATTTGGCCGTATTCCCTCGCACTAAACATTATAAATAATCACTATCACTGTTAAAATTTAAGTACCTATTCTAAAAATAACACAAATTCGGTGATAACTTATGAGAATAAAAAACGAAAAAATAAACAATTAACTTACTATACCTACTTAAAAAAAGGAAAATTACAACACAAAACTTTCGTGAAAGTCCCTTAAAAATTCCCATAAAAATCCCTTAAAAAAAATTATAATGCACCACGCAACTGTCCAGACTGTGCGAACATTGAAGACCGACTGGTCTAGTTCGTACCTATTTATAAAATTAGGGAATTAAAGTTCTTTAAAACACGCCGCCGATCTGACGTATCGATAGGTAAATGCTATGACGTGACATCGGAAACCCTTTGTCGCATAAACTCATAGATCACGCTTCTTTGATATTCGCCGACAAAGGCACACCAAACTTGCCGCTACAGTGCTTCGTCTTCTGTGTTTAGGTAAATTAATAGAAATTTCAAAGTAATTCAAAGTTTTACGGCTAGATGCATCCGTAGGTTTCCTGGACAAATTTCGCGTTTTGTATTGGAAATTTTGTATTTGTTTTCTATGGAATAGGGTTTAAACGAGCTGAAGTATGACCTGATGGTAAGCGATTACCGTCGCCAATGGATAACCGCAATACTATAGGCGGCACAAACAGCGCCAGCGCTGTTTCACACCGGTTTTCTGTGACGCCGTGGTATCACTCTGGTCGAACTGACTCATTCATGCCGAAGCGTGGCTCTCCCACGGTATGTAAGAACAGCGAATGTGAATAGATTGCCGAATCAGCATTGCTAATCAGAAAACTGTAGGCGTAGGCTCACGTCTAGGCTTAGGACTTCAGACGTACGGTGCTATGGGTTCGATTCCCGGCGCAAAATAAACTTGAATTTCATTGAAGACGATGAATGATTTCATTATACGAACGCAAAAAAATAACAAGTGCACAGGATACCATTATTATTTAAGCGTTGGTTGATAATCCATCAGAAAGTCAGATTAGAGAGTGATTTCGTTTAAAGTTTTAGTTAGTGTTAGGTACCTACTGCGGGCTGGACGCGCCCGCGCGCCCTAGCCGCGGTCATCGAACCGCGTGCGGTACTGTGTAATGACCCCCGGTCAACTGATTTTATTTAAAAATACATTGCAGTTTTATTGTTTTTATTTATTTTTTGGTTTTCTAAATGAGATAATTAGGTTGTCAGTGTCATATTATGTTGTACTATGTGTATGTAACCAGAAAAATACAAAAAAGAACTTAGATAAATTAACATATATTTTGCGTTTTTTTTTCGCTAAACCTATTCAGTATCATGGTCTGAATGCAACCATCAAGTTATCGATTTCAGTCTTTTTACACCCTGTATAACACAAGGACCTAACACACCAACGGAAGTGTTCTAACTTTCTGTAAAAGTATCCTACATTATCACATAAGCATTAATAATATAATTGTTAAAGCTACAGTGTCTTCAATAACAAGTGAAAAAAATTAAATCAGTTACGACGAAAAGTTTTAAAATTTTGAATTTTAATCAGTGACAGTCGCTATTATGTTGCCACCCATTGACGGCGCTGTCATTCTCGTTATCTGCTAACCATAGACAATTGAAACTCTTTGATACACTAACACAATTCCACTTTATTGATAACATGGAAAAATGTTAATGTTGCCAGAACTAAAAAATAGCATAAATATAACCGCATAAAAACGGGAAATTTAATTTATTCTGAAATTCTGACCTTTAATTTTCATTTATGATTTTGATATTGTAATAGACATAATAAGTAATAATAATAATATTATAATAGATAGATACTGTAATAAATGAAATATATTAATAAGTAAAAAAAAAACGAAATAGACTTCGCCCAACGATGGAAGACCTAGACAACGTAACTCGCAGAAGACCTGCAAAAAGGTGTAAGTCGCTTGAAAAAATCGATATGAGTATCTCCATTGACTCATCTTATTCAACTTATTCGGTTGAGTTTTTGAGCAGAAGATTGGACGTTTCTTCGCATATAACAGCTTTATGCCGCGACCAAATGGTGTCCGAAATGACAAAATTAAAAACAGACTTACTATCTACACAAAATGCATTAGAAAATGTCATTCTAGAAAATTAAGAACAAAAAAAACAAATTGATCAATTAACCCAGGAAATAGTAATATTGAAACAGATTTGCCGAAGTCCACGAACTACTTTACGCCAGTCAACTTTACGTGAAGCGACGTCTTACTGAATCGTTTAGAAGCTCTCCACTCGAGATGCCAGGCTCGCCTAGTGATGAAAAACTTCCCACCCACAGTCCTTCAGTAGTCACCTACCAAGTGGAAAGACAAAATTCACCACAAAACAAAACAACAAAACGAGAATGCAAAGAGAAAAGTGTCACAATATTAGTTTCCGATTCACAAAGCAGTCAATTATTCGATCGCTGTATAGAGATCCCTAGTGCCCAAGCCTCAGAAACACTAAATGAAACTGATAACCCACTTTTACATAAAGTGGTCTACAGTAAAACTGCTGCACCAAAAGTTATCATCTTAGGTGACCAACTGGTGCAAGGCTTTGCCAGTAAAATAAAGCAACAGAGAGATGCAAATAGATGGAATAATAAATATTCTGTTTTAGAAGTTTCAAAATCAAATGCAACCAGTTCACAAATATTTTACTAAAAACCTTGCACAGTCATGATATAGTGATATTGGGTATAGGAAGCAACGACAAAAACCCGTACAAATTTCTATCAGAATTGATTCCGGTCCATCACAAACTAAGAAACAATCAAGTATTTGTGTTAAACATTATTAATAATTCCTATTTAAATGTCAATTACTTAAACCGATATTTAAAACTATTTTTGCAAAACTTTCCTAATCGTAAGTTCATTGATACAACTGAGAACATATATAGACATAATAACTATAACTACATATCTAAGAATAGGTTGTATTATAAACTAAATATAGAAATTAAAAATATTAACCTAAAAAGAATTATGGACACAGCTAGTGCACAAATACATAATCGTAACTCATCGAGCTCAGACACCTGTTGCAATTTGCGTGTTAACAGAAAAGGTACAATCCCGTATTTTTTTAAGAGGCAAAAAAAGAACCATCACCAGTTAATAAATATTAATGACGTTACTATTCAGAATCCTCAAGAAGCTAATAAGTTGAATTTTTTTCGAAGTTAAACGTAAATTTACACTATTTCACCAAAACATTGCCGGGATCCTAAACAAGACGGATTTATTAGAAATAACTTTGAAAGAACTGCAAACAAAAGGTACAAATATTGATATAATGTGTTTCTCTGAAACTTTCATAAAAAGGGGATCGGAAAATAACCTAATATTAAAAAATTACAAAGCCTATCCTTAATTTAGTAACGCCTTTACTATATGATTTTGAATATTGTGCAATAGAAATCACACTTAAAGTATTTGTTGTTTGTATATACCGTACTCCAAATTCAAACTTTAATTTGTTTCTGGAAAATCTGCAGTATGTCTTGAAAACAATAACAAAACGAAATAAACATAACTTAATACTATGCGGGGATTGAAATGTAGATGTGTTAAAATGTAAAAACACTTAATAAAATCTTAAAAATATCTTAAACAACTACAATATTACTAATCATATCACTAAGCCCACTAGAAAGTCATCATGTATCGATCTCATCGCAAGCGACATACCTAATGTCCAGCTTCAGATACATATTCTTGCATTATCTGATCACGAGACCGGTCAGTCCATATCTTTCTCCTCGTCTATAGATACTGCAAAGTGTAGGAAACAATTTTGGTTTCAAATAAGAAGAGATTTGAGTCAATTCAACCTAGAAAAGTTTATATCGTGCATTTCATCTCTTTCCTTTTCAGACATATACGAGACTGATGACACTGATACAGCGTTCAATTACTTTCATGATACAGTGTTGCTTTTTTATAATATCTGTTTTCCCATCCGGAAAGTGAACATTAGAAATACACCGCTAAAAACTAAATGAATGACAAAGGGAATAAAGAGATGCTGTGCCAAGAAAAGAAATATGTACCTAAAATATAGACTATTTATTTCGAATAAAAATCAACACCTAAAGAATTATCGTAATTACGCTAAAATATTGAGACGATGCATATTAGATGCACAGAAAATTGATGACACTCGCTATATATACCAATCAAAGAATAAATGTAAAGCCGCCTGGAACATTATTAAAAATAATAGTACGGTTTTCGATAATAATCAGGAAATCACTTCTATTAAAATTGATCAGTGCACGTACACTGATGCTGACATAATTGCAATCAAATTCAATGACTTTTTTATTGACATGACGAACAAATCAAAAATCTCTAATTCTAAAAAAAAATTGATTATGAATATACGCGATTTGGGTACTCGGAATAGTTTTTCTTTGAAGTCGTTTTTTTGTTATTTTTTGACTACCTTCGCACCGCTAAAGTAAGTGGGGTGAGGATGGGGAACTACGAAATAAAAATAAAGAGGTCAGAGCTTGCAGACGAAAGGAAATCAGCGTGGCTCTACTATCTATGTAATATTATATTTATACCACTTCTATCAAATCACTAACATCCAACCATTGTCAATAAACATTATCCTGTTTTATAAAACTAAAAATAATTTTCCTGTACTACTAATAATTGTTATTTGTCCTTATTAATTTGTGGAATATATCTGTCAACATCATTATCATCAGAAGCCTTCATCAGTCCCCTGCTGGATTTAGACCTCTCCTTACCAAGTAGGTTTTGGTCACAGATCGCTCGGGTTATCTGTGAATTTCGTCTACCCTACCACGCTGGTCACGCAGGTTGGTATAAAGTTTGTTTCATGGTTTCCTCCTCTATGCAGTACTGCTCCCTCTATTCATTTCTCTATTCTCTTGTTTTATTGGCTAATGTCACTCAGTCACGTGATCATAACTAAATATTAGCTTCGGCTAATATTCTCTATTACAGAAAATGAAAAACGTTTGCAACTTGGCTAGGGGAGGAAAGTCCGCTGTTTTACGTCGATCTTTAAGTGGGAGGAGGTGAAACTTGTTACATAGCCGGAGATGATCCTTGGTATATTGCGGAACTTTTTGAGAGTATCATCAGACTATCGAGTCCATAGCTGGACATAGGCCTCTCCGTTTGTACGCCACTTGTTTCGATCCTCGGCTTCTCCATTCCAGCTCATTTATGATTTAACAAACTTCCTGTATGTAATTTAAAACAATCTACATGAATTATGGTTCCATAAAGTACATATTATCTGTCCACGGCTAGTATCTATTCTGTGTCCACACTCAGGTCGTACCTATATATTTTTACAACAGTGACATCTATTGGTTTTAGTAAAAACAACCACATAATTTAATTGTATGTAATTTTGAAACACTGCCATCTAGCGATATTATTAAGAAGAACTGAAAGTTTCTAAATGTCATGTTCTAAAAATTAATGAAACTAAAACATTCAATGACTGGCCTAGAGGGCGCTAGAAGCTAAAGTCTGGTTACAAAAATAAGTACATTACATAACTTAAATAATTTGAATTAGATATACTGCCTCGGTGGCGCAGTGGGAGCGTATGTGAATGCTGTTATTGAGGCCTCGGGTTCGATTCCCGGGTCAGACCAAAAGTTTGTGTGATCCGCAAAATTGCTTGCGGAGTTTGTGTGTTATATATATTAAGTATATATTTACAAAAAAAAATATGTCTATGTATTGATATCAGTTGTCTAGTACCCATAAAACAAGCTCTGCTTAGTTTGGGATTAGATGGCGTTGTGTGTAAGATGTCCGAAATATTTATTTATTACCTATTTATTTATATGGTGTGCTTGTTCAGACAATTTATTACGGTCGGATTGGATTGGTAACTAAAATATACTTTGCAAATACATTAATACAAAAACATTTTAAATAAAAAAGTAATAACTAAAATCCAACTAAGACAAAAAACTACGCTGAAAAAGTATGGAACAAGATTTTCAGGACTGGATTATAAAAGAAAAGTAAAAACGGAATAAATAAGAACCTATCGCGTCGTGTCCATCTTGCTGTGAAATAGAACGACGTATAAAAGTATAATATGTTAAAATAATATTGAATTCAGTTTACAAATTGTATTCGCTTATAAGGTTTATAGGCCTCTGCAGTTGCGCAGAAGAGATGTCGCCTCAATGGCACTCCTTTATCGGCTTTACCATGGAGTGGGTTCTGCTTTTCCGACTGGTCCACTTGTCACGTGCTGGCCTTGGAAGTCACCATTTCAGAGGGAAAACGAATTAGATCTGAACGGTTCAGCTCTTCCTTCCATAGCCCAGCAGTCAAAAACTGGTACTCACTATCAGCTCAAGGGTTGCCCCCCACTATGATCCCGAGTCCTTTCGCTGTTAGTACACCTACGCGTTCGTAAGCGGCAGCGAAACAACGAAAAAACTGTCAGTAGTATGGCAGAATTTCGCATACGCTACGTCTCACTCTAGCAGTAGGCTACATGAAATAGTTGCGTCCTTGTCGGTATTTCGCAAGGAACTGCGAAATCGTCGTTACACAGACGCAGATGTTTCGCTAGTGGTGTTTCGCATCGCAAGGTGTTCGCATGCGTTCTGTCGTTGAGGACAGATTTTCGTACCATGGGAGCCGAAAATATTGAACTATTTTTCTTTGCGAAAAAACTGCTATGTACTAACGTTCCGCAGATATTTCGCTACCGCAGTAGTTTCGCAGTGATTCGCTAAATGGTCCAGATGTCCTAATAACAGCAATACCTAAACCTCTTCCATCTCAAGCGCAGAGTGGTACACCGTGTGGTTTTAGTCGGTTCGATTCCGATTCACCGCAAACCCCGGTGGGGTGAGAGCCCGTGGGGGTTTTCACACGTAAAAAAAAGTATCTCACTAGGCCACCATAAAAATAAATAAATAAATAAATATTTCGGACAATTACACACAACGTCATCTAGTCCCAAACTAAGCAGAGCTTGTATTATAGGTACTAAACAACTGATATAAATACATACAAAATTATTTTTTTGTAAACACATACATATTATACATAGAAAACACCCAGACTTGTGAATCACACAAATATTTAGTCCGACCCGGGAATCGAACCCGAGACCTATTGATCAGAAGCCGCATACGCTAACCACTAGACCAACAAGGCAGTCAATAGTATGAGTCGTAGTGAGTGTGGGCCCCAACTATTCTACTTATTCTTTCGATCAGGCAGAGTAGACTCATTTCTAGGCTACAAATTAAATAAAAGGTTTACCTCGGCATTCTGCACAATAGCTAAACACTGGAATTGTATTTGATATTGTGATCGTTAGAGGCTAATATAAAACTAAATGTCAAGATAAAACTAAGTACATAATAGATTTTGTAGCTCTTCTACTTTTGGTGAAATGGCAATCAGTTGAATAATATCAGCTATTCCTGTCAATAACCTTTCACACGTAAGTACAAAAAATCGCGTTTTATTGGCCTAATATTGTTTTTAATATTAACTACGATTAATTACATCAGTTTTTGTTTGTTAATGTGCAGAAATAATTGAAAATAAGTGATAAAAACTAGTTTCTAAAGTGTGAAAATTTTGTAATTATCCGACCAAATTGCGTAGGTTGTCACAGCTAAAGTTTGAATAACCATTAATGTGTTAAGGTAATTTTGCAAGGTTACCAGCATTTTAGGGATAACGCATCGGCCTCTTGCGATTACCCCATATGGTGAGGAAATTTAATTTGATTTGATTTGTGTTTTATTGTCCTCCAGATTTCCAAAAGATGAAAATGTGCGTAAAATGTGGTTGAAGGCTACTGAACGACAAGGTTGGGCAAATATTTGAACGTAAGGATATATTACAGTACAAAAATATGCTGTTAACTAGAGACAAGAAAATAAACTAATTTCTTCAACATACTTATTTTATTTAAGGGCCAATAAATACTATAACCTTCTAAAAATGTTTTTTTTAAATGTTATCAATCTTGATCCCGGTTACATCCTCAGCTTTCGTTTTGAAGGCCTTCTATTCTAATCTAACCATATTTGACAGATTTTTAAAACGTTTGGAACAGTAAACGGAATAACGATTCTCCCTTAATAAAGGGGAATTGTTTTAACCTGGCAACATTAATATTTAATGTACTTTGTTACTATCCCTTACGGGTGCACGCATATGACCGGTCTAGGTCATTCTTAGTCTAAGTATTTTTATTACATGCCAGTTATTTACAACTTGATAAAATTGACAAGTGACGGCAAAATTTTATAAGATTCTAATTCATACATAAGAATGCTTTTGAAACTTTGTCTGTTTATCTTGAAAAAGTGTAATAAATAATATATTTTCTTTTTTATTTCAATTATTCTCGGTGACTTTCATTTGATTTATTTTTACGTGCTCTTGCCGACCAGCCCTCAATCACAATTTTTTACATGACCTCGGCTCAAGTAGCTTAGTTTAATATTTTTTAACAAAGACAACAAACAGAGGAATTGTTATTGACCCTAACTGCTACGCCAGTAGTTGTGATTGTCGATTCTGACTCAGGACAGATTTTGTGTGAAAATCACGGTCTTTGGGTTTTGTGTCTGAATTTTGATAATTTATAATTGATATGTACCTATTTACCTAATAGGTAGGTACATAAAAATACATCTAACAGGAATAGGTTGAATTTAAATTATAGTCGGTTAAGGGTGGGCTTTGATTCTGTCTACCCTGTCGGGGACAAAGGTAAATGTATATTTTCATAATAAGTAAAAAATATTAATCAATTTTCAAGAAGGCAATTAATGCCATACTTAAGTTTCCAATTGAATCTCTTTTAAGTATGCATTTAAGCAACAGACACCTTCAGACACAAATAATCGCACAAGCGTATCTAGTAAAATCTAGATATCTATCCACCTGCACTTGAAATATTTTGCCCGAAATCACAAATCACATGGAAGAAAAGAGACACATATAATATTTTTAATAACTCGAATAAACACGAAGTACCTTTAATTGAACATTAGTTATGATCATCTAAGACGTCTTCATTCAGCCGTCTTATACGATCGAATAGTGTTGAAATTACCAAATACGACAATCAATTATTTCACTTCTGTGAAAGCCACAAAGTGTAGTTTTGTTTGCGGTCGTTTGACGGCTGACGTCGGCGCCATTTTCCACAATGGCCGTCAGAAACGCGACATCTATGCTGAGTTTAGTGTCATCGCGAGCGTGCGTAGCTTGGGTCGTGTGTGTTTTTATCACCACTGTATTGTTTGCAACCATTGTGAAGAATTGTGACACGAAACATTTCAGAGAGATAGAATTATTCACACTATTAATGGTTTAGTGAGAAAAAGTTTACGTATTATATATTGTTTGGTGTTGTATTTTATAAGGTCGTTACGTAGTAAAATAATGAATTTATCACACCGCCGCAGTCTTCTGTATGAATTGTAAGCCTTGTTGTGAGATCGATTTTTAGGTGTTATTAATGAAATTACGGAGGTGTTCGCGAGTGATATTGTTATATAAAGAACCCGTTTTAAAAGACTCCCGTTACTGTAGTGTATTATCGTGCACGAGGCGTAGAGCGCTTATAATCGATATAAGTTAGTAAAAAATGCATATTTACCCCATGGTTTCATAAAGGATCGGGTCAATACGGTACCGGCTTGAACGGAGTTACGAATGTTGTTTATTCGCATTCAAAAGTGGTTTTGTTGATGACTGCAGTGATCCCCGTTTTTAACTAAGTAATGGTGATAAAAAAATATACTCGCTGTTTTGTTGTTTCAACGTTTCTACACTGCAAGGTTAGTAAACAAAACATTTCTTTTTAAATTTAGAAATATTCTTTATTTGAAATTAATTTCTCTCTGGTCAGATTCATAGTTCTATCTGAATTCTAAACGTCTATTATTGCGAACGATACAAAAAATTTACGTATTGCAAAACTTGCATTTATAATTTTTGTACGAAATATATTGAGTATTTAAATATACCTACCTATTTAATAAATTATGCCTTAATCTTCTTGTAGTTTTAATTACAATTAAAGCTATGAGCTGATAGAACGATTTATTAATAGTTTTATTATATTAACTGTCAAAATGCAATGGATTGTTCGTCTTGGCGAAATTGTGATCACGTTCTACCACAGAGCTATTAAATCAAAAGTAGAAGTTAAATTTTTGGTCCCACTAATATTTCTATTGTGCCTTATTCATATTTTATTTAACTTCAATTTAAAACTGATAGATTCGACAGTATGAGTCTGTTTTTATATGTGTTTTTATTAAAATATCTTCTTTGGTACATTTTTGGTTTTTGTTAATTAATACTCGTAAAAGTTTCGTAGGTAGGGTAGGTACATGAAAATAAGAAAAAAATAAAATGTGTATAAGTAGTTCATTTTAAGAAGTACGATACAAGACAGTAATTTCATAAAAAACTTTACTCAAATGGTATTTAAATTTAATTAATAGGTACCTACTCTATTTCAATCACGTATTCGTTAGCGTAATATTTAGAAACCGTAACTTTTGTCTGGATAAATCTACTGATGCCACAATTAGATTACCTTCACAAAAAAATGCAGTTTTGTGCATTTTAGCTGGCTCATCCCAGCAGTACTACCCTCACACAAAAGATCAACCTAAAATTTGTACTGTTGTATTTCTTTTGTGACTGTGAGACTGGGGGCACAATAACACATAGCTCATGCTCACCATGCTGCATTGTGTGTACTCACATTTGGCACAATGAGGATAGTGACCATCCCCATGAGATGGTGACTCTTGAATTCTACTCACACTTTCCATCATACAAAGTAGAGTTACTATGTTAGGCTTAAATTATATTAAAAAAGAGTAACTCTATGAACCCATCACTCCAACAATGAGAAATAAATAATAATAATAATATGTCAGAGAGTTTTTGAAATATACTAAAGCACTCACAATGTATTAGAGTCCTAGACCAAAATTTTCACAAAAAAACTGTGGCATTTACTTGACTGACTCCGTTAATGTCACTAAATACTACCAGCAATAGTTGGAATCATAAAATTCACTAATATAATAAAATTAAGATGTATTTCTCAATACATGGATAAAGATGCACATACAACATCAGAAATATGCATGCAATACGCAGCACTTGTAAGCTTCTTAAATACTTCTTATGTATGGCAACAGTTTACATGGCTTTCATCTTTCATCTTGACCAGTAAAATAGCACTTACAATATATTCAAACTAAACACATTGTAAATTGCTTTTAATTAAGGGTTATGAGGGGATGGAATCTCTCCTGACCCCCAACACTTAAATCATATTACCTATTTGTGTAGTATAAAATTCACTTACTTACCTAGACATGCACACATCCACATGCATTTAATGTATACCCACTCTCACACACACTCAGTTACTCATAAGAAACTAAAAAAAACACTATAAATTAAGTAAAAATGTTGTGCTGTCAAATTGCCAATTGTATTAGTTTTAAGTAAATGGAATAACAGACAGACAGACTGATTGACAATAAAAAAAAGCCTTTTTGATGTCAGTACCGTATACTCTTTGATATGTGTTTAGTAAAAAACTGTTTATTTAATATTACATACAGACACTCCAATTTTATTTATTTGTATAGATTTGATTTATACAAAGCATCAGTACACTTGGTATAGTAAGGTATCAAATCCCTTGTAACATAATTTTAAAGCTCTCCTTCATTCTCATGAGTCATATTGCAATACACTTATTTTTGAGACGATGTGGGTAGTTTTTTATTTTTTATATTTAAATGTACCAAATTGACTACTGTGCAAATCCAATGGCGTCTTAGTAAGATGCTTCTGCATGATTGGGCCTCCGGTCTCACAATCATCAACGTAATACAACAGCAGGAATGCTGTCATTATTAGGTTGGTCTTCTGTGTGAGGGTAGTGCAGCCCTGGTTGGTCCATTCATGTTGAAATTAGCATAGAGCCATGTTTGGTGCAAGGTATTTTCTATCATTTTATATCTCATAAGAAAATTTTGATCTAATTGACCCTACTTTAATAACAAAATAAAACTTTTATAAACTACTACCTACTATCAAATTGTAAATAATTGTATTATAGAAGAGAAAGGTCTGATACAAGTATTTATTGACCTTAAAAGGAGATCTGAGCAGCTATCATATTAATTCCTAACCTTAATCATTCAAATAATTATTTGGGGTTGACTTCTAGTTCAACCAGTTTTACATGAATGTCAGTTTTACCATGGAGCAACTGGCATCAGACCTCCACAACCCTGAGAGTGATCTGAATAATAATAAATAGTTACTGCAATTATAATTTTTTAATTGTCACTACACTATCTACAAGTAAGTACTATAGGTAGCAACAAATTTTAATTTTTTTAGTCTGTCGTCTCTCTTCGTTCCGAGAATGACTGGAACGATTTTGGCAAGACTTTCAGTGGCAGGTTGCTGATGGTAGTTTCGCTGTGCTGCCTTTCCCGCTATGTACAACAACAGTGCTTATAACACTGCAGGGCTCAGTGCTAACTCAGGCTAGTTAAAAATAAAATAAGTAAATAGTCTATTTAAAAAGCTCTATTTAGGTAATACTTAGTAGTTATTTGTTTATTTTGAGTAGGTAAAACATTTTTATTTAACTAAGTAGATATTATATTTTATATTTTTAAATCATTGTAGGTTTATGGGGTTTAATGTCAAGATGATATTTCTAGCCAACAATCACAGTTAAAGGTCATAGGTGTACCTTTTACCTCAACTCTTATATGTAGGTAGGAAATTATGTAAATGAAAATATATTTTTGAAAACCAAATTACTGAATATAATCAATACAAATAAGTTATGTTGAATTGTTTGTTCATAATTTAAAATTAACAATTTATCACTAAGGTAAAAGCACTAATGCTAGACACATTAAGGACACATCAAACTTCATTCTCAATTATTAAATGTATTTATCAAAAATTAGATTCAATCAATTTTTTTACTGCTAGAGGAACATTTAGAGAACAATTTTTTCATATAAAATATTTTAAGACTGTAGTACTTTCTACAAAAAATTACAATATTTTAGTTTTGCCATAGACACTAAAAGATGACAGCACCGAAAATCAAATTCACCAAAAATAGACATCAATTAGCACTAATAATAGACATGACTGTCACCTTAATTTTTAAAATACAAAAAGACCAGTATAACATTATTTTTCATTGGTGTTAATGTTTTGGTACACAGTTCGCTCTCCTTTTGGTGCTAGGATCATACTTCCTTTGGGGTTCAAGAAAAAAACCCTTTCGTCCTCGGTGTTATAAACTCATTGAGGAATAAAGTTTTTTATTTCAGATGTGGTTTGACACAGGTTTGCGCGTTCACAACTAAAAAATTGTCGCTTGTCGTATCACCTCGTTTTGAGAGCACTCCCCTATAGGCCTCTGCCAATATTGGAATTCTTGGTATCGGCTTATCGAGCGGTCCAGTTCCGTGGCCATTTGGAGTGTAAGGCCAAATTAGCTTCAAAGAAGCTTGGTGTGCTCAATAAAGCGAGACGGTATTTCACTCCTGCGCACCGCCTGCTACTTTACAAGGCGCAGGTTCGTCCGCATGTAGAATACTGTTCTCATCTTTGGGCCGGGGCACCCCAGTACCAGCTTCTCCCTCTGGACCGCATTCAGCGGAGAGCGACTCGAATCGTCGACTATTTATCGGGATGTTTCGGATATGCATCTTCTATAGCTCATACCACGGAGAGTCATCGTCCCACACGACAGCATTTCCATTTCCATTTGTCCACAACAGTGCGTGTTCCTCGAAATATCCTGACTCGCACATGACATCTAAATTGTGGAATGAACTGTCGCCTGCGGTGTTTCCCGACCGATACGATCTTTAAAAAAAAAAAACGTACTCTTAAAGGCCGGCAAGGCACCTGCGACTCCTCTGGTGTATCGGATGTCCATGGGCGGCGGCAATCACCTACCATCAAGTGATCCGTCTGTTCGTTTGCCCCCTAATATTAAATAAAAAAAGAAATATGCTTTGGAGGATGTCAAATTCGTGCTCGAAATTTAATCTGTAACTAATAGTTGACATCTAGGATACCCTAATAGTTGACACTGTCTTCTATTAGTTAGGCTAGTGTAAAACAAACGAAACTCAGATAGGAACGTTTGTTTTACAACATAAAGGCTAAATTTGAATTAAATTAAGCTAACATATTCAGTTCGATGTAACCCTAGTAGAAGACACAGATGTCACCTTTTAGGTTTTTATTCAATTCTGGTACTAATAGTTAACACCACTTAAAATATGTACAAAAACACGCCAAAATAACAAGGAAAGGGTTCTAATAAATCAATAATTTCATACATTTATAATATTGAAACCAACAGTAGCCAATAATCATAAATATAAGACAAAATCATACCTGTTAAAAAGTTAGTTTGCTTATCGAAAACGCTAAGAATTACGCCCAAAATGTCAACCTGCACACATTGTTTGATGTCAATTGATACAATTTTGAAATTTGCTTTCAGGAATGTACGGAAGCTTTAGAGCATGTATCATAGTTGCACTAGGAATCTTTAACATCAGTAGCAATGGTATTTAAATAATTTGTTTTCTTATTATGGAAGTTTTTTTTGAAAGTGTCATCTTTTAGTTCAATGTCCAGCATTAGTGCTTTTACCTTAATGCATTTGGAAGTACATATTGAAGTAGGTACTTACATCAATTTTTTTTTTTAAATTACTATCTATCTGTTATTGCCCACCAACGTCTGGAATGGCAGGTCCGATTTTGATGAGACTTTCACTGATAACATAAGGAGTAACTTATGCCACATTTTGAACTAGATTCGCCCCACAGCATTACCTGTACCTTTGTACATTTATAACAAATGTGGGTAATACTGCAGGGTCAGCTAAGAAACCCTCTCCTGAGAGGAGACTCAAACCCAGCTGTGGGATATTATGGTTTGTTGATGTTGATTGACACAAACCAGTAGTACCTATTATTCATCTACCTACACAATTAAATAAAATTGTAGTGTCTGTATGTGATATCAAATGTTTAGGGTTCCGTAGCCAAATGGCAAAAAACGGAACCCTTAAAGATTCATCATGTCTGTCTGTCCGTCTGTCACAGCCACTTTTTTCCGAAACTATAAGAACTATACTGTTGAAACTTGGTAAGTAAGTACTTAGATGTATTCTGTGAACCGCATTAAGATTTTCATACAAAAATAGAAAAAAAAACAATAAATTTTGGGGGTTCCCCATACTTGGAACTGAAACTCAAAAAAGTTATTTTTGAAAGACAAATATTGAAAAAGCAATTTTTTCAATATTTGTATGTTTGCTGCGGTTAATCTCCGGACCTGCTGTACCAATTTTGACGAGACTGGAGCAGATGAGGAGTAAATTAGACGTTAGGTATCTACTCGTTATTGACAAAAATAACTACAGTTAAAACCGCAGTTTATTTCAAGTTTCTATTCATTATAACTACAGTATTGCGAAGAAAGGCGTAGCGGTTATAAATAAACGGTGCTCACGTAATGTTATACCACTGTGGAAATTAAACCCGTTGCGCTGGAGACTGCTCTAGGATTCCACATTGCAAGTAGTTGAAACACCTATTGTTTTATTACTAGCTAGATAAGTTACCCGGGTGTTACCCGCAGTTGTTTTGTTTATAAGTACCGGCAACACCGGTGAGCGAAGTTGGTGTAAAAGAAACAGCCTGAATCAAATCAAATCAAACCATTTTTGTTTCAAATAAACCAATACAACGGCACTTTTGAAACGTCAAGTAGTCAGTCAGTAGTCAGGCGTGAAGCTAATCGTCTGTTCCAATTCGTAGATCCTAATGAGAAGAACAGACAACAAACTCCATGGACACTCTTTTCCAACATTGTTTTTACAATTTTTGGTTACATTGTATAGCGTTTTATTAAATGTGAGGACAATGTTACGATGTAGATATTTACACAGGTAGTGTCCAAAAATAATTTAACGAAGAATGAGTTAAGTATGTCTGGTGCTATCCTCACAATGAAAGTTCCGTCAAAATCGTACCAGCCGTTTCAGTGGAACAAACACAGACAAATGAAATAGTAAACAGTATCGTATAAACTTTCATACGTTAAATTAAAAGATGTTAATTTATTAATAAGTGACAAACATACAATTCAATTTTGTTTGTTTATATAGAAGGTAGAAGAAAACGCGGAAGGCCTAGATTGGCGTACATACAACAAGTAAAGGAGAAAGTAGGAGTCGTGGCCTATCAAGAGGTCAAACGGATTGCGGAAAATAGACAGGAGTGGCGATTGCTCCACCGACAAGGGACTGACCCTTAAATTGAGAAGAAGAAGATATAAATGTAATATAGACTAGCTTTTGTTGGTTGTGTTGTGTATGTTGTTGTTGTAAAGTTGCGACCAAAACCCGCGGGTAACGCCGCGAAGCGCAGCTAGTTCTAATCACTTACAGAACGAATAAACGTAATCATCACACAATTAAAATTATCGGAATCAAACCCATGACGTCTGACTCAGCAGTCAAGATTACTAAGTAACAATCAGGCAATCACAATAGTAATACATATACATGAAACGTGAATCCCCGAAATGATGATTCCATTTGACAGACGCCGTTTCGTTCAGGAACCTAAATCCGTAGACGAAATACATTAGCTAATGTGTATCTGGTTTCCGAACATCCCCTGTGTACGAGAAATCCGTTCGGAGAATTCGAATATCGAGATTTGAATTCTTCGAATTTTGAAACGTATAACGGATTTTGTTTAAATTGTGTTCTATGTGATTTTAAATGGGTAGTTTTGATGTCTATAACGTCTTAAATATTTATTAACTTACTTTTTCCTATGGCTCTGCCCGCGTATGTTGGTTATCGTATTAAAATATTTCCCAAGAATCAAAGTGTATCCATGACAAATAGCATTGAAATCGGTGCAACGGCTAACTGTGAATAACAGATAGACAGACAGTTACTTACTTTCGAAAAATATTATGATTTGAAAAAATGTTTTTGCGAAAAGCAAAGAGAAGAAAAGAAAAATAAAACCTTAATGGCAGTGATAATTTAATCTAATAAAAAATAAATACTTATACACATTTTTTTTGTAAATACATGAGTACATATTATAACTACATAGAAAACATACAAACTAAGAAACAAATATATGTAGATCATACAAACCCTAAAAAGGCGACTAAGGGATAAACTACGCAAGACAACATCAATGCAAAGAGAAGGAATACTTGAAACCAACCCTATACCAACACGTCTGGCTAGCGTGGTATAGTTGGCCAAAACCTCATTTCTAAGGAGAGGCCTATGTCCAGCAGTGGACTGTTAAAGGCTGTTGATGATGATGATGATGATACAAACGTTTGGTGCGACCCAGGATTCGAACCCGAGACCTCAAGCACAGCAGCTACTTACCACTACGCCAGTGCGATAGTCAAAGAAACAAACAAACGTTCATCCGCATTTATTTTAGTATTATTAAATACGATTGTTTTGATTGCGGATTGGAAGATAATCGAGATCAAGGTTTATCTATATAAATTATTGCACTTGACGTTCGACAGTTTTATATTCAGCACGTTTCTGACGCGGAGCAAAAAAAAGGTCAGTCATTGGTACTGTATTTATAAAATTATTTTTAAATAACAAATTAATTATTCGGTTATCCGCAGATACACATCCGACCGTTTCAAAGAGTCGAGCGTTACTGTTATTCTTTTTTTTAAATTTTGAATTTCGAAACGTTAACTAGAAAATTCTCACGTTCTAGAAGCAACACTAAAGAGGTCGTTTATGTTTGATTATTTAATTTATACAGCTAATTAAAAGTGCTGCCATATTTAGTTTCATAATTTAAACTATCTTTTCTTCTTTCTTTCTATAAAGACAACTCCCGAAGTAGGATATACATTAAACGGACACAAAGAACACCCAGACTTTGTGGATCATACAAAGTGTTGTCCCATGTGGGATTGGAACCCACAACACTTGGCGCAGTAGATAGCAAAGAGGTGACCACTTAAATCATTAGGCCAACCGTACAGTTATTCAATTGTTATTTCCTATATACATATTACATACATATACATTGTATACATATAAATATATCAACTGGCTTTTTTAATAACTATACCTATTGTCTTCAAAATACCTCTTTTTTTCGCGGGGTATGCTTTTCACACGATACCCTTCCGGTCTACCCACTAAACCCCGCGGCGGTCTGCCTCGGCAGTCGGGAGGAACATCAGGATCGCATCAGCGGCTTCTGGTGTCCCCCCTTCCGTACCCCCAATATGCTTTCATGTGCATTTAGCACAAACTGTTCAATTGATATTACAAACAGACACTCCAATTTTATTTACTTTTTAGGGTTCCGTAGCCAAATGGCAAAAAACGAAACCCTGTCTGTCCGTCCGTATGTCACAGTCACTTTTTTCAGTAGATGTCATTTGGTCAGTAGATGTATTCTATGAACCGCATTAATATTTTTACACAAAAAAAAGAAAAAAACAATAAATTTTGGGGGTCCCCATACTTGGAACTGAAACTCAAAAAAATTTTTTTCTTCAAAACCAGACGTGTAACCCATATATGGATAGGTCTTCCAAAATGATGTTGAGGTTTCTAATCTCATTAACTCTTTTAATCTAACTAAATTGTTTGCGCGAGAGACACTTCCAAAGTGGAAAAATGTGCCCTGTAACTTCTATAATAAGAGAGTGATAAAACCAAAAAAAATATATGTTGTACATTACCATGTAAACTACCACCGAAAATTGGTTTAAAAAAGATCTTGTAAGTAGTTTTTTTTTTAATACGTCATAAATCGTAAACCGCAATTTACCTTTCATTCAATCAATACACTATTATAAGAACTTATAAATGATGTAACTTGCTGCTACGGAACCCTTCATCGGCGAGTCCGACTCGCACTTGGCAGCTTTTTTTTTAAGTAGTTATTAAAATAGTTTTTCTTATTTAATAAAAGGAATTTTGAAAATACAAGCCACACAAGTAACCACGATACGTATGATATTAATACATTTTGCAAAGGTCATAATTTAAATGCAAGGACAGAGGGTCTCTGGATGAGGGATCAAAGGAAACTAACCAAACTAATTTACATACTGTGTGTATGACCAGTTGTGGGAATGGACTTCGTTTTATATGTGTACATATGTGTTTGAGACCATATATATTTTCTTTAGTATTCAAATTGCGTGAAAATATATATTTAAACTAGCTGATGCCCGCGGCTCCTCTCGCGTTCTAGGGATATGAAAAATAGATGTGGACCGATTCTCAGACCTACCTGACGTGCACACAAAAATTCATAGAAATCGGTCCAGCCGTTTCGGATGAGTATGATAACTAACATTGTCACACGAGAATATTTTATGTAACTAGTTGACCCAGCGAACTTCGTACCGCCCAACTTTAAAATTCCAGAACTTGATCGCAGCGCCACCTACCGGGTCCAATTGCGAATCTAAACCATTCCCAGATCCCCTTGAACACACACAAAAAATTTCATCAAAATCGGTCCAGTCGTTTGAGAGAAGTTCAGTGACATACACACTCACACAAGAATTATATATATAAAGATATAGGATAATCGTTACTAATATTATAAACGCGAAAGTTTGTGAGTATGAATGTTTGGTGTTATTTTACTCAAAAACTACTGAACGGATTTGGATGAATCTTTACAGTAATATAGCTTATATATAAGAATAACACACAGGCTACTTTTTACTGCAATAATCGAGATACACGCGGGCGGAGCCGTGGGTGAAAGGTAGTAACTAAATATTTCGAACGTTTTACACACAACGCCATCTAATCCCGAACTAGCTTGTTTTATGGGTACTAAACAACTGATATATATATATATATATATATATATATATTCTTTTTTTTGTAAATATATACACATTATACATAGAAAACACCCAAACTTCCAAAATAAATTACTTTATTCATTCCTTGTAGGCAACTGGATTTTTCTACAAACGAATTTATTTACAAACCGGAGGTCTCCTTTTCAGTACAAAAATACTTGTGTTATCTCATCTTCAGTAAAGTCAAGAACACAAGGTTAAGAATGATACAAACATTAATTACCACACCAACATTTCTACATCATTATAATGTCATGATAAGTCATTCCATTGTTTCTTTCACAATTATAAACTTTGCAAAAAAATAATACTTTTTGAAATAGTTACCTACTTAATTATCATCTAGGGCTCGGAATAGGTAGTTTAATTTTATGTACTTGCAGAAATAAAGTCAACGTAAGCATAACATGGATAAACCATAACATACAATTAGCAAAACTGATTATTCCAAAATGTTCTTCAATAAAGGTTAGATCACGTCGAAGGTTTGGATTTTGCAATACTTCTTTCGCTTTCTTTATAGATTGTACTTCTTCATCATGAAATAAAGAAAGAATATGTGATATTTCATTAAAATATTTTTTATAGTAAAAAGCAGCTTCTAGCCATGTACCCCATCGAGTTATAACTGGCTCTGGAGGCAAGGGCATATAGTTTTTACAATCTCTGAAAATAGTAAGTTCCCCGGGATTTCACAGGCATATCCATACTATTGATGTTGTAACACTTTTTCCTGAAAGGGTTACTCCCCGGGTAGCCAATGTCAGAGAGCAATGAGTTAAATGGGCGCCTTGATCACACAGAGAACTACTAAGTGTGCCCTGCGGTAGTTCAGGGAAATCAAAGAAAACCACTTATCAGTTTCACACAAATATATTTACCAATGTGACACAATACAATTATTAACATAGGCTAGAATCTAGAGAGTATATAAACGTTATAAAGGTGGGTTGTTCAACAAAATATTGTTCTATTGATCTCGATGATTTGCTCCTAGACCCGCCTGTAGGTTATAGTGAGAATTGAGATTCACACCGCGCAGACCGGATGTTAAGGTCCGTTAGCCCGTCACGGAAGAACCGGTGAACAAAATAAGAGATTAGCAGTAGGTAATATTAATGGATTATCAAACCATACGGGATCCTGTGGCAAGTCTAGTGGATATGTCATACGGGAGGGAGCTCTCCTGTACCCCGATCGCCTCTGCACGCTTGATAACCAGCACACTGCCAATGGGATTCGCCTTTTTCGCCCGAAGGTAAAGCCGAAGGTAGACCAACGTTGGTTACGAACGTGTGTGTTATTTGAGGTAGATCTCAAACCAAATCTTGGAATCAATCCTTGGAATCAATCCTTGGAACCCTAGGAAAAAAGAGGAGACACAATCCTAAGTACATAATCACACAAACAGACTGGTACAAGGAAATATAGTTAAATAAAGAAAGTAGAATTCTCACCACTTTGCAGAGCGGGTTAAACACCAGGAATTCTTCACGAACCAATATTACAACGAGCAGAGTTTCGCCTAGGACCGCAGTAGAACTAAGAGTGCTTTTTCCGGGGAATTAGGGCCCGCTTTATATATATTATATCTCAAGGTCCCACTGGAATAAAACTCTTACCCTCCACTCGTTAACCAAAAAATATCACCTGATTCCCATAGACAAATAATAGACTTGTGACCAAAGATAACATAGAACACAATTTACCACAGAGTATCAATCTCATCCGTGCTACATTTAGGAGAAATGACGCCATCTGACGACTCGCGGTTGAAAGTTTATTTAGAAGGAGTGTCAGAGCTACCGCTAACCTGACAAAGATGGCGCTCACCCAAACACGTCATCTTATTGCGTTACCAATACGAATTATTTATAGTAACTAAAAAAAAGTTGTTACAGTACCCCCTCCCCCGTGAAATTTCCTGAGCAGGGTGCGAAGGAAATTAAAAGATTGCCTATATAACAAAAGAACAAGAAAAATCTAAAATTACTAAACAGTGAAGCTAAGTGAGTAACACCCAGTAAAACCGGGGATCAACTTCAATACCCGAAGGAACCTAGGTTGCTGCACGCCTTACTTTTAAGGAGGAATAATCGCAGAGAGGCGTGAGCTGAAAAAAAAAACACCCTGTGAAGCAGCGAGCCTCATAGTGACGTAGGAGACACAAGTACAGAAGCAATACATGGTGGATCAGGAACAGAGAGTGGCTCCTCCCCACTGTATTTCAGAATGTCCTTGATATGGTAGGCTCCTAGACTCTTACCATCCAGATCTGACAATTCGTAGACCAAAGGCGAACGTTTCGCCGTTACCATGCATTTCATAAATTTCGGGGCTAACTTAGCCGTAAAGTTTTTATCCTTGTTAGATAAGTAGTGCGTTCTCTTGTAGACCAATTGTCCAACCTTCAAATCCATATGTCTTTTTCGGAGGTTATAGTATTTTTCATTACGCCTGTGAGCCACATCTAAGTGTTTGCGCACTTGGACATAAATACGATGTAGTTCCTGCAACCTCTCTCCGAAGGGCTCAGGACTATCGACAGATATACAGTTGGGATGAGCGGAAATCTCGTCCTGTCTATAAAGTATACCGTCACCTATGAATTCCCTTCCATGAACAAGAAAATAGGGAGAGAAACGAGTAGCCTCGCTCACTGCAGTATTTAAGGCACACTGCAGTTCAACAAGGTTTTCGTCCCATTTCTTGTGATGAGACTTCACATAGCAGGAGATCCCTTGAACCACGTTGCGTATGGCCCTCTCTGCCTGGTTAGTCTGCGCATGATACCTTGGATTATAGTAGACGTTGGGCACATTATATTCCACCAAGAGGTCCTTGAATGGTTTGCTCACAAACTGGGGGCCATTATCCATATAGATGGTTTTACAGACACCATGCACCAGGAAGACGTTCTTCTCGATGAATCTCGCAACAGCCAAGCCTGTAGCAGACCGTATAGGATGCAACATGACATACTTGCTGAAGTAATCTGAGACAACGATCAAATGCACGTTTCCCTTGCCAGAGGTAGGAAAAGGGCCCAAAAGGTCACACGAGATGGCCTCGAAAGGCTTAGACACCCGTTTTGGATTTCCCATAAGACCAGGACGGGAAGTGTTCACAGGTTTGTACTGCTTGCACACTTCACACCTGCCTACGTATTCCCTCACGCTCTGATGCATCTTAGGCCAGTAGTAGTTGAGAGCAAGACGTTTGTGGGTCTTCCATACGCCCCCATGTGCACTCATAATGTGGTCGTGGTGTCTGGTGAGCAGGGATAGCCTGTCCTCCTGAGGCACCACAAGCTTCCATCCAAAGTCAGAGGTAAGAGAGAACTTGTTTTTTGACAATCTATATAGAGCGTCATTACGTATATCGTAGTTTGGAAACTTACGTGGGTTCTTTCTTACCCCATTGAAAGTGTGAAGATACCACGCGTCCTTGGTGTCACTTACATTGAATGCATCTATCTGTACTCGCGACAAAGCATCGGGAACAACATGATCCTTACCCTTTCTGTGCTCTATGTCGAAGTTAAATTGACTAAGTCTCATGCTCCACCGTGCAAGACGACCAGTCGGGTTCTTCAACTTGTGAAACCACAATAAGGAAGCGTGGTCCGTGACCACTGTGCACTTCTGACCCTCCACGTATTGTCTGAATTGTTCCAAGGCGAATATCACCGCCAGTAGTTCACGTTCTGTGGTGCTGTAGTTAACCTCACTTTTGTTGAGGGAGCGACTGCAATACGCAACAGGGTGTTCGACACCCTCATGCGTCTGGGTGAGGACAGCAGCCACCGAGAAAGACGACGCATCACTAAGAATTCTAAAAGGCAGGGCATAGTCGGGCATTTTCAGAATGGGAGCGGAGACCAAAGCGGCCTTCAAAAGGTTGAACGAATCTTCCGCCTCTCGGGTCCACACAAAAGAGATGTTTTTCTTTGAGGTTAATTTGCACAGAGGCCTACTAATTTTAGAGAAGTTGTTGATAAAACGACGGTACCACCCAGCCATGCCCAGAAAACGCTTCACCTCCTTGGCATTGGTAGGCGACGGATAGTTGAGAATCACATCGACTTTACCTGGGTCAGTCCGAAGGCCGTGTTTATCAACATAGTACCCGAGGTATTTCAGTTCACTCCGACAGAAACAGGATTTTTTCATGTTGATGGTAAGTCCCGCTTCCTTAAGGCGCTGATAGACTCTCTGTAAGAGATCCACATGCTCCTCAAAGGTGCTGGACACCGCGATGATGTCATCCTGAAAGGCAAAGACTTTATTGTCGAACTCAGGGCCAAAAAGACGGTCCATGAGGCGTTGCATCGAAGCGGAGGCTCCGACGAGACCAAAACACATGACATTGAACTGAAATAAACCCCTCCTAGGGACAGTAAAGGCAGTTTTCTCTGCTGATTGCGGCGAATCAAAAGGGATCTGCCAATAAGCGGCACTAAGATCAATAGATGATAGATATTTAGCATTATTGAGATGGTCTAGAATTTGATTTATGTAGGGCAAGGGGTATGCGTCGCTCTTGGATACGGAATTCAATTTCCTGGAGTCCAGACATAGTCTGAGGTCGCCATTCGCTTTCTCCACCATCACCACTGGTGAGTTCCAGGCAGACTGAGAAGGACTCACTACTCCCATCTCTAACATCCGGTCCAGTTCCTCTTCCAGGGCTCTCTGTTTGCAGGGAGAAAGCGGGTAGTACCTTTGCTTGATTGGTTTGCTATCGCCAGTGTTAATGACATGGTGTACAAGAGAAGTACGGCCAAGTCCTACCCTATCCGTGTTGATTGTATCGAATTTGTCTATAATGCCGTTCATGATTCGCCGCTGCTCAGGCGACAAGTTGTTGTAATCCTCCAGACCACGGTTAAGAGCCAGTGATTCCACAGGATTGCAGTCATTAAAGTGGGAGAGGTCAATGTTACGTGTTATCAATTTGTTTCCCAACTGAAATTGATGCCAGAAGTCTACGCCAAATATCATGGCAGTCGTAATCTCTGGGACAACATAAAACTTCACCACTCTGACAACAGAGTTATATTGAATGGGCAGGGATATACCGCCTAGACAAGGCAAGTATGATCCATCTGCAGTAGTTAACCTAAAGTGAGGGCTGATGCCTTCCAGCTCAAACCCTAGTTCTAAGAAAATGCGATGCGCACCTTTACCTAACACAGAGCAGGCCGCACCAGAATCAAGTAAGCCGAGAACATTTAAGTTCAGGACCTTTACCACTAAATAGGGCCTAATATCATTAGCCCGTTCATGAAACAGGACCTTACCTGAGTAATTACCAGCCTGAGAAGGACGGATCAGAGGGACTGGTAAGCTCCTTGCAAGGCCCCGACCTACTCGTTTTTTGGCGAGACGTTACAACGGGAACAATCAGGAGATCTGACACCTTTCCGACCACACCGGAAACACACCACCTCCCTCGACTGCGTGCAGCGTGCGGTAGGGTGGTCACGGTCACCGCAGCGGAAGCACTGAGGCTCGCTCGAAGGGGATGGTCTGGACACAGCCGATATCTGTCGAGAGAATTTTAGAGACGATTTATTCTTAGTTGGATGTAAGTCAGAGGTGATTTTCATTTTGTCCAAAGACGGTTCGTCAAATGCCTCTGCCATAGTACGAGCAAGTTCAAGACGCCTTCCTAATCGCTTTAGATCGAATATGGACCTTACGTCATGCAGAGCTAATTCCTTCATATACTCAGGTCGGATGTTGTGCATCAGAATGTCTAGCTGCTCCTCGCTAGGCATCCTGCACGAGAGTCTGGCAAACATGGCCTGCATCGTGGAGATGTAGTTCCCCAACGATTCGGATCGGGCCTGCGTACGCTGTCTGATTTCCTTCTGGAGACGATAGTCGTAGTCGGGGAGATCGAAGTTCTCCCTCAACTCCTCCAACATGCACTCATAAGAGGTGAAGTCCTCCCTGTTGGTACGAAACCAAGACAGAGCTGGACCCTCCAACAGGTCGGAGAATGCAATTAGGATTTTCTCCTTAGTGACCTCTCGAGCGCATCTAAGCTCCTCTAGTCTCTCAATAAAAACCCTCACACAAGAAGAGCCATCAAATTTTAAGTTAAAAGAATTTAAGTTGATTGGTCTATCCTTAATCAGTAAAGTTGGGGCCGAGTCGTTAGCAGCTACTTTGGGATGCATCGAACAGTCTCCTACCCTCTCGGGAGAGGTGTGCCGTTCATTAGCCACTTGAGTTGGAGCTGCTTCCTCCTTCAAGCCATCCGAGTCAGAGTCAGTCTCCGCTTCAGACAGGGACAGCACCTTAACTAACCGGTCCCGGATACCAGCCAGTTCAGGGCAGTCAAGACCACACCTTGCCAACCTGTCTAGTATATAATTAGCTCTGAGAGTCACCTTACGGCGAATAGATTTACTGGAAACAAAGTCACCTGAGGAAAGAACACCCTCCAGTTCTTGGACCTTGGGCTCGCATAGAGGCAGTTCCGAAGTGGCAGAGGCAGAAGTGGCGGTACTGGGCTTTAGACTGCCACGCCGGCTGAGCCGCAAAGCAGTTCGCAACTCACTCCTTAGAGTTGCCACAGTGTCATCCGCGCCAACTGAAATCCCCATGGCAGATAATTCATTAATGAGTTCGTCCTTTTTCAGGTAATTGATACACCTAACTAACTGGGCCATGATGTACAAAAAAAAAAAAATTAAAGTTCTAAGTTGAAGTTCAAAGTTATAAGATTTAAAAGTTCTAGCTCTAAGACAAGCTAAGTTACTGCACCCGGTCAATCCCGGCGCCTGAAGAGAAAGTTACACCGCACTAATTCACTAATTACAGTATATGGTTATAGTTCAAGTCAGTATTAATATGTAGCACATAAAGTAACTCACTATTAGCAATATAAAGTAGGGTTAAAGTGAGTATCTACAGTATATAACTGTTAACACTATAAAGTATATTTTTCAAAGTATATGGTAATTCACTATTACAATCTAATATCAACTATGATAGGGAACAGCACTAAGTCTTTTTTTTCAATATATACTAGAGAGAAAAAATATTAATTACAAAAGAACAGCTTAGACTATTTCATCTAAATACAAAGTTTTGTTAAGTTAACTGAGTTAACTAATCAACAACAACAATAAATTAAGTTGTAAGTTAAAATGATTTAAAACGAACAAAGTTCATAAGATAAAGATAAAATTATTTAAAAGTAAAATTATTTAAAACCAAAAAAGTTTGAATCTGTGAGGTAACTACAAATTCTTTTTTTTTTCAAATACAACAAAGTCAGATGTAGTGAGATTACCACATATAAGTTGTGAGTAAAAGTATTTAAAACAAAAAGATTTAAATTGTAGGGTAACAACAATTACACAAATTCAAATTTTAGATAAATAAAAAAACTAAGTATGTTACCTCCCAGCTGTTCAACTGAAAGCAGTTACAATACAAAACACTAATTGGTGATTTAACGCGTTTGAAGAACACAATTAATCACAGTTATTGGTTAATACAAGTTACTAACCTTATATTATTGCTTCTTTAAACAATAACACAACACAAGTTTCAAGTTGTAAAAAGTTTTCTTTACCCTAACACAAGAAGGTTATTTCCAAATTGAATTTAAATTACCTTAATAGATTTATATTATTATTTATCAAGACAAAAGGAGAACAAATCCTTTTGTTTAAATAAACATATTAAGTTTATAGTCAAGTATTGACTTGATATAAAGTTCTAAAATATAAATTCCTTACTTATTTTGTAAGTAGGTAGTATAATATATTGTTGAAAAAAAGACACCCTCACAAAGTGACTTTTCTTCAACAGACAAAATGGGTAAAAATATAAATGTGTGAAACCTAACAAGACAAAAAAAGACAAAACACAGAAACATAAAACATAGAATTCCAAAATATAATGATCCAAACTTACCAAATGTTTTGCAGTGTAAAAATTTCTTTTTTAATTTTGAATTTTAAAGTTTGCACGCCGCATAAAAGGTGGTAAAATGCGCTGAAAAAATGCAAACAAAAGTTAATTATATGCGCACTGCACTCGCAAAACCAATTAACGTCCTGGGACGTATCGGACGGAAAGTCTCTTTGAAAACCCACTTGAACACCGCCAAGGCACACACTAAAGTCCGGGTAGGTCGCCAAACGTTGGTGCGCCACTTTTGTAACACTTTTTCCTGAAAGGGTTACTCCCCGGGTAGCCAATGTCAGAGAGCAATGAGTTAAATGGGCGCCTTGATCACACAGAGAACTACTAAGTGTGCCCTGCGGTAGTTCAGGGAAATCAAAGAAAACCACTTATCAGTTTCACACAAATATATTTACCAATGTGACACAATACAATTATTAACATAGGCTAGAATCTAGAGAGTATATAAACGTTATAAAGGTGGGTTGTTCAACAAAATATTGTTCTATTGATCTCGATGATTTGCTCCTAGACCCGCCTGTAGGTTATAGTGAGAATTGAGATTCACACCGCGCAGACCGGATGTTAAGGTCCGTTAGCCCGTCACGGAAGAACCGGTGAACAAAATAAGAGATTAGCAGTAGGTAATATTAATGGATTATCAAACCATACGGGATCCTGTGGCAAGTCTAGTGGATATGTCATACGGGAGGGAGCTCTCCTGTACCCCGATCGCCTCTGCACGCTTGATAACCAGCACACTGCCAATGGGATTCGCCTTTTTCGCCCGAAGGTAAAGCCGAAGGTAGACCAACGTTGGTTACGAACGTGTGTGTTATTTGAGGTAGATCTCAAACCAAATCTTGGAATCAATCCTTGGAATCAATCCTTGGAACCCTAGGAAAAAAGAGGAGACACAATCCTAAGTACATAATCACACAAACAGACTGGTACAAGGAAATATAGTTAAATAAAGAAAGTAGAATTCTCACCACTTTGCAGAGCGGGTTAAACACCAGGAATTCTTCACGAACCAATATTACAACGAGCAGAGTTTCGCCTAGGACCGCAGTAGAACTAAGAGTGCTTTTTCCGGGGAATTAGGGCCCGCTTTATATATATTATATCTCAAGGTCCCACTGGAATAAAACTCTTACCCTCCACTCGTTAACCAAAAAATATCACCTGATTCCCATAGACAAATAATAGACTTGTGACCAAAGATAACATAGAACACAATTTACCACAGAGTATCAATCTCATCCGTGCTACATTTAGGAGAAATGACGCCATCTGACGACTCGCGGTTGAAAGTTTATTTAGAAGGAGTGTCAGAGCTACCGCTAACCTGACAAAGATGGCGCTCACCCAAACACGTCATCTTATTGCGTTACCAATACGAATTATTTATAGTAACTAAAAAAAAGTTGTTACAATGTCACAAAATCGCAAGTACATAAAATTAAACTACCTATTCCGACCTATAATCATAACCATACAAAGGTATATTTTTTAGATTGAGTAATAAATACTAAGCAGATCGAGGGGTCCGACTGTTCTTTTTTTTATTTAGGGGCGGGAGGGGGTCGAAAACTAGTGAAATTCTTGCCTTGTTGGTTTAGTGGATAGACTGTGTGTGCATGTAGGCACCTTCAGCTCAAAAGTCACAAGTGCTTTGCCGCTTATACTATCAGACAGAAGTGGCTGCTGATCAAGAGGTCTCGCGTTCGATTTCTGGGTCGGACCAAATGATTCTTGTATGATCTGCAAATATTTTTTTTGGATTTTTGGTGTTTCATAAGTATAATACATATGTATTTATAAAGAAAAGTATTGTATGTATTTATGTTAGTTGTCTAGTGCTCATAGTAAAAGCTCTGCTTATGATGTTGTGTGTCAGATGTCCGAAATATATTTATTTTCTGTGAGATTAGATTTCTGTGATATGCTTGAAAATAAGTGCAAAACAACTCTGTAAGGATACAACACTAAGTGATAATAAGTATTTAACCCTTGACTTGGGTGTCTAGATATAAAGTTATCAATCATACATACAACGCAATAACTAGTCAACACGTTATTGATCGTGGGAAACCAAACGTTACTGCTGACATGTAGGTTATCGGTCTCGTTAATATTTACTTCGTACTGGTTGTACTGCAATTTTGTACGACGTTTGTCAAACTATATATAATACTAGCTTTTATTAGTTATTCTAATGTATATCTTTGTATGCCTTTTGCACCACCTTAGGGCTGGAATTTTTCAAATTCTTTCTCGGAGCTCGCTTAAGGTCCTCAAGTAGTACAAGTGTCAAATTTCAGCTTCCTGTGCTCAGTAGTTTCATCTGCGTTGTCTGACAGTCAGTAGCGATACAGTTTTATATACCTGTATCCTACTAATATTATAAACGCGAAAGTTTGTGAGTATGTGTGTATGTATGTTTGTTGCTCTGTCACGCAAAAACTACTAAACGGATTTGGATGAAATTTTACAGTAATAGAGCTAATAGAATCAGAATAACACATAGGCTACTTTTTACTGCAATAATCGAGATAAACGGACGAAAGCTAGGTGATTATAAAAATACATTAAATCGTAGATGACAAAATGTATTATCTTCTGTCAAAACCTCACAGGTTGCTATGCATAACACACTTGCATAGCAACCATAATGATACGCGGGTAACACCGCGGGGCGCAGCTAGTTAATTAATATTTTCATAGTAGTAGAGCCACATATTTCAGCATTAATGGGCTGCCTCGTCCGGGGTGCCTACCCTTAAACAGAAAACCGATCTCAAATGATTTCATTCATTGTTTTTGTAAAAAATTAACCGTTTACACAGCGCACGGAAGGGGAACTCTAAGAAGGAATATTTTATCCAGTTTTTGCAACTTTTTTTTTAACGAATCTCCGCGTCTTTTTGTCGTAGCGTGACTATATAAAACTTAGAATCGATGAATGGGCTATCTACAGAGTAGATTGTTTCAAATCGTATCAGTGTTTTCTGAGATAATTATATTAAATCAAACAATCAAAACAGTAACAAAATATAACTTGAAAGCCTCCGAAAGCCGGAAGAATGATACAGAAACAACAGACCAGGCCGGAATGGTATGGATTATCGTACTGCTTTGCCTAATCTCATAATGAGGATGGTGAACCCTTCTCCTGGATTCTACTCATACTTTTCACCAGGCAAAGTCACTTTGGTAAACTTAAATAAAAAAAAAACTCTCTCTCAAATCGACAGTAACTAGTGTTAAAATGATAAAAACAAATTGAATGATATGATACTTTACTGGTTAATACGGGTTTCTAATGCAACAAACGTATTTCCGTATCCACGTTCTACATTGTATCTAATAATTACAGCAATTTGCTCAAATTGCCCACAAATAGCTGGTTCACCGTCGGTAAGCACTGCTCCTACTAAGTGAGTCTGTTAATCGGCATCCTATAGCTATTAAATGTACTTAAATGTACTATATGTAAGTAAACCTTCGTCTTGAAGCTAGCTTATAGTCCAGTCAATAAAGGCTTAACTTTGCCATTTTGGTTGAACACCTGCAACCAACGCCAAAATTTCCGTAAGTCTTCGTAGATTAATATACAAAATTTGCAGGGTGCTGCAATACCGGCAAAGTGTGCAAATTCATTGCAAAAGGGTGCAAAAACAACTTTTTCATCTATATCTCGCGATTGGCTGGAAAAATAAAAAAAGATCCTACTACAAAATTGTAGGAAATTAAATCCCCTACAAAAACTTGGAAACGTATTTTCGCGTATCTCTCATAGTTTTTGCACAAAATGCATTTAAAGGTGCAAAATGAAAAAAATGTTACTATTTATCTTTTTTTTTCATATTTAAGTGATACTACATGTTTCATTGGGATTTTAATGATATGTTGCGGGCATTTTTTTTAATTTATTTACACCTTTTTTCAATTACCTAATAATCTTGGCAAAAAAAACATTTAAATTTTATTATATGACTAGCTGACCCGGCAAACTTCGTATCGCCTCAGAATAATCATTAAAATATTATGCTTAGTTATGAACTGATACTGATAAATTGACAGCAGTGCCACCTAACGGGCCCCGGCCCGTACCGCCACAATCGCTTTGTTCCTGCATTTTAAATCTGTAATATCTTCAAAAATATTAATTTAAATTACATACTGTAAAGGGTCATTTTAATCTATATTAGATGCACAAAGTATTTAAGGTACTTATTTGGATAAGGATTAATACTGTGTTGCTTATAATCGTTTCGTAAATAATCCATTATTTCTAGTAAAAAGAAAGAAAGTATTGTAGAACTTTTTAAGGTGTACAATACTGTAGTACATTATTTTGATCTATCTCGTAGGGTACAGCCAGCGTTTGCAATCAGCGTAAAAAAAATGGTTTATTTACGACATCACATTAAAAACCTCTAAAATTATCAATGTTTCTCTACTTTTATGTATGTATTATACACATAAACCTTCCTCTTGAATCATTCTATCTAGTAAAGAAAACGGCGTCAAAGGCCGTTGCGTATTTATACGGACAGACAGAGAGTGTAAGCGACTTTGGCTTTTACTATGTAGTGATAATTTAATTTTAGTTTATTTTTTATTCCATTGGATTCAGAGCAAAATTGCATTTGAAACGTATATTTGCAGTATATATTACCTCTCCATTTACCTGAGCTATTATAAATTTAATTTCAGGGGGACGTTTATAATAATATATCACTGGCGGAGAAAGAGCGTGGTATATTTTATATTATTCTTTCTACTACTATTCTACTCTTTTTCTCACACTGATTCCAATTTTCTATAGTAAAAGTCTTCAATATAAGAGTGAATAGGTAGAATAAGACAAATATGAGACCCTTGCGCTCGACGTAAATAGTCCCATTCAAGATCTATAGGATAGGATCACAAGAGCGAAAGAGATAGAGATTTAGAGAAAAATGAGAACCTTGCGCTCGACGAAAATAGTACCATTGAGAACACACATAGATGCGCTTGTTTTTCTATCTCGCTGAGAGCAATGAGTAAGACTGCAGCAGAAAATGCTCAACTGTTTGTCACTTACTGTCACTATACTCCAAACTGTCGTTTCAGGGATATTTCGTTTTTGTGCGTGTAACTGTCCAAAAGTGTTTTTTTTACAAAATAAACTTGATTCACTGTTTTCAATTTAAAGGAAACAATGAATCCTTAATTTTTAGGTTCTATTTGTATGAAGAAAACGTAAGAGGCAACAATTGATGTGAAAAGTATGCAATCCTCTCAGGATTGCATAGTGATTGTAGTGATTGGTATGGTAAGAGTGAGGACCTCAGTGAAATAGCTAAGAAAACAATTATCACTGTATGTGCAGAAATTTTACAGGACAAAATAAACTCGTTACGAAACAAAAAGTTATCTACAACCGGACAAATTCCCTGATAACGTTGTATCAGAAATACCTCCACTATTAACTTGCTTCATACATAAATTATTATTAAACGATGGAAATATCGTGTGAGATGAATGTCCTGTTATCCCAAAAATAGATACTATTGCCTGTAGTATTACTTCAGCACTTCGTCCTAAATCCTTCATTCGTTTCTTCAACTAGCTGTTGAGACATACATTTATCAAAAAACAGGATCGATGTTAGTTATCAATCTACTAAGCAAACTTTGTGTTTGCACATCATACCATAATATTTAGCTTCATGAAGCTTCATCAATAATTTAACCTCCTCAGAAGACTATAATTACTGATGCTTTCCTTCAATATGTCTTTGATAATACTGACCGTAATACAAGGTGGGCCAAAAGAAATCACCCTATTGAAAGATGGTCTTATATTTGCAAATGGCGGCCAACGTCAAATCTGTTTTGACATTTGTAAACTAGACAGATGTAGAATACAAGTGAACAATCCATGAAGCGATACACTCCCCGTTAAAATGCGGAATAATCGTGTCTATTCTTTTGCGTAACAATTCGTCTGTGGTGTTGGCGCAGCGCGAATTCCATCGCCGACTCCCCGGTCGTCGGACGCTACCAAGAGTGGCCGGCCCCGGAGCGCCTATTCTGCCAAGTATATCGCAGCTATTGCTGATATGTTGAGCTGTCGCCTGAAACATCGACCAGACGCCGTGCCTCGCAATTAGCCATCAGCCGGTCGTCCCTAAGGCGAATTTTGGTCAAAGACCTGCACATGTCCGTGCGTTAGCTGCTGCCTTTCGAACACCAAACGCATGTAGCCTACGCCCATGCGATTCTCAATCTCTAGGACGAAGTAGACGATTTTTAAACCAATATAATAATGAGCGATGAGGCTCATTTCCAACTCAGCGGGTACGTGAACAAGCAAAACTATCGCTTCTGGGGCACCGAAAATCCACGAGTGTAGCACGAGGAGCCATTATAATCGCGAAAAGTGACTGCATGGTGCGCTGTTCAAGCTGGAACAGTCATCGATCCATTTTTTTTCGAGGACGCGGCTGGTCAAACGACAACAGTGATCAGTACGCGCTATATGGCAATGTTAACTTAGTTTTTTCTGCCACAATTGAACGAATTAGGACTGGAGGACATGTGGTTCCAACAAGACGGAGCAACGGCACACACTGCGCGAGACACAACCGATATTCTGAAGGCGGCGTTCCCGGGTCGCCTCATCTCTCGTTTTGGCGATTCGCACTGGCCCGCAAGATCGCCCGATTTAACCGTTCCAGACTTTTTTGTGGGGTTTTTTGAAGTCCCGTGTTTATGTGAACAAGTCCGAGACCCTGGAAGACCTCAAGGACAACATTCGACACGAGTGCGAGAATCTGTTGCCCGAAGTTCTCGCTGAAGTAATGAAAAATGCCATAAAACGAGCCCGTATAGCAATCGATTGTGGCTGCGCCCATTTGGCCGATATCATCTTCTCGACTTCACTAATAAAAGTCTAAAGGTTCAAATAAACATAATCAAAAAACAAAATCGATTTTTTTCATTTAGAAAAAAATTGAAAGCCAAACAACATCGGATGACTTCTCTTGTATAAGAACCTCAGGTAGTCAGGAGACTTTTCATTGTTTAGGAGGCATAGCAGTGTACACACCAGCAAGTAGTGTTTGATATAAAATAACACCAATCAAATGTATAAAAATCTGCAGCGCAATTAGCATTTACAACAGATATAACCGATGAGTTGTATGATGAGAGATTGCCTTCTGGATTAAAAAACATCACCTCTGCAGATCCTAGTAAACTATGTTTAGGCATTTCACCTCTTGTATCACCATCGTATATAACATTTCTATCAGGCATATTACATGCCTCCCGTTCATTAGATGACCATCCTCTCAAATTTGAAAATTTGCAAATTTGCGCTGAATCCGATGGAATAAAAAAAATATAAAATAACAATATCATTTAATAAAATTGAAATGAATTTTTTGTCAAGATTATTAGGTATATGAAAAAAGGTATAAATAAGTAAACAAAAATGTCCAAAAAATATTAATTAAATCCCAAGGAAACATGTAGGATCGCTCAAAATGAAAAAAAAAGATTAATAATAATATTTTTACAATTTTGCAACTTTATATGCATTTTGTGCAAAAACTATGAGAGATACGTGAAAATACGTTTACAAGTTTTTGTAGGGGATTTAATTTCCTACAATTTTGTAGTAGGATCTTTTTTTATTTTTCCAGCCAATCGCGAGATATATACGAAAAAGTTGTTTTTGCACCCTTTTGCAATGTATTTGCACCCTTTGCCGGTATTGCAGCACCCTGCAATTTTAGTATATTAATTTACGAAGACTTACGGAAATTTTGGCGTTGGTTGCAGTTGTTCAACCAAAATGGCAAAGTTAAGCTTTTATTGACTGGACTATTAGATAATATTCTTTTTTTTATAATTTAATATACTTACTTTTATATATATCTACTGCATTTGATTTAGTAGTGATTTAAGCGCTCTCACTAATCTGTTGTTCTCTGCCCCTTAGTCGGCCTCCCACGAGGAGAAATAGGGGTGGTGATACTTTGTAATCTTAATCTGTCACCACACGGCAATTGTATTTACATTATCAAGTAATACGCGCTCGTATGCCTTGGTTTGGTTTGGTTTTTCTGGGCGGTTTCCGCACTTAGTCCTAGTTATTGGACCATTGTGCGTGAAAAGTTGTTTCCCATTCACTCCAGCCAGCCTAGGTTGGTCCAGAAGGAATGCAGCCTCCGGGGATTACTGCAGGCCTCCCGATACGTTGCCGGTGACTGTAGAATTTGTGCCCGCTGTTCGGCCACACTGCTGCATTCCATGATGACGTGTTGTGGCGTTTCTTCTGCCTCCATGCATCCTCTGCATAGGGGGCTGTCTGTTACTCCTATGGTGTGTAGGTGTTTGTTTAGGAGACAATGTCCGGTTAGGGTTCCTATGATCTTGCGGAGTTTGTCTCTGTTCAACCTGATGAGGGTGCGGGCAAGCCTTGTATTGGGAGCTGATACAGCGTTCTTGGTTTGCCGACATCCCTCCTTATTTAGCCACTCTGTCAAGTGAGTTTTCTGGGTTCTTTCGCGCAGCCATGCTTTAATTTGGGCTTGAGGTATGGGTAGCAGTGGTTCTGGACCATGCACTTTCGTGTCTGCTCCCTTCTTTGCCAGCTCGTCTGCGGCATCGTTTCCCAGTGAGTTGCTGTGTCCCTTTATCCATTGCAGAGTCACTCTGTTGGTTGCCGCAATGGTTTGGAGTGCTCTATGGCATTCCATTATCAGGACTGAGTTTATTGTGTTGTTACGGAGGGCCTGGAGCACGGAGGCACTATCAGTGACGATTTTGATGTTGGAGTCACTGATGTCTCTGGCAGCAACCGCCTGTGCCGCTCTGGTAATGCCAATACATTCTGCCTGAAAGATTGTATTTAGCTTGTCTAGTGTTGTTGTTATCTTGATGTTTAGGTCGTCTGAGAAGACACCAGCTCCAGTACCTGTGCTGGTTTTGGAGCCGTCGGTGTAGATCCTGACTTCCCCCGTGCCAGAGTAGTCATTTTTCTCTGCGGAAAGCTGGATGTCGTATCTTCGATCAAAGATGTGTTGCCCCAACATCTTGTCCATAGGCGCCTCAAGGAGCGGATTTTCCTTGATGCATATTTGGAGAATGTTGGAGTGTTTTGTTGTTACATTTGATTTCCATATGCCCAGAGATCTTAACCTCAGGGCTGCCGCCTTTGCCTCTTCCTGTATCACCAGGTCTAGTGGTCTTAGGTTCAGGAGATACTCTAATGCGGCTGATGGAGTTGTTCTCATGCATCCTGTTGTTGCCAAGCTTGCCAGGCGTTGTAAGCTTTGGAGCTTGGATTTTACTGTGCTCATTTGTGTCCTGGGCCACCACACAATTGAGCCGTAGGTTATTGAGGGCCTGATTACTGCTGTGTATAACCAAAGGGTGATCTTTGGGTTAAGACCCCATCTCTTACCAACTATTCTTCTACACTGATTAAAAGCAATACAGGCCTTCTTTGTTTTGGATTCGATATGACTCGCCCAATTTAGTTTATCGTCAAGGATTACGCCCAGGTATTTCACTTGTCTAGATAGGGAGAGTTCTGTTTTAAATAATTTTGGTAGTTGTAGTTCTGGTAACTTCCTCTTGTTGGTGAAAAGGATAAGTTCTGTTTTTTTCGGGTTTACTGACAGATAATGTTCGTCACACCATTTTTCCACAATCTGAAAGGCTGAGGTCATGACTTTGCATAGGACGTTCTCAGCGTTTCCACTTATCAGAATTGCTAGGTCATCAGCATAACCAATAGTAGTATATCCTCTATCGTTTAGTCTCCTTAGGAGACTATCGACTACTATGTTCCAGAGAAGTGGCGAAAGGACCCCCCCTTGGGGGCATCCTCTGACCACCTTCGCTCGTGTGGTAGTGTCCCCCACTATCCGAACCGCCCTTTTGCCGACCAGTTCGGTGATCCATCCTCTGGTGACTTGATCCACGTTGTATTTTCTTAGGGCGTGGTTTATGCTGTTGTGCATAGTTTTGTCAAACGCCCCTTCTATATCTATGAAGGCTGCGAGTGTTGAAGATTTGGTCGTGATTGCCGACTCTATTTTGTGGACCACTGCGTGTAGTGCCGACTCTGTTGATCTGCCTTTCCTAAAGGCATGTTGTTGTGGATGTAGCGGGATATTTTCAAGTGCTCCATCTCTAAGATGTCGGTCCACCAGCCTTTCTAATGTTTTCAGAAGGAAGGATGTCAGACTGATTGGTCTGAAGGATTTGGCTTGTGTATAGTCATCTTTTCCCGGTTTTGGTAAGAAGACCACTTTTGCCTCTCTCCATTGTTTCGGAATGTATTTGAAAGCCAGGCAGGCTCTGTAGATCGGTGTCAGATGTCTAACTGCCTGGTTTAGTTGCCATTGAAGTAGCGCCGGGAAGATACCGTCTAGCCCTGCTGACTTGAACGGTTTAAAGCTTTTCAGGGCCCATTCTGTCTTTTCCGCCGTTACTATTGTTTTTGCCATGTGCCAATCTTGGTTTGTTGGTATGTCGTAGTGCTCGTTTAGCCACCCAGGGTCGGGCGCTGGTTTGCTGCCTGGGAAGTGGGTTTCTAGTAGCACTGCGTTTGCTTCTTCTTCTGTTGTTGTATAGGTGCCGTCATCCTTTTTCAGGGACCCCAGAAGGTTCGTGTTGTCTTTTGACAGAACCTTCTTAAGTCTGGCAGCTTTGTTTGTTGAGTTTACACTGCTGCAGAAGCTGCGGAAGCCTTCTCTACTCCAATATCTGATTCGCTTCTTGTAGTGTTTTTGTGCTGTTTTGTAGTTTTCCCAGTCCTCTTCGGTTCTGGTGTTTTTCGCTCGATTAAAAAGTGTCCTGAGTTCTTTGCGTAATCTTTCGAGTTCCGGCCCCCACCAGGAACTCTTACTCAGGCCTTTAGGGGCGATGGTAGGGCACGTCAGTTCATAATTTTTGAGAAGTGTTGAGGTGAAGAACTGTACGCTTGTCTCTATGTTGTTTGTGTCGGACATTTTGTCCTCGATTTGTGTCGTACTCAAAGCTTTGGACGACAGTTCAATATACCTTGCTATATCTGTTTTACGGGGGTTTCGATATGGGACAAGGTCTGTATGTCTGTGTTTTAGGTTAAAACAAACTCTACGGTGGTCGGCGAAGGAAGGCTCGTTAGACACGTGCCAACCCTCAATGAGATCGGCCGCCGCGTGTGTTGCCAGTGTGATGTCAATGATCGTTTGGTACCTAGAGCTAACGAATGTGGGCTCTGTGCCAACGTTCATGATGTTGAGGTTAGTTTGGAGTAAGAATTCAGTAAGTAACTCACCCCTTCTGTTTGTGTCCTTACTTCCCCACAGTGAGTGATGTGCGTTGCAGTCAGCCGCTACTATCAGCTCCCATTTGTGGTCGTCGCAGTATTGCACCAGCTCGGTCAGCTCCTTCGGAGGTATTTCACCGTCGTTCGGCATGTAGACCGAGGCTAGTACGAGGACTGTTTGGTTTTCTGTAGGGATCGTCACGGCTGTGAGGTCTCTAGAACAGAACTGGTTAAGCATAGTTGTTTTTATAGACTTCGGCATAAAGATGCATGTCCTTGGTTTTTCAACGGATGTGTCAAGAAGTAACTTACCGCCGATGTTGTTCAGACCGCATATCCTGTTGTTTCTGATCCATGGTTCTTGGATCAGGGCGACGGTGTTGTTGTTTGCCTCCAGCACCCTGCGTAGGGTGGCCGCCGCTATTTGTTTGTGCTGGAGGTTGGTTTGGATGACTGCAATGTTAGGGACTACGTAGGACGCCATCTTCGTCACTTACGCAGTCCTCCGAGTTTTGGCTGTCGTCCAATTCCATCTCGCTCGTACCCGGTTGGGGAGCTGAGGTGGTTGGTGTAGTGGTCGCAGTGCCTTGGTGCTGCGTTGCACCGGCTTCTGCGGTTGTCAAGTCGGCCGTTGTTTGCTCGTCCGATGAAAAGAAGCGGATGTATCCACTTCCAGTCATGTGAGCAACACGGCGGTCTCTGTCCAGTATTGTCTGTTTTTGGTCTTCAGGGATCCCAAGAATTAGGTGGACTACCTTCTCCTTGGAATTACCCTCCTTGTCGTCGACAGTCATGTCGTAGCATTGCCAGGTGTCAACTTTGTACCACGGGTTTTGGGCACAAAGGACCCTGTGCAATGTGGTCGCGTCAGTTATGCGGGTGTGAAGCAGAAGCCCAGCTCTGAGCTTCCTCTTCACATCCGACATCCTAATCACTGTCAACGTCGTGTTCGGTACAGGTGATGTCATAGTTTTCGTCATGTTGTCAATCCATTTGAGCGCGTTTTCGTCCTCACACCACATCGCTAGGACTCCTTCAAATAAGAAGGGTCGACCGCGGAAAGATGGAGCTCGCGCCCCCGAAGACTGCGGCGTCAGAACACACTGCAGGATCGCATCGTCGATGGTCTCCCTCAGTTGTTCCGCCTGCTCGCTGGAGAGGTCTCTAGGCGGGACGGTGGTGATCGCTATTCGCAGATGCGATTTGCACGCATCCGCGTAGCCCACTGTCCGCTTTGATTTCGCCTCGGTTTTCGCGCGCTTGGCATCCCCCCTCGGGGACTGCGTGTCGTCCAGACGCGGTCGCTTCGTTGAAGCTTGCACGCCCGAACCACCCGCAACCCCAGGCTGGTCCTTTTCAGGAGCAGTGGGAGCCTGCACAGCGGTCTGCCGAACGCGATGACCTCTCGGTCTTCGTCGTTTTTTGGTGTTGTGTTGTGTTTGTACGTGTGACACTTTGTCAGCCTCCTGTATTTCTACAGGTTCGCGCTGTGTTTCCACTGCTGCGGTGGCCGTCAAAGTGTGTGCATGTCTGATTTTAGGCTGCTGGGCTTCCCTTCTCGCGCGCCGGTTGTGGCGTCTGCGTTTGGTTCGGCCCTGCGCGCCTTGGTGTTTTTGTGTGGCGGCGGCCGACGCCTTAGCAGTTTCCCTTTTGCAAGGGCGCTTGTGGGCGGCCACCGTCCATTGTGTTGGTGCGTGTTCTGCGTGTTCATTTGTGGCTGTGTTTATGGCCTCAGCTAGGCCTGTTAGGTCCAGGCTTGCGCCTTTTCCTGAGTGAGCTTTGTCCCCCCCAGAATACGTGGGACGGACCGAGTCAGACTCGGTGAGGGATTCTGCGCTTGTTGCGCTACCCTCCTGGGGTAATACGGTCTCTTTAAGGTCACTCATTGTTATTGTTGGGCTTTTTGGTGGGAAATACCAAATAACTCACACACTCTTGCCCAAGGATGTGTGGTACCTTCTTTTTGGGGGTATTTAAGTCCCCATGGCTATGCGGGCCTGGGTGTGGTTTTGCGCCGCCACGGTTCGGCTATGCGGGTATGCGGGTCTGGGTCTGGGAGCGAGGACGGGCCTAAGCCCATCCTCACTCCCAGACCCAGACCGAAGAGTGCGTGCTCGTATGCCTTATACCATGAAACGTAGTTTTTGGTGTGCTTCGGACCACACGACTGACCTAAAACTTAAGTAAATACAGAATACAGCCTGCACGATGTCTTAGATATACGAAATGTAGCTGGCTATGAGAGGGAGAGAGAAAGAAAATGTACGCACGCACAGATCTCTTTCTCGTACAGTAACATAAGAAATGTAACTCTTACTACATTCGCTAGGTAACCTATATCTCCCTCTCAACGTTCGCCTCGCCCGATCACACTTTTTCGTAACGGTCGCGTCACGCATTCACGAGCCTACTCCCCAAGTCGAGCGTGCATAAAGAAGTTTCGCTTCTAAAATAGCTAAACCGTATTTTGTACAGGACATAAATTCAGTATCAGTACTATCTAATTATGCTTGCTTCTATTACATACAAAATGTCTTTAGGTATCAAACGGCAACTCCGATAATAAATAGCAAGCGGGTGCGTGCGTCAAATGGCGTATAAAATGTTTATGGGGTTTCTTTACTGCATTATTTATGGTCCACAGTATTGTTGCACGTTATGGAGTTGATCTACTTTGTGTATTGTCTGTGTTAAAATCTGATTTTCTTTTGCTAATATAGAATTCATGTAATGTGTTTTTTATTTTTGAGGGTAGGTTGATTTTTTTTTATGTTTCACCCTACCATGGTGACTGTTTATGGGGAAGAGTAGGGGTCACCATCCTCATTGTGAGTACATGGTGGCTTGAGATGCCTCTGTATCTTGGCCTCAGGTCTCACACTGCAATGATGTTATTTTACGTTGACCTTTTGTGTAAGAATAGTACCTCTTACACCTCTGAACTCAGTGTGGCTCTACTACCTATTGCATGTGAATACGGAATAAGTGAATTAGATCAGCCTCCATAGCCAAGTCGCAGACGTTTTTCATTTTGCAATCGTTGACCGCTCTATTCTCTTGTTTGATTGGCTTATGTCACTCAGTCACGTGATCGAAACAAAATATTAGCCAATCAAACAATATAGTCTTATTGTACTAGCTGCGCCTCTTCGGGATAAAAAGTAGCCTACATATGTGATTATCCAGAACTCACTTTTAGCCATATACAGGTAAATTAGCTTGGAGAAATTTTTGCGTTTGTAGTAGTGTATGGTCACGTGGCACCTGCAGACAGCGTAAACTGGTTTATTCTGGTTTGTGCGTGTTTCCACTTTCCACTATCAAGTGACGATTTTTTGCTTTGGATTGAAATATCTCGAAAACGGTGCGTCCTAGACCAAAAATAACAAAAATTTTGACCCCCCGTAGACCCCACGGAGTTTTAAAAATCTAGATGAAAGGAAAAACAAAATTATATATCGGTCTCTCCTCTTTGAAGTTTCACTTCCATCGTGTGTGAATCGCACATACACCTTTTTTTTTATAAAGTCAAAACCTTTTTCTTTAAAATAAAAAGTTGTTTTTATTGAAAACAAAAATCAGAGTGTTGCTAGGGATAAGTATAAAATTAAATAGTAATGTTAGGATATCGAAACATTTTTGTATAGGCCAGAACGATATAGTGGAAACGCGCTCTAAGATCTAAGTAATATACACACTACAACATATGCAAAAATTTCTCGAGAATAATTTCACTGTACAAACTATCATTATGGTTGCTATGCAAGTGTTTTATGCATAGCAACCCGTGAAGTTTTGACAGGAGATAAACAGTAATACATTTTGACATCTACGATTTATGCATTTTCATAATCACCTAGCTTTCGCCCGTTTATCTCGATTATTGCAGTAAAAAGTAGCCTATGTGTTATTCTGATATATAAGCTATATTACTGTAAAGTTTCATCTAAATCCGTTAGTACTTTTTGCGTGAAAGAGCAACAAAGATACATACACACATACTCACAAACTTTAGCGTTTATAATATTAGTAGGATAGACTTTCATATGCATTAAGCGAAAACGCTATTAATTTGAAATTACGTTCAGACACTCCAATTTTATTTACTTGTGTAGTTTACGGTAGAATTCAGATCAGAGGGTACTTAGAAAAATTACATTACTGGGATGTACCAATGGTACTTATAGATAGAAAACATCAAAGTAAATTTTCATGAGGTTTTCGTGAAATTGCAAACGGCGGTTTCAGCCATAAAACTTTACGCGTACCGGACATAAAAAAGCCATAAAACGACTCCAAACGAATTCAGACCGGCTTATTAGTACCCGTGACACTATTGCACTACTAAACTACATCATATATGGTATAGCTTTTCTATTGTATATGACATACGATACTAAGGAAAACCCAACAACTTTTTGGCCCGACCTGGAATTTGAACCCGAGACCTCTTGATTAGCAGTCGCATACCAACAACCAGACCAACGAGGCAGTCACACAACTCCAAATAAACTGTCTAGTTATTATGTATTTATTTTAGTTATATTATATTGTTATATGAAAGCAAAGATCTGCAGTTATGAAATTAATTTTATAAGTTTTGTTTTTAACTTTCGTTAATGAACAATTTAGGGTCCTTATGGAGGAAAAAATGTAAAAAATATATATTTAAAAAACTAAACAAATACGCTTTTAAACTAAAAAGTAGGAAATAATTTTAATGTAAGAAAGCGTGGGGCGACGTTATTGAAATATTTCCAGAAAGCACCCCACGCTTTGTTACGTTTAAAAGCGTGTTTGTTTAGTTTTTTAAAACTATATTTTTTTTGTAGACTAAACAAGAGTAATTTATTTAACTTTTTTTTTCAAATTAGTGTATTGTCATCGGTCCTCGATAAATCTACAAAGTTTGAACGAAATCGGGCTGTTTAAAGTGGGTCAAAATCGCGCCGTCATAAAGCGTGTAAAAATTATATAGAAAGTATAGGGTACATTACAACATCCGTCCGATTTTGATGAAATATTCACTGGCAGATAGCTGGTGATATAATGAGTAAATTAGGCTACTCTTATTTCAAAGTGTTACCCGCAATTAAAAAAAAACTGACCTTTGAACGAAATTACCGTTCGTAAATAAGAAAACGGGAGCACACGTCGTATCAATTTATAATATGGCAACATTCTCCGAGAGACCTTTATTTATTTTTATATATCACATAAATGTCACGAAGGAGAAACTTTTTAAATGGCACTTGTGAAATTGCCTTTGATTTAATGGCCGTACATTGGCTGTAATTTGTACAATGTTGCCATCATAAATAATTAAAATACCCCAATTATTATTTTTTACTTGTTAATGATTGGAAATTTGACAGGATAATTCTTCGTAATAAATATTACGTACGTATTTATGTATTTTTTGCATTATCCTGCTAAAGCGAAACCGAAAGGTAATACTTTTGGCGGTGTTTCTTTTTTTTATATTTAATCCTATAAAAGTGACTCCTCTGCCTGATGGTAAGAGTGAGTGTTCAATATAAACAATATACAATAGTTTCCTTTGAGCTCGATAGATGGCGTTGTGTTGATTTTCTGTATCGCGGTGTTAAGAGACTCATGACTATTGTATAAATACTAGCCAAGTCTATAAAAATTATCCTCGCTTGGACGTGTTTCATTTGCAACCGTGTTCCTAAAGGCGATTTTTGGGATTACGATCCAGTGAGTAGAATCCACCAGTAGGGGTCACCATCGCATTTTGAGAGTAAGCAATGCAGCATGGTGACCCATACCATGGCGGCCTGGTCAGATGTTTCTGCATTATTCTCCAGGCCTCTGAAAGCCGGGAGAATGTTGCAGAATGATTGGGCCTCCGGTCTTACACTCACCAAGGAAATACGACAGCAAGAGTGCTGTCATTATTAGGATGGTCTTCTGTGTGTATATTTGACCGTAGCGAATAAACTACTGAAGCTATTTCGATAAATGACATGCCAACAGATTCGTAACAATGGCCCGGGTGACATAGGGTCTATACTAAATCAACTTTTTACGTAGTCGTACCTATTATAGTTTTTTAAACGGGCTCCTGTGACAAACGAGCGAACATATTAGTTGATGGTAAGTGACTACCAACTGTTACAAGTGAAAGCCTATGCCACTCGGGTCATAATTACTGATCTATTGTCACCTCATTACGTAGAATCACATTGATGACTAGACGACTAACTTTAATTTATTACTATCTCAGCTCGCGCTTGTTGTTGTAAACGCAGGCAACGCGGCGCGTTGAAGCTAGTCTAACAAAAGCCTAAGTTAGTCCCTATATCATCAGCTATCTGCCAGTGAAAGTTTCGTCGAAATCGGTCCAGCCGTTCCAGAGATTACCCGGAAAAAGCAGACAGACAAAACAAAATTTGTCATATGTACCGTGTACATACATAATTATACATTTAGTAAAAAGCAGTTTTTTCATATTACAAACACTCCAATTATATTTATTTGTATAGAGTATAGATTCGTACTTCTAAAACAACGCCATCTAGCTTTTTTTTTTTTTTTCTCTTTATTTTTTTTAAGGGACTTTTACCATAATAGGGTATGTCAGTACCATCTAGCTTTAGACTAAGCGGAATTTTTACTATGTAGGCTAGATTAACTGATAAAATATATTTTTTATGTCAATACATTGTATACTTAGAACGCACCCAAATCTGGAAACAATTTAACAATCATACCGTCACATAATTATCTTTGGTGAGAATTAGGTGTAAATTTTAGATTTAAGTTATTGTAAAATAAATAATAATAAAAAACATCCTCCATCCGACCATTTAATGGAATCCAAGACCTCAAGCACCGTCGACTACGTCAACACGAAAAACTCAAACCCCAAAACTCAAATTTAAAACAGCTTAAGCCATTTCTTAGTGTTAAAGAAACTAAAATGGAGTTAAAATGTAGTGTATGGACTAAACGATGCTCAGTAGAGTTCCAAAGAGAATGGAGAAGTGACACCGTGTAAAGGGGTCGACACTAGAAGGCGCTGCACTTGAGAGCCCTTCAAATTATACAGGTGAACGTTGAGAGATGGGAAATGTCGATGTCGATATTATTATGTAATTGTTACGGTACATCTACAACGAACTGTATTTAATTTGAATTTTTTCTATGAACTATTCCTCCCAGAGCCGTCCCATTTGTGCAGTTAAAAACATCACATCACACATCACATCAACAGCCTTTAACAGTCCACTGCTGGACATAGGCCTCTGCTTAGAAACGAGGTTTTGACCTACTATACCACGCTGGCCAGACGGGTTGGTATAGGGTTGGTTTCAAGTTTTCCTTCTCTTTGCATCGATGTTGTCTTGCGTAGTTTATCCCTTAGTCGCCTTTTACGACACCCGCGAGATGAATAGGAGTGTTGACACTGTATTCATAATCCGTCACCACACGAACTCATCTTCCACAGAAATATATTATCTGCTCACTAATGTCGGCTCTAGTATTATAAATTTGAAGGTAACTATGATGAAAATTGGTATGGAGATACAATTCTTTAAGAAGGATATATACTTACTACTTTTTTTTCAAATCAATACAACGGCACTTTTGAAATGTCAAGTAGTCAGTCAGTCGTGAAGCTAATTGTCTGTTCCAATTCGTAGATCCTATGGAGAAGAACAGACAAGAAACTCCATGGTCACTGTTTTCCAACATAGATTCACGCGATTTTCGTCACACGCGGGCGAACCAGTGTAAAATATAAGTAGAAATAAACTTTTTCTGTTTAATCTCACAGGTATCAATATTTTCCCGTATAAAAAATTCTACTAACGATTTTGGTCTGCCATCGATATTTTTTTTCATGTTTACAACATTTAGACCTGTATTGTGGCTTCTACAAACACAAGAAATAACACAAGTTTATAAATCACAACATTAAAGTCGGCACTTTTAAATAGTTTATTTTTTCGACATCGATAGTCGAAATATTTGACATCACTAATACACTTGAGCGTCGTTGAGCGGTGGCAAGATTTTTCTGCTTACGTCGCTTAAAAAAAAGGAAAAGGTCACGGGGTCGGCCTTGTTTCGTTAACCGCCCTCTAGGGGTGGGAATTTATAATTTTTGCTTGAACCCCTTTCGTTGTTATTCGAGTATCGGATTGGGACTGCTGATTATTTGTGGTAAATTATTCATACCCTAGTGTTTTTAAAGATGTCGGTATTTGTAAAATTGGTCATGGACTGCCTCGATGGCGCATTATTGGCGTTTGCGACTGCTGTTAGGTCTGAGGGTCGATTCCCGGATCGTACCATATTTGTTCCGGAGTTAGCATGCTTTCTTTGTATAATCTTTATACAAATAAATTAAATTGAAGTTTCTGTTTGTAATGTGAAATGAACAGTATTTTTCTAATTGCATATGGAAGTACTAGCTTTTGCCCTCGGCTCCGCCAGCGTGTATGTCAGTAAAATGTAGCCTATGTCCTTTCAAAAGGTTCCCTCTATATCCATGCCAAAATTCATCAAAATCGGTTTAGGCGTGAAAACGTAACAGACACAGTTACTTTCGCATTTATAATATTAGTAGGGATATACGGTTTAAAAATAGCTGTTTTGATGTAAGTATCAAAACAGCTATTTTTAAATTTTTGTGTCTGTCTGTTTGTTCCGGCTAATCAATGGATCGACTTGCGCTGTAACAGTAACTTTGGCTTTTTTAGACTAGCTTCACTCCGCGGCGTTATTCATGGTTTACAACAATATCACATTAGTGCAAAGTGCGTGTCAGGCCACGCACAGGAAAGGGTTCCCCAGTCACCCATAATGGTACGTGGATTAGAAATCGTATCAAATTGATAATTGTTATGTTTACGTATTATTGCGTTGATTTTGTATGACGTTTTCCAAGTGAGCGCATTTTACAAGCCTCTATTACTCCTGAACTAACAAAGTCATCGACAAAAGACCTATCTAATGATACCCTACTACATGATGGGGTAGCCCCGAGAAAAAAAAAACATCCCCACTTTACGTGTAGGGGAGGTACCCCAAATAAAAATATTTTTCTTAATTTATTATAGCACTTTGTTGACGTAATTACAATACACATTCATGCAAAGTTTCATCTTTCTATCACTTACCATTTGGTCGGTAACTCGACGACGGACGGACAGACGGACATGACGAATCTATAAGGGTTCGAAGTCATAAACTTCGGAACCCTTAAAAGTATGTTTATGTATTTATATCACTTGTTTAGTACCCATAATACAAGCTCTACTTAGTTTGAGACTAGATGGCGTTGTGTGTAATGCGAATTGTGTGTCCGAATTATATATTTATTAATATTTATTTAAATAGTGCCGGATTTCTGAGAACCTAAAAAATATAGCACTTAAATGATAAACTTTGTTCATTTGATCTGAACCTTTGTGATTGTGCACGATTTTTAATCTAGAGTACGAAAAATATTCCATATTTAAGTAGGTATTGTTTGTTATTTTGAACCGTATTTTTATTGCCTTTTGCGGGTTGTGTGCCAATTATCAATTAGGTTCTGTGTTCATTTTGAATCATATGCTCGTATATCTATGGTACTAATTCCATTACTGCCAATGGAAGTCGTGTCTAAATTGGTCAAGCTGTATGAAAGATTAGCCTAAACCAACAGAGAGAAAAATAAATAAAAAGTAAAGTTTTAATGTAAGCACCGTACTTATATACTCGCATATGCATTTAGTGCTAAGTTGTTAATTAAAAATTACAAACAAACACCTCAACTTAATTTATTTGTACATTCCGTAGCCTTTGTATTGACATATCAACTGTAAAAAGACGAATTCAATTTTGTTGTGTGTCTAGTCGGTAACGTATGCGGCTGGTGATCCAGAGGTCTTGGGTTCCATTCCCGGGTCAGACTAAATGGTTGTATGATCTGCAAATATATGTTTTGCAAAAAAAATATGATGATGTATTTATTTCAGTTGTCTAGTAGTGAAAAGAAAATCGATCTTCCCGTACCCCTTTCGGCAGTCAACACAAACAGGATCAAACAATCTTGACGACAAACAAACAAAAAATAAATAAAATACTGTTCTATTTTTGTCGACGTCAGCAGCTGTGCCGATGGAACTTTCGACACATTTTTTGTGCCGAACTGTCAAAACATTGGGCGTGAAAACTTCACAAGTGGCGGCCATTTTTTCTCCCCATAATCTGTTTGTTAAACATTTGAACCAATGTTGGTTTGTGTTATAACTCCCTAACAACGAGAAAGTTCTGTTTAAATTGTCAGTGAAGAGTAATGCCATTCTGTCTGATGGAAAGCATGAGTAGAATCCAAGAGAAGTGGTCATCATACATATTGTATCATAATCATCAACAGCCTTCAACAGTCCACTGCTGGACATAGGCCTCTCCTTAGAAAGGAGATTTTGGCCTAGTATACAACGCTGGCCAGACGGGTTGGTATAGGGTTGGTTTCAAGTTTTCCTTCTCTTTGCATTGATGTTGTCTTGCGTAGTTTATCCCTTAGTCGCCTTTTACGACACCCGTGGGATGAATAGGAGTGGTGACACTCTGTATTCTTAATCCGTCACCACACGGACATATTGTATACGACAATATGTCCGTGTGACCTTCTGTGTGAGGGTACCTCGGAGAGCACGTTAAGGAGTCGGTTCCGGTTGCCATACAAACATATTATGCAATAGGTATGGTTACGGGTGATTGTAGCCCTGTACGAGCTGACAGCAGTCTATCTCAAAATTTCGGTCACCCATCCAGGTACTGACCGTGACGTCGTTGCTTACCATCAGTGATTGTCGCTCGATCGTATCTTCGAATATAAAGATCTGATTTCAACCGTATCGTAATTAACATAAAGTCGACTTCAACTAAGTTTAGGAAATTTCGCATGATTTGGGATTTTGAATACAAGGTTATCAATGTTCCCTTATATTTTATAACAATAGAACAAAAAGAGGTCATGAATCAATAAAATTAAAAAAGAAATTGATGTCAATTGTCGAACCGGGCGAGGGTCTTGATTGGACAACAATCAAATGATACTGATGTTGACGCGCGTGACCACTATCTTGTATACAATCAGATAGACGGTAAAAGATAAATTAACCCCGGTAAGATATTGAAATAATATTAATAACTAGCTGTCTCGCGGTATTACCCGCGGTTGTTTGTACCCTGAACCAACGAACAGACGGACAGATAAAAATGTTACATATTTTTCTATAAAATCAAAGATAATTTATATACCTACGGCAGCTGATAACTTTCATCGATTTAACACCTTCCGTTAGGATGTACTAGATTCAAAGTGAGTTCATTTTCACCCATACTCCGGACCAAATATTTTATTTGTTTCGGAGTCTGGGTGTTTTCTATGTATAATATGTATGTATTTACAAAAAAATGTATGTTTAAGTATTTAAATCAGTTGTTTAGTACCCATAATACAGACTCGGCTTAGTTTGAGACTAGATGATGTGTGTAAAATGTCCGAAATATTTATTTATTATTTTCGGGCCCTCTAGCCAAGTAGCTAATCGTTCTTGCTCTTGTTTCATTGGCTAATGTCACTCAGTCACGTGATCACAACTAAATATTACCCAATCAAACAAGAGAATAGACTAGAAAACGAAAAACGCTTGCAACTTGGCTAGGGAGGCATTTTACGGTTTCGTAAATATTTTCTCACAAAGATAATCAAATATGCTATATTGCTAATCGTTGTTGATTCGTCAATTATAGAACTGACATCATATTTATCATGCCTAGGATGCCTAAACAAAAAAAATATAGTTTTAAAAACTAAACAAGCACGCTTTTAAATTAAAAAGTAGAAAATAATTTTAATGTAACAAAACGTTGTGTGCTCTCTCAAAATATTTGAATAAAGTCGCCCCAGGCTTTGTTACATTAAAACTATTTTTTTTTCTACACTAAAAAAGACTAAAAGAATTATTTAAGATTTATTTTTTTTGTTTTTTATTTCGAATTAGTGTATTGTCATCGGTCCTCGATAAATCTACAAAGTTCGAACGAAATCTGTCCGTTTGAAGTGGGTCAAAGGAGTCTGTTACAAACATACAAACAAACATACAGGTGAAGCTAATATAAAGCGTGTAAAATAACTCCCACAGAACAGCAATTTGTGGATCACACAAAACATTCCATCAGATCTTTCCATTTCTTTATCCATCACGCCCATTCTTCGGTCATCATTAACAATGGCGTCACAGCCCCCTATATTTACCATTTTTTATTTATTTCACTTAAAACCGTCTGCAACCCGTAATTATCAAGCTAATAATATAGTAAGTCTAATTCTCACAATCAAACGAGAACTTCCACACTTGTGATGAAAGGGGCCGCTAACTCAAAAGGGCGGGAAAAAAAAACAACATGGCGACGACATTAATCATTGGACTGACAAACGGCGTCCGCGCAGCTTTCATATGTTGACTTGAAGTTAAAATTGTCTTTTAAAGGTAGGGCTGCCATGTTTAAAATCTGAAATCCAGGACTAAAATTGCCAATTCAACAGTTTTTTTATTATTTACTAGCTTTCGCGCTCAGCGACGCCTGCTTCTATGTCGGTTATCGCGGTAAAAAGTAGCCTATATCCTTTCTCAGGCTTTAGACTATCTGTGTACTAAATCTCATTTAAATCGGTGCAGTAGTTTTTGAGTTTATCGCCAACAGACAGACGCGGGGGAAGACTTTATTTAAAACCAGCTTTCGCTCGCGGCTCCGCCCGCGTTTATGTCGGTTATCGCGGTAAAAAGTAGCCTATGTCCTTTCCCAAGTTCAGTTCTATCTTCGTACCAAATTTCATCAAAATCGATTTTGTGGTTCAGGCGTGAAAGCGTAACGGACAGACAGACAGACAGACAGAGTTACTGTCGCATTTATAATATTAAGTAGGGATATATAATGATTCAATTCTCTCGAATAAGTCCCATATCCTATATTTCTTTTAACATAAATTGTAATCATGAACCAGAAAATTTTCATTTTAAATTCTAGTTTGGTTACAAATGAAACTCCTCCCGGACGCTTCCCGGACAGTCTCTAAATTGAACTGGGACAAATCCGGGAAAACCCGGACGAATGGCAGCCCTATTTAAAGGGTTATAGAAACTGTAATTCGTTTTGAAATCTTACTTAACGTTATAATGTTTTAATCTAACTCTTGGAATTACGTTAAGCCGTCGGTCCCGGTTGTTATGAACATCTATGCCAATCGTTATTGGGGAGTCAGTGCCTTGAAATATACTGACAACTAGTTAGACAACAATTTATTTTAAAAAAAGCTGTTTGTCTGCTTGTTCCAAATAGCTGAATCCATTTTGACGGGATCTTCACTGGAATATGCTTAGAAATAATTTAGGCTGATTCATGTTAAAGTCAGCGTGGCTTCTACTACCTTCATCATCATCATCATAAAAAGCCTTTAACAGTCCACTGCTGGACATATTACTTTATGTATACAAATATATAAAACTGAAGCATCTTTATGTAATATCAAATTAAACAGTTTTTACTAAATGCGTATGGAAGAGAAAATAAATTTTTAATTTTTTGTTTGTCTGTCCGTCTGTCTATTTGTAAGTAATAAACGAGTAAATTGATTAAGATAAATACAGCATAGTTAGAATACTACATACAACATTTAAAAGAGGTCGAACAGATCGCAGAATATAGAGAGGATATCGATTCCTCCTCCGACGAGGGCCTGGCATTTAAATTGAGAGGGAAATAGGTACGTTAACCTGTACCCAATAAATAGAATTGAAGTGTCTGTATGTAATCAAATTAACAGTTTTTAGGGTCCCGTAGCCACATGGCAAAAACGAAACCCTTAAATGGAATGGATTCGTCATGTCTCTCTGTCCGTCCGTCCTTAAGTCACAGCCACTTTTTTCCGAAACTATAAGAACTATACTATTGAAACTTGATAGGTCAATGTATTCTGTGAACAGTATTAATATTTTCATACAAAAATAGAAAAAAACGATAATTTATGGGGTTCCCCATAAGTACCAACATAGAAATGAAACTCAAAAAAAGATTTTTCATGAAACCCGTACATGTGGGTTATCTATGGGTCCCTATCTAGGTCTTCAAAAATGATATTGAGGATACCAACATATTTTTTTTCTAAACTGAATAGTTTGCGCGAGAGGCACTTCTAAAGTGTTAAAATATAAATAAATATATAATAAATATTTTTTTTTTGGACATCTTACACACAACATCATCTAGTCCCAAAGCAAGCTGAGCTTGTGTTATGGGTACTAAACAACTGATATAAATACATAAACATACTTTTTTTTGTAAATACATACATATTATACATAGAAAAACACCCAGACTCCGAAACGAATATTTGTGAATCACACAAATATTTGGTCTGACCCGGGAATCGAACCAGAGACCTCTTGATCAGCAGCCGCATACGCTAACTACTAGATCAACAAGGCTGTCAAAATGAGTGTAACATCTAAAATACGAGAATGATAAAACAAAAAAAAATATGATGTACATTACCATGCAAACTTCCACCGAAAATTGGTTTAAACGAGCTAGTTTTAATACGTTATAAATTGTAAACCGCAATTTACCTTTCATTCAATCAATACACTATTATAAGAACTTATAAATGATGTTACTTGCTGCTACGGAACCCTTCATGGGCGAGTCTGACTCTCACTTGGCCGCTTTTTTTAGATTAGCATCGCGATTAAAAACGATAACAGCGGGTAACGCCGCGGCACTAAGCTAATATCAAAAATAAATTATTATTATTAACCTAGTGCTATACAAACTGTATTTAATATGAAACTACCCACATTATATATATATATAGGTAGTAGAGCCACGCTGATTTCAGCACGAATGGGCCGGCTCGACCCGGCTAGTACTACCCTCACACAGAAGACCATCCTAATAATGACAGCATTCTTGCTGTCGTATTTCGTTGGTGAGTGTGAGACCGGAGGCCCAATCCTTCTGCATCATTCTCCCGCCCTTCGAAGGCCGGGAGAATGATGCAGAATAATCTAACCAGGCTGCCATGGTAAGGGTCACCATGCTACATTGCCAACCCTCACAATAAGCATGGTGGCCCCTACTCCTGGATTCTACTCATGCTTTCCATCAGGCAGAGTAGAGTCACTTTGGTAGGCTTAAATATAAAAAAAAAAAAAAAAAAAAAAATTATATTTAAACAACAAACATTACTAATCTTTGGTACAAGAAAAGTCTGACAAGTATATACAACATCATTTTCAGTATGTACATGTATGTATCTTTGTTCTCGAGAACATAAAAGCGAGGGACAAATCCGCCCCGTGGCTATTCGCGGACATGTTTATGCCAGAATGAACTAGTAAACCAATTATTTTGTATTTTCTAATATATATTTGTATAGTTTTACTACAATTAAAAGAATTACATGGGCCTTCGAGCTATATTAGTTACAAATAATGTAGTTTTTAGGTCTCCGCGGGCTATATGACACAACTAGAATGGTTGTCGTTGATTTTTGTTTTAGTGGTGTACACCTGAATTCAAGCTCTTCACAGTTAGTAGGCACTCATCAGCATGATTTCATAATCCCCGTAAATTGCCAATGCGCCCAGTTTTAGTGATGTATTTTTAAAATGTTGATATTAAATACTTAGTACCATCCGCAATAGAAGCCCGGTGGACATTATTCAATCGATATAATATTTATATCTATACAAATGAATAAAATTGTATAATAATGTATAATATCAAAGTATATATACATATATATATATATATATACATATAGGTACCTTCATCAAAAAAGTATTTATAAATTTTCTGTATTTAGTCAAAAGCTGTTAACTTGCTATAACACACATATACACTTCATTTTTAGGGTTCCGTAGCCAATTGTCACACAACGGAACCCTTATAGATTCGTCATGTCTGTCTGTCCGTATGTATGTCACAGCCACTTAGTTTTATTTGAATGATTATATCGTTAATCCAATTTAATGAACATCTCTAATAAGTATACAGTCACTCCTCATCAATCTGTACAAACAAACCCGTCAAATTGAAAATTACGTATATTTTTACCCGACTGCGTCGGAATTAGTATGTATATAATATGTATGTGTATATAATATGTGTCTAATTGCAAAATAACACCCGCAAATGAAAGAAAATGTGGGTGTTTTTTTTAGTCGGCTCTTACGAAGCCCGGCTCCGCGAATAATAGATATATCGATATTATAAATGCGAAAGTTACTCTGTCTGTCTGTTACGTTTTCACGCCGAAACCGATTTGATGAATTCGTGTATAGAGATATATATGTACCTAACCTTGGGAGATGACAGGCTATTTTTTACATTAATAAGCGATATACACGCTGCCGGAGCCGCGGTCAAAAGCTAGTATTATTTTTAAATAACTTTCACGTATAACTAATATGGTCTATTTTTAACTAAGTATATAAAACTAAAATAGTTTAGAAAATAATTCCGAAGATATTTTTTATCGAAAACCTCGTTGCCCTCGACAACGCCCCCTCAGGTAAAATGTATTATAATACTTTTGTTCGTAACATGTTGACGTACATTAGGGAGCAAGGCAGTGTCGGATTACACGTTGAACTGAGCACTGTGCTAATGACATGTAGGCAAAGAGCTGGAGGCGTTTGGGTAACAGCGTCGCTTTGTGTTAAAACGTTGTGTTTTCATATAGAGAAAACGATGGACACATGTTAGTTGTCCTTGTCCTACGCTATTATAATATTATTATTTAGTTACTAGCTTTTGTATTCCGGTTTTTGCGGTAAAGGTACTCTTTGACTCGGTAAAACAAAGGGTGCTCACTTTCCATGACCTCCCTCAGAACTCAAAGAGTACTTTAATTTTATTTATTTGTGTAGATTATATCGGTTTAGAACATACTGAACAATATTTGTAACTGACGACTATTTTATTTTTTTAATTCATGTAGATAGATAGAATTCATTTTTTCTTCCTTTTTGCCGGTAAGGACTTAATGCCACAAATGTGTACTCTGTGTCAATTTGTTTAATATATATATGGTAAATACAGTTAGTTTCAGAAATTCTTTAGTGTTATAAGAATATATTTATTCACTTACATGAAAACTTATCTATAAATGTCTTAACTATATTCCAACGAGCATGCACTAGTATCAATTAAACATTCCATGACAGAAAGAAAACTCACAATATGTTGAGAAACAAAACATTAAAAACATTTACCTTTCGTTCACTATTCAAACTTATTTTGCAATACATTTCAAACAAAAAATTAACACAACACAACAATCTTACACATATTAACTTCAAATGAAGGTTCTAAAAATTTAAATTGCATTTCATTTTAAACAATATCAAAGGAGAAGAATATAGGCAGTAGACGAAATCTCTCTATTCTTATGACTCTTGAGGAAGGACATGGAAAAGACTAAACACATATTTTTTTTTGTTTGTTTTGTTTTTTTAATAAGACAACTCCCGCATTAGGATTATAAATTCCTGTGTCGCGGGGGACTTTACAAACATACATGAAACGGACACAAAGAACACCCAGACTCAGAACAACAAATTGTGAATCACACAAAGTGTTATCCTACGTGGGATTTGAACCCACGACACTTGGCGCAGTAGGAAGCGGCGTGGCGACCGCTTAAGCCACTAGGCCAACCGTGCAATCGAACTAGATACAACTAAATAAGATTGGAATGTCTGTTTGTAATATCAAATGAACTGTTTTTACTAAATACATATCAAAGTATGTATAAAGGATACTTACATCAAAAAGGCAATTTAAAAAAAACTCTGTCTGTTTGTTTCGGTTAATCTATGAAACGGCTGGACCGATTTTGACGGGACTTTCACCAGCAGCAACCTGATGATACGAGGAGTATCTTAGGCATAATTCTTTTAGAATTGCTTCGCTCCGCGGCGTTACTCTCGATTTACAAAAATAACCGCAGGTAACACCGCTGGACTCACCTAGTATCAAATATAACATCAAAATAATCCAATATTCTTCTTCTTCTTCGTCGTTCTCTCAATGCTGAGGATCGCGACCACAAGTTATAAGCTTCCACTTCGTGCGGTTATACGCAGAGTGGACCGCACGGTGCATGCTGCCGCCTACCGCCTCCTTTACAGTATCACTCCAACGTGTAGGTGCCCTGCCTCGAGCACGCCTGCCCTCCATTTGCCCAACAATGATCTACTTCTCCAGACTGTGCTTTGAGGACCGCATAATATGCCCGAAGAAGCTTAGGGCTCGTTTCCGGCAATTATAAATAAATATTTCGGACAATTACACACAACGTCATCTAGTCCCAAACTAAGCAGAGCTTGTATAATGAGTACTAAACAACAGATATAAATACATAAACATATTTTTTTTGTAAATACAAACACATTATACATAGAATATATAAAACTAGTTTATATTCTTAAACAAAACATTAATTAAATTTTAATACCCAGCTACAAATGATTCAGTTTTAATTACCAGTGGCAGTTTTCTAGCTGTGAGCTCCTCGCCTATGCCCTAAGGGTCGGCTAATGCAGTAATGACTGCACTCGGTTTTGTTGTATTTTTGTTCCATCGCATTCAGAAAACACAAACATTATAATCCTGCTCACATTTTATGTTGTTTGAACTTCCAATGTTATAGTATACTAGCTTTTGCCCGCGGCACCGCCCGCGTATAGATCAGTCATGGCGTTAAATAGTTATATTATTGTAAAGTTGACTGCACGGTTGGCCTAGTGGCTTAAGCGGTCGCCACGCCCCTTCCTACTGCGCCAAGTGTCGTGGGTTAAAATACATGTGGGATAACACTTTGTGTGATTCACAATATGTTGTTCTGAGTCTGGGTGTTCTTTGCGTCCGTTTCATGTATGTTTGTAATGTCCCCCGTGACACAGGAATTTATATTCCTAATACTGGAGCTGGCTTTTAAAAAAAAAGAAAAGCCGTTTCATTAAAATCCATTCAGTAGTTTTTGCGTGAAAGAGCATACATACAAACTCACCCAAACTTTCGCGTTTATAATATTAGTAGGATTTAGTTTTTTCTACAGTTTTTCTTTTTTTTTTTAAAGACAACTCCCGCATTAAGAATGTAAATCCTATTACGCGGGGGACTTTACAAACATACATGAAACTATCATAAAGAACACCAAGACACAGAACAACAATTTGTGAATCACACAAATTGTTCCACGCAGGATTTGAACCACGACACTTGGCCATTTAGGTTTCGCCATAGTCGAGTGAAATACCAGGGAAGGTAGGGTACAATAGAAAGAAGAATTATATATTATTCTTTCATTAGACGGAGAAGAGAAAAATAATTACATAGAATTAGTAGAATAGGTACGTGAACATTGCAATAATTATACTTTTAATTGCAGTTCAGTTACTGAAATATTACTTGTTTTACAAGTTATTCTTTTATACTGCGCTGTATTTCAAGCTGAATCCTGCGGTTCTGCTAGATTGATTCTGATAGATTCCTTTACAGGAACACACGTGCTGGCCTTGGAAGTCACCGCTTTAGAGTGGTAGAAATACGCACTAGAACTAAACGGTTTGGCTCTTCTTTCCTGTGCCGAGCGGTTAAACACTGGAACTCGCTAACATCCCACGTGTTTCCTTCCCATTATGATCCCGGATCCTTTAAGAGGGGTGTGAAAAAGCATCTCACAAAGCCGCCATAGTTTGGGTCAGCATCGCCATACTTCCTGCATCGCGGGCAGTGTGGTGGCCCCCACTCTTGGATTCCATTCATGCTTACCATCAGGCAGAGTGGAGTCACATTGGTAGGCATCAAATAAAAAAAAAAAGATTGACTGATACATAATATACCTATAATTTTTTTGTAAATACATAGAAAATATACAAACTTAGAAACAATTGTCTGCAAAATTTTTGTCCGACCCAAGATTTGAACCCGAGACCTCGAGAACAGCAGCAGCAATGTGAAAATAAATGTATACCAATTTTTTCTTTAATAAATAAAATTATCGTCGGCACTAGCGAGTTACTTCAACGAATAATTGTTTAATTAGATGAAACACAATCTTCTAAAGATGAAAGAAAACGGTTCTCAATTGAAAGGTTACGGGTTCAACCCTAACTTTGATTATGTATTATAAACTTATTTTTGGCGCGGACTTTAATGTAGGGGGCTGAGATAGACGGAGCACATAGCGATAATGCTTCCAATATTGTCCACTTTTCTGAATTATAATAATATGTCATCAACAATGTTTAGAAGTTCACTGCTAGCCATACGCCTCTCCTTAGAAAAGAGATTTTGGTCTACTATTTCAAGTTGACTAGACGGGTTGGTATACCTATGGTTTGTTTCATGTCTTCCTTCGCTTTATAGTTCTGTTGTCCTTCGTGGTTTGCTCAATACCCTTAGGATTAATATGAGTGGTGACACTTCGCATTCTTATACACACGGATAATAAATACAAACTGAAATTTGACAAGCGTGTTCCTTGGGGAGCGTAGGCAAGATTTTGAAAACCTTTGAAAGAGGGTGAAAAAGGCAATCAAAGCTATACATCAGAATAACATGAAAACGAAGCCGCGAGCAAAAGCTATTGATATAAATTATATAATGATTAAAAAAACAAAAAGTCGCTTATCGCTCCGCTTGTGTTAAGCGTGCGCCCTTACATTTTCGACTTGTAAAAAAGTAATTTCTTTATTTTTTATATCGAAAACGGCCGAGTGATCACAGGCTGTTGATTTAAGTACAATCCAACCAGAAGTTAATAAAGTTAGTTCGGCTTTAGTGAGTTTGCTTTAATTATCTATGGTTAGGGTACCGTTGTTAATGGCCGAAAACGCTTATTATCCAAGTACTAAACAACTGATATAAATACATAAACATACATATTATACATAGGAGAACACCCAGACTCCGAAACAAATATTTGTGGCTCACACAAATATTTGGTCTGACCCGGGAATCGAACCCGAAACGAAAAATACTTTTTTATAAATGAATTAGTGTGGTTTCAAGACAAAACTATTGAATAGAATTCAATGAAGTTTAGTACGTCTAGATTTTGAGAAAGGACATAGGAACCAACACACTTGCGGGCGGAGCCCCGTTAAAAAACTAGCCATCTACAGGGTGAATTATTGAGACGGGACGGTTAAGGGCAGGTACATTAACCGTTACGTTAGTTACAGGAAAACGGTTTAAGAAGACTATCCATAATTTTTTAAGATATTTTGAACTGCATTTACAGATTTTGGAAAAAATGTACAACCAGCAAGAAAATGGTCATTTTAAACAAAATTTTTTTTTGATGCCAATTGATCCTGTTTCTTATAAGGATCAAAAGTCTCTAATGGACCGACTGAGGTTTGAGTACTAGAAATGTCAAAAAAAATCAAAAATTCACCCTGTATAAAATAAATTTCGAAACGATACAATTTAAAAGAATCATAAAACAATATTATGATAATTCGAATTGTTCAATGCTACGGAACCTACGAAGCTACGCAAGAATCGAGCTTGGATCTTCTTTAACTTTCCTACTTAGGCACCTCCTCGGGGCATTTCATTTTCTTGTTAATTGTTCTGATGGAAATTATTTTTAATGTTATTATAACATCTGTTTATGACAACAATTAAGATGCCTAATTTGATGGTTACCTTTGTGTAAATGTTTTTTTTTTAGATAATAGAACTCAAACGAGCAGACTGTTCACTTGTTGTTAAGCCGTTCCATCGATACTAACTCAATTGATACAAATTTCAAGTTGTCCTGTGATTGCTTCAAGAGGTCTCAGGTTTGATTCCTAGATCGAGCTGAAAAGCGTTATTGTATTTCTCTTACAAGAAATTCAGCTCGGAGTATAGAAATTTGATTCACGCACGTGTCTCGGATAGCACGGTCCCGGTTGTCATGAACATGTATGGCCATTGTTATTGGAAAGTCAGTGCTCTAATGTACTAGTACTGACAACTAGTTCAACTTTGGAATTCAGTTCGCTCTCAGGGTCGCGAAGAAGTCGCTCCTTGGAAAAAACTAATATTCAAGTAGGTAAATCCGGTTGAACTAGTAGCTGACCCCAGATAATCTTAGAAATGACAAGGTTAGGAAGTTGATTACGATTACACACACACAACCACGCACACACACACAACCACGCACACACACACACAACCACACACACGCACTCACGCCCACTTGCACGGAGTATTTCAAATAAATGTATATATTAGTATTAACAAATTGATACTTATATGTCCCCGTATGTGTCCCCGCGTGTGTGCGCGTTTGAGCGTATGTGTGTGTATGAGAGAGGTTAGGCTTTGTGCAATCATAGTTTTTGTTGCGGGTTTTGTATTTAAAAACTTAAAAAAATGAAACACAGAATTGAACATTGTCTATTTTATTAGTCCTAGGCATAGTTATAAGACAAGCACAAGCTCTGCCTACTGTTGCTGTCACAGTAAATGTTAACATTTTGGTATCTTATTCTTGAAAATAAACCATTATTATTATATTTTAACTTCTTTCAAAGACTGTATAACTAACCCTATAATTTTTTTGTTACAGAAACAAATTCGAGGTCTCGCGAATGAATTCAAAACACACGACCAAATTAAATTTGCCTAGAACTCGACAAAAAATATCATTTAATTTAATATCAGTATTATGTGAAAACAAGTGTACGGTGTAGTGTATAGTTAGTCGCCATCTTGTTATACAATGGCCGCCATTTTGAATATGTTCAGAGTGAAAATGGGAGTTGTGATCGCGAGGATCTGCTTGCTGCTGATGCTGGCCGTTTATTCATCTTATGGTATGTAGTTTTTTTTTTATATCATATTTATTTTTTTATGTTTTACTTCTATATGAAGAACAGTGACGTCATTTTATTGACGGATTGGAAAGTTCGTTGCTATTTCCACCTCTTCCTCAGGAACTTGTGATTTAACTAATAAACAACCCGATGCTGGCCTCAGGCGTCCTAGTCTTTAAGGAACCTTATCATATTACTTCAGGTCTAAGGCAAGTCAAGCTTATGCTCCAAGACAAAGCTTTTAACACCTGCATTAGGAACAAATTTCTATGTCGCGGGAGACTTTACAAACATACTTTGACTGCCTTGTTGGTCTCATGGTTAGTGTATGTAGCTGCTGATCAAGAGCTCTCAGATTCGATTCCTGGGTCGGACCAAAATTTTGTATGATCATTTTGGTCATCATGATTTTACAAAAAAAGTATATATCAGTTGTCTAGTACCCAAGCAATACTAAGTAATACAAGCTCTGCTTAGTTTGGGGCTAAATGACGTTGTGTGCAAGATGTCTGAAATATTTTATTTTATATATTTATACAAGAAAGGACAAAAAGAACACCCAAATTCAGAATATCAATTTGAGAATCACACAAAGTGTTATTCTGTGTGGGATTTGAAACCACAAGTCTTGTAGTAGTAGGTAGTGGCGATCGCCTAAACCACTAGGCCAACCGTGCAGTCAGATAAGGACATGATCCATCGGAGTAGCACTGCGGCCTGACATAGAAAAGCTTGTAGTAAATATTTAATCCTTTCAAAAAGACAACTTCCGCACAAATATACATCCTGTGTCGCGGGGGATTTTTAAACAAACACGAGACGAACACAATGAACACACAATGACTCAGGACAGAGAACAGAACACAGAAAATGGCATGATGACGGCTTTAACCACCAGGCCAACAGTGTTTAAACCATTAGCTGTTTATCAATTAGGCCATGTGTTTTCTAAATAAACTGGTCATACATAAAACACTGAAAAATACTAACGAGATTATCCATTTTGTGTTATATCATATTACAGTATTGTCACTGCAGAACTACGAATAATTAAAACAATAGGTATGATTTAAATAACTATTTGCGTGGTGACGGATTAAGAATACATAATGTCACCACCCCTTTTTTTTCCGTGCGGGACCCCCCACGAATGCCACCAGTTGGTGTCGGACTCGAACCGACTAAAACCGCACGCCGTCTCGGGTACTATGAGTCGAGAAACCTCGGAGGAATACCCTCGAAAGGAAGTCCCTGGAACCCCGACGCACCTCGGGCCATCTGTGGCTTTCAGACGGCCCCGTACCGTGCAAGAACTCCGATGCTCCCCTTCCACCAAATAGCGAAGCGTATTTGTAGCGCTCGCGTTGCCACCCCGAATGTCACCACCCCTATTCATCCCGATAGTGTCATAATAGCCAACTAAGGGAGGAATATACGCATGATTACGGTATTGTAAAGAGAATAAAAACTTGATACAAATATTACAAACCCGACTGGACGCAGTATAGTAGACCAAAACCTACTTTCTAAGTAGAGAGAGCCTGATGGAAAGCATAGGTAGAATCCAAGGGTAGAGGTCACCATCCTCAGTGTGAGGACAGACAATGGACGTGGAGACCCACACTATAGCGGTTTAGTGAGATGCTTCATCATTATTGGGCCTCCGGTCTCACACTCACCAACGAAATACGACATTAATGATGTTGCTTTTAGTTTGATCTTTTTTGTGAGGGTAGTACTGCCCCGGCCCATTGATGCTGAAATCAGCATACTTAAATGATGAGTGATATTCTTCTAAATTAGTTTTTAAGTAAAAATCATCACTAGCGTTAAACAGTCCACTGCTGGTCCTAGGCCTCTCCTTAGCAAGGAGGTTTAAATTCCATATAATTACTCTTACGTATATTAAAAAGCAATTTAATCCAACACTCTAAACTCATCTCATTATAATATAACAACAAAAAATGACCACACAAAGAAGCTAGTAATAAATAAAACGATTTACTTCACACGTGACGAGAACGACACGACTTAATTTTTAGTTAATACGTCATGCAAGTCAAGTTCGAAATCATCTCTTGCTAAAGGATTCAGAAATCATAGCTTAACACACAAAACTAGCAATTAAATAACTAACAAAATAACTGCACTCAACTGCCAGTTTTCAAGAAACAGAACCATATGAGACAAAGGACATACAAACTCTCGCATACTATTATTATATTATATACAATACGCGAAGATTCACATTCGTAAAGATAGACATTCATATTCGTAAAGATAATCTACATGTCTCACATGTCTGGAGAATAGTGATAGTCTCAAGAATACGTAGAGATCCTGACAATCGGATTTCCTTCTCCATGGCCACGGGGAATAATACGACAAAGGCTACGGTTTCACAGATATCCGGTGTTTAGTAAATCTTTCGTTACTTTTCACAGAGTGAGTCCAACCCCATTTAAAAAGTGTATTTGTTAAATAAGTATACATACGCTACATGGTTATAATACTCTTATTTTCATGATAATGTGGTTATGGTTGATAACAAATCTGCCCATGTAGTAATTAATTAAGAATACAGAGTGTCACTACCTTACCTATTCATCCACAGTATATCGTAAGAGGCGACTAAGGAAGAAAACACGCACGACAACATCACTGCATCGATACTAAGAGATTGAAACAAACGCATACCTTTATACAGTTATACCAACCCGTCTGGTTAGCATGGTAGTGTTGGACAAAACTCCATTGCTAAGGAGAGGCTTACATATGTCCAACAGTACGCCACCGAGGCACTCGATATGTTGTAAGTGTACTAAATGATAAAATACAAGCTGGTTTAAGGCACATAATCTTGTGAGGTAAATTTTTAAAATGTCATGTAGTATCGATCGCGGTGTCGCCTCGTCTGACGAAAAGGGGCCTTTTATAATAAATTCTATCACCGCCTGTAAACTATTGAGGCCGTAAAATAAATGGAACATGCTTCACTCGGGCTATTTCGGACCATTACATATTATTACATATAATTTGAGTGTTTTTTTTTATCTTCTCAAAACGTGAGAGATTGACTGGGATTTGTGGGACAGAATTTTTGAGTTTGGTTTTAATCGTGTTCTGGATATTGATTGCGAACTGGCTTGTGTAACTGCCTATTATTTTTTAAATTACAATTATCTATACTTACTTACTTTATTAATTAATTGAAAATGAAGATCTCGGGTGGTCCGAATTGAAAAATGTTTTGGTTTTGTATAGCTTACTTATCGAGTCAGGCGAAGAAGCGAGACGAATCAACGAAAATTTGTTCAAAGTGGGTAAAATCATTTGGTTAAAGGTTATTTAAATTTATCATTAATATATATCCGAGTTCTTATTTAATAATAATTAAAGGGTTACTAGATGAGACTTCGCCTGCAATTTAGAAAATAACCCTGTTTTGAAAAATAAATTTACAAATTCAATGGTACTCGACGCCTATTGGTCGTAGCCTTATTTTATATGACTTTACTTCCATGGCTTACCTTACCTATTAAATAGGGGGTCGTGTGTTTGGTTTCTGCTCATAAATCACGAAAATATTCTGGATGGCACAGTAAAATAAATAATGAATAAATATTTTGAACACCTCTGACGTACAATGCGATTAAATTCTAAGCTAACGGAGCTACTAGGAAACTGATATAAATACATATTATATACTTTTTAGACCAGACTACCTTCGCTCCACGGCGTTACTCGCGATTACAAACAATGATCGTTGATAACAACGCGGGACTTAGCTATTTGAATTAAATTACATAACAGTCTCTTTGTTTAATTACATTCGCTCCAGCTCTTCACCATCATAACCCTCCGTCTGCCACGAAATGAACAGCTCATTCCTATCTCAGTTAACCCTTAAGTGCTCTAACAAACACTCAAGTATGTGTAATGAGACCAAAACGCGTCTACAATTAGAATTTACACAGTCTCAACCCTTCACTGGGGCCACAATTATCTAGATAATTAACCCTGTGAACGCTTACTCGGCTAAATCCTAAACGTTCGGGGACGTTTACAATTGCAGAGATATTTATAAGAAACTATATGTTGGCAGTGGTGTTCAAAGTTTTACACGACCCCCGGGGGGGCTGGAATAATAATGATGGTTAGCTTTGAAACCTTGGGATCTTTTGTAAACTTGCTGATAGATAGATAGGTAGATAACTCTTTATTTGCACACTGTGTTATAAATTCATAAAACAAAACAGAACTTACATTTAATGTACAAAGGGCGGTCTTATTGCTAAAAGCAATCTCTTCCAGGCAACCTTGGGATGGAATAAAATGTTTTGAAAAGACAGTAGTTGACGGTGCAATGAGTTTTGAAAAATTATAATTCGCTCATGAATATAACTTAGGAATGCATATATATCTCCATACGTGTACAAATAGATACATACGTATACATACAAACATACATACATACCAACGATATACATACATATACATTATACTAAACATATATCATACATAATATATAATATAAATACATACATATATATTATCAAAACATTCATATAATGTCCAAATTTGTGACTGATCCAGTTATGCAGTATAAAATTCCTGAATCATTTTTTTAAAGCTATTTATTGTTTGTGCCTTCCTAATGTTTGTCGGTAGTGCATTCCACAAGCGTACAGCTTCAACTGTAAAAGACTGGCCATAAAATTTTGTGGAATGCTGAGGCATCTTCAGTCTCAAATCTTCAGATGACCTTAGACATTTGTCATGTGTGTCATTAAGTCTGATCTGTGGATTCTAAATAATCACTAAATACTGGCGTGGCCACAATACCAATGGTCCTTTTGAAGTGCCAAAGATTAAACAAGTAACGTAAGTAACGCGTAGTCGGCCCCTCTTAACGACACCACTGACTAACTAAAACCTTACTGTAATCCATATTATATAGGCAGTAGAACTCCACTGTTTTCAGCGCGAATCGGGCGGCTTGACTGTGGTGTACTACCCTCACACAGAAGACCAACCTGAAAATGACAGCATTCGTCATGTCGTATTTCGTTGGTGGGTGTGAGACCACCATGGTGTGAGTCACCATGCTGCATTGGCTGCACTCACCATGAGAATGGTGACCCCCGCTCCTGAATTCTACTAACGTTTTCCATCAGGCAGAGTAAAGTCACTTTAGTAGGCTTAAATCTTAAAAGACGAATCCGAGACGAATCAAAAACTATAGTTTGTGAGGTTGTAGAGATAATCTCTGCATCAACTAAAACTAATTTGAAAATTATTTTACCAATAAATAGTCACTATGACTATGAAAATAATACGATATAGATATCCGACAACACTCGGATAGAACCGCGAGCAAGAGTTAATAGTAAATAATCATATTACATTAGATATACCGTGTTAACATCTGATATCAAATCCTCATTACGTTGTCAATATTAACTGAATAGCTGAGGCCCGCGGTGTTACTCGCGGTTAATGTTATTAATTGCGAGTAAAGCCGCGAAGCAAAGCTATTCAAAAAAAAACATAAAGTTATTCAGTGTGTCATCTTTTCTGCCATTGAAAGTCCCGTCAGGATCGGTCAAGTGTTCCAGAGATTACCAAGAACAGTCTAAAAATTAAAAAAAAATATCTTTTATGTTTCTACCGTACTTTCATATTATGCATTTCGTATAAAAAATGATCATTTTATATTCAAACAGACATTCCAATTTTATTTATTTGTGTACATAAAACATTAGCGCATGTGCACTATTAGGAGCTTCCCCATTAACAATATAAAGTTTGAGATCCATTTTCGGATTATTGCGGTATGTGGGCATTACCATTAACATAGCCGTGATACGCCGTGGCACTGTTATGGGATTTTAAACACATTCTTACGTCTTAAATGGTTTTTGAAAACGTGGGAATGCGATGCGGGCAATGTAAAGATCTTGTTCACAAATTAGTAGAGGGGGGAGGAGGATTTTGTTTGCTGTGATTTTGAGAGAACAAGATAAAAAATGTTGTTAACCTGGAATCGAAGACATTTATCAGCTTATAATTAACGGAAATATACTTTAGCATTTATAATTTTAGTTAGTATTTTGGAATTTTCCTTGACAAATCACCCTTAAAATAAAGTTACGAATAACTATTTAAAAATACAACAATTCATATCATCATCATCAACAGCCTTTAACATTCCACTGCTGGACATAGGCCTCTCCTTAGAAAGGAGGTATTGGCCTACTATATCACGCTGGCCAGACGGGTTGGTATATGGTTGGTTTCAAGTTTTCCTTCTCTTTGCATTGATGTTGTCTTGCGTTGTTTATCCCTTCGTCGCCTTTTACGACACCCGCGGCATGAATAGGGGTGGTGACATTATTCATAATCCGTCACCACACGGAAACAATTCGTATAATCATTATTTATACATTGTAGCCCAAAAACTCCAAATACATTCTATCGCAAAAATAGAAAAAAACACAGGATTGAAAACGTAACCATAAACATGTACAGTTCTGCCTTCTCCATTACGAATAACTTATAAGTAGAACTATTAAAAAATGCAGTTAATTTAAACGGAATATTTAAATCTCACGTGACGGCCTGCAGTCAATAAATTAAGCTCTCAAACGCTTAGCGTTCTGGCGTCCGTACTCGTCGGGTGACAATCAAGTGACGAATAAATCATGGACATAGTCCTATCTTGGATCATTCAAATGGTTGCTGAAAAAGATACTGCGGATATTAAAATAATGATCATTCATTCATTCATTTATACAAATGTATAACTGTGGGAGACTAGTGCCTTAGTACATACGAATGTAGGTACAGTAAACCAGGTGACATAAGAGACTCTTTGTGTAGTTAGTGAATTTAGCTATTCCCTCTACCTGATTGTGGGGTATGTTTAAGTTTAATGGTCGTTACGAATTTGTGAATTGCACATTGTATTGGTGGTGGTCTCTACTTATTTATATAATTTCAAAAACATTTCATTTAATCTCTCAAACGCATAGCGTTATATCTTTCACACTCGTAGGGTGACAATCAAGTGCGACATAAATCATGGACATACTCGTATCTTGACGTCAAATGGATCATCCAAATGCTTCGTGAAAAAGATGTATACTGCAACTGGATAGATAACTATCTTAATATTTTACAGTTAAATTATAATATCGAATTATGTTTGACTCAATAAGCTGATCACACAAACACTTTTAAGATGAAGGTAAAGAAGCTTTTATTGGGCGAATTAGCGGGGTCTTAGTTTATCAAAGATTCTTATTGGATCTTACGTTATTAAATAGGTATATGTACGTGTATGTATGTGTATAAATATAGACGTATATATGTGTGTTTATGTTGGTATATTACTTATTATATTAAATGTATGTATATTACCTATGACTTTATTTACTATAATCTATCGATTCACCCTATGTGCACCTACCTTATCTTTTCTCTGCATCGCCCAATCGTTCAGAGAATGCCTTAGGCATTAAGTCCGCCGATGCATGTATTTGTGCATAAAGTATATAAATAAATAAATAAGTCTGTAAAATTACCATCTAGCTGAGCGCTTCATACCATACGTTTACCGTTTCATGATACCCACTCTAGGATAATAATTTATTAACAGCGTTTAATGGTCCACCGTTGTATATATGGGCTTTATAGGAAAGGTTTGGTTTTAGGTTTTGGCCCACTGTTGAACCAAACGGTTTTTTTTTTATATTTCGGACATTTTACACACAATGCCATCTAGTCTCAAACTTAGTTGTAATAATTTTTGAACAGAATTAAAAAAATTTAAAGGTAAATTCTCATACTCATCCAATAAATATTGCCAGGGTACATCGGATCTACCATTCTCCTTTTCTACTCTTTGCACTATTGTTGTTCTCTCAATTGAACCTTACTGCAACCACGCTATGAAAAGAGCTGGTGACACTCCAAATACATTATCCGTCACCACATGAAACAAGTGATGGTTAAATTTAAAATCAATAAAGTAATTTATTTTAATTAACCCTTAATTAAAATTACCCGATCATAAATCTGTATTGTTTAAAAATAAAAATGCCCTATGCTGAAACCCCATTGCACGATATTTAAAAAAAAAATAAACGTCAAATGTGCGCCATGTTTAAAATGAGCGGTTGGTAACAGTCGGAACGTGCTTGGTGCCTTAATCTCGAATGTTTGGAGGACTATGGCCGCAAATCCTTGGTCTTAAGGCGTGTATGCATACTAAGTAAAATATGGACAGGCGGGGGTGATATTGGAAGAGATTTATTTATTTTATTGATCCAGGCGTACTACTACGTACTGTACAAATCTATCTGCTATTTGTGTTGGTAGATTTTATAAGGAGGGTAACGTATCGAACGACCGAAACCTTTTTCGATATCTAAACTATTTTGCTTTTGTTTAACTATCTTTTAATTAGTATTAGGTACCTACTTATGAATTACATTATCTTAATAGGTTGTCTACATATATATAAAAATGTATTTTTTTTTATCGAATTTCAATGGTGATAACCAAAAGGTTAGATGTCATACATTTATTACATCAGACGATTAAGGGGATGGGGGTCGACCGTATCTTATTTTATCCTACAAGTGGAGGGGGGTTTAATAGTTATTACATGAGATTACAATAATATGCAAAGCTATGACTAGCGGTTATATCCTATTGATTAAAATAATTTAATTCAACATAGTTAAAAAACGTTCCTAAAAATAGTTACTTTTTAAAATAAACAATCAAAATCAGCCAAAGGTATTATTATTATATAACGACAAAAGAATTATGTTATAACACGCAGCTTTAATTTAACCGTTGACATAAAAAGGTTACAGACAAAAGCAGAGAGAGGTTGCACAGATAAGAGATGTGTGAGTCTTTCAGCCATAGACTATTTTGATATTAATAAATAACAGGTATTTTAATTTTTCCTCTACATTCTTATGTAATAAATATTACACAGGGGGCAGGGATCCACCTATTTTTTTTTTAATATTTGAGGGAGTGGGTCAAAAACTAGTGAAATCGCCCTAGGTAATATTTGAATGACACCTTATCTACTACTTAATAAAATGTAGTACAGTACGTTTGAATACGAAAATCATATTCTTGCTTTTGTAAAGTTGGTTTGGTTATAAAGCTACCCATGCCTCCGTAAATAATTAGTTAACTTTTCAAACTGTAAACATATTTTTAAACTGTCATTATCTTATTTACGTCGTCTCGCGTTACTCGCGTTGCTCGTTGTGTACACGCCCTTAAACCGCGCCCAACGCCATCTGTCATCAAGTTTGACAGTTGACAGTTAAACGATTTAAAAAAAGAACTCTGAAAACGAATAGGAGATTGTGAATGAATGAAAACTTCTTTGTTTTTTTTCTGTGATATTGATTCGTTTAATGCTGACGGAAAATGTTCTAATTTGTATTCTTATTTTTTTGTTTTATAGTAAGCAAAGGTAACCATGTCTTCAGTTTGTAATATAGAGAAAATATTGGAAACAATTTGTGACTCATTCATTCAAGGTTATCGGTGTATATGACTTGTTGGTTTAGTAGCTAGTGATCTCGACTTCCGAACCAGAAGTTGTCGATTCGATTTCCATCTAAGAAAAATAATTTACCGACAAGCACGGAAGTTTTTAAAACAATCCTGGAGGGTTGGAATCGTACTTCCCCACTCCTTCCCTCTGATTCTAGAGGATACATTCAAAGGGTGACAATTTACTTTTGACTTCTTAGATCCATCCTATGAGTAAAAACAGTTACGTGGCATCAAGTGACCGTCCCATAGAGCAACACGGTAATGCATTACTGTGTTGACACAGAATCTGTTTGTGTGTGTGTGAAAATTAGATTTTTTTCTTTTAATTGTAGTGTGAGTTCATAGTGACTGACGATTGTTTTTGTGTGTGAGTCTAATATGCCGATAGACCTTCATACCTAATGAAGGTCTATCGGCAAATATGACAGTCTGTATTGAAGCCCTCATAGCCGAATGGCCTTAGGTGATTGGAATCAATCACCAAGGGTAAGCAACGACGACGCGGTCAAACCTAGATGGGTGACCGTTTATGTCATGATATGTAATAAGCGTTTTCGTGATTCGGAGGTCACGTTAAGCAGTCTGTCCCGGTTGTTATCATAAGATAGCAGTCGTGAAGCTTAGTTGGAGGCCTTCGGGCGGCTTAAAAACATCCAACAGCAAGATTACGTAGCATCAACTTGTCTTGCCAGTCCCCAACCCGCAGTCGGCCAGCGTGGGGACGTATGGCCTTAACCCTCTCTTGAGAGGACACCTGAGCCAAACAGTGGGACGTTATGGGTTGTTGATGTATTGTATCGAGAGAAGACGCTATGGCTACTCCCCTTCTTCTCCTTCCTAGCTTTTACTATTCCCTAGAATATTTGAGGTCGACTACTAGTTCAACTGGTTTTACCTGAATATCAATTTGTCTATGGAGCGACTGGCATCGGAACTCCGCAACACTGAGGAAGAACTGAATTTCTAAGGTTGAACTAGTTGTCAGTACATTTGAGACCACTAACTTCCAAATAACGATTGCCATAGATGTTCATGACAATCGGAACCGACGGCGTCACGTGCTCTACGAGGCACGAGCGTGAAACACCGCCAAACTTACGCCAAAATAAAAAAAACAACAGCACTTTTGGTCCGGAATTGAACCCGAGACCTCTAGATCAGCAGTCACATACGCTAAACACTAAACCCACGAGGCAGTCAACTAAAACCAATCTACTTTACTACTACTATATGTAAATTCGAATACCCCATATATTTTTAATTGATTATATCTATTTTGACCATGGCGTGAGTAGCCATCGTTATGTCTATGGTGTCTCCACACCATCAAATTATGGGTAATATTGTCCACTAATTGCTACCTCTTTCATTGTTCGATATTATGGTTATAAAAAATAAACTGTCATAGAAATAATTATGGGATGGTTAAAAATGGGGAAGGTGAAATATGGTTTTTATTAATATGGTGTTTTAACCGACTTCAAAAAAAGGAGGAGGTTCTCAATTCGTTCGAATCTTTTTTTTTGTTTTTTTATGTATCATCAATCATCATCATAATGATCAACAGTCCACTGCTGGACGTAGGCCTCTCCTTAGAAGGAGGTTTGGGCCTACTATACCACGCTGGCCAGACGGGTGTTGTTGTCTTTTTTATGTATGTTCAGCGATAATTTCGTTTCAAAAATTCTTTCTGCATTCGATTTGGCATACCGTACAGGTGGTCCCATCGTCACCATGTGGGGATCTGGTGATGGGATCTTCAGGAAATCGAGGGCAACTTTTAAATTTTATAGTGCAATACTATGTGTTTTACGTATTTGCTAAAGCTAATCAAGTATTTGCGTCTTGTAGTCAATATATTATGATGATGAGCTGATGATGGAAGGTACAATGTACTCTTTAGCGTTAATTTCGTCATTTATGAACGGATTGCTAAAATCCTTTTTGCACTGGATTTGGCATAGTTCACAGGTCGTCACATCGTCACCATGTCGGGATCTGGTGATGGGATCTCAAGGAAATCGAGGGAACTCTTCAAATATCATAGGCACAATTGTCGCGATTCGGGTACTCAGAATAATTTTTGTTTGAAGTCAGTCGGTTTTTTTGTTAAAATTATGTAAATATATATCGCTGTATCTGTTATGGATGTTCTGCTATTATAGATAAGTTATGTCCAGATTGCCTCTTTGGTCTCGAGGTTAGCGTATGCGACTGCCGATCAATAGGTTTCGGATTCGATCGTTATTGGAAAAATGCGGTATATGTTAGTTGCTCTTTCACGCAAAAACTACTGAACGGATTTGGATGAAACTTTACAGTTATATTGCCTAAATAATATACATTTAAAGCTACTTTTTACTGCAATAATTGGGATACACGGGCGAAAACTAGCTGATTAAAAAAATATATAAATCGTAGATGTCAAAAATGATTCACTGTTTATCTCCTGTCAAAACTTCACAGGTTGCTATGCATAGCAACCATAATGATATATGCGGGTAACACCGCGAGGCGCAGCTAGTACATTCATGTGCAGTAATTTGAAATTGCAAACAGACAATTTTATTTTAAGCTAATATATAAGGGCCACCGCAGACTAGCTACTTTTAGCATCGGCGATCGGCAACTAGTCGCTTTTTAGAAGCCAAATACGGCGACCGAACGCTCCACACCGCACACTTAAAAACGCCAAACGCGGCGATCGAGTCGCTTTTTAGAAGCGCGACACAGCAGCTGAACGCTACTCTCCGCACTATTTCGGATGCCGGTAGCAGCGACTTGGCATCTGAGCAGTCGCTAAAACGCGCGTTTCCGATACCGCGATCGAACGCAGGAAGTCGCTAAAACGCGATGCAGCATCGATGCAGTCGCCAAATCGCCGATCGCCGATGCTAAAAGTAGCTAGTCTGCGGTGGCCCTAAGTAATATAATAATATAAGTATCTATATATTTTTAGGCTAGTAGGTACATGTACCTACTGCCTTGTTGGTGTAGTGGTTAGCGTATGCCGCAGCTGATCAAGAGGTCTCGGGTTCGTGTTCCCAGGTCGGACCATAATGTATGATCTGCGAATTTTTGTTTCGGAGTCTGGGTGTTTTCTATGTATGATATGTATTTATTTACAAAAAAAGAAGTATGTTTATGTATTCAAATCAGTTGTCTAGTCCCCATAAAACAAGCTGTGTTCAGTTTTCGTCTAGGTGATGTTGTGTGTCACTCGTCCGAAATATAAAAGTATATATATATATATAGGTATAAAAAGCAATTTCAGTAGAACGGAAGGCCTCAGGGGACCCGACGTGTCATGTCAGAGTCAAGGTGAACAGGTTGTCTGGGAACTCCTCAGGGTACGTGGGAAGATGTAATCTATCTAATAAATATTTTTTACTATTTTTATTTTTCAAGAAGATTATCTCTCTTTCTGTGAATGAAAGAACCTATTTAGGAGATTTTTCTAATATTTCAATATTGTAAAGAGTCAACTAGTCAACAATATTACCTTACTCCTTAGGCGGTTCACACACTGCCCCGCGCTCCGTCGCATAGCGCGGAGCGGCAGATTTTAATATTGTATGCAAGTACATCGATTAGTATAAAAAAACACGCCAAGTCCAATACACAGAGCCGTCAGGCGCGGAGGCGCGCGGGATCTGCTGCCCCGCGCATAGGCGCGTCAGCGCGTCGCCAGTGTGTGAATCGCCTTATATCATCAGATATCTGCCAGTGAAAGTCCAATCGATTCAGCCGTTCCAGAGATTAGCTAAAACAAAGCGACATGCAAAAAAAAATAGGTAGTATTTTTTTTTCTTCAAGTATCAATACTTTCATATGCATTTGCAGTGGGTTTGAAATTACAATCAGGCACTTCAATTTTATTTATTCAAATAAATGCCGAAGTTGTCTCTTAAAAATAATATTTTTAGTGCAGAAACGAGTCTTAATCCCACAAACCTGGCGTCTCCGCAGCATCCAACAAACCATTCATCTTAAAACAGCTTAAGAACTTTAGAAGCCCTTCTAAATTAAAGGAAATTTACACAAAGTCCTCCATTCATAAATTGTAATTCACATTGACGACCCTAAACGGGACTAAACCGGATAGATCCAGTTCGCACCGGAAAAAACCCACCCCTAGCGTCGTTTAGACATAAATAAGGGTATGTAAGCCGGTTATTAAGTTTAAGTAAATAAGTTGGACTATCTTTAGAGTCTTAGAAGGCGATCATAAATTCAGACTCAGAGTAATGAATCAATTGGAAAAGATGTGGAGTCGATTGTGATATATTTTTGGTACCATAATAATAATAATAATAATAATAATAAATTGGCCCCCTAAACAACCACACGTCCTGATTGACCATCTAATCACGTGGGGGGCGGACACACGAATGAGAAATTACTGGCGTGGCTAACGTGGCTCTGGAAACCCACTTAAAAATGGAGACTCGTTCAAAAAGAAAACGTATAGGGCCGCTGCCCGGGGGCGATCGCCGGGGCGCACTTGGAGCTGACGCTGAGTGTCTCAGCATGCGAACCGTCAGTGGTGAGGAGTTGAACAGGCGGGCTCCCACCAGCAAAGATGCTACAGCCGAAGTTATCGATGATGATGACAGACTGACAAACAGGACAGACACCCCTGTAGAACCATATAGTCCAAGTACAGTGTCGTACGCACCCTCGTCACCATCAATGCCATCTTCACCATCATCACCCCCCATAGCTAGTTTTATTACAGTTTCACCTATTCCGGCCTTGAATGTTGCGCGGGAGGTATCTACCTTCTTACCCGCGTCCACCAAGACTGGAAAAACAAGAGTTCGCATGAGATGGAGCAAAGAAGTTAACCTATTCATCATGCGAAGTTATCTATACATAACAAAATTAGAGACCGACATGACCACTTACAGACAACAACTGCATGAACGTTTTTCACGTCAATATCCTGAGATTTCAGTTTCAGAACAACGGATTTCAGATCAACGAAGAACTATAGTTAGGAATAACCTCTTATCACAAGTCGAATTAGATCAGCTAAAAGAAAAAGTACGCACACAATTACAACAAGATTCAGAAAACTATGCAGACACAAACACTATCATACTATCACAAAACACAAACGTAAATATTGCGCAAGAACAACCACAATCGCTCACTCAATTACATACTAATAATCAATCTCTAACATACAACCAATCGCAAGCTTACACGCAAACAGCACACACATCCACACAAACCGAGTCTTTAACCCTAACGCTCGAAAACGATATCGAGACCTTAGCTGTCGCAGATCAAAACTTAATCACAGATACGTACATCCAAGAAATACATAACAAATTTAGAACAACAATAACACAATACTCTGGGATGGATCCAGCAGCTCGGCCAAAACTGCCTAAACTGAAATACACCCCTAACCTATTTCGTCTAGTTAATTTATTTAATGAAAATATACTCATACAATTTATATCTAATGACACACAACTTATAGACATACATTTACTCATATATTGCACAGCGGTAGTTATATCTGAAGAACTCAATTTTAAAATCACGAACCACACACGAACTAAGAGAACAAATCGTATTGTCAAACCAGCATGGCAACAGAGACTAGAAAAAGATATTGAAAATTTAAGAGCGGACTGTGGTAGACTTACACATTATATCAACGGCATCAGATCAAATAAAGTAGTTAAGAGAGTTGAAACCATATTTAAAAATTATTGTAATCACACTAGACATGAAACTAATAATAGGAAACCTGAGGACTTTTTGGATACCTTAAAACAGAAACTAGCTCTTAAAGTGCATAGGCTTAGGAGATATTTGAAATCTCAACAGCGTAAAAATGATAATGCAACATTTGCAATGAATGAGAAAGTATTTTACAGAAGCATACAGAAAACACACACCGATACAACAATAACAAGCAACACAGATACACCAACAAAAGAACACCTAGAAACATTCTGGTCCAACATATGGGAAGAACAAGCACAACACAATGAAAAAGCAAACTGGATTACAGAAGAAGAAACAAAATGGAGTGCAATAGATGAAATGGATTTTAAAGAGATAACAGAATCTGAAATTACATATTTAACATCTAGATTACATAATTGGAAGTCACCGGGTATAGACAAAATACAAAATTTCTGGTATAAAAAGTTAACGGTATTACACAAATCTATAGCAAAAAATTTAACAGAAATAGTATTAGGAGAACAGAACATACCCGAATTCATTGGTACAGGAATAACATACATGATACCGAAGACCAAATATACAACAGAACCTTCCCAATACAGACCAATCACATGCCTACCCACAATTTATAAAATACTTACATCAGCAATAACTAATAAAATTAGCTCACACATTGAACACCACAACATGATAGCAGAGGAGCAGAAGGGATGCAGGAGAGGCCACATGGGTTGCAAAGAACAGTTAGTTATAGACTCTACTATCCATAAACATGCCACCACAAAAAATAGAAACTTACACTGTACTTATGTAGATTACCAAAAAGCTTTCGATAGCATTCCACACTCTTGGCTAATACAAATCCTACAAATATATAAAATTAATTCGAAAATAATAAACTTCTTGCGTATAGTAATGACACATTGGAAAACCACACTCCAGATAAATAATGGACTCATCTCTCTCATGACTAGACAGATACATATTAGGAAGGGTATATACCAGGGGGATTCTTTGAGTCCACTTTGGTTCTGTCTCGCCCTGAACCCCTTGTCTCACTTACTCAATAGGTGCCGGGCTGGATATAATTTTAAAAACAATACCGATGAAACTGTTATCTCGCATCTAATATATATGGATGACATTAAATTATATGCTAAAACCGAAAAAGAAATGAAAACTCTAATAGAAACAACAACAAAATTCAGTCAAGATATCAATATGAAATTTGGTTTAGATAAGTGTAGGACATTGCATATTATAAAAGGAAAAGTAAAGCCTGGCAACTATGCAGTCAGCGACACCGACACAATAGCAGCTATGGAACCATCAGATCTATACAAATATTTAGGATACAAGCAACTTAAAGGACTCGACCACACAGCAATTAAACAAACACTAAATACAGAATATCGGAGAAGAATTAACGCAATTTGCAAAACACAGCTATCTGGAAGACATCTTATAAAAGCCTTGAATACCTTTGCCGTACCAATATTAACATACTCATTCGGAATAATAAAATGGTCAAAAACAGACATCGAACAATTAGAAAGAACCACACGCACAACACTCACAAAACACAATAACTTACACCCTAAATCTGCGACCGAACGACTCACAATCAAAAGACAAAATGGAGGGAGAGGCCTAATCGACATACATCACCTTTGGCAGAAACAAATCACTAAGCTAAAAACATTTTTCTACAACAAATCTCGAACAAGTAACATGCACAAAGCTATTACCTTAAATGACTTTAATTACACCCCGCTGAACCTAAAGGAACAAAATATACAAGACAGTAACACCACAGACCCGCAAGACCTAAAAATAGAAAACTGGAAAAAGAAAGTCCTTCACGGTAGACACCCTCATGACCTAGAGCAGTCCCACATAAACAAATTAGCATCAAACAAATGGCTTAAAATAGGAAACCTTTTCCCTGAAACCGAAGGCTTTATCATAGCGATACAAGATCAAATCATCAACACCAAAAACTACAGAAAATTTATCATTAAAGACAATACTATCTCAAACGACAAATGTCGCAGATGCCACATTCAATCAGAAACCATTCAACATATAACCGGAGCATGCATAACCCTCACACAGACAGACTACACTCACAGGCACAACCAGGTTGCAAACATCGTCCATCAAAAACTAGCACTCAAACACAGTCTCATACAAAACACTAACACTCCCTATTATAAGTACGCGCCACAAACTATCCTAGAAAATGACACACATAAACTGTATTACGATCGCGCTATACTTACCGATAGGACCATCCATTATAATAGACCAGACATAACCCTACAGGACAAAATAAGAAAAATCACTTACCTTATAGACATTGCAGTTCCCAACACCCATAACCTACAAAAGACAATAGCTGAAAAAATAAGCAAATACGTTGAGCTCAAAGAAGAAGTTACAAGAATTTGGAGACAAGATAAAGTTTATATTGTTCCTATTGTTCTTTCCACGACAGGTGTTATCCCTAACCATCTCCTCCATAGCCTAAAAGTAATAGATTTAGAAGAATCCCTTTATATCAATCTGCAGAAAGCAGCCATCCTAAACACATGCAGAATCGTTAGGAAATTCATGCAGTCAGACGAAAGTACAGTATCTACATAAAATTCACCATACGCTGTATTTACTTGGCTTTGGCCCGTAAATGTAGCAAAAACCAGCCTTAGAGCTGAGAAAAAAGAACAATCCCGATAATAATAAATTGCTTTATTGTACACCAGATCAATTACAATTATATATTAATTAAGGAGGTACAAGTGGCGGCCTTATCGCTCAAACGCAATCTCTTACAGGCAACCATGGGATGGAGTAAAAACATAGGATGGAAAGTGTGGGGTAGTATCTGGTGCTGTGATTTGAGATAAAGAAATAGTATATATATACAATACCTGCGCATACATATATAAATACATAAATATAAATAAACATACATACACACATATTTATACACATTTACACATAGAAATAGATAAGTATTATATTCTGTACATACATAAACGGAATATTTGACTTGTCTGTCACACGTCATTGACGTCTTCCAGGTAGTATTGTCTTACCTTTCTCTTGAAAACCGTGAGTGTTTGTGCACGTCTTATTTCAACCGGTAGGGCATTCCACAGCCGAACTGCTTGGACAGAGAAGGAGTGGTCAAGGAATTTGGTTGTATGTCCAGGCATCTTCAATCTCAGGTTCTCCGACGACCTCAACAATTTGGGATGTGTGTCATGCAGGAAGGTGAAACGGGATTTTAGGTAACGTGGAGTACAAGGGTTGTATAAAATATTGTAAAGAAGAGTTAGTATATGTGTATTCCGGCGAAGGCGGATTGGTAACCACTTGAGTTGTTTACGGTATTCGGAGACGTGATCATATTTGCGTAATCCAAATATGAATCTTATACACAGATTTTGGAGTCTCTCAAGCTTATTTAATTGGTCTTCAGTGAGATCTAGATAGCTGACATCGGCATAATCGAGGATGGGGAAAAGAAGAGATTGTGTTAAAGCAATCTTAGTTGATTGGGGTAGAAAATTTCGGAGTCTGCGCAAAGATCCTGCAGCGGCAAACATTTTGCGACTCAGCTCTTGGAGCTGAGGAGCCCAGGATAAGGTGCTATCGAAGTAAATCCCTAGGTTTTTCACTTTGTCACTATAAGGTATAAGTGTGCCATTACAGGTGATATGAGGCAATGTTGTCCAATCAATTTTGGAGATCATACGCGAACTCCCAACAACAATGATTTTAGTCTTCGATGGGTTAATTTTAAGGCCGTAGGTGTTGCTCCACTTACATATCTTATCTAGGTCAGCGTTGGTAGTGTTAATAGCACTGGTCAGATTGTTCAGTGATGCCTTGGTATATATCTGGAGATCATCCGCGTAAAGGTGGTAGGAAGAAGATAGATCATTAGTGATGGTGTTGATAAAAACAGTGAAAAGTAGGGGAGAAAGCACGCCGCCTTGTGGTACACCAACTGTAGTATTACACCAAGAAGAAACGGTGTTTTCAATACTAATGCGCTGCCGGCGACCAAGCAAGTAATTGCGAAACCAGTCAATCGCAGTTGGAGATATGTTGAAAGAGCACAGTATAGACAGTAAAACGTCGATGTCTACTGTGTTGAATGCATTGCTGAAGTCTAGGAGTGTCAGAACTGTAAGTTCACCATTCTCCATGGCAGATCTGATGTCCTCTGTAATGTGGACTAGGGTTGTAGTGGTACTGTGACCGGGTCGGAAGCCAGATTGGAATGGATTTAGTAGTAGGTTACTGGATAGGAAATTTGAGAGCTGGGTATAGATGAGACGTTCGAGGACCTTGGACAGAAAGGGTAATATAGAAATTGGACGATAGTCGGAGAAGGATCCAGGGTTTCTTGTTTTGGGAATGGGTATAATTTCGGCATCCTTCCAAGCTTTAGGGAACACGCAATAGGAAATTGAGTAGTTGAGGATATGACAGATGACGGGAAGAATTTCATTGAGGATTGGGAGGATCATATTTCGACTGAGGCAATCAGAACCTACCGCATTCGAAGTAATGGATACTATGCTCTTCTTAACATCACAATCAGAAAATTGACTAAAGAAAAAGGGAGAGCAGTCGGGAGTTGGGGCAGAAAGTAGGAGTTTCAGTGTAGCGTCTTTTGTCATTTTATCAAAATTTGACGAAGCAGAGAAATGTTGATTTAGTGAATTTAAGTTGACACTTTTAGGAAATGTATCGTGAGCGGGTTTGCCTACTCCCAATGACTTTAAGAATTTCCAGACCTTTGCTGGATCTCCATTTTCAACGGAGCTATGGATGTATCGGCGTTGAGCACTCCTACACACCTTGCTGCAATGATTCCTGATAGCAACGTATTTGTCGCGATTATTATTTCTTGGATTATTTTTGAATTTAGCCTTAGCAATCACCTTTTTCCTGAGTAAGGCTTTGATGTCTTCAGTTAGCCATGGGGCCGGGAGACGTTTGACCCTCATTGCTTTCATCGGCGCATGGTCATTGTAGAGAGTCGTTATTTTAGAATTTAAATGTTCAACCTTATCATCTATAGATGCAGTACTGAAGATCGGTGACCAATCAATGTTGTTAGCATCTCTAATCAAGGCTTCTACATCCATGCCTTTAAAGTTTCGCTGCAGGATAATCTTCGCTTTAGGTTTAGGAGGTCGAAGGCGATAGGATAGATAGAGCAAGTCATGGTAGGAAAACTCGTCAGCTGAACACTGGCCGTGACTAACTACGAGATTAGGGGAGGAAACAATGATGAGGTCCAGTAGAGATGGTGTAGAGTGTGGGAAATAATGCGTTGCATTGGAAGGAAGAATGGATAGATTGCTAGATTGTACTATAGATTGAAGAGTTGATGACCGAGAATCGTTTTTGAGGAGACAGGTATTGAAATCGCCCATGATTATGGTTTGACTGTACGAGGGAATGTGTTGTTCAAGAAGCACATCAAACGACGAGAAGAAGTCGATGCGTGAGGAAGGGCAATAAAACACACCGAGAAGGATTTTAGAATGAAGAAGTTCGATTTCAAGGAAAAGATGTTCACCTGCATTAGCTGGTGGAGGCTGTGGCGAGAGACTCACGACGGTGTAGGAAATATGGGATCGTAAGTATATGGCAACACCACCGCCGCCACCCACAGCTCGATCATTCCTAATGAGGTTGAATCCTGGTAGGGAATATGAAGAGGAAGGTAAACACGGCTTAAGCCAGGATTCCGAGATAAGGATAGCGTGCAAATTCGTACAGTCAAAACATGCCAGCATATCAGGGAAGTGAGCCGGAATACTTTGTGCATTAATATGTACAAGATTGAAAATTTTGGAAGCATCAGAGAACCGAGACGAAAGAGTCTCAGCGATTGTTGGATTACCCTGGGAACTACTAGCAGCAGACAGTGGGTCACTACTGTCATCACTGCTGCACTCAGATGAAGACATTTTCAAGCTTAAAATTTAATAGGTTAAAAGAAGTTTAAGTGACGCGTATCCAGGTAAAATCAATTTTATAAAATAATTAAATGAAATATAACCGAGTATGTAGAATAATTGAAATATCAAAATAATAAAAATAGAATAAAAATAAATAAAATACCAGCAAATAAGTAGAGTGTGTAGATTAATAAAATTATTTGTAACTCCTGTCGGTTTATAATCCATCTGCCGGTTGCCAGTTACAAACAAACCATAAATTATATGTGACAAAACAAAAATAAACGAGAAGTCAAAACATTGAACAAAAACAAAAAAGAAATAGGGAGTTTTTAAATCCATACGTTCTCTCACAGTCCAGGCACGAGTATAAAAAGATTAGTTTCCAGATATAGGAGTACGAGGCTATACTTGTCGTATTTTCGAACGAAACCCAATTTGTTGAAACTGACGTTAATCCATATGTCCCGCACTATCTGTCAGTGTCTGACCGAACAGATTTTTATGATATTTATACATAATTTGCATTTAATTAAAAATATTTGGGTAGAAATGCAATGGATAAGTTCAATATGTAATTCTGTGAGGAAATCCAACCCAAATTAGCATTCACAAAGAATACTCTATGTGATAAAAGAAATAGAGTCGTCGCAGGGTGTCATCATAGCTTATCGCAGTCCACTATTGGATATATTCCTCTCAAATCCCACGCCACTTGTTTTGATATTCGGCTTCTCGTATCCAGGCCCTGCAAGCCATCTTGCGTAAATCATCACTCCACCTGGCCTGTGGACGTAGTACACTAAGTCTCCCACGGCTATCGGTTCTGTAGTTAATTAACCCATTAATGACTTACTATAAACTTTTTTTATCTATACAAATAAATAAAATTCATCATCATCATCAGCCTAGCAGTCCACTGCTGGACATAGGCCTCTCCAATTGCACGCCGCTTAGTTCGATCCCCGGCTACTCGCATCCAGCGAAAATGAAAAATAATTACACGCTGGAAATAAACGCTAATTTATAATTTCGAACGAACAATTTTTTACTAATAGCTTATAAAAGTACCTATTTATGTATGGTATTTCGTCAAAAAGCGATTTTTTTTGTCTGTCTCTTTGTTCCGGCAAATCTGAAAATTAACTTAAACAATTTTTTATTAGACTGACTTTGCTCCGCGACGTTACACGCTATTTAAAACATTAACCGCGCTGCGTGCGTCAGCTAATACCTTAAATGAGAGGCCAGAAAAAAGTGTTACTTATTATATGCTCATCACTTCTATCTACTCTCTATGGAAAAACATATAAAACCACTTTTATGATTTCTTTCTGCCCTAACACTGAACTAAAAGGATTGCCAATTTATAATATGGATCCACAAAAACAATTCTCAGTCTAGTTGAATAACTAAAAGAATAAATCTCCACTCAAATTGATTGCTTACACAAGTTCGTATAAAACCAAATATAAAAAAACTTTAGTAACACTAGCTACTCAATTCATTTCTGTTCCATCAAACTGCATTTTAAACTCTCCAGATTTATTTAAAGTTATTTCCATAAATGTTGTTGGCATTGCGGTTGGGGCTTACAATTTTGAATCATATTGCTTAGACAATGAGATCGAAAACTAGAAACAAGTTGTAGCGAGGAATGTGAGCGATGAACTTATTTTCATGAAACATAAGATTAAGTAATATAGATAATTTAGGTTTTAATATTAATCATTATTGCTAAAGAACCACTCATAACCAAGTTGCTATAAGTGATTAGAAAAAATCACCGAGGGTAAGCAATGACGGCGCGGTTAGTACCTGAATGGGTGCCTGTTAGTTGCATGTCATGACCGGGTTTCGTGATTACGAAGGTCACGTTAAGCAGTCGGGCCCGGTTGTTATCCAAGGATAACAGTCGTGAAGTTGGAGAGATATAATTACGTAGTACTCGGCCAGCGTGGGGATGTTTGGCTTTAACCCGGAGAGGGTTTAAAGCCAGTGAGAGGGTGTGGAGAGGGTAAAGGTTAAATTATTGGTGTGTTGTTTCGTTGGTGAGTGCGGGACCGGAGACCCAATTATGTAAAAGCATGTCAATAGACCTCCATAGTGTAGAACGCCATGCTACATTCGCAATATGTTGACCATTAATCTTTGATTCTACTTAGACTTTCCATCAGGCAGAGTCACATTGGCAGGCTGATATAAAAAAAACGCAAAACAAATATAAAATAAACGCAAAAAAAATCGGACATCTTAAACGCAACGAATCCCAAACTAAGCAGAGCTTGTGTTATGGTACTAAACAACTGATATAAATACATAAACATACTTTTTTTTTATAAATACATAGGTACTTACATATTAAATAAAAACAAAATTTCATAATTTAACAAGTAAAACACAACTCGGAGTTGTTTATGTTTTTATAAGTACATGCAAAAAAAAAAATTGCGATTGTGAATGTATATTTTGCGCTCGCGAAATAGCTATATATTATAAAAGAAATGCCAAGCTAACAAACTTCGCTTTTCTTCTTTCAATAATAATGAACAAAAACATTCGTGAGGCGAGATTTTCTTATTATCTACACAATATATATACGGAACTCTCTGTGAGCATATTATGCCTGTTTTCACCGACTTCCCCTAAATTTAAGGAGCCGCTCAGAGAGTAAGGCAACCCTTACTAAAATTTTCGTTTTTATTAACCAATAAAATATAGTTATTGCGGACTTTTTTGGATTCCCAACTACCTATAGCGATTGCCAAAGATTTTTGAATGGCAACCGTGACCGACCGACTTAACAGCGTCGCAGACATTTCGTACTTGTTTTGTTTTCTGAATGAAAGAAGAAAATTCACCATTACAAAAATATGGCTAGGTCTTAAAAAGCCTTGAAAGCTAATAAAGTATTACTGCCTGTCAAATATACGTCACTCTTAACCATTCCGCCATTTATCGACGTCGAAACAAATGTTTTTGAACGAGAAAATAAAAATTAAAAAGTCCCCACAGCCAAGAATGTCTACACCAATGAGCGTGGCATAAATAATCAGCCGGTGTACGTCTCGGCAAATTACCCAGAACGGGCGGGTTGGAAATTGATGGCAACATTGAAATAAGTGCCGCCATGTCAACTATGTTGGCTGTCGGCGAGCGCGCCTTTGCCTTTTCTTTTTTTTTCGTCTGTAATGATTCGAGTGGCGCGTTCTAAATTGGTTCTATTGTAATTATGGCGGACTTTTTTATTTGTTGTCATTGTCATTTCGACTTTATATTTGGAACGAAAATAAAGGGATTTATTGAATGCGCCTGTGCATCGATTTGTTTGTGATTAGTTAAGTTTTTTAATTGAGTTAGCGGCCATTTTTGAATATAAGGCTGAGATTTTATTTATCAAACAGTTTATTTCTCTTTTCCCCTTTTTCTGTGGTCTCTTGTTTATCGACCAATTATGTTTCCTTTTTAGGGTTCCGTAGCTAAATGGAGAAGAACGGAACCCTTATGGATTCGTCATGTCTATCTGTCTATCTGTCAGTCCGTATGTCACAGCCACTTTTTTCCAGTAGAGATGTAGTAAGTAGTTTTTTTTAATACGTCATAAATCGTAAACCGCAATTCACCTTTCATTCAATGAATAGACTCCAAGAGGAGTGGTCACCATACATTTTGCGAATGCAGATATGCAATATGATGATCCATACTATGGCGGCTTGTTTGTGTCTCCGGTCTCACATTAACGAATTACGAAACACGACCGCGTGAATGCTGTATTTTTTTTTTTATATTTCGGACATCTTACACACAACATCATCTAACCAGAGCCAAACTAAGCAGAGCTTGTATTATGGGTACTAAACAACTGATATAAATACATAAACATACTTTTTCTTTCGTAAATACATACATATTATATATAGAAAACACCCAGACTCCTTAACAAATATTTGTAGATCACACAAATATTTGGTCCGACTCGGGAATCGAACCCGAGACTTCTTGATCAGCAGCCGCATACGCTAACCGCTAGACCAACAAGGCAGTCATTTGGGGTTAGCCTTCTGTGAGAGGGTAGTATCACTTCGGTTATCATTATATAATATATCATTCTTTCTAAAATCCGGTTAAGCCGGCCCATTCTTTCTGAAATCAGCGTGGTTCTTCTACCTTGCAGATGATCGTGCTCATCACACAATTTATTTGTCCTGGATGAGAATCGAATCTGTCAAAGGTTAGGGTCAGTTAGGGTCACTAACCACAGGAATCAATAAATATTCTCCTGTCCTATTTAAATATCAACGCTACCACAGTAATATAAAATTCCAAATATTTTAATTAAAGCTATTTCTAAAACGATAAGGTTTCTTATCTTAAGATAGCCGCCATTACAGTGACACGGTTACGGCATTAGCAATGATAGAGAAAATAAATATATATTATTCATGTGTTTGCGCCTAGATAACTAAGTACTGTTGGCAAAAAAGTCGCTGAATAAATAATTTACGAAATCACAGTTGTCACGTCCTTCGTCTCCTACACAGAAGGTATGGTGTGGAAAGCATTTTCCGCGCTCAAAAAAGAAATATTTGTGGCTCCCTCGTTGTATGTCTTTGATATGTCCTTGACGAATAATTAGACACTGCACTTAGTATCGAATGTGTTTATTTATAAAGCTACTAGCGACCCTACGTAATCTCGTCGTTACTTTAAGTATATGGGTAAAATAATTTCAAAAAGTTCAGCATATCCAGGGAATAACGTCTACAACCTACAGCCTCACAAACCTTAACTTTTTATAATATTAGTACAGATAAAAAAACTACCTATTTGTTTTTTGTTGACCGTACTCAGGATAGCACCTGGACCTTTCCTTTAAAAAAATAACTATTTGTAAAATAAAAGTTGTATGGTCAACTTAACCCTTTAAACGCTGCCAATACCGATGAGTGTTTAGGGTTATTTATCTACTTAAAGGGTTGACCGTCCGTTGTTCGAAATATGATCAAGATTTTTTGGGGTTCTGTAGTACTTAATTATTACTAATTAAGTACTACAGAACGATCTTACGATAATGTTAATAATATTTAGGGCATTTAATATTCAACCCAACTAGTTTCAAGCAAAGCAGAGCTCGTACTATGAAAGCTAAAAGATTGACTGATAGAATACTTATACATAGAAAACACCCAAACTCCGATCCGAAACTAATATCTATAGTTCATATAAACACTTGGTCCGACCCAGGATTTGAGACTGACTGAGCTGAGACTTGAATGAGGATCATTGCTGTTTTTTGAACTTGGCTAGTCCTTTATGCAATACTGCCTAGAAGTTTACTATACAGGCTGAATTTTTGAGACGGGACAGTAAGGACAGGTACCTTAACGGTTATAGTTACAGGAAACCGCTTTTAGGAGACTACTATTACTATATATATGTTTGTCTGTGTCTAAAATACATATTAAAATGATTTATTTCCGTACCAATGTATGGGAAAAGTTTTTTGCGATTTCTGACATTTCTAGTACTCAAACCTAAGTCGGTCCAGTAGAGACTTTTGATCCTTATAAGGATCGATTGGCATAAAAAAAAGTTTTTTTTTAAAATGACCATTTTCTTGCTGGCTGTACATTTTTTCCAAAATCTGTAAATGCAGTTCATACTATTTTAAAAAATTATGGATAGTCTCCTAAAAGCGTTTTCCTCTAACTATAACGGTTAAGGTACCTACCCTACCCTTACTGTCCTGTCTCAAAAATTCACTCTGTATATTCTCCTTCGGAAGGTGCGATTACTTGTTTCTTCATTGTTCAATTTTCGGGTCCTTGTCTAATTGTCGGGTTCTTCATTCTTTGTTCGTTTGTTGAGAACAAGACGTTTTTATGTTCAGTTTAGCGATAGGTTTTAGAATATATAATGTGGCTGTAAGAGCAAAACAAGGCATAACTAATATATACCTTAGTGAGTAATATACAGTAGAAAATCAGTGCTTAACTAATAAACATTACTGTAAAAGACTACACTGTCGTTGTCATTCGATATCACCTATAAGTTCGCTATATCGGACTTCAACCAACCAAAAATCTCCTCTTAAAATACCTATTGGTGGTTATGTCAGACTCGAAACTGCCAAAACCCGCACGCCGTCCCAAAACCAGTACACGCGTAACCAGGTATATCCTACAAGGAAAATCCCTGGAACCCCGACCTACCTCGAGCCACCTATTAACGACTTGCAGGTAACCGCCCGGATACTCGTTTACCACATACATAGTTACAACAATTTAGTAGTAATTGTAGCACAAACAGAAACATAATTATTAAAAACATCTTACACAGAAACCGAATGTAGTATTTTCTCCGAACCTGTTGGGATTATACCATAGGATAGCAGCATGAATCACATTAACGTGTGATAGTGAGTTTAATAGGAAACGATTAATGTTTCATTCATGTTTCCTGAAATGAAACCGTCTTAAAGACACGTGTTAGCCATGTGTCGACAGCGGCCGGCGGTGGAGTCGCATCATGACTAATATTTTTTTTTTCAATATATTTCAAAGTGAAACACCTTAAAATCACCACATATTATTATAAAACAAAGTGCTAGATCGCGTCTGTCTGTATGTGTTTTCACGATTAACTCCAAAACTGCACCGATTTAAATGAAATTTTGTACCCAGATAGTGTAAAGCCTGAGAAAGGATATAGGCTACTTTTTACCGCGATAACCAACATACACGCGGGCGGAGCCGCGGGCGAAAGCTAGTTTTAAATAAAGTGTTCCCCGCGTCTGTCTGTTGGCGATAAACTCAAAAACTACTGCGCCGATTTAAATGAGATTTAGTACCCGGATAGTCTAAAGCCTGAGAAAGGACATAGGCTACTTTATACCGCGATAACCGAAATAGACGCAGGCGGAGCTGCGGGCGAAAGCTAGTTTATTTCTGTAATATATCGATAAACCTATAGCTAAAACCTTTTTTTTTTAAAGGCGCAATCTTCATTAGATAATTGTTAAAGGTTTTTAACTAAAAAAGCGTGTGCTTCCGATGAACTTTTATTTGGTTCTGAACCAATCATTCATGCGTGCGATAATGAAAAATGAACTGTAAAGTAATAGTGGACAAGACTTAAATTTGATGATGTCGACAAGAGAATCGCTACCAATATCAATCAAACACACTATCTGTCTATTGCTCCCTGTTTCCCTATCTTTCTCTCCAACTAATTAACTTATTAAACAACCCTGAACTAGTCTCCACACCTTTCCTTATCCAATATTCAACAATCAAAGCTATATCCCAACTTTTTTCTTTAAAACTAATGTCGCTTCTTTCAGTCATCCAATGCCACTGTTATAACAAACGATATCCAACTCTAACTCTTAGCATTAAGGTTATAAATCCTTTATGGTTTTAATAAAAGACGAATTCCCGTAGATATGCTGTGAATTGTACGATCCTTGTCTTTGGAAGTTCAAAGTATGTTATTGGTGACAAATATTAGATAGTTCCGGCTTGATTATGGATGGGTGTGCGTTTGATGTCTTATTAAGTTATACTTTTTAATGTTTTGGAAATCCGTCATTCGGTTTCTGGGTAAAAAATAGACACTTCAAAAGATGTTGTTTCCTTTTAAAGAAGATGATGTTTTCAAGATTTAAAAATATTATAATAGTAAATATTTAAGACATCTTACGCACAACGCCATCTAATCCTAAATTAAACAGAGCTTGTATTATGGGTACTAGACAACTGATATTAAATACATAAGCATATTTTTTTGTAAATACATACATATTACTGCCTCGTTGGTCTATGTGGTTTTATTGCTAAACAAAAGGTCTCGGGTTCAATTCCCGGGTCGGACCAAATGTTTGTGTGTTCCGCAAATATTTGTTTCGGAGTTTGGGTGTTTTCTATGTATAATATGTATGTATTTACAAAAATAAAGTATGTTTATGTATTTATATCAGTTGTCTAGTTACCCATAATACAAGCTGTGCTTAGTTTGGGGGACTAGATTGCGTTGTGTGTAAAATTTCCGAAATATTTATTTTTACATATAGAGCCCCCCAAACTCCATAACGAATATTTGCGGATCACATAAACATTTGGTCCGACTCGGGAATCGAACCCGAGGCCTCAAACACAGCTGTCGCTTATGCTCCCATTGCGACACCGAGGCAGTCATTATAAAACATAAATTTTATTTGTATCCCTACTATCCCTACTATATTAAATATATTATATCCCTACTAATACTATAAATGCGAAAGTAACTCTGTCTGTCTGTTACGTTTTCACGCCTAAACCGCTGAACCGATTTTGATGAATTTTGGTATAGAGATATATGGGACCTCGAGAAAGGACATAGGCTACTTTTTACCGCGAAAATCGACACGCTCGCGGGCGGAGCCGCGGGCAAAAGCTAGTAATATTATAAATGCGAAAGTAACTCTGTCTGTCTGTAACGTTTTCACGCCTAAGCCGCTGAACCGATTTTGATGAATTTTGGTATAGAGATATATGGGACCTCGGGAAAGGACATAGGCTACTTTTTACCGCGAAAATCGACACACAAAAGCGAGTAAATCATAAACATCAAACTGCAAATAGTATACATTAAATAGCGCAATTTAGTAGGTATTTACATCGGTCAACCCTTAAACTTATCCAACATCCCAGCGGTGAATTACGCTCCGATAAAGATAGACCGTTTGCCCACGCCTCTGTGAGTTATCGCTAGGCGGTGCCCCACTCGATCACTGGACCACGCCCAGCGCTGGGCGACAAGCCAACAAGCACCCGACGGTAACCGATTTAGCTAGAAAACGAGTATCAGACCGTTCTCGATAAGATGGTAGACAGAAAACGAAGAAATAAAGACATGATCTTTGAGAGTATGTAAGTTTAAAATATATTTTTGAAGAGAAAAGTTTTTGTAGTTATAATAAGAATGTTTATTTATCTATACAAATAAATAAAATTATAGTGTCTGTGTGTAATATTAAAGGAACAGTTTTTAGGGTTCCGTAGCTAAATGGCAAAAACGGAACCCTTATAGATTCGTCATGTCTGTCTGTCCGTCCGTATGTCACAGCCACTTTTTTCGGAAACATTAAGAGCTATACTTTTGAATAATCTGTGAACCGCATTAAGATTTTCACATAAAAATAGAAAAAAACAATACATTTTGGGGACCCCCATACTTGGAACTGAAACTCAAAATTTTTTTTTCATCAAACCCATACGTCTGGGGTATCTATGGATAGGTCTTCAAAAATGATATTGAGGTTTCTGATATTATGTTTTTCTAAACTGAATAGTTTGCGCGAGAGACACTTCCAAAGTGGAAAAACGTGTGGCCGCTTTTTTCTAAATTTTTGTCCGTCTGTCTGTCTGTATGTATGTTTGTTTGTTCCGGCGGCGTGTTGTTGGAACGGCTGGACCGATTTAACGGGACAAGAAAGCTGATGACCCGACAAGTAACTAATGCTATTTTTTATAGCCTAGCTTTGTTCCGCGGCGTTAGTCGCTTTGTACAACAATCACCCACCACTCAGCTTGTAAGTTTAATATAGGTGTGAAAATATTAATATAATACTTTCTCTTTTACAGGTAAGCGTCTAACCTAAACAATATGCTATGTACTTCTTCGGTAAGTTAAAATATTTATCGGCTTTTAGGACTTTTTTTATTTTTTAACGTGTGGAATCCCGTCGGACCGTAACCTCGCCGGGGTTTGCGGCGGGGCGGTGTGTCGGACTCGAACCGACTAAAACCACACGGTGTGACCTCTTTGCGCCTGTAATTTAGGAGGAGGAGGAAAGATTTCCTTCTGGACCCCTCCCAGCGCCTGCCCGCACAGTTATTCACTCCACAATCTCCGGATCGTCTTTTAGGACTTTTTTTTTTTTTTTTTTTTTTTTTTTTTACGTGTGGAAATCCCCGCGGACCGTCACCCCGTCGGGGGTTACGGCGGGGTGGTGTGTCGGACTCGAACCGACTAAAACCACACGGTGTGACCCTCTCTGCGCCTTTGTATTGGAAGGAGTCCAGGGAGGGGATTTCCTTCTGGACTCCAACCGGCGCCTGCCCGCACTGTTGCGGGCACCATCTCAACTCTAAACTCTCTAATTGGGCAGCGTCCGGTCACACACGGACGCCGCCCCCTCGCGGTTGGCCTCTACTGCGGACGGACGGGAAACCCGTCCCGCCCATCCGCGGCCACTCTCAGGGCGGCATGAGACGCAGGTATGCGCGCCTCCGCCGCCCGGGGCGCCGGCGGCGGATCGGGTCCGAGTGGATATCGTCCTCCCGGGCCTTCTCCGCCACCTCCTTCTGCAAGATTACATCCTCGCAGAAGGTTGCGACCGCGGTGAAACAACTGTCGCTGCCGGCCATCGATCTTATGACGGCCGGCAGCGAGAGATCCCCTCCGATGACTGCAGTGAGGACCCGGCGCTGCGCCGCCCAAGCGGGGCAGACCGCCAGCGTGTGCTGGGCCGTGTCCTCACTGCAGTCGCAGTGGTGGCAGGCGGGACTCGGTTCCCTCCTAGCGACCGAGTGCAGGTACTTTCCGAAGCAACCGTGCCCGGAAAGTACCTGCGTCAGCCGGAAGGAAAGGGTCCCATGCTGCCGCCCTGCCCACTCCGCGATGACCGGCTGAAGAGCCTCCACGGCGGCGAAGCCAGCGCGTGGGGTCTCCAGCCGGAACGACCATCTCTGCATGGTGGCTCGGCGAGCGGCTTCGCGCCACTCGCGCACGTCCTCGGGCGGAGGGCGAAATCCGCTCTCCGCCCGGAAGTCAGCCACTCGCCGATAAACTTCGGCGAGCACTTCCGCCTCCAAATCCCACGGGGGTGTTCCGGCCAAGGCGCACGCCGCCTCGGTAGATACGGTGCGGTATCCGCGTATGGCTCTGACCGCCAATACCCTCTGGGGGCGCCAGAGGCGCGCCCTATTCTGGGCGGACAGAGCCGCCGCCCACACCGGTGCACCATACAGTGCCATCGACCGGACAACCCCCGTGTACAGCTGCCTAGTGGGGACACTGGCCCCGCCCAAATTGGGCAGAAGTCGCCCTAGGGCGGAGGCAGTGCCCACCAGCTTAGGACCAAGCTGTCGGAAGTGCTCGTCGAAGAGCCACCTACCGTCGAGGACCAGGCCCAGGTACCTCATCTGGGCCCGGACCGGTACGAGGACCGAGTTGACCACAATGGAGGCGCCGGCGGGCGGACCGCGACGGGGCCCATGAAATAATAGGGCCTCCGTCTTGTCCAGGGCCACCCGCAGACCCAGCGCCTCGATGCGCCCGACCACCCGGGAGACTCCTGTGGTGGCCAGGCGCGCCGCCTCCTCGAAGTTTGCCCCCCGGGCCGTGACTAGGGTGTCGTCTGCGTAGCAGATTACACCCAGCCCGGGGGGGAGACGCCCTCGTAGGGCCCAGTCGTATCCCATGTTCCACAGGAGTGGTCCTAGGACAGACCCCTGTGGAACACCGCACGACATGGCCCTGCGTCTCAAGGCGCCATCTCGGTCCTCGTACTCGACGGTACGCTCCTCTAAATAGTCTGCCACCAGCCGCCGCAGGTACCCTGGCACTCCGTGGTATTGGAGTGCGGCCCTGATGCAGCCGAATGGCAGACTATTGAAGGCGTTGGCGATGTCCAAGGACACCGCCAACACCACTCCGCCGCCTCTCACCGCCTCTTCGGTCACGGCCCTCAGGCGCAGGATCGCGTCGACCGTCGAACGCCCTTCTCGGAAGCCGAATTGGGCGTCCGACAGGTCGGGCCCCACCTCGCTGAGGTGCCGGACGATGCGGACAGAGAGAACCCTCTCAAACAACTTGCCCGCCTCGTCCAGCAACACGATGGGCCTGTAGGCCGCGACCGAATCGTCTTTTAGGACTACGCCAACCACTTCTGACTTTCTCTCTTACCCTCAAGTCTCATTCTATCATCTTCCTAGCTTTTATTATTATTAAGTTTATTTGTGGTCGGCTACTAGTTCAACCGGTTTAACCTGAGTGTCAGTTTTTACACGGTGTGACTGGCATCGGACCCCCGCTACCTTGAGAGTGAACTAAAGTTTTTTTTTAAAATTACTCTCGCAGTAATATGCATCCTGTGTCGCGGAGGACTTTACAATCATACATGAATCGGACACAAAGAACTCAGGACAACAATTTCTGGATCACTCAAAGTATTGACCCACAAGCTCTGCTTACTTTGGGACTAGATGATGTTGTGTGTAAGTTGTCCAAATATTTATAATATTTATATTTATTAACCGGGATCCGACCCGAAAATCGAACCCGAGACCTCTTGATCAGCAGCCGCATACGCTAACCACTAGACCAACAAGGCAGTTAATGTGTTTTTTTACAAGAAATCTATACAAATAAATAAAAATAAAGTGTCTGTATATAATATAAAAATGCATATTTTATAAATACGGCACTTACATCTAATAAGAAAGTTTAAAAAAAATGTCTGTCTGTTTGTTTCGGGTAATCTCTAAGTGTACTAAACGACCACTCTAAGTGCACCAACAGTACTAAAATGGACGGCGTTGTCGCAAACAAGCAAGCAAATTTGTCTACGTAAACAATTAAAACAATCAAATATTATCTCTTGCAATTAACAAGCGAAGTCACACAACTTAGTTAGTGTAGACATAAAGTCGCAATCACACCGTCCGACAGTTTGGATTACGGTGTTAGCTGACCAAACACTAAGTAATGAAACAATGTGTTGTCCCCTCTATAATCAACGGTGAATGTTCCCATTAAATGGTTTAGGGGGCGACGCACTTACGAATGCGATTTTTTTCCGTTTTAATGAAACATTAAATACTGCTTGAATTTAATTCATCATCATCAACAGCCTTTAACAGTCCACTGCTGGACATAGGCCTCTCCTTAGAAAGGAGGTTTTGGTCTACTATACCACGGTAGCCAGACGGGTTGGTATAGGGTTAATTTCAAGTTTTCCTTCCTTTGCATTGATGTTGTCTTGCGTAGTTTATCCCTTAGTCGCCTTTTACGACACCCGCGGGATGAATAGGGGTGGTGACACTTTGTATTCGCAATCCGTCACCACACGGTACCGTGTGGTGAATTTAATTGCAAGTGTCCTTTTTTAGGGTTTCTAAAAACGGAACCTTATCACGAAGCCTTCGCTGCGTGTTTGTTACGGGTAATCTCTGGAACTGTTGGATGGATTTTGACAGGACCTTCACTGACAGAAATCTGATGATATAAGGAGTAACTGTTTACGCCAAAAAGACGTAACGTTTCCGAACGGTTGTCAAACTGACAAGCAAAGTGACGTTTTGTGTGAGAGTAAAACTGACAACGTGTTGAACCGCTGCGCGAGCGCCGGGCGCGCTTTTTATATTACCATATTCTGCTCAAACAATCACGCGAGTGAAATTAAACACAAAAATAATCAGCTCGAAAACCCACCAAAAGAACAATATTCAATACTGCATCCAGTGTCACGAGGCCGGCCACCCGAAGCGGATCCTGCCATCACCAACACGTGAATACATACCTATCTGCTCCCAGCCCCTTCTAAACTTCTACTTCCCTAACCGTCGCTGTACTGTATACGTCTACACAAGGCGTATACATTACAGTAACTTAGGCAATATTTTGGACTAATTCTGCTCCGTGGCGTTACTCGCGATTTAAAATATATATGTTCCAGTTAGTATTAATAAAAATTCACAAATAATGTGATATTGTAAAAGTATTTCCTTCGTTTAATCAAGTAGTACGAGAAAAAATACTTCAATTATATTGAGAGAAAAAACTAACACGTACTAAATTAAATTGAGACAAAAAAGTCGCAGTTGTAAATCGCAAGTGTTCGTCGCCCCATGTTCCTGTAAGTGATAGCGTCATGAATTGGATTCTGTTGGATTTATGTGTGTGTGATTAAAGTCTCTCCATAGCGGTCGATAGTGTGCGCCTTTACATACATTGCTTTGTACTCAGGGCTGTCACTCGTTCGAGTAAATTAATTTTATTGTAGATTAAATATCAAGCGACGTATCTTTAAATAATGCGTCACATATTTTAAAATTTAGTTAGCTTTGTTAAGACTATCTTGATATAATCTAATATATAAAATCCTCGTGTCACAGTTTTCGTTGCCATACTCCTCCGAAACTGCTTGACCGGTCTTTATAAAACTTTATAAGCATATTCAGTAGGTCTGAGAATCGGCCAACATCTATTTTTCATACACCTAGAACGCGAGTGGAGCCGCGGGGATCAGCTAGTAATATATATATATATAATCGTAATAATAATAATCTCATACATCACACTGAGTCGAGAGGGTATAAACTACGCAGAGAGGATACAATTATACTCACATGTATACAAATAAATAAAATTGGAGTGTCTGTTTGTAATAATAAAGTAACTGCTTTTTACTAAATTCATATGTATGTATACACGGTATATATGCCAAAATATTTTTTTTACAATTTTTGTCTGTCAGTCAGTATATTCCGGGTAATCTCTGGAACGGCTTTACCAATTTCGATGGGACTTTCACTGGCATATAGCAGATGATATAATGTAGACAAATTTTTCTAGACTAACTTCGCCCCGCGGCGTTGCCCGCGGTTATAACAACAAATGCGAGTAATTTTGGTGTCTTTTTGTAATTTCAAATTAACACCCACTAAATGAATATAAAAGTATAAATTTTTAAAGTATGTATGTTTGTTCGGATTAATCTCTGGAATGGTTGGACCGATTTGACGATACTTTCACAGGCTAGAAGTAACTTAGGCTATATTTCAGACTAATTCCGCCCTGGGGCGGTTGTTGCTGTAAGATAACCAAAAACTGCGGGTAAAACCGCGGGATCCAGCTAGGTATATAAAATTAATAATCGTGTCCATGACGCAGTTATTTGTTTTGGATGGAAATCAAACCTACGACCTAGCAGTTAAGCTAATTAGATAGCTGGACCTGAGAAATACGAAGCTATTGTTATTGTTGGAAAAGAGTGTCCATGGAGTTTCTTGTCTGTTCTTCTCCATAGGATCTACGAATTGGAACAGACAATTAGCTTCACGACTGACTACTGACTGACTGCTTGACGTTTCAAAAGTGCCGTTGTATGGTTTATTTGAAATAAAAAGGTTTGATTTGATTTAATTCTTTATACAAATTGTGTGTCAACCCTACCCTCAAGATCAAGTTGTGTGTGTGTGTGAGAAGTGTGCAAGTGAAGGTGTCTCAGTGCAATTTGTCCTTATTAGTGTATTGATTCGGGTCCTCTGACCGACTTACGACACTCGAATCTAAGATAAACCACTGAAATTGTGTTTGTGAACTTTTTATTGTGGTGTTTGTTATTAACATGGATTTATTTTTATAGCTTAACTAGCTTTCTCCCGCGGCTCCGTCCGAGTGTATCTCGATTATTGCAGTAAAAAGTAGCGTATGTCTTAGTCTGGTATATATAAAGCTAGTGTAAAGTTTCATCCAAATCATTTCAGTAGTTTTTGCGTGAAAGAGCAACAAACATACATACATACTCACAAACTTTGGCGTTTATAATATTAGTAGGATACTAGACGTAATGAAAAGGTATATATATATATATATATATATGTTGACTGCCCTGTTGGTTTAGTGGTTAACTAACGTATGCGGCTGCTGATCAAGAGGTTTCTGGTTCGGGGTACTGCTCCGGTCGAGGCGGTCCATTCATGCTGAAATCAGCGTGGCTCTACCACCTTAATCATCACCATCATCATCAAAAGCTTTTAACAGTCCACTGCTGGACATATTAGGTAGTTCATTATGTATACAAATGAATAAAACTGAATATCTTTTTTTGTATGTAATATCAAATTAACAGTTTTTTTTACTAAATTCATATGAAAGTAAATACATAACTTACGTCAAAAAAGCAAATCTGTCTGTCTGTCTGTTTTCGGGTAATCTCGAGAACGGATGTACCGATTTAGGCAGGACATTCACTGACAGAAAGCCGATGACATATTCTTAACTTTGGCTATTTTTTTTGGACTAGCTTGGCTCCGCGGCCTTAGTTTCCATTTTTTTTTTAAACATCTAGTCCCAAACTAAGCAGAGCCAGTATTATAGGTACTAAACAACTGATATAAATAGATAAACATACTTTTGTTTTTGTAAATACATACATATTATACATAGAAAACACCCAGACTCCGAAACAAATATTTGTGGATCACACAAATATTTAGTACGACCCGGGAATCGAACCCGAGACCTCTTGATCAGCAGCCGCATACCAACAAGGCAGTCAATGTGTTTATAACAATAACGGCGAGTACCACCGCGTGACTCAACTAGTCAACACACATATTTATATCCCCGGTTTCTTTCAAATCTGTCAGCCAAGCCACGTCACCGTTCCGCTAATTCCGTGTCGCATTAGTGCGAAATCCGTTTTAAATTCCGCCAGTGCCGTGCTATGGTGAAGGAATATTAATGGATAGCCCAAGGTCCTTAATGTACAGGGAGGTTGCTTTAAGGGACTGCATTGGTTTTAAGAAATATGTTTCAATCTTTAAGGTGAAGATAAGATATATATTTAATACGACAGCAAGAATGTCCGTGTGGTGACGGATTAAGAATACAAAGTGTCACCACTCACCACCCCTATTCATTCCATGGGTGTCGTAAGAGGCGACTCAAGGAACAAAATAAGCAGCTAACATCACTGCCAAGAGAAGAAAAACTTGAAACAAACCCTTTACCAACCCGTCTGGCCAGCGTGGTATAGTAGGCCAAAACCTCCTTTCAAAGGAGAGGCCTATGTCCAGCTGTGGACTGTTAAAGCCTGTTGATGATGATGATGAAGGTGAAGATATTAAGCTATATATATTTTTGCTGGAACAAGGTTTTTTGGGATATACTAGCGTAGTTATTCGAGGGCACCGAATAACGACGGCTTGTGTCACTCCGAGGCACAGGAAAACAAAAATAATAAAATTTCTAACAAAAAAAACCTACCATGAAAACGTCACATAAATCTCAAATCACCAATTCTTATTTTCAATCAAGGTGTGCCATTTAAATTCGAAAGACATTTTTTGTTTTTTCACTTATTATAATTCACGGGGCTCGTCCAAAAAATATGTTAATTCCAATGAATTCTGTCTGTTTTTGTAATAAGAAATTATTTTATTGGCGACCATCTTGAATAATGGCGTTAGGTAGGAAATTGATTTTTAAAATTAGAATGATTTTTGAATTTATGCTTTTTTTTAGGAGCAATGTTATTCCGCTTTGCACTTGGTAGCGAAATATATTTTGGCGCGGCTTTTTTAGTACCGTTTTTAGGGTTCCGTAGCCAAATGGCAAAAAACGGAACCCTTATAGATTCGTTATGTCTGTTTGTCTGTCTGTCCGTACGTCCGTATATCACAGCCTCTTTTTTCCGAAACTATAAGAACTATACTGTTGGAACTTTGTAAGTAGATCTATTCTGTAAACCGAATTAAGATTTTCATACTAAAATAGAAAAAAAAACAATAAATTTTGGGGGGTTAAGTACTTAGAACTAAAACTAAACAATATTTTTCATCAAACCCATACGTACATCTTTAAAAATGATATTGAGGTTTCTACTATCTTGTACTTTGAACTTGTTTCGACACTTCCAAAGTTGTAAAATGTGTTTAACTTCTAAAATAAGAGAATGATAAAACTAAAAAAAATATATGATGTACGTTAATTACCATGCAAACTTCCACCGAAAATTGGTTTGAATGAGATCTAGTAAGTAGTTTTTTTTAATACGCCATAAATCGTAAACCGCAATTTACATTCAATAAAAGTTAAAACGAACTACTAGAATTTTTATATGATGTTGCTTGCTGCTACGGAACCCTTCATGGGCGAGTCCGACTTGCACTTGACCGCTTTCTTTCTATTTAGTTTAAACTGGGTCCCGTGGTTATTTTAGTAAATCGCGAGTAACACCACGAAACAAAACTACCCAAATAAAATTTATTTAACTTGTTAACCATTGTCTGGACTTTAAAAGAGACTGTGATCCCTGAGTTTGTTTCGTCCTTTCTTCTCAGGGCTAGTCCAGTTAGGAAAGGTCGAACTCATCTGCTCAAAAAAAAAGTTAAACTTGCAAAAGTGTTCATGTAACCTAATTGCAGAATAAATGATTTGTTTTTTTTTTTGCTTTGATAACTCATCAGCTTTCTACAAGTGAACGTTTTGTCATTAATGGTCCAGTCAGACATACAAACCAGAGACAAACAAAAATTAAAATTTTGCTTTTTGATTTAAGTATCTCTTATACTTACATATCTAAAAAAAGCGGCCAAGTGCGAGTCGGACTCGCCCGTGAAGGGTTCCGTATCAGCAAGTAACATCATATAAAAGTTCTTGTAGTTCGTTGTAACTTTCATCGATGTTTTTATACTAGTGTATTGATTGGATGAAAGGTAAATTGCGTGTTACGATTTATGACGTATTAAAAAAAACTACTCACTAGATCTCGTTCAAACCAATTTTCGTTGGTAGTTTGCATGGTAATGTACATCATATACTTTTTTTAGTTTTATCACTCTCTTATTTTAGAAGTTACACACATTTTACAACTTTGAAACTGTCTCTTTCAAACTATTCAGTTTCAAAAAAAATGATAGTTTTATCACTCTCTTATTTTAGAAGTTAGAGGGGGGGGGGGGGACCACACATTTTTCCACTTTGGAAGTGTCTCTCGCGCAAAGTATTCAGTTTAGAAAAAAATGATATTAGAAACCTCAACATCATTTTTGAACACCTTTCCATAGGTACCCCACACGTATAGGTTTGATGAAAAAAAATTTTTTGAGTTTTAGTTCCAAGTATGGGGACCCCCAAAATGTATTGTTTTTTTTTCTATTTTGATGTAAAAATCTTAATGCGGTTCACGGAATACATCGACTGACCAAATTTCAACAGTATAGCTCATAAAGTTTCGGAAATAATTGGCTGTGACATACGGACGGACAGACAGACAGTCAGACAGACAGACAGACAGACTTGACGAATCTATAAGCGTTCCGTCTTTTTCCATTTGGCTACGGAACCCTAAAAACTGTTCATTTGATATTAAAAACCGACACTTCAATTTAGTTATTTGTAAACATGGAATTGTATTGTTTAGTCTAAAAGATAATGTGTGTTGACTGTACCGAGTACCACTTAACATAGATTAAGACAATGAGTCTTATTATCAAGTTAGTCTAAGCCACCGGATTAGCAAGCTGAAGTGGCAGTGGGCTGGCCATATTAAGCGCAGAATTGATGACCGTTGGGGTAGAAGAGTTCTGGAGTGGAGACCGCGTCTCGGTAAACGTAGTGTAGGACGCCCACAGGCCAGGTGGAGTGACGATTTGCGCAAGATGGCTGGCAGGAGCTGGATGCGAGAAGTGGTGCGCAATGGGAGAGGCCTATGTACCAGCAGTGGACTGAGATAGGCTGATGGTGAGTCACCAAAGCTTAGGTAAATATTCATCTTCTGATCGATTTTTGGTTTCTCGCGTCCATCTATAAAATAAGATTCATATATAGTACATGTTTTTTTAATATATTTAAGCCAACTAAAGTGACTCTACTCTGCCTGATAGAAAGCATGACTTGAATCCAGGAGTACAGGTAACCATCCTCATTGTGAGGGTAAGCAATGCAGCATGGTGACCCATACCATGGCTGCCTGATCTGATGTTTCTTCATCATTCTCCCAGCCTCTGGAAGCGGGGAGAATGATGCAGAATGATTTGACCTCCGGTCTTACACTCAGCAACGAAATACGTCAGCAAGAATGGTTAGATAGTCTTCTGCGGGTGGGTAGTACATTACTATCATACTCAGACGAAAAGGGGCCGAGCACAATTGAAAATACACGCAGACGAAATTGCCAAAAAAGTCAGGCCACGTCACGGGGCATAGCTAGTTACCCATAAGACCCTAGACAGTTCTGATTGATCCCTCACTTACACACGTGTTGGTATTATAATCTCAAAACAAAAGCCAAACCATCTAGAATACTTTAATTTCCCTTATACATAATTACTGAGCTTCAGGCATCTAATACCTTGGTAAATTTTGTATGTACTCATGTGTAGGGTAACCAGCTGTACTTAGTTGAGTTCGGGACAAACAGGACTGAAATATAAAGTGCTGAAACGAAGCCGCTTTCCGCTGCTTCACTTTTTGTAGATTAAAATTATTCTTTGTGTCCTGTTTATGTATGTGTGATGTGGATGTATATCTATATACTAGTACTATGTCCTTTTATGCAGTTCGTCCTACTAGAGACAGAGATAGCACGACCATCTCGCTTTCGCAAACTGTAAAATGTATACCAAACGATAGTTGTAATTAAAATGTATTGTTTTATGTGTACCCTATGTATAGCCACATTATTGTTTTATTTTAAGTGAGTCTACCAAAGTGACTTTTATTAACCTGATGGAAAGTATTTGTAAAGAATAGAATAGTTGTGAGAATACAATAATCCAATAGTTATGGTCACAATCCTCTTTGTGAGTGCACACAATGTATGTTGTTCCACAATACGTTGGCCTAATGAGAAGCTTTGGGCCTCCGGTCTCGCTCATCGACTTGCTTACAAACTATAAAACAAATGCTGCCATTTTTGTGCTGGTCTTCTACGCGAGTGTAGTACCCGCAAATACTACTCGCATACTCGCAAATAAGTCTCGCTCACTATAAAAAGACTACAGTATGTGTGAAGTTATTTAGTATTTGTTAATGTCTCTTTAAGAGTGCAATACTTGGTCACCCTACCCGCTACCCTTACGTGTCTTAAGGACTATCCAAGTTCAATGTCTTAAGTGAAGACTCTGTTCAGTTAAATATGTTTTTAATTATTCAACACATGTTGCGAACTAATTTTCGCCGGGGACTTAAGTTGTCAGGCCTCGGAAACATAAGAGTTAAGTGTAGTGTGGCGTGAGTGATGTATCTCAAGGTGGTAGAGCCATGTTGATTTCTGCACGAATCCTCTCACAGTTGATTGATTTAAAATCACGCCCTATAAAAAATGCAAAAATATTTCGGATGAATGATACAACATCATCTAGTCCCAAACTAAGCAGAGCTTGTATTATGGATACTAGACAACTGATATAAATACATAAACATACTTTTTTTTTGTAAATACATAAGTACGTATTATACATAGTGTTTTTGGGATTTTCTTAGGAAATTCCTAATAGTTGCCCGGAGTTTGGAAGTTTGGAGGTGATTCACGCCCGTGCCTCGGAGAGCACGTAAAGCCGTCGGTCCCGGTTGTCATGAAAATCTATGGCAATCGTTATTGGGAAGTCAGTGCCCTCAAATATACTGACAACTAGTTCAACTTTCGAAATTCAGTTCTCCTTTAGGGTTGCGGAGGTCCGATGCCAGTCGCTCCGTGGACAACCTGAAATTCAATTAAAACCGGTTGAACTAGTAGCCGACTCCAAATAAACTTGGGAATAATGCCTAGGAGGATGACATACATATTATACATAGAAAACACCCAGACTCCGAAACAAATATTTGTGAATTACACAAATAATATTTGATCCGACCCGGGAATCGAACCCGAGACCTCTTGATCAGCAGCCGCATACGCTAACCACTAGACCAACTAGGCAGATCGCAATGGTCCGCCATAGTGGGTCACTATTCTTCATTGTCTGCACTCTCATAATAAGTACGGTGATCACCACTCTCAGTTTCTACTCATGCTTTCTATCAGGCAGAGTAGTGTCACTTTGATAGGTTATATATATATAAAAAATACCCGTCGATTTTGTTGCTTTTCAATCGAATATTGGTTCACTATTTCATTGGTTTAGCTATAATAGAAGTAGCAAAAGTTACTCTTTATAACTTAAGCCTATCTGCTTGTAAAAGTACCGTCGAAATTAGGTGCTGACGTTCCAAAAATTATCCGACAATTTTTACTTCATCATCATCAATCATCAACAGCCTTCAACAGTCCACTGCTGGACATAGGCCTCTCCTTAGAAAGGGGCTTTTGGCCTACCATACCACGCTGGCCAGACGGGTAGGTACAAAAAAAAAAAAGGATTTGTTTCAAGTTTTCCTTCTCTTTGCATTGATGTTGTCTTGCGTAGTTTAGCCCTTAGTCGTCATTTACGACACCCGCGGGATGAATAGGGGTGGTGACACTGTATTCTTAATCCGTCAAATTTTTACATAATCTTTACAAATTTTTACTTAGACTCTTCAGTTTTGTTATGTCTGTATAGATTTTCGTGCATTTTTAAACATTTGCAGTTTAAAAGAAATACAAAAAAAAAATGCGGAATCAATACCCAAAAATATCCAAAATAACATCAACATCCATTGTTAGTCACCTGCAGGACATAGACCTTTCTGAAAATGAATAGTATAAATAACATCTCTTTTTTTAAATTCTGTTAAACAATTATATCTTCTCAAATTTTTTAACAGTACAGAATATCTGAACGATTTGCCACAGTCAAACATACTTTAATTAAATTGACGAGGACTACAGCGCGCCGTTATCTCATTTCTTTTTAGGGTTCCGCGGTAAAATATTTTTTTCTTATAAAAATAAAGATTCATACTAATCTGTTATACATATTATAGAGTAATGAAAAAAAAATTAAAAAAAATCAAACATTATTAAGTATTTTTTCGTTTTACAAAAAATGAATAATTTCTTATTATACTTATTAGTTGTGTTGTGTTTTATGTATGGATTTATTGATTTTTAGTTATTTTTTCCTTTTTTCTGTTTTCTAGATGTTATTATTTGGGTAATGTGTTTGTGGGTACCGTAAGATTCCGTTGTATTATATTTGATGTTATTATATATATGTGCTGTATATAAATATACTGTATGTATATGGACTGGTTGTATATTTTCTTTGTGTTATTATATTCGTTATTTTAGTCCCAAACTATTGAATTGGATATCTTTAAGAATAGTGTGTGGTGGTTGTAATAAATAAATAAGTTTAAAAGTTCCGTCCAATTCAAAATAAAAATCAAAAATAAAGAAATTTAAACATTATTAAATTGTTATTACAGTAAGTACTACACATCTAACAAATTTTCTTAGTTTTGATTTTTGAGACAGTAAAACTTAAAAAAATATAATACGATTGATTGAGGTTAACTTTATTAACAGCATTCTAATAGTCCACCGCCGGACAGAGGGCGCTTCTTAGCGAGAATATTTCGCCTACTATGCCAGCACTGGCAAGACGGTTTTGTTCGTTAGTTTTCCTTCTCTTTGAAATGCTGTTGCTCTGCTTAGTTTTGCTCCATTAGTCTTCTCTTACGATACCTTCGGAATCAATAGGGGTCGTGTCAAATCGTATTTTTAATCCATGTCTTGGCTGTCTTACTGTACTTTATTTTAAAGGACATCTTAAACACAACGTCATCAAGTTCCTAACTAAGTAGTATATGTATACAACTGGTATATAGTATAGTCATCATCAATCATCATCAACAGCCTTTATCAGTCCACTGCTATACATAGACCTCTCTTTAGAAAGGAGGTTTTGGCCTACTATACCACGCTGGCCAGACGGGTTGTTATAGGGTTGGTTTCAAGTTTTCCTTCTCTTTGCATTGATGTTGTCTTGCGTAGTTTATCCCTTATTCGCCTTTTACGATACCCGCGGGATGAATAGGGGTGGCGATACTCTGTATTCTTAATCCGTCACCACACAGGCTAACTCCATCGAATTCGCGGGTGGCCGCTAGTGATGATATATAGCGTATAAAGTACCTCAATAACGGAACTATCTAATTCTGAAACGTTTTTTAAAATCAGAGAAAATAAAAATACCAAAATCTATTTATTTATTTATCCACGGAACCCCACGTGATTTGACGCTCTCTTGATTTTTCTATTTCTCATCTCCTTGCGGTGTTGACACGGTACCTTAATGAAATGCTAACTTTTCGTTCGGAAATTATAATTAGTGCACAAATATTTGATCTCTGCCGGCCCTCTTTGTGTAAGGGCGTTATGTTTTGTATTTTTTTCTGTGTTCTTGTTTTATAAAGTATCTAATTTAATATTCTTTGCATTTCATTACTTCTTCGTTTCTGATTTTGGTTGGTTTTTATAATTTATTTATACAAATTCAAAGTGTGTTAGTAATGTAGAAGCGAAATAAAACAATTAATTCGGTAGGAGAAAATAGCATCAATCGACATGCACTCGGCGTCTAAGCGGCTAGCAAGTGACTGGCGAGACGTAGGCGCGGGCGCCGGAGACGGCGAGTGAGCCCCCGAACGGCCGGGCCGCCGTCTTTGGTACAGCGATAGAATAATTTCGTAATATTTACTATATATAAGAAAACGAGGTTTGCATGTCGCTCTTTTACATACTTATTTTATTAAACATAATATAGCTTATTGAAATACATAAATACACAACATATTAAAACATGAACCCACTACAGTAATAATAGATAAAGATTTTTTTTAATCGAATGCATTTTTTAAAATTTTGTCTGTTTGTCAGTCTCAATTTATGTCCGTTCTGGAACTATTATTATACCATAAATAACTATACGTGTAAGAAACAAATAAAAATGTAATGTCATTTTAATTTAAATAAAATTGAAGTCCTGTTTGCAATTTCTAAATTTCAATAAATGCAAATTGAAACTTATAAAAAAAAATTGTCTATCTGTTTGTCCCCGCTATTTTTAAATGGAAATTTCACTGGCAGTTACCTGTTTTGTTATTATTGGTGGGTGTTCTTTGTTTGTTAAATTTTTGTAAAAGTGTAAGTGCTGGCTTTTCTTCTTCATCTTCCTAGTCTTTATTTCTAAGTTTATTTGGGATCGGCTATACTAGTTCAACCGGTATTACCTGAATATAAGTTTTTTCTAGGAGTTGGCTTTTATTTAAAAAACTATTCTGAGGTACACTCTCTTTAGTTCAAATAATCCTACTTCCAAATTTCGATATTTGTTACTCTTTCACAGAAAATTACTGAACAGATTTGGTTGAAACTTTAGAATAATGAAATTTATATCAGAACTAGCTGAGTCAAGGGATGTTACCAGCTGTTATTGTTGTAAATCGCGAAAAACTCCGGGGAGCGATGCTAGTCTAAAAAAAATTGCCTAAGTTATTCCTTTAACTTTCTGTCAGTCAGTCCCGTCAAAATCGGTCCATCAGTTCCAGAGATTACCCGGAACAGACAGCCATTTTTTTTATACATAGCCTACCAAATTGACTCTACCCCGCCTGATGGAAAGCATGAGCAGAATCCAAGAGTGGGAGAAACCACACATCGTTTCTGCGAATGCAGACAGTAAAGGCGGCCCACACTATGGCGGCTTAGTGAGATGCGTTTTCACGCCCCGCTTAAAGGACCCGGGATCATGTGGCAAGGAAACACGTGAGCTGGTAGCGAGTTCCAGCTTTTGACTGCTCGGCATAAGAAGGAAGAGTCGAATCGTTCTAGTGCGTATTTCCTCCACTCTGAAGCGGTGACTTCCAAGTCCAGCACGTGTTGTCCTGTAAGTAGTAGTGTAGGTAACGTAATATACTTTCATATGCATTTAACAACAAAACTGTTATTTTGATATTACATACAGTCATTTAATTTCATTTATTTGTTTAAATAATACTGAGTCTTCTATTTACCGCGATAACGAACTTACACGCGGCTGGAACTGTCGGCAAAACCTAGTAATTACTAATGCATACAAATATAAGTTTAAATAGGATCCTTGGCCCCTGTCATTTCGGTTAAAAGCCCGACCTCTGTTGCCGCAAGGGTCGTAAAAAATAAGAGGTATCGTACATACCGGGTGCTAGATCCCTTAGTTATAAGTATGAACAACCTGTTCTGCGGAGTAAAGAGTTAACCTCTTTACTCCGCAGAACAGCTGCTGAGTGAAAATTGGGTAAAAAAAGTTTCTTAAATTACTCTAATCAAATTAAACCATTTTTATATCAAATAAACCAATACAACGGCAATTTTGGAACGTCAAGTAGTCAGTCGTGAAGCTAATTGTCTGTTCCAATTCGTAGATCCTATGGAGAAGAACAGACAACAAACTCCATGGACACTCTTTTCCAACATTTAAAGGGCACTTTTTTGTAAAAACAGGGGTTCCCCCCCTCTTAAAGCCAAACGGCTGGCTCAAAAAATCTGGAAAAATTGGTGGTTCATATAATGAACTTTGAAGGAAAACTGTAACGGATTAGATGACTTTGTTAATTCAGGAGTTATAGAGGCTTAACTTGTAAAATTCGCTCACTTGGAAAACGTCATACAAAATTAACGCATTAATACGTAAACATAACAATTATCTATTGGATACGATTTTAAATCCACATATCATTAAGGGTGACTGAGGAACCTTTTCCTGTGCGTGGTCTGTCACGCACTTGGCCGATTTTTATGTAAGTACAGTATATATTATACTTTTATATTCATTTAGTGTATAGCTGTTTATTTGAAATCACAAATACCCTTCAATTTTATTTATTTGTACATCAAACAAAAATCGAACCAGCTATATGCTCCCATACACAAACACATCGGAATTGACATCCCACGGCTCTCCATCTAATTACATAGTGTCTTCCCACTTCACGGACACGAACCTCCTACCCCCGAGGCCAGTATTTGCCAATGTCTGCAATTAATACGCCACAGCGATGCTCAAACAATATCATTGTTATTATATATAATAGTTTACTGGCAAGTAGGAACACCATGAATTCTATCTTTGTTCAGGATAGTCTACTCTAGTTGTTGTTTTACTTTTACAACGATCGCGAGTAACGTTGTGTGGTGAAGCTGGCCATAAAAGGTACTCGTATAACATCAATTATCTGCCGATGAAAATCCCGTCAAAATTTGTCAAGCCGATCCAAAATATTATCTGAACAAGTTGCCAAAAATGTAAAAATCGATTTTTTTGTTTAAAATACCGTTTATACTTCCATATGCATTTCGTGAAAAGGTGTTGATTTGTAATTACAAACAGCCGCTTCAGGCTCCCTATCCCAGTTGCAAATGTTTATAGCCAATGAAACAAGAAAATATACGGAATATAGAATAGAAAACGAAAAACGTTTTGAAACTTGGATGTAGGGGGGGGGGGGTGAAGTGGCTGTTCTGTAAAGATAACTAACCATCTGGCCACACATCTTCTCATTTCTCTCATAAATGTATTTATAAAAAAATATGTATTGCTTAACAGTAGTATAAAGACCTGGAATCAATATATACATTCTCAATTTAACAAGTTCAAACAAGTAATTGCAAAAGTTATTAATTGTTAGTGCGTGAACAGACTTTCTAGAGCTTTTGTAACAAACTGAGACGACACTCGGTACTCAAAAAGGCTAATTTAAAATTAATTCTGAAAAGTTCAAGGCATGTCTTAACTATTAGATCCTTTCTTCTTCTAAAAGCAGTTAATTAAACGTATTTAGTGTTACTTCGTGCGGAAATGTGAAGCTACCTGTACTACAACATGTTTCGATATTTATGTAATTGAAGATGAAGTCCAACTTTTTTCTACACTTCTTCTTTTTCCTAGCCTTTATTCCCAAGTTTATTTAGGGTCGGCTGCTAGTTCAACTGGTTTTACCTGAATTTCAGTTTTTCCACGAAGCGAGCATCGGACCTACGCAACCCTAAGGGAGAACTGTAATTCGAAGACTGAACTAGTGGTCAGTATATTTGAGGACACTGACTTCCCAATTACGATTGCCATAAATGTTCATGACAACCGGGACTGACGGCTTTACGTGCTCTCCGAGGCACGGGTGTGAATCACCCGACAAACTTCCAAACTCCGGGCTGCTATCAGGAATTTTCTAAGAAAAACCCAAAAACACTTTTTGGCCCGATCCGGGATTGGAACCCGAGACCTTTTGATTAGCAGTCGCTACGGCAACCACTAGACTAACGAGGCAGTTTAGTTTTCTGCACAAATATATAAAATTGAAGTCTGTTTGTAATATCAAATGATTTTACATAAGCATGTGAATGTTTATAAGGTAATTATATGCAAGAAGCAAAAAAAATGCGTGTCGTCAGTTTGTTCCTACTAATCTCTGGAACGGCTGGACCGATTTTGACTCAGAACTTAAATAAGAATGGTTATAATTAATTAGGTAGTTTACATTGATAACATATTCCCTAAAACGTCAATGTAGTGACGAAATTAGAAAACGAAGTGTCTCCACCACTATTTATCTCGTGGGTATCGTAAGAGACCACTATGGCAGCAAACAACGGAGAACAACATCACTGCAAAGAGAAGGAAAACTTGGCACAAAACCTATAACCACCCATCTGTGGTATAGTAGGCTAAAACCTCATTTTTAACGGGAGACATGTTTAGCAATAGACTATTAAATGCTGTTGATGATGATGACCACTTTTAAATGTATATCGACACTAGAAAGGAAAAAAATGGTGTATTGGCTTAATAGGTCATCACTCCGCTTCCTACAACGCTTTACACACCATATAGAGTAGAATTTGCTCCATTTCTTCCAATAAAATGGCTACGGAACCCTATAAAGCGTGGTCACCTTGTTTCTGTTAAGTCCTACATGAGAGCGATCGCGTGGTCACCGCATTGTCTGTTTCCCAGGATTATTTGGCGAATCCAAGCGTTAACCGATTCCGTCGTAATGATGGTACAATATCGATATTTTGATATTATTTTATCGATGTCTTGTATACTTCATTTTACTCACCTAAATATTTTATTTGCACTTTGTAACCTTACTTAATCTGTTCATGCTCTCAAATTGAATTACTAATAAATACTTTTTTTTCATCATCAACAACCCATAACGTCCCACTGTTGGGTTCGGGTCCCCTTTCAGGAGACGGTTAAAGCTTTACGTCCCACACTGGCCGAGTGCGGGTTGGGGAACTGGCAAGTAACGTTGTGGCTACGTGGTCTTGCCGTAGAATGTTTTTAAGCCGACCGTAGGCCTCTAAGCTTCTCGAATGTTTTTTTATTATAACAACCAGCACCGACAGCTTAACGTTACCTTCGAAACACGGAAACGCTCATAACCTATCATGCCACAAATGGTCACCTATTTATGTCGGTGAAGTCCGTGTGGTGACGGATTAAGAATACAGAGTGTCACCACTCCTATTCATCCCGCGGGTGACGTCAAAGGCGACTAAGGGATAAACTACGCAAGACAAAAGGAAAACTTGAAACCAACCCGTCTGGCCAGCGTGGTATAGTAGACCAATACCTTCTTTTCAAGGAGAGGCCTATGTCCAGCAGTGGACTGTTAAAGGCTGTTGTTGATGATGATGATCTAGGTGCCACCTAAGGCCATTTGGCTATGAGTGCCATGAGCTATGGCTATGAGGACCAAACTAATGTTTACACGTAACCACATCTTAATATGAAAGCATATTGTGACATAGTATTTCTCTATCAAAGACCTGAATCTTTATCTTTTTTTGATTCCACGAACTTAATATTCAAACATGTAAATATCTTTTAATATACCGCGAAATAAATACCTTTTTTTTATTATCATCAAAAATCATAGGTATAGATGTGTTATATTTCTTTTTTATTCACTTCAAGATTTTATCTGGACTCCATTCAATTTTTCCCACACACATTTTTAGTATAATTGAAAGTTAATCAAATAAAAATCATTCACGAAATTCATTCACACGCACCAATAACTCTAACAAAAATATGTATTATCGATACAAATTTTATCGATAACTTCACGTCCATATGAGCCTCAAGGCGATTACGTGGTGGTGTGTACGCCGCCTTACGCCCTTTGTTCGTACGTTGTGTGCACGCCCTAACGACGCGTGATGGCTTAGCATCGGTAAATACCGTGCCGTACATAATATGCTCTCTAGATATATTACCTACTAGCTTTCCGCCCGCGGCTTTGCCCACGTGGAATTCCATTATATCGCGCGACACGGTAAGGGTAGATTAAACAATCGTACATGATTTTATGTTTGACAATAAGGAACTTCGACACAAACTTTCGTCCCCTATTTCAAACCCTTCTACCTTTATTTTCACGATAAAAAGTATCCTATGTCCTTTCCCAAGTTCAGTTCTATCTTCATACCAAATTTCATCAAAATCGGACCAGTATTTTAGGCGTGAAAACGTAACAGACAGACAGACAGACAGAGTTACTTTCGCATTTATAATATTAAGTACCTATATATTGATTTCAATTGACTATTCTAGTTTAATTATTTTGTAGGTTACTAGCTGTGTCCCGCGGTTTTATACGGTGCATAGTAGTCTAAGTTACTCGTTATGTCATCAGCTTTATAGCAGTGAAAGTCCCATCAAAATCGGTCCAGCCGTTCCGCAAAATTAGCCGAAACAAACAGACACACAAAAATTACGAAATTACTGTTTTTATGTACAACTGAACTAAAAGCCGACCCCAAATAAAGTAGTGAATAATAAAAGCTAAGGAGATGAATTAATTGTGTGTGTGTGTGTGTCTATGTTTTACATACGTCTTTTTTACACTTCGCGAATAAAAAAAAAAACATCTGACGTATTTAAATGAAATGAAAATTATTTGTAATACCTTGCCTTGTTGGTCTGGTGGTTAGCGTATGCGGCTTCTGATCAAGAGGTCTCGGGTTCGATTCTCGGGTCGGACTAAATATTTCTGTGATCCACAAATATTTGTTTCGGAGTTTGGGTGTTTTCTATGTATACTATGTATGTATTTACAAAGTACGTTTATGTATTTATATCAGTTGTCTAGTACCCATAATACAAGCCCTGCTTAGTTTGGGACTAGATGATGTTGTGTGTAAGATGTCCGAAATGTCCGAAAAAAATGCTAAAAATCCCACTGCTGGCCTTGGGCCTCGATTCAGAATAGGGTTAAAGGGTATTTTATTTTTGTATACAAAACAATATCAAATAAACACACGGCTTTGACGATGAATCAATGAATCCAACCCCCTTTTACCCATAACTCTTTCGAATGTGCCATAAATTTGATACTACCCTATTGATACACCACGTTATTTAATATAACGCACACCATAAACACCTTACGACTAGTCATAACTAACCTGTACATACATAAGAAAAAAATCGTCCAAGTGCGTGTCAGTCCACGCATAGAATAAGGTTTCGTAGTCACCCATGATGGTAGATAGATTTAAAATCGTGTTCAATAGATAATTGTTACGGTTACTAATTAATGCTTTATTTTTGTACGAAGTTTTCCAAGTTTAAAAGTTGAATAGCTCGCAAACGGATACCTAAATAGAAAAATGGTTTTAGCAACAATGTGACAAAATGTCTTTCCTCATAAATCATAGTATCTACATTCCAAATTTCATTTAAACCAGAATAGCGATTTAGTAGTGAAAGCATCACAGTCAGACTGAGTTAATAACGAATTTATAATATGAATATCGGTTATATATCTTTGAAAATTCACTTAAGACAAACGAATCCGATCGAAAAAGCTAGTAAACTATAAAATGAACCCCCTTAAACTTCTGCGCGTCGAACCATGAAGATACCGCCATTATAAAAGTCTGGCAGCCATTTTGACAGGCTTCTATATAATATTTCAATGTGCACAATAGCATTAAGTTACAATAGGTTTTATCTATGAAAACCTACAAGTTCTCAAACATTCTATCGGTAGTTTTTGCGAAATTTACTCAATATGGGTCTACCTCTATCAGCAATTGCTTCATCACCATCAGCCTTCAACAGTCCACTGCTGGACAAAGGTCTCTCCTTAGAAAGGAGATTTTGGCCTACTATACCACGCTGGTCATACGGGTTGGTATTGGGTTGGTTTCAAGTTTTCCTTCTCTTTGCATTGATTTTGTCTTTCGTAGTTTATCCCTTAGTCGCCTTTTACGACACCCGCGGGATGAATAGGGGTGGTGACACTCTGTATTCTTAATCCGTAACCACACGGATAATTTCTTATAATAGTTTAATTCGAGACAGGCCAAGCGACTCCTTAGAAAGAAGGTTTTGGCTTACAATGCTACCATGCATAGATAAGTTGGTATAGGATTTGTTTCTATTTTCTCCTCTTTATACTGCTCTTGTCCTGCGTGATTCGTTCACTTTGTCGTACGACACCTACGGGAATGAATCTATATCACCACACGTGATCTATATTTCTGTACTAAATCCAACTTCACTTGCATTATTTTTTAGACTGACTATGCCTGCGTGTATGTCGAATATCTCTCTCCATGTAAGTCAGTTCAGCAGGTACTGATTCCCTGTTCAAAATTCTTAACCTCTTGTTGCCTTGATGATTTCTGGCATAAAACTTTCAACAACTTCAATTGAATTAGTGATAGTTTAGATGTTTACGCAGAGCGCCATGACCAAGAAAAATAGAGATTCACTTTTGTCACAATGCGATTATGATCACTGAAATAAATAAGCTTTCCAAATGACAAAACCTTTAACTATGATAATATATAATACATTACACAATGTAAAATTAATAATAGTTGTTTACCAAATACAAACTATTAAACAATTTTAAGTGATACATTAAAGTTCTAACATCAAACAAAAGTGATCAACGGCACATTTCTAAATTGAGCGCCATTTTGTCTCGCCGCCATTTCCTAAATAGCTCGCCATAACTCTTCAACTGTCAAACCGAATGCTCTTTTTAAAAATGTTAAGAGTTCTTTTTACACTTTTAAAGAATTGTTGTTTTTACCTTCGTTCGTCATCTCAAATCGTTCAAATAAGTAAGAAATTTAAAAGATTAGTTAGAATTTTTATTGTTTCCGAATGCAGTTAGCGGTTGTGTGGTATTTCCGGAGGGTGAGAGCTTGTTATGGCCGTAACAGAATTGGATTTGTAAGTAATTGTAATATATGGTTTTTGGTGAGTTGATTGATAAATGTAACATCTTTATTCGATGTTATGGTAGTGTGCTTTGAGGGGGGGGGGGGGATCAAATAGGTAAGTGGTAAGGCTGAAAGTCGTTTACTTGCCCTGTACGAAAATCCCCCCGATACCACCTGCTGGTGGTTATGTTGGGCTCGTACTGACCAAAAACCGTGTCTGGGTCCTAGTAGCCAGTAAACTAAGTGCACTCTAGGAAGGCAATAATTGGAACCCTGAGACGTACCTCGAACCATGTGGGAACCCTGATGTTCCCTTGTTATTCTCAAATAGGCGCGCATACTCCGCAGTGCTAGAGCCAACACCCGAGCCTGCTTCTCCTAGGGAATGGCCTAACCTGTCACGTCCAGCCGCCTATAGAGGACGGAGATAGTTTTTTGATCTAAGTAAGCGTAAGTCAACAGTTGAAACTCGTGAAGGACAGACAAGGTGACTTGACCGAACGAGTACATTGCCGAACACTACAATAGTACACTAGCTACTTTTAGCATCGGCGATCGGTGATTTTACGACTGCATCGATGCTGCATCGCGTTTTAGCGATTTAAAATCGCGCGTCATGTTGCATCATTCGCGACTTTCTGCGTTCGAACGCGGTATCAGAAACGCGCGTTTTAGTGACTGCTCAGATGCCTAGATCGCGTCGGCTGTAGTGTTGTCTATAATTTTCCGACGCCAAATCGATGCTACCGGCATCCGAATGTGTGCAGAGAGTAGCGTTTAGCTGCTGTGTTGAGCTTCTAAAAAGCAACCCAAATACCGCATTTGACGTTTTTAAGTGTGCGGTGTGGTTGTGTGCGGTGCGGTCGCCGTATTTAGCTTCTAAAAAGCGACTAGTCGCCGATCGTCGATGCTAAAAGTAGCTAGTGTGCTGTGGCCCTAAATCCGTTTGCCTCACAATCAGTGGAAGGTGTTGGGTCTCCTCATGATTGTAGTCAATCTTCTGATGTATCTAGTTTGTTCTGTTTTACTACTAAAAGCAACTTGAAAATTGATTTTCTTGGCTATATTCACTTATATGATACTCCCTTATATGTGCACATTCACATATAAAAGGGAGTATCATATAAGTATATATTTTGGAAACTACTGAATCGAATTGAATTACCCCTTCAGTACTTGTTATCCCAGTAGAAGTTTATAAGAAATATAACAATATAAGTTCCTGACGAAGCCACGACATGAGTTATTCATGTCAGCTCGTGAGAGAGCAGGGATTACCAGATGCTGGACAAAAGAAGGCACTGTGTACGTCTTAGGTCAAGATGATGCTCGTTATCCTGTAAGGTCGTCGGCTGAGCTCGACAAGGTTCTCGCCCTACCACCGAAGCCCGCTATCGTGGTGCCTAAAGCTGCAGCGACGAAGACTAAGCGTACAGCTGCCGCAAGCAAAAAGTAGGTAATCCATGAATAACTCGTCGGGGTATTCGGGGACATTTTGTTTATATATTTTTGTTACTTTACCTTCTCTAAGCTAATGTATAAATAATAACCCACTTATCCTGCATTAATTATAACTATAAATAATGTTGGTAAAACACAAACAAGGTGACAAGTGACAATGATGTAAACGGAATGTGACATATGTCACTCCCTGCTATCATACGTTTCGTTCAACGTACTCAATGTCTGGACCCAAGGCTTTTGGATTTTGATTGCCTCGACAGTGAATCTTTTTAACTCACTTTTTTTCTTTTTCTGTTTATTATTCTTTTTTTTTGTTATGCTCTACAGTTGTTGATCTCACTTTATAATGTAAACTCTGAACATAATATAAATATATCACTGGTTGTTTTTGTGACTAGCAACCGGCAGATGGAGCTAATGCCAACTGTTATTTATTTTATACATTTTTTTTTTCTTAATAATCTTTATAACTCACTACTTAGTTTATATTATTGCTAAATCTAAGTACTAATATTATTATAAATATACGAACCTTCCACCTTTATGACCGAAAATATGTCGTTACTTTACAACAGACGACTTCTTGTCGGCGTGCAGCAGTTTCAGCTCCCAGGGTGAGCCGACTGTTGTCGATACTCTTTCCTCTCAATTCTCTGACGTCCCTAGAAACCTCAATATTGTTCACATCAATGCTCAAAGTATTCCGGCTCACTTTCCCGATATGCTGGCTTGTTTCGACTGTACGAACTTACATGCTATCCTTGTCTCTGAATCCTGGCTCAAGCCCTGTTTACCAACTTCTGCTTACTCTCTGCCCGGATTCAACCTCATCAGGAACGATCGCGCTGTGGGTGGTGGCGGTGGTGTTGCAATTTATCTACGCTCTCATATTCCTTACACTGTTATTAGTTTGTCGCCGCAACCTCCCCCAACTCACGCGGGTGAACATCTTTTCCTGGAAGTTGAACTCCTTCATTTTAAAATTCTTCTCGGCGTCTACTATTGCCCCTCCTTGCGCATCGATTTCTTCTCATCGTTTGAGCTTCTCCTAGAACAATTCACTCCCTCGTACAGTCATACCATAATCATGGGTGATTTCAACACCTGCCTCCTTAAAAATGATCTTCGCTCTAGTACTCTCCGGTCCATAATCCAATCTTGCAACCTTTCTATTCTTCCTTCCAATGCTACTCACTACTTTCCACACTCCGCTCCTTCTCTGCTGGACCTTATTCTTGTTTCCTCCCCTCACCTCGCAGCTAAGCACGGTCAGAGTTCAGCTAGCGGGTTTTCCTATCACGACTTACTATACCTATCCTATCGTATCCGACCTCCTAAACCTAAATCTAAAATCATTTTGCAGCGGAATTTCAAGGCTATGAACATTGACGCCCTTACAGGAGATGCCAACGACATTGACTGGACACCTCTCTACAATGAGCATTGACGATAAAGTTAGTTTTTTCAATGCTAAAATATTGTCTCTTTACGATAACCACGCGCCTATAAAGGAGATGAAAGTCAAACGTCTCCCGTCACCATGGCTAACTTCAGAAATCGAAGCACTTATTCACAAGAAAGCGATAGCTAAGTCAAGGTTTAAAAAGAATCCAAGTGTTCATAACCGGGTTAAATACGTATCCATTAGGAATCAATGCAGCAAGGTGTGTAGGAACGCTCAACGCCGATACATTCACAGCTCTGTTGAAAACGGAGATCCAGCTAAAGTCTGGAAATTCTTAAAGTCTTTGGGAATAGGCAAATCTGCTCATGTCTCTTCTCCAAAAAATATAGACTTAGATCTACTTAACCAACATTTTTCTGCTCCAATTTTTTTTAATAAAGTTACAAAAGATGCTACCCTGAAACATCTTACTTCCGCCTCGACCCCTGACTGTTCTCCCTTTTTCTTTGATCAATTTTCAGATTGTGATGTTAAAAAGAGCATAATATCCATTACTTCGAATGCAGTGGGCTCTGACTGTTTAAGCCGTAATATGATCCTCCCAATCCTTAACGAAATCCTACCTGCCATCTGCCATATTTTAAATTACTCGATCTCCTATAGCGTATTTCCAAAGGCTTGGAAGAACGCAGATATAATACCTATCCCGAAAAAGAAAAACCCTGGATCCTTTACCGATTACCGCCCTATCTCTATCCTCCCTTTCCTCTCCAAGGTCCTCGAACGTCTCATTCATACCCAATTTTCGAAATCCCTTTCCGTAAATCAGCTCTTAAATCCTCTCCAGTCTGGCTTTCGTCCCGGCCACAGCACTACCACTGCTCTAGTCCACATTACGGAGGACATCAGATCCGCTATGGAAAACGGTGAGCTGACAATCCTAACACTTTTGGACTTCAGCAATGCCTTTAATACTGTCGATTTTGACATATTGTTATGTATATTGCGCTCTCTTAACATATCTCCAACTGCAATTGAATGGTTTCATAATTACCTGTTTGGTCGCCGGCAACGCATTAGCCTGGATAACACTGTCTCTTCTTGGTGTAGTACTAATGCTGGTGTACCTCAGGGCGGCGTGCTATCTCCTCTACTTTTTTCTGTTTTTATTAACACCATCACTCATGATCTTACTTCCTCCTACCACCTTTACGCGTATGATCTCCAGATATACACCAGAGCACCACTGGCTAATCTGGCCAGTGCAGTAAACACCATTAATGCTGATATGGAAAAAATATGTAAGTGGAGTAATTCCCACGGCTTGAAGATCAACCCGTCAAAAACTCAAGCCATTGTCGTTGGCAGTTCGAGAATGATTTCCAAAATCGAATGGTCGTCACTGCCTCAGGTCTCTTGCGATGGCACACTTATTTCGTATAGTGACAACGTAAAGAACCTGGGGATCTATGTCGACAGCACCTTTTCGTGGGGCCCTCAGCTGCAGGAGCTGAGTCGCAAAATGTTTGGCACTGCGGGATCATTGCGTAGACTACGCAATTTCCTGCCCACCTCTACGAAGATTGTTCTTACACAATCCCTTCTTTTCCCTATCCTTGATTATGCAGATGCCAGCTATCTAGATCTTACTGAAGACCAATTAAATAAGCTCGAAAGACTCCAAAACCTCTGTATAAGATTCATATTTGGATTAAGGAAATATGATCATGTCTCCGATTATCGTGTAAAGCTTAAGTGGTTGCCCATCCGCCTTCGCCGGAATGCACACATTCTTTCTCTTCTTTATAACATTCTCTTTAATCCTCTTACCCCGCGTTACCTTAAAACTCGCTTCACCTTTTTACATGACTCACATAACAAATCACTGAGGTCGTCAGAGAACCTGAGGTTAAAAATGCCAGGGCATTCCACCAAATTTCTTGACCATTCCTTCACTGTCCAGGCTGTTCGGTTGTGGAATGCCCTACCAGTTACGATAAGACGTGCACAAACACCATCTACTTTCAAGAAACTTGTAAAGGAGCATTACCTGGGAGCCACCAAGGTCCCTTAACGTACTTTCTCTTCTCAAACAATTAAGTCGCATTCCTTCATTTAAGCATTTCATTCCATGTTTGTATTTATGTAATAATCCACACTATATACCACTTTATAACCATATTATAGTCTCTTAATACTGTAATTTATTTACTTTTTTCTTCGATCACCTACATTTAACACACCGGACACTACCCTATACTTTCTCCTATGTTTATTCTCCATCCCATGGTTGCCTGTAAGAGATTGCCTACGAGCGATAAGGCCGCCACTTGTACCAACATAATGTAACTAGTCCTAAGCCCTAACTGTATTTTTTTTTTCTGGTGTAAGTACAATAAAGACATTATTATTATTATTACTATTATTAACATTACGCTATAACCAATAGAAGACGAAAATTATAACTCGCAAAGGAATACCTTCATTATCATCATCATCAGCCTATCGCAGTCCACTGCTGGACATAGGCCTCTCCAATTGCACGCCACTTAGTTCGATCCTCGGCTACATGATAGGAACACATCCATACAAAGTTTCATCTTTCTATCTAGGAGGGTCGGACGGTCAAAACAAATCTATAAGGGTTCCGCGTCATGAACTGCGAAGCCCTAAAATGTTGCAAAAGCGAGAAACGTGCCTTTTTAAGAGACACGGACAAAGTAGCACTGGTCTACTAGTAACAAAAAAAATCATTTCTTAGTATTCTTAATTTTATAGTTAGCAATGAAATACTTCTTTTATAGTTTTATTTTTATTAGTTCGTAAATTGGACGATAAATCAGTCCTAAAAATAATATGACAGTGATAAAAATTGCGGTTTCGCTAAGGCTTTTTTATTAAACGTAAATATTTAATGAGAGGAGATGATTCATCATCATCAACAGCTTATATTAGTCCACTGCTGGACATAGTTCTGAAAGCCAAGTTGCAAACGTTTTTCTATTCTATTTATCTATTCTTTTGTTTCATAGGCTAATGTCACTCAGTCAACGTGATCAAAACATGAGAACAGAGAAATAGTACAGAAAACGAAAAACGTTTGCAACTTAGATAGTGGGCTGTTCTTAGAAAGAAGGTCGACGATTTCAGGATCTCTTGATGTTTTACCTCGGCCGGATCGTGTTTGATTCATTGTTGAACACAGAACGCACGTTGTTTTTCACTAAGCGATGCCATGGTAGTGAATTCCCATTCGGCGCTTTTGCGCTTCATAGCCCCTCCGTCCCAACCCGCCATCGATGCTCGTCGCAGCTACCGATTCAAATTTAATCGAACTTTTTGTCCACCCTCTATAAAAAATTCTTGTTTCACAATGTTAGTACCATACTCCTCCGAAACGGCTGGAATGATTTCAATGAAATGTTGTGTGCATGTCTTGTAGATCTGAGAATCGGCCGATACTTATTTATCATACCCTAGGACCGAGGCATCAGCTTATAATTTATTATATTAAATAATATCTTGCACCTAGAATGTTGCGACTTCGCAAGCTTCGCAAAAGCCCTCCGTATTCGTCGCTAGGCTACCCTGAGCGGTTAAGCCCGTCGGCGACGCGGCAGTCACGCACCCCCAATCTGATACTTGCCATTGTTTACTATTTAAAGTAGGGTTAGTCTTGAGCACCGTACACACTGGCCTCACTCGAGTTTTGGCACGCCTTGCCTTTACTTCGCTGTAATTATTTACTCGACTTAGTTTCTAAGTGGCGAATAAGTGTAACTGTAATCTATCACATCACCTTCCTAGCTTTATTCCCAATATTATTTGATAGTTCAACCAGTTTTACCTGAATATCAGTTTTCCCACGGAGTGACTGGCATCGGACCTCCGCAACCCTAAGAGAGAACTGAAATCTGCATGTAACATCAAATGAACAGCTTTTCACTAAATGCATGTGAAAGTAAATAGTACTGACATCCAAAAATTTTTTTTTTTAAATGCCCGTCTATCTGTTTTGCCCGGGTAATCTCTGGAACGGCTGGAACGACTTTGATGAGACGTTCACTGACAGATGGCTAATAACTTAGGCTAATTTATTTAGATTAGCTTCGCCCCGCGGCGTTTCTCGCGATTTATAACAATAACCGTAACACCGCAGGACTCGGCAAGTGTTTGGAGAGCCGTATTTATATGTGGAACATAGGAAACTGTTTAACCATTATTTCGTTGCTTTTCATTAAGTGCGGCGGCCCCCACACGTGGATTTTGCTCATGCTTTCCATTAGGTAGAGTCACTTTGGTCGACTAAATTACAAAAAAAAGTTATTGACTTTACCTAAATCCAAACCTCTCTAAAATCGAACTCCATCCTAAACCCAAATCGCAATTATTACACTACAGTTGTTATGACTCATTGTCATGCGGGGGAATGCAGAAAATCTGACGAAATTTATTTATCCGATTTATTTATGGTCAGGAAGGGATCCGACAGTGAAGTGACGAGTGATTGAGTGAAATGGACGTATAAAAGGTAGTAGATCCAGGCTGATTTCAGCACAAATGGGTCGGCTCGACCGGGGCAGTACTACCCCCACACAGAATAAATAAATAAATAAATAAATATTTTTGGACATCTGACACACAACATCATCTAAGAAGACCAAACTAATAATGACAGCATTCGTTCTGTCGTATTTCGTTGGGGAGTGGGAGACCGGAGGCATTCTGCATCATTCTCCCGGCCTACGGAGGTCGAGAGAATGATGCAGAAACATCTGACTCGGCCGCTATGGGTCACCATGCTGCATTTCTAACACTCACAATTAGGATGGTGACCCCTTCTCCTGGATTCTATTCATGCTTTCCATCAGGCAGAGTAGAGTCGCTTTGGAAGTATTAAATATAAAAAGAAACAAAGTGCGTCTACCCCAAATAAAATTGTAATAAAGGAAGGCAAATGATGAATTCAGTTTTCATGGACGACGGTTTTCATTGATCATCAGATCTGCTCATTTTTTAAAAGTAGTACTTTAAAACTGTCTCTTTTTATTACACCATTTCTAATACATATTTCTGATATCTTAAAAAAATACTCACGTAAGTCTCGTTAATGTATTTAGTATAAACTTATGTAGACATTAATTTTTGCTGTTCAAGCTTTCTTATCTATAGCATCTTACTTCTCTATCTTCTTTATATATATAATTCTTCTGTGAGTGTGTATGTCACTGAACTTCTCTCAAACGACTGGACCGATTTTGATGAAATTTTTTGTGTGTGTTCAAGGGGATCTGGGAATGGTTTAGATTCGCAAATGGACCCGGTAGGTGGCGCTGCGATCAAGTTCTGGAATTTTAAAGTTGGGCGGTACGAAGTTCGCTGGGTCATCTAGTCTTTATATATATAATTCTTCTGTGAGTGTGTATGTCACTGAACTTCTCTCAAACGACTGGACCGATTTTGATGAAATTTTGTGTGTGTGTTCAAGGGGATCTGGAAATGGTTTAGACTCGCAATTGGACCCGGTAGGTGGCGCTGCGATCAAGTTCTGGAATTTTAAAGTTGGGCGGTACGAAGTTCGCTGGGTCTTATATAAAAAAATCTCGTGTCACAATGTTCGTTACCATACTCCTCCGAAACGGCTTGACCGATCTTTATGAAACTTTATATGCATATTCAGTAGGTCTGAGAATCGGTCAACATCTATTTTTCATACTCCTAGGGCGCGAGCGGAGCCGCGGGCATCAGCTAGTTTATATATATAATTCTTCTGTGAGTGTGTATGTCAGTGAACTTCTCTCAAACGACTGGACCGATTTTGATGAAATTTTTTGTGTGTGTTCAAGGGGATCTGGGAATGGTTTAGATTCGCAATTGGACCCGGTAGGTGGCGCTGCGACCAAGTTCTGGAATTTTAAAGTTGGGCGGTACGAAGTTCGCTGGGTCAACTAGTGATTCTATATATTTCCATGTGGTAACGGGTTCAGAATGCGAAGTGTCATCTCCCCCTATTCCTCCCGTGTCGCAAGAACTTACCAAGGGACCAAACTAAGACAGGTGTAAAGAGAATTAAAACTTGAAACAAACCGTTTTTTTTACGTGCTAAAACCCCCTAGGGGCGTCACCCCACCGGGGCTTGCGTCGGGGTGGTTTGTCGGCCACCGGAAATCGAACCGACTAAAAAATCACACGGTGTGCTAGTCTGCACCTGAAATAGGAGGGGTTCAGCATGAGCTGATATTAGGCCATCTGGATCCCTCCCAGCGCCTGCCCGCACTTTTCATTTAAGCGAAATGCGGCAGACGCGGTCGTCGCTTCGTCGCTTCCTTGAGTTACGGTTTTTATTACATATATGACTAACGGATCCGGCGAAATTCGTATCACCCAATTTTAAAATCCCAGAACTTGATCGCAGCGCCACCTACCACATCTAATTTCGAATCTAAACCATTCTCGAATCTACTTGAACACACAAAAAAAATCATCAATATCGGTCGCGCCGTTTAGAAGGAGTTAAATTAGAACGAAAAGTGGCATTGATTTTTTAAATGATATGATTTTATATGATTAGATTATATTTTATATGATTACAATTGTTTTTTTCTTTTTTTCAGGTAAGTTGGTGTCATCTACGTAGTGTAAGACAGGTCAGGTGGAGTGATGATTTGCGCAAGACGGCTGGTAGGAGCTAGATGCGAGTGGCCGAACTAAGTAGCTTGCAATTGGAGAGGCTTATAATATTATTTTTACGGGAATTAACGCGATCACTTATTAAGGGTATTACATGCCTCTGATTTGCCTGACGTTTCGACCAGGTTGCAATGGCCGTGGTCACAGGCTGACTGGCTCATCGGCGCACGCCCTCCGTCGTCGAATCCGTGAAGTAGAAGGTTCTTCATCTACCCGCACATATTATTGATGTTTTTGTATCGCCATGTACCGTCACATACCACACTAACAGTGTCAGTTAATTCCCGTAAAAATAATATTATTTATCATGGAACGCGAAAGTTTAAAAGTTAGTGGAGAGGCGTATCTCCAGCAGTGGTCTGCGATAGGTTGATGTGATGATGAAAATTGGTGTCAAGAGAACCTGTAGGAGCTAGATGCGAGTGGCCGAAAATCGAACCAAGTAGCTTGCAATTGGAGAGGCGTATGTCCAGCAGTGGTCTCTGCGATAGGTTGATGTGATGATGAAAATTGGTGTCAAGAGAACCTGTAGGAGCTAGATGCGAGTGGCCGAAAATCGAACCAAGTAGCTTGCAATTGGAGAGGCGTATGTCCAGCAGTGGTCTCTGCGATAGGTTGATGTGATGATGAAGTTGGTGTCAAGAGAACCTGTAGGAGCTAGATGCGAGTGGCCGAAAATCGAACCAAGTAGCTTGCAATTGGAGAGGCGTATGTCCAGCAGTGGTCTCTGCGATAGGTTGATGTGATGATGAAGTTGGTGTCAAGAGAACCTCAATATCCAAAAGTTTCTTAATTAAAATGAAGGTTTCATTCCTCTAGAGGACAATATGTACTGGCATTGGAAGCCACTACGTTATCTTTAATCTTGGTTTGTTTTCTGATTTGATTGTTTTTAACCTAGTCTTTTAATGTTATCCCATCGAGGCTACCATCCTGATTTTACTCTACATATATCTCAATAAGTAACATACTGCGCCTAAATAGTGGAACTACTCAATGAGACACTGCAAGTGAACATATTTAACATATAACGTACTCGTGTGCTGAAAACAATTATCTAAAGCTAGTAAGTAGATGTTTTCACACGATTATAATGTGTATAATAATATAATAATATTTTTATTAGAACAAGGAAACAGTATACAATTCACCACATTAGTTGCAAACTGTGTGGTTATTTTGCTGAAGTAAAAGACGTGAGAATGTCAAAACATTTGTTATTTAAAGCCATTTAAATATTCATGGCTTCGCATTAGCATTATTAAACATTTTTTATGCAATAAATGGAATGTAAATGTGTAGAATCTGTGATTAATCCATTTTTTACTCACTTCTTGCTTATCACAAGCGATCATGCCGCCGTATGACGCCTGATTGCAGATGCAATAACGGCGCTCGGTGTCATCAAACGTGCCCTCTTGTTCCGCAGTATCATCTGCCATATTGTTGGTGGAAGCCGAGGGAGGAAAAGCCAACATTACATTACAACAACATTTACGAGTCGCTTTTATACAATTTTAAGCAGCTTTTACTTTCAGATCCTAACTCTTAGCTGAATAGCAGAATTTCCAATTGCAAGATTTTCAGATACTTCTCCTGTTTTCCTTATTTCGGTTGTCTCTTAGCACTCACTCTGTAGTGTAAAACAATACTTACTTGAGACAAAAATGTATCAATATTGTTAATTTTATTGTGGTGTTAGCTACCTAGACCACACGTCACGAATCATTATCTTCTGAGAATAGAAGAGATCAGTTTCTCCTTTGGTGCGGTGGTAAGTGATTTAACCATCCTAGCACCTTTTTTGGCTAATACTTGATCAGTTTTATTATTGAGTTGGTCTTAATTTCTTCATGTTAAATATTCTGTCTGGTTTATCGACTAATTCATTTTCAGTTAACAAAATTATGAGATGAATAACAAATTTCTCCACAACCACTGCGGTTTAGTCGATTTTTTTTATTGCTATTGTGCTGATTGGCGAAACTTCTTTTACGAGTAAATTTGACATTCTCTTCTTAATGATCTATCGAACTTTTGTACAATGTAAAAGCCAAAAAAAGGATATTCTCCTAAAAGTATTCAAATTGCACCGACACATTGCACATCTGTTTCACGGGCGTAGTGTGAGGTTCGATCTTTTCGATCTGTTTTGTTGGAATACGAGACAGTTCTGTTTTATAGATCAGAAATATTGTCAAGGTGTCGCTTGGTTGTTAAAAATGAATAAGTTTCGAGACTGTTCAAGTAAATAATATTTATTTTGCAAGTAAATCTTTTACATATAATTTTACACATCGGACTTTACAGCTAGAAGGTGCCGGCATTTCCTAACACTCACTCTGGGAAGAAATGCAGAAACAAACCACAGAGAGGTGTCTCTTTTTTTTAAAGTCCGTTAACAGCGATTAAATAATGAACTATGCGAGTACAATTTAGGGTCTGGGTTGGACTTTCGAAGAAAGGACCAGGGTTTAAGCAAAATACTGTATTAAACTTGTGAACAATATATTACAAGCCTAGACTGTACTCGCATTTACAAAGAATAAGGGCTGAATAAATTAAAATACTGAGTACAAAGTTCACCGGGGTCTCTTGAGTCGTCGACTGCGGCGCAGGTTGGCTCGACACTGCGGACAGTACCACTTGCCCTTCGGTGGGGATGTGATTCCCACACATGGGTAGTGGAACCACTGTCTGAGGCACTGCAAGTAAATATATTGAACATGTACCATGTGTGTCGTAAACAATTATCTCACTGCTGCACATTCTCAATCCTTAACCATTTTTATGCAATAGATGCTACATAAATATGTAGTAGTAGTGGTCGAGTCTCGAACACGAACACACTGCTGGCGTCCTTGAAGATAAGTAGAAAACCATTCCAGTGCATCTGGGGTAATCTTAAGGTATGTAAGGATTGATAACAGGATTTCGTGACTGACTGTATTGAAAGCATTAGAGAAATCAACCAAAACCAATACTGTGACTTTGGTGTCCTCCATGCCCTTCCTGATATCGCCAGTCACTTTTAGGAGAGCGGAAGAAGTACTGTGACCGGGCCTGAAGGCCGATTGTAGGGGACTTAGCCGTTTGTTTCTAAACACACATTCTGAAAGCTGTTTATGTACGCAGGCCTCGAGCACTTTTGATAGAAAGGGAAGAATGGAAATCGGTCGAAAGTGTTCAGGTAGGGAGGGGTTATTTTTTTTGGGAAGAGGGATAATGTAGGCTTTTCGCCAGATAGAAGGGAAGGCTCCTGAGTCGAGGGAGAAGTTAATTATGTGAGTAATTGCTGAGAGAGTATGGTCCAGGATTGTAGTTATCATCTGTCGGCTAATGCCGTCATACCCCACAGCATTAGAGCGGATGGATAATATAATTTTCTTGATATCCTCAGAAGACACTGGAGAAAATTCAAATGAGTCGATATTTGGACTGGTGAGACTAGAGATGTAATTCAGCGTTTGACACTTTGTTTGAGGATTCAACGTGGTTGTAGATGAAAAATGTCGATTGATGTCATTCAAGCAAATTGTGTTCATAAACTCGGAATGTTGTTTATTGCCGATGCACAAAGAACTAAGGAATTTCCAGATACTGGACGAAGAAGAGGACTCTATGTTTTGTAGGATGTATCGGCGTTTAGCATTGCGTATCACCTGGTTGCAACGATTCCTCGCAGCCTTATAGCGATCCCATTTGTCTCCACATCGATCCTTCCTGAATCTGATGAAAGATTGATCCCTGCGTCTCATGGCAGTGCAGACCTCCTCCGTCATCCAAGGCGCGGGAGCACGTTTTATTTTCACTGACTTCAGAGGAGTGAGTACATTGTACAATTTCAGGATATTATCAGTAAAAATGTTGACCTTACTGTTCACATCGGTGGTCGCCGCCATACTAGTCCAATCTATCTTTGCAGCGTCAGCATGTAAGTTTTCCAGATTCATGCATCGGAAGCTACGTATCTTTAGAATTTTAGGAGGAAGTGTAGGAGGTTTTAGGATATAGGACAAAAGATCAGGTCGTGATGGGAAAAACCTGGGGCCGGGAATTGACCATGGGAAGAGATGAGGTTTGGGGAAGAGATGAGCATTACGTCAAGCCAGGTATCGTGGTGTTGGAAGTTTTGATGAGTGGCTTGAAGAGGAAGGATATGTAGGCTGGATGATTGAATGATTTGAAGGAGTTTACTTGTACGGGGGGAATTTAGGTCTAGGAGGTCTGTGTTAAAGTCTCCCATGATGATGTGATGTGAGTATTCCGACCCTAAAGATTCCAGTTCTGTTTCCAGACTGGAGAAGTAGTTAACAGTGGGGGGGGCAATAGACCACACCAAGAACAACACTGACTCCCCTGATAGAAACCTCAAGAAATATATATTCTGCGTTTGGGGAAATATTTGCAGAGGAAGATGAAAGAGTTTTAAAGAGAAAGATATTACGAAGGTAGATAGCGACGCCGCCACCTCTTTTATCCAAACGATCTTTGCGGATAAGGACGAAACCGGGGAGAGAGTAAGAAGCGGTGGGTAGGTGAGGCTTGAGCCAGGTCTCTGAAATCAGGATGGCGTGAACATCATTGTCTAAGAAAGTGTCGGCTAAATCATTGAAGTGACTAGGGAGACTGTGCGTTTATGTGGAAAACGTTGAGGAGAGAACGGGTTTGAGTAGTAAATGTTTGCCGCAGTTGATCACCCAGAGTCTCCGTCAAACAGGCAAAACTGTCACCTTCTGAAGAGTCATTGGCAGAGAAATATACCACATCTTCATCGTCTGTCATAAGTGCACAAACAAAATACGTATATAATCTAATAAGTTATTAAAAACTACTAAATCTACTTAATTTACTATTATGTAATAATATATATATATATTTTAAAATAAGTGGACGGGGATTGTAGATCATATTTCCACACCACCCACCAGCAGGCATTAATAAAGATAGTTGAATGCACATGAGAAGAGAAAAAAAAAAATTATAAAAACAATCATAGAACATCATACGAAAAATACAGTGGCTATGGATATATAAATCTTAGATAAAGCCATCACATTCACCCACAAAAGTAGTAATGAAATAAAACAAAACACAAAAAAAAATACAGGTAAGCATCAAAATTGTGCACAAACAATTTTATTAATATTCATAAAAAATAGATTCGGAACGCAACCTGACTGGATGACGTACGTCTACGTATTATGCTTTGTTTTGACAGTTGAGTGAAATGTCAACGAGTTGTCAGTAGTTAGCAAGTAAACAAACAAAATAAATAGAAATAGATATTGTAAACATTAGAATTCTAATAAGTTATTTACAATACCTTTACACGTTGAATATATCTTGTAGAAAATACTTATTATGGTGAAATGTGCAGCAGAGTGACACAGTTATTGTCTTCGAGAACTTTTCGTGCCAGCGCTGGAGTTAGCTTTGGGCTCTGTTGTAATTTTGGGATACTTAGCCATAAGTGGCTTCAGCTCGTCCGGCGAAGTTATCTTATGGCGACTGTTGTCAGCTGGTCTGACAATAACAGTGCCGTCCTGTGTCCAGCAGGCCGACATACCAAAATGCTGCCGTGCCAATGCGAATGCAGTCTGTCGGGTTTTGGTCAAGAATTCTCTCACTGCAAAGCCGGATCCTTTCAGCGACGTCTTCGCCTTCCAAACCGCAGCTCGAACCCCCTCCGTGGAGAACCTGACGAGTACCGGGCGACGACGTTCATCCGATGGAGTACCCAAGCGGTGACAGACCTTGATGTCAGGTGTTGTAACATCTTTAAGGCCCATCTTTTGATTTAAAATACTCAGCAGTGTCTGGCCACAATCCTCCTGGACAGCCTCAGGTACACCGAGGAATATGAGTGCCTTGCGACGATGGCGGGTCTCTATAACATCCACCATTTTGGCACACTCGTTGATTTGTGACCGTAGCAGACTCAATATGCCGTACGCCTGCGTACGGCATATTGAGTCTGAACGCTCTAAACGCGTATGCCTGAACGCTCTAAACTCCTCGGAAACTCGGGCCACAGTATCTTTAGAGTTGCTTCCGGAGTGTAGCTGTGCCTCCAACTGGGCCATTCTCTTGGAGAAGCTATCTTCAAGGGTGCTCTGCGCCATTTGGATTTCAGAAAGTTGAGGCATTTCGGTAGCAAAAATAGGAGTTAATATGTTGGTGAAAATCTATTTGTAGGGGTTTAAATAGGGTGGCTCAAGAACTTATATTAACACATATGGACTGCAAACTATTGAAAATATTATGTAAGTACACAATAATTCACTTAGTTTGGTTGTAAATAACTTTAAAATAAATTATATATGGAGCTTTTATAATCGCGTGTGAGTTTTTTCACACCTACCCCCGAAAAAGACGTGTATTGTTTCTAACACGCCGAACAGAAAGTTCAAATCGTACTTTTTTTTTTGAAAGTAGAAATTGTTCGGCACTGCCCAAAGGTAGATCGGGATTAGCGTACTGTGCCTCCTGTATTTTTATTTTTTCCTCTTCTGTTGGCAACATCGTTAATAAATTTTAAACACCTTCCCTTCCAATGACGGTGGCATCCATCTTTATGATAGCTGCTTTAATAGTTTGCGGTGTCGGTAATTTCATCATTGCAATATTGATTGCATTCGATCTTTTGGCAACTTATATAAGATTCCTATTTGGTTCCATTAATTTTTCCTTAATGATTAAATCATTTGTCCGAGATTCAAATAAATGCTCTAACATGTTTGTGTCAAAATTGTGTCACACTAGGTAAATATTCCCATATGAAGCCTCCAACTTATAGAACGTATAGCCATAGGAGTAGGATTCTCTTGAATTTCTTTCCAAAATAACTTTACCGTTTTCTTATTTTTCTTTATAGCTGAACTGTCAGAATCATTTGATAACACAGGAACACAAAGGTTTTGGAGGAAAAGGAACGTTATTTTTAGGTAATGTTGGGAAACAGCCAGGGAGGGAAGTTGTTGGAATGATGTAATCATAGATAGATAGATTCATAGGTGATGAATAACATAAATACTTATAGCTCGTATACGCGTTCGCCTCCGCCATAAGCGACGCCCCTTGTGCTCTTTCGCCTGTGGGCTGCGGGTTCACCGACGCCGGCCTTTGGCGCGGCTCCCCGGTGATGGCGACCGTCCCCGCCTTCTTGTTGCGAAGTTCGCGTTTGAAAACGGGGCAGTGGATGTTGTTCGCGGGGTGCTCCCCCCTGCAGTTTGCGCATGTGGCGGACTCCTCGTGTGGGCGCGGGCAGTTGGATGCGGGATGGTCACCACCGCATCGGACGCAGGCCAACCTCCGGTGGCAGTTGTGGCTGCTGTGCCGGAATTGTTGGCAGCGGTGACATTGCGCGGGCCTCTTTTTCCCGCTCCAGGCTTCTATCTTGACGCTGGGTACGCCGAGCATCTCGTCCACTTCGTAGATCCCCGGCGTGATGTTGGTTGTCCTCTTAAGAATGGCGAGGAGGATGCACCCCGGATGGTCGCCGCGGCCCCGGATAGTACGCACGTACTCCGGTGCGTATCCGAGGTCCCGCAGCTCCTCTTCGACCTCTTCTTACTGGCAGACCCCGTATGGCCACCTTTAGACTGTGCGTCTCCGGGAGCGAGTAGGTGAACCAGAAGATTCCATCTGTCTTCTCGAGTTCTGTTAGGTACCGTTGTGCCAGACGGAACTCCTGGTCGACCTTTGGCGTAAAGCGCAGCCCCTTTCCGAAGGGGCGGGCGTTTGCCGCGTCCCAATCGTCGCTTGAGCTCCCTCATATGCTGTGCCCAGTTGGGCAGGAGCTCGACGATCAGGGGCTGGTAGCGGCGCTTCGGCTCCGCTGGCTTGGTCGTTGTTTCGGTGGCGGTCGTGGTTGTTGCAGTGGCGGTGGTACACGGGGACCGGTTCGTAGTGGCCGCGGCGCCCCGTGTTGTCGCTATTGTCGCGGTGTTGGTGGCGGTGGTATTTGGAGGGTACGTCGCAACATGTGCGTAAGTTCTACCCTCGGTTTGCCGTTCGTGGCGTGCAATACGCGGGTCACGTTGCGCGGCGCGTGGTTGCGCTGCGCAGTAACGCTTCGCCTCGCTGTCTTCCTCGGGACTGCGGAGGCGGAGGGTAGGTCCAGGAGTGAACTGGACCTCCATCGGCTGTGCCAGTTCGGCGTCTTATACCGGGGTTGAGGTTGTTCTCATCAGGGGCGGCCTGCCGGCTAACAGGTGAGCAACCTGTTGCGGTTTAGTGCGCGCGGGTGGGCTTGCTTACTGGTGGCAATGGTGGCGTTGGTGGTGGCGGTAGATGACGACGGCCGAGGCGGTCGTGGTGACCACGACGACGGCCGAGGCGGTCGTGGTGACCACGTCGAGGGTCATCGCGGTCACCCCGGTTGCCACGGCTGCGATCACCGCCCGGCATGTTGCGGGCGTATGGCCGTGAGCCGGCTAGCCGCACGTTTTCGTACGGCTGGGGGCAAGCGGCACCGGCGGTGGGTAGCTGCGGTTGCAAACAAACGCGGAGGTTTATCCGAAGACCCAACTTCGAGGAGTTGGGGAGCGGTTTCCCGCAATTACAGCAGAACTGTGCGTTTGTTTGCAACCGCTGGTACTTCTATATTCTTGCGTGCGGTACTTCGAAACGTTGCGCGTCGACTGCGACCAATTCGGAGGGTACTCCGAAGTCGTTCCGTGACGAGTTGGTCCGTGCAGAGTGTAGGACTGCGCAGGCGACTATGACAGTGCTCGGCTTTTTATAGAGACCAATCTCTGTAGTGGGGGTAAACACGATACGCTCGGAGTACGTTCCACTAGCGCCAACTCGGCGCTGTCTCAAGATGTGCGGGTACTTATACCACACGACTACCTTCATATTTTTCTTATGTTTAATTTGTACCGTCATAAAAAAAAATGTGTGTTTGTCTCAATAAAACTCAAAACAAGCAGCACCGACTTGGCTAATTTTGATCTTGAAATATTCAATTTTGAAACTAAAAAATAATTGTCACTTGGTTGTCAAATATTTAAAGGTGCATTCAGAAATTTATCTGTTTCACGGGCGTAGTGTGAAGTTCGATCTTTTCAATCTGTTTTGTTGGAATACGAGACAGTTCTGTTTTCTAGATAAGAAATATTGTCAAGGTGTCGCTTGGTTGTTAAAAATAAAATAAGTTTCGAGACTATTTAAGTAATTGATATTTATTTTGCAAGTAAATCTTTTACATATCATTTTACACATCGGACTTTACAGATAGAAGGCGCCGGCATTTCCTAACACTCACTCTGGGAAAATGCCGAAACAAACCACAGAGGTGTCTCTTTTTTTAAAAGTCCGTTAACAACGATTAAATAATGAACTATGCGAGTACAATCTAGGTATCTAATTTCTATTTTTTTTGAATTCCTAATCTTACCTAATTTCCAGAATCTCTAATTGGTAGATTTTCTGATACGTCTCCTCTGTGTTCCCTGTTTCGGCTGGTAGCGTGCAGTCGACGCCTCTTAGCACTCATGTGCGCTCTGCAATCAAAAGGAATAACAATAATGTTCTCGACAAGTAAACTCTCCGTTACCTCAAAGTCAAGTCTTTTGAGCCATTTACATGAAGTCAATCTACACATTGATAGAATATTTAGTTGTTATAAAAATAAATATTATTTTTGTTAGTTTCGTTGTAGTGCAGGAACATAGTCCATAATTCATGGTTAATCGTCAACAGCATATAACAGTCCACTACTGCCTCTCCTTAGAAAAGATGTTACTTATTTAAAGAAAGTGTACCTGTACTCTGTGGTACGACTGGCGCCTCCACTATCGCTGTTTGCATCCCCATTGTCGCTCTCGACATCACTCCCGACGTCTGGATCTATATTGATAATTGGAATTAATAACAAAACAAGTGCAACATACGAAGAGTAGTAATGTTGGTGTGACTACATATAGGTAACACATACCAGATTGACGCAAGTGACTCTCTATTAGATGGTACAACTCTGTACCCTCTAGAAGCATTTCCTCAGCCTCGGCAACGGTCCTCTGGTATTCTTCATATGAATCCATATTAGCTGAAAAAAAAAGTAACTTTTTTATATACTCATGCCTTAAACAGATATGTATTATTTGATGCACTTCGGTAAACCTGTCTCTGAGTTTAATCCGTTTAGCATAGTCTACATAATATATAAATCGGTTTATGCAACAGCTGCCTTCACGTTCAAGTCTGCAGATTTAACGATGGCTTGCAATACCAACCTTTCAAAAAAAAACTTGGTTTCTCTCTGTATAAGGCACCGCACGTCTTTCCGCTCCGCAAGTTAGCACTCGAATGAATAAATTTCAGCAAAGTTAGTCCTCGTAGGAAGGGTAGTCAGGGAGGGGGCTAGTCCCGAGTGTTTCTGTATCTGCGCATAATCCGACATAGGACAATGGCGGATTTGTATAGGAATGTTCTGCCATTGTTTGTTTCTACAATCTTTTCAGTTTCAATCCAATAAAACAGAAAGGAAAGCATGGTATTTTTTGGTGGTAGAAAAGGCTATTGCAGATCCAAAGCTAAACAATCACCACGTTTTATCGTAAATCGCCTATTGAAAGTTCACATGCCTTTTTAAAATTGGACAAAAGTGATATCTTCCTTTTAATTGATATTCTATTGTTTGCATAACAAAGATAGACAGCAAAGCTGATAGTGAATAATAAATATACACCTCTGCCTATTTCATTGTGAGTGAAAACTATAAGAGTATTGTTTTGATTATTTCTCTGAATGTGTGCAATAGACGTGGACTAATTTTTTGTAGACATTGCGCTACTCGTCCTCTTTGGCAAACAGAAATAGCTTAGACGTTACTTTCCATAGTCAAGGCATTTCTCCGCTCAGGTAGAGTAATCTAATAAGCAATAAAATAACACAATTTATAAAATATACAGTCACGGCCAAAAGTATGGAGCAACCCTTACGATAGCGCACTTTTTTAGGGACTGTTGATATAAACAAATTGATTCGTTGAGATCGGTATGAACACCATTTATTTTAATATTTTTTTCATTCTGTTTAACAGTAGAAACTTGAGGTTAATTTATCGCCGTAGGCATCTTTTGGACTCTTTTTTGTTGTGATCGTGTATCCCAAAACCTTGTACTTAAGAATTCTTCATAAGTACCTACACTTTAGGGTTCAGGTCTCAGGTCTTGTAACTGAGCGCCCCCCTCCATGAGGTCAATAAGTTTGTCTCACAATCACATCGTAGTGCTGGATGATTTACAGTATGGAGCGATATTCTGCTCCAATTTAATTCCGCTTGTATTAATTTTAGTTTAAAAAACCTAATACAAACTAAAGTTTTAAAAACATGATTTAAACTAAAAAAAGACTTTGAAAACTGCTACTAACAATAATCATATCATATTTGTTAAACCTATTTGCTTTCAGATTTTGATTCGTCTGACTAATTAATATTCGACCAATTTCCATCAGCGCAATGTTGGTATTTTTATTTTAAAGTATTAAAAAAAAGTATAATTATTTGTAATAAAAGTCTCTAAATAAAAAAAAAATGATGACCATATTAAGTTTTATAAAGTTGGTACATATTTTAAAGCCAGAGGTTAACGGCTTCTTTTTGTGTTTGCGTTCGTTAAGTCTGGCTTTTTCAAGTCTTTGACAAGATGTTTCAGTAAAAAATTGTTGTTTAACGTCTATTGTCTCTCGCACTAGTTTTAGATTATCACGGTCTTTAGTAATGCATTTTGGTCGATTTCTCGGTCTATCGCAATGCGAACCTGTAGTGGCGAATCGCCTAATACCAAGTTACACTGCTCAACGTGAATATTTCAGTTTTGATAATTTCAATTCGATTTGCTTCGCTTATGGATATTAATAGGGTGCTCCATACTTGTGGCTATGGGTGTATAATATTTACGACATATCTCGTATTACAAAAACTCTTCATAGATGTATAATTTTTTGTGTGTTTTGTCTCAATAAAACTCAAAACAAGCAGAACCGACTTGGCTAATTTTGTCCTTGAAATATTCCTTAAACTACAGGAAGGGTTTAAACGGTAAGAAATGAAAAAATAAGTAACGGAAAATACAATTTATATATTCCAGTAAAAACTGTGCCTAATTGTGAAGCATTTGAGGTGTTTTGGCAATTTTGGAACTAAAAGTGCATTTTGCAACTATTTAAAGGTGCATTCAGAAATTGATCTGTTTCACGGGCGTAGTGTGGGGTTCGATCATTTCAATCTGTTTTGTTGGAATACGAGACAGTTCTGTTTAATAGATAAGAAATATTGTCAAGGTGTCGCTTGGTTGTTAAAAATGAAATAAGTTTCGAGACTATTTAAGTAATTGATATTTATTTTGCAAGTAAATCTTTTACATATCATTTTACACATCGGACTTTACGTCTACAAGGCGCCGGCATTTCCTAACACTCACTCTGGGAAGAAATGCCGAAACAAACCACAGAGGTGTCTCTTTTTTTAAAAGTCCGTTAACAACGATTAAATAATGAACTATGCGAGTACAATCTAGGGTCTGAGTTGGCCTTTCGAAGAAAGGACCACGGTTTAAGCAAAATACTGTATTAAACTTATGAACAATATATTACAAGCCTAGACTGTACTCGCATTTGCAAAGAATAAGGGTTGAATAAATTAAAATACTGAGTACAAAGTTCACTGGGGTCTCTTCAGTCGTCGACTGCGGCGCAGGTTGGTTCGACACTGCGGACAGTACCACTTGCCCTTCGGTGGGGATGTAATTCCCACACATGGGTAGTGGAACCACTGTCTGAGGCACTGCAAGTAAATATATTGAACATGTACCATGTGTGTCATAAACAATTATCTCACTACTTCACATTCTCAATCCTCAATCATTTTTTATGCAATAGGTGCTACATAAATATGTAGGATATATGAGTTATGCTCACCGTTTGATTGTCACAAGCGATCATGCCGCCGTATTCCACGTCATTGCAGATGCAATAACGGCGCTCGGTGTCGTCAAACGTGCCCTCTTGTTCCGCAGTACCATCTGCCATATTGTTGGTGGAAGGCGAGGGAGGAGAGGCCGCATCACGGCCGTGTTGCATCTAGAACATAAACGAGTCACTTATAGATTTTTGACTTATTGATAGACATTTAAATTATGTCTATAATAACAATATAATATATAATAATGATTATCAATCAACTATAGATAAAATGTGAGGTTGATCAGCGCCCGGGAACAATTAAACTCTCCGTTGCCTCAAAGTCAAGTCTTTTGAGCCATTTACATGAAGTCAATCTACACATTGATAGAATATTTAGTTGTTATAAAAATATATTATTTTTGTCAGTTTCGTTGTAGTGCAGGAACATAGTCCATAATTCATGGTTAATCGTCAACAGCATATAACAGTCCACTACTGGACCTCTGTGCCTCTCCTTAGAAAAGATGTTACTTATTTGAAAAAAGTGTACCTGTACTCTGTGGTACGACTGGCGCCTCCACTATCGCTGTTTGCATCCCCATTGTCGCTCTCCACATCACTCCCGACGTCTGGATCTATATTGATAATTGGAATTAATAACAAAACAAGTGCAACATACGAAGAGTAGTAATGTTGCTGTGACTACATATAGGTAACACATACCAGATTGTCGCAAGTGACTCTCTATAAGATGGTACAACTCTATACCCTCAAGAAGCTTTTCCTCAGCCTCGGCAACGGTCCTCTGGTATTCTTCATATGAATCCATATTAGCTGAAAAAAAGGTTACTTTTTTATATACTCATACCTTAAACAGATATGTATTATTTGATGCACTTCGGTAAACTTGTCTCTGAGTTTAATCCGTTTAGCATAGTCTACATATTATATAAATCGGTTAATGCAACAGCAGCCTTCACGTTCAAGTCTGCAGATTTAGCGATGGCTTGCAATACCAACCTTTCAAAAAAATTCTTGGTTTCTCTCTGTATAAGGCACCGAACGTCTTTCCGCTCCGCAAGTTAGCACTCGAATGAATAAATTTCAGCAAAGTTAGTCCTCGTAGGAAGGGTAGTCAGGGAGGGGGTTAGTCCCGAGTGTTTCTGTATCTGCGCATAATCCGACATAGGACAATGGCGGATTTCTATGGAAGTGTTCTGCCATTGTTTGTTTCGAGTTATGACACAATCTTTTCAATTTCAATCCAATAAAACAGAAAGGAAAGCATGGTATTTTTTGGTGGTAGAAAAGGCTTGCAGATCCAAAGCGAAACAATCACCACGTTATATCGTAAATCGCCTATTGAAAATTCACATGCCTTTTTCAAATTGGACAAAAGTGATATCTTCCTTTTAATTGATATTCTATTGTTTGCGTCTTCACTGGTGGTCCAAAACAACAAACTAGTTATAAGAAAGATAGATAGCGAAGCTGATAGTGAATAATAAATATACACCTCTGCCTATTTCATTGTGAGCGAAAACTATAAGAGTATTGTTTTGATTATTTCTTTGAATGTGTGTAATAGACGTGTATTGTTTCTAGCACGCCGAACAGAACCCTTGCTTATCGTAAATATTGTGGGAACGATGTAATCATAGATAGATAGATAGAAACATAGGTGATGAATAACATAAATACACTTCTCTGAATATTTTTATTCCATTGTAAGCTACATTGCTAAACTAACTCTAAAGCCAAATTTCAGGTTTGAGTAGCGGTACAAATTATTGGTGAGGTTGTTGATTGAATGGCTAATGAGTTATCTAACAAGCAATAAAATAACTCAATTTATAAAATATACAGTCACGGCCAAAAGTATGGAGCAACCCTTACGATAGAGCACTTTTTTAGGGACTGTTGATAGAAACAAATTGAATTGTTGAGATCGGTAACAACACCATTTATATCAATACTTTTTTCATTTTGTTTAACAGTAGAAACTTGAGCTTAATTTAGGCATCTTTTGGACTCTCTTTTGTTGTGATCGTATATCCCAAAACCTTGTACCTAAGAATTCTTCATAAATACACTTTAGGGTTCAGGTCTTGTAACTGAGCGCGCCCCTCCAGGAGGTCAATAAGTTTGTCTCAAAATCACATCATAGTGTTGGATGATTTACAGTATGGATAACGTGACCATACGTCCCGCTTTCAGCGGGATTGTCCCGCTTTCAAGCTGTCCGTCCCGCTGTCCCCAACGAGAACAAAATTGTCCCGCTTTTAAGAATAAACCTCTATACCTACTTACTTATTACTTGCCTACATTATTATATCACGAAAGACGGCAGCGCAGTGCAGCGTTATACAAAACACATGTAACTGCAAATTAATATCTCATCATCAGATCCCGATATGATGACGATGAGACCACCTGTAAGTTACGCCCATTTCAATGCAAAAATAATTTTTGAAATCGGTTCATGAACGAATAAATTATCGCTGAACATAGGTACATAAAAAAAAAGAATCCGACGAATTGAGAACCTCCTCCTTTTTTGAAGTCGGTTTAAAATACATACTAAAGTAACTCTAATCGGGTTCTTATGTTTCATGCCTAAACCGTGGAACTGATTTTGCTGTAGCAAAGTAGTTTTTTGTTGCGAAATTATTTATAAATATTATTTTTAGGGTAAGTTGGTGTAAGAATTTAGATGCCAGTGAGGATAAGATACAACAATAAATTATTTTAAGTCATTTTTAAACCATAATTTTTATATTATATATATTTATATATTTACACCGATGTACCCTATAAATGTATTCATTTATTAAATATAGAAAATTCCGTAGGCGTCCCGCTTTGACACGAAAAAAAAATGGTCACTTTAAGTATGGAGCGATATTCTGCTCCAATTTAATCCCGCTTGTATTAATTTTAGTTTAAAAAACCTAATATAAACTAAAGTTTTAAAAACATGATTTAAAATGAAAAATGTACCCTTTGAAAACTGGTGCTAACAATAATCATAGCACATTTGTCAATCCTATTTGCTTTCAGATTTTGATTCGTCTGACTAATTAATATTTGACCAATTTCCATCAGTGCAATGTTGGTATTTTATTATAAAGTATTGTAAAAAAATATAATAAGAATAATAAGTCTCTAAATTAAAAAAGATTTAAAAAAAACATCATAGTCATGACCATATTAAGTTTTATAAAGTTGGTATTTTAAAGCCAGAGGTTAACGGCTTCTTTTTGTGCTTGCATTCGTTAAGTCTAGCTTTTTCAAGTCTTTGACAAGATGTTTCAGTAAAAAATTGTTGTATAACGTCTATTGTCTCTCTCACTAGTTTTAGATTATCACGGTGTTTAGGAATGCATTTTGGTCGATTTCTCGGTCTATCGCAATGCGAACCCGTAGTGGCGAATCGCCTAATACCGAGTTTCACTGGTCAACGTGAATATTTCAGTTTTGATAATTTCAATTGGATTTGCTTCGCTTATGTAAAAGTTGAATTTGATTTTTTTTTTGTAAAACACAGTGCAGATATTTTAGACGTAATGTACTGATATTAATACAAATTGCCACTAAATAATAGCAAAACCGCACAAGAACACGCTGTGTGGATACAGCAAGGTGGAATATTGGAATGCGAAAAATACTTGCAATTACTATATACATCGTGTATAACAAGAATTTTCTTACTCATTGGATTGACTGTTATTTTAAAAAGGTTTTCGAGTGTCGCAGAATAGATATCTATTCATTAGTTATTGTTTTCATCTGTAAGTACTATGTACGTGTTATATTAATAGGGTGCTTCATATGTGGCTATGGGTGTATAATATTTACGACATATCTCGTATTACAAAAGCTTGATGCGAAAACCTCTTCATAGATGTATAATTCTTGTGTTTGTCTCAATAAAACTCAAAACAAGCAGCACCGACTTGGCTACTTTTGATCTTGAAATATTCCTTAAACTACAGGAAGGGTTCAAACGTAAGAAATGAAAAAATAAGTAACGGAAAATACTAGAAACGACAATGTATATATTACAGTAAAAAACTGTGCCTGATTGTGAAGCATTTGAGGTGTTTTGGCAATTTTGGAACTAAAAAAAAATTGACACTTTGTTGTCAAATATTTAAAGGTGCATTCAGAAATTTATCTGTTTCACAGGCGTAATGTGAGGTTCGATCTTTTCAATCTGTTTTGTTGGAATACGAGACAGTTCTGTTTTCTAGATAAGAAATATTGTCAAGGTGTCGCTTGGTTGTTAAAAATGAAATAAGTTTCGAGACTATTAAAGTAATTGATATTTATTTTGTAAGTAAATCTTTTACACATCATTTTACACATCGGACTTTACAGCTAGAAGGCGCCGGCATTTCCTAACACTCACTCTGGGAAGAAATGCCGAAACAAACCACAGAGGTGTCTCTTTTTTTTAAAAGTCCGTTAACAACGATTAAATAATGAAGTATGCGAGTACAATCTAGGGTCTGGGTTGGACATTCGAAGAAAGGACCATGGTTTAAGCAAATTACTGTATTAAACTTGTGAACAATATATTACAAGCCTAGACTGCACTCGCATTTACAAAGAATAAGGGTTGAATAAATTAAAATACCGAGTACAAAGTTCACCGGGGTCTCTTGAGTCGTCGACTGGGGCGCAGGTTGGCTCGACACTGCATACAGTACCACTTGCCCTTCGGTGGGGATGTGATTCCCACACATGGGTAGTGGAACCACTGTCTGAGGCACTGCAAGTAAATATATTGAACATGTACCATATGTGTCATAAACAATTATCTCACTGCTGCACATTTTCAATCCTTAACCATTTTTTATGCAATAGACGCTACATAAATATGTAGGATATATGATTGTATGCTCACCGTTTGATTGTCACAAGCGATCATGCCGCCGTATTCCATGTCATTGCAGATGCAATAACGGCGCTCGGTGTCGTCAAACGTGCCCTCTTGTTCCGCAGTACCATCTACTATATTGTTGTTGGTGGAAGCCGAGGAAGGAGAGACCGCATCACGGCCGTGTTGCATCTAGAACATAAACGAGTGACTTATACATTTTTGACTTAACTTGATGATAGGCATGTAAATTAAATAGAAATTCAAATTACTAGGCATCTAATTTCTATTACTTTGAATTCCTAATCTTACCTGATTTCCAGAATCTCTAATTTGTAGATTTTCTGATACGTCTCCTCTGTGTTCCCTGTTTCGGCTGGTAGCGTGCAGTCGACGCCTCTTAGTACTCATATGCACTCTGCGATGAAAAGGAATAACAATATAATATATAATAATAATTATCAATCAACTATAGATAAAATGTGAGGTTGATCAGCGCCCGGGAACAAGTAAACTCTCCGTTGCCTCAAAGTCAAGTCTTTTGAGCCATTTACATGAAGTCAATCTACACATTGATAGAATATTTAGTTGTTATAAAAATATATTATTTTTGTTAGTTTCGTTGTAGTGCAGGAACATAGTCCATAATTCATGGTTAATCGTCAACAGCCTATAACAGTCCACTACTGGACCTCTGCCTCTCCTTAGAAAAGATGTTACTTATTTGAAGAAAGTGTACCTGTACTCTGTGGTACGACTGGCGCCTCCACTATCGCTGTTTGCATCCCCATTGTCGTTCTCCACATCACTCCCGACGTCTGGATCTATATTGATAATTGGAATTAATAACAAAACAAGTGCAACATACGAAGAGTAGTAATGTTGGTGTGACTACATATAGGTAACACATACCAGATTGTCGCAAGTGACTCTCTATTAGATGGTACAACTCTGTACCCTCAAGAAGCATTTCCTCAGCCTCGGCAACGGTCCTCTGGTATTCTTCATATGAATCCATATTAGCTGAAAAAAAAAGTAACTTTTTTATATACTCATGCCTTAAACAGATATGTATTATTTGATGCACTTCGGTAAACCTGTCTCTGAGTTTAATCCGTTTAGCATAGTCTACATAATATATAAATCGGTTTATGCGACAGCAGCCTTCACGTTCAAGTCTGCAGATTTAGCGATGGCTTGCAATACCAACCTTTAAAAAAAAAACTTGGTTTCTCTCTGTATATGGCACCGAACGTCTTTCCGCTCCGCAAGTTAGCACTCGAATGAATATATTTCAGCAAAGTTAGTCCTCTTATGAAGGGTAGTCAGGGAGGGGGTTAGTCCCGAGTGTTTCTGTATCTGCGCATAATCCGACATTGGACAATGGCGGATTTCTATAGAAGTGTTCTGCCATTGTTTGTTTCGAGTTATGACACAATCTTTTCATTTTCAATCCAATAAAACAGAAAGGAAAGCATGGTATTTTTTGGTGGTAGAAAAGGCTTGCAGATCCAAAGCGAAACAATCACCACGTTATATCGTAAATCGCCTATTGAAAATTCACATGCCTTTTTCAAATTGGACAAAAGTGATATCTTCCTTTTAATTGATATTCTATTGTTTGCGTTTTCACTGGTGGTCCAAAACCACAAATTAGTTATAATAAAGAAAGATAGCAAAGCTGATAGTGAATAATAAATATACACCTCTGCCTATTTCATTGTGAGCGAAAACTATAAGAGTATTGTTTTGATTATTTCTTTGAATGTGTGCAATAGACGCGTATTGTTTCTAGCACGCCGAACAGAACCCTTGCTTATCGTACATATTGTGGGAACGATGTAATCATAGATAGATAGAAACATAGGTGATGAATAACATAAATACACTTCTCTGAATATTTTTATTCCATTGTAAGCTACAATGCTAAACTAACTCTAAAGCCAAATTTCAGTTTTGAGTAACGGTAGAAATTATTGGTGAGACTGTTGATTGAATGGCTAATGAGTTATCTAACAAGCAATAAAATAACACAATTTATAAAATATACAGTCACGGCCAAAAGTATGGAGCAACCCTTACGATAGAGCACTTTTTTAGGGTCTCTTGATAGAAACAAATTGAATTGTTGAGATCGGTAAGAACACCATTTATATCAATATTTTTTTCATTTTGTTTAACAGTAGAAACTTGAGCTTAATTTAGGCATCCTTTGGACTCTCTTTTTTTGTGATCTATATCCCAAAACCTTGTACCTAAGAATTCTTCATAAATACACTTTAGGGTTCAGGTCTTGTAACTGAGCGCGCCCCTCCAGGAGGTCAATAAGTTTGTCTCAAAATCACATCATAGTGTTGGATGATTTACAGTATGGAGCGATATTCTGCTCCAATTAAATCCCGCTTGTATTAATTTTAGTTTAAAAAACCTAATATAAACTAAAGTTTTAAAAACATTATTTAAAATGAAAAATATACCCTTTGAAAACTGCTGCTAACAATAATCATAATATCACATTTGTCAATCCTATTTGCTTTTAGATTTTGATTCGTCTGACTCATTCATATTCGACCAATTTCCATCAGTGCAATGTTGGTATTTTATTATAAAGTATTGTAAAAAAATATAATAAGAATAATAAGTCTCTAAATTAAAAAAGATTTAAAAAAAACATCATAATGATGACCATATTAAGTTTTATAAAGTTGGTATTTTAAAGCCAGAGGTTAACGGCTTCTTTTTGTGCTTGCATTCGTTAAGTCTAGCTTTTTCAAGTCTTTGACAAGATGTTTCAGTAAAAAATTGTTGTATAACGTCTATTGTCTCTCTCACTAGTTTTAGATTATCACGGTGTTTAGGAATGCATTTTCGTCGATTTCTCGGTCTATCGCAATGCGAACCCGTAATGGCGAATCGCCTAATACCGAGTTTCACTGGTCAACATGAATATTTCAGTTTTGATAATTTCAATTGGATTTGCTTCGCTTATGTAAAAGTTGAATTTGATTTTTTTTTTTGTAAAACAGTGCAGATATTTTAGACGTAATGTACTGATATTAATACAAATTGCCACTAAATAATAGCAAAACCGCACAAGAACACGCTGTGTTGATACAGCAAGGTGGAATAGTGCGAAAAATACTTGCAATTACTTTATACATCGTGTATAACAAGAATTTTGTTACTCATTAGATTGACTGTCATTTTAAAAAGATTTTCGAGTGTCGCAGAATAGATATCTATTCATTAGTTATTGTTTTCATCTGTAAGTATTAGGTACTTGTGATATTTATAGGAGCTCCATACTTGTGGCTATGGGTGTATATATTTATTTATCTCGTATTACAAAAGCTTGACACGAAAAACTCAGTATAGATGTATAATTTTTTGTGTGTTTTGTCTCCATAAAACTCAAAATAAGCAGAACCGACTTGGCTAATTATGATCTTGAAATATTCCTTAAACTACCGGAAGGGTTTAAACGGTAAGAAATGAAAAAATAAGTAACGGAAAATACTACAAACGACAATGTATATATTCCAGTAAAAACTGTGCCTGATTGTGAAGCATTTGAGGTGTTTTGGCAATTTTGGAACTAAAAAAAAATTGTCACTTTGTTGTCAAATATTTAAAGGTGCATTCAGAAATTTATCTGTTTCACAGGCGTAATGTGAGGTTTCGATCTTTTCAATCTGTTTTGTTGGAATACGAGACAGTTCTGTTTTCTAGATAAGAAATATTGTCAAGGTGTCGCTTGGTTGTTAAAAATGAAATAAGTTTCGAGACTATTAAAGTAATTGATATTTATTTTGCAAGTAAATCTCTTACATATAATTTTACACATCGGACTTTACAGCTAGAAGGCGCCGGCATTTCCTAACACTCACTCTGGGAAGAAATGCCGAAACAAACCACAGAGAGGTGTCTCTTTTTTTAAAAGTCCGTTAACAACGATTAAATAATGAACTATGCGAGTACAATCTAGGGTATGGGTTGCACTTTCGAAGAAAGGACCATGGTTTAAGCAAATTACTGTATTAAACTTGTGAACAATATATTACAAGCCTAGACTGTACTCGCATTTACAAAGAATAAGGGTTGAATAAATTAAAATACTGAGTACAAAGTTCACTGGGGTCTCTTCAGTCGTCGACTGCGGCGCAGGTTGGTTCGACACTGCGGACAGTACCACTTGCCCTTCGGTGGGGATGTAATTCCCACACATGGGTAGTGGAACCACTGTCTGAGGCACTGCAAGTAAATATATTGAACATGTACCATGTGTGTCATAAACAATTATCTCACTACTTCACATTCTCAATCCTCAATCATTTTTTATGCAATAGGTGCTACATAAATATGTAGGATATATGAGTTATGCTCACCGTTTGATTGTCACAAGCGATCATGCCGCCGTATTCCACGTCATTGCAGATGCAATAACGGCGCTCGGTGTCATCAAACGTGCCCTCTTGTTCCGCAGTATCATCTACCATATTGTTGTTGGTGAAAGCCGAGGGAGGAGAGGCCGTATCACGTCCGTGTTGCATCTAGAACATTAATGAGTGACTTATACATTTTTGACTAAACTTTATAATAGGCATTTAATTTAAATAGAAATTCAAATTACTGGGCATCTAATTTCTATTACTTTGAATTCCTAATCTTACCTGATTTCCAGAATCTCCAATTGGTAGATTTTCTGATACGTCTTCTCTGTGTTCCCTGTTTCGGCTAGTAGTGTGCAGTCGACGCCTCTTAGCACTCATATGCACTCTGCGATAAAAAGAAATAACAATATAATATATAATAATTATTATTATCAATCAATGATAGATAAAGTGTGAGGTAGATCAGCGCACGGGAACAAGTAAACTCTCCGTTGTCTCACAGTCAAGTCTTTTGAGTCATTTACATGAAGTCAATCTACACATTGATAGAATATTTAGTTGTTTTAAAAATAAATATTATTTTTGTTAGTTTCGTTGTAGTGCAGGAACATAGTCCATAATTCATGGTTAATCGTCAACAGCATATAACAGTCCACTACTGCCTCTCCTTAGAAAAGATGTTACTTATTTAAAGAAAGTGTACCTGTACTCTGTGGTACGACTGGCGCCTCCACTATAGCTGTTTGCATCCCCATTGTCGCTCTCCACATCACTCCCGACGTCTGGATCTATATTGATAATTGGAATTAATAACAAAACAAGTGCAACATACGAAGAGTAGAAATGTTGGTGTGACTACATATAGGTAACACATACCAGATTGTCGCAAGTGACTCTCTATTAGATGGTACAACTCTGTACCCTCAAGAAGCATTTCCTCAGCCTCGGCAACGGTCCTCTGGTATTCTTCATATGAATCCATATTAGCTGAAAAAAAAAGTAACTTTTTTATATACTCATGCCTTAAACAGATATGTATTATTTGATGCACTTCGGTAAACCTGTCTCTGAGTTTAATCCGTTTAGCATAGTCTACATAATATATAAATCGGTTTATGCAACAGCTGCCTTCACGTTCAAGTCTGCAGATTTAACGATGGCTTGCAATACCAACCTTTCAAAAAAAAACTTGGTTTCTCTCTGTATAAGGCACCGCACGTCTTTCCGCTCCGCAAGTTAGCACTCGAATGAATAAATTTCAGCAAAGTTAGTCCTCGTAGGAAGGGTAGTCAGGGAGGGGGCTAGTCCCGAGTGTTTCTGTATCTGCGCATAATCCGACATAGGACAATGGCGGATTTGTATAGGAATGTTCTGCCATTGTTTGTTTCTACAATCTTTTCAGTTTCAATCCAATAAAACAGAAAGGAAAGCATGGTATTTTTTGGTGGTAGAAAAGGCTATTGCAGATCCAAAGCTAAACAATCACCACGTTTTATCGTAAATCGCCTATTGAAAGTTCACATGCCTTTTTAAAATTGGACAAAAGTGATATCTTCCTTTTAATTGATATTCTATTGTTTGCATAACAAAGATAGACAGCAAAGCTGATAGTGAATAATAAATATACACCTCTGCCTATTTCATTGTGAGTGAAAACTATAAGAGTATTGTTTTGATTATTTCTTTGAATGTTTGCAATAGACGTGGACTATTTTTTTGTAGACATTGCGCTACTCGTCCTCTTTGGCAAACAGAAATAGCTTAGACGTTACTTTCCAGAGTCAAGGCATTTCTCCGCTCAGGTAGAGTAATCTAATAAGCAATAAAATAACACAATTTATAAAATATACAGTCACGGCCAAAAGTATGGAGCAACCCTTACGATAGCGCACTTTTTTAGGGACTGTTGATATAAACAAATTGATTCGTTGAGATCGGTATGAACACCATTTATTTTAATATTTTTTTCATTCTGTTTAACAGTAGAAACTTGAGGTTAATTTATCGCCGTAGGCATCTTTTGGACTCTTTTTTGTTGTGATCGTGTATCCCAAAACCTTGTACTTAAGAATTCTTCATAAGTACCTACACTTTAGGGTTCAGGTCTCAGGTCTTGTAACTGAGCGCCCCCCTCCATGAGGTCAATAAGTTTGTCTCACAATCACATCGTAGTGCTGGATGATTTACAGTATGGAGCGATATTCTGCTCCAATTTAATTCCGCTTGTATTAATTTTAGTTTAAAAAACCTAATACAAACTAAAGTTTTAAAAACATGATTTAAACTAAAAAAAGACTTTGAAAACTGCTACTAACAATAATCATATCATATTTGTTAATCCTATTTGCTTTCAGATTTTGATTCGTCTGACTAATTAATATTCGACCAATTTCCATCAGCGCAATGTTGGTATTTTTATTTTAAAGTATTAAAAAAAAGTATAATTATTTGTAATAAAAGTCTCTAAATAAAAAAAAATGATGACCATATTAAGTTTTATAAAGTTGGTACATATTTTAAAGCCAGAGGTTAACGGCTTCTTTTTGTGTTTGCGTTCGTTAAGTCTGGCTTTAAAAGTGCATTGCAACTATTTAAAGGTGCATTCAGAAATTGATCTGTTTCACGGGCGTGGTGTGGGGTTCGATCATTTCAATCTGTTTTGTTGGAATACGAGACAGTTCTGTTTAATAGATAAGAAATATTGTCAAGGTGTCGCTTGGTTGTTAAAAATGAAATAAGTTTCGAGACTATTTAAGTAATTGATATTTATTTTGCAAGTAAATCTTTTACATATCATTTTACACATCGGACTTTACAGATAGAAGGCGCCGGCATTTCCTAACACTCACTCTGGGAAGAAATGCCGAAACAAACCACAGATGTGTCTCTTTTTTTAAAAGTCCGTTAACAACGATTAAATAATGAACTATGCGAGTACAATCTAGGGTCTGAGTTGGCCTTTCGAAGAAAGGACCACGGTTTAAGCAAAATACTGTATTAAACTTATGAACAATATATTACAAGCCTAGACTGTACTCGCATTTACAAAGAATAAGGGTTGAATAAATTAAAATACTGAGTACTAAGTTCACTGGGGTCTCTTCAGTCGTCGACTGCGGCGCAGGTTGGTTCGACACTGCGGACAGTACCACTTGCCCTTCGGTGGGGATGTAATTCCCACACATGGGTAGTGGAACCACTGTCTGAGGCACTGCAAGTAAATATATTGAACATGTACCATGTGTGTCATAAACAATTATCTCACTACTTCACATTCTCAATCCTCAATCATTTTTTATGCAATAGGTGCTACATAAATATGTAGGATATATGAGTTATGCTCACCGTTTGATTGTCACAAGCGATCATGCCGCCGTATTCCACGTCATTGCAGATGCAATAACGGCGCTCGGTGTCATCAAACGTGCCCTCTTGTTCCGCAGTATCATCTACCATATTGTTGTTGGTGAAAGCCGAGGGAGGAGAGGCCGTATCACGTCCGTGTTACATCTAGAACATTAATGAGTGACTTATACATTTTTGACTAAACTTTATAATAGGCATTTAATTTAAATAGAAATTCAAATTACTGGGCATCTAATTTCTATTACTTTGAATTCCTAATCTTACCTGGCTTCCAGAATCTCCAATTGGTAGATTTTCTGATACGTCTTCTCTGTGTTCCCTGTTTCGGCTAGTAGTGTGCAGTCGACGCCTCTTAGCACTCATATGCACTCTGCGATAAAAAGAAATAACAATATAATATATAATAATAATTATTATCAATCAATGATATGATTCAGAATATGATTCTTTAATCATATTCTGAAGTATTATACTATATAATTATATGGTTGTCTGGAAGACATCGCCATGAGCGATAAGACCGCCAATTGTTGTACAAATAATTTGTAACTCATATTTTTATGATACTTTTCTATTGTACTATGTATTTTGTATTAACAATGAAGACAATAAATAAAAAAAAAAAAAAAAATATATATAGATAAAGTGTGAGGTAGATCAGCGCACGGGAACAAGTAAACTCTCCGTTGTCTCACAGTCAAGTCTTTTGAGTCATTTACATGAAGTCAATCTACACATTGATAGAATATTTAGTTGTTTTAAAAATAAATATTATTTTTGTTAGTTTCGTTGTAGTGCAGGAACATAGTCCATAATTCATGGTTAATCGTCAACAGCATATAACAGTCCACTACTGCCTCTCCTTAGAAAAGATGTTACTTATTTAAAGAAAGTGTACCTGTACTCTGTGGTACGACTGGCGCCTCCACTATCGCTGTTTGCATCCCCATTGTCGCTCTCCACATCACTCCCGACGTCTGGATCTATATTGATAATTGGAATTAATAACAAAACAAGTGCAACATACGAAGAGTAGTAATGTTGGTGTGACTACATATAGGTAACACATACCAGATTGTCGCAAGTGACTCTCTATTAGATGGTACAACTCTGTACCCTCAAGAAGCATTTCCTCAGCCTCGGCAACGGTCCTCTGGTATTCTTCATATGAATCCATATTAGCTGAAAAAAAAAGTAACTTTTTTATATACTCATGCCTTAAACAGATTTGTATTATTTGATGCACTTCGGTAAACCTGTCTCTGAGTTTAATCCGTTTAGCATAGTCTACATAATATATAAATCGGTTTATGCAACAGCAGCCTTTACGTTCAAGTCTGCAGATTTAACGATGGCTTGCAATACCAACCTTTCAAAAAAAAACTTGGTTTCTCTGTGTATAAGGCACCGCACGTCTTTCCGCTCCGCAAGTTAGCACTCGAATGAATAAATTTCAGCAAAGTTAGTCCTCGTAGGAAGGGTAGTCAAGGAGGGGGCTAGTCCCGAGTGTTTCTGTATCTGCGCATAATCCGACATAGGACAATGGCGGATTTGTATAGGAATGTTCTGCCATTGTTTGTTTCTACAATCTTTTCAGTTTCAATCCAATAAAACAGAAAGGAAAGCATGGTATTTTTTGGTGGTAGAAAAGGCTATTGCAGATCCAAAGCTAAACAATCACCACGTTTTATCGTAAATCGCCTATTGAAAGTTCACATGCCTTTTTAAAATTGGACAAAAGTGATATCTTCCTTTTAATTGATATTCTATTGTTTGCATAACAAAGATAGACAGCAAAGCTGATAGTGAATAATAAATATACACCTCTGCCTATTTCATTGTGAGTGAAAACTATAAGAGTATTGTTTTGATTATTTCTTTGAATGTGTGCAATAGACGTGGACTAATTTTTTGTAGACATTGCGCTACTCGTCCTCTTTGGCAAACAGAAATAGCTTAGACGTTACTTTCCAGAGTCAAGGCATTTCTCCGCTCAGGTAGAGTAATCTAATAAGCAATAAAATAACACAATTTATAAAATATACAGTCACGGCCAAAAGTATGGAGCAACCCTTACGATAGCGCACTTTTTTAGGTACTGTTGATATAAACAAATTGATTTGTTGAGATCGGTATGAACACCATTTATTTTAATATTTTTTTCATTCTGTTTAACAGTAGAAACTTGAGGTTAATTTATCGCCGTAGGCATCTTTTGGACTCTTTTTTTGTTGTGATCGTGTATCCCAAAACCTTGTACTTAAGAATTCTTCATAAGTACCTACACTTTAGGGTTCAGGTCTCAGGTCTTGTAACTGAGCGCCCCCCTCCATGAGGTCAATAAGTTTGTCTCACAATCACATCGTAGTGCTGGATGATTTACAGTATGGAGCGATATTCTGCTCCAATTTAATTCCGCTTGTATTAATTTTAGTTTAAAAAACCTAATACAAACTAAAGTTTTAAAAACATGATTTAAACTAAAAAAAGACTTTGAAAACTGCTACTAACAATAATCATATCATATTTGTTAATCCTATTTGCTTTCAGATTTTGATTCGTCTGACTAATTAATATTCGACCAATTTCCATCAGCGCAATGTTGGTATTTTTATTTTAAAGTATTAAAAAAAAGTATAATTATTTGTAATAAAAGTCTCTAAATAAAAAAAAATGATGAACATATTAAGTTTTATAAAGTTGGTACATATTTTAAAGCCAGAGGTTAACGGCTTCTTTTTGTGTTTGCGTTCGTTAAGTCTGGCTTTTTCAAGTCTTTGACAAGATGTTTCAGTAAAAAATTGTTGTTTAACGTCTATTGTCTCTCGCACTAGTTTTAGATTATCACGGTCTTTAGTAATGCATTTTGGTCGATTTCTCGGTCTATCGCAATGCGAACCTGTAGTGGCGAATCGCCTAATACCAAGTTACACTGCTCAACGTGAATATTTCAGTTTTGATAATTTCAATTCGATTTGCTTCGCTTATGGATATTAATAGGGTGCTCCATACTTGTGGCTATGGGTGTATAATATTTACGACATATCTCGTATTACAAAAACTCTTCATAGATGTATAATTTTTTGTGTGTTTTGTCTCAATAAAACTCAAAACAAGCAGAACCGACTTGGCTAATTTTGTCCTTGAAATATTCCTTAAACTACAGGAAGGGTTTAAACGGTAAGAAATGAAAAAATAAGTAACGGAAAATACAATTTATATATTCCAGTAAAAACTGTGCCTAATTGTGAAGCATTTGAGGTGTTTTCGCAATTTTGGAACTAAAAGTGCATTCAGAAATTGATCTGTTTCACGGGCGTGGTGTGGAGTTCGATCATTTCAATCTGTTTTGTTGGAATACGAGACAGTTCTGTTTAATAGATAAGAAATATTGTCAAGGTGTCGCTTGGTTGTTAAAAATGAAATAAGTTTCGAGACTATTTAAGTAATTGATATTTATTTTGCAAGTAAATCTTTTACATATCATTTTACACATCGGACTTTACGTCTACAAGGCGCCGGCATTTCCTAACACTCACTTTGGGAAGAAATGCCGAAAAAAACCACAGAGGTGTCTCTTTTTTTAAAAGTCCGTTAACAGCGATTAAATAATGAACTATGCGAGTACAATCTAGGGTCTGAGTTGGCCTTTCGAAGAAAGGACCACGGTTTAAGCAAAATACTGTATTAAACTTATGAACAATATATTACAAGCCTAGACTGTACTCGCATTTACAAAGAATAAGGGTTGAATAAATTAAAATACTGAGTACAAAGTTCACTGGGGTCTCTTCAGTCGTCGACTGCGGCGCAGGTTGGTTCGACACTGCGGACAGTACCACTTGCCCTTCGGTGGGGATGTAATTCCCACACATGGGTAGTGGAACCACTGTCTGAGGCACTGCAAGTAAATATATTGAACATGTACCATGTGTGTCATAAACAATTATCTCACTACTTCACATTCTCAATCCTCAATCATTTTTTATGCAATAGGTGCTACATAAATATGTAGGATATATGAGTTATGCTCACCGTTTGATTGTCACAAGCGATCATGCCGCCGTATTCCACGTCATTGCAGATGCAATAACGGCGCTCGGTGTCATCAAACGTGCCCTCTTGTTCCGCAGTATCATCTACCATATTGTTGTTGGTGAAAGCCGAGGGAGGAGAGGCCGTATCACGTCCGTGTTGCATCTAGAACATTAATGAGTGACTTATACATTTTTGACTAAACTTTATAATAGGCATTTAAATTAAATAGAAATTCAAATTACTGGGCATCTAATTTCTATTACTTTGAATTCATAATCTTACCTGATTTCCAGAATCTCCAATTGGTAGATTTTCTGATACGTCTTCTCTGTGTTCCCTGTTTCGGCTAGTAGTGTGCAGTCGACGCCTCTTAGCACTCATATGCACTCTGCGATGAAAAGAAATAACAATATAATATATAATAACAATTATTATCAATCAATGATAGATAAAGTGTGAGGCAGATCAGCGCACGGGAACAAGTAAACTCTCCGTTGTCTCACAGTCAAGTCTTTTGAGTCATTTACATGAAGTCAATCTACACATTGATAGAATATTTAGTTGTTATAAAAATATATTATTTTTGTTAGTTTCGTTGTAGTGCAGGAACATAGTCCATAATTCATGGTTAATCGTCAACAGCCTATAACAGTCCACTACTGCCTCTCCTTAGAAAAGATGTTACTTATTTAAAGAAAGTGTACCTGTACTCTGTGGTACGACTGGCGCCTCCACTATCGCTGTTTGCATCCCCATTGTCGCTCTCCACATCACTCCCGACGTCTGGATCTATATTGATAATTGGAATTAATAACAAACCAAGTGCAACATACAAAGAGTAGTAATGTTGCTGTGACTACATATAGGTAACACATACCAGATTGTCGCAAGTGACTCTCTATTAGATGGTACAACTCTGTACCCTCAAGAAGCATTTCCTCAGCCTCGGCAACGGTCCTCTGGTATTCTTCATATGAATCCATATTAGCTGAAAAAAAAGTAACTTTTTTATATACTCATGCCTTAAACAGATATGTATTGTCTCTGAGTTTAATCCGTTTAGCATAGTCTACATAATATATAAATCGGTTTATGCAACAGCAGCCTTCACGTTCAAGTCTGCAGATTTAACGACGGCTTGCAATACCAACCTTTCAAAAAAAATCTTGGTTTCTCTCTGTATAAGGCACCGCACGTCTTTCCGCTCCGCAAGTTAGCACTCGAATGAATAAATTTCAGCAAAGTTAGTCCTCGTAGGAAGGGTAGTCAGGGAGGGGGTTAGTCCCGAGTGTTTCTGTATCTGCGCATAATCCGACATAGGACAATGGCGGATTTGTATGGAATTGTTCTGCCATTGTTTGTTTATACAATCTTTTCAGTTTCAATCCAATAAAACAGAAAGAAAAGCATGGTATTTTTTGGTGGTAGAAAAGGCTATTGCAGATCCAAAGCTAAACAATCACCACGTTTTATCGTAATTCGCCTATTGAAAGTTCACATGCCTTTTTCAAATTGGACAAAAGTGATATCTTCCTTTTAATTGATATTCTATTGTTTGCATAACAAAGATAGACAGCAAAGCTGATAGTGAATAATAAATATACACCTCTGCCTATTTCATTGTGAGTGAAAACTATAAGAGTATTGTTTTGATTATTTCTTTGAATGTGTGCAATAGACGTGGACTAATTTTTTTGTAGACATTGCGCTACTCGTCCTCTTTGGCAAACAGAAATAGCTTAGACGTTACTTTACAGAGTCAAGGCATTTCTCCGCTCAGGTAGAGTAATCTAATAAGCAATAAAATAACACAATTTATAAAATATACAGTCACGGCAAAAACTATGGAGCAACCCTTACGATAGCGCACTTTTTTAGGGACTGTTGATATAAACAAATTGATTTGTTGAGATCGGTATGAACACCATTTATTTTAATATTTTTTTCATTCTGTTTAACAGTAGAAACTTGAGGTTAATTTATCGCCGTAGGCATCTTTTGGACTCTTTTTTGTTGTGATCGTGTATCCCAAAACCTTGTACTTAAGAATTCTTCATAAGTACCTACACTTTAGGGTTCAGGTCTCAGGTCTTGTAACTGAGCGCCCCCCTCCATGAGGTCAATAAGTTTGTCTCAAAATCACATCGTAGTGCTGGATGATTTACAGTATAGAGCGATATTCTGCTCCAATTTAATTCCGCTTGTATTAATTTTAGTTTAAAAAATCTAATACAAACTAAAGTTTTAAAAACATGATTTAAACTAAAAAAAGACTTTGAAAACTGCTACTAACAATAATCATATCATATTTGTTAATCCTATTTGCTTTCAGATTTTGATTCGTCTGACTAATTAATATTCGACCAATTTCCATCAGTGCAATGTTGGTATTTTTATTTTAAAGTATTAAAAAAAAGTATAATTATTTGTAATAAAAGCCTCTAAATAAAAAAAAAATGATGACCATATTAAGTTTTATAAAGTTGGTACATATTTTAAAGCCAGAGGTTAACGGCTTCTTTTTGTGTTTGCGTTCGTTAAGTCTGGCTTTTTCAAGTCTTTGACAAGATGTTTCAGTAAAAAATTGTTGTTTAACGTCTATTGTCTCTCCCACTAGTTTTAATTATCACGTTCTTTAGTAATGCATTTTGGTCGATTTCTCGGTCTATCGCAATGCGAACCTGTAGTGGCGAATCGCCTAATACCAAGTTACACTGCTCAACGTGAATATTTCAGTTTTGATAATTTCAATTCGATTTGCTTCGCTTATGGATATTAATAGGGTGCTCCATACTTGTGGCTATGGGTGTATAATATTTACGACATATCTCGTATTACAAAAACTCTTCATAGATGTATAATTTTTTGTGTGTTTTGTCTCAATAAAACTCAAAACAAGCAGAACCGACTTGGCTAATTTTGTCCTTGAAATATTCCTTTAACTACAGGAAGGGTTTAAACGGTAAGAAATGAAAAAATAAGTAACGGAAAATACAATTTATATATTCCAGTAAAAACTGTGCCTAATTGTGAAGCATTTGAGGTGTTTTGGCAATTTTGGAACTAAAAGTGCATTTTGCAACTATTTAAAGGTGCATTCAGAAATTTATCTGTTTCACGGGCGTAGTGTGGGGTTCGATCATTTCAATCTGCTTTGTTGGAATACGAGACAGTTCTGTTTAATAGATAAGAAATATTGTTAAGGTGTCGCTTGGTTGTTAAAAATGAAATAAGTTTCGAGACTATTTAAGTAATTGATATTTATTTTGCAAGTAAATCTTTTACATATCATTTTACACATCGGACTTTACGTCTACAAGGCGCCGGCATTTCCTAACACTCACTCTGGGAAGAAATGCCGAAACAAACCACAGAGGTGTCTCTTTTTTTAAAAGTCCGTTAACAACGATTAAATAATGAACTATGCGAGTATAATCTAGGGTCTGAGTGAGAGAGAGGCCTTTCGAAGAAAGGACCACGGTTTAAGCAAAATACTGTATTAAACTTATGAACAATATATTACAAGCCTAGACTGTACTCGCATTTGCAAAGAATAAGGGTTGAATAAATTAAAATACTGAGTACAAAGTTCACTGGGGTCTCTTCAGTCGTCGACTGCGGCGCAGGTTGGTTCGACACTGCGGACAGTACCACTTGCCCTTCGGTGGGGATGTAATTCCCACACATGGGTAGTGGAACCACTGTCTGAGGCACTGCAAGTAAATATATTGAACATGTACCATGTGTGTCATAAACAATTATCTCACTACTTCACATTCTCAATCCTCAATCATTTTTTATGCAATAGGTGCTACATAAATATGTAGGATATATGAGTTATGCTCACCGTTTGATTGTCACAAGCGATCATGCCGCCGTATTTCACGTCATTGCAGATGCAATAACGGCGCTCGGTGTCATCAAACGTGCCCTCTTGTTCCGCAGTATCATCTACCATATTGTTGTTGGTGAAAGCCGAGGGAGGAGAGGCCGTATCACGTCCGTGTTGCATCTAGAACATTAATGAGTGACATACATTTTTGACTAAACTTTATAATAGGCATTTAATTTAAATAGAAATTCAAATTACTGGGCATCTAATTTCTATTACTTTGAATTCCTAATCTTACCTGATTTCCAGAATCTCCAAATGGTAGATTTTCTGATACGTCTTCTCTGTGTTCCCTGTTTCGGCTAGTAGTGTGCAGTCGACGCCTCTTAGCACTCATATGCACTCTGCGATAAAAAGAAATAACAATATAATATATAATAATAATTATTATCAATCAATGATAGATAAAGTGTGAGGTAGATCAGCGCACGGGAAGAAGTAAACTCTCCGTTGTCTCACAGTCAAGTCTTTTGAGTCATTTACATGAAGTCAATCTACACATTGATAGAATATTTAGTTGTTTTAAAAATAAATATTATTTTTGTTAGTTTCGTTGTAGTGCAGGAACATAGTCCATAATTCATGGTTAATCGTCAACAGCATATAACAGTCCACTACTGCCTCTCCTTAGAAAAGATGTTACTTATTTAAAGAAAGTGTACCTGTACTCTGTGGTACGACTGGCGCCTCCACTATCGCTGTTTGCATCCCCATTGTCGCTCTCCACATCACTCCCGACGTCTGGATCTATATTGATAATTGGAATTAATAACAAAACAAGTGCAACATACGAAGAGTAGTAATGTTGGTGTGACTACAACGGCAACGGTCCTCTGGTATTCTTCATATGAATCCATATTAGCTGAAAAAAAAAGTAACTTTTTCATATACTCATGCCTTAAACAGATATGTATTATTTGATGCACTTCGGTAAACCTGTCTCTGAGTTTAATCCGTTTAGCATAGTCTACATAATATATAAATCGGTTTATGCAACAGCAGCCTTCACGTTCAAGTCTGCAGATTTAACGATGGCTTGCAATACCAACCTTTCAAAAAAAAACTTGGTTTCTCTCTGTATAAGGCACCGCACGTCTTTCCGCTCCGCAAGTTAGCACTCGAATGAATAAATTTCAGCAAAGTTAGTCCTCGTAGGAAGGGTAGTCAGGGAGGGGGTTAGTCCCGAGTGTTTCTGTATCTGCGCATAATCCGACATAGGACAATGGCGGATTTGTATAGGAATGTTCTGCCATTGTTTGTTTCTACAATCTTTTCAGTTTCAATCCAATAAAACAGAAAGGAAAGCATGGTATTTTTTGGTGGTAGAAAAGGCTATTGCAGATCCAAAGCTAAACAATCACCACGTTTTATCGTAAATCGCCTATTGAAAGTTCACATGCCTTTTTCAAATTGGACAAAAGTGATATCTTCCTTTTAATTGATATTCTATTGTTTGCATAACAAAGATAGACAGCAAAGCTGATAGTGAATAATAAATATACACCTCTGCCTATTTCATTGTGAGTGAAAACTATAAGAGTATTGTTTTGATTATTTCTTTGAATGTGTGTAATAGACGTGTATTGTTTCTAGCACGCCGAACAGAACCCTTGCTTATCGTAAATATTGTGGGAACGATGTAATCATAGATAGATAGAAACATAGGTGATGATGTCCGTGTGGTGACGGATTAAGAATACAAAGTGTCACTACCCCTATTCATTCCATGGGTGTCGTAAGAGGCGACTAAAGGAACAAAATAAGCAGCTAACATCCTGCCAAGAGAAGGAAAACTTGAAACAAACCCTTTACCAACCCGTCTGGCCAGCGTGGTATAGTAGGCCAAAACTTCCTTTCAAAGGAGAGGCCTATGTCCAGCAGTGGACTGTTAAAGGCTGTTGATGATGATAGGTGATGAACAGAGATCGGAATTCGATGTGTGAAAATACATAAAGTTTGCAGCGGGACATAATATGGAGCTGTTACAACCACTTAAGTTAAACCGGGTTTGAATTTTAATTTAATTAAAGTTGATTTATAAACATTTACAAGCTGCTAATACAGTTCTAAATAAATTTTTGTTTTGTACTTTTCTGGTTAAAATTCGGTCTTTTAGTCCCAATTGTTCTTTGTCGGTCAAACACAGAATTTTATATATCTGCAAAATGCTAATGCGATTTTAATTTCTTTTTTTGATCTGTATCTTAAGTTAAAAAGCTTTGCTACAGGTTGATGATAGGAAAACGAACATTTCTGCGTCTTTACATAGTTTTGAAGTCGGCTTTTTTTTTAAATTATTAAACCTGCACTGCATAAAAAAATAAATTAAAAACATTTATTTCAATTGCAAGAACAGTGGTTGTAACAGCTCCATATTATTATTGCAAACTTACTGCATACTTTAGGTATTTTCACACACCCAATTCTGATCCAAACCAAATCTCTGGTGATGATTAACATAAATACACTTCTCTGCATATTTTCATTCCACTGTAAGCTACATTGCTAAACTAACCCTAAAGCCAAATTTCAGTTTTGAGTAGCTGTAGAAATTATTGGTGAGGCTGTTGATTGAATGGCTAATGAGTAATCTAATAAGCAATAAAATAACACATTTTATAAAATATACAGTCAGCTTACGATAGAGCACTTTTTTAGGGACTGTTGATAGAAACAAATTGAATTGTTGAGATCGGTAAGAACATCATTTATAACAATATTTTTTTCATTTTGTTTAACAGTAGAAACTTGAGCTTAATTTAGGCATCTTTTGGACTGTCTTTTGTTGTGATCGTATATCCCAAAACCTTGTACCTAAGAATTCTTCATAAATACACTTAAGGGTAGGTCTTGTAACTTTTATATACCCTTTGAAAACTGCTGCTAACAATAATCATATCACGTTTGTCAATCCTATTTGCTTTCAGATTTTGATTCGTCTGACTACTTAATATTTGACCAATTTCCATCAGTGCAATGTTGGTATTTTATTTTAAAGTATTGAAAAAATATATAATAGGAATAATAAGTCTCTAAATTAAAAAAAGATTTAAAAAAAAACATTATAATGATGACCATATTAAGTTTTATAAAGTTGGTATTTTAAAGCCAGAGGTTAACGGCTTCTTTTTGTGCTTGCATTCGTTAAGTCTAGCTTTTTTAAGTCTGACAAGATGTTTCAGTAAAAAATTGTTGTTTAAGGTCTATTGTCTCTCTCACTAGTTTTAGATTATCACGGTCTTTAGGAATGCATTTTGGTCGATTTCTCGGTCTATCGCAATGCGAACCCGTAGTGGCGAATCGCCTAATACCGAGTTACACTGGTCAACGTGAATATTTCAGTTTTGATAATTTCAATTGTATTTGCTTTATGTAAAAGTTGAATTTGATTTTTTTTTGTAAAACACAGTGCAGATATTTTAGTCGTAATGTACTGATATTAATACAAATTACCACTAAATAATAGCAAAACCGCACAAGAACACGCTGTGTGGATACAGCAAGGTGGAATATTGGAATGCGAAAAATACTTGCAATTACTATATACATCGTGTATAACAAGAATTTTGTTACTCATTGGATTGACTGTGAATTAAAAAAGGTTTTCGAGTGTCGCAGAATAGATATCTATTCATTAGTTATTGTTTTCATCTGTAAGTACTATGTACGTGTTATATTAATAGGGTGCTCCATACTCGTGGCTATGGGTGTATAATATTTACGACATATCTCGTATTACAAAAGCTTGACACGAAAAACTCAGTATAGATGTATAATTTTTTGTGTGTTTTGTCTCCATAAAACTCAAAACAAGCAGAACCGACTTGGCTAATTATGATCTTGAAATATTCCTTAAACTACCGGAAGGGTTTAAACGGTAAGAAATGAAAAAATAAGTAACGGAAAATACTACAAACGACAATTTATACATTCCAGTTAAAACTGTGCCTAATTGTGAAGCATTTGAGGTGTTTTGGCAATTTTGGAACTAAAAAATAATTGTCACTTGGTTGTCAAATATTTACAGGTGCATTCAGAAATTCATCTGTTTCACGGGCGTAGTGTGAGGCTCGATCTTTTCAATCTGTTTTGTTGTTAAAAATGAAATAAGTTTCGAGACTGTTAAAGTAATTGATATTTATTTTGTAAGTAAATCTTTTACACATAATTTTACACATCGGACTTTACAGCTAGAAGGCGCCGGCATTTCCTAACACTCACTCTGGAAAGAAATGCCGAAACAAACCACAGAGGTGTCTCTTTTTTTTAAAAGTCCGTTAACAACGATTAAATAATGAACTATGCGAGTACAATCTAGGGTCTGGGTTGGACTTTCGAAGAAATTACCATGGTTTAAGCAAATTACTGTATTAAACTTGTGAACAATATATTACAAGCCTAGACTGCACTCGCATTTACAAAGAATAAGGGTTGAATAAATTAAAATACCGAGTACAAAGTTCACCGGGGTCTCTTGAGTCGTCGACTAGGGCGCAGGTTGGCTCGACACTGCGGACAGTACCACTTGCCCTTCGGTGGGGATGTGATTCCCACACATGGGTAGTGGAACCACTGTCTGAGGCACTGCAAGTAAATATATTGAACATGTACCATGTGTGTCACAAACAATTATCTCAGTGCTGCACATTTTCAATCCTTAACCATTTTTTATGCAATAGACGCTACATAAATATGTAGGATATATGATTTTATGCTCACCGTTTGATTGTCACAAGCGATCATGCCGCCGTATTCCACGTCATTGCAGATGCAATAACGGCGCTCGGTGTCGTCAAACGTGCCCTCTTGTTCCGCAGTACCATCTTCTATATTGTTGTTGGTGGAAGCCGAGGAAGGAGAGACCGCATCACGGCCGTGTTGCATCTAGAACATAAACGAGTGACTTATACATTTTTGACTTAACTTGATGATAGGCATTTAAATTAAATAGAAATTCAAATTACTAGGCATCTAATTTCTATTACTTTGAATTCCTAATCTTACCTGATTTCCAGAATCTCTAATTTGTAGATTTTCTGATACGTCTCCTCTGTGTTCCCTGTTTCGGTTGGTAGCGTGCAGTCGACGCCTCTTAGCACTCATATGCACTCTGCGATGAAAAGGAATAACAATATAATATATAATAATAATTATCAATCAACTATAGATAAAATGTGAGGTTGATCAGCGCCCGGGAACAAGTAAACTCTCCGTTGCCTCAAAGTCAAGTCTTTTGAGCCATTTACATGAAGTCAATCTACACATTGATAGAATATTTAGTTGTTATAAAAATATATTATTTTTGTTAGTTTCATTGTAGTGCAGGAACATAGTCCATAATTCATGGTTAATCGTCAACAGCCTATAACAGTCCACTACTGGACCTCTGCCTCTCCTTAGAAAAGATGTTACTTATTTGAAGAAAGTGTACCTGTACTCTGTGGTACGACTGGCGCCTCCACTATCGCTGTTTGCATCCCCATTGTCGTTCTCCACATCACTCCCGACGTCTGGATCTATATTGATAATTGGAATTAATAACAAAACAAGTGCAACATACGAAGAGTAGTAATGTTGGTGTGACTACATATAGGTAACACATACCAGATTGTCGCAAGTGACTCTCTATTAGATGGTACAACTCTGTACCCTCAACAAGCATTTCCTCAGCCTCGGCAACGGTCCTCTGGTATTCTTCATATGAATCCATATTAGCTGCAAAAAAAATGGTTACTTTTTTATATACTCATACCTCAAAACAGATATGTATTATTTGATGCACTTTGGTAAACCTGTCTCTGGGTTTAATCCGTTTAGCATAGTCTACATAATATATAAATCGGTTTATGCGACAGCAGCCTTCACGTTCAAGTCTGCAGATTTAGCGATGGCTTGCAATACCAACCTTTAGAAAAAAAACTTGGTTTCTCTCTGTATAAGGCACCGAACGTCTTTCCGCTCCGCAAGTTAGCACTCGAATGAATATATTTCAGCAAAGTTAGTCCTCTTATGAAGGGTAGTCAGGGAGGGGGTTAGTCCCGAGTGTTTCTGTATCTGCGCATAATCCGACATAGGACAATGGCGGATTTGTATGGGAGTGTTCAGCCATTGTTTGTTTCGAGTTATGACACAATCTTTTCAATTTCAATCCAATAAAACATAAAGGAAAGCATGGTAATTTTGGTGGTAGAAAAGGCTTGCAGATAGATCCAAAGCGAAACAATCACCACGTTATATCGTAAATCGCCTATTGAAAATTCACATGCCTTTTTCAAATTGGACAAAAGTGATATCTTCCTTTTAATTGATATTCTATTGTTTGCGTCTTAACTGGTGGTCCAAAACAACAAACTAGTTATAAGAAAGATAGCTAGCAAAGCTGATAGTGAATAATAAATATACACCTCTGCCTATTTCATTGTGAGCGAAAACTATAAGAGTATTGTTTTGATTATTTCTTTGAATGTGTGTAATAGACGTGTATTGTTTCTAGCACGCCGAACAGAACCCTTGCATATCGTAAATATTGTGGGAACGATGTAATCATAGATAGATAGAAACATAGGTGATGAATAACATAAATACACTTCTCTGAATATTTTTATTCCATTGTAAGCTACGTTGCTAAACTAACCCTAAGCCAAATTTCAGTTTTGAGTAGCGGTAGAAATTATTGGTGAGGCTGTTGATTGAATGGCTAATGAGTAACCTAATTAGCAATAAAATAACACATTTTATGAAATATACAGTCAGCTTACGATAGAGCACTTTTTTAGGGACTGTTGATAGAAACAAATTGAATTGTTGAGATCGGTAAGAACACCAATTATTTTAATAACTTTTTCATTCTGTTTAACAGTAGAAACTTGAGGTTAATTTATCGCCGTAGGCGTCTTTTGGACTCTTTTTTGTTGTGATCGTATATCCCAAAACCTTGTACCTAGGAATTCTTCATAAATACACTTAAGGGTAGGTCTTGTAACTTTTATGTACCCTTTGAAAACTGCTGCTAACAATAATCATATCACATTTGTCAATCCTATTTGCTTTCAGATTTTGATTCGTCTGACTACTTAATATTTGACCAATTTCCATCAGTGCAATGTTGGTATTTTATTTTAAAGTATTGAAAAAATATATAATAGGAATAATAAGTCTCTAAATTAAAAAAGATTTAAAAAAAAACATTATAATGACGACCATATTAAGTTTTATAAAGTTGGTATTTTAAAGCCAGAGGTTAACGGCTTCTTTTTGTGCTTGCATTCGTTAAGTCTAGCTTTTTTAAGTCTGACAAGATGTTTCAGTAAAAAATTGTTGTTTAAGGTCTATTGTCTCTCTCACTAGTTTTAGATTATCTCGGTCTTTAGGAATGCATTTTGGTCGATTTCTCGGTCTATCGCAATGCGAACCCGTAGTGGCGAATCGCCTAATACCGAGTTACACTGGTCAACGTGAATATTTCAGTTTTGATAATTTCAATTGTATTTGCTTTATGTAAAAGTTGAATTTGATTTTTTTTTGTAAAACACAGTGCAGATATTTTAGTCGTAATGTACTGATATTAATACAAATTGCCACTAAATAATAGCAAAACCGCACAAGAACACGCTGTGTGGATACAGCAAGGTGGAATATTGGAATGCGAAAAATACTTGCAATTACTATATACATCGTGTATAACAAGAATTTTGTTACTCATTGGATTGACTGTGAATTAAAAAAGGTTTTCGAGTGTCGCAGAATAGATATCTATTCATTAGTTATTGTTTTCATCTGTAAGTACTATGTATGTGTTATATTAATAGGGTGCTCCATACTCGTGGCTATGGGTGTATAATATTTACGACATATCTCGTATTACAAAAGCTTGACACGAAAAACTCAGTATAGATGTATAATTTTTTGTGTGTTTTGTCTCCATAAAACTCAAAATAAGCAGAACCGACTTGGCTAATTATGATCTTGAAATATTCCTTAAACTACCGGAAGGGTTTAAACGGTAAGAAATGAAAAAATAAGTAACGGAAAATACTACAAACGACAATTTATACATTCCAGTTAAAACTGTGCCTAATTGTGAAGCATTTGAGGTGTTTTGGCAATTTTGGAACTAAAAAATAATTGTCACTTGGTTGTCAAATATTTACAGGTGCATTCAGAAATTCATCTGTTTCACGGGCGTAGTGTGAGGCTCGATCTTTTCAATCTGTTTTGTTGGAATACGAGACAGTTCTGTTTTCTAGATAAGAAATATTGTCAAGGTGTCGCTTGGTTGTTAAAAATGAAATAAGTTTCGAGACTGTTAAAGTAATTGATATTTATTTTGTAAGTAAATCTTTTACACATAATTTTACACATCGGACTTTACAGCTAGAAGGCGCCGGCATTTCCTAACACTCACTCTGGAAAGAAATGCCGAAACAAACCACAGAGGTGTCTCTTTTTTTTAAAAGTCCGTTAACAACGATTAAATAATGAACTATGCGAGTACAATCTAGGGTCTGGGTTGGACTTTCGAAGAAATTACCATGGTTTAAGCAAATTACTGTATTAAACTTGTGAACAATATATTACAAGCCTAGACTGCACTCGCATTTACAAAGAATAAGGGTTGAATAAATTAAAATACCGAGTACAAAGTTCACCGGGGTCTCTTGAGTCGTCGACTAGGGCGCAGGTTGGCTCGACACTGCGGACAGTACCACTTGCCCTTCGGTGGGGATGTGATTCCCACACATGGGTAGTGGAACCACTGTCTGAGGCACTGCAAGTAAATATATTGAACATGTACCATGTGTGTCACAAACAATTATCTCAGTGCTGCACATTTTCAATCCTTAACCATTTTTTATGCAATAGACGCTACATAAATATGTAGGATATATGATTTTATGCTCACCGTTTGATTGTCACAAGCGATCATGCCGCCGTATTCCACGTCATTGCAGATGCAATAACGGCGCTCGGTGTCGTCAAACGTGCCCTCTTGTTCCGCAGTACCATCTTCTATATTGTTGTTGGTGGAAGCCGAGGAAGGAGAGACCGCATCACGGCCGTGTTGCATCTAGAACATAAACGAGTGACTTATACATTTTTGACTTAACTTGATGATAGGCATTTAAATTAAATAGAAATTCAAATTACTAGGCATCTAATTTCTATTACTTTGAATTCCTAATCTTACCTGATTTCCAGAATCTCTAATTTGTAGATTTTCTGATACGTCTCCTCTGTGTTCCCTGTTTCGGTTGGTAGCGTGCAGTCGACGCCTCTTAGCACTCATATGCACTCTGCGATGAAAAGGAATAACAATATAATATATAATAATAATTATCAATCAACTATAGATAAAATGTGAGGTTGATCAGCGCCCGGGAACAAGTAAACTCTCCGTTGCCTCAAAGTCAAGTCTTTTGAGCCATTTACATGAAGTCAATCTACACATTGATAGAATATTTAGTTGTTATAAAAATATATTATTTTTGTTAGTTTCGTTGTAGTGCAGGAACATAGTCCATAATTCATGGTTAATCGTCAACAGCCTATAACAGTCCACTACTGGACCTCTGCCTCTCCTTAGAAAAGATGTTACTTATTTGAAGAAAGTGTACCTGTACTCTGTGGTACGACTGGCGCCTCCACTATCGCTGTTTGCATCCCCATTGTCGTTCTCCACATCACTCCCGACGTCTGGATCTATATTGATAATTGGAATTAATAACAAAACAAGTGCAACATACGAAGAGTAGTAATGTTGGTGTGACTACATATAGGTAACACATACCAGATTGTCGCAAGTGACTCTCTATTAGATGGTACAACTCTGTACCCTCAACAAGCATTTCCTCAGCCTCGGCAACGGTCCTCTGGTATTCTTCATATGAATCCATATTAGCTGCAAAAAAAATGGTTACTTTTTTATATACTCATACCTCAAAACAGATATGTATTATTTGATGCACTTTGGTAAACCTGTCTCTGAGTTTAATCCGTTTAGCATAGTCTACATAATATATAAATCGGTTTATGCGACAGCAGCCTTCACGTTCAAGTCTGCAGATTTAGCGATGTCTTGCAATACCAACCTTTAGAAAAAAAACTTGGTTTCTCTCTGTATAAGGCACCGAACGTCTTTCCGCTCCGCAAGTTAGCACTCGAATGAATATATTTCAGCAAAGTTAGTCCTCTTATGAAGGGTAGTCAGGGAGGGGGTTAGTCCCGAGTGTTTCTGTATCTGCGCATAATCCGACATAGGACAATGGCGGATTTGTATGGGAGTGTTCAGCCATTGTTTGTTTCGAGTTATGACACAATCTTTTCAATTTCAATCCAATAAAACATAAAGGAAAGCATGGTAATTTTGGTGGTAGAAAAGGCTTGCAGATAGATCCAAAGCGAAACAATCACCACGTTATATCGTAAATCGCCTATTGAAAATTCACATGCCTTTTTCAAATTGGACAAAAGTGATATCTTCCTTTTAATTGATATTCTATTGTTTGCGTCTTAACTGGTGGTCCAAAACAACAAACTAGTTATAAGAAAGATAGCTAGCAAAGCTGATAGTGAATAATAAATATACACCTCTGCCTATTTCATTGTGAGCGAAAACTATAAGAGTATTGTTTTGATTATTTCTTTGAATGTGTGTAATAGACGTGTATTGTTTCTAGCACGCCGAACAGAACCCTTGCATATCGTAAATATTGTGGGAACGATGTAATCATAGATAGATAGAAACATAGGTGATGAATAACATAAATACACTTCTCTGAATATTTTTATTCCATTGTAAGCTACGTTGCTAAACTAACCCTAAGCCAAATTTCAGTTTTGAGTAGCGGTAGAAATTATTGGTGAGGCTGTTGATTGAATGGCTAATGAGTAACCTAATTAGCAATAAAATAACACATTTTATGAAATATACAGTCAGCTTACGATAGAGCACTTTTTTAGGGACTGTTGATAGAAACAAATTGAATTGTTGAGATCGGTAAGAACTCCAATTATTTTAATAACTTTTTCATTCTGTTTAACAGTAGAAACTTGAGGTTAATTTATCGCCGTAGGCGTCTTTTGGACTCTTTTTTGTTGTGATCGTATATCCCAAAACCTTGTACCTAGGAATTCTTCATAAATACACTTAAGGGTAGGTCTTGTAACTTTTATGTACCCTTTGAAAACTGCTGCTAACAATAATCATATCACATTTGTCAATCCTATTTGCTTTCAGATTTTGATTCGTCTGACTACTTAATATTTGACCAATTTCCATCAGTGCAATGTTGGTATTTTATTTTAAAGTATTGAAAAAATATATAATAGGAATAATAAGTCTCTAAATTAAAAAAGATTTAAAAAAAAACATTATAATGACGACCATATTAAGTTTTATAAAGTTGGTATTTTAAAGCCAGAGGTTAACGGCTTCTTTTTGTGCTTGCATTCGTTAAGTCTAGCTTTTTCAAGTCTTTGACAAGATGTTTCAGTAAAAAAATGTTGTTTAAGGTCTATTGTCTCTCTCACTAGTTTTAGATTATCACGGTCTTTAGGAATGCATTTTGGTCGATTTCTCGGTCTATCGCAATGCGAACCCGTAGTGGCGAATCGCCTAATACCGAGTTACACTGGTCAACGTGAATATTTCAGCTTCGCTTATGTAAAAGTTGAATTTGATTATTTTTTTTTGTGAAACACAGTGCAGATATTTTAGTCGTAATGTACTGATATTAATACAAATTGCCACTAAATAATAGCAAAACCGCACAAGAACACGCTGTGTGGATACAGCAAGGTGGAATAGTGGAGTGCGAAAAATACTTGCAATTACTATATACATCGTGTATAACAAGAATTTTGTTACTCATTGGATTGACTGTGAATTTAAAAAGGTTTTCGAGTGTCGCAGAATAGATATCTATTCATTAGTTATTGTTTTCATCTGTAAGTACTATGTACGTGTTATATTAATAGGGTGCTCCATATGTGGCTATGGGTGTATAATATTTACGACATATCTCGTATTACAAAAGCTTGATGCGAAAACCTCTACATAGATGTATAATTTTTGTGTTTGTCTCAATAAAACTCAAAACAAGCAGCACCGACTTGGCTACTTTTGATCTTGAAATATTCCTTAAACTACAGGAAGGGTTTAAACGTAAGAAATGAAAAAATAAGTAACGGAAAATACTAGAAACGACAATGTATATATTACAGTAAAAACTGTGCCTGATTGTGAAGCATTTGAGGTGTTTTGGCAATTTTGGAACTAAAAAAAAATTGTCACTTTGTTGTCAAATATTTAAAGGTGCATTCAGAAATTTATCTGTTTCACAGGCGTAATGTGAGGTTCGATCTTTTCAATCTGTTTTGTTGGAATACGAGACAGTTCTGTTTTCTAGATAAGAAATATTGTCAAGGTGTCGCTTGGTTGTTAAAAATGAAATTAGTTTCGAGACTATTAAAGTAATTGATATTTATTTTGTAAGTAAATCTTTTACACATCATTTTACACATCGGACTTTACAGCTAGAAGGCGCCGGCATTTCCTATCACTCACTCTGGGAAGAAATACCGAAACAAACCACAGAGGTGTCTCTTTTTTTTAAAAGTCCGTTAACAACGATTAAATAATGAACTATGCGAGTACAATCTAGGGTCTGGGTTGGACTTTCGAAGAAAGGACCAGGGTTTAAGCAAATTACTGTATTAAACTTGTGAACAATATATTACAAGCCTAGACTGCACTCGCATTTACAAAGAATAAGGGTTGAATAAATTAAAATACCGAGTACAAAGTTCACCGGGGTCTCTTGAGTCGTCGACTGGGGCGCAGTTTGGCTCGACACTGCGGACAGTACCACTTGCCCTTCGGTGGGGATGTGATTCCCACACATGGGTAGTGGAACCACTGTCTGAGGCACTGCAAGTAAATATATTGAACATGTACCATGTGTGTCATAAACAATTATCTCACTGCTGCACATTTTCAATACTTAACCATTTTTTATGCAATAGACGCTACATAAATTTGTGTAGGATATATGATTTTATGCTCACCGTTTGATTGTCACAAGCGATCATGCCGCCGTATTCCACGTCATTGCAGATGCAATAACGGCGCTCGGTGTCGTCAAACGTGCCCTCTTGTTCCGCAGTATCATCTACTATATTGTTGTTGGTGGAAGCCGAGGAAGGAGAGACCGCATCAAGGCCGTGTTGCATCTAGAACATAAACGAGTGACTTATACATTTTTGACTTAACTTGATGATAGGCATTTAAATTAAATAGAAATTCAAATTACTAGGCATCTAATTTCTATTACTTTGAATTCCTAATCTTACCTGATTTCCAGAATCTCTAATTTGTAGATTTTCTGATACGTCTCCTCTGTGTTCCCTGTTTCGGCTGGTAGCGTGCAGTCGACGCCTCTTAGCACTCATATGCACTCTGCGATGAAAAGGAATAACAATATAATATATAATAATAATTATCAATCAACTATAGATAAAATGTGAGGTTGATCAGCGCCCGGGAACAAGTAAACTCTCCGTTGCCTCATAGTCAAGTCTTTTGAGCCATTTACATGAAGTCAATCTACACATTGATAGAATATTTAGTTGTTATAAAAATATATTATTTTTGTTAGTTTCGTTGTAGTGCAGGAACATAGTCCATAATTCATGGTTAATCGTCAACAGCCTATAACAGTCCACTACTGCCTCTCCTTAGCAAAGATGTTACTTATTTGAAGAAAGTGTACCTGTACTCTGTGGTACGACTGGCGCCTCCACTATCGCTGTTTGCATCCCCATTGTCGCTCTCCACATCACTCCCGACGTCTGGATCTATATTGATAATTGGAATTAATAACAAAACAAGTGCAACATACGAAGAGTAGTAATGTTGGTGTGACTACATATAGGTAACACATACCAGATTGTCGGAAGTGACTCTCTATTAGATGGTACAACTCTGTACCCTCAAGAAGCATTTCCTCAGCCTCGGCAACGGTCCTCTGGTATTCTTCATATGAATCCATATTAGCTGAAAAAAAGGTAACTTTTTTATATACTCATACCTTAAACAGATTTGTATTATTTGATGCACTTTGGTAAACCTGTCTGAGTTTAATCCGTTTAGCATAGTCTACATAATATATAAATCGGTTTATGCGACAGCAGCCTTCACGTTCAAGTCTGCAGATTTAGCGATGGCTTGCAATACCAACCTTTCAAAAAATATCTTGGTTTCTCTCTGTATAAGGCACCGAACGTCTTTCCGCTCCGCAAGTTAGCACTCGAATGAATATATTTCAGCAAAGTTAGTCCTCTTATGAAGGGTAGTCAGGGAGGGGGTTAGTCCCGAGTGTTTCTGTATCTGCGCATAATCCGACATAGGACAATGGCGGATTTCTATGGAAGTGTTCTGCCATTGTTTGTTTCGAGTTATGACACAATCTATTCAATTTCAATCCAATAAAACAGAAAGGAAAGCATGGTATTTTTTGGTGGTAAAAAAGGCTTGCAGATCCAAAGCGAAACAATCACCACGTTATATCGTAAATCGCCTATTAAAAATTCACATGCCTTTTTCAAATTGGACAAAAGTGATATCTTCCTTTTAATTGATATTCTATTGTTTGCGTCTTAACTGGTGGTCCAAAACAACAAACTAGTTATAAGAAAGATAGCTAGCAAAGCTGATAGTGAATAATAAATATACACCTCTGCCTATTTCATTGTGAGCGAAAACTATAAGAGTATTGTTTTGATTATTTCTTGGAATGTGTGTAATAGACGTGTATTGTTTCTAGCACGCCGAACAGAACCCTTGCTTATCGTAAATATTGTGGGAACGATGTAATCATAGATAGATAGAAACATAGGTGATGAATAATATAAATACACTTCTCTGATTTTTTTTTATTCCATTGTAAGCTACGTTGCTAAACTAACCCTAAGCCAAATTTCAGTTTTGAGTAGCGGTAGAAATTATTGGTGAGGCTGTTGATTGAATGGCTAATGAGTAACCTAATTAGCAATAAAATAACACACTTTATAAAATATACAGTCAGCTTACGATAGAGCACTTTTTTAGGGACTGTTGATAGAAACAAATTGAATTGTTGAGATCGGTAAGAACACCAATTATTTTAATAACTTTTTCATTCTGTTTAACAGTAGAAACTTGAGGTTAATTTATCGCCGTAGGCGTCTTTTGGACTCTTTTTTGTTGTGATCGTATATCCCAAAACCTTGTACCTAAGAATTCTTCATAAATACACTTAAGGGTAGGTCTTGTAACTTTTAAAAACATGATTCAAAATGAAAAATATACCCTTTGAAAACTGCTACTAACAATAATCATATCACATTTGTCAATCCTATTTGCTTTCAGATTTTGATTCGTCTGACTACTTAATATTTGACCAATTTCCATCAGTGCAATGTTGGTATTTTATTTTAAAGTATTGAAAAAATATTTAATAGGAATAATAAGTCTCTAAATTAAAAAAGATTAAAAAAAAAACATTATAATGATGACCATATTAAGTTTTATAAAGTTGGTATTTTAAAGCCAGAGGTTAACGGCTTCTTTTTGTGCTTGCATTCGTTAAGTCTAGCTTTTTTAAGTCTGACAAGATGTTTCAGTAAAAAATTGTTGTTTAAGGTCTATTGTCTCTCTCACTAGTTTTAGATTATCACGGTCTTTAGGAATGCATTTTGGTCGATTTCTCGGTCTATCGCAATGCGAACCCGTAGTGGCGAATCGCCTAATACCGAGTTACACTGGTCAACGTGAATATTTCAGTTTTGATAATTTCAATTGGATTTGCTTTATGTAAAAGTTGAATTTGATTTTTTTTTGTAAAACACAGTGCAGATATTTTAGTCGTAATGTACTGATATTAATACAAATTGCCACTAAATAATAGCAAAACCGCACAAGAACACGCTGTGTGGATACAGCAAGGTGGAATAGTGGAGTGCGAAAAATACTTGCAATTACTATATACATCGTGTATAACAAGAATTTTGTTACTTATTGGATTGACTGTCATTTTAAAAAGGTTTTCGAGTGTCGCAGAATAGATATCTACTCATTAGTTATTGTTTTCATCTGTAAGTATTAGGTACGTGTGATATTAATAGGGTGCTCCATAGGTGGCTATGGGTGTATAATATTTACGACATATCTCGTATTACAAAAGCTTGACACGAAAAACTCAGTATAGATGTATAATTTTTTGTGTGTTTTGTCTCCATAAAACTCAAAATAAGCAGAACCGACTTGGCTAATTTTGATCTTGAAATATTCCTTAATCTACTGGAAGGGTTTAAACGGTAAGAAATGAAAAAAAAGTAACGGAAAATACTACAAACGACAATTAATATAGTCCAGTAAAAACTGTGCCTAATTGTGAAGCATTTGAGGTGTCTTGTCAAATTTTGGAACCAAAAAATTGTCACTTGGTTTTCAAATATTTATAGGTGCATTCAGAGATTTATCTGTTTCACGGGCGTAGTGTGGGGTTCGATCATTTCAATCTGTTTTGTTGGAATACGAGACAGTTCTGTTTAATAGATAAGAAATATTGTAAAGGTGTCGCTTGGTTGTTAAAAATGAAATAAGTTTCGAGACTATTTAAGTAATTGATATTTATTTTGCAAGTAAATCTTTTACATATCATTTTACACATCGGACTTTACGTCTAGAAGGCGCCGGCATTTCCTTACACTCACTCTGGGAAGAAATGCCGAAACAAACCACAGAGGTGTCTCTTTTTTTAAAAGTCCGTTAACAACGATTAAATAATGAACTATGCGAGTACAATCTAGGGTCTGAGTTGGCCTTTCGAAGAAAGGACCATGGTTTAAGCAAAATACTGTATTAAACTTGTGAACAATATATTACAAGCCTAGACTATACTCGCATTTACAAAGAATAAGGGTTGAATAAATTAAAATACTGAGTACAAAGTTCACCGGGGTCTCTTGAGTCGTCGACTGCGGCGCAGGTTGGTTCGACACTGCGGACAGTACCACTTACCCTTCGGTGGGGATGTAATTCCCACACATGGGTAGTGGAACCACTGTCTGAGGCACTGCAAGTAAATATATTGAACATGTACCATGTGTGTCATAAACAATTATCTCACTGCTTCATATTCTCAATCCTTAACCATTTTTTATGCAATAGATGCTACATAAATATGTAGGTTATATGATTTATGCTCACCGTTTGATTGTCACAAGCGATCATGCTGCCGTATTCCACGTCATTGCAGATGCAATAACGGCGCTCGGTGTCATCAAACGTGTCCTCTTGTTCCGCAGTATCATCTGCCATATTGTCGTTGGTGGAAGCCGGGGGAGGAGAGGCCTCATCACGGCCGTGTTGCATCTAGAACATAAACGAGTGACTTATTCATTTTTGAGTTAACTTAATGATAGGCATTTAATTTAAATAGAAATTCAAGTGACTAGGTATCTAATTTCTATTACTTTAAATTCCTAATCTTACCTGATTTCCAGAATCTCTAATTGGTAGATTTTCTGATACGTCTTCTCTGTGTTCCCTGTTTCGGCTAGTAGTGGGCAGTCGACGTCTCTTAGCACTCATATGCACTCTGCGATAAAAAGGAATAACAATATAATATATAATAATAATTATTATCAATCAATGATAGATAAAGTGTGAGGTAGATCAGCGCACGGGAACAAGTAAACTCTCCGTTGTCTCACAGTCAAGTCTTTTGAGCCATTTACATGAAGTCAATCTACACATTGATAGAATATTTAGTTGTTATAAAAATATATTATTTTTGTTAGTTTCGTTGTAGTGCAGGAACATAGTCCATAATTCATGGTTAATCGTCAACAGCCTATAACAGTCCACTACTGCCTCTCCTTAGCAAAGATGTTACTTATTTGAAGAAAGTGTACCTGTACTCTGTGGTACGACTGGCGCCTCCACTATCGCTGTTTGCATCCCCATTGTCGCTCTCCACATCACTCCCGACGTCTGGATCTATATTGATAATTGGAATTAATAACAAAACAAGTGCAACATACGAAGAGTAGTAATGTTGGTGTGACTACATATAGGTAACACATACCAGATTGTCGGAAGTGACTCTCTATTAGATGGTACAACTCTGTACCCTCAAGAAGCATTTCCTCAGCCTCGGCAACGGTCCTCTGGTATTCTTCATATGAATTCATATTAGCTGAAAAAAAGGTAACTTTTTTATATACTCATACCTTAAACAGATTTGTATTATTTGATGCACTTTGGTAAACCTGTCTGAGTTTAATCCGTTTAGCATAGTCTACATAATATATAAATCGGTTTATGCGACAGCAGCCTTCACGTTCAAGTCTGCAGATTTAGCGATGGCTTGCAATACCAACCTTTCAAAAAATATCTTGGTTTCTCTCTGTATAAGGCACCGAACGTCTTTCCGCTCCGCAAGTTAGCACTCGAATGAATATATTTCAGCAAAGTTAGTCCTCTTATGAAGGGTAGTCAGGGAGGGGGTTAGTCCCGAGTGTTTCTGTATCTGCGCATAATCCGACATAGGACAATGGCGGATTTCTATGGAAGTGTTCTGCCATTGTTTGTTTCGAGTTATGACACAATCTATTCAATTTCAATCCAATAAAACAGAAAGGAAAGCATGGTATTTTTTGGTGGTAAAAAAGGCTTGCAGATCCAAAGCGAAACAATCACCACGTTATATCGTAAATCGCCTATTAAAAATTCACATGCCTTTTTCAAATTGGACAAAAGTGATATCTTCCTTTTAATTGATATTCTATTGTTTGCGTCTTAACTGGTGGTCCAAAACAACAAACTAGTTATAAGAAAGATAGCTAGCAAAGCTGATAGTGAATAATAAATATACACCTCTGCCTATTTCATTGTGAGCGAAAACTATAAGAGTATTGTTTTGATTATTTCTTGGAATGTGTGTAATAGACGTGTATTGTTTCTAGCACGCCGAACAGAACCCTTGCTTATCGTTAATATTGTGGGAACGATGTAATCATAGATAGATAGAAACATAGGTGATGAATAATATAAATACACTTCTCTGATTTTTTTTTATTCCATTGTAAGCTACGTTGCTAAACTAACCCTAAGCCAAATTTCAGTTTTGAGTAGCGGTAGAAATTATTGGTGAGGCTGTTGATTGAATGGCTAATGAGTAACCTAATTAGCAATAAAATAACACACTTTATAAAATATACAGTCAGCTTACGATAGAGCACTTTTTTAGGGACTGTTGATAGAAACAAATTGAATTGTTGAGATCGGTAAGAACACCAATTATTTTAATAACTTTTTCATTCTGTTTAACAGTAGAAACTTGAGGTTAATTTATCGCCGTAGGCGTCTTTTGGACTCTTTTTTGTTGTGATCGTATATCCCAAAACCTTGTACCTAAGAATTCTTCATAGATACACTTAAGGGTAGGTCTTGTAACTTTTAAAAACATGATTCAAAATGAAAAATATACCCTTTGAAAACTGCTACTAACAATAATCATATCACATTTGTCAATCCTATTTGCTTTCAGATTTTGATTCGTCTGACTACTTAATATTTGACCAATTTCCATCAGTGCAATGTTGGTATTTTATTTTAAAGTATTGAAAAAATATTTAATAGGAATAATAAGTCTCTAAATTAAAAAAGATTAAAAAAAAAACATTATAATGATGACCATATTAAGTTTTATAAAGTTGGTATTTTAAAGCCAGAGGTTAACGGCTTCTTTTTGTGCTTGCATTCGTTAAGTCTAGCTTTTTTAAGTCTGACAAGATGTTTCAGTAAAAAATTGTTGTTTAAGGTCTATTGTCTCTCTCACTAGTTTTAGATTATCACGGTCTTTAGGAATGCATTTTGGTCGATTTCTCGGTCTATCGCAATGCGAACCCGTAGTGGCGAATCGCCTAATACCGAGTTACACTGGTCAACGTGAATATTTCAGTTTTGATAATTTCAATTGGATTTGCTTTATGTAAAAGTTGAATTTGATTTTTTTTTGTAAAACACAGTGCAGATATTTTAGTCGTAATGTACTGATATTAATACAAATTGCCACTAAATAATAGCAAAACCGCACAAGAACACGCTGTGTGGATACAGCAAGGTGGAATAGTGGAGTGCGAAAAATACTTGCAATTACTATATACATCGTGTATAACAAGAATTTTGTTACTCATTGGATTGACTGTGAATTTAAAAAGGTTTTCGAGTGTCGCAGAATAGATATCTATTCATTAGTTATTGTTTTCATCTGTAAGTACTATGTACGTGTTATATTAATAGGGTGCTCCATATGTGGCTATGGGTGTATAATATTTACGACATATCTCATATTACAAAAGCTTGATGCGAAAACCTCTTCATAGATGTATAATTTTTGTGTTTGTCTCAATAAAACTCAAAACAAGCAGCACCGACTTGGCTACTTTTGATCTTGAAATATTCCTTAAACTACAGGAAGGGTTTAAACGTAAGAAGTGAAAAAATAAGTAACGGAAAATACTAGAAACGACAATGTATATATTCCAGTAAAAACTGTGCCTGATTGTGAAGCATTTGAGGTGTTTTGGCAATTTTGGAACTAAAAAAAAATTGTCACTTGGTTGTCAAATATTTAAAGGTGCATTCAGAAATTTATCTGTTTCACAGGCGTAATGTGAGGTTCGATCTTTTCAATCTGTTTTGTTGGAATACGAGACAGTTCTGTTTTCTAGATAAGAAATATTGTCAAGGTGTCGCTTGGTTGTTAAAAATGAAATAAGTTTCGAGACTATTAAAGTAATTGAAATTATTTATTTATGAATTTATTTTGTAAGTAAATCTTTTACACATCATTTTACACATCGGACTTTACAGCTAGAAGGCGCCGGCATTTCCTAACACTCACTCTGGAAAGAAATGCCGAAACAAACCACAGAGGTGTCTCTTTTTTTTTAAAGTCCGTTAACAACGATTAAATAATGAACTATGCGAGTACAATCTAGGGTCTGGGTTGGACTTTCGAAGAAAGGACCAGGGTTTAATCAAATTACTGTATTAAACTTGTGAACAATATATTACAAGCCTAGACTGCACTCGCATTTACAAAGAATAAGGGTTGAATAAATTAAAATACCGAGTACAAAGTTCACCGGGGTCTCTTGAGTCGTCGACTGGGGCGCAGTTTGGCTCGACACTGCGGACAGTACCACTTGCCCTGCGGTGGGGATGTGATTCCCACACATGGGTAGTGGAACCACTGTCTGAGGCACTGCAAGTAAATATATTGAACATGTACCATGTGTGTCATAAACAATTATCTCACTGCTGCACATTTTCAATACTTAACCATTTTTTATGCAATAGACGCTACATAAATTTGTGTAGGATATATGATTTTATGCTCACCGTTTGATTGTCACAAGCGATCATGCCGCCGTATTCCACGTCATTGCAGATGCAATAACGGCGCTCGGTGTCGTCAAACGTGCCCTCTTGTTCCGCAGTACCATCTACTATATTGTTGTTGGTGGAAGCCGAGGAAGGAGAGACCGCATCACGGCCGCGTTGCATCTAGAACATAAACGAGTGACTTATACATTTTTGACTTAACTTGATGATAGGCATTTAAATTAAATAGAAATTCAAATTACTAGGCATCTAATTTCTATTACTTTGAATTCCTAATCTTACCTGATTTCCAAAATCTCTAATTTGTAGATTTTCTGATACGTCTCCTCTGTGTTCCCTGTTTCGGCTGGTAGTGTGCAGTCGACGCCTCTTAGCACTCATATGCACTCTGCGATGAAAAGGAATAACAATATAATATATAATAATAATTATCAATCAACTATAGATAAAATGTGAGGTTGATCAGCGCCCGGGAACAAGTAAACTCTCCGTTGCCTCAAAGTCAAGTCTTTTGAGTCATTTACATGAAGTCAATCTACACATTGATAGAATATTTAGTTGTTATAAAAATATATTATTTTTGTTAGTTTCGTTGTAGTGCAGGAACATAGTCCATAATTCATGGTTAATCGTCAACAGCCTATAACAGTCCACTACTGGACCTCTGCCTCTCCTTAGAAAAGATGTTACTTATTTGAAGAAAGTGTACCTGTACTCTGTGGTACGACTGGCGCCTCCACTATCGCTGTTTGCATCCCCATTGTCGCTCTCCACATCACTCCCGACGTCTGGATCTATATTGATAATTGGAATTAATAACAAAACAAGTGCAACATACGAAGAGTAGTAATGTTGCTGTGACTACATATAGGTAACACATACCAGATTGTCGCAAGTGACTCTCTATTAGATGGTACAACTCTGTACCCTCAAGAAGCATTTCCTCAGCCTCGGCAACGGTCCTCTGGTATTCTTCATATGAATCCATATTAGCTGAAAAAAAATGGTTACTTTTTTATATACTCATACCTTAAACAGATATGTATTATTTGATGCACTTTGGTAAACCTGTCTCTGAGTTTAATCCGTTTAGCATAGTCTACATAATATATAAATCGGTTTATGCGACAGCAGCCTTCACGTTCAAGTCTGCAGATTTAGCGATGGCTTGCAATACCAACCTTTAAAAAAAAACTTGGTTTCTCTCTGTATAAGGCACCGAACGTCTTTCCGCTCCGCAAGTTACCACTCGAATGAATATATTTCAGCAAAGTTAGTCCTCTTATGAAGGGTAGTCAGGGAGGGGGTTAGTCCCGAGTGTTTCTGTATCTGCGCATAATCCGACATAGGACAATGGCGGATTTGTATAGGAATGTTCTGCCATTGTTTGTCTCTACAATCTTTTCAGTTTCAATCCAATAAAACAGAAAGGAAAGCATGGTATTTTTTGGTGGTAGAAAAGGCTATTGCAGATCCAAAGCTAAACAATCACCACGTTTTATCGTAAATCGCCTATTGAAAGTTCACACGCCTTTTTCAAATTGGACAAAAGTGATATCTTCCTTTTAATTGATATTCTATTGTTTGCATAACAAAGTTAGACAGCAAAGCTGATAGTGAATAATAAATATACACCTCTGCCTATTTCATTGTGAGTGAAAACTATAAGAGTATTTTTTTGATTATTTCTTTGAATGTGTGCAATAGACGTGGACAAATTTTTTGTAGACATTGCGCTACTCGTCCTCTTTGGCAAACAGAAATAGCTTAGACGTTACTTTCCAGAGTCAAGGCATTTCTCCGCTCAGGTAGAGTAATCTAATAAGCAATAAAATAACACCATTTATAAAATATACAGTCACGGCCAAAAGTATGGAGCAACCCTTACGATAGCGCACTTTTTTAAGGGACTGTTGATATAAACAAATTGATTTGTTGAGATCGGTATGAACACCATTTATTTTAATATTTTTTTCATTCTGTTTAACAGTAGAAACTTGAGGTTAATTTATCGCCGTAGGCATCTTTTGGACTCTTTTTTGTTGTGATCGTGTATCCCAAAACCTTGTACTTAAGAATTCTTCATAAGTACCTACACTTTAGGGTTCAGGTCTCAGGTCTTGTAACTGAGCGCCCCCCTCCATGAGGTCAATAAGTTTGTCTCAAAATCACATCGTAGTGCTGGATGATTTACAGTATGGAGCGATATTCTGCTCCAATTTAATTCCGCTTGTATTAATTTTAGTTTAAAAAACCTAATACAAACTAAAGTTTTAAAAACATGATTTAAACTAAAAAAAGACTTTGAAAACTGCTACTAACAATAATCATATCATATTTGTTAATCCTATTTGCTTTCAGATTTTGATTCGTCTGACTAATTAATATTCGACCAATTTCCATCAGCGCAATGTTGGTATTTTTATTTTAAAGTATTAAAAAAAAGTATAATTATTTGTAATAAAAGTCTCTAAATAAAAAAAAAATGATGACCATATTAAGTTTTATAAAGTTGGTACATATTTTAAAGCCAGAGGTTAACGGCTTCTTTTTGTGTTTGCGTTCGTTAAGTCTGGCTTTTTCAAGTCTTTGACAAGATGTTTCAGTAAAAAATTGTTGTTTAACGTCTATTGTCTCTCGCACTAGTTTTAGATTATCACGGTCTTTAGTAATGCATTTTGGTCGATTTCTCGGTCTATCGCAATGCGAACCTGTAGTGGCGAATCGCCTAATACCAAGTTACACTGCTCAACGTGAATATTTCAGTTTTGATAATTTCAATTCGATTTGCTTCGCTTATGGATATTAATAGGGTGCTCCATACTTGTGGCTATGGGTGTATAATATTTACGACATATCTCGTATTACAAAAACTCTTCATAGATGTATAATTTTTTGTGTGTTTTGTCTCAATAAAACTCAAAACAAGCAGAACCGACTTGGCTAATTTTGTCCTTGAAATATTCCTTAAACTACAGGAAGGGTTTAAACGGTAAGAAATGAAAAAATAAGTAACGGAAAATACAATTTATATATTCCAGTAAAAACTGTGCCTAATTGTGAAGCATTTGAGGTGTTTTGGCAATTTTGGAACTAAAAGTGCATTTTGCAACTATTTAAAGGTGCATTCAGAAATTGATCTGTTTCACGGGCGTAGTGTGGGGTTCGATCATTTCAATCTGTTTTGTTGGAATACGAGACAGTTCTGTTTAATAGATAAGAAATATTGTCAAGGTGTCGCTTGGTTGTTAAAAATGAAATAAGTTTCGAGACTATTTAAGTAATTGATATTTATTTTGCAAGTAAATCTTTTACATATCATTTTACACATCGGACTTTACGTCTACAAGGCGCCGGCATTTCCTAACACTCACTCTGGGAAGAAATGCCGAAACAAACCACAGAGGTGTCTCTTTTTTTAAAAGTCCGTTAACAACGATTAAATAATGAACTATGCGAGTACAATCTAGGGTCTGAGTTGGCCTTTCGAAGAAAGGACCACGGTTTAAGCAAAATACTGTATTAAACTTATGAACAATATATTACAAGCCTAGACTGTACTCGCATTTACAAAGAATAAGGGTTGAATAAATTAAAATACTGAGTACAAAGTTCACTGGGGTCTCTTCAGTCGTCGACTGCGGCGCAGGTTGGTTCGACACTGCGGACAGTACCACTTGCCCTTCGGTGGGGATGTAATTCCCACACATGGGTAGTGGAACCACTGTCTGAGGCACTGCAAGTAAATATATTGAACATGTACCATGTGTGTCATAAACAATTATCTCACTACTTCACATTCTCAATCCTCAATCATTTTTTATGCAATAGGTGCTACATAAATATGTAGGATATATGAGTTATGCTCACCGTTTGATTGTCACAAGCGATCATGCCGCCGTATTCCACGTCATTGCAGATGCAATAACGGCGCTCGGTGTCATCAAACCGCCTTGCCCGAAATACGTTAAATAAATTAGAAGTGACCGAATCTGATCTAGCGACTAACTTAAAATCCGCAACGATTAATAACTCATATGAATCCTTTTTCCTTGCCCCAACTGACGAAATTGAGATTTTGAAAATTATATCTATGCTCAAATCCAGCTCTACTACAGGTCATGATAATCTAAATAATAATGTGATGAGAAATATTAGGTTGTCTATAGTAAGTCCAGTTACTTATATATGCAACCTCAGCATGTCTACTGGCATCGTTCCAGATGCTTTAAAAATTGCCACTGTAATACCCCTATTAAAAGCTGGTGACCCATATGAGCCGGCAAACTACAGACCAATCTCTCTTCTTAGTCCCTTGTCCAAAGTGTTGGAGAAAGTCATAAATATTAGACTTCTTAAATATCTTGAGAGTAACAGTTTATTGGCTGGGAATCAATTCGGATTTCGTTGCAACAGGTCCACGGAGGACGCAGTTACTGGCCTTGTCGACTTTGTGATGGGCAAGATCAATGAGGGTAAAAGGTGTCTCGGTGTCTTCCTGGATCTTGCCAAAGCGTTTGATACGGTATCCCGGCCAATATTGCTCAAAAAGTTGGAGCTGCTTGGAATCAGGGGTCTGGCTTTGAAATGGTTCCAGTCTTATTTACACAAGCGCAAACAACGCGTTCAGGTAGACAGTTACTTCAGTGATTACACCGATATAAATTTCGGCGTGCCGCAGGGCAGTATATTAGGACCGTCACTCTTTCTGGTATATATAAACGACTTCTGTTCCATCAATCTGGTTAACGCAAATATTTTCACATTTGCTGATGATACTGCAATAATTTTTTATGGAAACACGTGGAGCGATGTCGTTTGTATAGCCCAGAATGGGCTCACAGAAATTAGTACTTGGCTAGAGAAAAACCTCTTGACTTTAAACATTGCTAAATCAAAATATATGGTTTTTAGAATATCTGAGCGAACTGCACCTGACCGACCCATTCAAATCAAATTGCACTCATGTAACAGCATACATCGACGTATTAAAACTTGTGAATGCCCTGATTTAGAACAAGTTCAAACCATTAGATACTTGGGTGTCGTAATTGATCAACATCTAGATTGGGCGGCGTAGGTGGACGCTCTGTGCAAACGTATGAAAAAGTTATCACATGTTTTTAAAAAATTGAGGTCAGTTGCCGATACAAATGTTCTAAGCTATTTGCCAATCAGTATTAAACTACTGTATAGTGGTATGGGGGGCAACTTTTAAATCTAATTTGCTTAAATTAGAACGGGCTCAACGAGCTGTATTAAAAATAGCTTACGGGAAACCATGGCGTTACTCAAGTGACTTATTATATAAAGATTGCGGATTCCTCAGAATAAGGCAGCTTTACATTGCCTCGGTGGTTTTTAGGTTTCATAAGAATGCGAAAGAAAAGGGTCGTGCTTCATATCGATCAATTAAATGGGACAGACCAAAAGTACGCACATCGTTCTCGCGCAAAAGTTTCAATTTTATGGGTCCCTACTTGTACACAAAATTATTTACTTTCAATAACAGAGTGGTTGACATGAACAGGACAATTTTAAAAAAAACAATATACCAGTGGTTACAGCACAAAAACTACACTGACACTGAGAATATTGTGCAATTCTTGCAATAAATGCCAATAAACACACACACCATACAAACACATCACACACACACACACACGCAAGCACGCACACACACACACACACACACACGCGCGCGCGCGCGCGCGCAAGCACGCACACACACACACACACACACACACACACACACACACACACACACACACACACACACACACACACACACACACACACACACACACACACACACACACACACACACAAACCACATAAACCACATAAACATTACGCATGCACAGAGCACACATATACCGTCTTGTTTTCTTTTGTTACTTACATATATGGAAGCTACTATTCCCCACGACACAGGGAATCCTAGTGTGGGGTATAGTGTATATTATAATTGTAAACTGTATTAAGGAAACAATAAATTATTATTATTATTATTATTATTATATTATAAACGTGCCCTCTTGTTCCGCAGTATCATCTACCATATTGTTGTTGGTGAAAGCCGAGGGAGGAGAGGCCGTATCACGTCCGTGTTGCATCTAGAATATTAATGAGTGACTTATACATTTTTGACTAAACTTTATAATAGGCATTTAATTTAAATAGAAATTCAAATTCCTGGGCATCTAATTTCTATTACTTTGAATTCCTAATCTTACCTGATTTCCAGAATCTCCAATTGGTAGATTTTCTGATACGTCTTCTCTGTGTTCCCTGTTTCGGCTAGTAGTGTGCAGTCGACGCCTCTTAGCACTCATATGCACTCTGCGATAAAAAGAAATAACAATAATGTTCCCGACAAGTAAACTCTCCGTTGCCTCAAAGTCAAGTCTTTTGAGCCATTTACATGAAGTCAATCTACACATTGATAGAATATTTAGTTGTTATAAAAATATATTATTTTTGTTAGTTTCGTTGTAGTGCAGGAACATAGTCCATAATTCATGGTTAATCGTCAACAGCCTATAACAGTCCACTACTGGACCTCTGCCTCTCCTTAGAAAAGATGTTACTTATTTGAAGAAAGTGTACCTGTACTCTGTGGTACGACTGGCGCCTCCACTATCGCTGTTTGCATCCCCATTGTCGCTCTCCACATCACTCCCGACGTCTGGATCTATATTGATAATTGGAATTAATAACAAAACAAGTGCAACATACGAAGAGTAGTAATGTTGCTGTGACTACATATAGGTAACACATACCAGATTGTCGCAAGTGACTCTCTATTAGATGGTACAACTCTGTACCCTCAAGAAGCATTTCCTCAGCCTCGGCAACGGTCCTCTGGTATTCTTCATATGAATCCATATTAGCTGAAAAAAAGGTTACTTTTTTATACTCATACCTTAAACAGATATGTATTATTTGATGCACTTTGGTAAACCTGTCTCTGAGTTTAATCCGTTTAGCATAGTCTACATAATATATTAATCGGTTTATGCCAAAGGAACCCTCACGTTCAAGTCTGCAGATTTAGCGATGGCTTGCAATACCAACCTTTAAAAAAAAAACTTGGTTTCTCTCTGTATAAGGCACCGAACGTCTTTCCGCTCCGCAAGTTAGCACTCGAATGAATATATTTCAGCAAAGTTAGTCCTCGTAGGAAGGGTAGTCAGGGAGGGGGTTAGTCCCGAGTGTTTCTGTATCTGCGCATAATCCGACATAGGACAATGGCGGATTTGTATGGGAGTGTTCTGCCATTGTTTGTTTCAAGTCATGACACAAACTTTTCATTTTCAATCCAATAAAACAGAAAGGAAAGCATGGTATTTTTTGGTGGTAAAAAAGGCTATTGCAGATCCAAAGCGAAACAATCACCACGTTATATCGTAAATCACCTATTGAAAATTCACATGCCTTTTTCAAATTGGACAAAAGTGATATCTTCCTTTTAATTGATATTCTATTGTTTGCGTCTTAACTGGTGGTCCAAAACAACAAACTAGTTATAAGAAAGATAGCTAGCAAAGCTGATAGTGAATAATAAATATACACCTCTGCCTATTTCATTGTGAGCGAAAACAATTGTTTGCCTATTTCTTTAAAAATATCGCTGCTATCGCTAATATAATAAATAGGGATGGGGTGTAGGGAACATTATTATATTATTGTTATTCAAATAAAAATTTGTTTGCCGTATTAATGTTATCTGATCATGTTTATGTATGAGTTGGTCTAATTTTTTATGTTTAAATTATTGTACCATGACCAATAACCGTAGATAAGTGGGAAATTGAATTATCTTCACGAATAAATAAAATTGAAGTCATAATCGGGACTCTGCCATTGCACACCTCTCTGATCGATTTTAGGCTTCTCGCATCCAAATTGTGGAGTTAAAATTGGATTGTGTGTATGTAATATAAAATAAGCAATTTTTTTACTAAATGATTAGCAAACTATATTTCTTTTAGTTACATAAAAAAGGTAATTTTAGATAGATCTGTCTCTGTTTTTTTGGGCTAATCTTAGATAGCTGTTGAAGCAATAGGAACTCTAAGACTTGTTTTTGAGACTCGCGATATACAACTATAAGTTTCCAAGTCTCCACTATAGAACACGCTTAATTCATCGGTCAACGTACTAACTATCAAAGCTATGTCGATCATCTCCATGGGACGACGCGGTATGCTTGTGACTAGAACCATCCGGGTCAATGCGTTTCAAAGACGAAGACAATTTTATCGACTTAATTCATGATATTTATAGTACAGTGTGTAACGAAACCATAGTGAGAGTTAATTTTTGTGATCAGCGACATCTAGTGAAGTGATTGGTAGTACAGTTATATTTTTAACCGACTTCAAAAAAAAGGAGGAGGTTATCAATTCGTCGGAATCTTTTTTTTTTTTTTTTTATGTATGTTCAGCGATAATTTCGTCGTTTATGAACCGATTTCAAAAATTCTTTTTGCATTGGAATGGGCGTAGCTTACAGGTGGTCCCATCGGGATCTGATGATGGGATCCCAAGAAAATCGAGGGAACTCCTCAAATATCATAGGCACAATGTCGCGATTTGGGTATTAGGAATAGTTTTTCATTGAAGTCGGTTCCTTTTTGTTAAAATTATATAGATTAAGATTATACAGCTTGTTTCCCCCGCAACGTAGAATTTATTCCCAATGCCTATTTTATACTATGTAGAAATATCTAGTGTATCTAGATATATATGTATAAGCTTAGAGAGTATTTGTGGTCGTTGGTCCCATACGGTGAGGGACTATTAGAGCGATAATAATCTCCAAAGGAAGAAGTTGGTATGTATTAATATTCTGGCTAACAAACATCGCCGGCAGTCATTACAAATAATCCTGTATAATATGAAATAGCAAACATGTTGTTTTCATACTCAGGTGTTGTTCGAATGAAGCGTCTAGTTTGTGGCTAATTAACTGCTGTTCCGTGACGGACGTAGATACTGCACTGTTGACTTTGATATAAATCCTCTTAGGGATAACGTTTCTGTATTATTGTTAAGTTTAAACTTACAGATGTAAAGTTAAAAACAACTCCAGATCTTTGCTTAAAGTTAAATTATTAAAAATAAGCGACATTTAGTAGATATTGCTAAAAAGTCAATCAGTTAAAAAAAAGAAGTAATTTAATCATTATCATCATCAGCCTATCGCAGTCTACTGCTGGACATAGACCTCTCTGATTAATTAAATATGAATGCAAAAATTAAAATGTTGTGATTATTGGAATTTCATTAAATAGGTCGAAAATAAAAACAAGTTTCACTGCTTTTCGGCACGGGTAGACTGTTGGTTGAGGAAATGGACGGTATTGTTAACTTTTAAATAAGCCTCACTATCAACCAAAATCTGGATTCGCCTTGATTTTAGATTTAATAAATATTTTCAGCTTCAAATCAGAAGACAATTCAATTATCTGCATGTATTTTATCGTTAAAATGGTGCAAAAAAATTGTGGCAAAGTTTGTTTGTTAGATGCAAACTATTGGCTACAAACTATTAGCCTGTTCAGTACATGCCCTGACATGTTATTGTGTTGTTTTCACTATGTTTGTAAATAATTAACAACTAACAGTGGGTTGTTTTAAGATTAAGTTGTGTCTACCTGTACAAGTTATTTTAAAGGGGTTCGTTACTCTAGATTGTTCGTCAGGGAGATTATTTTGTTAACAGCAAGTCCTCACCTAAGAAATAGATTTCGACCTACATTAAAAAAAGACGAGTTGGAATAAGTTAATTGTTGTTTTTTTTATTGAAGATTTTCATTGGGTCGAACTGACTTGTTGAAAAGGTCGATGCGTACACTAAGCCATTCTAGTAAACTTGAAGATACTTGTATTTATTTAACACTAGCTTTCACCCGCGGATCCGCTTGCGTCTATGTCGGTGTCGCGGTAAAAAGTCTATGTCCTTTCCCAAGGTTCCATCTATCTCTATACCAAAATTCATCAAAATTCGGTTCAGCGGTTAAGGCGTGAAAACGTAACAGATAGGCTGACTCACAGAGTTACTTACGCATTTATAATATTATTAGATATAAATTATTATATTGTTATGTTAATTAACATATTATAAGCCACAACGGCGGTAGTTGTCATTTTTGTGGCGCCATCACTTCACTGCGCTTGGTTATAAATAGGAGTGATCTGTTGTATCGGTACGCATTTCTGACGAATGCGTCGCGGAGTGTGGATCATTGTCTTTGGACAATTAGTACTACTCTGTTAACAGATGTGGAAAGCTGTCTTTGACAAGTTAGTACTGTCTGAATTGCGGTGGGTGCGAGGAAAACTGTCTAACAGCTAGTACAGCCCTATGTGACCGCCCTTGCTGTATAACTAACTGTAATTTGTTTAGATTCGTTACTTAATTAACGGTTGTTTGTGTCTAATTGCATTTCTAAGATTATTTTGTAATTAATGAAATAAATTGTTTAGAATTAAAGTAAATTGTTTAGAATTATAATTATTTTTATTATTTTTCACTTCTGGATTCTAACATCAGAAGTTGGATCGATCTACGTTCACAAATTATTAATTTTCAATATTTGGGAAACGATCAACTACCGACATTTAGTTAGATATTTTCATTTAATTTGCCTATACTTCATTATCTAGGTGTGTCTTACGATAGAGAGCATTGACAAATGCACAATAGATCGCGCTGTCATATAGAACCAAAGTGAATATACGCAGTGATTCGCCGCAGAGGTCCCGGGAACGATAAACGCGATCGTTCGTTAAAAAAAAAGGCTTTGCACACTATTAGTGCTCATTTGAACGCTATCGAAATTCAGTGTTCGTTGTGATTTTTAATAAGGGAATCCGACTTTTGTGATATTCTTATCCGGTCTAAATCAAAGTCAAAAATCAAAACTAAATCAGTCAAAAATCAAAACAAAGTCAAAACATAGCAAATATAAAAATCGTAAAGGAAGTGACGACTTCTATATTTGGTTTTTAGTGTCAATTACAAACGGTTTTAAAACGATTATTTTAATAAAATAATGAGGGTATTTGTACCACATGTGTGTTCGTGTGTATAACGCTTTCTTTCCAGTTAGTAAACATTGTGCTAAGCGATGGAAACTGCATCCGTGCCAATGTACAAGGTGTACAATGTGGTCCACCAGTGCCGACACGGTAATGAGAGAAGGTTAGAAGGTTCAGTTAAGAAAAACTTGTGAGTTGTGCTTGACGCTGTACTGGTAAGATCAAATCATATTACATGTTGAGTTGTGATTTATTTTCACATAATTTTGATATGTAGTGTACAAAAGTGAATTGTGTGCGCAATTTAAAATGATGAAAAAATGGACTGTTTGGCGCGTATACGAAAATGCCTTAGGGCTGATGCAAAGCTGTGGCTTAACAAAAGGGCTTAAGTAGTTGGTTTAGTTTTAACAATGACCTCATCTCATACCTTTTGTTATTGCGAATATTTGGTACTAGCTATTGCCCGCGTGTATGTTTCTATCTTTATACCAAATGTCATCAAAATCGGTTCAGTGGTTTTGGCGTGAAAGCGTAACAGACGGTTACTTTCGCATTTATTGCGAATATTTGGTATAACGTAAATAGTGAATAGCGCTCAAACGAATGTTTGTAACTACCCCACCTGTGCATAATCAAGTAGGCGTTCTTTGCTATGGTTACGAACTATTTTTAACGAAGGAATGATGAATAATAGCAGTTGTAGTGGCTGCCTAATGCAACCCGAACTTATTACTTAAAGGTCAAGTAACTTTTATCCATTTACTTAAAATGTTACACTGACACAGCAAGTGTGACGGGACATAATACCCACACACGTTGTGATTAATCTGTTTAACTTTTATTTATGGAAACGAAAAATAGATACTTGTCAGATTATAACAATTTAGTGTGTACACCAAGTTACTAGATGTTTCTCCGTAAATTTAAAAATTGAAATGACCATTATTAAACAACTAGCTTTAGCCAGCGGCTCCGCCCGCGTGTATGATGTCCTTTCTCAGGTTCTAAACTATTTGAGTTCCAAAATTCATCAAAACCGGTTTAGCGGTTTAGGCGTAAAAACGTAACAGACAGACAGACAGTTACTTTCGCACTTAATAGTAATAATAGTAGGGATGATCAAAAAAAAAAAAAAAAAAATGACAACAAGAAATAGTTGATGATCAATTACATTTCTAATTTTTATTTTGATAATTCGATGAATGGGCTATTCTTTTATATTGGTGGTTGGTGAGAGCAAATAAATCGGGAGTATATAAACGTGTGATGTAACTATTCACAATACGGCAAAAGGGTGCGTGGACAGCAGAGCTAGTCCTGACGGAGCCTATTTAAAACAGCTTGAGGAACTCTTATCATCCGCCGGTAGATGTACTATGTCACATTATTTACTGGTGATTGCATTAGTCCACTGTTATTGTAAAATCTATGAAGCGTTATAACAGTGGTAAATGTTTAAATTCTAAAGATATGATGTTAAATTTATTTAATAGTTCAGAGTAGGTTTTACGAAAGTGACTTCACTTGTTATTAATGGTTCAAAGAAAAAAAAAAAGTAAAGAAACTTCTATGAACCTTCTATAGTGGACTCCAAACTGAAACTTCATATTTTAAATGTAATCTAATAGGTTTTACACAACATCAACAACAAATTGTAAATGTTAAAGAAAGATCTCTTATGATAAAGCAAAACATATCGTTTGTTAGTTATGTTTTAATGTTTATCGAAATGCAAAGTATTGATACCGGTAAAGACTGCATGTCTATCGATCTTAATAGTACGTCTACTTAAGCATGCTATTCTTGATGTTATAGAAACATTATGAAAGGTTTTAAATACCCTCACTAGTGTCAGGTATTAAATGAACTATGTTATGTTGTTTGTGTAACAATAATGATTAATGGTCAGGTTAGACCGAGCTAAAATGAGGTTTAAGCACTAGTCATTGTGAGAGTACCAATTAGTGTTCCGGAAAGATAATCCTCATGCCTGACTGGCTATTTCAGGTGTTAAATTTTAAGATCATACACAAAATCATTGTAGCAAACTTGATCGTAAAGGTCTGACATTCATATAGGATCAAGATTAATAACATGTTCATAAGCACGTTACGAGCCAGCTCAGGTTATTGTGATCTTTCTTCCTGACAGAGGTACTTATTGAAACGTCAGTACCAGTGATGGTTTCGACTGCTTTGTTGGGTCGACAGTTAGTGTATGAGACTACTGTTCAATATAGGTTCGATTTCTGGGTTGAACAAACAATAACTAATAATACTGTGTACTTCTAATTATAGATATGCTTGTTACGGCCCGAAGTTTAAAAGTTGTGGTCAACGCTCCGTGACTCGAATGAGTACAAAGAGTCGACGGTCCTACGCCTGATCTCTTTCGGGTCATGTTGGGTGGCCGTCTCATCGAACCAAAGGCGTACACCTGTGTTAGACAAGTACTTGCGTGCTGTAGTGTCTACTGTGTTTTTGGTTGCTCACCATTGGGACTGGCCGCCGTAGCAGAAAGGTAAAAAGGTTAAAATGGTAAGGTTTAACTACAGACTCGAGACGATCGACTATAAGCAGACGGTGGCTTATTACAGTAAGTGATTGAACGACACCTGTCGGACAAGCCCTGGTTCATAAAATGACTTTGAGGGCAATTAGTCTGAACTCGAATTCACTGCGTGGGCATACTTGGACATGCTTCGGAGTTGCTTGACGCCAATCGTCAAGCTGTAGACATAACCCAAAATTGGTGACCCGGTATCATATCCTGAAAGCTTTGCGATTATTGGGAACATCCTTAACCGAGTACCGTGAGACTTCTGTAACATTTTCTGACATCCTCCGGGTCTTGCGTCCTGAGAGATATGCGAAAGTTAGTAACATTCTTGACGATATTACTGCGTACATACTGAGGGCACTGTTATTTTTAAATATCCTAAAAGCTTTGCTTGCTAGTATCGCCTTCTAAAAGCTCTGATTACTCATGACGATAATGAAGCATATTGGTGACGTTAAAGTAATACCGTATTCAAAACTAATGCAATTTTTCATGCTTTCCTTAGATGATAACGATGCATTGAGAGCCTCGTCACTGTGCAAGGTGCAGTCTACGCGAGCCGAGCCCGGGCTGTGACCTGGTGTCTGCTGCTGCCTGGTGAGGCGCAGACTTGCGGCCTGCTCGCTGTATCGCGAGGTGCGGACTTGCGTCCTGCATGCCGCTCAGTCTGTTCTCCGTGTGCCCGAGATGCAACCTTCCGCCTGTTCACCGTGTGTACGAGACGCAATCTTCGGCCTGATCCCCGTGTGCGTGAAGTGTGGTGCAATGTATGGCGGATGGTGGAGAGCATGAGGTGTGTATATTGGAATGGACCCATGGACAGGGTAACCAGCCCCAAACTCGTGGTCTTCCTGAGATAATTTTAAGACCCATGGACAGGGTAACCAGCCCCAAACTCGTGGTCTTGTTGAGAGAGGTTTAAGACCCATGGACAGGGTAACCAGCCCCAAACTCGTGGTCTTGTTGAGAGAGGTTTAAGGCCCATGGACAGGGTAACCAGCCCCAAACTCGTGGTCTTGATGAGAGAGGTTTAAGGCCCATGGACAGGGTAACCAGCCCCAAACTCGTGGTCTTGATGAGAGAGGTTTAAGGCCCATGGACAGGGTAACCAGCCCCAAACTCGTGGTCTTGATGAGAGAGGTTTAAGACCCATGGACAGGGTAACCAGCCCCAAACTCGTGGTCTTGTTAATTTTAAGTTTAAATGTTTAAGACACACACTTATGATAACTGTTCTTATGATATTATGGTTCTTATGGTAACGGTAGACCTTCATGCTGAAGTCTACTCTTGTGTTAGTACTAAGTTTCTAGTTTTATTTTAAATGTATCTAACAGTGACTGTTTGTTTCTAATCTGGCGCGGATTATAAATAATCTTTCACTCTTTTCCTTGGAGGTTCGAACCTTTCTTATTCGTGTTAACTGTTATTATCTTGTAAAACTATTCGTTAACTCTAACTGTTTACGCTAAATTTGATAACTGTTTTTAGTAACTGACCAATTGGACGATGATGTACTTACAGAGGCGTCCAATAAACTTTTATTTTTGTACATGTTCCAGTAACCGCGAATGAGAACAATGAAGAAGTGTGGTCATCCGGACCTGCCGAGGACGTCAGGGTGTCAGGAGAGGCCGTATAAGCCACAACGGCGGTAGTTGTCATTTTTGTGGCGCCATCACTTCACTGCGCTTGGTTATAAATAGGAGTGATCTGTTGTATCGGTACGCATTTCTGACGAATGCGTCGCGGAGTGTGGATCATTGTCTTTGGACAATTAGTACTACTCTGTTAACAGATGTGGAAAGCTGTCTTTGACAAGTTAGTACTGTCTGAATTGCGGTGGGTGCGAGGAAAACTGTCTAACAGCTAGTACAGCCCTATGTGACCGCCCTTGCTGTATAACTAACTGTAATTTGTTTAGATTCGTTACTTAATTAACGGTTGTTTGTGTCTAATTGCATTTCTAAGATTATTTTGTAATTAATGAAATAAATTGTTTAGAATTAAAGTAAATTGTTTAGAATTATAATTATTTTTATTATTTTTCACTTCTGGATTCTAACAATATTATATGTCTTAAAGAAGATCAGAATATGATATCACACTAATTGTTCTGAATTTTAGTTTAACATTTACAAGATTTTCAAGCGAAATTCCTATTTTAGAAAAGGAAAGAAACAAAATCAGTATATGGAACGCGGTAGAGTCTACCGAGTCTAGAACAAAAACAGCAGTCGTTAATGTATATTTATGAATGTAATTATGTGAATTTGCATTGTGCATCACTCAGATTTCAAGGATTGTGGTGTAGGTGTAGGACGCCCACAGGCGAGGTGCAGTGACGACCTGCCTAAGATGGCTGGCAGGAGCTGGATGCGAGAAGCCCAAAATCGATCAAAGTGGTGTGTAATGGGAGAGGCCTATGTTCAGATGTGGACTGCGATGATATAATGATGATGATGATCGTTGCTCCAGGACCAGTAATCTTTGAGAGCGCGCTTCTATTACTTGTCAAGAAATATTTCTATCTCGGACAACTTCGAAACTAACGGTAAAGACAACTTCGAAAAGAAAGTTGACAATACGAATTTTGTGCATAAAGCCTTAAAGTTAATAAAACGGAAAACAAACAAAATTAAAAGAAACTTCTTCTATTTGCTCTACACCAAATCACATAATATTCTCATTACTTCCACGAACTAAAACTATCTCTATACTAGACTAACGATCAAAATTAAAATATCCAGTTCGAACTAACAACTCATGCAGTTTACACCGGTTTAAACCGCTTTTCGGGCGGACATATTGGAAAAATTACAATTTCGGGTAGGTAGGCTTAAAATCAATTATGGCAAGTTTGATATCGGCGGTGGCGAAGTTGGTTGGGGATTATCGTTGTTATGTGTTCCTGGATCGATATTGGATGTTCCACTAAAGTATTAGTGTAGATTCGCACTGTAGATCAAGTTGGTTTAAGTGTTTGACATTGTTGTGCACAGTATATGTAGAGGATTTCTATATTGAGAGCTTGGTGGGCGCAAATTGCGATTCTGGATTCTGCATTAAAATTCTGAGGTTACTCAAATTGTATATTAAGTTTAGTTTTGTAAGTAAATACTTAAATTACAAATTTTTTTTCCTTCTTCTCCTTACTCTCCTTTTTTTTTTAAATTATATTTGCCTGTCAAAGTAACTCAACTTTGGTTTACATACCTGTATAGGAACTGGTGTATCTGTTCTTCTAGAAGGATCCTATGACCTGGCGAGATGATCTTGATGCGTTTATATGCTGATCGGCGCGAGAATTTTAATATTGCGATTCAGGATTAGTTATTCTATGGTTTCAGTGTTTCTTCGGTATATGGTACTGTTGTATGTTTTAACTTGCGCTGTATATGGAATTCTCCACATACCCACTATGAATGTAAACATAGCATGGTGAACTCTTGAAATACTTCTGCATCACCCGGTCTCGTACTTGCCAACGAAATTCGATAGCATAAATGCTGATATTTTAGGTTGGTCTTGTGCGAGAGGGTAGCCCCGTTCGAACAACCGTTCGTGCTGAAATTTACGTATCTCAAATACCCTTTATAATATTTTCTCATTGCATTGATATTATCTTATTATTGATAAACTAGTATTATAAAACTGAAGAGTTAGTTTGTTTGGTTGAACGCGCTAATCTCAGAAACTACTGGTCTGATTTGAAGAATTATTTCAGTGCCATAAAGCTCATTTATCGAAAAATATGTTCCCCTTTAAAAGTTCTATAAAAAATATCCGCGACAGCATATGTCTATAATAATAATAATTTATTTATTATTCTTTCACAAAGGTTACAGTACAGAACAGGTAATACACACAATGTATAAGTAACAATTGTCATTGTTCCTTTTTTTTTATTGTTGTAATGGAATAGGCGTTTGTCTTCCATCTCACCTGATGGAAAAAGTGTAGATGAAGACGAAGATGGTACACGCCCATCCAAAAGAAACCTGTTCCTCTTCCAATTGTTGTTGTTTGTGAGAGACTGGTGTCTATATTAGGAAAACCTGTGTTACAGATCACCAGGCTCCCACCTCTCGGACCCAATGAGGTGAAACTTCTCAATTGCTCTTGTATACTCTCATTCAAATTAAAATAAGACTATTAGAGCATCAATAACATTTCATGGTTAATTGTGTGTGTCTATCTTTTGACACACTAAAACCTTTTTTATGGGAAACAAAATTTGCTTCCGCGGTATAACATCACGCTACTGGCAATAGAAGACAGACGGAGCCGTGTGGGCCGAGAGGTCTCGTTCGATTTTGATCGTTAGTCTGGTATGGAGATAGTTTTAGTTCGTGGAAGTAATGAGAATATTATGTGCTTTGGCATAGAGCAAATGCTTTAATGCTTTATGCACAAAATTCGTATTGTTAACTTTCTTTTCGAAGTTGTCTTTACCGTTAGTTTCGAAGTTGCCCGAGATAGACATATTTCTTGACAAGTAATAGAAGCGCGCTCTCAAAGATTACTGGTCCTGGAGCGACATCATCATCATCTCTTGCCTTGGAAAGCACGTAAAGCCGTCGCTTCCGGTCGTCATGAATATCTATGGCAATCGTTATTGGGAAGTCAGTGCCCTCAAATTTACAGACATCTAGTTCAACCTACGAATTTCAGTTCTCCCTCAGGGTTGCGGAGGTCCGATGCCAGTCGCTCCGTGGAAAAACTGATATTCAGGTAAAACCGGTTGAATTGGTAGCCGACCCCAAATAATATTGGGAATAAGGTTAGGAAGGGGTGATTTTTAATATTTTATTAACCAGTCACAATCATCCATCTGCACAAAACGTCATGCTTCAAATATGTTTGCCTGACGTTGCTAAACAGTCATGTAATATGTTTTGTTATATAAAGTCATCAGTCACCTGGTTCTTAGAACTGAACTGTGAACAACATTTGATAACGTTGTGTACACACGTCGTAATTATGTAATCATTACTTTGTAATTATGAATCATTACTATAGCTCGGAATAGGTAGTTTAATTTTATGTACTTGCAGAAATAAAGTCAACGTAAGCATAACATGGATAAACCATAACATACAATTTGCAATACTGATTATTCCAAAATGTTCTTCAATAAAGGTTAGATCACGTCGAAGGTTAGGATTTTGCAATACTTCTTTCGCTTTCTTTATAGATTGTACTTCTTCATCATGAAATAAAGAAAGAATATGTGATATTTCATTAAAATATTTTTTATAGTAAAAAGCAGCTTCTAGCCATGTACCCCATCGAGTTATAACTGGCTCTGGAGGCAAGGGCATATAGTTTTTACAATCTCTGAAAATAGTAATTTCCCCGGGATTTCACAGACATACTATTGATGTCACAAAATCGCAAGTACATAAAATTAACCTACCTATTCCGAGCCCTAATCATTACATTTATACAGTAAACGCTGCTTTCATTCATACATTTCATTTATACAGTAAATTGCTTACAATTTTGTGATCTTCAGCATATGTTAAAATAGATTAAATTGAAGTAACTGTTTGTAATTTAACGGCCATCTTATTTTTTTGTGTGTTACTTAATATACTTCGCTGCTTTGCATGAATACTCGCACAAACCAAAATCACAAATTATACAGGGGAGCTATTTGAAAATTAAACAAAATATTTTCTGTCATAACTTTTCATGTATTGGATCAATAAAAGAATAGAATCTAAGGGCATTAATCAAGGGCATTAAAATCTATAAGGATATATATAGAATAAGGACTATTTTGCATTTGGCTTGTAACACTTTTTTTTTTAACCTTAATTTTACGAGATAATATCCCAGTATTCAGAATGGATTTTATGTATCCGTAGCGCCATCTTTGGTAAACTGTAACTATTTCTCCGCTGTCTGCCAACTGCATTTTTGATTTGTTTTCACTAACGAAGCGAGAGGTGGCGTTCATGTCATTTGTTAAATAAGGTTTGACCAAAAAGATCTTCAGGTCTATGGTAGATATTTAATCTGTGTTCTGGTTTGTCTGAAATCTCTGCTGATCTGTCCCGCTATTGAAGTGGTGAGAAATTGAATTCTTTTTTTACTGTATTTCTTCGGTTTATTTGTTTGTGAGAATATTTGCTTAGGATGTTAATCTTTTTTCTAGGGTCCAAGGTTTTGTCCAAGGACTTGTCCAGATATCCGTCTAAGGATTTGTACATCGGTTTACTTGCTGGGCCTACAGTGTGGCAGTCTCGAGAGCCGCCTGTTCCGCGGTAGCACATCTCCTGCCAAAGAGGTTTTTCTTGGGCTCTGTGTGGGAGAACTAGCTCGCAGAGGCCTACGGCCTGAGGGAAGACCATCCGCACGTACCACGCTCTTCCTGGACTTGCCATAGGATCACGTATGGTTTTTGTAATCTAATAATCATATCTCTGGTTAATATCCTATTTTTGTTCACCGGTACGTGTACTCCGAGGACATACAATGAGGGACCCCAGGGACCACAGCGGGGTCGCCGTGTTGAATCGACTGACGCCTGCACGTCCCGGTCGAGCCCCCTTAAATCCAGGGAGGCTTAAGTGATAAACTTTTTATCGTCAACCCTCTAAATTAGCTATAAGAATATAGGCTATAAGAATCTAAATTAGCTATAAGAATATATTTAAGATACTTGTTACTGTATTGTTTTATTGATATATATATTATAGATGTGTGTGTGAACCTTAATTGTCTTTTCCTTGAAGAGTAACCTGACCGCCCATCTGCACACTTGCACACCCACATCTTTTCTTATCTCTTAGTTTTGCTTCGAATTTAGATTCTACTTTTGAACGGCGCGCTGAGCATCTCTTGTTCTACTGACTGTGACGTCGGTGAGTAATTCCCCCTGGTAGGGCTAGGGCCTACTACTAACCCCCCTTTACCGGGGCTAGGGGTTACAGGCTGTGTTATAAACCAGTGTTTTCAAAATTTTGTTTTATGCGGGTATTCATGCAAAGCAGCGACTTGTAGTTCTATTTGACTATGTATGTATGTTTGTATATTACATCTAAGCGCGTTACTACCGATAATGACCCTGATGACAAATCTTTACGTAGTATAAGATGAAATCGCTGTCTACTATAAATATAGTTGTTGTTGCTAGTTTTAAACTACTAAATTAAGCGGATTTTTATACAATTTTCATCAATGAACATACGTAACCAACCCGCACTCGGCCATCGTGAGGACGTATGGCCTTAACCCTCTCCTGAGGGAGACCCTAGCCCAGCAGTGGGACGTTATGGTTTGTTGATACTGATACAACTTGCTCTGAAAAAATGTATATTATTCTATGTATAAAACATTGCTCTACGTTTATTTAATTGAGTTGTGATATCCGCCTACCCGCAAATATCTTAATAATGACAGCATTATTGCTGTCGTATTTCTTTGGAGAGTGTGAGATCAGAGGCCCGGAGAATGATGCAGAAACAACGGACCAGACCACCATGGTATGGGTCACCATGCTGCATACTCTACCCTCACAACAAAGATGGTGACCCCTACTCCTGGATTCTACTCATTCTTATCATCAGGCAGAATTGAGTCACTTTGGTAGGCTTTAAGAAAAAATCTTTTACTTTATTTTATCCAGTAACTTATTATCAATCTGTGTCAGTACGTCATTTCATCCAAGAAACCATTATGTTAATCTAAAAAAATCACATTAATTAATTTAAGTGGCAAGACTGTTGATTTTTCTTCGTCGTTCGAGGTCGCCATGTCAGTTCAGCTGAATATGAAATGTAAAACACACTTTGTCAAGTAACAACGTGGTATAGGAGAAGACGAGTTCCTTGGTCTAAGGTACTAGAGGAAGCGGAGCGGTTAGAAAACGCTTACTCAAGGTATTGCAAAATTAGTAATTTCTGTAATCAGTAATATTTTGCTTAGTTTCTTTAACGCAACGTGTTGGTTTTGATTTTCCATTTTCAAGCCTGTTTGTTAAAATACGAAATTCATTTATAATAATTGTTAAATTTTTAATAAAACACTTAAATAATGCCTACGAAAGTGACTCTACCCAGCCTGATGAAAAACATGAGCAGATTCCAAGAGAGGGGGCTGCCATATTTACTGAGAATTCAGACAATGAAGTATGGCGGCCCACACTATGGTGGCTTACTGAGATGATTCGTTTAATATTACAAAAGTGATTAGTATTTGAATTTAATCGTAACGAATTTTATTTAATATTTTTAAATCAATCAGTAAAAAAATGCGTAATAGGTCCATTTAACAAGTATTTTTGTACGCATGAAGTGCAAGATAGAAGAAAAACTTTAATTCCGCTATCTTCTCCCCACTTGCACCCCACCCAGAGTCAAGTGACAGACTAAACACACGGGAGTAAGAGAGAATTGTATTTTTTTCATCAAATTTGCGCTTAGAATATAAAATGAAGCGGGATGATCGCCCGGAGCGCTGTCTCGGAGTATATTCAGGGCCTTATTACTTAAAAATACCCTACACAGTTAACCGCTGTGAAGTGCGTCGAAAGTGCTTTTATTTTATCGACTAACATGTACTTGTTATACTAGATTATGTCATGTTAGAGTAGATGGGTCACCTGGGATAGTAAATGACTACAGTTGGACATACTTTGGCTACCTTGTTGGTCTGGTTAGCGAATGTGACTGCTGATCAGGATTTCTCGGGTTCGAGACTTGGATCGGACCAAATTAATATTTAATACTGAGTTTGGGTTTTTTCTATATATAATATGTATGTTTTTACTAAAATAAAGGTATTTTTGTATAAAGAAGTAATATTTGTGTCTACTGAATCGATATTGAAAATAATTTCACCAATATAAAGCCGCATTATTTGTGAGTCTATGAAAAAAAGAGTACCCGTGATGTTTAGCATGGCAGGCATACACGGGGATGGAGCCGAGGACCAAATCTAATATCTACAATTAAATTGAAATGTCTGTTTCTTATATCAAATAAACGCTACCATCCCACGTGTTTCCTTCCCATTATGATCCCCTTTATTTGACTGCAGAGGGGTGTGAAAAAGCATCTCACTAAGCCGCCATAATTTAGGTCGGCATCGCGATACTTCCTGAATCGCGGGCAGTCTGGTGGCCCCCAATCCTTAATTCAGTTCATGCTTACCATCAGGCAGAGTAGAGTCACATGGGTTGGCACCAAATAAAAAATAAACAAACCCTTTTTAACTATCTATCGACATTGCTTAGCTGTTTAATTTGTTAACATTTTACCCGACTACGGTCAATCTCTTTCTACAATCAGTAATGGACTGCACTGTTGGCCTAGTGGTTTAAACGATCGCCACAACGCTTTCTACTGTTGTAAATCTGGATGTACTTTGTACAGTTCATGCAAGAATTATGCACCTGTCCTCGTTACATGTTAGTGTATAAGTCTAAGTAAGCTACTAAAATTATTTTATAAAGTCCCCCGCGACACAGGGATATATTCCTAATGCGGGACTGGTCTAAAAAAAAAACGGGTCTATTATATTTTATAGTATTCTTCTGATAACTGGACTTAATGTTAAAATGTCGTCATTGTTATGCATTACGTTTGTAGAATGTCAAGAGCATGCAGTATAAATTACAACACAACGTCGAACAATGTCATAAACCTATTATACTTCAATTTTATCGACTTTAAAGTTTAAACCATCCAATCTCCAAGGTTCAAATCCCGGTTTAGCGCACTCTGCACTTAACTCAATATAAACAACCCGGTTTATTTATATAAGTATAAACAATTTTATTTGAACGCGTCCGTTTCGTGTTAACTAGCCGGTGGTATTCCTTGAATTGTGGGTAGTTGTTAAAACATTTCTATTAAAGGCTGACATTCCTACATCTTTCAGATTTAATTATGTACTAATTTGCTATTTTACTCTCTTTAAATCATACATAAATAATAAAATAATGCTTTATTTTATATTTAAGCTTATAAAAGTGACTCTATTCTGCTTGATGGAAAGCATGAGTAGAAATTCAGGAGGAAGGACCACTATCCTCATTGCGAGGGAAGGCAATGCACCATGGTGACCCATAAAATATACCATGGCTACCTGGTCGGATAATTCTGCAGTCAGATAATGATTGAGCCTCCGGTCTCAGACTTTATTATTAGGATGGTCTTCTGCGTGAGGGTAGTACTGCCCCGGTCTAGCCGGCACATTCGTGCTGGAATCAGGCTGGCTGGTTTTTCTTCATGGAAATGATGTTTTGGAAAGATAGGCAGTAAAAATTTCTGCCTCGTTGGTCTAGTGGTTAGCGTATGCGACTGCTAATCAAGAGGTCTCGGGTTCAAATCCCGGGTCGGGCCAAAAAGTGTTTTTGGGATTTTCTTAGGAAATTCCTAATAGACTGTCCGGAGTTTGGAAGTTTGGCGCTAATTCACGCCCGTATCTTGGAGAGCACGTAAAGCCGTCGGTCCCGGTTGTCATGAACATATATGGCAATCATTATTGGGAAGTCAGTGCCCTCAAATATACTGACAACTAGTTCAATCTTCGAATTTCAGTTCTCCCTTAGGGTTGCGGAGGTCCGATACCAGTCGCTCCGTGGAAAAACTAAAATTCAGGTAAAACCAGTTGAACTAGTAGCCGACTCCAAATAAACTTGGGAATAAGGCTAGGAAGATGAGACAGTAAAGATTTTATCACAAACAAATGCACATTTCAAAGTTTGAACATGTATCTCTGTCAAAGGGGTCCGTAGACAGAAAAAGCTTGTTATAACTTGTTTCTTAAAATCCTTGTTTCCTTATATTTCGTCTTCTTGATTTTACGTGCCGTAAACTCAAAAACTTGTTGGAATACAAAGTATCCTGCGCTTTTGTCTATGCTGCGAGGAAGAGCTAGACAAAGAAACTCTAGGACAATGATTTTAACATCTAGTAAGACTATTTCAAAAGTAGTTACTAGTTCTTAAGAATAAATTTTTGTTCTTTCAAAAATAATGAAGTTAGTAACGATATCCTCGGTGGCGCATCTGTAGCGTATGGGTTCGTTCCCGTTTCGGTCCGAATTTTTGTATGATCTAATAATTTTGTTTCAGAGTTTGGGTATTTTTCTATGTATAATATGTATGTATATAGTATATAGTATGTACCAAAAAAAGTTAATGTTTTTGTATTCTCTCAGTTAATCTAGCTATCGTAGTACAAGCAATGCTTAGTTTGAAGCTAGATTTTGGTGTGTGTAAAAAAATATATTTTTAATTTGATGTTGTTTCGTAGGGTTATTGTGGTAACTGTCCGTGTGGTGACGGATTAAGAATACAGTGTGTCACCACCCCTATTCATCCCGCGGGTGTCGTAAAAGGCGACTAAGGGATAAACTAAGCAAGACAACATCAATGCAAAGAGAAGGAAAACTTGCAACCAACCCGTCTGGCCAGCGTGGTATAGTAGGCCAAAACCTCCTTTCTAAAGAGAGGCCTATGTCCAGCAGTGGACTGTTAAAGACTGTTGATGATGATGATGATGATGATTATGGTAGCTGATTAATAAGAATCCCTACGAGTATGTCTGATACTAAGTTTAATAATAGTTTCTTCAAGATTTCAACTACATAAACGGATTACTCAGGTTAAACCAGTTGAACTAGTAGCCGATCACAAATAATCGGGGAATAAAAAAGGCCAGGAAGAAGAAGACGATGAGGCCTATTTGCATGATTATACTAAACATCTTAAATAGACTGCTCTAATCATTTAATTCGTTGATTGATACTGTCACAAAGATAGAACCCCTGGTCACACACTTTGATACAAAACGATTGAAAAGAGGAAGTGAGGACTTGACCTCTCAAGTACACGGAGGGGTCTTAATGCCAGCAGAACAACTTACTAATAAATTTATTGAGCACTCTACCTACGTCTTTAGAAATTTCCCACGTGTCAATAAGCTCGTATTTCTCCTTGATTGATAGACCTGTAGGTGCAGTGGTTCGCGTGTCTGACTGCTTTAGAATAGTTCGATTCCTAGCAACGACAAATAATGTGTTACGAAGTTAAAATACAATGGTATCTAGCTATTGCCAGCCATTACAGCACAAATAAAAAAAAAACTTGAACTATATACAGCTGTGGACAGTGATAAGCTGATGATGATGATGAGGAATGTAATTCATCTATAACTATTTGTAGTCTGCCCCTATTTGCTCTGGAATATTGTGGTTCAGTTGATAAAAATGAAAAACAAAACCGACACGAAAAAAATTTGAAGTGAATTAATTCTATATTTGTGAACGGATGTCTTTTTATAGTCCAGTCAATTAAAGCTTAACTTTGGAATTTTGGTTGAACACCTGCAACTAACGCCAAAATTTCCGTGAGTCTTCGTAGATTAATATACTAAAATTGCAGGGTGCTGCAATACCGGCAAAGGGTGCAAATACATTGCAAAAGGGTGCAAAAACAACTTTTTCGTCTATATCTCGCGATTGGCTGGAAAAATAAAAAAAGATTCTACTACAAAATTGTTGGAAATTAAATCCCCTACAAAAAGTTGCAAACGTATTTTCGCGTATCTCTCATAGTTTTTGCACAAAATGCTTTTAAATGTGCAAAATTGTAAAAATATTGTTATTTCTTTTTTTAGGGTTCCGAAGTTTATGACTTCGAACCCTTATAGATTCGTCATGTCCGTCTGTCCGACCGTCCGTCCGTCCGTCCGTCCGTCCTCGACTTACCGTCCAAACGGTAAGTGCTAGAAAGATGAAACTTTGCATGAATATGTATTGTTATTACGCCGACAAAGTGCTACAATAAAATTATGAAAAATATTTTTATTTGGGGTACCTCCCCTACACGTAAAGTGGGGATGTTTTTTTTTTCTCGCGGCTACCCCATCATGTAAGGTATCAGTAGATAGGTCTTTTAAAAACAATGAAGGGTTTCTGAGACGATTTTTTGATTTAGGTATCCGTTTGCGAGGAATCCCACTTTAAAGGCCACTTTTTGTAAAAACAGGGCGTCCCCCTCCCTCTAAAAGCTAAACGGTTGGCTCAAAAAATCTGGAAATATTCGTGTTGGTGGTCCATATAATGAACTTTAAAGGAAAACTATAACGGATTAGATGACTTTGTTAGTTCAGGAGTTATAGAGGCTCAACTTTTACAATGCGCTTACTTGGAAAACGGCATACAAAATTAACGCATTAATACGTAAACATAACAATTATCCATTGGATACGATTTCTAATCCACGTACCATTATGGGTGACTGAGGAACCCTTTCCTGTGCGTGGCCTGACACGCACTTGGTCGATTAATTTTCATTTTGAAAGCGATCCTACATGTTTCCTTGAGATTTAATTAATATTTTTCGGACATTTTTGTTTAATTATTTATACCTTTTTTCATATACCTAATAATCTTGACAAAAACTTCATTTCAATTTTAGTCATTGATATTTTTATTTTATATTTTTTTATTCCATCGGATTCAGCTCAAATTTTCAAATTTGGGACGATGGTCATCTAATGAACGGGAGGCATGTAATATGCCTGATAGAAATGTTATATACGATGGTGATACAAGAGGTAAAATGCCTAAACATAGTTTACTAGGATCTGCATAGGTGATGTTTTTTAATCCAGAAGGCAATCTCTCATCTTACATCTCATCGGTGATATCTGTTGTAGATGCTAATTGCGCTGCAGATTTTTTTACATTTGATTGGAGTTCTTTTATATCAAATACTACACATACACTGCTATGCCTCCTAAACAATGAAAAGTCTCCTGACCACCTGAGGTTCTTATACAAGGTGGGCCAAAAGAAGTCATCCGATGTTGTTTGGCTCTCAAGTTTTTTCTAAATAAAAAACTTCGATTTTGTTTTTTGATTTTGTTTATTTGAACCTTTACAATTTTAATAGTGAAGTCGAGAAGATGATATCGGCCAAATGGGCGCAGCCACAATCGATTGCTATACGGGCTCGTTTTATGGCATTTTTCATCACTTCAGCGAGAACTTCGGGTGACAGATTCTCGCACTCATGTCGAATGTTATCCTTGAGGGCTTTCAGGGTCTCGGGCTTGTTCACGTAAACACGGGACTTCAAAAAACCCCACAAGAAAGTCTGGTACGGTTAAATCGGGCGATCTTGCGGGCCAGTGCAAATCGCCAAAACTAGAGATGAGGCGACCCGGGAACGCCGCCTACAGAATATCGGTTGTGTCTCTTGCAGTGTGTGCCGTCGCTCCGTCTTGTTGGAACCACATGTTCTACAGTCTTATTCGTTCAATTGTGGCAGAAAAAACTCGGTTACCATGGCCATATAGGGCGCACCGTTCACTGTTATCGTTTGACCAGCGGCGTCCTCGAAAAAAAAGGACCGATGACTGTTCCAGCTTGAACAGCGCACCATGCAGTCACTTTTCGCGGGTGTAAAGTATTTTTTTTCTTTGATAGTAATTCAAGTTTACAAAACAATATACGCTGTCTTTTTACCAACATACATTCTAACAATATTGTTGCCAAACAATTTAATCACCATATTAACCGAAAGACAATGACAACTAAACAGAGAACATAATAATAAAAAACAAAATAAAAAAAAGAATCTAGAATGACAGTGTTGTCAAGGCAACGGATAACGGCCGGTGGCAGCAACACGCAAAGCCCGCGATGAAAGCTATACAATAGCTTAAAACGGTAGGGTCTCAATGTGTTAAGAAGTGGTCACCTATCCATAAACTGACCTGGCTTGAATTGATTTACTTTCATCATCATCATCATCAACAACCCATAACGTCCCACTATTGGGCTCAGGTCTCTTCCCAGGAGAGCGTTAAGGCCATATGTCCCTACGCTGACCGAGTGTACGTTGGGGACTGGCATGTTTTGAAATCGCCCGAAGGCCTCCAACTAAGCTTCACGACTGCTATCTTATGATAACAACCGGGACCGACTATTTAACGTGACCTCCGAATCACGGAAACGCTCATAACATATCATGCCATAAACGGTCACCCATCTAGGTACTGACGCGCCGTCGTTGCTTACCCTCGATGATTGTTTCCAATCACCAAGGCTTATCACTCGGCTATGTTCGCTTGGCTATATGTAAATCTAATCTGCTACCAATTTGCTTCAGACCCCTATGGAAAATTACTTATTCCTCTTGAAGGCCTCCCAAGTCTTGAAACTAACAACGTATCAGAATATTTAAATCTTTACCTCAAGAAGATACGGGAGGCTCGCTTAGTCCATATCATATCACTTACTGTTCATCAAAACATTGTTTGCATACGCAAGTTGATACTGGGTTTCCAGTTCTGGAATAACTTCTTTGAAAACATACGGGGGAATATTCGGAGCGATTCGTTGCAGTTTAGGATGAATCGTGTTTTTAATTTATTACACAGAGAAATGAAAAAAAAAAAACAGTGATAATTATTTTTTCTTTTTTTTAATGTGTGATGGGTGTGTTGTTGTGATGACAGCAGTATTAATTATCTCCTTAAGATACCTTAAGTTGTAACTGTTAATTTGAAACATTTTCACTCTGATTTTACCTCTTCACTTATTGAGTCTTATTGTGTCGTTATTGTACTTTTACGTGTTTATTGTCACTGTTTTACTTATGCTTTTTTGAAATTCAAACGCTGCTGCGCACACGAATGGGTTGCCATTTAAGGGAAATCTTAAAATCAGAACTACGCGGTCACCGTGCAGCATTCAGCTGAGATTGCAAACCTTTTTGGTCCACAGTTTCGATTCAGGTCCCAGTATTGGACACACAAGATATTTATTTAAATTGTTTTACTGTATGTGTGAACCATGAATAAATATATTTTTTCTTTCTTTCTTCTTAATTTGTCTATTGTAGATATGTACTAGTTGCAACCGGGATGTTACCAGTTTTTTCAACAACAACATCTCGTCACACTTCAGGACGAAGTTAGTCTAAAATACAAGTAGTCTAAGTTACTCAAAATCGATCGAGGTAAGCCAAAACAGACACAAAAAAAAATAAGTTGATTTTGTAATGTACCGTACATATTTTGATTTGCTTTTAATCAAAAGCTGTTTTACCAGCAATCTTGTAGTAGCATATGCTACTAGTTTAGAATCAATATGCAATCTGGGAGATTTAAGAAGTAATTATACTTATAAACGTCAAACCGAACCGCCGTAACTATCCTCCCGTATGTTTCCAACATAAAATTTTAGTGACTTAGGGCTTCCCTGTCGAGTTAATTCGATTAGCATCAGGTCAATGCCTCCGCCTCTGTTTACTAGTGCCACAGATTATGCGCAATGATATCCACTTAAAAAAGTAGGGCGGGTTTTTAACTGGAATTGTTTTTATCTTATTAGCTTAAAAATATTCTTAACGGTAATTTTTTCCACCATAAACAGTGCTGTTGTTTTTTTTTTCTTCATATATTTATGCTGACCAAAGTGACTCCTAGTTTGCTTAATGCAAAGCGTAAGCAAAATCCAGAAGTAGGTCACCATCATATTTATGAGTACTAAGAATGCAGCATGGTGACTAGGGATGCAAGGTGTTTATAAAATATCGATATATCGTTATTTTATCTAAAATATATCGTCCCCCTCCCTCTCTACCTCCTAATCATTTTTGTGTGTGATTAGACAAATCGATTTTGGTCTATTTATTATAATGTGCACGTGAACTCAAATGTAATAAGTGTGTACCGATACAACTGAAACATTAGCAAAAGCTTACACACATAAATTATAAACAGTAAGAACGAATAGTGGGGTCAGCTTCGTGGATGGCACTTTCTATAGCTTAGAACACTTCTTAATAATATTTTTAAGAAGTTTGTTTTATTAATCGGATTCAAAAGTTAGAATGAGTTTGTTTTCTTTATCAAAAGTAGCTCTATCTGTGATACATGTACAAAAAATCGATATATTAAGTTTTTCGATATTGATATATCGATATCAGCGTATCGTCGATATTGATATATATCGATATCAGCGTATCGTCAATATCGATATTTTTTGGTGTCGATATATCGATATTTATCGGTTTTTCGATATATCGTTGCAACCCTAATGGTGACCAACACTATAGCGGCTTAGTGAGATGCTTCTGCATCATTGGGGCTCCAGTCTTACACACTTAAGTTGGTATCACGTGAGTCTAGTACTGCCCATGCCAAGTCGGCCCATTCGTGCTGAAATCAGCGTGTCTCTACTAACCTATAAAGGCTTGCATAATTTGCCCTTTTATGACACCCAATGCAATTTGATGAATGAGGGTCGTGAGCGGTAACACTCTTATTCAAGACAGAGAACGAATTATTAAAAACCCCAAATGATCCTTAATAGACCAAGAACGGAAAGCATGAAATTGATGAATGGAAGTACTAGAGGCATAATAGCGAGAACTAGTATGGCAATAGAGAATAGGAATGGAATAAATGACTGCCTTGTTGGTCTAGTGGTTAGCGTATGCGGCTGCTGATCTAGAGGTCTCGGGTTCGAAACTCGGGTCAGACCAAATATTTGTGTGATTCACAAATATTTGTTTCGGAGTCTGGGTGTTTTTCTATGTATATTAAGTATGTATTTACAAAAAAAAAATATGTTTATGTATTTATATCAGTTGTTTAGTACCCATAACACAAGCTCTGCTTACTTTGGGACTAGATGATGTTGTGTGTAAGATGTCCAAAAAAAAAAGCCCCTAAGGGCAGGACAGTAAAAATAGCAAAAGACAAGAGATAGAAGTAGCTTGCATAGACCCTGGCTACATTCAATCGCTAATGAAAAAAAACACTTTCTCAATCGTCACCACTCGGCCAATATAATAGGCTTATTCCTGAGATTAGCGCGCTCAACAAAACAAACTTCATCAATGTCCCGCTGTTGGGTTTGGGTCTCCTCTCAAAAGAGTGCTAAGGTCGTACATCCCACGCTGGTCAAGTGCGGTTTGAGAACTGATAAGACAACGTTGTGGCTACGTAATTTCCCGTTGCATGTTTCTAAACCGCCCGAATGCCTTCAACACTAAGTTCCACGACTGTTCATAACAACCGAGACCGAACATTCACCCATACAAGTACTGATTGCGCCGAATTGAAGTTTTCTGTAATTTTGAGGATAAGCAACGATCATCATCATCATCTTCAACAGTCCACTGCTGGACATAGGCTTCTCCTTAGAAAGGAGGTTTTGGCCTACTATACCACGCTGGCCAGACGGGTTGGTATAGGGTTTGATTCAAGTTTTCCTTCTTTTGGCAGTGATGTTGTTAGCTGCTTATTTTGTTCCTTTAGTCGCCTCTTACGACACCCATGGAATGAATAGGGGTGGTGACACTTTGTATTCTTAATCCGTCACAACGATGCTTACCCTCAAAATTACAGAAAACTCTTCAGCTTTGTTATAGTAGTAGATGTGCATACCTGCTAAACGTTAGTTTATTTAGCGGATCATTCATCTCACAATGAGTAGGATGTGAACTAACTTGCTGACTCACCTCTTCAATGCTTTCCGTTACTCCCATAGAGTGTTTATTAAATACAGACAGTCCACACCATTCATATTTGTACTAAACTCGCATGTTTGTGCTTCATCTTCAACTATTGTAATTTTTCCAAATTGTAATATAACTGAATAGTTATTTATATATACGTATGTGTATTCACATTGACGTGTATTTGTATTTATACTATTTATATATGTCGTATATATGTATTTGTTTAGGTATGTGTATGAAACATATTTATTGGCAATTTCAAATTGTACAAAACTTATCGCACCATCAACTACCGATGCCTCTCCGAATCATTTTATTCCATCCTAAGGCTGCCTGGAACAGATTGCTTTTAGTAATAAGGCCGCCCTTTGTACATTAATTTTAAATTGTTATCTTTTCTATTGTAAAACTGTGATAAGATGTACAAATAAAGAGTTTTCTATCTATATATCTACCTGTAGTAGTCCTCCGCTGGACATAAGCTTTTCTTTAGAAAGAAGATTGTATTTACGTATTGCTAGGTAACCAACCTAAAATGACAGCATTAGTGCGGTTTTTCGTTGGTGAGTGTGGGACCGGAGGCCCAATCATTCTACATCGTTCTCCCTTCCTCCGGAGGTCGGGAGAAGATGCAGTAATCTCACTAAACTGCCATGCAGCATTGTATGCACTCGCAATTAGGAAAGTGGCCTTTACTCTTGGACTACTACTAAAGCCTACCAAAATGGTAGGCTTTAGTAGTTGGCGGGTAGAAAAAAATCATTTCAGACAGAATTCAAATTCGAGATCCAGGTTTGTTTATTTTTTATTCACATAGGTATCTATTCTACCTATCTGTCAGTCTGTATTGTTAACATTCTCTGACAATTAAGTACAACAATACGAAGTACAAATGCAAGTGTTAATTAATGTTATCCGCTGTTTCCGTTACTTATTAGCACTTTACATTAAAGGTCGCTGTTGTTTTCAGCCAATGCTAATGTGGGATTATACGTTTAGGTTCGTGTAATTTTTTTTTAAGTAATTTAACCTCATAAACTAGCCACGGTTGTAGGTGTTACTGTGAGTTGTGTATGAAGAAACGTGGTTGAATGCCATTATACCTAGACTAGAAGTGGTTGATGGTTGATGTGAATGTAGCAGATTTACGCGGCGGCCAGTTTCAACTGGGGGCAGCCGATTAAGAGGATTCATAAATGTGTGAGCAAGCACTTGTGCCGTCTCTATTCGTTCACTCTGCCTGAGTGATTCCTTCACTCTTCACTCGCAGTGGGGGCGTATGCTACTGCTGTGCTTGAGGTATCGAGTTCGATTCCCGGGTCGGACCAAATGTTTGTGTGATCCGCAAATATTAGTACCCATAATAGAAGCTCTGCTTAGTTTGTTTACTCTCACAAACCAATGGTATGGTTACCCGACACGATCAGAGAGAGCAGGCGTAGGGGTGATAGCATTACGTGCTCTCCGAGGCACAAATGATGAGACCCAACTTCCATACTCCGAGCTATTAATAAGCATTTCTGCTAAGACTTCTTCGGCAGTTGCATACGCTAACCGCTGGAACAACAAGACAGCGGATAGTGACTAATATCCCTATGAAAAAATTTACTAGTAGACAATAGTTTCGGGCGATAGGTGCTATCAAAGACAAAAAACTAGTTCAGATGTGAATTTGTTGCTACTACTATTAGGAATTATGGTACACTTTTAACTATGATCTATAATGGCCTTCCGACAAGGAATACACCTTACATGCTAGTTTTAGAAATATCAAACTGTTTTAATGCTTGTGCTGCCTCAATTATGGGAGATCACAACATGGGCATTACAAAAATCAAAATGGTTACAATTGTTCACAAATACCTTATGTAGAAAAGTTAAAAATCGAACGAAATTAATGAAATAATAAAATATACTTAACATTATGGTAAGCAAAAATTAGTATATTTGTGGCAGTTACATATTTAACACACACATTAAAAATTTTATGTAATACACATACATATTTATATTTAAACAGAAGGTAGGTACGTTAACAATTAACAATAACTATGCAGAAATCGTTCAAGTGCGTGTCAGGCCACGCATAGAATATAGTGCCGTAGTCATATAATATACTATGGCAAGTGGAATTTAACTCGTGTCCAATAGATAATTTTTATGTTCACTTATTATAATCAATATTATTTTTACGGAAATTAACGCGATCACTTATTAAATGTATTACTTACATAACTCTGATTTGCCTGACGTTTCGACCAGGTTGCACTGGCCGTGGTCACAGGCTGACTGGCTCATCGGCGCACGCCCTCCGTCGTCGAATCTGTGAAGTAGAAGGTTCTTCATCTACCCGCACATTTTCGATATTATTGAAGTTTTTGTGTCGCCATGTATACCATGCCATACCACACTACTTACTTATTATTTCGTTACTTTCGTACGAAGTTTTCTAAGTAAGGGTATTTCATAAGTTAGGGCCTCACTCCTGAACTAATAAAGCTATCTATGCTGTTATAGTTTTCCTTTAAAGTTAATCACATTAACTACCATTTAGATTTTTCGAGCCAGCCGTTTATCTTTTAAGCGCTCATAGAGTGGCCTTAGGTGATTGGAAACAATCACCAAGGGTAAGCAACGACGGCGCGGTCGGACCTAGATGGGTGACCGTTTGTGGCATTATATGTAATGAGCGTTTCCGTGGTTCGGAGGTCACGTTAAGCAGTCGGTTCCGGTTGTTATCATAAGATATCAGTCGTGAAGCTTGTTGCATGCCTTCGAGCGGCTTAAAAACATCCAACAGCAAGATTACGTAGCCACAACGTGTCTTGCCAGTCCCCAACCCGCACTCGGCCAGCGTGGACGTGTGGCCTTAACCCTCTCTTGAGAGGAGACCGAGCTCAGCAGTGGGACGTTATGGGTTGTTGATGGTATCATCCTCCTAGCCATTAACCCCAAGTTTATTTGGGGTCGGCTACTAGTTCAACCGGTTTTACCTGAATTTCAGTTTTTCCACGGAGCGACTGGCATCGGACCTCCGCTACCCTAAGGGAGAATTGAAATTCGAAGAGTGAACTAATTGTCAGTATATTTGAGGGCACTGACTTCCGAATAACGATTGCCATAGATGTTCATGACAACCGGGACCGACGGCTTTACGTGCTCTCCGAAGCGCGGGCGTGAATCACCGCCAAACTTCCAAACTTGATGATGTTTATCTTTTAGGGGGGGGGAGCGGTAACCTAAAAAAGGTAATGAGTGTTGATATTGTAAACTACGCTTGACCACTTTGTGTAGGACCATTGTAAATAGTCTTGATAGTATGCATGCTGAGTTGGTAAATATTTAAAGTTTGCCTCAGAGTAATGGGACCGTGGTGTCCGTGGTAGTTAGTAATTTGAAAGTTATGTTACCATGAGTCATAGCAAATGAAGAGCATATTTATTTAAAACAGGTATATTCAAAGGATGATTATAGAAAGAGAGATATACTGCCTTGTTGGTCTAGTGGTCAGCGTATGCGGCTGCTGATCAAGAGGTCTCGGGTTCGATTCCCGGGCCGGACCAAATGTTTATGTGATCCGCAAATATTTGTTTCGGAGTTTGGGTGTTATTCTATGTATAATATGTATGTATGTTTATGTATTTATATCAGTTGTCTAGTACCCATAATACAAGATCTGCCTAGTTTGGGACTAGATGGCGTTGTGTGTAAGATGTCCGAAATATTTATTTATTTACTCAGGCAATGCAGTATAGTGAACACACTGTGGTGGCTTAGTGAGATGTTAGTTCATCTTAAGGTTCCCGTTCTCGCACTCACCAACTAAATTCAACGGTACGAATGAAGGCATTTTTAACCGACTTCAAAAAAAGGAGGAGGTTATCAATTCGTCGGAATCTTTTTTTTTTATTTTTTTTATGTATGTTCAGCGATAATTTCGTCGTTTATGAACCGATTTCAAAAATTCTTTTTGCATTGCAATGGGCGTAGCTTACAGGTGGTCCCATCGTCACCATATCGGGATCTGATGATGGGATCCCAAGGAAATCGAGGGAACTCCTCAAATATCATAGGCACAATTGTCGCAATTTGGGTACTCGGAATAGTTTTCGTTGAAGTCATGTGTCAAATGTCAGTTATCGCGGTAAAAAGTATCCTATGTCCTTTCTCACTGTTCCATCTATCTCTATAACAAAATTCATTAAAATCGGTTCAGTGGTTCAATCGTGAAACATAACAGACAGACAGAGTTACTTTCGCATTTATAATATTAGTAGGGATTTTAAAACTTACCGCACGTGTTGTACAAAGGTATTCTTAACGGTCTCCCAGTCAACCTTCGGGCGATGCAGAAATAGGATGCGGTAGCACGATGCAGAAGCCGCTGTTGCGATCCTGGTGTTCCTCCGAACTGCCGAGGTAGGCCGCCGCGGGGTTTAGTGGGTAGACCGGTTGCCTGGGAGTCCCACACACACCCTTCCTTGTCCCCCACAAGAAGGGTATGGTGCGAAAAGCATTCCCCGCGTAAAAAAAAAAAAGGTGCAAGGACAAAATATTGAGCGCAACAAAGTTCAATAGTAAGGAAATTACGAAATAAACCTAATTCAGATCAAAAAGTATATACTAGTGTAGTGTATATATACTGTTTAGATTACTGTTCTATAGAAGGGTAGTACCGTCCGGTCGTCAAAGGTATTAATGCTAAAATCAGTGTGACTATTACCTCTTATTTAACAAGAGTAGATTGGTTAAATGAGAGTGAATTCCAACACTCTCAAGGTCTGCAATACAATGAGTCACTGACTACGTCAGCGCCGTCGACCTCCAAAAAATAAAATTTAAGTGTCTGTGTCCATTTTGGTTCATCATCATCATCATCAGCCTATCTCAGTCCACTGCTGGACATAGGCCTTTCCCATTGCACACCACTTTGATCGATTTTGGGCTTCTCGCATCCAGCTCCTGCCAGCCATCTTACGCAGGTTAAATGCATATAAAGTAATTAATAATTGCTTTTTTTCGATATAAGTACCGTCACTTGAATACGGTACTTACATCGGAAAAAGCAATTTTAAATAAAACTACTGGTTTGTGCCTACTAATCTCTCGAACGGCTGAACCTATTTCGTTGGGAATTTTACTGATAGATGGCTGCACTTAGGTTGAGGAGGTGTGTTGAAAAATCGAAGTTCAACTTAATTTCGGTTTTGAAAAAGGAAATGGAAAGAGAATTAGGAATGCATATTATGTTTATTTCAAAATATATTCTTGAAAACATATTCCATAACATCTTAACAAGATCGCCCCCTGTCTGCGCTCTCTTTTCCCCTATACGTATAAAGTATTTTAGGGCTCATTTTACGAGTTAAGACGTTAAGACTTATAATAAAAGTCATTGTGTTCGCAAACATCCCGTAAAACCGACTATGAAAATATTAAATGTTCGCACAAAAGAAACTCGAGCTTTATGGACGGTCATTGGATAGTTAATGTGAAAGATATATACGTACATACTTAAATACATATGTGAGTCATAGTATATATAATCTAAAAGGTAGTAGAGCCAGTCGAGTCGAGGTTTCCACTCCAGCACGTGTCGACTCCAGCGACCATCAGTCCGCCTAGAGACATGACATATTAAACAAGGAAAACCTGAACTCCGAAACAAATATTTTATATTTTTATATTTATATAGGTATATATTAAATATATTTTTTTTGGACAACTTACACACAACATCATCTAGTCCCAAAGTAAGCAGAGCTTGTGTTATGGGTACTAAACAACTGATATAAATACATAAACATACTTTTTTTTGTAAATACATACATATTATACATAGAAAAACACCCAGACTCCGAAACAAATATTTGTGGATCACACAAATATTTGGTCTGACCCGGGAATCGAACCCGAGACCTCTTGATCAGCAGCCGCATACGCTAACCACTAGACCAACAAGGCAGTCTAAAATATCTTCAGTAACATTAAAATATAAATCTGCGGGATTGCTACCGTATATATACCTTTTTGTTAGTGAGTATCCGAGAAGACTGCGATAGAGACTGCGGTAGACCGATATGTCTGCCAATAACATCCCACCCGCAAGATCTTCAGTTACTCCGTGATCATGGCGCTTGCAACAGTGCCGAAATATCGGATACTCACCAACAAAAAGGTATGGTGCTCCCGCAGATTTCTATTTTAAAATATCTTCAGATCATACAAACATTTGGTTCGACCCAACAATCGAACTCAAAACCTCAAGCACAGGTCAAGTGATCGTAATATCATTGTGAATATCACATAATTTTTCGTTCTAGGTGGCACAAGAACCCACTGCCTCTGATATAACAATCAACTTCACCGACCAACAGGCAAAAAACTACCAAATGTAATTCCCAAATTACACAGTCCACCATGAAAAAAACCAACCCCTAACCAACAAATCGAATTAAATATAATATGTATTGTAAATATATAATTGCGCTTGATATATTGATGGCAACCCCTTTTCAATCTTATAATGGAGCGGGATAGGGTTACCAACTTAAAAATGAGGGGACAACAGAAAGGTGATACCAGTTGTTAATACAGTGTTATAATAAAATAGGGATGAATGGAGATATGTCATTGTCAGGTGGATTTCATTGTATAAATAAATAATAAATAAATATTTCGGACTCAATACACACAACATCATCTAGTCCCAAACTAAGCAGAGCTTGTACTAGACAACTGATATAAATACTTAAACATACTTTTTTTTGTAAATACGTACACATTATACATAGAAAACACCCAAACTCCGAAACAAATATTTGCAGATCGTACAAACATTTGGTCCGACCCGGGAATCGAACCCGAGACCTCTTGATCGGCAGTCGCATACGCTAACCACTGGACCAACAAGGCGCTTTTGTATGTTTGTTACAGCGAGAATATTGTTCTTGGGAGAATTTGTTTTTTGGACGTCTTACATACAACGCCATCTAGTTCCAAACTAAGTTAAGCTTTTGTACACTTGATATAATTACGTATACTTCTTCTTTGTAAACACAAATTGTACATAATAACAAACTCTAAACCAAATATTTGCAGATCTTACAAACATTTTGTCCGACCTGGGTGACGAAAGGCCTCCAACTAAGCTTCACGACTGTTATTTTTGGATAACAACCGGGACTGACAGCTTAACGTGACCTCCGAATAATAGAAACGCTCATTACTTATCATGAGACAGACGGTCACCCATCTAGGTCCGACCGCGCCGTTGTTGCTTACCCTGGGTGATTGCTTCCAATCGCCTAAAGCCACTCGACTATGAGCGCTTTCCGTCAGGACACGGATGTTAAAAATAATTAAATTTAAAAAAAGTTACCTCTTTACACAAACGGGTATTTTCCCGATCTCGCAAACCATTACGTAGATAGGGTTACAAATTAAAAAATGGGGTGACAATGAAAGTTGATACCGTGCTCGTCTTGTTTATTTAATTTAATTCACTCCGTGAAGGGTGAGCGCCAAATCTAATTAAAATTACCTTTCCAATTCATCAATTTTATTTACTATAGTAACTGCTTAACTCAAATTTGTGTCTAAATCTGTGTTTACTTTCAGTAGTAAGTCAAGTAAGTAAGTCAACTTATAATTAAAATTAAATAAAACATCATAAGAAAACATAGTATAAACAGGGGGGTGTCACTTCGCAGTTTAGGTATAGTCGGCCGGCTGCCTGCCGGGTCAGACACGCCGGTCGAACAGACATCCTCAGAACAGTTCAGAGTTACACGATAGAAAGAGACGCAATTGTAGGTAAATATAATCGTAGTGATTCGGCGCTGTGCGATCTGAATTGAACTTAATCTTTTGACACCGAGGGTATCTATAACCTTAATTTACTTTTCGGAGTGAGTCTTCTGTGCTGGTACTATTATGTATTCTGTGGTATAAATAAATATTTCTAACATCTGACACACAACGTCATCTAGTCCCAAACATAGCAGAGCTTGTACTATGAATACTGAACAACTAATTCCTTTTGTAAATAAATACATACATATTATACATAGAAAAACTATTGTCAGTGCACTGATAATTATAATTTGTATGTTGGATGTTTTTAAGCCGCTCGAAGGCCTCCAAATCTTATGATAACAACCGGGACCGTCTGCTTAACGTGACCTCCGAAACACGGAAACTCTCATAACATGTCATGCCACAAACGGTCACCCATCTTGGTTTGACCTCACCATCGTTGCTTACCTACTGTGATGGTTTCCAATCACTTAGAGCGCTTCGTAATAACGTTATTACGAAGCGCTAATATCGTCCCCGTAGTGGGAAAATTAAATAGATCCCGGTTTTGGCAAAATTAACCGTTCCCTATTTTCAAAACATCTAAAACATGCCGCATATTTGAGCCTTACAGGCATTTTCGTATCGTATTCCGTTCCAAAAATATAGCCATTTTTGTCGGAAAGATGAAATAATAAATACCTTCAGACTAACACTATTTTTGGAAAGAATAATAAATAACTCAGTAAATAAATCAATAACTGTAGTCAATGATAAGTTAAATGTCTAATAATGTAAATAACATGAGTTGTTGAATTTTAGCTTAACTTAAAAAAAACACTAAATCGCGTTAATCTCAGAACCACAAAATCAGAGTTATTTAATTGTCCCACTACGGGGACGATATATAGTATGTTTACTATATTCCATACAAGACCAGCCTGTAAGTCCCATGTCTTAACATAAACACCATGAAACAATTACCATCATTCCCATTGATTTATATAACTCCCAACAATTTATTTACGGTACGCAGAAAATGTTATTACGAAGTAATAAATTTCATATGGAATTTAAATAAGTGCTGTGACAAAATTGATTGCGTTCGTTTTCGATACAAACTGAATGTGTGACGTACTCATAATACATTCATACATCATAACCTAACGGTTCCCATTACACAATTTTGATTTAGCGATGGGACATTGTCGATAATTTTATTATTATATCGATTTTGTGTTTAATAAAACGTTTTTAGGTTGATATTCTAAATGTTAATTATTTATGATAATTAATCCTAAAAACATAAATATTCAATATAATAACAATGTATTTGTTACTACATACATACATTACACACGTCTTCTTTAATTTTGCTTAGGAAGGAAGGAGAGTTATAGTGCATGACCGTTTTTTTTTCAGTCATTATATATTTTAGAAAAATATTGAAAATGGAAACAAAACAGAGACAGTTCTGTTTTTTCTTCAATAGACATAAAATTGAGATATTCTTGTCGAGAATTTCTTCGGTTGTGTCTGTTAGAAGAAACGAGTACTGAATCTCTCTCAAACCGTATTCATTCTTATAACAATTGTCTCTCCACTGATGCATATTGGACAACTAGTTATGCTGTGACTTAACGAACTTTATGTCATAAGAAACGTATTTAGATGCCTCTTGCCTGCTATATTTCTGTCCCAATACGACTTCCAAACTGCATTCATAACTCCTGGTAATACAAGTCAACTGAATCTCAAATTCCTATGTTCTCTAGTAGTCTAAAAGCCGCTAGAGTAGCAAACTCTATATTAATGTTAGGTATGATATTTCACCTGCCGAAGGTCAAATGCGGGCTTACTATTCGAATGGAGGGTTCCTTTAGGCGTGCCTAGAAGTCGAAAACCATCAAAATTTACTTTCAAAACGTGTTAGCAAAATGTCTGCCGTTTTGATATCTTAAAATACATTTTTTAATAAAAAACATAATGGAAAACACTTGTTCCGGTTTCTAGTATATTTTTTATAATATAAAAGCTTCCAAAATATCATAAAATTTACGTTATTTTAAAATAGCATATTTATCATAATATAAGCTCTACTTAGTTTTGTAGCTACATGACATTTTGTATAACATGATTATTTAATATAAAATTAAATAATAAGAAATGTACTACATCTTTGTCACAAACATGTTTTCGAAAATCCCGACTGTATTATAAAAACATAATTTGAAGTTTTGTTTAAGTTAATCTACATGTTTCTTCATATTTACTTAAACTTAAAATAACAGCCGGGGAAGCTTTCCACATTTTGACATACGTGTTCAGCTACAATAATAAAAAAAGTTTTGCGTTTAATTATTGCTTGTAACATGTATTTGACTTAGAAAAGTTATGAAAGAATTCTGTTTGCTTTCAGTATGAAAGAACAATATTATGAAACTTGGCTGTGCGTGGGTGTTTAATGTGAAACTAAATTACAACATTTATTTTGTAGCAATGTTTTGCTAGTTTTCGGCAGGTTTGGCAATAATACGCAATTTTTGTAGTCCGCTTTTAAGAGAAATGTGCTTGAAGGGCAAAAACAGTAAAGTTGTGAAAGGTTATGGAATAAGTTTCTTTATTAGAAAATATTGTTGAAAACAAGTTTTATTAATAAATATGCCAGTATAATATAATGTTATTTGACTGCCTCGGTGGCGCAGTGGGAGCGTATGCGACTGCTGTGTTTGATGTCTCGTATTCGATTCCCGGGTCATACCATACCAAATCTGGATGTTTTCTATGTATAATATGTATATATGTATTTACAAAAAAATAGATACACATAAATAAAACATTGTTTAATTTTACATCTGGTATTTTTCACTAACATCTCGATTTGCTAAGCAATCTCTCTCATGAGTTTGCATGACGTCATTTCCGATGGGTTGTACACTCCGACATTTGCTCTCTCGCTCTGGCTCACTAATTATATATATTTGTGTCTCTTACGTGTCGTTTCCCGTTGCATCCGGTTTGAAATCACTACGATTCTAAAGAAGTTTCACTTCAAAAAGTATGTTTATGTATTTATATCGGTTGTCTAGTACCCATATTACGTATTAGCTTCGCTTAGTTTGTGGCTAGATGACGTTGTGTGTAAGATGTTCGAAATATTTATAAAAAGTAATAAATATGATTACTTTTACCCACGATTCAAACTAGCCTTTGTCCATTCTCAAAAATTGCAGTATGTCCATAGTGGGAAAGCATAAGACAAACATAATAACTTTCGAATTATTATATTTGTATGTATTCTAGCAAAACATGTATGCAAAACTTCAATATGGGTGAGGATAATTATCATCATCATCAACACTAAGTCCACTGTTGGACATTTGCCTCTCCTTAGAAATTAAATTTTGGCGTATTACTCATTGGTCTGGATTAATGCTCTCTAATTATTAACCAACTTGAAAAAAGAGGAGAGTTTCACTGATTATTGTTTATGTAATGATGTTACGTCGTATCGTGATACGTGTCGGTCGTTTATGATCCAATATGTGTAATTTTTTTTTTAATTGAATTAATTGTACAGAAATCGAGTCAGTCCCATTAAAATGTGAATAAAATATTCCACCTCCAACTCACTATATTGTCTTTGTTAGAGACAAAAATGAACTCAGAACCATTAAAAAATAAACTTTACAAAACAAAGTCCATATATTCCAATTAAAATAAAATTAACAAAAAAAAACAAATGTCCACTTTCCTAATCTACCCTAAAACAATTAAGAAATGATGTCATATATCCATCAACTACCCTTATCTTACAATCTTATTTTATCGATAAAAGTACAACACTACAGAGTCCCATTATAATAGGCGTTTTGTTTACAATACCGACTGAAGGGGAATCCAACATCGCTACGACGAAGTAGGACTTAAATCACACCCCAGCTAATTTAACAAAATAAACTTTAACTTGATTAGCACAAAGGTTATATTCCTTTGAAGAACTTCTACGTAAACTAAAATCACTTCGTCATTGAAATAGTCGTAAGTGACTTAAAATTGTTAGGACAAATGTACTCTATTCCTTTGCTGTTAAGGTCTTTATTTTAATGTCTTTTTTTGGTTTTTATTTAGGATGTTTCGTTTGTTTATCGGTACAAGAGATCGATAACGCAAAATTGAGTTTCTGTCACCTTTCGGCGGTGCGTTTAGTTTTTTATCTATATTATACGTTTGTTTGAATAATACTTATTTGGAGATATTTCAATGAAATAGTACATTATACGACATGTAATACATACTAGTTGTGGTTGGTAAGTAGGTTTTTGTTGTCTAGTCAAAATCGCTCAAGCCCTACCAGAGATTACCAGGAACAATCAGACAGACAGACAAAAATTTAAAGTAAGTACCACATATACACAGTAACTTCCATTTATTTATTTGTATAGTTTAATATTGATGTTAGGGCTCCTGACTGCTGAAGATCCTGGGCTCAATTTGAACCCAGGAAAAAATAACATTGCTTAGTTATGTGACCCGGGTCATATAACGAATATATTGTTACATATACAAATTTTAATACACTAGCAAACTGTTTATTTCCTGTATTTGAGTGAAAATGCGTTATATTGCATCCTCCTCTTCCATTCTAATTTAAAGGCCTATGTCCAGCAATGTACTCTTATAGGTTTGATAATCATATATTATATGTTTGCTTTTGCTCGCGGCTTCGTCTGCGAATGTCGTTTATGGCGGTAAAAAATAGTTACTTATTTACTACTAGAATAGAATACTGAAGAAGCAAAGTATCTTCAAGCCAAATGTAATTGTCATCGGTGCAACGGTTCAGTCGTGAAAGCGTAATAGACAAATACAGAGTTATTTTAGAAGTTATAATATTTAAGGGAGGTTAGTTTATGTATTTATGTGCGTAGTACCCACAATATTAACTCTGCATAGTTTCGGACTAGATATTTTAATATTTATTATCTATCTTGAAATTAAGGGTCTACCTACGTTAGGAGTCGTCCATGCATTACATGATGTTTTTTTGGAATTTTTAACCCCCTCCCCCTTGGTGATACATGGTGAGAGACTACCTCCCTACCCCAATATCACGTGTATTCTTTTGTTACCTACAAAAAACCATTTTTTTTTAATATGAATAAAATACAGGTAAGTATCAATATAAACTAATTGTAAGACAAAGACTACAATAATTACATTCAGACATAGAGTAGAAAGGCTGCAGGTTGTTTTTGTGTAACATAAAAAAACTGAAAGAAATACAAAAATTTGTAAAAAAAAATTAAATACACGTGATATATCAGTACCCCTCCCACTTGTGATATTTCGTGATTGTTTGTGAACCCCACTCCCCCCCCCCCCCTTTGATCCACGTGATAAATGGCCAGCCCCTTAGAGGGCTCACAGAGGTTTTAAGGAGACGATTTAAGTATTGTTGTTGAAAACGGGCCTTAATCATTCAGATTCATATCACCATCGCAGTCCACTGCTGGACATAGGCCTCCCACACATCACTTTAATCAATTTTGGGATACAGATTCATATCTATATAGAAAACCACTAAAACCATGGCAAACAACAAATTCGATGACTAGTGGAGGTTGAGAGGGGAGGGTTGTTTCAATACAGACGGTTAGCGACGCCCGCCAATTTCAAACTCGATTTAACTAACGCACAGTGTAGTTGGACGTAGAGGTTTCAATCAAGTTTTTTTTTATATACGGTCCTACAAAAGTGACTCTAACCTTTTTTTGATTTTTTTTCTATGCGGAAATCCCCTTGGATACCACCAGTTGGTTATGTCGGACTCGAGCTGACCAAAACCGCACGCCGTCTCAAGGTACCAATAGCCGCGGAACCAGGTGTACCCTAGAAAGGAAATCTCTGGAACCCCGACGTACCTCGGGCCATCTGCCTACGGCTTGTATATGTCCCTAGTCATAATAATAGCGCATGGCGCATCCACCGAGGCCTGCTTCTGCTGGGATAACAGATTGCCTCACCTGTCATCCCCAGGCAACCCTGAACAGAATCCAAGAGTGATGATCACCATATGAGTACACACAATGCAGCACTTACCTACAGAATACGACAGCAAGAATGCTGTCATTTTTAAATTGGTGTAATGCGAGAGTAGTACCGGCACATTCGAGCTAAAATCAGCGTGGCTCTTTTCTTGGTCTTCCAAGTCAAGAAAAGAGAATCGAACCGAGTGGCATGCAATTGGAGAAGAGATGGATGTACAACAGTGGAATTCGATAGAGTTATGCTATGCTATGCTACGATACGATATGCTATGCAACGATTGTCGAAATTTACATGATGATCGTTCATATTTTGCACCACGTGTTGGGTGTACTGTCTTATTTAAAATAATTAATCATGGGCTGCTATTCAATGTCCTAACTGTAGTTCGTGATCGAGAGCTCCAATAAAGTGATTGTACAAGAAATATTGCCATATTCTCCTCGCCCGCCAAGTCACGTCTACCCTCAATCAAAAATATGAGACCTGCTAACCTTCCCAGTGGATCTGAGCTTTTACTAGGTACTTTTAAATGCATTTAGTGAAAAGCTGTTAATTTGTAACTACAAACAGATGCAAATATTAGATGCTAAATAACTTTTGGCGCATAAATTGGGCTATCTGATCGAAATGACACTAATATCACATTAGATCGTAATGGCACAGCCATACAGAACACTCAAACCAAACTCATTTGCCGCGGCTATAATATAAACAGGACAATATTAAACCACGACTTAATGCAAGTAATCAAACCAATAGATACACAAGACGTACAAAACACATTACTCATCGTGAATAACCGCTGAACGTTTGTGGTTTTTGTAATGTAACCTAATTTCGTAAAAGCGTATCCAACTGTCGGTTTGCGTGTCTAGCGTCTTGTAATCTGTTTTTAACCGACTTCAAGAAACTTATTCACAATTTGGTTACTTTTATGTTTTTTGCCTCAAAACTATGTAATTTATGGACCGATTTGGAAAATGATATTTTTGCTAGCTTCACCCCGCTTGTTTTTTGTTGCTTTTGAATCAGATATTGTTCACTATTTCATTGTTTTTAATCTTATTTACTCGGTACCCTTATTTTCGAAAATAAAAATAGCTCTAGTTATTTGTAACATAAGTTTTGCTGTCAGTGAAAAATCGGTTAGACCTAGATGGGTGACCGTTATTGGCATGAAATGTTATGAGCGTTTCTGTGATTCGGAGGTCACGTTAAGCAGTCGATCCCGGTTGTTATCATAGAACAGTCGTGAAGCTTTAGGAAACGAACAAATAGACGGACATAAATTTCAAAAAAATACATTTTAGGTGTAAGTATATACTTTCATATATAAAAACTGTATATTTGACATTACAAACAGACACTTTAATTTTATTTATTTGTAAAGAACTTATTATTTCTATATGAATTTATTATCTCTCTCTATTCTCACACTACTCTATGCGACCGACAGAACGAAAGAGTTGGTTTAATTTTTACTAAAAAATGAAAAAAAAAAAAACAGGTCGTGTTTGATGACGCTTTGTTCTCGGTGTAATGTTCAGATGGGCGGCAGACGGTAAGCGGTTACCCACACATACACTATATAGTATATCCTATTTTATACTGCTGACGTTGAAAATAAGTTGACAACCATTTCAACTTAGTAGGAAGTATTTATTGTAATGACGTTTCTCACACAGTTTGCTAATATGCATTCGTGTTGTCGTATTTTATCAACACAAAATATATTCGTTTGGAACAAGTGGTTCTTGAGATTACCTAATTTAACTAATAAGTAACTTTCAGCTTTCATTGTAACTATTCAGATTGTGATATATGCGCAGAACAATTTATGTACATATAAATATAACTGAAGTCAAACAGTTGCGCGATCTACATTAATGCTACAACGCCATCTATCGAAGCAGAGTTAAAACTTTACTACATTATTAATTAAAAGTTTTTACCCGACTTTTTTGAGTGTATTAGTGTGTATGTATGTACGTTTCTTTGGCACGTCCTACAGCTCAAACGGTTACATGGTTCTTGTCATATAATATGGTAATTAATTTAAAAATACAAGTTTTTAAACATTTCGTATATGTGTTGCTATAATAAGGTTTTACTGTTATTACCGAAATTTTCACTGCCAGAAAGCTAATGACATAAATAGTACCCTGACTAAATAATTTTAGAGTAGCTTCGCTCCGTAGCTTAACAAATGATTTAGGACAATAATCGCGAGTAACACCATGGGACTCAACTAGTTATATACTAAATACTCATAGTATTACAGGCGGGGACAAGGGATTTTGTTCTTTCAACAGTATTTTCACAGTGTTTCAATATCTTAATATCCTTACTAATATTATTAAACGCGAAAGTTTGTATGTATGTTTGTTGCTCTTTCACGCAAAAACTACAGAACGGATTTAAATGAAACTTTACAGTAATACAGCTTATATTCTGATGAATAACACATAGATTACTTTTTACTGCCATAATCGAGATACACGCGTGCAGAGCCGCGGGCCAAAGCGGGTTAATTAATATAAACTTGACAACCCTACACCGAAACTACAAGGCATACGCCCAAACAACACACGAAATAAACAACCCTCAACATCATACACAAAGCGATAGAACGGAGGAAAGTTTATATAATTCTTTATCCAATATCATGTAGCAATAATAACATACATGGAACCGGTGCCCGTTGAAACAATCAAAAACTTATATTACTATTCAAATACTGTCCAACTTTGTTCATTATTGCCGTCCACGTGACCGGCTATTGTTTACCGGCTATCCGTATACTGAGCCTATGGTTTTGTATCGGTTTTGTTCTTATACAGGTTGTTTACAATTGATTTATTGATTATTGATTATTTATTGATTTATTAATTAATTTATATTTTATTGTCATTATCATCAGCCTATCGCAGTCCGCTGCTGGACATGAAAAAAAAGTCTTTATTCTAACATAGAATGTACATTTTCACTTTAAATTTATTAATTAATTAAGCTATTGTATAGCTTTTATCGCGGGCTTTGAGCGCGGCGACCGAATCAAGAAATTCCGTAACGAAAAAACCTGACACCTTTAAAAAGGATAGAGAATATGATTATAACTGCAGTGCGACAAGGATGTGGCGACTCCGTGCTCTATAAGCAGATTAGCGCATGCGTTATCCGTTGCGTTGATAACAGTCATTCTAGATTCTACTTCTTTTTTTTATTCCATAGAAATACTCATATTACTTTTATTTTCTGTTTAGTTGTCATTACCTTTCGGTTAATAGGATGATTATATTGTTTGGCAATAATATTGTTAGAATGTATGTTGGTAAAAAGACAGTGTATATTGTTTTGTAAACTTGAATTAACACCAAAGAAAAAAACTGCATAAATAATAAATAAATAAATAAATATAATTGCATAAGGTGATAAAAAATGCTATGCAATAGCGGCAGTCCCCGAGTGCCACACGACTTTTTTTTTATATAAGTACCTATAACTAAGATTACCATGTCGTAGGCCTTCCCCATCCTCTGCCACACTGACTCTGCCTGATGGAAAGTATGAGTGTAATCCAAAGACATTGCAGTATATTAAGACACTTCTCTGGCCTATATTACTCACTAAGGTATATATTAGTTGTGCCTTGTTTTGCTCTTACATCTACATTATATATTCTAAAACCTATTGCTATACTGCACATAAACACGTCTTGTTCTCAACGAGGAAATGATTGTCCGAATTCCTACGTGCTCGATAATAGGCACATATTTGATTGTGCTGGTCAGGCATATCTCTATATAATTCCATCAATTATTTTAAACAATATATGACGCAGGAATAGTGCATATAGATAACCTTACTCACTAAAGGAAAATGAAAGAAGAAGAAGAATTGCATAAGATTTTGGCGAGGCCGTGCCACAGACAAATCGAGCCAGTCCATTTGAGTCACTGATTATGTCATCTAGCAAAATATTAAAACACACAACTAATAAAACATATTAATTTATTATCTTTTTCTGTTTCAGGTAAGATTTTGAACACCCTGTTTCGTCAGTAAGTAAATAATCTGAAGTTTAAAATATTTCATGTTCACAATTTCGATATCTCAAAAAAAAATAGTTTTAAAAAACTAAACAAACACGCTTTTTAACAAAAGCGTAGAAAATAATTTTAATGTAAAAAGCGTTGGGCGACGTTATTGAAATATGTATTTTCAGAAAGCATCCCACGCTTTGTTACATTAAAATGTTTTTCTTCTTTTTAGTTTTAAAGCGTGTTTGTTTAGTTTTTTAAAACTATTTTTTTTTTCTAGACTAAAAAGAGAAGACTAAACTTTTTTTTTTGTTTTTCAAAATAGTGTATTGTCATCGGTCCTTGATAAATCTACAAAGTTTGAACGAAGTCTGGCCGTTTAAAGTGTGTCAAAATCGCACCCAAAGGAGTCGGTTACAAACAAACATACAGGTGAAGCTAAAAAAAGGGTGTAATTGAGCCAGAATCTCTTTTATAAAGAGAGACCATATCTAGAAGTGAGCTATTGGATGTTCATAAAATTAAGACTTAGATTTTACACCTGCCCTGTTCAAAGTGATCATTTTTAGAGCTCCGTAGCTCGTAACTCGGAACCCTTATAGATTCGTCTTGTCCGTCCGTCCTCGACCTACCGTCGAAACAGTTGGTGCTAAAAACAAAACTGTGCATCTTTTTCTCAGATTGACAAAGTGCTGAAATAAAATTACGATAATATGTTCGTTTTGAGGGTACCTAAAGAAAACTAGACCGGCTTAAATAACTCCAGGAGTTACAGAGTCCTAACTTGTATAATGCGCCTACTTTTAAAACTTTCTACAAAAGTAACGAAATAATAAGTAAACAAAATAAAAAACTATTAGACACGATTTTAAAATACGTTATTATAGGAGACTACGGAATCCTCTTCTATTCGTGGCCTGACGCGAACTTGACCAATTTTCGTTGTAAAGGTACAACTACAAATGCGTATAACAGCACAGAGTTTAGCTAGTTCTAGATAATTTTGGTGTGGTGATGGATTAAGAATACAGAGTGTCACCACCCCTATTCATAGTAGGCCAATATGTACCTCCTTTTCAAATAGAGGCCTATGTCCAGCAGTGGACTGTTAAAGGCTGTTGATGATGATGATGATAGATAATTTTTAGTAAAACACGAGAAGCACGTTATCAGTGTGTCAGCACACTGATAATAGGATTCATGAGAAACTAATACTTGATTCGTTTTGCAATCAACTGTGCGATTCGGTACGGAATACATTTTGCATTGGTAGTATAACTATTTGTTAACGATACACTGGCCGTGCGATACACAAAACGATGTCCTCCTGTTTTAAATAAATATTACTTCTGTTTTAACGGACCAAAAGCAAGGTATTTTTTTTAAATCCTATTTAATTTTAGTAACGGATTAAGAATACAGAGTGTCACCACCCTTATTTATCCCACGCGGGTGTCGTAAAAGGCGACTAAGGGATAAACTACGCAAGACAACATCGATGCAAAGAGAAGGAAAACTTAAAACCAACTTTATACCAACCCGACTGGCCAGCGTGGTGTAGTAGGCCAAAACCTCCTTTTCAAGGAGATGTTGTTTTCTTTGTTGATGATGATGATAACACATAAAGCCATCTAGTCCCAAACTAACCAGAGCTTATATTATGGGTACTAGACAACCGATATAAATACATAAGCATATTTTTCTTTTGTAAATACATACATACATATTATACACAGAAAAACACCCAAACTCCGAAACAAATATTTGCGAATCACACAAACATTTGGTCCGACCCGGGAATCGAACCCGAGACCACGTTATTTACATCGGCACTGAAATAAATCAATTTATTCTTTTCATAGTGAGTCTAAAGGTTTCAAATGGACTTTTTGGTGGCACTACTGTTCCTAGAATGGTATTTGCTATGGAGACTTGCAAAGAGCGATGTGAACCAGCTGATATGTGATGGTGTTGTGTTTTATGAAAAATATTATGAGAAGCAACTATTGTTTGGTGCACTCCATGAACCTCGGAACTTAATATTGCATGAGTAAGTTGTTACTTAAATTACGGCCAACAATAAGCTATACTAAATGTAAAGAAAACAGCAGGAGTAGTGCGTAACTTTTTGATGGTTGGGTTAAATATTTTAGCAGGCAATATAGTTTAACCAACCGAACTAAGAAAAAAAAAAGACTATTTGTTTTGTTATAATTCGAATTTTTATAATGTACATTTAAATTAAGTAATGAGAATAATAATATTTTTTTCTGAATATCGCTTGCCATAAAACTGTGTGCCCGTTGTATGGCAATAAACTTGACCTTTGTTACAATAGAGACTTAAGATTTTTTTTTAATTTATTGGTTACATTTATGGAAATCAGTAAGTTTCTTTCTTTTTCTTTATCACTAAACAAGCCGCCATTTTTTTTTCCGGGAGAACGAGGTTCAAATGATGGATAGATAGATAATATAATAGATTGTCAACTCCACAGTCGCCTTTAAGGTGAATGAACTTTTGTATCGCTTCTCGTTAGCCGTACTTGTAATGTAATAATTGTAATCTCAAGAAAGATCAAGAATGTTTTTCCTTACAGTTAACTATTTTTAGAACAAGAATAATTCCTTATTTTTCTGAAATAATTCAGAATCTATATTCAACGTAATTGTAAATTCGGACCACTTGCGGACAATAAATTTGGACGCTTGCTTTGCCTCTCACAATTACAAAATAGCTTATTCTTAATCTCTTTCCAAATTTAACATAATACCCTACCTATTTGAATGGTGATAGTACGGATTAAGTTTACCTTTTTTTTTCTTTTTTATATAAGCTTGTCAAGGCGACTCTACTCTGCCTGATGGAAAGCATGAGCAGAATCCATGAATAGTGGTCACTAACCTCAATATAAGTGCACACATTACAATTTTAGGATAGTCTTCTATGCGATGGTAGTACCATAGACCCATTCTTCCTAAAATCAGCGTGGCTCTACTACCTTTGGTGCTGACAAATCGAAATTTTGCATTTTGGTTTTCCTCATAGATTCCTCCTTTTATTACAATAACCTAAAAATAATAATATTGCTTCTATAAAATCCATTTGACAGTCTCTCCGGCGAACTATTCTTCAGCCACACGATCCACAAAAGTAACCGCACTTACTCCACGATAAGGACTTGTAACCTGAACACAAAGAAATGCATCGACATTGAAACTGTCAAAGATGGCCGCGCTATAGCCTACGACCGCAACACCAGCGACATTTATTTCGGGGGCAGCAATGGCATTTACAAATATGACTTCAATAAGAAAACTGCTAATTTCTACGCTGAACAGGGTACATCAATTCGGAACATGTACATTCATGATCTGTTTTACTACATAGATGCTTCAACGAAAAGAATTGTAGCAAACTTAAGCGGTTATTTTCATAAGATACCCCTCTTTAGTGAAATGGAAGTCGACTATATTTTCTTCTCAGCATTAGATGCTATGTACTTTTCGAACCGAACTGGATTGTATAAAGCTTATTCAGTAATAGCACCAATATTTATTCTTAACGAGACGATGGACATCAGACAAATATCCCAAGATGTGCACTATCACAGTGTTTTAGTATATTTTGCTGCTAAAGACGGATTGTATATACAAGATCCATTTCGTCGTGGAATGCAAATGGTGGCTCCAATCGACAATTTATTTGGCATTGCGTTTCTGAAAATTTCGAATGGTAAAGATAGTATCAGTGAAGTTTTGTATTCGGATCATGAAGCAATATATAAATTGGTTAAAAGCAGACATGGGTATTCTTGTATGAAGAAGTTGCAAGCTCAAAAGCACGCAGCTCGCTCTATAAACCTGAAATTGTCAATTGATTTGGATTAGTGATGGAAAGAGACGGGTATTAGGAAGATAATCTTGACTGGAATATTGAGCTAGTTGTTAGGAATCCTTTCTGCCTGGCTGCAGACCATAGGCACATTTCCCATCCATGACTGGTATGGTTCTGGAGTCTGGTGTGGTTATCTAAATTTGTCAATAAATGTTGAATACGAGTTTGATTTTTGTAAGGTATGACGGTAGTATGTATTACTAGTAGTTATCCAGAAATTATAATGATATCGTAAAACACAGTACAAGAAGGAAAATGTAGATTTAACAAGCAAAATTGATTGACAAACAGTTTGTGGTACTTACTAGTAATGTAATAGCATCAACACTGTGCTAAGACGAACATTCTTCGTATGCAATTGAAATTGAAATTTGTAATAATGGAAACTTCAAAAACAAGTAGGCCAAAACCTTCTTCCATGGGGTTCATGTCCATCATTGGTCTATGTATAGCCAGCAATGGACGTCGTTCACCTGAGATGATGCTTAATGAACAAAAGTATGTAATGTATTTATACATTGAGCATCAGTTCTGGTATAATATTATATATTGATTGTCATAATATGTGAGTGTCACCACCCCTATTCATCCCGCGGGTGTAGTAAAAGGCGACTAAGGGTTAAACTACGCAAGACAACATCAATGCAAAGAGAAGGAATACTTGAAATCCGTCTGGCCAGCTTGGTATAGTAGGCCAAAACCTCCTTTCTAAGGAGGGGCCTATATCCGGAAGTGGACTGTTGAAGGCTGTTGATGATGATATCATGATGCTAGTTTTAGACCACAATTATAATCGTAATGAGATTGCTTGGTCGTCTACTAATGTCTAAATGTATCTTTATCTTGTTAAGGTATGATTATCTTTTCTCATCTTCCGCAGTCAGTGTGAGATGTTGCCAAATCAAATAAGTACAGAAATTTGAATTGTTTATTAATATTAAGCCCGGTCTACATCAGACCCTCTTATCTTGTTTATCTTGTAAGAAACGCAACGAAATGGACTTAGTCTGGCTGACGCGCGACTTGAGCACACTGTCTTTGCCAAATAAAATTATCTTAGAAACGATTTGGCACAGCGGTTCTCAAATATACTTGTATTTTGTGATGTTTGAGCGAGAAATAAGATGGCGTTCATGATGAATGCCAGTAATTCATGAGTTGCAAACGCGTTGCTGTTCGTTGAAGGTTTTTTTTTAAAAGTCCACTCCTGCATTAGGAATATGAATCCCTGTGTCGCCCGGAACTTTAAAAACATATATGAAACAGATACAACGAACACTAAGACTCAGAACAACAATTTGTGAATTACATAAAGCCCAACATTAATCAGAGTGGTGTGCATTGGGAGAGGCCGATGTCCAGCAGTGGACTGAAGATGATATGAACTGAAAATATTTTAAACAAATTTTTCTCTACTTCCTATGTTCCCGTTTTTGGTTAAGATGCAACCTGATTTAATAACGTAATACTTGAATACTGGAACTTTTGCTTTAGCTCTAACTTATTTAATAAAATAATTAGTTTTTATTTATCGAAGTGAAAACGAATTCAATTGATATCTAATTAATATTGTTCTAGACGCTTCTGTGCAACAATTTATTCAATCGAACCATAGAATGCAGTTTAAACATTAATTAAAAAATAACGACTCGATACACTTGAAGTTGCAGTTTGAGAGCCACTGACTCATCCATTCCGGGGGTCAGGGGGAGCACGGGTGGGGTGGGGTGGCGAAACTGGGGTGAAAATTATGAATTTGTGAATAATTCACCGGGAACATCAAAATACTAATGTTAACAGCCGGCAGAGACACACCAAGCTTGAATAGTATTTTTTCGTACTGATTTAAAACATTTCGAAAACCATTATATTTGCAATACTTGTATACTAAAAAATATAATTTATGTGACAGTTTTTAAACAGTTTTTATTTTTTTGGACATCTGACACACAACATCATCTAGTCCAAAATTAAGCAGAGCTTGTACTACGGGTACTAGAAAACTGATATAAATATACTCGTAATATATATTGTAAATACATACATATCATACATAGAAAACACCCAAAACTTATGTTACTTTTATAAAAAAAAAACTAGAAATTTTCATGTCTGTATGTAGTTCTTGCTAATGTCGTTAACCGCTGGCCCGATTTTGACGGAACTTTGACTGACAGATAGCTAATGATATAATTTATTATTTTGACATTAGTTCGGTTCGCGGCTTTACTCGTGCTTTACATAACAATAACTGCGGATAACTCGTGGTTTCATAGAAACAATTTTAAAAATGATGCTCTCAGTGTGTCACAAACCTTTTTATAAGGAAATTCGTAAGTAAGTCGAAATAATGAAGTCAACATATTTAATTCTTGTTGTTTACGATTCGTAAGTATCTAGAATTTTGGTTAACATTTCCATCAAAACAAGACATTATTGTGTATAAGTTCAGAATTTACTTAGAAATAATAAATCCTTTTTATAACAAACTAGCTGAGCCACGCGGTGTTACGCGCGGTTGTTGTTGTAGCCGCGGGCAACGCCGCGGGGAGAAGCTAGTCTAAAAAGAGTAGCCTTAGTTACTCCTTATATCATCTGCTATCTGTCAAGGAAAGTTCCGTCGAAATCGATTCAGCCGTTGCATAGATTACCCGGTACAAACAGACAAAAATTGTAAAAAAAAATATTTTGGCATATGAACCGTGTATACATACGTATGCATTTAGTAAAAAGCGGTTATTTTTATACTGTAAATAAATAAATATTTCTGACATCTTACACCCAACATCATCGAGTCCCAAACTAAGAAGAGCTTGTATTATGGGTACTAAATAACTGATATAAATACATAAACTTACTTTTTTTTTGTAAATACATACATATTATACATAGAAAACACCCAGACTCCGAAACAAATATTTTATAAATATTACAAACAGACACTCCAATTTTACTTATCTGTATAGATTAAACCGACTTCAAACAACACAAACAATGAGCTTGCCTAACGCCAATATATGTATAGCGACGCGCAACCTCGATGTCGTCCACTATTTCTTTGGTCTTCTTATTCCCTGGTACACTTCAACTTAAATCCCTACTAATATTATAAATGCGAAAGTAACTCTGTCTGTCTGTTACGTTTTCACGCCTAAACTGCTGAACAGATTTTGCTGAAATTTGGTATGAAGATAGAACTGAACTTGGGAAAAGACAGGCTACTTTTTACCGCGATAACCGATGTACACGCGGGCGGAGCCGCGGGCGAAAGCTAGTATTATAAAGTCCCTACTAATATTATAAATGCGAAAGTAGCTCTGTCTGTCTGTCTGTTACGCTTTCACGCCTAAACCACTGAACTGACTTTGATGAAATTTGGTATGAAGATAGAACTTTTACCTGGTATCGAGGTATATCATTATTTGTAAAGTTATTAAATGATACACTTTTGACGAGAGAATTGTTTTAATGAATTACTCAAATACAAGTTACTTATAATTGCTACTTAGTATATATATCGCGAATGAGTGCGCGAGTGAACTACGTGCCCGAGGGGTGACGACTCAGGCTCGCTTCGGTTTTAGCTTACCTCGCGGGTTCGTTCCCGTCGTGCACGTGTGTCGCTACAAACTGAACTTGGGAAAGGACATAGGCTACTTTTTACTGCGATAACCGACATATACGCGGGCGGATTTTCTTCGTCGCGTTTTCCTCATCCTTCCGCCAGCATAACATGACCATACCAACTTATTACTTCTCTGCTTATTTTGGGACTAGGTGGCGTGGTGTGTAAGATGTCTGAAACATTTATTACTAGCTTTGGCTCGCGGCACCGCCCGCGTGTAGGTTATCGAGGTAAATAGAAGCCTATGCGTTATTCTGATATATAAGCTATATTATTGTGAAGTTTCATCAAAATCCATTCAGTAGTTTTTGCGTGAAAGAGTAACAAACATACATACATACTCAAGAACTTTCGCGTTTGTAATATTAGTAGGATTATTATCATTACTAGCTGTGTTACCCGCGTATTTTCGGGATAAAAGTAGCCTACATATGTGATTATCCAGAACTTATTTTTAAATTAGCCATTTACAAACTATCATTATGGTTGCTATGCAAGTGTGTCATGCATAGCAACCTGTGGAGTTTTGACAGGAGATAAATAGTGATACATTTTGACATCTACGATTTATGTACGTTTATAATCACCTAGCTTTCGCACGTGTCTCTTGATTATTGCAGTAAAAAGTAGCCTATGTGTTATTCTGTATATGCTATATTATTGTAAAGTTTCATCCAAATCCGTTCAGTAGTTTTACGTGAAAGAGCAACAAACATACATACAAACTTTCGCGTTTATAATATTAGTAGGATATGCGATTTTAACGAAATATATAAACAGGAAATAAATCACAGTAAGAAAAAGTCTTAACAGTAAAACATAGGCAAAGAGGTGATATTACAAAACTACGTCATAAGTCAAAAGAGGCTAAAATAATCAATCATATCAAGCAACGTGTGAACCTTTTTTCGGCCCGCAGTGTAGTAGGTACAATCGATTTAAGTGATTTTCTGTGTATCGATATTATAATAATGGGACGTTATTTATTGCGTGTTGTGTTTATAACTAGCCGTTGTAAAGAATTTAGATTTTTTAGATAGATTTAGATTTTTCAAGTTTTTTTAATTGTAACGGCTACTTTATGGAATCGCTGGATAGATTTTAATGGTTCTTACACTGACAGTAAGCTCATGGCATAACGAGTAACTTAAACTAATTATTTTCAGACTATCTTCGCTCCACGGCGTCTCTCGCGATATACAATTATCGCGGACTAAGCTAATAAATAAATTATAAATACAAATAAATAAAACTGTAGTGTCTGTTTGTAACTAGCTCTCGGACCATAATCGTATATTCTCTTAAAGAAATTAAATTCCTCACGGTCCATACATCTTGTCTTGTCGTGTGTCCGTATCATTTAAAAACAAGTAATTTTCCCAACTACCCCCATGTCTGGATGTCCTGAGGGATGTGCCGTAATGGTTGTGTCCCACGCACACCTCGATGGGGAGAAAACTATGTTTTTAGATGAGGATTCTGCGGTGCAGATGTCAAAAGGGACTTGTAATTATTTTCGTTTTTTTTTCAATTCAATAGCAGTTTATCTTACCCTCCGGGAGACGATAGTTTATAATGGAAAGAGGTTATAGAGTTAATTTCTTTTCAAGTTTTATTTTATATATCTATATATGTACTAACTTTTGTATGTCGGTTTTCGCGATAAAAAGTAGCCTATGTCCTTTCCCAAGGTTCCATATATCTCTGTACCAATATTCATCAAAATATGTTCAGCGGTTTAGGCGTGAAAACGTTACAGACAGAGCGAGATACTTTCGCATTTATAATACTAGCTTTCGTCCGCGGCTCCGCCCGCGTGTATGTCGGTTATCGCGGTAAAAAGTAGCCTATGTCCTTTCCCAAGTTCAGTTCTATCTTCATAACAAATTTCATCAAAATCGGTTCAGTGGTTTAGGCGTGAAAGCGTAACAGACAGACAGTTACTTTCACATTTATAATATTAGTAGGGATTAGTAGGGATGTCTATATCTTCTGTTTGCATTTGTAATTGAAGTCCTTCTAAACTGGACCGATTTTGATGTAATATTTTGTATGTGTTCAAGTGGCGCTGCGGTTAAGTTCTGGGATTTCAAAATTGTGCGGTACAAAGTTCACCGCATTAGCTAGTTTACATATAAGTATGTGCGTATTGAAACCTTTATTTTAAATACTGTACATATGTTTTAGTGCATCGGTGCTTGTCGGTGCCTGATATACAGGTAAAACCGGTTGACATAGTAGCCGACCTCAAAAAATAATAAAGGCTAGGAAGATGATGTGATATCCTAGTGACACGGATCATGGCATCTGACCTCTGCAACCCTGAATTCGAAGGTTGAACTAGTTTTTAACATATTTTAAAGAGCTAACTTCCCTAAAACTTACACACAACATGATATAGTTCCGAACTAAGCAGAGCTTGTATTATAGGTTCTAGACAACTGATAGAATTTTATAGTTTAGATGAAAAATAGACTGCCTTGTTGGTTCAATGGTCACCGCATGCGGTTGCTGATCAAGAGATCTCGGGTTCCGTTCCCGACCAAAATACGAATTTTTTTTTACGTATTCTGGGTGTTTTCTATGTATAATATGTATGTATTTACAAAAAAATAAGTATGTTTATTTATTTATATCAGTTGTCTTGTACGCATAATATAAGCTCTGCTTAGTTTGTGACTAGTGATGTTGTGTGTAAGATGTCCTATATATAAATATTTGCTTCGGAATCGAACCCGAGACATCTTGATCACCTAACCACTATTCATAGGTAGTCATAACAGCCGGGACCGTCAGTTTTACATGGTCTCCAAAACATGGTCGTGAGACTTCACCAAACTTCCCTACCCCGGCCTGTTCTTAAGAAATTTCTTGTAGGAAAAATCTTTGGCCCGACTCGCCCTTTAGCCCGTTTCTAAATCGACTGTCGCATACGCTAACCGCTGCACCAGAGGCACTATCTATACAAATAAATAAAAAGGTTTTTTAACCGACTTCAAAAAAAGGAGGAGGTTCTCAATTCGTCGGAATCTTTTTTGTATGTTCAGCGATAATTTCGTCGTTTATGAACCGATTTCAAAAATTATTTTTGCATTGGAATAGGCGTAGCTTACAGGTGGTCCCATCGTCACCATATCGGGATCTGATGATGGTATCCCAAGGAAATCAAAGGAACTCCTCAAATATCATAGGCACAATTGTCGCGATTTGGGTACTCGGAATAGTTTTTCATTGAAGTCGGTTCCTTTTTGTTAAAATTATGTTTGTTATAAGCATTCTATTCCGTACATGCTCTGTAGAGTCTTCGAACGGACTGTTCTGTGTGAGAATCATATCATTATTCCTCTCATGTGTCGTCAGTATGCGCTGGTCCGCATTCATCCATAATATCAAGAATTTCGGCCTTTGGGATGCCATCTTCATATTTCACTATATTATTATTGACTAGCTGGAACCCGCGATCTTACCCGCGTTTATTGTTGGAAACCGCGAGTAGTCTAAAAGAAAACCCGTCAACAGCGGTCCAGCCGTTCCAGAGATTACCCGGAACAGACAGACAGACCGTCAGACAATAAACGACGAAATTATAGCTGAACATACATTAAAAAAAAAAAGATTCCGACGAATTGAGAACCTCCTCCTTTTTTTTGAAGTCGGTTTAAAATAAGTTTATACGTTTATACACAACGCCATCTTGTCCCCAAACTAAGCAGAGCTTGCATTATAGCCAACTGATATAAATGCATAAACATACTTTTATTTTGTAAATACATACATACATATTATACATAGAAGACACCCAAACTCCGAAACAAATATTTGTGGATCACACAAACATTTGGTCCGACCCGAGACCTCTTGATCAGCAACAACATGCGGTGACCATTGCGGTCATCAATCGCATACGCTAACCACTAGACCAACGAGTCAGTCAAGTACTAAACTAGCTGGTTCCCGCGGTGTTACTCGCGGTTATTATTGTAAACTGTGAGTAACGGCGCGGAGTGAAGCTAGGCTAAATAAATTACTTCTCATTTTATCAGCTACCTGCTACTGCAAGTCCCTTCAAAATCCAGAGATCCAGAAATTATCCGGAATAAACAGAGGGTTTTAAATAAAAAAAGATGTATTGATGTTAGCACCGTATATAATTTGATATGCATTTAGGGCCACAGCACACTAGCTACTTTTAGCATCGGCGATCGGGCGACCGAACGCTCTACATCGCACATTTAAAAACGCCAAACGCGGAGATTGAGTCGCTTTCTAGAAGCGCGACACAGCAGCTGAGCGCTACTCTCCGCACACATTCGGATGCCGGTAGCATCGATTTGGCATCTGAGCAGTCGCTAAAACGCGCGTTTCCGATACCGCGATCGAACGCAGCAAGTCGCTAAATCGCGATGAAGCATCGATGCTGTCGCCAAATCGCTAAAAGTAGCTAGTGTGCTGTGGCCCTTAGTAAGAAACTGTTCATTTGATATTATGTTGGAACCACACTGCGTTATGCGCTATTCGTTATGTAACTACGCCATATTCGCCAAAATATTTGTTATGCGTGCAAACAAGTGTCCGTTGAAGTGTGTTAAAAAACTGACAGGTTGACGGATACGCGTATTTGCTATTCGTGCTTAGGTGATAAGCGTGTGAATAAAGCGAATATTGGCGAATATACTCTCCACGCCGCATAACGAATAGCGAATAATGCAGTGTGGTTCCGGCATTACATATGACAATTAAATTTTATTTTTTTTGTAGTTGTATTGATATAATAAAAATAAAGAATAAATCGGATTTGAGCAGAGCCGCGAGCATCAGCTAGTAATAATATCATGTAGTCAAAAGTAACTATCTGACTGTCTGTTACACTTTCACGGCTAAGCCGCTGAACTGATTTGGATGAAATTTAAATAAAATGTTTTTTTTTATTCTTGATGCAGGCACCACACTTCGTTATGCGCTATTCGTTATGTGTCTGCGCCGTAATCGCCCAAATATTAGTTAAGTGCGCAAACATCAAACATGCCATCCACACTTCGAACTGGTATGCCAAATAAGCATCAAATAAGGCAATATGTGTGTTGTAGAGATGTGTCATTGTCATTTTTATGGTGAACGAAACGAATATACTAACCACACTTCGCCGTTTGCGCGCGAATAACCCGCATATCGAATAGCGCATAGCGAAGTGTGGTGCCTGCTTGAGAATGGACGCTACCATTTAGCGTAATAACCGACATGCATACATAAAAATTAATTACACTAAGAACTAAAGAATTTCACGTAAGCTAAACTTAATAACAGCTCGCCCCAGGATTCGAACCTGGTTCCAGAAGGAGAAAACAGTTCCCTCGACTCCTTTCAAAATTCAGGCGCAGAGTGAGAGAGTGAGCACACGGTGTGGTTTTAATGGGTTCGATTCCGACAGACCACCCCGCCTAAGAATACAACCCCGGCGGGATGACGACCCGAGGGGGTTTACACCTAAGAAAAAAAAAAGGATTGAACCTAAGACCTCTCGATCGCATACGCGAACCATTAACCAATGAGGTAGCGAGCAAAACAACTACCACAAATAACACATTACATAGTGAAAGTAATAAAATTAATGTATAATCGCCATCGGTCGATCGTCTATCATTAATCACCGGGGGTTGGGGGTTGAGGGTGGAGGGTGGAAGGACTCTGGGGTCGCAAATAATTTGATGTGACGACATATTGTACTTGGACATGGTTTTCGTGCTTAGGGGTGAAATGGTGTAGTTGATTATAGGAAAAACTTGTGTTGTTAAGTTTATAATGCGTCAATACACTTGAGAGCAATGATCCGGGTCAGAGAAGGTTGCTTGATAATTCTTACTAATATTACAAAAAGTTTGTGAGTATGTATATTTGTTGCTCTTTCACGCAAAAACTACTTAACGGATTTGGATGAAACTTTACAGTAATATAGCTTATATATCTGAATAACACACAGGCTACTTTTTACTGCAATAATCGAGATACACGCCGGCGGAGCCGCTTGCGAAAGTTAGTATCAGATAAAAAATATTATAGCTTTTTAAGGAAAAACTTGTGTCGTTTTGCTCATAATACGTCAGATACACTTCAGAGCAATGTATCCGAGTCAAAGAAGATTACTTTTCAATCTCGAATAATAAAGATGATAGCCTTGTGTGTAAGCTTTATCTTCTTCAACAAGAGCATACACGCAGGAAAGAGAAACAAAAATTGGCATAAGAACGTCTGGCCAGCGTGCTTTAATATCATCATCATCAACAGCCTTTAACAGTCTACTGCTGGACATATGACTCTCCTTAGAAAGGAGGTTTTGGCCTACTATACTACGCTGGCCAGACGGGTTGGTTTCAAGTTTTCCTTCTCTTTGCAACGATGTTGTTTTGCGTAGTTTATCCCTGTGTTGCCTATTACGACACCCGCGGGATGAATAGGAGTGGTGACACTCTGTATTCTTAATTCGTCACCACACGGACAATTGTCAATTGACAACAAAAAGAAAAGTGCTTTAATAGACCCCGCACAACTCAGTCCTGTAGAAAGCCGGCGAGCAGACCTCTTGAACAACCACGCTGTCAGGGCAATCAGTACGTCCAGCTTTGGCCTATATAAGCCGTTGAAGGACGGACAGGGCTACATGTATCCTAAACAGAAAAGGCCCTTTCCCATTACTGGGTAAAATTTAAAAGATACTGCTATTTTTGTTACATTTCACGACAATCGTTCCTATTGTTCTTTTAAAACTATGGTAGCAAAATATCTGATGATTTCATCGCCATGACATATGTTTTGATATAAAAAAGTGAGATAATCGAAAGTATGTTATGTAAAGGCGATTTTAATACATTAAATGTAGCGTATGCGACTGCTGTTTGAAGTCTCTGGTTCGATTCCCGTGTCGGACCAAATGTTGGTATGATCTACAAATATTTGTTTCGGAGTTTGGGTATTTTCTGTTTGTATCAGTTGTCTAGCACTCATAGTACAAGCTCTGCTTAGGTTGGGACAAGATGGCGTTGTGCGTATGTGTGAATATTGCTTGCCTCGACTAGCTGATTCATTAACGCAAAGCCTAAGCAACACTAACACTGTCAGTTTGTTATAAATTGTTATAAAATGCAATAAATTTTGGGGGGTCCCAATACCTAGAACTGAAACTCAAAAATTTTTTTTCATTAAAATGATAATGAGGTTTCTAATATCATTTTTTTCTTAACTGAATAGTTCGCGCGAGAGACACTTCCAAAGTGGTAAAATGTGTGTCCCCTCCCCCTGTAACTTCTAAATTAAGAGAATGATAAAACTAAAAAATATAAATATACATTACCATGCAAACTTCCAACGAAAATTGGTTTGAACGAGATCTAGTAAGTAGTTTTTTTTAATACGTCGTAAATCATAAACCGTAATTTACATTTCTTTCAATCAAATTACTATTATTAAAACATCGATGAAAGTTACAACGAACTACAAAAACTTTTATATGATGTTACTTGCTGCTACCCTTCATGGGCGAGTCCGACTCGCACTTGGCCGCGTTTTTATATACACTAAATGCAATTTACTAAATTTAAGTAATAATAACATACTAAACGCCGGTTTAAATGTTTGTCTGTTTGTCAGTTTGTTCCGGTTAATCTTTTGGAACGTCTGGATCGATTTTGACTGGACTTTCATTAGTAGATAGCTAGTTACTTATGGAGTAACTAGGATAATTTTCAGACTATCTTCGCACCTCGTAACTCGCGATTTACAACAATAACGGCAGGTAACACCGCGTGTTTATCATAAAGATCAAGCTAAATTTAAGGACATCAATCGAGAATTGTATCTGGGACGTCTGCGCCTAGTAAACATGATACCTAAGTTTTAACAGATATATCACCCCTATGATTACGATCATGACCGCTGTATAATTGATATCAATTAATCATTTTATATATATTTATAATATAAAGTTTGGCGCTGATTCACGCCCGTGCCTCGGAGAGCACGTAAAGCCGTCGGTCCCGGTTGTCATGAACATATATGGCAATCGTAATTGGGAAGTCAGTGCCCTCAAATATACTGACAACTAGTTCAATCTTCGAATTTTAGTTCTCCCTTAGGGTTGCGGAGGTCGGATGCCACTCGCTCCGTGGAAAAACTGAAATTGAGATAAAACCAGTTGAACTAGTAGCCTACCCCAAATAGACTTGGGAATAAATGCTCGGAAGATGAATCATTTTAAAATATATCAATTCCCAGTAGTTTCAAACATGTTTATGTTCTCTGCTCCACTCCTAACTACAACCTAGCGTGAAGATTAACTATCCCAATAACTTGTATTTAAAAAAAAAAAATCTAACAGTCAATGGTCCATCGCTAGAAAGAATTTATATTTTTTTTTTTTTTTTTGGACATCTGACACACAACATCATCTAGTCCCAAGCTAAGCAGAGCTTGTGTTATGGGTACTAGACAACTGATATAAATACATAAACATACTTTTTTTTTTTTTTTTGTAAATACATACATATTATACATAGAAAACACCCAGACTCCGAAACAAATATTTGTGAATCACACAAATAATATTTGGTCCGACCCGGGAATCGAACCCGAGACCTCTTGATCAGCAGTCGCATACGCTAACCACTAGACCAACGAGGCAGTCGACAATTTAGATGACAAGAAAGCAACTTCCGTATTAGGAATATATATTCTATGTCGTGTCGGACTTTACAAACATATATGAAGCGTACACAAAGTACACCTAGAGTCAGAACAACAATGTGGTTGTCCCATGTGGGATTTGAACCCATAACCTTTGAAGCAGTAGAAAATGGCGTGGCGACTACTTTAAACCACTAGATCAACCGTCAATCAATAGTAGAAGCTCTGCTTAGTTTAAACCTAGAGGGCGTTGTGTGTCAGATGTCTGAAATATTTATTTCAGCTAACTTGTAAACTTTCGCGTTCCATGATAATTAATATTATTTTTACGGGAATTAACGCGATCACTTATTTAGGGTATTACATACGTCTGATTTGCCTGACGTTTTGACTAGGTTCCACTGGCCGTGGTCACAGGCTGACTGGCTCATCGGTGTACGCCCTCCGTCGTCGAATCCGTGAAGTATCCGTGTATGTAAGATCCGTGCACCGATGAGCCAGTCAGCCTGTGACCACGGCTAGTGCAACCTGGTCGAAACATCAGGCAAATCAGAGGTATGTAATACCTTCATTAAGTAATCGCGTTAATTCCCGTAAAAATAATATTAATAATATTTATTTATGTCCAACCATGGAATGTTATTTGAGGTAGAAGAGTTCTGGAGTGGAGACCGCCTCTCGGCAGGCGTAGTGTAGGACGTCCACAAGCCAGGTGGAGTGACGACTTGCGCTGCGCAGACTGCCAGGAGCTGGTTGCGAGAAGCCCAAAATCGATCAGAGTGCTGTGCAATAGGAGGGGCCTATGTCCATCAGTGGACTACGATAGGCTGATGATAATGGACCATCAAAGACTGTGTTGATGTATTGCCCACGGCCTACTCCGATGAGGGCGCGGACTAACTGATTTCAGGAACAACCTGAAACACTGTTATGTAAAACCAGACCCCAGATCCATCTTCCCCCTACTATGTCAGAAGCTAGCGATCTTACGTCGTCAAAATTACCGTCTCAAATCTTAATAATACCAAAAACTGATGTACTTCTATGCCACCTTACTAACATAATTGGGCGGTAAGTCGAGGCCGGACGGACGGACATGGAAATTCTATAAGGGTTCCGAGTCATGAACTACGCAACCTAAAAAGTATAACATGTGTATAAAATTACGAGAATGAAGTAGGTACTCGCTCAAACATTAAGCGTTACGACATAACAATAGCAAAATTCGTTGCACGGTAATCGAACCCCGTCCCCCGCTAAATCACAAAAGGCAACAGCTCAATCAATTATCCGTCTAACTATTGTGACTGAGCATTTTTGACCCCTTTTCTCCTATTAGAAAATGTTTCATTGTTACGTAGCTTTCGCACTAGGACGCAAAACTCTTGCGTTTTTAAACATCCAATCTATTTTTTTTTCTCCGTGGCATTTTCTCCTGAAAGTGTGTATAAATAGGGATTTCAAAATGTTTGTTTACAGAATATTTATAGTTAAATTTACTTCTGCCAAACTCAGTTATGACGTCACTTTGAGTTATGACGTCACAATGACGAAGTAAAATGACTATAAATGACAGTTCAGTCGTATGTATAATAAAAATAAAGTTACTAGAGCTCAAACCTCTTCTCCTAATTCTGGGAGTGTCACCGTCACCACTCACGACTGTATGCTACTAGATACAAACAAAACAGGATAAGAAAGAAATAAATTTTAATTGTTTAATTTTTTTTTAGGCGAATGTTTATGACTTCTACGTTGAGTTATAAAAATCCTACTACTTCGTATTTAAATCAAAATCTGCCATCTAACGAAGGCAAGCGTAACCAACAATTCTGACAGAGATCCCCATCACTCACGTTCTCGTTTCATAAAGAAAAATCCATCGAACAATCGCTGCTACAAAACGCAGCGTTCATTATACCTAGTGCGTAGACCCAGTTAGCGACATATGGCGACACGGCCGTCCCCAAAGTTTATATGTAATATGCCAGTCATCTAATTGATTGACTTGATGTTAGAAGCTGCTCATGGACTGCTACTCCTCATTTCAGTAATCCTGATAACATCATACTGAAGTCTAACTATATACATCTTTACAAATTAATATAATTGCGGTGGCGCGGTGGTAATATGTGCGGTTCGATGCCCGGGTCGGATCAAATGTTTGTGTGATACACAAATTTTTTTTTCGAACTTTGGGCGTTTTCTATGTATAATATGCATGTATTTAATATACAAAAACCCTAACTCCGAAACTAATAACTAATGAAGTTATTAGTTTCGGATTTAGGGTTTTTTTATATTTATGTGTATACAAAAAAATGTATGTTTATATATTGATATCAGTTATCTAGTACCCATTTTTTTTTTCGTGTGGAAAATCATCATGGACCGTCACCCCACCGTAACCCCCGGTGGTGTGTCGGACTCGAACCGACTAAAAACCAGACGGTGTCCCTCTCTGCGCTTCTCTTTTTAGGAGGAGGAGAAGTCCAGAGTCAGAGATCTCCTCCGATAACTGCAGTGAGGGCCCCGCGCTGCGTCGCTCATGTTACCGCCAGCGTGTGATGAGACGAGTCCTCACTGCAGTCGCAGTGGTGGCAGGCGGGACTCGATTCCCTCCTGGCGACCGAGTGCAGGTATTCCCGAAGCAACCGTGCCCGGAAAGAACCTGCGTCAGTCAGATGGAAAGGGTCCCGTGTTGCCGCACTGCCCACTCGTTATCTAGTGTCTACCCATGATACAAGCTCTGCTTAGTTTGGGACTAGATGATATTGTGTGTAAAAGATGTCCGGAATAAGAAAATTGTATCCTGAAAAACGATATAAACGTGTAGACGGAATTGCGGGCAAAGCTTACTCATGTTTTTTTTTTTATTGTTGTAATGGAATAGGCGTTTGTCTTCCATCTCACCTGATGGAAAGTGTAGATGAAAACGAAGATGTTACGCGCCCATCCAAAAGAAACCTGTTCACTCTACTCTTTAAGGCTCCAGAGTTCAACTCATCAGGAAAAATAGACCCAGGCGGGTCGTTCCAAACTCTGGCGACTCTCACCAAAAACGAGCTGTCAAACCGTTTAGTTCGTCTTTTGGGTATACCAACAACGTATGGATGAAACTTTTGCCTGCGCCTAGTAGTCCGATAAAGGAATGGAGATGCCTCGATCAGTTCGAAAAGAACTTTAGAGCACTCTCCAAAGTGTATCCTATAAAAAACCGATAAGCTGGCAACTCGACGACGATGCTCAAGGGTGTGTAGTCTGCTTTTTGAGAGCTTTTCGTTATTAATTAACCTATGGGCTCTTCGGTCAACTGAGTCCAAAGCTTAAATATATCCGCAGTTTGAGAATTATCATAGCACAGATTCCTAGTTTGGGATCAAACGCAGTGATTTACATACATGTGTGAGGTTGTTATTATTAGATAAAGGCATATTGTATGTACATATACTAGTGTATCTATACTATATCCTTTTTTTTTTTTTTTTTTTTTAATCTTTATTTTAATTAAGGAACTTTTGAACACAGTTCATGCCAGTTCCATCTTAACCTAATCCTTATAACATTTAAAACTAAAAATACAGGAACAATATTTAAGTCTACTATCTGCTATAAGTAATATTAACAAATACTATCATTTACTGCTTATGTAACTATCTTAACCTATTATATACCCGCAAAAATATCAACCTTATGTCGGTATTTTTGCGAGTGCATATAACATTTTAGCCTCACGTGATGTAGGTCTTGATAAGATGCTAGTAAATGCACCTAAATCTAGCTTATTTAAGTTTAATTCCCTAATTATTTTATTTCTTTCCTCTTCGTTCCTGACACACTCCACTAAACGGTGATATACATCCTCAACCTTTTTACAAACTTGACAATTAGGCGAGTTAACTTTTTTCATTAAGAAAGCAAAGCTGTTAAGTGGCATATGTCCAGAACGAAGTCGGTGGGCCATTACTAAAACATTACGATTCATTTCATAATTGCTGAACCATGGGAACCGAAGAGGTTCATTTTGTATAATTTTATACCAAATGCCTTTAAATTTAGCTACATCATCAAAGTACTTCTTCCACTCATCGTAGCAAAGGTTTTTGAATTTTGATAATATTTCCGTATAAATAGGTAAGATATAAATTTCAAGACCTGAAATAGCACCTCTTTTAGCCAGCCTATCTGCCTCTTCGTTTCCCTGTAGACCAACATGTGAGGGTATCCATTGCAGTACAATATTTACACTACTACATAACAGAGAGTATATTTTACCCAGCACAGCAAAGGCTATCGATACACCTCTGTATCCAGAGGCGCATCGAGCCAAATGCTGGAGGGCACTCTTGCTATCAGTAATAATTACAATATTAGCCTGCTCTAAGTTAGAAGCATAAGTTAAGGCTTCCGAAATAGCAAATAGCTCCGCTGTCATAATCGATACTTCGGACACTATTTTGAAACAGCTATGACTTTTAGTTACAGGATCATAATATGCTGCCCCTGTCTCACTACTCTTTGACCCGTCTGTAAATAACTTATACCATCCATTATACATTGCATTTAGTTCTAGCAGTACATCATTTCTTAGCCAATTAATTTCGTAAGACATTTTTGGCTTATTAATAATTTCTAAACCAGTTTTAATGACCTTCTTAATGTCTATATTACTACACCAAGTATTCAATTTAAACATGTCTAAACGGTTAGAGGTATATGTTTTTTCTTTTCGACTAACATTGAAGGAATCCATTAAGATGGGTTTATTTTTATTAGTCCAATATCTATTCTCCCCAAGAGAACACAGTTCAGACAGTAATGTGCTTGACACACTGTTAACCCACGAATTAGCTTTAAGACAGTACTTAATCGCCAAATACTTCCTCCGTAGATGTAATGGAGGTAGGCTTAATTCACTCTCCATGACATGTATGGGTGTAGTTCTTATAAAACCACCTACCATTCTCATGGCCTGATTTTGAATCTTATCGATGTTATACAACCGGGATTTAATACTACTGTCGTATAGAAAACATCCATAATCTATACGACTTCGAACCAAAGATATGTACAAATGTCTTAAATGTATAGGGTGCGTTCCCCATCCAGAACCAGACAAAACCTTAATGACGTTTATCATTTTCTGACATTTTTGAGATAATTCATTTATATGTTTACCCCAACGCAGCGAGGAGTCCAACCACATACCTAAATATTTGACGTTTTGAGTTGCTACTAGAGGTACATTATTTATAAATAACTGGACTGGTTGATTTCTATTTCGTCTACTAAATAAACAAAATTGAGACTTAGCGGCTGAAATTTCTAAACCCATATTTGATAAGATTCCAACAGTGTTGTCTAAGGATTTCTGCATTTTATTGATACTATCATTTACATTTGTGCAACTAACATAAAATACGAAATCGTCAGCATATTGACATACTTGTGTACTACTTAATTTACAAATATTATGGGTAACAACATTAAATAGTAAAGGAGACAGAGGGTCTCCCTGTGCCAGGCCTAAGTTTGTCCATCTTATAATAGTACTAGAATCCTCCGAATCATCTTTAATTGATAGTCTTCTTTCCTTTAAAAATTCCCATAAATAGTAGCATATGCGGCTTCCAACTTTTAAATCGTCCAATGTTTTAACAACGCTCTCTATTAGGACGTTATTGTAAGCATTTTTAATATCAATAAAACATGCTAAAGTTGGACTATTCTTAGTAAAACCAATTTGTACACTAGTGATCAGCTGAGTAAGGGAGTCTAAGCATGATTGCCCTCGTCTAAAGCCTGTCGTACTGGAAGACAGGATACCATTTTTTTCGATAAACCACTCTAACCGTTTAGCTATCATAAGATGAAATATTTTACATATACACGATATTAATGATATCGGTCTTAATTTGAAATTACAATGAGAGTTACTTCCTACTTTGGGAATTGCTATTACTTTTATATTTCGCCATTCATTTGGTATGTAGCAATAGTTATAAATATCGTTAAATAATCGAAGTAGAATTAGTTTTGCATTAACAGGAAGTTGAAAGATCATGGAATATGTGATATTGTCACATCCAGGCGCAGTGTCCTTCTTCTTGATACATGCTTCCAGTTCTTGCAATGCAAACTCAGCCTCTAGAAATGTATTAGTCGATATGCAAAGAGGTTTAGGTGTTTGAACTGAGTCAGGAGTTAAACTACATAATAATTCGTTCCTTTGTTCTATCGCCACGTAATTCGAGGTTTTTTTGTACCCCTTGATCCATCTCATCTTTCGCCACATATCCGAGGAAGTTATTGTATTATCAATTGATGTGCAAAAGCTTTGCCAATTCATATTTTTTGCTCGGCGTATTTCGTTTCGTGCCGTTAAGGTTTTGTTTTCTAGTGTGGCTAAATTCTCCGGTGTAGGATTACGTCTAAACTGTTTCAGCGCCAGTCTTCTCTCTGCTACAACTTTAGAAAGCGAAGGATTCCAATAAGGTTTGGGTTTAAAATTCTTCTGGGGATCGTTACATACTTTTATCAATGGAATGTTTGCATCAGCTGACCTATTAATAATGGAGATAAATTCGCTGTACATTGGCTGAGTATCAGATAAACTAGAAATATAATTAAATTTAATGATCGACGTTTCTATATCTTTACTATATGCCACCCACTTAGCTTTTTTGTAATTACGTTTCTTTTTTACATGAAATGTTTCTTGATATAAAATTTTAATTTTTATAATCAAATGGTCACTTCCTAAGTTTTCCGATAGTACCATCCAGTTGAAGTGAATTGCTATATCAGATGATGCGAACGTGACATCGGGAGATGTTTGTTGCAAGTTGTTATTAACGTACTTTACCCTTGTAGCACTGCCGTCATTAATAGATATATATCCATATTCTAGTGCAGCGTCCATAATTTGGTTACCTCTAGTATCACACTTGTACGACCAGTTGGAATGATGGCCATTAAAATCACCAGCCACAAGGGTTTTACTAGCGCAAAAGGAAAACAATTCATCCCAATCATCTCGCCTTGTCTGAATCGAAGGTGGGCAGTAAACAGAAAATATATTTTCTAGGTATTTACAGTTCTGGATTTTAATGTGTACTATTTCAATACCTTTGTTGTTGCAACTCGTAGATTTGCGTTCGGATTTTATTGAGTTATGTATGAAGATGGCCACTCCGCCGTATGAATCGGGTCGGTCTTCTCTATAAATATTGTATTGCGATATGTTTAAAGAACTGTTTTCTTCGAGCCACGTTTCAGAAATAATTGCTATGTGTACATGATCTTTTATCAAAAGTGCTTCAAGTTCAGTAAGTTTTGGTCTTATACTTTGTGAGTTCCACTGTATTATATTGATCGCGATATTTTGCAGCTTACTATCCATGACTAAGACTATCTAGAAAGTGATTTAGAATGTTTCCATCTTTCATTATTTCGACCACATAGCTGAATATCTCACTAATTGCCATATTACAAATTCTTTTAATTTTATCTTCAAATGCTGTATTAGACATAATAATTTCTTTAATTTTTTGCATCAAACGAACATAACTAAATTTTGGTCGGTTCTCGGGTTTCTGTTTTTCAGTTTTATCGTTCTCTGAGAATCGTGGTGCCCTGACTTCGTTTTGGCCATAGATTTCTACTCTTTCTTTATTGTGCTTTTCTATACTGCTCTCTCTGTTTTTGTTCTTTTTTTTAATTACTTGTGTTTCGCCATGAGTGGCGTTTTCTTGGTCATTTTCTTGTTCATCAAATGTGGATATGTTCATCTCACTATTTGTTAATACATCTCGGTAGGTTTTTGTTTGTGTATGGAGCTTATTCATTGTGTCTTTTAATACTGTTGTTGTTTCACTCTTTTGTGTATTCTTATTTTTGTAATATATGAAAGTTGCTTTCCGATAAGAACAAGTTTCTTTACTCATAATATCTCGTATTTGCTTTTCCTTATAGAAAATAGGGCAAGTTTTATCTAAAGACATATGTGGCCCCCCACAATTTAAGCACTTGAAATCTCTGGTTTCACAGTTTACATGGTTTTGACCACATTTGGGACAAAACACTTTCTTTTTAGGACAGTATTTCCTTATATGTCCATATTTCCAGCAACCTGAACACTGTGAAACTGGGAAAGTATAGGGTTCGACCTTGAACCTGCAACCGTATCCATAAACATACGGTGGTAAGGTAGAACTTTTAAAGCAGATCCGGATTGTTTCACTGTCGATCCATGCACCCTCCTCATTCAATCTTTTAAGTCTTATTATAGAGACAATTTCATAGTCACACTTCAATGAATCTTGTAACTCTTTGATGTCTATTTCTAAATCCATTTGCTTCAAAATCCCGTAACATAAGTTTAACTCAAATGTCATCTGACATCTTAATCCCAAATCCGAAATTGCTTTGCTCTTTAAAAGTATATCGGCTTTTTCTTGACAGTTAAATAAAATCAACACCTTAAAATTACTTTTATATTTTATTCTTTTAATATCATCTATATCGTATTTTCTCAACGTTTTCGCTAATGTAATTTGTTTGGGCAATGGTTCTAATGACGTAATACATACCTCATATCTGGTGGTGTTCTCCATATTATCTGTCGTTTGATTATTTGGGTCACTGCTTTCAGAAAGCCTACGATTAAGTCGTTTTGGATTTCTACTTACAGTCGTGAAACCTTCATCATCTTCATATTCTTGACCACTATTACTTTCGTTTCTTAATCTCTTACTTCGAATCGCTCCAACATCTAGATTATTATCTAGAATCATTTCTTCATGTTTTTCCACAACTTCTAATTCTTCGTCACTATTATCACTTAACAATTTAGGTAAACTGGATGTTAAACTTCTATTACTGTGATCACTCATTATTAAAAATAAAAGTGGGTACTTGTAAAAAACAAAATAACATTATTGTACGGGATGGTTAAACTGACGCGTGCGCTTGCCTCACCGATCCGCGCGCAACTGTACTATATCCTTACTAATATTTTAAACGCGAAAGTTTGTGAGTATGTATGTTTATTGGTCTTTGGGGATTTGGATGAAACTTTACAGTAATATAGCTTATATATCAGAATAACACATAGGCTACGCACACGGGCAGAGCAGCGGGCGATAACTAGTTATAATATAAAGCTGAAGAGTTTGTTTGGTTGAACGCGCTAATCTAAGGATTTTTCAAATCGGACCGGATCGGATGGTAGTGTCCGATTCGGTCCGATTGAAAAATTATTTTAGTGTTTGATAGCCCATTTACTGAGGAAGGCTATAGGCTACTATATATATCATAGCGCTAAGAGCAATAGGAGCGGAGCACCAATTAAGAATGTTTCAATTCGGGGTTTATTTTCCTCTTAAAAGCTTCCCTTGTGTGCGCTGTTTAAACGGTTGAAGTTTCGCAAAAATCATGTATGACAGAATTGTTCCCCTTTAAAAGTTCTGAAAAGAAGTCCGCAACAGCATATGTCTATGTTTTAAGGTAGCCGCTCACTATAACCTTTTTAATGGGAAACAAATTATAACATCCCGCTACGGGCAATAGATGAGATGACGTAGAATGGGCTGTTTGGATCAGCTATTATATTGATACTCTAATCTGAACTGATGTATATTTTTATTGTTTCAGGTAATTATTAAGTCTTCCTATATCTACGTGAATACGGAATCGTAAGTTATTGAAAATCTCCTTTTTAAGGAGAGGCCTACGTTCAGCAGTGGACTGTTAATAGCTGTTGATGATGATGATGATGAAGTTATTGAAGGTTAACTGAGAAGTTACTTGTGACTGCCTCGTTGGCACCATTTCCAATGTATACGACTGCTGTGCTTGAGGTCTCGGGTTTAAATCCTGGGTCGGACCAAATGTTTGTATGATCTACAGATATTTTGATATTCTTTTTCGGAGTTTAGATGTTTTCTATGTATACTATGTATGTATTTACAAAAAAAATTTGGCCAAAAATTTGTGTAAAAATATTAATGCGGTTCACAGAATACATCTACTTACCAAGTATAGGTTTTATAGTTTCGGAAACAAGTGGCTGTGACATACGGGCGGACAGACAGACAGACATGACGAATCTATAAGGGTTCCGTTTTTTGACATTTGGCTACTGAACCCTAAAAAACTACATAAGTATTCTATCAGTCAATCAAGCTTTCACAGTACAAGCTGTGCTTAGGTTGAAACTAGATGGTGTTGTGTGTTACATGTCCTAAATATTTATCTATATAACTTATGTGGGTAGTTGAAAGCTCAACATCAAATTTAAAAGCTCTTATAAATAATTTAAAATAAAAATAGATTAAACATATTTTAATATAAATTTAATGAATAAAATTAATCCTCAACAATAAATACCTGCTAGTCAGTGTTATATCCATAGAAAAAACTAAGTATTCAATTTTCAAAAGTAGAAACTAAACACAGCATCACAATGAGCACTCTACAAGAACTACAGGATTGTTTTGTGAAGAGGATGGCAAACTTTGAAGCTGAACTCCTGAAGAAGGCCTCAAATGCTGCTAGTCTGGCTGGTCTCGCAGAGGAGTTTGCTATATTTAAGACACTCATCTTAGAGACCTTGAAGTCCTTCCAAAGCCAGATGAAGGTGCTTGCGAATGAGGTGGACAACATGGAAACCCGTAGCCGTCGCAAGATACTCCTGATACATGGTGTTGCAGAGGAGAAGGATGAAAACACATCCCGGGTCGTCGCAGAGGTAGCAGCAAGTAAGTTAGGTCTCGACTCATTTACTTCTGATGGTATAAGCCGCTGTCACAGAATGGGTCGACAGTCTACGGTTGAAAAACCACGACCAATCCTCGTAAAATTTAGGGCAGTAGCAGTGCGGGACCGAGTCTGGGCATCTAAGACCAAACTTAGGGGCACTGGTGTGACACTCTCCGAGTTCCTGACCCGATCACGACACTCGGCTTTCATGGCAGCACGTGAGGAATTCGGGATCACAAAGTGTTGGACCAAAGAAGGTACTGTTTATGTTATGGGTCCCGACGGTTCACGCCATCGTATAACTTGTGTGGCAGATCTCGACCAGATAAGGCCAGTGGTTGCAGAAAAGCCAACTGTGACCAAAACTCAAGCTGCAAAACCGAAGAGAGGTGCTGCCGGTTCAAAAAAATGAATGTTTGCGATGTGGTGTTCTTTTACATACATTTAATGTAATGTTACACTGTCTGGGTGAATTTCACGTGAGAATCAGTCCAAATATATATTCCTCACCAACATTTTATGGTATGGAACATGGAATCATTAAAACAATTCTGTTCTTCCTCATTAAACCGGCCCAACACATTATTTTGTTGATTTACCTCCGTACAAAATCTCAAAATAAAAATAGCTGTCAAGTGTTGAAGTGTCAAAAGTCAAATTGCGTTCCAGACCGCATAGTTGTAAGTTTGAAACAAAGGCTTTTGAACGGGAGGTTCGCCCAGAAGCTTGTGACACAATTTTCTTCTTTTGGTTTTTGTTTTGTTTTGTTTTCTTTTTTATTAATTTGTTTTAGTTCATATCTTCCAGTGATTCCTAAAGGTCAAACACACGACTGGCGGGTGGATCAAAAATTTTAAGTTTTATTTATTATTATTGCTATTTATATATTATTATTGTTATTTGTTGAACATTTGAGGTAGTAGAGCCACGCTGTTTTCAGCACGAATGGGCCGGCTCGACCCGGCCAGTACTACCCTCACACAGAAGACCATCCTAATAATGACAGCATTCTTGCTGTCGTATTTCGTTGGTGAGTGTGAGACCGGAGGCCCAATCATTCTGCATCATTCTCCCGCCCTTCGTAGGCCGGGAGAATGATGCAGAATAATCTAACCAGGCTGCCATGGTAGGGGTCACCATGCAACATTGCCTACCCTCACAATAAGCATGGTGACCCCTACTCCTGGATTCTACTCATGCTTTCCATCAGGCAGAGTAGAGTCACTTTGGCAGGCTTAAATATAAAAAAAAAAAAAAAAAAAAAAAAAAAATTATTGCTCTATTAGCTTATTTATATATTCTTGAGTCAATTTTATGTCTGACTTGGACAATAATGACGATGACAGTTTTTACTCGCTGAACAGTCTTGATTCTAGTTATGTTAGTATACCCTCACTCCGTGAGAATCTTCAGTACCAATTTTCTGATGCTCCGCGGAATTTTAATGTAGTCCATATCAATGCCCAGAGTATTCCAGCTCATTTCCCTGATATGCTGGCGACCTTTGATTGCAAAAACATTCACGCCATTTTAGTTTCGGAGACATGGTTAAAACCGTGCCTACCTTCTACACCATACACTCTTCCTGGTTTCAATCTGATAAGGAATGATCGTGCGATTGGTGGTGGGGGTGGTGTTGGCATATATCTGCGTAAGCATATTCCCTTTACCATTGTAAATATGTCGTCACAGCCCCCATCACCGGACGGTGGTGAGCACCTCTTTCTGGAACTAGAGGTTAACAATTCGAAGATTTTACTTGGTGTTTACTATTCCCCCTCGTTACGTAATAATTACTTTTCCTCTTTTGAACAGTTACTAGAAAACTTATCTCCCTCTTATAGCCACACAGTAATAATGGGCGACTTCAATACTTGCTTGATGAAAAATGACCATCGCTCTTCTTCACTACGCAGAATAGTAGACTGTAACAATCTATCACTCTTATCACTTGATGCTACGCATCACTTTCCCAACTGCACTCCCTCTCTTCTTGATCTTATCCTAGTCTCTTCTACTGATCATGTCATCAGCCATGGCCAGTATTCCGCTGACGCTTTTTCTTATCATGACTTGATATTTCTCTCTTATGCTATTCGCCCACCTAAGGCAAAGCCGAGAATTCTTGTGCAGCGTAATTTTGGCGCGATGAATCTTGCAAGACTTAAGGAGGATGCGCGAAACATCAACTGGAATAATTTGTTAAATTCACAGTGTGTTAATGATAAAGTCCAAATATTCACAGATAACTTGATACAGCTTTATAACGTTCACGCGCCCTTGCGATTTATAAAACTTAAACATCTACCAGCTCCATGGCTTACTGACGAGATACGCAGCATTATGTCCAGGAAATGTGTAGCGAAAAGCAAATACAAGCGTCGACCAACCGATGCTAACCTGGAAAAATATGTGTACCTGAGAAATCTCTGCAATAAGATGTGTAGAAATGCACAACGCCAACATATCCACACTTCCGTAGAAAACGGAGATCCAGCAAAAGTCTGGAAATTTCTAAGAACATTGGGAGTCGGGAGGTCTCGCCAAGAGCCTATTCCTAAAAATTTCAAAATTGACTTACTCAATAAACATTTCTCTGCCTCGTCTGACATTAGTGACAGTACAAAAGCTAATACTCTTAGGAATATTTCTACTACCCCAACTCCCAACTATCCACCTCTCGTCTTTGATCAATTGTCCGCTTGTGATGTTAGGAAGACCATTCTGGCGATTTCATCCAACGCAGTGGGAAGTGACTGCATCAGCCGAAATATGATTATTCCTATCCTTGACGAAATTCTACTTATCTTATGCAATATCCTTAATCACTCCGTTACAAGCGGTGTTTTTCCATCTGCATGGAAAGATGCCCAAGTAATCCCTCTTCCAAAAAAAGCTAAACCCTCTTCTTTTTCTGACTATCGGCCCATATCCATTTTACCTTTTCTATCTAAAGTACTCGAACGCCTCATCCACTCTCAACTGTCTAACTTCCTCTCCAAAAATTCTCTACTGAATCCCTTCCAATCCGGATTTCGTCCTGGACACAGCACTACTTCTGCACTGGTACATATTACAGACAGCATCAGACTAGGCATGGATAGTGGAAAGATCACAGTACTCACCTTACTTGATTTTAGTAATGCCTTCAATACTGTGGATTTTCACATTCTGCTTGGCATACTACGGTCTCTTAACATATCTCCAAGGACAATTGATTGGTTTCATAGTTACCTGTCTGGTCGCCGGCAACGAACTTGCATTGATGACTCCATGTCCTCTTGGTGCAGCATTTCTGCTGGTGTACCACAGGGTGGCGTTCTATCTCCTTTACTCTTCGCTGTTTTTATAAACTCAATCTCTAATCAACTAAGTTCCTTCTACCACCTTTATGCAGATGATTTACAAATATATACACAAGCTCCGATTAACTTGTTATCGGATGCATTCAACATAATTAATGCTGACCTTCAACGCATCGGCGAGTGGAGTTATAACTATGGACTTAAGATTAATCCTATAAAGACACAGGTATGTGTTATTGGCAGCCACAGACTTATCTCAAAAGTTAACTGGACTCAGCTGCCACAAATTCAGTTCGGTGGCACAACTCTTGAGATCAGCACTAGTGTGAAAAATTTAGGGATCTACATAGACAATACTTTATCTTGGGGTTCACAGATGCAAGAGGTCAGTCGTAGGATATTTGCTTCAGCCGGATCTCTTCGAAGACTACGCAACTTCCTTCCAATTGCAACTAGGGCTGCGCTTGCACAAGCACTTCTCCTCCCAATTCTCGACTATGCCGATGTCAGCTATCTGAATCTCACTGAAGCCCAACTCGATAAGCTTGAGCGACTACAAAATGTCTGTATACGATTCGTATTTGGTTTACGAAAATACGATCACGTCTCTGAATTCCGTCAACTTCTCAAGTGGCTTCCAATTCGCTCTCGCCGGAATACTCATATCCTTAGTTTCCTTTATAACATTTTGTTCAATCCTAATGCCCCTTTCTACCTCAAAGAACGATTTAAGTTCCTTAATGACACACATGAAAAATGTCTGCGGTCATCCGTGAGTTTACAACTGGAGATGCCACTGCATTCCACCAAATTTTATGACCAATCTTTCACCGTTGAAGCTGTGCGCTTATGGAATGCACTGCCGCCTAACATCAGGCAGGCGCAAACATTAACTAGATTCAAGAAGATGGTACAGGAGTTTTATTCACCTTAATTGAGTCCGACACGATTGAGGGTGAAACGAAACTGTTTCTCTTTTCTATTTTTATTCATTTAAGTATGTATATTTACTGGTATAGTATGTATGTATGTATGCATGTATATGTAAGTATATTTATTGTAATAAGTATGCATTTTATGTAAGTAAAAATTGTAAATGTTTGTAGATAATATAATATATGTAGTGTATGTAATATGGTGTACCTAATAATAAGCAAATAGTAGGTTCAAAAATGTATATTCAACTACTACTTTCTCCCTACAACATTTGATCCATCCTAAGGTTGCCTGGAAGAAATTGCTTTCAGCAATAAGGCCGCCCTTTGTACACTCAATATTTTATCATTGTGTTCCTTTTTCTTTTGTAAATCTGTAATTTTTGTGTGCAAATAAAGAGTTATCTATCTATCTATCTATCTATCTATTTGTGAGTGTCACCACCCCTATTCATCCCGCGGGTGTCGTAAAAGGCGACTAAGGGATAAACTACGCAAGACAACATCAATGCAAAGAGAAGGAAAACTTGAAACCAACCCTATACCAACCCGTCTGGCCAGCGTGGTATAGAAGGCCAAAACCTCCTTTCTAAGGAGAGGCCTATGTCCAGCAGTGGACTGTTAAAGGCTGTTGATGATGATTGATGATGTATGTATGTGGATGCGAATGTTTTTAGTACACAACGTATCTTCGAATCAAAATCAATAAACTTTTATTTCAGGAAGGCCTTTTCAGTAAATGTTACGTTCATGGCTCTCAATATCGAATATAGATATTGTTGTGAGCTTTTAAATATTCGATTATTTTAGCCATGATTTGTTTTTTTACGAAATTGATCATTTTTGTAATATTAAATTGGCAACATCGTCAATTGAGTATTTGCGGGCCCTTGACTCTGCACCATTGAAAGAACCGCTGTAAATCCTAATGAATAATATAAATAAATTTGTTTTTGGTCTCATAAACACAACATTTTTACTGCACAACTAGGGTTTATTCCCATTATATTGCTTGCAAAGGTTCAAATACTAGCTGTTTAGTGAGACATTTAGTACGTGTGCATAAAATCAGTAATTATTACTAAATGCCCGCAATCCGATACAATCGGGTGATTTTTTTTATTGAATTAGCTAATTTAGATTAATGTTTTTGAATATAATCAATAAAAGTTTTGTAATTAATCTCGATACCCGAGAAATTGAAAAGCTCGAGAATTTATGAACCCTATGCGCAACTCTAGTTGTTCTAAATCTAGATCAAAATCTCTTTGTAGTCTTTTTCCTTTTTGTATATGATTCTGACAACCAAAGGCAGAGCCAATGGAATGTCTCTTTAACCATATATTCGCAATCAAATTTATGCACCCATCGAAATTCAATTCGTCGCATAACCCATAAAGCTAACAAGCGTCGGTAATTAAAACACCAAAGCGATGTGGACAATTGTCATAACTCACTGTCAAGCTATGCAACGTTAAAATGTCAAAAACATCGCCGCCATTTTGAACAGGACGTTCCTACTAAAGTCTTAGTTGTGATTTATACTGTTACATGAATTTATTAAATTGTTAGTGTATTTTTAAAAGATATGAAAATTTCTTATATTATTTTTACGGTTTCGTACCTAAAGGATAAAAAAGCGGCCAAGCGCGAGTCGGACTCGCCCATGAAGGGTTCCGTAGCAGCAAGTAACATCATATAAAAATTCTTGTAGTTCGTTGTAACTTTGATCGATGTTATACTAATAGTGTATTGATGGAATGAAATGTAAATTGCGGTTTACGAATTATGACGTATTAAAAAAAACTACTTACTATATCTCGTTCAAACCAATTTTCGGTTGTAGTTTGCATGGTAATATACAATATATACCTTTTTTAGTTTTATCACTTTCTTATTTTATAAATTACAGGGGGGGGGGGGGTCTCTCGCGCAAACTATTTAGTTTAGAAAAAAATGATATTAGAAACCTCGAAATCATTTTGAAGACCTATTCATAGATACCACCACCATACATGTATGGGTTTGATGAAAACAATTTTTTTGAGTTTCAGTTCCAAGTATGGGGACCCCGAAAATGTATGTTTTTTTTTTATTTTTATGTGAAAATCCTAATGCGATTCACAGATTACATCTACTTATCAAGTTTCAACAGTATAGATCTTTTGTTTCGGAAAAAAGTGACTGTGACATACAGACGAACAGGCTGACAGACAGACATGACGAATCTATAAGGGTTCCGTTTTTTGCCATTTGGCTACGGAACCCTAAAAAGGGACAGTATTGCTAGGACTCCGCTGTTTGTCCGTCTTTCACCAGGTTGTATCTCATGATGATAGACAGTTGAAATTTTAATAGATTATGTATTTATATTGCCTCGAACAAGAAATACAAATAATATAATAACGGTACTTAACGGTACTGTCACTGACACAGATAGCTGATGACAACAAACTCAGTTTTTTTTAAACTATCTCTTCTCCGCGGCTTTACTCGCGATTACAAGACCGCGGGACTCAATTCGTTTTTCCATAAGACGTAAATATGTAAACACTCTCCAACAAATATGTGTAGACACACACAGTAAAACTCACTCACACACGCATATTTTCTGCAACGTCACGACGCTTATTGTATTTATTGTTTTTCAATATGAATATTTCCGAGGGGCGATTGTGATTTGAACCAGAAGGGTTGAAGTTAATTGGGTAGGAAAACACTGGTTTGAAACTTTTAGTTATGGGTTTGGGGTTAAAACTGCATGATAATTGTGTAACGTAAATTCTACGATTATATTTGACTGCCTTGTTTGACTTGGTCTAGTGGTTAGCGTATGTGACTGCTGATTAAGAAGTCTCGGGTTCGATTCCAGGATCGGACCAAATATTTGTGTGGTCCACAAATATTTGTTTCGGAGTCTGGGTCTATGTATAATAAGTATGTATTTACAAAAGAAAAAGTATGTTTAGGTATGTATTTATATATCAGTTGTTTAGTACCCATAATACAAGCTCTGCTTAGTTTGGGACTAGATGACGTTGTGTATAAGATGTCCGAAATATGTATGTATATCTTAGAAGTAAATTAATATTTCGGAAATGCAATACACAACGCCATCTATCTTCAAACTAAGCAGAGATTGTAGTATGAAAGCTAGATTGACTGATAAAATACACAATACAATGCAGAAAACACTCAAACTCCGAAACATATATCTGTAGATCATGCAAACATTTGGTTCGACCCAGGATTTGAACCCGAGACCTCAAGCACAGCAGTCGCATACTCTACCACTCTGCCTCCGAGGCAGACAAATAACATTAAAGTGTCTGTTTGTTTGTTTCTAAATGAAATGATTTTTACTAAATGCGTATCTATCTTCATTCTTTCTCTTCTGTCGAAATGTCCATCCAAACATTGCCTGGAAGAGATTGCTTTTAGCAATAAGGCCGCCCATTGTCCATATCTAGTAAAAAAAAAACTGTATATGGTGGAAATAAAATATATTCTAATCTATTCTATTCTATTCTATATACATACTGTACTTAATTAATTTTTGAGACGGGACAGTAAAGGCATGTACCATAACCGTTATAGTTACCTACAGGAAAATGCTTGAAGAAGACTATCCATATTTTTTTAAGATATTCTGAACTGCATTTACAGATTTTGAAAAAAATGTACAGCCAGCAAGAAAATGGTCATTTTAAACAAAAACTTTTTTTGATGCCAATCGATCCTGTTTCTTATAAGGATCAAAAGTCTCTACTGGACCGACTGAGGTTTGAGTACTAGAAATTTCAGAAATCACAAAAAGCTTTTCCCATACATTTGTACGGAAATAAATCATTTTAATGTGTATTTTAGACACAGACAAACATAACTTACATTTAGATGACAACATCTGTAAATGCAGTTCAGAATATCTTAAAAAATATGGATAGTCTCCTAAAAGCGATTTCCTGTAACCATAGAGGTTAAGATACCTACCCTTACTGTCCCTTCTCAAAAATTCACCCTGTATAACAATTTGTTTTGTATGTCTGTCTACTTGTTCTGATAAAATCCTCTGCCGCTGTCTGTCTGTTCGCTATAAACTCAAAAGCCACTGCACCGATTTAAGTGAAATGTTATATTCAGATAGTCTAAAGCCTGAGAATGGACATAGGCTACTTTTTACCACGATAACCGACATGGACGCGAGCGTAGCCGCTAGTAAAAGCTAGTTTTGTATATTTTCAACACTACCCGCAAAACATACCAAAAAAAAATTAACATCCATATTTTTATCAAAAAAACAGACAGAAGTCAGTCGTAAATAAAATTTCATATATAATAATTTATGAAGCGGTTACGTGCACTGGCATGCTGCGGTACAACTCGTAAACCGGGCATACAGCGACACGTCCGATACCTAAAATAAATTATAATAACGCGGGATATTTTTATGCGTCTGTTGGGATGATGTTTTAGCGGATTGGTGAAGGGTTTTTTTTTGTAAGGGGTTGTGGCAACTAAAAATATTGCGTTTCTAACTGCCACGTAATGGGATGGGTTGGATTATTTCTTATGGTGGGTATATATATTTATATATAAAAATTCCATGTCATTTGACATGGAATGTTTTTCATCAAATGGTTGTATTTAAACTAGTAACATAGTCGCGATTTAGCTTGTACACAGGCTATTGCGTTTGTATTTAGCGCAAAAACCGATATAAACGTACTAAGCGGTTCTGCTCTTCCTTCCTTTTGCCGAGCGATCAAAAATTGGAACTCCCTGCCAACTCATGTGTTTCCTTCCTACTATGATCCCGGGTCCTTCAAGCGGGGTGTGAAGAAGCATCTGACTAGGCCGCCATAGTGTGGGTCACCGTGTTGCATTGTCCACACTGGCAATGAGGACGGTGGCCACCACTTTTAGAATCTGCTTATGCTTTCCATCAGGCTGAGCAGAGTTCTTTTTAATAACAAATCCTAGATTAGGAATGTACAAGTACAACCTTTGTCGCTTGGACTTTACAAACATACATGAAACGGGCTCAAATAACACCCAAACTCAGAACAACAACTTGTGTATCACACAAAGTTGTGTTGCCCCATGTGGGGATAAATAAATATTTCGGATAGCTTACTGTACACAACGCCATATAGTCCCCAAACTAGGCAGAGCTTGTATTATGGGTAACTAGACAACTGATATAAATACATAAACATACTTTTTTTTTGTAAATACATACATATTATACATAGAAAACACCTAAACTCCGAAACAAATATTTGGTCCGACCTGGGAATCGAACCCGAGACCTCTTGATTAGCAGCCGCATACGCTAACCACAAGACCAACGAGGCATTAACACTAATTGCAGTGGAAAGAAGCGGTGATCGCTTTAACCGCTTAAGCCATCCTTTCAGTCGTGCAGAAATGTAACGAACTTGTAATATTTTTAGCTTTCAACCAATAATATTCCCATTTCCTGAACTCGTTTAGTAATATGGAAATATTTTACTGCCCTTTCGCAATGTCCGCGTTAAAACCCGTGTTTCCATAGCTGGAGCGTTTCCGGCCGGACGATAGCCATCTTGTATTGCTAATTTGCAAACGTAGGTTAAATAACTCGGTTCTGTAAAACAAATAAGAATATTTTAACACTATCTAGTCTGAAATAAAAATAGCCTAATAGAAGTTACTTCTAATATCAGTGTAGTAGCTATCTGCCAGTGAAAGTATTGTCAAAATCGTATCAACCGTTCCTGAGATTACAGACAGGCAGACAAAAAAATTAAAATTGTTTTTTTGATGTAAGTATCCATAGTTTTCACTAGATCAAAAAAAACTACTTATTTATTTGGATTGGTTCAAAGGTAACTGCCTGTTTAATACGCTATTACAGATAAACTACTGAACCGATTCGGATAAATGTTGCCATAGAGTTAGATTGGACCATGAAGAAGGACTTATGGCAGGGGGGTGTCACTCCGCACTTTAGGTATAGACGGGCGCCTGCCTAGTGCGCAGGCCATTCCGGTGGGTTGTCGCTTACGCACGATACGCGTCACGTTCGTCGCCGCGTCGCTGTCGCGCATTATTTAATTTTTTTATACTTTTCGATACCCGATATTCATGTAAAAGCTAAAGTTCTGTTTACGGATGTCTGAATAAAAGATTTTAGGTTTTATGTAGGAACTAATCTGTTCGTTTCATACGTAAATACATACGAAACGAACAGATGTTTCGATGTGATATTATTTAAAACGTCATTTGTTGACAAAAGTACCTACAGTTATTGTTTCACTAAAGTAAATTCTAGAGAAAAAGTAGTTATTATACCTATATTAAAATTAATTTTAAAAGAAGACATGCCTGATTACGTCAGTACAGATAAGGAATTTCTTACTTTTCGGAGTGAGTCTTCTGTACTTATACTATATGTATTCTGTGCTTATGGTACTGTATAACCGACTTCAAAAAAGGAGGAGGTTCTCTTTTATAAGTTCGCTTTTATAAGTACCTATCACAACACACTCTATTACAACCACGCTTTGTTTTTTCAAATTCAATCAGTATTTTTTTGAATATTTATTCAATTCCAAATGTAACCTACATATGGCAGTGAAAAATTTATCGTGCTTTGAGAATATTTTTCTACCGAAACGTTTATACGAGGAAAATTAAAAAATAATAAATGTTATATTAGGTATGTTATTCTTTTCTCTGACTTCGATTTGAAAAGATAGGAATATTTATTAACTATGCTATATTTTTATGTAAATGTGACAGATGTTATTATATTATAAGAAAAAAAATAATTTAACGTAAAAGAAATGAAATAGTTACTTACACACTTTACCAACCCGTCTGGCCAGCGTGATAGTATAGTAGGCCAAAACCTCCTTTCAAAGGAGAGGCCTATGTCCAACAGTGAACTGTTAAAGGCTGTTGATGATGATGACTTACGCACACATATTAGTTAATACGGAATGACATACGGAACCGAAACGTGGACATTTACGGTACGGCTGGTCCACAAGTTGAAGGTTGCTCAGCGAGCTATGGAGAGGGCTATGCTCGGCGTTTCTCTTAAGGATCGATCGGTACGAGGTGATACGACAGAGAACCAAAGTCTTCGACATAGCTCACAGGATTTGCAAGCTAAAGTGGCAGTGGGCTGGCCATATATGTCATAGAACCGACAACCTTTGGGATAAACGGGTTTTTGAACGTATTGTAGGACGTCCACAGGCCAGGTGGAGTGATGATTTGCGCAAGACGAGGGGCCTATATCCAGCAGTGGACTGCGATGGGCTGATGATGATGATGACATATTAATTTAGAAGTATTTCGGTACCTATATCACATCACATCGGCAGCCTTTGGCAGGCCACCGCTAGACATAGTCCTCTGCTTAGAAACACGGCCTACTACACAACTTAGGTCACAAGGATTTTTTTATAAATACATATAAATTTAAGCCCACCAAAGATCACAAAACATTAATATAGCTATATAGAGTTAAAAGAAAGTTTAAATATATTAGATACACACAAGAAAACTTTATAAAACCCTACCACACCACTCAACTTCCTCTATGTCTCTCATGCTCGGCTGATATTGGTTTAAGGGGTGATGTTAACTATCCTATCCAAGACACCCCAGAAATACGCACATTAAAAAAATCTTGAAAATCAGTTGGTTATTTTCGGAATTCATCGTGAGCAACAATTTGAAAAGAGAAACATAATACGAGATTTAAAAATATTCGTCTCGTATATTAAACGCGAATCTTAAATCTGTATGTATGTTTGTTGCTCTTTCACGAAAAAACTAATGAACGGATTTGGATGAGACTTTACAGAGATTGACTGCACGGTTGGCCTAGTGGCTTAAGCGGTCGTCACACCGCTTCCTACTGCGCCAAGTGTCGTGGGTTCAAGTCCCACGTAGGATAACACTTTGTGTGATTCACAATTTGTTGTTCTGAGTCTGGGTGTTATTTGTGTCCGTTTCATGTATGTTTTAAAGCCCCCCGCGACACAGGAATTTATATTCCTAATGCGGGAGTTGTCTTTTTATAAAAAAAAAAAGTAATATAGCTTAGATATCAGAATAACAAATAGGCTACTTTTTACTGCAATAATCGAGATACACGCAGGCGGAACCGCGGGCAAAAGCAAGTAGTATATATAACAACAACAACACAACAATCGCATCAATACGTAAAAGTGACCTCAAAGTACCCTCACAAAGTGTACAACACTTAAACAACAAAAACCGTCTTGTAGTGCGGTCGATACGATCCCGCACCCCGGGATTAAAGGCTTAAACGGACCGCGCCGATACAATCTCTTTGTGTAATCAAACACAAAGACGTTTATATAAATAAAATTGCGGACAAAACATTTAGGTAGATGTTTGGAAGAAAATTTTATTATTGGTTATGTTACTTAGAGCAATTTTGTTTTCGAATCCTATTGTGGCACATTTTGCTTAATTTTTTGATGAGAAATAAAACTGTCGTGAAAGGTAGATAATACAATTTTGTAAGCGTTTTATTATGCGAGGCCCATGTCCAGCTTCTGGCGCTTTTTAGCTTAGATTATTATGATATGTTAAAAATAATAGTTATAAAAAACTAAACAAACACGCTTTTAAACTAAAAAGTAGAAAATAAGTTTAGTGTAACAAAGCGTGGGGCGACGTTATTGAAATATTTCCAGATAGCACCCCACGCTTTGTTACATTAAAATTATTTTCTACTTTTTAGTTTAAAAGCGTGTTTGTTTAGTTTTTTAAAACTATTATTTTTTTCTAGACTAAAAAGGACTATTTAAACTTTTTTTTATTACTTTTTTCAAATTAGTGTATTGTCATCTATCCTCGATAAATCTACAAAGTTTGAACGAAATCTGGCCGCTTAAAGTGGGTCAAAATGGTGCCTAAAGGAGTCGGTTACAACATACAAACAAACATACAGGTGAAGCTAATAAAAGCGTGTAAAAATGGACATATTCTAATGATATTTGTAATCTTGTTATCAATTCTAATTTATATGAACACCAATGACCCGTGTGTATTTTATTGCCCGTAGTGTGATGTTAAAAAGCAGATGCAAATCGTCCCCGTAGTGGGAAAATTAAATAACTTTGATTTTGTGGTTCTGAGATAAACGCGATGAAGTGTTTTGTGAGAAAATTTTTAAATTGAGCTAAAATTCAACAACTCACGTTATTTACAATTAGACATTTTACTTATCATTGACCACAGTTATTGATTTATTTACTGAGTTATTTATTTTTCCTTCAAAAAATAGTGTTAGTATGAAGGTATTTATTATTTCATCGGTCCGACAAAAATGGCTATATTTTTGGAACGGAAATGCCCGTAAGGCTCAAATATGCGGCATGTTTTAGGTGTTTTTAATTATTTTCAAAAGTCAATTTCGCCAAAACCGGACTTATTTAATTTTCCCACTACGGGGACGAAATTTATTTACCATAAATTTGGTTCTTGGGAACTAACCTGAAGAGATATACATATACTGTCGCGAACTTTTTGAGCTCACACGAGAACAATTCTTTCATTCATTGTTTTGTGAAACTTGAACTTGCGCACCGTACTCCATGGAAGTTCTCATCAGTTTCATAATTTTTGAATATTTTTTCAAAATTATTTTTCATTTATACTCCACTGCTATTAGTCGTAGCGTGATGATATATAGCCTATAATCTTCCTCAATAAATGGACTATCCAAAAATTAAAACATTATATTAAATCGGACCAGTAGTTCCTGAGATTGACATGTTCAAACAAACCAACCAACTCTTCAGATTATGAAGAGGTAAAGTTTGTGGGTAATAGTAAGTAACCTCTAGATTTACTAAGCTTATTTCGTATATTTTTTACATATAGAAAAGTGTATCATTTGTGAATATCATCGACAATATGTTATATAATTCGAAAAATGCATCTTGAAAATGTTAAACCTAACGAAGTGTGCATCAGTCAGCTAGTTATTAGTAGAACAGATAAATTGTAGATGTAAAAATATTTCGTATAGGTAATTGTTAAGCTATTTATATTGATAAAACTTATTGAAACATATAGAAAATACTTAAAGAAAATGACTACTTAACGTGACCTCCGAATCACGGAAACACTCATACACAAGTGGTCACCCATCTAGGTAGTGACCGCGCTATCGTTGCTTAACCTCTATGATCGTTTTCAAACACCTAAGGCCACTTGACTATGAGCTCTTCTGCTTTAGCTTTGACTTTCAACAGATGATATCATCATCATCTTAGATAGACAACTGCTAGATAGGCTTTTCATTACAAATAAGTTTCGAGAGAATGATGCTGAATGATTGGGCCTCCATACACTCACCTGCTGTCATTTTAGATTTGTCTTCTGTGTGAGGGTAGTTCTGCCAGTCGAGCCGACCCATTCGTGCTGAAATCAGCATGACTCTACTACCTATTAGATCCGTACTCTTAATCTGTCACCATACAAACAAATAGGGCGAAATAGGGTCAGGCCACTAGTTAACTCTTAAGAGAGATATCACAATTGCCCAAGAAATTGTCCCTAAACTTTGTTGAATAAATAAGTGACGTCACGCTAATTCTCAAATTAAACACAAACACCCAAGTCCCGGACAAACACTAATAATTTGTCACTAAGATAACAGTCCCGTATACGCCCGGACTCCCGGTCTAATCCCGTCCCGCGCCGTGACGCCGCATATAATCCCGGGATTACGGAGACAAATATTTCACTTCACTACGCGTAAATGATTTCGGATGACTGAGTTGATCATTGTTTTTGATAGTTCGTTTTATTATTGACTAACTGAGCCACGTGGTGTTGCCTACCAGCGAGTAACGTTGCGGGATAAAGCAAGTCTTTAAAACTTGCCGAAGTTACTTAAATCATCAAAGTTTATTTTAGCACTTTGTCGACGTGATAAAACACTTCATGCAAAGTTTCATCTTTTTAGCATCAACTGTTTGGGCGGTAGGTCGAAGACGGACGGTTATGACGTATCTGACTGCTTTATTGGTCTAGTGGTTTGCGTATGCAGCTGCTGATCAAGAGGTCTCGCGTTCGATTACCCGGGTTGGACCAAATATTTGTGTGATCCGCAAATATTTGTTTCGGAGTCTGGGTGTTTTATATGTATAATATGTATGTATTTACAAAAAAAACGTATGTTTATGTACTTATATCAGTTGTTTACTACCCATAATACAAGCTCTGCTTAGTTTGAGACTAGATGATGTTGTGTGTAAGATGTCCAAAATATTTATTATTATCTATAAGGGTTCCGAGTCGTGAACTACGGAACCCTAAAAACTATTTGTAATGTATAAATGTAAGTAATTTCCTTTGTTTGCATAACGTAAATTGGAAATTAAATGAGAAATATGAAAACAGAATAATACCTGCATCCAGTTGTAGTATTCTCATTACAGCTTCAAAGAAATATCATAATGAATTCATAAATGAAAAGCTTTTGAGTCCGATAATGGCTGCTAGGTAAATAGAGCTACAGCATGCAGCTCACGGGAATATGCATTTGAAATACATATTTTCATTTCATTTCATCTGTACAAATAAAATTGTAGTGTCGGTTTGTAATACCAAATGTACAGTTTTTAGGGTTCCGTAGCTAAATGGCAAAAAACGGAACCCTTATAGATTCGTCAAGTCTGTCTGTCTGTCTGTCTGTCTGTCCGTCCGTATGTCACAGCCAATTATTTCCGAAACTATAAGAGCTATACTGTTGAAATTTGGTCAGTCGATGTATTCTGTGAACCGCATTAAGATTTTTACATAAAAAAAGAAAAAAAACAATACATTTTGGGGGTCTCCATACTTGGAACTGAAACTCAAAATTTTTTTTTCATCAAACCTATACGTGTGGGGTATCTATGGATAGGTGTTCAAAAATGATGTTGAGGTTTCTAATATCATTTTTTTCTAAACTGAATAGTTTGCGCGAGAGACACTTCCAAAGTGGAAAAATGTGTGTCCCCCCCCCTCTAACTTCTAAAATAAGAGAGTGATAAAACTAAAAAAAATATATGTTGTACATTAACATGCAAACTACCAACGAAAATTGGTTTGAACGAGATCTAGTGAGTAGTTTTTTTTTTAATTCCCTACTTAATATTAGAAATGCGAAAGTACCTCTGTCTGTCTGTCTGTTACGCTTTCACGCCTAAACCACTGTACCGATTTTGATGAAATTCGGTATGATAATAGAACTGAACTTGGGAAAGGACATAGGCTACTTTTTACTGCAATAATCGAGATACAAAGACCAAAGCTAGGTGATTATAAAAATACATAAATCGAAGATGTCAAAATGTATCACTGTTTACCTCCTGTCAAAACTTCACAGGTTGCTAGGAATAGCACACTTGCATGGCAACCATAATGATAGTTTGTAAATGACATATAGACCAGTAGACAAGGGTAGATAATTTTTGAAAACAAATAAAATTATAGAAGGATGAAACCTATTGGAAAAGGAGGAGAATATTATAAAAATGAAAGGAAAAATAATTTACGGGCGATCTGAGGTCGGGAAGGAGTAGGGGGGGGATGTTTTCGGGTCCTTTAACCGGGGCGTGAAAAAGCATCTCACTAAGCCGCCATAGTGTGGGCCGCCATACATTATTGTCCGCATTCGCAGCAAGTGTGGTAGCCCCGACTCTTGGATTCTGCTCATGCTTTCCATCAGGCAGGGTAGAGTCAGATTGGATGGCTTAATATATACAACAAAGGGTAAAAAACGGTTTATCCCGATTTCCGGCAAAACTACAAGGAAAAAAGTTAAATGGCAAAGTTGTAGGTAATTAAAAGATCTACAACTTTTTAGGGTTCCGAAGTTTATGACTTCGAACCCTTATAGATATGTCATGTCCGTCTGTCCTTCCGTCCGTCCGTCCGTCCTCGACTTATCGTCCAAACAGTAAGTGCTAGAAAGATGAAACTTTGCATGAATATGTATTGTAATTACGTCGACAAAGTGCTACAATAAAATTATGAAATATATTTTTATTTAGGGTACCTCCAATACACGTAAAGTGGGGATGTTTTTTTTTCTCACGGCTACCCCATCATGTAGGGTATCATTATATAGGTCTTTTAAAAAATTAAGGGGTTGTTAAGACGATTTTTTGATTTAGGTATCCGTTTGCGAGAAATTCCACTTTAAAGGCCACTTTTTTGTAAAAACAGGCCGTCCCGCCCGCCGAAAAATTTGTGATAGTGGTCCATATAATGAACTTTAAATGAAAACTATAACGAATTAGATGATTTTGTTAGTTCAGGAGTTATAAAGGCTTAACTTTTACAATGCGCTTACTTGGAAAAGTCATACAAAATCAACGCATTAATACGTAAACATAACAATTATCCATTGGATACGATTTCTAATCCACGTACCATTATGGGTGACTGAGGAACCCTTTCCTGTGCGTGGCCTGACACGCACTTGGCTGATTTTTTACTTAATGCATATCAAAGTATGTATGGTACTTACATCGAAATGAAGTGTATTTTTTTTAATCTGTCTGTCTGTCTGTCAGTTTGTTACGGCTAATCTCTGGAACGGCTTGGCCAATTTTGATTTGACTTTCACTGGCTCTTGGCATATGTAGTAGCTTAGGCAAATTTTTTTTGACTGGCTTTGTCGAACGGCGTCCGGTTACAGAGATTAGCTGAAAAAAAAACAGTCAAAACTTGATTGAAAAAGACAATACGGGAAACATTGGAAATTGAAAGTTACAAACATATCAATTGCACTTATTTGTGTTGATTGTACATACATTTCAATAATTAAGCAAAGTAAATTACATATTCAAAGCGAATTTAACCCAAACTTGAATTTTCTTCCAGCAAACCTTTAAAGTAGGAGATACGTTAGTTTAGAATTCTCTGTGTAAAGGTCATAGCACACTGTAACGGCACGGTAACGGCACAGCTGCGGCACGGCTTAGTATTGAATTTTGGCTACCGCTAGCTGCCAGCGCTCTAAGCAGCCGGCGAGGTGCAAGCTCGCAGTACGCACGCCAACCGCGAGTTGCAAGCTCTTTATACTGATGTTATGAAACATATTATACGACATACGATTTAAGGGTCAAATTCAAATGACAAGCTAATCGCTGGGTTGAAGCGGTGCCGTTGCCGTGCTTGTATAGTGTGCGTTGACCTTTACTTTGCCTGTTTCTTTTAAACTTAAAATGTATCGGCTTTCTGTCTTTTTAAATGCCAGAATTACTTGTATTTTTACTGACAGTTTTTTTAAACTTCAGAATTATATATATATATATTACTGACTGTTTCGCATAAAAGTAACAAAAAGTTTTCTTTTTAAAAAAATCGTAGATGTTATCTGTACCGTTATTGACTATTATATATCTTCGTATATGTATGAAATACACTCTTGAAATCTTCGAACGCATTTAAATATTCAAATGAAAATATCTCCAAGACGAATTTGATTGAGATTATCAGCAGCGGTTTAAAGGTGAAAGCGCAACAGACATAATTATTTTCCATTTAAAAGATTAGCTTAAATTAATTTCCATTAACATTATCAATAGAACGAAGACGTAACCAAATTGTTATCGATAAATTAATTATCGATATTCGATCCCGAGACGACCTCTAGTTGTAATACTCTGTCTGTATCAAGTTCCCATTCATCTCTTGCGTCTGTTAGTCTCAGTTGCGCTCCGGGCGCCCTCTAATCTCTTGAGAACGCAATATTTCAACATTTATTGATAGAGACACCTTCAAACCTTGTGGAACTTTAATTTGTTGTGAAGTATCGACTCTTGGTGATTATTTATCGATAAATTGTTTTTGATCCTGTCAACACTAATTTATATACGAATTATATTGAAGTGTCGGTTTGGTAATATCTTATTATCAGCTTTTCAGTAAATACTTAAAGAAAGTGTATACGGTACTTCTATAGGTCAAATAAAAATTTAAAAAAAAAATGAGTTGTTTTTTTGTCCTGGCTATTCTCAGGAATGACTGTACCGATTTTGATGGGACTTTTACTAGCAGAGGCTGATGAATAAAACTTGGGCTACATACATATTAGAAAAAATATAAACAAAGCAATAATAATTTAGCAGCTAATATTAAAGTATAATTTTGTAAAAAAGTGGCCTTGTGTAATTCTGATATTTAAGCTATATTATTGTAAAGTTTCATTCAAATCCGTTCAGGAGTTTTTGCATGAAAGAGCAACAAACATAAATACATACTCACAAACTCTCGCGTTTATAATATTAGTAAGGATCGATCATTTTCGGTAACGCTACGGGATTCAAAAAAGGTGTTTGCAAAATGGCAAAAAAAAGTTTCACAGAACGAATGGATGCCCGAAATTCCGGAGACAAGGGTCAAATCAAAGTATCTTCTGGCCAAATTTCAGATTGGATGTAGTGGTTCGGGTGAAATAGTAACAGACAAACAAATTGAGTTACTATTGAATTTTATAATATTAGTCTACATGAACATCTATGGCAATCGTTATTGGGAAGTCAGTGCCCTCAAATATACTGAAAACTAGTTATATCTTCGAATTTCAGTTCTCCCTTAGGGTTGCAGAGTTCTGATGCCAGTCGCCCCAGGAAAAACTGAAATTCAGGTAAAACCGGTTGAACTAATAGCCGACCCCAAATAAACTTGGGAATACAGGCTAGGAAGAAATGAACTCTAGTATATCCTAATGCTATTAGTCCGTACTGGCGTCTATGCGTCCATGTTGAATGGGCCGTGGATAAAAGCTATGTAGGGGTTTGATTCCTGTTTCGGACCGAATGTTTGTGTAATTAGGTATTTTCTTTGTATAATACGTATGTATTAACAAAAAAAAAGTATGTTTATGTATTTATGTCTAGTACCCAAAATACAAACACTACTTAATTTGGAACTAGATGGCGTTGTGTGGAAGATGTCCGAAATAGTGTTATTTCGTCATAAAAATAAGAAACATTCCAACTGTCGATAAAAATGATTTTCTTAAATTAACTTTCAAGACAAACTCAAAGCAAACTTACATGCCCGTAATATATTTATAAACTATAAACATACACTCCAATATAAATGCTAACCATTCAGAGTCATGTCCCCCAGGGGGCTACCCCATTCGTTCGACCGTCACTTTCAATATAGGGCCCCCGGCATCTATAACTGTGAAGGTTTGTCTAGACCAATGATTCTCAAAGTTTAATAGAAGCCCCCGATTTCGGTGTCACATCTGGGTTCCACTCAAAACATGTCGTATATTTTTAATAGCTTATGCACGCGGGTACTTTATGTCCTTCCTTAAGAATCAAAGAATCATCAACATCAACAGTCCATTGCTGGACATAGGAGTCTCCTTGAAAAGGAGGTATTGGACCTACTATACCACGCTGTACGGACGGGTTGGTATAGGGTTGGTTTCAAGTTTTCCTTCTCTTTGCATTGATGTTGTCTTGCGTAGTTTACCACTGAGTCGCCTTTTACGCCACCCGCGTGGGATGAATAGGGGTGGTGACACTCTGTATTCTAAATCCGTCACCACACGGACAATAAATCAAAGAATATCTTTTGTAAATTTCATCCATAACGGTTAAGCTGTGAAATCGTAGCAAACGGACAGAGTTACTTTCTTATTTATTTTATTAGTATGGATTATTGCATATATTTGGAAGCTTGTTACTCAATAGTCTAATTCCCATAGAACAATTTCAGCGTAGTTTTGTATCACATTGAAGTGTCATGACAACTTTGAGAACTGCTGGTCTAGACGCATTAAACTTGCATGAATCAGGTATAAGATAAAAATGCACGATAAAGGGGGCGCTAGTAACATGCCAGGAACATGCTGTTTTGTAAAATTACAGAAATAATATACGTTTTTACTAAACGTACAAACACTCAAACTCAGGACAACAGTTTGTGGATCACTGGAATTGTTAACCAAAGTGAGGTTTTGAATCCTTAAAATTCAGCTCAGTAGAAAGGGGCGAGGTGACCATCAGTCCATCAGTCTTGGTCAGTCATTCTGACTATGCAGACTGGTTTCAAACTTCAATATTTCAGTAGTTCGACAGTTTGGCAGTTAATAACATCATTTGTGTGTTAAATACTGCTGAAGTCCATGTTTTATGTGTTTAGACCATTGAAACGGGTTTTGTGATAGACTTGACCATATAATAAATAAATAATTAATAAATATTTCTTATACCTTACACACAACGTCATCTAGTCCCAAAATAAGCAGAGCTTGTATTATCAGTACTAGACAACTGATATAAATACATAAATATACTTTTTGTTTGTAAATACATACATATTATACATAGAAAAATACCCAAACTCCGAAACAAATATTGGCGGATCACACATTTGGTCCGACCCGGGAATCGAACCCGAGACCTCTTGATCACCAGCCGCATACGCTGACCACTAGACCAACAAGGCAGTTATAGTACATGTTATTTGTCACTGTGGTGACGTATGTAATAACGTGGCCTAGGTGTAGATATGCTAGGTTCATAGGGTCTCAGAGTCGTGCTATGTTTAAAGAACTAACTAAGAAAACGACTGACGCTTCTCGTCACCAAAGAGCTGCCGACTTTGTAGCACACAGCTTGGGAACGCTAGCAGTAGATAAGTGATAATGCGGCGAAAGTTTTTGATCCTTGTATGTAAATATTGTGTACCTAGTTATATTGTTTTGTGTTTCAAGTTTATTTATATTGTTTTAATTGAAATCTTTCTTTCTTTTTTTCAAAAGGCGGCTCCAGCATTAGGAATATAAATCCTGTGTCGCGGGGGACTTTGCAAATATACATGAAACGGACACAAAGAACACCCAGACTTACAACAACCATTTGCGAATCACAAAAAGTGTTGTCCAACGTTGGATTTGAACCCACGACACTTGGTGAAGTAGAAAGAGCGTGGCGACCGTTTAAACCACTAGGCCGAATGTGCAGTCAAATCAAATCTGGTGTATAATGTATGTCCGTTTGGTGATGGATTTAGTATACGGAGTGTCATCTCCCCATATTTAGTTTATTATCGACTAGCCGAGGCTCGCGGTGTTACGCGCGTTTGTGATTGTAACCGCGGGCAACGCCGCGAGGCAAAGCTAGTCTAAAAAAAGTAGCCTACTCCTTATGTCATCAGCTATCTGCCAGTGAAAGTCCCGTCGAAATCGGTCCAACCGTTCCAGAGATTACCCGAAACAGACAGACAGACAAAAATTGTAAAAAGAATAATTTGTCATATGTACCGTGAATACATACATATGCATTTAGTAAAAAGCGGTTACTTTAATATTACCAACAGACACTCCAATTTTATTTATTCCTAGTATAGTATATACATATGACCAAGGGAGCAAACTACGCAACTGTGTATGTCTCTTACGCTTTAATGGCTCAACTGATTTGGATGAACTTCGATATAGAGATAGATTGAATATTAGCAAAGGACATAGACCTCATATTGTCGCAATAATTGCCATATACGCGAGTGAAACCGAGTGAAACATACATACAAACTTTTGCGTTTATTATAATATTATTATAAACGCAAAAGTTTGTATGTATGTTTGTTGCTCTTTTACGCATAAACTACTGAACGGATTTGGATGAAACTTTATAGTAATGCGGAGTTAGGGTTGCGGAGATCCGATGCCAGTCGCTCCGTGGAAAAACTGAAATTCAGGTAAAACCGGTTGAACTAGGAGCCGACCCCAAATAGACTTGGGAATAAAGGCTAGGAAGATGAAGAACCGAGATACCCGCGAGCGGCGCAGCGGGCGAAAGCTTGTCAAATATAATTGCAAACTAAAATAATGATCTCATTACAAATGTGTGTAAAAAGGTCAACATCTAGTAGACCAATAGCAATTAAAATTACCTCAACTGCGGTACAGTGCACCGCTAAATACACCACGCTTTTGTGTGCAAACAAATTGAGCTGTCAACGAAACCTGCGCTCCGGGGTGTAACAACATTTCAGGTTTCAAATATGGAATGTAATTATTGTTTTTGTTTTAATTGACTTCTGGCCGCTTGTGTTTTCTATGAATCCCTACTAATATTATAAATGCGAAAGTAAAGTAAAAAAAGTAAAGTTTCCTTTTTCACGCCTAAATAGCTGAACCGATTTGATGATTTTTTGAACCTTGGGAAAAGACAGATGACTTTTTACCGCCATAAACGACATACACGCGGGGGGACCCGCTTACAAAAGCTAGTCCGATATATTCTGTCTGTTCGTAAAGGTGATGGATTAAGAATACAGAGTGTCACTACCCCTATTCACTCTACGCAGGACAACAGCACTGCAACTTTTTTTTTTATGTGTGGAAAATCGTCATGGACCGTCACCCCACCGGGGATTACGGTGGGGTGGTGTGTCGGACTTGAACCGACTAAAAACCACACAGTGTGCCCTCTTCGCGCTTCTCCGTTTAGGAGGAGGAGAAGTCCAGGGTCAGATCTCCTTCTGGACTCCCCCAGCGCCTGTCCGCTTTGATATTACATACATATGTAGAAGTATGTGGTCTGGTAGGTGTGTGATAATAAGTTAAAACACTCACGGTTAAGGTCGTTGTTTACTGTCACTCAATACACAGACACAGCACAAGCAGATAACAGTTTTAGCGAAGGTACAGAAGGAGTATAGATGTACAGGAGAAAGCAAAAGAGAAACAAATAAAAAGTTCACAAGCACAGCGATAGATATAGAACGATTCAACGAACAAGCGGATAGCGGGCAGCGCGTCAGAGGGTTGTGTGCCGACTGGCGAGTCCTCGGGTGCTAAGAGCGGCGGGCGCGCAGGCCGGCCGCATTCCAACGAACCGGTTTCGGCCGGGGACAACATCTGTTGGGATAAACGTTATCTAATGTGGCGCGCCCGATCGCTGTCCGTTTGTTCATTGACTTACAAAATAAATATAATATTAATAACATAGGTGAAACAAACAATAAATATTAATATGTATGACATTGATTAAAATTAAAATGAATATACATAATTCGCTACACCACCCCCCTCCAGAGACCGGGTTACGGGCGATAATAGTCGGGAAATTTAACGCGACGTCCTGACCGCGTCGTTCTATTGACGCCATCGTCAGAGGAACGTAAGTCCTGGTTATCCCGCAGTGTGTTATGTTTGTCTGTCTGGATGTGAGTGGGAGTGTCGTTGTGGTTGTCTCTGTGGGTTTGAGTGTCAGGTGTTGTATTTGTGGAGTCACGCAGTATGTATGCAGGTTTTAGACGGTCTATTGATACCGTGACCTGTTTACCGTTAACCCGTATTTTGTACACCTTCTCACCGCGTGAAATAACCTCGTGAGGGCCTGTGTATGCGGCTGTTAGTGAACGACCTATAGTGTCGTCCCGGAGAAAAACATGTGAAGCCGAGGGTAAATCCTTAAAAATAAACACTTTACCGCTACGGTTGTGATGGGCTGCTGGGGATGGTTGTAGTTTCCTGACTATACCCCGTAGCCTTGACAGGTAGTCAGTCACGTCAATAGTCTCGTCAGTGTGAGGGTCAAAAAACTCGCCAGGAAGTCGCATTGGTTGGCCGTACACCAACTCCGCGGCTGAAGCCTGAGCGTCCTCCTTGAAGGCGCTACGAACACCTAACAAGACTAGTGGAAGAGACTCCACCCAACTGTCATTGCCGTGGCAGGTGATAGCAGCCTTGAGTTGGCGGTGGAATCTCTCCACCAGACCGTTACAGGCTGGATGGTACGCAGTTGTTCTGCGATGTTGGAACCCTGCAATGGCAGACAGGCATTTAAAGAGTGCTGATTCGAACTGCCTACCTCTATCGGTAACGATATCCGATGGACAGCCGAAACGAGCGATCCATCCACTCAGTAAAGCTTTAGCAACAGTTTCAGCAGTAATGTCTGTTAACGGTATTGCCTCAGGCCACCGTGTAAAGCGATCGATGGCGGTGAGACAATAACGATAACCTTGGCACAAAGGCAAAGGTCCCACAAGGTCTATGTGTATAAACGCAAACCTTGATTTGGGTAATTTGAAGGAGTGCAATGGAGCAGAGACGTGCCTTGTGGTCTTTGAGCGCTGGCAAGCCAGACATGAACGGACCCACTCACGGCAGTCTTTTCTAATACCAGGCCACACATAACGGTCAGCAACCAATCTAGCAGACGCCATGGTACCTGGGTGACTCAAAGAGTGCAGGCTTAGGAAAATAGTCCTGCGTAATTCTTTGGGTACAAAAGGTCTAGGCGTAGGAGTGCTGACGTCACAGTATAGCTGTTTCTGTGAACCTGGAAGGCTTATCTGTTGTAAGCGCAACGAGGTATTCCCAATGAGCAGTTGTTTTAGCTCCTGGTCTTCCTGCTGAGCTGCCACGATCATTTCAGCGGGCACAGGTTGAGTAATCTCCTCAATGCGAGAAAGGGTATCCGCCACGACATTGTTCTTGCCAGAAATATGCCGGATATCCGTGGTAAATTGGGCTATTAAATCCAAGTGACGGAACTGTCGTGGAGAGCAATTTTCTTTACGAGAGTGGAAAGCGAAAGTGAGAGGTTTGTGGTCTGTGTAAATCACAAAGTCTCGAGCTTCCACCATGTGTCGAAAGTATTTAATACTCTCGTAAATGGCAAGTAGTTCACGGTCGTAAGGAGAGTACTTAACCTGCGCCTCACTCAACTTCCGTGAGAAAAAGGCAAGAGGCTCCCATGCTCCTTCGTTAAGTTGCTGCAAGACTGCGCCAATAGCTTTGTCAGAAGCATCCGTAACTAATGCCAACTTAGCGTTGCAGTTAGGATGAGCTAATAGGGCTGCTTGGCAAAGGCTGTTCTTGCAGTTCTGGAACGCCTCGTACTCCTCGGGTGAAAAGTTAACTGGGTGTGAACCCTTAACAGAACCGACGAGAAGAGCATTCAATGGTGCCTGATAGGTAGCTGCGCCTGGAATGAAACGTCGATAAAAGTTGATCATTCCAAGAAACCTACGCAGTTCTCTGACAGTCTTGGGTGCTGGGAAATCTTTAACTGCTTCGACCTTGGAAGGCAATGGTGTTGTACCTTTGGCCGATATATGGCAGCCAAGGAAGTTGACCTCCGATACTCCAAAGACACACTTAGCGCTGTTAATGACCATACCGTATTCTTTGAGTCTGGTGAAGAGCTGACGTAAATGATACTCATGGGTCTTCTGGTCTTTTGAAAATACCAAAAAATCATCACAGTACCCGTATGTGAAGTCCAGACCCCTAAGCATTTCATCCACAAAGCGCTGAAACGTCTGTCCGGCATTTCGTAGTCCAAATGTCATGAATGGAAATTCGAAAAGACCGAACGGCGTTGTGATCGCAGTCTTTGGGATATCATCAGGATGTACAGGAATCTGATTAAAAGCTTTTACCAGGTCAATCTGAGAAAACACGGTACAGCCAGACAGGCTATGGGTGAAGTCCTGGATATGCCTGACGGGATACCGATCAGGAATGGTTCGTGCGTTCAACATCCTGTAGTCGCCGCAGGGACGCCAACCGTCACCTTTTTTGGGCGCAAGGTGAAGAGGTGACGACCAAGGTGACTCAGACGGGCGGCAGGTACCATTCTGTAACATAGCATCAAATTCAGCCTTAGCTATTTTTAATTTATCTGGGGCCAGTCTACGCGGTGTACACGTTACTGGTGGCCCTGGTGTAGTACGGATGTGATGTACTGTATTGTGTTTAATAGTGCGGTGTATACCATGTGGGCGGGTAATGTCGGGAAATTCCCGTAGTATGTGTGTGTATGCGGAATTACCAAGACTCACCCTCACCGAAGAGACGACATCAGAACGACGAACAGGCAACGCCGGGGTGGAGAGCGTAGTATGGTTGTCAATTAGGCGCTGGTTCCTGCAATCAACAACCAAATTATAAAAAGATAAAAAATCCACGCCTATTATAGCCCTTGTAACGTCGGCGACAATAAATCGCCAAGTGAAGTCACGGCGCAACCCTAGGTTTAACGACACAGTGATAAAACCATAGGTTGTAATTGGTGTGCCGTTTGCCGCACATAATTGGTAATTATTTACCTGAAGTCGCTTATTTATTGACGAACGGGGGTAGACACAGAGGTCGCTACCGGTGTCGACCAAAAACTGCACCTTTGACCGTTTATCGGTCACGAATAAGCGACCAGCACTCGGACAATCATGGGTCGCCATCACTGATTGCCCCTCACATTTCCCGACGGGGGGTAGTCACAAGGTTTCACGCACTTTTTTGCACGGTCACCGAAATTCTGGTGGTACCAGCACTGAGGGAACCTCCTGTAGCTGGACTGGGATCTACTAGAAGACCGATGACGAATGTGGCTGCGGGACCGTCCTCTAGGGCGTGACAATCGTTCCACCTTATCAGCCAGCTTCTCCATCTGTTTGGTCAGTGCGGCGATCTCAGAGTGCACATTTGACTGACCTTGACTGCTCGACGATGCAGGAGTAGTGATGGCAGATGTTGATGCCATCTGGGATCCGACGACGTCGTGTATCCGGTCTGCCAGTTCAGCCAGCTCAGCCAGATCTTGTTTGGATTGCGAGGCTATGATCGCCTGGGTGCTTGAAGGTAGGCGGCTCGTCCATATCGTCCGCAGAAATTCTTCGGGCACACCTGGACCAGCGAGGTTAAGGAGGTGACGATAAAATTGTGAAGGTTTCCGGTCACCCAATTCCTCATGCATGAGAAGCTGCTTTACCTTCCTCTCTCTAGAAGCTGACAATCTCATAATAAGCTCCCCTTTCAGCTTTTCATATTTACCGCTGTCTGGAGGGTAGCTTATAATGTCTTCGACCTCGGCCGCGTATTGTGCTTCCAAATTCCCGATGATGTAGTAGAACTTTGTTTCATCGGTTTTTATGTTCGACAGTATGAACTGCGCTTCCATCTGGGCGAACCACAAAGCTGGTTTTTCAGGATAGAAGGGTGGTACGCGCACTCCAACACGAAATGTCTCCGCTGTAGAATCGCCGGCATCCTGTAGACCAAGAGTCTTATCCTGGGGCATCTTAGTGTTCCTTTTAACGGGGTCACCACTGTAGAAGTATGTGGTCTGGTAGGTGTGTGATAATAAGTTAAAACACTCACGGTTAAGGTCGTTGTTTACTGTCACTCAATACACAGACACAGCACAAGCAGATAACAGTTTTAGCGAAGGTACAGAAGGAGTATAGATGTACAGGAGAAAGCAAAAGAGAAACAAATAAAAAGTTCACAAGCACAGCGATAGATATAGAACGATTCAACGAACAAGCGGATAGCGGGCAGCGCGTCAGAGGGTTGTGTGCCGACTGGCGAGTCCTCGGGTGCTAAGAGCGGCGGGCGCGCAGGCCGGCCGCATTCCAACGAACCGGTTTCGGCCGGGGACAACATCTGTTGGGATAAACGTTATCTAATGTGGCGCGCCCGATCGCTGTCCGTTTGTTCATTGACTTACAAAATAAATATAATATTAATAACATAGGTGAAACAAACAATAAATATTAATATGTATGACATTGATTAAAATTAAAATGAATATACATAATTCGCTACACATACTTCCAATTTTATTTTTTGTATGTATAGATGCGGTATTATTATTGCGATGTCCATTGAAAGGACGATCAGTCCAGCGATCAGTCCAAACCAAAAAATATTCAAGCCGTCACTCCTCATCAATGAATTACTAATTTATTCATTTGTTGCCTGCGTCAAGCAATCGAAAAAAAAACATGAAAAAAATATTGTCAATCAAAAACTGTCACGTGCAAAAGCACTCATCATTCTATTTAATTCAAAAATCGAATTCATAGACAACAACAATGGCCGAATCAACTAGTATTATTTGTCTACCCGCAATTTTTTTATTTTATTTTTATTAGTCCTGTCTACCCTAGCAAGCGGGCTTTGTGTTCGAGTTAGAATTATATGTGATCACTCGAGCGGGGTTTCATTAAGCTTTTATTATTAATTTTTAAAATAAGGGGCGATATTTTATATTACCTTGAATGATAAATAAATTGTGATGTACAAGTTTTAAATGGATGATGTAAAATAAGGATGTACATATAATATAATAACGCAAGCTATACCTATATTAAATAAAAATAAATATTTTCGGACATGTTTCACACAACGTCATCTAGTCCCAAACTAAGCAGAGCTTGTGTTATGGGTACTAAACAACTGATATAAATACAGAAACATACTTTGTTTTTTTTTGTAAATACATACATATTATACATAGAAAAACACTCAGGCTTCGAAACAATCTGGATCACACAAAATGGCACCTGTGATTTGAACCCACGACACTTAGCGTAGTAGAGAGCGATATGGCGACAGCACCACAAGGCCAAACGTACAATTATTTTTAGGGTCATATTCATAAGTAAATGTTATTTAACTTTAAGCAGCGGTTTTGTCTTATTTTTAACTTTACACCTGTAAGTTTAAAAGTGTTTGTAGAGATAATATTAACAAAAAGGAACCGACTTCAATGAATAACTATTCCTAGTACCCAAATCGCGACAATTGTGCCTATAATATTTGAGGAGTTCCCTCGATTTCCTTGGGATCCCGTCATCAGATCTCGATTTGGTGACGATGGGACCACCTGTAAGCTACGCCCATTTTAACGCAAAAATAATTTTTGAAATCGGTTCATAAACGACGAAATTATCGCTGAACATACAAAAAAAAAATGATCGGATGAATTGAGAACCTCCTCCTTTTTTTGAAGTCGGTTAAAAATCGTCGAATTTATCAAGGATTTAGTAGATATTATATTAATTAGTATCAGTAGTAAATCTCTCTTAAACCCAACATAATTCTAAACATTTGCTGTAAAACATTCGAATAATCAAAATCAAATAAAAAATCTAACATCGCACTAGTCATTTAAAACATACATTAAACAAAATTGAACCGTGTGTCGTTGCTGTAAGGTATAATTTTGTTACTTCACCATATTTCTCCGTACTAACAAGGCAAGTTACACGAATAATCAATGATAGCAAATCGAATCGGTGCAAATCAACGGGACTAATGACGAATTTCGTTGACCTATTTCTGATACTGACTGCCTGGTTGGTCTAGTGGTTAGCGTATGCGACTGCTGATGAAATTCCGGGTCGGGCCTAAAGCGTTGTTAGGTTTATCTTATGCAGGCACCACACCACGTTATGTGTCTACGCCGTATTCGCCCAAATATTAATTATGCGCGCAAACAACAAACATGCCATCCACACTTCGAACTGGTATGCCAAATAAGCATCAAATAAGGCAAATATGTGTGTTGTAGAGATGTGTCATTGTCATTTTTAAGGTGAACGAAACGAATATACTTTCCACACTTCGCCGTATGCACGCGAATAATATATATAGCATAACGAATAGCGCATAGCGAAGTGTAGTGCCTGCTTTACAGGAAATTCTTAATATCAGCCCGGAGTATAGAAGTTTCGCGGTGATTCATGCTCGTGCCTCGGAGAAATCGCATTCAACCCAACAACTCTTATCTCTCAACTCTCATCTATCTAAGGGAAGAATGTTTTAGAAATAGAATGACGTTTTAACTATTTTAGGCTTTCGCAACTTTAACTCATACTCATGTTTTTTTACTGTATACGGGACTAATTCATGTTAAAATTAAAAAAGTTACGATACCTTCTATTTTTAACCGACTTCAATAAAAAGGAGGAAGTTCTCAATTCGTCGGAATCTTTTTTTTATGTATGTTCAGCGATAATTTCGTCGTTTATGAACCGATTTCAAAAATTATTTTAGCTTACAGGTGGTCCCATCGTCACCATATCGGGATCTGATGATGGGATCCCAAGGAAATCAAGGGAACTCCTCAAATATCATAGGCACAATTGTCGCGATTTGGGTACTCGGAATAGTTTTTCATTGAAGTCGGTTCCTTTTTGTTAAAATTATCCGTCTACCCGTGACCACGTGCGGTATAACCCGTTCGAAACGTCGGCAAGTAGAAGGTATCGTAACCTTTTTAATTTTATCGCGAATAAGTCCCTATACAGTTAAAAACATGATAATGACGTTTTGTCATATACAATAAAAGGAATAAAATTTCGCCTACTCTTTATTCAGACCAATATGAACATCAAACGTTCAAAGGTTGAAAACGCATATAGAACTCTTTGAGGATAGCTGTAAAAAGTAGAGTGTACCCGATAGGTTTGCCTGCATTACAATCATCAGATAACCTCAAGCTGATTATAACACATACACGTAGTGGTGATCAAGCCATGGAACTTAAAAGGACAGCACGAAAGCTATCCTTTTAGGTTTGTTGAGAGGGTAGTATGTCTCCTGGTAGGGTAGTTGTCCGTGTGGTGACGGATTAAGAATACAGAGTGTCACCACCCCTATACATCCCGCGGGTGTCGTAAAAGGCGACTAAGGGATAAACTACGCAAGACAACATCAAAGCAAAGAGAAGGAAAACTTGAAACCAACTCTATACCAACCCGTCTGGCCAGCGTGTTATAGTAGGCCAAAACCTCCTTTCTATGTGTTTTCTATGGTGCAGCAGTGGACTGTTAAAAGCTGTTGATGATGATGATGATGGAGGGTAGTATTTCGTTAGTGAGTGTGAAACCGGAGGCTCAAATTTATTTATAAGTTATTTATATAGTGAGAGGCGCAGCAGCATCCTGCCTGGGGGTTGAGTTCAGTCACCCCGAGATGTACCCCAGATTAGGGGTAAGGCAGGTGGGACATCAGAAGCCGCTGATGCGATCCTGGTGTTCCTCCCGATTGCCGAGGTAGGCCGCCGCGGGGTTTAGTGGGTAAACCGGTTGCCCGGGAGTCCCACACACGCCCTTCGCTTGCCCACTAAGCATTCCCATTAAAAAAAAAAGGTATAGGTAGGTATCTCTTCATCTACAAACCGAATACTGAACTCACTAACGCCAATCCAAAACCCAGCCAATCACAAGACACCCTTAACAAAATTGTGTTGAAAACAAATCGTTTGAGAATTAGATTTCTCACATATCGGTGTATGGAGCGATGGGCACCGTCAGCATTCGATTATAACGCCTCACTCGCCCTCGGGAGGGAAGGGGATGAAAAATTCTACACTAATCAACTTGTTAGTTGGGTGTTTGAAGAGTTTACCGTTTAGGACAACGTATTCGATACATTTGTTAAAAATCGCCAAACTTATTCCTTAGATTGCCTTGTTGGTCTAGTGGTCAGCGTATGCGGCTGCTGATCAAGAGATATCGGGTTCGATTCCTGGGTCGGACCAAATATTTGTGTGATCCGCAAATATTTGTTTCGGAGTTTGGGTGTTTTTCTATGTATATTATGTATCTATTTACAAAAAAAAGTATGTTTATGTATTTATATCAGTTGTCTAGTACCCTTAATACAAGCTCTGCTTAGTTTGGGACTAGATGGCGTTGTGTGTAAAATGTCCGAAATATTTATTTATATAAATCATCAGCTGTCTGCCGTCAAAATGGGTACAACGGTCTCAGAGATCAGCTTGCACAGAAGCAAAATTTTTGAAACATACTTTTTTACATATGTCCGTGTGGTGACGTATTATGAATACAGAGTGTCACCACCCCTATTCATCCCACGCGGGTGTCGAGGCGACTAAGGGATAAACTACGCAAGACAACATCAATGCGAAGAGAAGGAAAACTTGAAACCAACCCTATACCAGCCCGTCTGGCCAGCGTGGTATAGTGGGCCAATACCTCCTTTTCAAGGAGAGGCCTATGTCCAGCAGTGGACTGTTAAAGGCTGTTGATGATGATACTTTTTTGGTGTAAGTACCATATATACTTTCATATGCATTTAGAAAAAAAAAACTGTTCATTTCATATTACAAATAGACATTCCAATTTTATTTATTTATATAGTTTTATGCAAAATTACACCAAACAAACTTATCACACCATTATTTGTAAATAGGAATTGAACCGACGACCTTTGATTTAGCATTCAAGGTTACTAACAAATAAATTCAGGTCCTAAGGAGAGCCAGTTGAATCTCGATACATTTCTAAAACTTATTGGTATTTAAAGTGGTAACCTTTATATCATCTTCCGAGCCTTTATTCCCAAGTTTATTTGGGGTCGGCTACTAGTTCAACCGGTTTTACCTGAATATCAGTTTTCCCACGGAGCGTCTGGCATCGGACCTCCGCAACCCTAAGGGAGAACTGAAATTCGAAGATTGAACTAGTTGTCAGTATATTTGAGGGCACTGACTTCCCAATAACGATTGCCGTAGATGTTCATGACAACCGGGACCGACGGCTTTACGTTCTCTCCGAGGCACGGGCGTAAATCACCGCCAAACTTCCAAACTCCGGGCTGCTATTAGGAATTTCCTAAGAAAAAAACCCAAAAACACTTTTTGGCCCGACCCGGGATTCGAACCCGAGACCTCCTGATTAGCAGTCGCATACGCTAACCACTAGACCAACGCTCTAAAATATTAATAATCACTTTTAAAATGATCGATAGAACAAAATATACAGACAAACAATTACCACAATATCCAGGTTCTAATTAACCCTGTTCTTCATTCAGGCCGAGTATCTCATTTGCCATCCGGGTCAAATCGAACAACCGCGACGGGAATACATACTAGTAGGGCGGGAGCTCGCGATTATTAGAAAGCTATTTTTATTATTGTTGAATATTTGTTCACAGAAGTCATAATATTGTGCGAAAAAATATAATGTGCTGATAATCACCGGTTTAATGTGGCCGACATACGCTTCAGAACTCAATGGTTCAGCTCTCCCTTCCTGTACCAAACAGTCAAAATTTAGAACAAACAATAAGCACACATTTCATTATGATCTCGGGGCTTTTTAAGCGGAGTGTGTAAAGCATCTCACTAGGCTGCCATAGTTAATAGTCTAGCAAGATACATCATTTAAATAGCTCTAGAAATATTTGTACACACGTAAACATAATTAGACATGTAAAAAATGTAGGGCATCTCAACACTAGATTAAAAAAAGCAAAAAGGTTTTTTAACTATTAACAAATGACATAAAGGCAGGCATTAGCGATTGTAAAAAGAGAATGAACGTGAAACACTTTCTTCTTGGCTAATGGACTGAATTATTCTTGTTCCGTAACCTTACAAAAAAACCTATATTCTTAATACTTTTGAGAAATCCAATATATTTGGCATAGTAAAGAGGATATATGTATAAGTATCTAAATTAATAAAAGTAGCATAAGTTGCTCTCTATAACAGTAGCTATGTGCTAATGTAAGTACGTCAAAATCTGTCCAGTCGTTCCAGAGATTATCGGAACAAACACACAATCAACATAAAAAAATCTTTGTGGATGAGCACGATCATTTGTTCTGTGTCTGGGTCTAATTAACTTATAATAATATGATGATGTATGTACATTTGTTTGGAAGTGTATCTATTGGTGGTCTGGTCACCATGGCGCGGGTCCTGCCTGGCTTGGGATCAGACGACTATGAATGAAATGTTTAGAATATTATAAAATATTGTAAATCATTATTTACGATATTTGTAACACTACTGTTGTAATGGCACACTACACGTGTTGGGTAACTGTAAGTGTAGTGAGCAATTGATTAAAAAATAAAATAAAAAAAATATGTAAGTACCGTATTTATTTTCCGAAATATTTAGTGAAAATGTGTTAATTTTACTAACAGACATTTCAAGTTTATTTATAAGTATAGAGGAGGATTTAACAGCACATAAGTGCAAATATAAATTGTCAGATTTCTTTCTGCCGTCTCTCGAAGTAAAGCAAATAACTTAAGGTGGGGTTCCGATATTTTAATTTGTAACTAATCGAGCCAGCTGGGTTATTTTGCAATGTTTACGCTTTTTGAACGAGATTGGCGGGGTCCGCACTCGAGTGTGCTCCTATAACTACCTATTTTAGATATTAGCTGTTTGGGCGGGGTTGATTTTTGAAAAACAATTTTCACGTCGTTAGATACGATACAAATTGTTTTATTTTTTATTTATGTGAATTATATGAGGCATAAATCATGTTTTGAAATGGATTGGTTTTTCTGTGCTTGAAACAGCTTGAATACTTGAAGTAGTAATAGCGTGAGCGGCTGCAGATCAAAAGGTCTCGGGTTCGATTTTACGGGTCGTACCAAATGTTTGTATGATATGAAATATTTGTTGACCCGAGAAAAAAAAAACATCCTCACTTTATATGTAGGGGAGGTACCCCAAATAAAAATTCTTTTCATAATTTTATTGCAGCGCTTTTTTGACATAATTACAATTCATATTCCTGCAAAGTTTCATCTTTCTAGCACCATCCGTTTAGGCGGTAGGTCGAGGACGGACGGTCGGGCGAACGGACATGACGAATCTTTAAGGGTTCCGAGTCTTGAACTACGGAACCCGAAAAAATATTTTAAACCTAGAATTATCTTAAAAGCCGTGTTCAATATCGAACCAACCACTAACTTAGTTACAATACAATACCAGATTCAGTGAAGTAATTCAAAGTCATAATTTGAAAGTTCAACAATAGACCCACCTGTAGTGAACTATTTTCCGATTCGATTGGGTAATGGCGGCAGGAAATGGCTTCGCGATGACGTCACGGCGCTTTCGGTGCAGCCTGCTTACTCCGCAATCTGAAGGCTTATTATATTGAAGTACACGAGGAATCGAGTCAGGTTGGGAGAAGAAATGTTTAGGAATGAAAAATTGTGATTTATTTATAGAAATAAATAAAATTGAAGTGTTGTGTGTTTTGTGAAAATTGGGGTGATGTGTTTGTAATATTAAAAAAAAACGGTTTTTATTAAATGCACATCATCTAAACAAAGTTTTTTTTTAATGTGTTTCGTTTTCTGTATGTCTGTCTGTTTGTACTAATATCTCTGGAAAGGTTGTACCGAGTTGGACAGAACTTTCACACGCTAATAGCTGATCAAATAGAGCGTACCTTAGGCTACTTTTTTAAGACTAGCTTCACTCCGCTTCGTTACTCGAGGTAGTTTTTGTAAAGGTATAACAACAAAGGCATGTAACTCGGCTCATATTCCCAAATATTTAAGAATAATTGTATAAGTCTAATGTATAATTTTTTGTTACAGGTAAGCTAATTTAACAGTATCCAAAGGCTGAATGGAAGATTAAGGTATATAGTCCTTATATTATACTCCTATTCTTCTTTTCTTGTTTCACAGATTTTTGTGGTAAATTCAATAGCAAAATAGCAGCCTATGTGTTATTCCGATATGTAAGCTATATTATTGTGAAGTTTCATCGAAATCCATTCAATAGTTCTTGCGTGAAAGAGCAACAAACATAAATACATAATATTAGTAGGATATGACTGCCTTGTTGGTCTAGTGGGTGGCGTATGCGGCTGCTGATCAAGAGGTCCCGGGTTCGATTCCCGAGTCGGACCAAATGTTTGTGTTATCCACAAATATTTGTTACGGGGTCTGGTTGTGTTCTATGTATAATACGTATGTATTTACAAAAAAAAAGTATGTTTATGTATTTATATCAGTTGTTTAGTACCCATAATACAAGCTCTGCTTAGTTTGGGATTAGATGTCCGAAATATTTGTATGTTGTACCCAAATGTAACCAAAAATTGTAAAAACAAAGTTGGTAAAGAGTGTCCATGGAGTTTCTTGTCTGTTCTTCTCCATAGGATCTACGAATTGGAACAGACAATTAGCTTCACGACTGACTACTGACTGACTACTTGACGTTTCAAAAGTGCCGTTGTATGGTTTATTTGAAATAAAATGGTTTGATTTGATTTGATTTATTTATTTAACATGGTGGCACTCCGGATAGACTACTGACATTCGGTATTCTTAATCCGTCACCACAGGGACAGTGTACTACAATGTATTACACTGTCCGCAGTGACAGTGAGGACGGTGACCGCCACTCCTGATTTCTGGTCATGCTTTCCATCAGGCAGGGCGAGTTCATTTTGGCAACCATTGTTATTTCCTCCATGCTAAAAACATTTAGCGTTGCCATGGTAACGGTTAATTATGAGAGTTACGCGTTTAAATACAATTACCTCCTAAAACAATATTAGGTTGTTAGGGGTTATAGAAGACCAGTTACACCCAACATTAGTTATCTATTCAGTGCGGGTCGGCTTAGTTAATTTGTTTTCTTCTGAGCACCGATCGATAGGACTTCGCGCGTGGGCGCCGGTGCCATTGTCACATACGGCACGATATCTTTAACCCCCGACGCAAAAATTACGCTGTGTTATAACTTTGACGTGTCTGTGTGGCATTGTAGCTCCCGAACGGATGAACTGATTTTGATTTTGTTTTTTTGTTTGAGGCGATTCACACACTGCACCGCGCTACGACGCGTAGCGCGGAGCGGCAGATTTTGACATTGTATGCAAGTACATCGATTAGTATAGAAAACACGCCAGGTCCAACACACTGAACACGCGCCTAGGCGCGTGAGCGCGTGCGGCTAGCAGCTTCGGGATTGGCTGCCCGCGCCTACGCGCGTGTTCGCGTCGCCAGTGTGTGAAGTCCCTGAAAGGTGAATTAGTCGGGAGTGTTCTCAGCTATGTTTCATGACAATCGGTTCAAGATGGTTGCTGTGGCGGTGTTTTTTTTTAATTTTGTTTTTATATCTGTTGACATATTAGTGTCTAAAATAAGCGTGTGGCCGCCATAGTGTGGGTCAGCAGACTGCATTGTTAAAATTCATAATGAGAATGGTGAGCACTACTCTATGATTCTGCTAATTCCATTAGGCAGAGTAAAGTCCTTTTGGCAGTTTTTATCTAAAAGAGCAGCGTCTTGGTTTTGGAAGCTGAAGAGTCGATTACTTTTCTAACGTAAATGTATTTCTAATCATTCATTCATCAAACAAGTAAATCTCGTACAATTTTTCTCGTGACGTATGACAATGCGAACCCACAGCTAGCGTGCCTACGTGCCCTTAACCCTAGCGCTTGTAATTCACAGCGCCGCACAATTGCGTTACCGAACACTGTTTCATCTGCGGGACCCTGTCACGCTCACAAAGGGTTCCTTACTATATATTGTTCTATGCCTGTGATGTGCTGGAATCTGAAGAGGCTGAGGTAATAATTTACTTTAAAAAGTCCTAGAGATTTTAATATGTATGTATTTACAAAAAAAGTGTTTATGTATTCATATCAATTGTCTAGTACCCATAATACAAGCTCTGCTTAGTTTGAGACTAGACGATTTTGTGTGAAAGGTAATAAATAAATATTCCGGACATCTTACACACAACGTCATCTAGTCTCAAACTAAGCAGAGCTTGTATTACGGGTACTAGACAACTGATATAAATACATAAACATACTTTTTTTTTGTAAATACATACATATTATACATAGAAAACACTCAGACTTCGAAACAAACATTTGTGGATCACACAAACATTTGGTTCGACCGGGAATCGAACCCGAGACCTATTCATCAGCAGCCGCATACGCTATCCACTAGACCAAAAAGGCAGTCAGATGTCCGAAATATTTATTCATTTATTATACAGCACCAAAAAGCTACTAACAAACTATCTAAGCATAACAATAAGAATATATAATAAAAAAAATCTAAAACTAATACAAAGTCCTAATCTAAAATAATAATAATTACATATGCGTTTTCTGACCACCCGTAGAATTCATTCTTTGAGTCAGTATCCCGCATTGCGCATAGCCCAGGTGTCTGGAGACGGAACCAAGAGGTATTAAAAGCTGTTCTTTATACAAGAGTCTGCTAAAGTGACTCCACTGCCTGATGGTAAGCCCGAGTAGAATCCAAGAGTAGGGCTCTCCATACTCATTGTGAATGTATACAGTGCAATATGGTGACGCTCACTTAGTCTATCACTCACTAACTCACTAACGAAACAGTAAAACACTAATTCTGCCAATTTATTTAAGTCTTCTGTGTGTTCAGCATTGTCCTCACATTTAATAAAATGCCTCAAACAATGTAACCAAAAATTGTAATAACTACGTTGGAAAAGAGTGTCCATGGAGTTTCTTGTCTGTTCTTCTCCATAGGATCTACGAATTGGAACAGACAATTAGCTTCACGACTGACTACTGACTGACTACTTGACGTTTCAAAAGTGCCGTTGTATTGGTTTATTTGAAATAAAAATGGTTTGATTTGATTTGAGGGTACCACCTCGGTCGAGCCGGCCTATTCTTGTTACTGATGATCACAGGAATAAAAAAAATCTAGTCAGTCGTGTTACCTCCAAACCAATATTGTTAACAACGAATAACAATATTTCTAAAAATCTTGATATATTTATTTTATCCAGTGCGGAACCCTTACCCAGTCAGTGTTAGGGTGTGTGTAAAAACAGCAGGATATTCCCGACATCGATTCTATACGTCTCAGTAAGTTCGTGGGCTGTTGAGCGTGTGCCGTGAAAAATCGAGATCGAGACATTGGCGTGGGGATGTCTTTAGGGTGTCTTTGTGTCTATGATTATGTGGGAATGATTTAATATTATTGTTCTAATTCCTATAACACAATTATTGGATATTTTTTTAACTGAAGTGCTACTGAAAACACCTTTTTTAAAGTTTAATGTTTTTCAAGCCTACCAAAGTGATTCTATGTTGCTTGATGGAAAGCATGAGTCAATCAAAGTGGTTATTCGTAGGTTCTAATTACCTGTGCAGAAAAAGAATTATAAGAATGCTTTTAATTGTTTGTAATTTAAGAATAATTAAACCTTTTTTTAATTTTAAGCCTACCAAGGTGACTCTACTCTGCCTGATGGAAAGCACGAGTAGAATTCAGAACTGGGGGTCACCATTTTCATGGTGAGTGCTGACAGTGCAGTATGCTGACCCGCTACTGCAAATACAATATCGCTTTGGATATAGTATGTAAGATAGAAAAATAAAACTTAGACTGCACGGTTGGCCTAGTGGCTTAAGCGGTCGCCACACCGCTTCCTACTGCGCCAAGTGTCGTGGGTTCAAATCCCACGTAGGATAACACTTTGTGTGATTCACAATTTGTTGTTCTGAGTCTGGGTGTTATTTGTGTCCGTTTCATGTATGTTTTTAAAGCCCCCCGCGACACAGGAATTTATATTTCTATTGCGGGAGTTGTCTATAAAAAAAAAAAAAAAAAAAAAACCACCACTAATATGGTTACCCTATTACTGATGAAGTAGTATGTTTGAGCATTGCTTTTTGTTTCGCAGTCGGGAATCGACGGGGGTCCGCAATATATACATAAATATCTGTTATGTTTTTCATAATCATCACTTACCCTCCAACTTTAATCTAAACTACACCTGTTAAAACTTGTTCCTTTAATTATTTTTATTTATCGAGTTTAAAGTTAAATATTGACCTCTCTTGGCCAGTATATGTGTATATAGAACTGTTTCAAGTTTACTGAACATTTCACACGGTGATTATAACGGTGATAAATGAGAAAAAAGCGTAACTTATAAAAAGACATTGAAAACTAAACAGTGATAGTGCGATCAAACAAGTCGTTGACCGGAACGCGTAAGCGACACGTATAGCACGGCGCTTAGGCCCTTCTTACCGCGACATCGTATGCAAGCTTCGCACTGGCATAACGTTTCTCAAACTTTTATAAGTTTGCTGGGATAATAACTGTAGTTCATTTATATTATTCATTATGGTTACCTGCAAGCGTTGTGGTGTCAAGGTAAGGGATGGTGTTGCGTGTTCGGCGTGCGATGGTCACTTTGACTTTCCCTGTTCGGGGATATCCGAAGCAGGATGGAAAAAGCTCGGAGAAGAAAGAAGAAGCACTTGGAAGTGCAGCACCTGCAGAAACCTGGCAACTAGCAGTCCGCGTCCCGATACGACCAAGTCGGATACGAGCGGCATACTGTCAGAACTGAAAAGACTGTCGTCTCAAATGGACGCATTGCCTACGCTGTTAGAAAATGTTAAAGCCATTCAAACTGAGCTTGCGGAGCTTAAGGCAGTCAGGGCTGACATTTCTGACTTGAAATCTTCTGTGGAATTCATACATCACTCCATAGATGCGCTGTCCAGCAGAGTTTCGAATATTGAGTTAGAAGTCAACTCCCTTAAGTCAGCGACAGAAGAAATCTCTGTTTTACAGAACCGTTGCTATAAGCTTGAGACATTGCTACACGAGAATGAGCAAAGGTCTCGCATGAGTAACATCGAGATTAAAGGGGTCCCATTGTCCAGCGGTGAAAATCTCTTTACGATCGTCGATAAGTTGGGAGATATTATCGGGTGCCGCATCCCTAAGGAACAAATTAATTATATTGCACGAGTACCTATGCGAGGTGATAGCCAACACAAAAATATAATATGTTCAATACATAATAATTACATTAAAAATGATTTTGTCGCCACCGCAAAGAAACACAAGGGTGGAATTAGTGTGGTTGACTTGGGACTCGCGGGCAATGGCAAAATTTATATAAACGACCATTTAACGATTGAGAACAAAATTCTACTCAACAAAACTAAATCGCTCGCAAGGGATCGTGGTTTCCAGTACGTATGGGTGACGGGCTGCAGGATATTCCTACGCAAGAACAATACCTCCCCTAAACATCATGTAAAGACGGAGCAAGACCTAAAGAGGTTTTTCTAGATCGTGGGTCAAGTCGACCCTCTGGCAACGCATACAAACATTTTAACTTAATAATATTGAGAACCACAGGTATGTTTGATATCATATGCATTTACATTACTCGCCGGCCCTTGGTTTTGCTATCATTCGGTGTCAACCGGTCCGCTTCATGTTTCAAACAATATCAATTCTATTTACACGCTGTTAACGATTCTTTTAGTTTGTTAATGAGAAATAATTTTATAGCGTTTAAGTGTTCACTTAATTTAATAACTACTATATTGCATTTTCGATCTAATTTACTTGAGGGTAAGGCCTGCTTCTTTCTACCTACGTTTTGGCGACTTTGTTGTGTGAGTGTGATTTTCAAGATACCTCTCAATATTTGCCTTCTGTGTATTCTTATACTAAAATATATATTAAATTACTCATAATGGCTCCTATTTATTTTTATTATCAAAATACACGTGGATTACGGACTAAAACATCTGCTTTCTATAGAAATGTGTGTATAAATGACTATGACGTTATTTGCTTAACGGAGACTTGGCTTATTGACGGTATTAGCAACAGTGAGTTGTTTGACGACAGGTATATTGTTTGGAGACGCGACCGGAACTATGCGCAAACTAATCAGACCCTCGGAGGTGGTGTCTTAATCGCTGTAAGAAAAGAACTTGTAGCAATAGACCGGAGTGATTGGTGTTCATCTGCCGAGGATGTGTGGGTGACTTTGACACTGCACCAAAGGAAACCTCGAGCGACTTACAAAATGCACATAGGCGTAGTTTATATATGTAATGAAAACATGGGGAATTCATTGACTACACAGCTGACTAACTTTTTCGATAATACGACTAACATTATGCTCGGGCACCCCGCGGATAAGCTCCTAATTGTAGGTGATTTCAACCAACCTAATATAACTTGGCAGCCTGACAACCGCGGCAGCTTATCTCCTAGTAATATACAAGGTGTTTACCAAATGAACGTAATAGATACCTTCAGTACATGCAATCTGTCACAATATAACTCTCACCGCAACAGTGAAAATCGGATTCTTGACTGGGTTCTATCGAATAGTGAAGTTACAGTGGATCATTGTTGCGATCCCTTGGTTACTGAGGATTCTCATCATAAAGCGTTACGTATTAGTGCCAATTTCGTGCGACTTCATACTTTACCGATATGCCCGGGCATTAGGTTTTTGTATACAAAAGCAGATTATATTGCTATTACCAAGGAAATGGATGATATCGACTGGTATTCTGCGTTGTCTCGCGGGACGCTTGAGGATGCTGTTTCATTCTTTTACAATACTCTCAATAGACTAAAAAATACTTATATACCCACCAGAGCTGCAGTTGAAGCAGTAAAATATCCTCTCTGGTATAGAAGCCCACTTATAAAAATAATTAAAGAAAAGGCTAAGTCTCACAAGAAATTTAAAAAATATGGTAACATATCAGATTATCAATCTTTTGTCAAACTTCGCCAGCGTGTTAAGGACTTGGAGAGGAGCATGTTTGATAACTATATTGCTAAACTTGAATCCGATATCGCTAAAGACCCCAGGGCATTTTGGACCTATGTAAAATCTAAGAAACAATGTAATTCTTATCCCTCAGAGCTTAAGTTTAGGGAACATTCTTCCACTGATGGTAAAGAAATTTGTAACATGTTCGGAGAGTACTTCTATTCTAATTTTCTTCAGCCTGATGGCCGCGATAGTAATGTCAATGATCAAATCCCTGCCAGTCAGGGAGACGTTTCCGATATCAGCTCTATAGAAATATATGACACAGAACTGTATAACTTACTCCGGCATGTTGACCTCCATAAGTCCGCGGGTCCTGATCAAGTTTCACCCATCTTTATTTTTAACTGTGCTAGAAGTCTTACTGTTCCTCTCTCAATCTTATTCAGACGTTCTCTTGGGGAGGGTGTGGTTCCGGTGATTTGGAAGTCAGCTTTTGTAACACCAATACATAAAAAAGGTCCCAAAGATGTGGTAGAAAATTATAGACCCATCTCCAAGCTGTGCATCTTTGCCAAACTTTTCGAAAAAATCGTTTACAAGCAACTCTATTCGGCTATTAAACTCAGTCTTGGCGAGCATCAGCATGGATTCTTGCACGGTCGTTCTGCCACGTCGAATCTTATCGTTTGCAGTGACTATATATCGGAGCATATGTCACGGCGGCTTCAGGTCGATGTTGTATACACTGACTACAGCAAGTGCTTCGATCGAATTGACCATTTCATACTCAAACGTAAATTATTACAGATAGGCATAAGAGGTAACCTGTACAGGTGGTTCTCATCATATGTAGAAAATAGGAGTCAAGTCGTTGTATTAAATGGTTACTCGTCGCGGTCAGTTTATATACCATCTGGAGTTCCGCAGGGCTCACTTTTGGGACCCCTTTTGTTCAACATATTCATCAACGATATCACCTCCTGCTTCCACACGTCCAAAATAATATTATACGCAGATGACATGAAGATATTGTATAGGGTTGCTTCTACTGAGGATGCTGTATGTCTGCAAGATGACCTAAATCGATTTCAAATGTACTGTCTTAACAACAAACTTGCACTAAACGTCTCCAAGTGTTATGTGTGTTCGTTTACACGAAAACCGAAGCCTATAATTGTGTCATATAAACTGTCTGGTACCGTAATAGCCAGGGTGAATACTATCAGGGATCTAGGAATTATATTTGACTCTAAGCTACTCTTTGATACACATATCGATAATATGATTAACAGAGCTTCAAAAGCTTTGGGTTTCATATTCAGAATTTCAGCGGATTTTAAAAATATAAAAACTATTAAAATTTTATACTGTGCATACGTCCGTAGCCATCTTGAGTATGCCTCACAGGTATGGAACCCTATTTACGCTACTTATATTTCTCGAATTGAAAATGTACAGAGCAAATTTTTGAGGTATATTCAGTACAAATGCCAAACATATTTACCAAATTATCGCACTCGCTGTAAAAAGTTCCATTTGCTTCCTCTTCAAGAACGAAGAAAAATAGCAGACCTTTCCTTCCTATTTAGCATAGCAGGCGGATCGACTGACGTGACCGAGTTGGTGAACGGGATAGGTCTACGAGTGCCTTTGGCATATTTTCGGAATTTTAACCTTCTTCACGTCCCTATCTCCCGAACCACCTACAGGCAAAACTCATTTATGATTAGGGCGTGCAACTCGTACAATGCTGTGTGCCGGAGAGTCGACATTGACCTTTTTAACACAAGTCTTACGCAAATGAAGAAGATTTTGTGTAGTGAATATTTTGATCACTGATTCCACGTGATGTCGTGCTGGTTATGTGTGTTTTAGAACATTTCATTGTCGTCTCTTCCTTGTTTGTGAATGTGTTTATTTAGATTAACTTTATACATATCTGTGAAAACTTTTAATTGGCCTTCATGTAGATTATGGATAAATATTTCTATGATGTAACTAGCTGTAAGTTTTCTAAATCTTAAAATAAAATAAAATAAAATAAAATAACACGACTTTTGTTTTGGTGTTATTTTGGTGTTATATAATTGTACCCAGAATTTGTGTTTTATATACACATAGAGATTCCTTCTATGTTGTATGTAAGGCGTCCTATACACCATGTCCTTTTATTTGTGCGGAAATACCCATGGATACCATCAGTTGGTTGTTATGTCGGAATCGAACCGACCAAAACCTCAGGCCTACTCGGGTACTAGTGGACGGGGAACCAGGTATACCCTAGTAAGGAAAACCCTGGAACCCCGACGTACCTCCGGCTATCTGCTACTTGCAGATGACCCCCTCCTGGATACTTAGGGCCGAACCTACCAGTTATGTCCTTTTAATTATGTGTAGGAGGCTTTTTAAAATAGATTGATCTTTTGATTCACAACGTCAACTGGTCTTAATTCAAACACACCTTGTACCATGGGTTCTAGATAATTTATTACGAATAGAAAACATACATACTTTGTTTATGTTGTTTTACAGTCGCAAATTATGTAAAAAAAAGTTATTTTTATAAGTTTTTAATCTATGTTGGGCGTGCTAGGAAAGCCTGAAGGCTTCCAACTAAGCTTCACAACTGTTATCTCATGATAACAACCGGGACCGACCGTTTAATGTGACTTCCAAATCATGGAGACGCCCACAACACATCATGCCACAAACGGTCACCCATCCAGGCACCGACCACACCGTTGTTGCTTACCCTCAGCGATTGCTTCCGGTTGGAAGCAATCGCTGAGGGTACCTAAGGCTACTCGACTCTGAACGCTTCTCAAATTACAGCAATTCATTCAAATGACAAGCTCAATGATACTAAAGAAAGGCAAAATTTTCCGTAACATGTTTGTTAGCTCAATGTCATTAGGTCGAGTACACACGGTCCGGGCTTAGCATCGCCGTGGGAGCGATGATGTGAACTCTACCTACGAATGACGTCACTGTATACAAACCCACACTCACCCCTATTACCCCTGAACAGGGGCGTATAATGAAAGCTTTTAATACAACATCTTTAGTCCAGTCCTTAGGTCATCAGCTTGCTGCTACAGCAAGTCCCTTTAAAATCGATTCAGCCGTACCAGAGATTAGCCGGATTAAATAAAAAAAAAATTGATGTTAGTACCGTGTACTTTGATATGCATTTAGTAAAAAAACTGCGACTTGCGGGCTCGGGTTCGATTCCCGGACCAAATGGTGTTTTCTATGTACAATATGTATGTATTTGAAAATAAAAGAATTTATGCATTCTCCCAGCTCTGGTTTCCGGATTCCATCTGAACTTATGACTTGGTTAAGTGGTAAGTAAGGTAGTCAGAAAGAGTTAAACAAAGTTAAATTAATTATTTTTATTTCGGAGTTTGGGTTCTATGTATAATATGCATGCGTTTACGTTTAAAAAAAAGTATGTATAAATATATTTATAGGTGCCTTGTTCATTCTATTGGTAAGAAGCTTATGAGGCGCAAATTTGAGTTTATTTTTGACGATCACACCTGAACAAAGTCAAGGGTGGCATTGGCATGTCGCTGCACCTCGGATGCGGTAGCAGAACCACGTCATCCGTGAATGCGTGGCAGGTGAATATCAGTTGTTCAGTACCCATAATACAAGCTCTGCTTAATTTGGGACTAGATGGCGTTGTTTGCTAGATGTCCGAAATATTTCCTTATTTATTTTCAATCTCATGTATTCCATACCTAACAAAATACCTCAACGAAAATCTCCACTCCCAGTTTACTTTCACAATATCGTAAAACCAGCAACCACAAATATTTCTGTTTTCTTTTAATCTCCATATTCGAAGCAAGAGGAAATCCAAATAAAAGCATGACATTAGTAGGTCGTGTACCTGCTGACTGCATATGTCAGGCGTTTTATTGCCCTGCCCGGCTGGAATCTAGATCGGTGCAATACCCCTACTAAAGTTCTAACTATTGTACGTATCGACTAAGGTAACATGCTTTTGAAACCGCAATGATTTAAAGACTAGCAAGCACGTACCTCCAAGAGCACGTTAAGCCATCGGTCCGGGTTGTCGTGAACATCTATGGCAATTGAAACTTGCAACTTTCGAATTTAGTTCGCCCTCAAGTCGGCGGAGACTGTTTGGTAACTACTAAAATCGTACCAAAGTCGGCGGAGACTTTTTGGTAACTACGAAAAAGTCTCCGCTGACTTTAAGAATATAAGGTTTATATAAGTTTTTCCACGGACTAACTAGTCCGTGGAAAAACTGATATGCAGGTAAAACCAGTTAAACTAGGAGCCGAGAATAATTAAGGCTAGGAAAATGATGAAATGAGACTATCGAAAAGACCGCCGCCTGAGGCCACCTGCAACTCTAGTGTCACAAGTATGTTACCGTCTTTTAAGTGCGCCCCAGGAGCCCTGGAGCCTTGTAGTGTTAGGGGAGGAGGGTTGGAGGGTTTACTATTTGGAATGTGTCCTAGTGTGCCTAGATAGATCTACTTGATTAAGAGGTTTTACTATTTTTTTATATTTTGTAATTTTTTATGTAAGTATAATCTAAAACCAAATCAGGCAATTTGCATCTGCTATCATAAACAGGCTGCTAAGAAACATACCTGCATGTGTAATTATGAATATCATATCACACTCCAAACAAAAAAAAAATATAGTTCTGTGCCACACAATTATTACTTCTCCGTGAAAATAGAATGCCGACCTTTGATTGACCATCTAGAGTATCTAACCGCCATACCAATAGCCGTAACTATTGAGATCGTAGCGTAAACGTCAACTATAGTGCTCACCGTTTATAGAAAACTACAGACAAATGGTTGTGGTACAAAGGCAAAATATGTATGTATGTAACATCGAGCACACCTTGTAAACCAACATGCATACGATAGCCGAGGGATTTCTACGTTATATATATTTATTTATTTATTTGAACATCGTAGAGGATTGCCAGTTGTAGTTTACCTGACGTTTCATAATATTACATCTATATCCCAATGGGTGATATATGTATTGTACGTGGTAATACGTTTATGTGTTTTCGTTCATGGAATACGTATAATATGTATTATCATCTAAACATGTTGTGTGTGTTACTCAGTCATTCATTCACTCGCTCATTGTACTATCCGTGAATAATAAAAAAATAATTATAAATAATTCGGACATCTAAGACAACGCCATCTTGTCCCAAACTAAGCAGAGCTTTTACTGTGGGTATACTATATAAATACATAAAAGTACTTTTTTGTATTTACATTATTATTATAATACATACAAGCATTTGGTTCGACTTGGGAATCGAAATTGAACCCGAAAACTCAAGCTTACGCTACCACTGCGCCATCGAGGCAGTTAAACTGTAAAATATAATACGATGCTTGATGAATTGTAATGTTTTCATAACAGATGATTAAAAAATTACTTGACCAAGTGCGTGTCAGGCCACGCATAGAATAGGGTTCCTTAGTCACTCATAATGATAGGTAGGTTTAAAATCGTGTCCCATAGAAAATTGTTATGTTTACTTATTATTTCTTTATTTTTGTACGAAGTTAAGTGACTGTATTTTACAAGTTAGTTAAGTAAGTAAGTAAGGTTACGTAAGTTAGTTATAACTCCTAAATAAAAAAATAAAAAAGTAATTAGAAAACACCCAAACTCCGCAACAAACATTTGCGGATCACACAAACATATGGTCCGACCCGGGAACCGAAGCTACTGAACCGAATTAATAAGCAAATATAACAATTATCTATTAGACAAATATTTTATATCTACCTAACATTATGGGTAACTACGGAACCCTATTTTATGCGTGGTCTGACACGCACTTGGCTAATTTTTATTAAAATAACGCAAATAATAAACATAACCTAAAATGTAAACATTGGCTGATTTTACTAATTTGGCCATTGCTGGGAGACCTGAAAATTGGGCTCGTGAAACATTCTTAGGTACTGTATTTGAGAAGACACCTGCCATGTCCTTACTGCACCATCCAAAGGTTGGCTGGTAGAGAATGCCATATGGCATTAAGTCCACCTCATGCAAATTTATTGCAGAAAGTGTTAAAAATAAAAATATGCCCAAATTCTATCACTGTAACGCCAGGCCCAAGTTTGTATGGATTTCGGGTTTCTACTTTACATTACCTATATGTTTAACAAATTTATCTTGAATTGTTGCTATTGATGACATTTTTTAAATTATTTTATCTTTAATTATATAATTGTGACTCAAATTGTAATTATCGCTTTTATATTGATAATGTCTTTTGCACTTAAGAATATTATTGTCTGGACTTTAAAAGAGACTGTGATCCCTGAGTTTGTTTCGTCCTTTCTTCTCAGGGCTAGTCCAGTTAGAAAAGGCCGAACTCATCTACTCAAAAAAAAAGTTTAACTCGCAAAAGTGTTCATGGAACCTAATTGCAGAATAAATGTTTTGATTTGCAATTATAATTTTAGTATGGAAGTATGGATATCAGTCAACGCCTAACTAACACGATTGGGGTATAAACAGGGTATCAATTAAGGGGTTGTACGCGCTGTGGTGATTAGACACTCACTTAACATTCAGACAGCGCTTCTCTGATTGTGTGCCGGTTGTGATTAGAATATAATTTGTAGATGATCTACATTTGACTACCTTGTTGGTTTAGTGGTTAGCGTATGCGGCTGCTGATCAATAGGTCCCGGGTTCGATTCTCGGGTCGAACCGAATACTCCTCTATTATATTACATACAGACACTCCAATCTTATTTATTTGTACAGATTTTTAAGTATACATATCCGTTCCTGTGTCACTAAACTAAAATTTCCCTAAATAAATCTTATTTTAGGGTAGCCATTTATAAAATCTATTTTTGTATGTGTAAAGATTTAAATAACGTCTATTTTTAGTGTGACAGATCTAATTTTCATTTTCAGTCTTTCACTTTTAGAACATTGTTTTACAAGACGAAAACATTTTTTAGTTTAGTGAGTTTTGGGAACAACCTTTAGCACCATTTTAACTCATGCCCGGTTTTATCGTCTATTCTTAAACCATCTCCTAATTAGGAACCCCCTAACGTATGTAACACAAAATATAAATAACTAAATATTTCGGACATCTTACAAACAACGTCATCTAGTCCCAAACTAAGCTTGTGTTATGGGTACTAAACAACTGATATAAATGATGAATGCACGGTTGGCTTAGTGGCTTAAGCGGTCGCCACGCCGCTTCCTACTACGCCAAGTGTCGTGGGTTCAAATCCCACGTAGGACAACACTGTGTGTGATTCACAATTTGTTGTTCTGAGTCTGGGTGTTCTTTGTGTCCGTTTCATGTACGTTTGTAAAGACACAGGAATTTATATTCCTAATGCGGGAGTTGTCTTTTTTAACGAAAAAAAAAAAAAAAAAAAAAAACAAACATACTTCATACATATTATACATAGAAAAACACCCTGACTCCGAAACAAATATTTGTAGATCACACAAATATTTGATCTGACCCGGGAATCGAACCCGAGACCTCTTGATCAGCAGCCGCATACGCTAACCACTAGACCAACAAGGCAGCAAATCTTTTGTAATTTCGTTTACAATATGTTAACACCTAAGTATTATATAAGAGGTACCTAAGCAGGTGTCCCATAAAGGTAGATCAAAATCCGTCCAGCCATTTGGGCTGTAGGGTGTGCCAAAAATATATATATATAAAACATATATATGCTCGAAAACCATAACCTGTCGCAGTCGGGTAAAAAACTTCATTTGATAGTACAAACAGACAATCAATTTTATTTATTTATATATCTATAACACTTTTCTACAACATCCTGTATAACACATCACCTCAAGTTAAGCATACATATTAGTTTACACAAGTTTTACAGCCGCTCAAATCCCTTAGCTCAGGGATCAGCTAATGGGGGGGTTGTTTGCCCGTGACGTCATCAAGCAAGGTGTGGAATTTGATACCTGATTGTTGACAATTCGAGGCTCTTATGGACTGTTCTTTAAGGAGGACCTTTGAGTTATAGTATACTAACTGTTGATCGATGTTTTGTCTGCGTGTTTGTTGGTTATCACTTATCACGGTAAAAAGTAGCTTATGTTCTGCATCAAAAATCAAATAGTCTCCTTGTTGGTCTAGTGGTCAGCGTATGCGGCTGCAGATCAAGAGGTCTCGGGTTCTATTCCGGGGTTGGATCAAATGTTATTTGTGTGATTCATAAATATTTGTTTCGGAGTCTGGGTGTTTTCTATGTTTAATATGTATGTATTTACAAAAAAAAAGTATGTTTATGTTTTTATATCAGTTGTCTAGTACCCATAAAACAAGCTCTGCTTAGTTTGGGACTAGATGATGTTGTGTGTGATGTGAAATAATAATTTATTTATTCTAAATTTCATTGTAATGACTGACGGTTGAGTATGACTGCACGATTGGCCTAGTGGATTAAGTGGTGGCCCCCTTACTTCCTACTGCGCCAAGTGTTGTGCGTGCCAAATCCTACACGGGATGTCACTTAATGTGATCTTCAATATGTTTTTCTGTGGCTGCATATTCTTTGTGTCCATCCCTTTTATAATAATCATAAATATTTTAAACATGTTACACACAACGTCATCTAGTCCCAAACTAAGCAGAGCTTGTGCTATGGGTACTAGACAACTGATATAAATACATAAACATACTTTTTTTCGTAAATACATACATATTATACATAGAAAACACCCAAATTCCGACCAACAAGGCAGTTGTGTATGTTTGCAAAGTTCTCGCAACACAGGAATATATTCCTAACACGGGAGTCGTCTATTAAAAATAAATAAACACACAGGCACCACAAACAATTCTCTACGTAAAATATAGATAATAATATCTACAATTTTGCACCGTCCGTCTTTTTGTCACCCAAGTGTAAACTTATATATAGTTGAAAACAGTGGCGAAGTTAAAAATGATAAGTTACAGTGGAAACCTCTTAAAGACGGTGAGTTTATGCTTGTGTTGACTGTTTGTTGTTTGTGTATTGTTCACGGGAGGGCCTGAGGTTGACAAGTTTAAACTTGTTTATGACTAGTTATTGCGTTTCGGCAAACGTAGTGTAGGACGTCCACAGGCCAGGTGGAATGATATACGCAAGACGACTGGCAGGAGCTGGATGCTAGTAGCCGACGATCGAACTAAGTAATGTGCAATTGGATAAACCTATGTCCAGCATTGGACTGCGATAGGATGATGATGATGACTAGTTATGTATTTCTATTGCTAGTTTTTATGAAATATACTCTTAAACCGCTCATAGCCAATGGCCGTAGGTGATTGAAAACAATTACGATGGGTAAGCAACAACGGCGCGGTCTGTACCTAGATGGGTGACCGTTCGCGGTATGAGTGTTTCCATGATAACCGTGGTCACGTTAAGCAGTCGGTCCCGGTTGTCATGAGCATTTACGGCAATCGCTATTGGGAAGTCAGTGCCCTCATATACTGTCAACTAGTTCAACCTTAGAAATTCTCCGACCAGGCGAGGTGATCATGCCTGGTCGGCCACTGCCCAACACTTGATGTTGGGATGTTGTATATATGCTAATCGGCGCGAGAATGTCTCTTTCGCGATTCAGGATTAGTAGTTACTCCGTATAGATCGTTACGTGTTTTCTTCGTAGGTCTATATGGTAGGTAATGCTTCCTCGGTATATGGCGTTGTTGTATGTTATTCGCTTGCGCTGTATGTGGAAGTCGTCACACTGATATTCAGGTAAAAGCAGTTGAACCAGAAGCCGACCCCAAATTATCTTGTTCTCTGAGGCACCGGTGTGAATCACCGCCAAACTTCCATACTCCGGGCTGTTATGCAAGGTTTTCCACCTTCAATGACAACCTGGAGTCATGCTGCCAGTCTTGGGAACGCTACCAGTAAGCGATGACGCGGGGGAATTTTTTGCTTGTATGTAAATATTCTTTAAGCTAATATTATAAATAAACTAGATGACCCAGCGAACTTCGTACCGCCCAACTTTAAAATTCCATAACTTGATCGCAGCGCCACCTACCGGGTCCAATTGCGAATCTAAACCATTCCCAGATCCCCTTGAACACACACAAAAAATTTCATCAACATCGTCGTCCAGTCGTTTGAGAGAAGTTCAGTGACATACACACTCACAGAATAATTATATATATAAAGATGTGTCTTTAGAATTACTGTCCATATGATGAGATATGTAAGTTAAACAAATAGTCGTCACCGGGAGCATTTGTCTACACAGATGAATGGCTCCGGTGTGCGTGAGCCCGTCACTGATGGTATACTAATGTGCGCGAATGTGACGGGAATACATATGCCCACTACACTAATATGTTTAGGGAAGTGAGGTACAAGATTCAAGAGGATAGCGATTTGTTTGTTTCCAGTTTTATTTGTAGTAACACAAAAAGTGACAAAAGTTGTTGATTTTCATCAAACATAGGTATTGGCCTACTATACCACGCTGGCCAGACGGGTTGGTATAGGGTTGGTTTCAAGTCCCACAGCGGGCGGAGCACACGCCCCCGTCGATGGCCGTCATGGCCGGAGGCGACGACGAAGGCGAGGCTGATGTGCCGCCCGTCAGGGAATCAGAGGTAGGGGCGGCTGTTCTAAGGATTCGATCCAAGAACACCGCCCCCGGGCCAGACGGGGTACCTGCCCGAGTGCTGGCCCGAGCCCTCGATCATATGTCGGACCGCCTCAGGGGAGTGTTAGACGCTAGTCTGGCGTCCGGACGCTTCCCTGAGTGTTGGAAAAGCGGGAAGCTGGTTCTGCTCCAGAAGCCAGGTCGGTCTGCCGACTCGGTCGCGGCCTATAGGCCCATCGTGTTGCTGGACGAAGCGGGTAAGCTGTTCGAGAGGGTGCTCCACGCCCGCATCGTCCGGCACCTGCGCGAGGTGGGCCCCGATCTGTCGGACGCCCAATTTGGATTCCGGGAGGGGCGTTCGACGGTCGACGCAATTCTGCGTCTGAAGGCCGCGACCGAACAGGCGGTGGGCTGCGGCGACGTGCTGTTGGCGGTGTCGTTGGACATCGCCAACGCATTCAATAGTCTGCCATTCAGCTGCATCAGGGCCGCACTCCAGTACCACGGAGTGCCACAGTACCTGAGGCGGCTAGTGGCAGACTATCTGACGGAGCGTACTGTCATGTACGAGGACCGAGAAGGAGTCTTGAGACGTCGGGCCATGTCGTGCGGTGTTCCACAGGGGTCTGTCCTCGGACCACTCCTGTGGAACATGGGATACGACTGGGTCCTGCGAGGGCGTCTCCCCCCCGGGGTCGGTGTAATTTGCTACGCCGACGACACTCTTGTGACAGCCCGGGGGGCGACCTTCGAAGAGGCGGCACGCCTGGCCACCACAGGAGTCTCCCTGGTGGTCGGGCGCATTGAGGCGCTGGGTTTGCGGGTGGCCCTAGAAAAGACGGAAGCCCTACTTTTCCATGGGCCCCGTCGTGGTCCACCCGCCGGCGCCTCCATCGAGGTCAACTCGGTCCTCGTACCGGTCCGGGCCCATTTGAAGTATCTGGGTCTGGTCCTAGACGGTAGGTGGCTCTTCGACGAGCACTTCCAACAGCTTGCTCCGAAGCTGATCGGCACTGCCTCCTTCCTTGGGCGTCTTTTGCCCAATCTGGGAGGAGCCAGTGTCGCCACGAGGCAGCTGTACACGGGGGTGGTCCGGTCTATGGCACTCTATGGTGCACCGGTGTGGGCGGCGGCTCTGACCGAGCAGAATAGGGCGCGCCTCAGGCGGCCGCAGAGAACTCTGGCGGTCAGAGCCATACGGGGTTACCGCACCGTATCGACGGAGGCGGCGTGCGCCCTGGCCGGAACACCCCCGTGGAATTTGGAGGCGGAAGTGCTCGCCGACGTTTATCGGCGAGTGGCTAACTACCGGGCGGAGAGTGGTGGAGTTGGACCTCCGCCCGAGGACGTGCGCGAGTGGCGCGAAGCCGCTCACCGAGCCACGATGGATCGCTGGTCGGTCCGGCTGGAAACTCCACGTGCTGGCCTCGCCACCGTAGAGGCGCTTCAGCCGGTCATCGGCGAATGGGCAGTGCGGCAGCACGGGACCCTTACCTTCCGACTGACGCAGGTTCTTTCCGGGCATGGTTGCTTCGGAAAGTACCTGCACTCGGTTGCCAGGAGGGAATTGAGTCCCGCCTGCCACCACTGCGACTGCAGTGAGGATTCGGCTCATCACACGCTGGCGGTCTGCCCCGCATGGGAGACGCAGCGCCGGGTCCTCACTGCAGTCATCGGAGAGGATCTCTCGCTTCCGGCCGTCGTTCGTTCCATGGCCGGCAGCGAGAGCTCATTTACCGCGGTCGCAACCTTCTGCGAGGACGTAATCACGCAGAAGGAGGCGGCGGAGAAGGCCCGGGAGGACGACATCCAATCGGACCAGATTCGCCGCCGGCGACTCGGGCGGCGGAGGCGCGAACATCTGCGCCTCATGCCGCCTTGAGTGTGGCCGTGGGTGGACGGGATGGGTTTTCCCTCCACCCGCCCTATGTGGCCAGCCGCGAGGAGGCGGCGTCGGTGTGTGCCGGACGCCGCCTAAGAGAGGGTCGTCAAACCGAGACGGTGCCCGCATCAGGAGCGGGCAGGCGCTGGAGAAGTTCAGAAGGAGATCTCACCCTGGACTTCTCCTCCTCCTAAACGGAGAAGCGCGGAGAAGGCACACTGTGTGGTTTTTAGTCGGTTCAAGTCCGACACACCACCCCGCCGTAACCCCCGGTGGGGTGACGGTCCATGATGATTTTCCACACATAAAAAAAAAAAAAAAAAAAAAAAAAAGGGTTGGTTTCAAGTTTTCCTTCTCTTTGCATTGATGTTGTCTTGCGTAGTTTATCCCTTAGTCGCCTCTTACGACACCCATGGAATGAATAGGGATGGTGATGGATTCTATTCTATTCTATTCTTTTCTATTCTATTCTGTTTTGTTCTGTTCTGTTCTATTCTATTCTATTCCATTCTATTTTATTATTCTAATCTATTCTATTCTATACTACTAAGAAACTAGATATTGTTAATGCGTTGAGATATTTATATAAAAAAATTCTCCTACAACAAAATATATAATATCTCTCTTATCGCTACCTCTTGTACTGTGTACCATCGTGACCGTAATAAGAAAGTCAAGGGTGGTGGAAGGGTGTAAGGGGACTGTCTCCAAGGAGTGGGGTACCGTGTGCATCTGATCGAATGTCGGAGGTTCCTTTATCGGTTGACTTGTTTCACGATTGACGGCAAATGTTTTATGAGCTCTTCAAGTTTTGGGTGAATTCTAATCGATTATATTTTTGACTACATTTGAATAGACTGCCTGTGGCTTTGGATGGCAGCAGAGAATTTTAAAAAAAGTGTGTGTGCTCACACAGCGATAGAAGTGAAACTTCAGTAAATCGACAAAAGAATGAGATGAAACAGTGTGCAATATACATACACACCGCCGCGTTTGAAAGTTAGTATCGTATAAAATCGTATCGTTAATAATTTTAACCAAAAAGAAACCGACTTCAAAGAAAAACTATTCCGAGAACCCAAATCGCGACAATTGTGCTGATATTTGAGGATTTCCCTCGATTTCCTTGGGATCCCATCATCAGATCCCGATTTGGTGACAATGGGACCACCTGTAAGCTACGCTCATTATAATGCAAAAAGAATTTTTGAAATCTGTTCATAAACGACGAAATTATCGCTGAACATACATAAAAAAAAAAAGATTCCGACGAATTGAGAACCTCCTCCTTAATTTTGAAGTCGGTTAAAAAGGTATATAATTGTATAAACGACATAGTAGCCAAGATCACGCTTAGACTAAAAGGAGCCGAGCAAGGTTGTGGTCTCAAATGAACGGCGATAAGCACTTACTGCCATGGATGCTCATGACAACCGGGACCGACAGCTTAACGTACTCGCTGAGGCATGAAAGTTTTGTGGTGAAACATTCCGGTCTACTATAAAGACTTAATTTTAAAAAGAACGGGCCCGTGAATCGAATCCAAGACCTCTTGATCGGCATTAGGAATAATAATAAATATTCCGGACATCTTACTCACAACGTCATCTAGTCCCAAACTAAGCAGAGCTTGTATTATGGGTACTAGACAACTGATATAAATACATAAACATACTTTTTTTTGTAAATACATACTTACTATACATAGAAACACCCAGACTCCGAAACAAAAATTTGGTCCAACCCGGGAATCGAACCAGAGACCTATTGATCAGCAGCCGCATAAGCTAATTACTAGACCAACGAGGCAGTCATCTCCACTCCACCCCTCCACCCCCTTTGCGACGATATAAAAACAACCACAAACTCTACTATACCCTTACACTATAAAAACTATATCACTCCACCCCCAACACACTTCTTTCCTACATCTGTACAATATTATGTTCATTTAATAGTAAGAAAAAGCTGTCCCCACATCTCCAGACAAACCGCAAATGTAGTTAAAGCCCTTTCAGACTAGCCTGGCGAGTGTGGTCTGCGCAGAGTGGCTCCAATTGATGCCTTATTGAAACATTAGGCTGCAGGCACATATGTGGATTAGTTATTGCGACTTTTTTTTATCTAAGTATTGGATTAACAAGTTACTTAATGCTTTTATTTTATGGACTACCTTTTGTTCATTTACAGCTGAAACTGCAGGTAACACTGCGATTGTTCTAAAATAAAGGAAATTGTCTGCTTATGAAAGTATATGCATGTGAAAGTATATGTTTATTGAAACTCTACGGAACTTACATTAACAGAAAAACAATTATTAAAATGTTTGCCTTTCCGGCTCATCTCTGAAAAGGCTTAACAAATTTTGAAGGGATTTTAATATATATAAAGCTGCTATTATAAAGAGTTGCTTCTAATTTCATTAAAAGGACAGAAAGTGTATGCGAAAACAAAAATAAAATAAAGAAAATAGTTAACAATATTAAATAGCAACAACGTATATACCGCGGGGCGCAGTTAAAATAAATAATTAAAATAAACATTTCGGGACATCTTACACACAACGTCATCTAGTCCCAAACTAAGCAGAGCTTGTATTATGGGTACTAAACAACTGATACAAATACATAAATTTTAATTTTTTTGTAAATACATACATATTTTAAGCGGGGCGTGAAAAAGCATCTTACTAAGCCGCCTAGTGTGGCCCGCCATACTTTACTGTCTGCATTCGCAGCAATGGTGTGTGGTTTCCCCCACTCTTGGATTCAGCTCGTGCTTTCCATCAGGCAGGGTAGAGTTACTTTGGTTTGCTAAATATAAAAAAGAAAAAAAAACACATTATTCCGAAACACATATTTACGGATCACAAACATTTGGTTCAACTCGGGAATCAAACCCGAGACATCAAGCACAAGTCGCATACGCTCCCACTGCGCCAACGAGGCATTCAAGCTAGTTTTCAAATAAAAATAAATATCTACAGTTGCGACAAATTGCTGCGACAATTTAGTCGCACTGTGCATACATCGCTAACCTAATCAGGGAAGTTCCATTTGTACCCGTCTGAGCTCAATGGTATACTCAATAGAATTAGATATGTACTGCACTGAATATAGCGGCCAGAACTACTCTAGCCATTGGTTAATGTTTAAAATATTGCTTGAATCTTCTGTTTTGAATCAACGACTTAAAGTAGGTAGTTGCTTTTTTTTTAAGAAAGACGACTCCCACATCTGGAATATGAAACATTCAGACTCAGAACTAATTAGTAACTATACTTTGTCCCAAGTGGATTTGATCCCACAACACTTTGCGGTGTAGAAACCGGCGTGGCGAACCACTAGGCCGACCGTGCAGTTGCTCATATATGGCTTTTCACTCTAACATAGCTGAGGAAGCACTCAAAGCCGAATGGCATTAGATGATTAGAAACGAGAGTAAGCAACGACGGCGCGGTCAGTACCTAGATGGGTGACCGTTTGTGGCATGTTATGTGATGAGCGTTTCCGTGATTGGGAGTCACGTTAAGCAGTATGTCCCGTTTCATAAGATAACAGTCGTAAAGCTTAGTTGGAGGCCTTCAAGCAGTTTGAAAACGTCCAACAGCAAGATTTACATAACCACAATGTGTCTGGCCAGTCCTCAACCCGCACTCGGACAGCGTAGGGACGTATGGCCTTACCCTCACCTGCGAAACCCGAGCCTGCTGGGGTCGTTTAAGGGTTCTTGATGACTCTGTACCAAAATAAACCTTACACTGTGTTTTATGGTCGTCAATTGTAGTTAAACACTGGTTTTAATTGTAACATTGTTATATTGAGCATACAAAGACACTATTAGTTGCAGCAATAGGGCGTGGTCCAACTGTAGCCGAATGAAGCGGATAACGGGACCTTTTGCCTGGGGATCCGCACGCCTGTGTGTACGGTAATAATGATAAATAAATATTTCAGACATCTTACACACAACGTCATCTAGTCCCAACCTGAGCAGAGCTTGTTCTATGGGTACTAGAAAACTGATATAAATACATAAACATACTTTTTTTTGTAAATACATACATACATACTAAACATAGAAAACACCCAGAATATTTGTGGATCACACAATCATTTGGTCAGACCCAGGTTTCGAACCCGAATCTTGAGTAGAATCCAAGACTTCGCCTAGTGTCGTATGTTCAAATTCCACATAGGACTTTGTGTAATTCACAAATTTTTGTTCTGAGTCTGGGTGGTGTTCTTTGTGTCCGTATCGTGTATGTTTGTAAAGTGCCTCGCGACACACGATAGTTATTCCTTATGCGGCAGTTGTCTTTTTTAAACAAAAAGAGTGATAATCAAAATATGTTTTTGCCGAATAACTTGTTAGAAATATGCAAAAATCTTGCTATTTCTAACTAATTACTCTTTACGGTGTACTAATACACTGTTATACTCTCATCTTTTTATAACACCAATTTAAAAAATATTTTTCCTGAGGTAACGCAATTTAAAAAGTATGAGCGTTTCTCATTCACGATTCACGACTAATTGTTGTGGGTCCAAGCGCGTATGTGTTTAGAAAAATATCACTACACTATATTTGTGTTGTTATTTTAGGAGTACAGGTTCTGTCTAACTTTTGCTGTCAGACGCCTGTGCCGGGTTTTTTTTTTCATAATTTCAAAGTGACTAGTCAACTCTTTGTTATCGCTAATCGCTCTTCGTATTCGTTGGGACATAGCCTTACGTACTAATTTAGAACAGTTTTAACCACAATGGTTATGTAGATAAGTGGGCAGTTGATTTTTATTGTGTTTGTGCAAGACAGTAATAGCTGGAGAAGATTTATAGAAGACGAGAAGAAAGAAAAAGCCTACATATATTTTTGTTTGCTTCGTTGGTTTAGCGGTTAGCGTATGCGACTGCCAATTAAGAGGTCTCGGGTTCGATTTCCCTATTAAACGAAAGAGTTTTTTCTTATTATACTGGGGGTGCAAATGACAATTTTTAGGTAGTAGCGCCACGTTGATTTCAGCACGAATGGGCCGACTCATCCGGGGCAGTACTACCCTCACACAGAAGACCATCTTAATAATGACAGCATTCTTGCTGTTGAATGTCGTTGGTGAGTGTGAGTCTGGAAGCCTAATAGGTAAATAATAAATTAGAAAATATTTCGGACATCTTACACACAACATCATCTAGTTCCAAACTAAGCAGAGCTTGTACTAATACATACATACATATTATAGGTACATATAAAACACCTAAACTCCGAAACAAATATTTGCAGATCATACAAACATTTGGTCCGACCCGGGATTCGAACTGGGGACCTTTTGATCGGCAGCCGCATACGCTGACCACTAGACCAACAAGCATCACAACAGAAGCATTACACTAGGCCACCCTCAACATGCTACATTACCTACGGTCACAATGAGTATGGTGACCCCTACTCCTTAATTCTACTCATGCTTTCCATCAGGCAGAGTAGTCTCACTTTGGCAGGCTTTTAAAAAATACCGGAATTCGACCCTAAAACTCCCAACACAGATTGATTAATTAATCTGAACAAGATGGGACGTATGTAGACAGCTTCCCATGATCGTGTACCCGTCTCCCGTCTATGATACTTAACCTCGATACGCGATGACAAATTGTCTGTCGGTCTGTGTATCCGTGCTCTCTACTCTCTACTCGCTGATTCGCTTGTGACATTATAAATAACTGCTTTTATTCACATACAAGTAGTAGTAGTATTGAGGTAGTACAGCCACGCTGATTTCAGCACGAATGGGCCGGCTCGACCCGGCCAGTACTACCCTCACACAGAAGACCATCCTAATAATGACAGCATTCCTGCTGTCGTATTTTGTTGGTGAGTGTGAAACCGGAGGCCCAATCATTCTGCATCATTCTCCCGCCCTTCGAAGGCCGGGAGAATGATGCAGAATAATCTAACCAGGCTGCCATGGTAGGGGTCACCATGCTACATTGCCTACCCTCACAATAAGCATGGTGACCCCTACTCCTGGATTCTACTCATGCTTTCCATCAGGCAGAGTAGAGTCACTTTGGCAGGCTTAAATATATAAAAAAAAAAAAAAAAAAAAAAACATACTTTTACTTGATATAGTCATATGTTATGATATAGATACTTAATTACTTTACCGCGTCAGAAGGAGGGTAATGTTTTTCGAGCGTATGTATGCATGTATAATAATAATAAATAAATATACCGGACATCTTACACACAGCGCCATCTAGTTCCCAACTGAGCAGAGCTTATACTAGTATTATGGGTACATACTAGACAACTGATATAAATATAATACATAAACATATTGTTTTTTGTAAATACATACATATAAGACTTAGAAAAAAATATTGGGGAGCATACAAATATTTGGACTGACCCGGGAATCTAACCCGAGACCTCAAGCACAGCAGTCGCATATGCGTGTATGTCGGTTATCGCGATAAAATTTAGCTTAATTCCTTTCTTTGTCTCTAGACTATCTTTGTACCATCTGTGTACTATCTGTGTACCATCTCTGTACTATCTGTGTACTATCTGTGTACCATCTGTGTACTATCTGTGTACCATCTGTGTACTATCTGTGTACTATCTGTGTACCATCTGTGTACTATCAAATTTATAACTAACTTAGTTTATGAATGCTAGTAAGTTTTAATTCCGGCGAGGAATGGCGCCCTAAGCCAAAATACAGGTTTTACCTAGTTTGGCAACGGAGGCTAACTCATGTTCAGTTTATAACATAACCTAGTTCACACAGAGTGTGTTGTATATGGGATTCGAACACCCAACAATAAGTACTTACTTAAACAATCACAAATGAAATATACTATAGAATTACTTGTAACAACTTTTTTTTTGTTTCATTGGAATATTTAGAATTAGTAACACAATAAGGTGATGTATTTGGGTAAGCGCCATCTTTCTCAGGTTAGCGGTAGCTCTTACACATCTATCTCATTGGTTTTAGAAAAACTTTCACCCGCGAGGCGTCAGATGGCGTCTTCACTCTCAGATATATCTCTGATGTGATTGATACTCTGTCTTAAATCGCGTTCTATTTTTAGTCTCTGGGCAAAAATCTATCTTTGTCTCTGAGAATCAGGTGATGTTTTTTGAGTAGTGAATAGAGGGTATAAGTTTTATTCCAGCGGGACCTTGAAATGTAATATAAAAGGCGGGCCATAATTCCCCGAGAAAAGCATTCTTGGTTCTACTACGTTATTGTGCATAACTCTGCTTATCTTAGTATTGGATTCGTGAAGAATTTGTATTCAGAAACCCGCAGCTTAAAAAAGTGGTAAGAACTCTGTCGCTCATTTAAGCTTTATTTAGTTGTGTCAATGTCTATCTGTTTCAATAGGTATTTAGGATTATGTCTCTTTTTTTTCCTAGGGTTTCAAGTTTTGGTTTGAGATTTATATCAAGAAACGTTCAAGTACGTTACCAACGTGGCCTACATTCGGCTATACCTTCGGGCACTATTGACGAATCCCACTGGCGGTGCGTGGGTTATCCGGCGTGCAGAGGTGATCGGGGTGAAGGAGAGCCCCCTCTCGTACGACAAATCCCCTAAGCTTGCCACAGGATCACGTATGGACTTACAATTAAATAATCATATCTTGTACTAATACCTACTTTTGTTCTCTGGTACGCTAACTTTAGGGGAACAAGATGACGGACCCCAGGGACCATGTCGTGGTGACCCTCTATTCCTGGAAGGACGACTACACTTCCCGGTCGAGTCCCCATAGGACCAATAAATCTTGGATTTGTGAATTTGTAATCTAGATTATGTATAATAACCCTCTTATTTAGGATTAGATTTATGTTTAGATATAAGAACTAAGACTATGTGATATGGTAGAATAATAAATATATATGTATATGTGTGTGAGACAGAAGCCGTTGTTTTCTTGAAGAATTCCCTAGTCACCCATCGACACAGTGCACAATTGATAATCTTAGTATTCTCTGTAGTTTCTTCTTTTTCTTTATTTAGTTTTCTTTCTGTGAACGGCGCCCTGGGATATGTCTCATATTTCTACTGACTGCGCACCGGTGAAGTGATTCCCCCTGGTAGGGCTAGGGCGTACTAAAACCCCCCTTTACCGGGGCTAGGGGTTACATACTGCATCTCTCAATATTAACAACCGAGGGTAGTACAGCAAGGCAAGGCCAGTTGCTACTTCTAATATCTGCTAATGAAAGTCCCTTCTAAATCGTTCCAGCTGTTGATGAAGAGATTAGATGGAACAAACAAAAACTTTTTTTTCATTTAAGTACCATTATACTCGACTGCCTTGTTGGTCTAGTGGTTAGCGTATGCGGCTGCTGATCAAGAGGTCTCGGGTTCGATTCCTGGGTTAGACCAAATATTTGTGTGATCCACAAATATATGTTTCGGAGTCTGGGTGTTTTTCTATGTATATTAAGTATGTATTTACAAAAAAAAAAGTATGTTTATGTATTTATATCACTTGTTTAGTACCCGTAACACAAGCTCTGTTACTTTGGGACTAGATCATGTTGTGTGTAACATCTGACAACAAAGCTGTGTGGAGGAACGGATGTCGTGTTCCTCCATCACACAGGGAGGATCCTCCGACCAGGCGAGGTGATCATGCCTGGTGGGCCACTGCAAAACAGTTGATGTTGGGATGTTGTACATATGCTAATATGCGCAAGAATGTTACTATCGCGATTCAGGATTAGTAGTTACTCAGTATAGATCATTCCGTGTTTTGTTTGTAGTTCAGTGTTTCTTCGCTAGATGGCGCTGTTGTATGTTTTCGTCGCTTGCTCTACAATTGAAATTACAGACTTGAATTTTATTTATATGTATAGCCTAGCTTTTGCACACGACTCTACCCGCTTGCTACGATTGTTGTGGTAAAGAGCAACCTATTCCCTGCCGCTAGAATCAAACTATCTCCATTATGAATTTAATTGAAATCGGTGCAGCGGTATAACCGAGAAAGCGTAACATACAGATAGACAGCATTTCTTCTGTTTTATAATATTAATATAGATATACATTGTTGTATATTCAATAGATACCCATCATTGTGTAATTTGTTACCAGAGTGTACTTAACCTCAATAGTGTGTGATAAATGATCTAACCATCTCGACACTGATTCAACAACTTCTCACGACAAATTGACGCTATTGTTTTGTATCATCACGACCGTTATATGTAGAGGGGCTAGTCTGAAGTAACATTTGGTTTTCTTTCTCTTTTTTGAGTTCATGATTTGAACATCTTATATCTTTAAATGAGCAATTCTTGGGTGTTACCCGCGTATCTCATTATGGTTGCTATGCAAGTGTGTCATGCATAGCAACCTGTGAAGTTTTGACAGGAGATAAACAGTGATACATTGTGACATCTATGTATTTTTATAAAGCTTTGGTTTCCTGGGATAGCGGTGCCGTTACATAGCGACCGTAATATAACGGTGAATGACGTCACTGGAATGCCTCAGAGAAAAGCGATTGGTCATATAGTAAACTATATAGTATATAAATAGTGTAGTTATAAAATAAGCCATCCAATTCTAAAACATCAGTACACGATCTCCCTGTAGGCTGAAATCCTTTACTATATTGCTATTTCCCACATTCTAATTCTACGAAAGATGCTACCAGTGTCCATTTTTTACTCAGCCGGCCTGTTCCCCCGAGGCCCGTGTACAAGGCCTTTCCATTTGTGTAGGAGTGGCCTGGCCTCGCGGGACGTACCTCACGACCGTTTCTGTTTTAGACTAAATAGAATTTGTTAAAAATTTCAGTTTTTAAAGTGCTTAGAAAGTTGGGCGTGACTGAAATGTTAAATTTATTTAAATAAAATATTTAAAACACTAGATAAGTCTAAATAAAATTCGCTGAAGTTACTCCTTAAGACAGACAGCCGCCGTTCTCGAGATTAGCCAAGACAGACAGACAGACAGCGTAGGGACGTAAGGTTTTTACCCTTTGTTAAGAGGAGATCCTATCCCAGCAGTGGGACCTTACGGGGTTATTTGTCATGATGAGTCTTTTAACATTGACTTAACGAGCCTTGTTGGTCTAGTGGTCAGCGTATGCGGCTGTTGATCTAGAGGTCTCGGGCTCGATTCCCGGGTCGGACCAAATGTTTGTGTGATCCGCAAATATTTGTTTCCGAGTTTGGGTGTTTTTCCATGTATAATGTATAATATGTATGTATATGTATTTATATCAGTAGTCTAGTACCCATAATACAAGCGCTTAGTTTAGGACTAGATGGCGTTGTGTGTAAGTTGTCCGAAATATTTAATTTATTTAAAAATCTATCCAAATGGGACTTCAGTGGAAGAATATTTTAAAGCAATAAAAACCTCGAGTCATGGTTAGTTTAATATAAAATACTTCTTCCATCCCCTACCGCCAAATATAAAGAGCATATCTTCACGATCCCAATACACAATATTGTGAGCTAATATTATTTACGGGAGTGTACGGAGTTACGGACAGGAACCGGAAGTGGGCGAAATCGCGAGCGGACGGTTAAGCGATTTGTCAATAGACCCGATTGTTTGGCGGCTACGTTTATAATCTTGATACTTGCTTCTTACATATTTTTCAAATAATATTTCTCGAAATAGAGCTGATATTTGCATATTGTTACGAAGGCTTTCGAATAATAAGCTTTATGACTAATTAAGCCTATTTATTTGACTGCTTTGTTGGTCTAGTGGTTAGCGTATGCGACTGCCGATGAAGATAACTCAGGTTCGATTCCCGGGTCGGACCAAATTTTTGTATGATCTGCAAATTTATGTATAAAATATATGTGAAAATGACCGTTTCTAAAATATGTGAACAAGCCATTATACATAGAAAACACCCAGACTCCGAAACGAATATTTGTGGATCACACAAATATTTGGTCCGACCCGGGAATCGAACCCGAGACCTCTTGATTAGCAGCCGCATACGCTAACCACTAGACCACCAAGGCAGTAGAAAGTATCAAAATGGTTCATGCGCAGTACATATCATTGGCTGACAAGTTTTGATGGTAGCTGTACGCATCGTTAAGTGATTGGCTCTTATGCTCCAGCGATACTCAGAATCGTATCTATGTGTTGATTTATTTTATAACACTTATATGAGTACTACGTAATATACTTATCATTGTGTGTATTTATCCGTGTGGTGATGGATTAAGAATACAGAGTGTCACCACCCCTATTCATCCCAAACTTGAAACCAACCCTTTTTGTTTTATGTGTGGAAAATCATCATGGACCGTCACCCTACCGGGGGTTACGGCGGGGTGGTGTGTCGGACTTGAATCGACTAAAAAACACACAGTTTGCCCTCTCCGCGCTTCTCCGTTTAGGAGGGGGAGAAGTCCAGGGTGGGATCTCCTTCTGAACTTCTCCAGCGCCTGCCCGCTCCTGATGCGGGCACCGTCTCTGTACGACGATCCTCTCTTAGGCGGCGTCCGGCACACACCGACGCCGCCCCCTCGCGGCTGGCCACATAGTGCGGGTGGAGGGAAAACCGGTCCCTAGTTCAACCGGTTTTACAGTTCAGTATATATATCAGTTTTTCTACGGAGCGACTGGCATCGGAGCTCCGCAACCCTAAAGGAGAACTGAAATTCGAAAGTTCAACTAGTTGTCAGTAAATTTGAGAGCACTGACGTCCCAATAACGATTGCCATAGATGTTCATGACAACCGGGACCGACGGCTTTACGTGCTCTCCGAGGCATTTGCTTGAACACTAATGGATATATATATTGTATTGTGTAATCATGCAATGCACCATATATGTATAACTGCCTTGTTGGTCTAGTGGTGAGCGTATGCGACTGCTGATCAAGAGGTCTCGGGTTCGATTCCCGGGTCGGACCAAATGTTTGTGTGATCCGCAAATATTTGTTTCGTAGTTTGGGTGTTTTCTATGTATAGTATGTATGTATTTACAAAAAAAAGTATGTTTATGTATTTATATCAGTTGTCTAGTAACCATAATACAAGCTCTGCTTAGTTTGGGGACTAGATGACTGTGTGTGTAAAATGTCCGATATATTTATTATTATTATTTGCTGATATGAGAAGAGTTTGAAAATTATAACAGTAACTTAATATATCTTGTTTGTAATTTTAATTAATATTAAACTGTGAATATGTGTTTGTTTTTCATAATTAAACGCCTAAATTACTCGATCGATCATCGTGAAACGGACAAGAGTGACGAAAACGGAATTCAGACACCTGTCATTTGCGAAAAGGGGTATTCAGGGATATTTAGATTGATTTGACCATGAGACCATGAGAACATTGGCTGCACGGTTGGCCTAGTGGTTTAAGCGGTCGCCACACCCCTTCCTGCTGCGCCAAGTGTCGTGGGTTCAAATCCCACGTGGGATAACACTTTGTGTGATTCACAATTTGTTGTTCTGAGTCTGGATGTTCTTTGTGTCCGTTTCATGTATGTTTGTAAAGTCCCCGGCGTCACAGGAAAATTGTGCGGTTGGCTTTTTAAAAATAAAATAAAAAATTGTATTCCTAATGCGGGAGTTGTCTTTTTAAAAATAAAAATAGGTAGACAGACAGGCCAGGTTTAGTGATAACTAGCTGATTCCCGCGGTATTACCCGCGGATATTGTTATTGCTGTGAAAAAGCATCTCACTAGGCTGCCATAATGTGGGTCGCCACACTGCTTGCATTTGCAGTGAGTATGGCGACCCCCTCATGGATTTTACTCATGCTTTCCATCAGGCATAGTAAAGTCACCTTGGCAAGCGTTAAATTAAAAGCCTGCGGTACTCCTTATGTCATAAGCTATTTGCCAGTGAAAGTTACGTCAGAATCGGTCTAGCCATTCCAAATATTAGTTGCGTTAAAGCTACACAACTGCAAACGGATATACAGACAGACAACTTTAAAAAAAAATCGTATCTAATAAGGGGTCATCCATAAATTACGTCACACGAATTTCATGATTTTTGTACCCCTCCCCCCCCCTTGTCACAGCTGGTCACATTTGTAAGACTCCCCCCCTCCCTAGTGTGACGTCACATAATTTGCAAATTTACATTTAGAAATCATTGTATGAAAACAGGTTCCGAAATCAGTTTTATTTCCATTTAAATTATTTTTTAATAAAATTAACATCAAATCAAACAATTAATAAAACAAAAATTGATTAATTATATAAATTAGAAAAAATAATAAATCAAAAAATTTTCAGTGAGTGTCAGGTTGCGCATAGAATTCGGTTCTGTGGTCACCAATAATGATAGGTATATTTAAAATTGTGTCCAATAGATAATTGTTATTTTTACTTATTATTTCTTAATTTTTGTAGGAAGTTTTCCAAGACAGTGCATTTTACAGGTTAGACCTGTACAACTCCTGACAAAAATATATCAAAACCGCAATAGCTTTCTTAAGTTTTAATATATGGATTACTATCATGAATTTTTTCAGATTTTTCGAGCCATCTGTTTAGCTTTTAGAGGGGGGGATGCCCTATTTTTACAAAAAAATGCGTTTGAAAGTTGAATAACTCGCAAACGGATAACTAAATCGAAAAATCGTTTTAACAACCTCGCAATGTTTTTAAAAGACCTATCCAATGATACCCCACACGATTGGTAGCCTCGAGAAAATGAAAACATAACCACTTTACGAATAGGGGACGTACCCCCAATTTTTTTTTTTTAAATGTTTATTGTAGCAGTTTATAGACACACCAACCGTTTGGGCGGTAGGTCTAGGACGGACGGAAGGATTTGACGAATGTATAAGGGTTCCGAGTCAAGAACTACGGAACCCTGAATACGATTATATTAATTAAAGAAATTAACAAAATAAAAAAACTAATCCAAGTTTTAATGTTATTAATATCCAGTTCTCAACGTGACTCAGAGATTAGTCGGTATAGGTTGCCTGGGAGTCCCACACACACCCTTCGTTGTCCCCAAGAAGGGTATGGTGCGAAAAGCATTCCCCGCGTGAAAAAAAAGTGTAAATATATAAAATATCTTCAAATAAAATTCATATTTGTCACAAATATTTAATTATGACTATATTATATTAGAATATACTTTATTGTACACCAAATACAGTTTTTGCAGTTGAAAGTTTCTGTAAGATATTTACAATGGGCGGCCTTATTGCTAAAAGCAACCTCTTCCATGCCTATGCCATGATGGACTATTCGACAGCAGAATAAGGTGATTTAATCACAAAATAGTAGAACTAGGAACGACGTTGTTTCATCCGTGAAAGACAGTGTTAAAATGAAATAGAAACAAAGAAACAAATCACCGCTAGGTCCGCTAGGCGCAATCAAAAGGGTGCCTAGGTGGTCGGCGCGTAATACTAGCAGTATTCTGTGATACTAGTAGAGCGAGTAGTCACCAAAACAATTGGTATCTTATATATTTACTCAGATATAGTTGTATATGTTTTTTAGGTTTTCGTAAAGTAATAGTTTAAAGTTCGTGTTTTAAGACTTAGACTACAATAGATTTTAAAATGTGACGTCACATTATTTAGGACCCCTCCCACCCCCTTGTCACACAATGTCACACTTTGTCGACCCCCTCCCTCCCCCTTAAGGTGTGACGTAATTTATGGATGGCCCCTAAGATATTAGTAGCCGACCCGAGTACTTACAATAGTAAGTATCCGGGTCGGCTACTAGTTCAACCGGTTTTACCTGAATATCAGTTTTTCCACGGAGCGAGTATGTTTGTAAAGTCTCTCGCGATAGGAATATCCCACTAATATTATAAACGCGAAAGTTTGTGAGTATGTATGTTTGTATGTTAGTTGCTCTTTCACGCAAAAACTACTGAACGGATTTGGATGAAACTTTACAGTAATATAGCTTATATATCGGAATAATAACTACAGAAGAAACTCATACATGGTTCGGGCGACCTTCAATGGGTTGTGCAGAGAGTACGGTATAGATCTGTTTAATACGAAAGTCAATGTTTTACGCGGCATGCTAAACCTTAAGTTTTTTGTGTGATGGTGTTTTAACATTTAACTCTTGAATTTTTAGTTTCCTTTTTTTCTCATTTACTGTATTGGTGTAGTGTCTACGTTGATGATGAACGCGACATATAATATTATTTATATAATATTATTATGTCGCAATCCGTGAAGACCTATAATTGGCTTGATGTTGCATATCAAACTGTTTATTTTATTTTTTGTATCTGTTGGTTTTCCAAAAAAAAAAAAAAAATAAATAACACATAGGCTACTATTTACCGACATGACGACACGCGGGCGGAGCCACGGGCAAAAGCTAATAATACATATGCGAGAGTTATCTTTAAAAACAAAATACATAGATATACTTTGCTTCTTTAGGAATGACATAGGCCATTCTTTACCTCGATAACCGAAAAACACGCGGGCGAAGCTAAGAGCAAAAGCTAGTATACCAAAAACACATACATTTTCATTCCCAAAAGCCCTTTAATTAAAAACTTTTTTATGTATAAGTCACAGGTAACATCCATCGCGCCAAGGCTCTCTAACAATATTTCATGCACGAACTTCAATAACTTGTCCAAATATATATCGCGTATGATATTTATTGGAGTCGGTTGGTAGTTGGTGCTTGGTACGAATGGGTCGGCTGCCGAATTTGAGCTACGGGTTATGTGACATGCAAGACTTTTATGTGCATGTGACCTTGTAGTTTTAAACACGTATTGTATCACTAGTTAAATCCCCAGGTGTTACGTGCGGTTATTGTTATATATCACGAGTGTAGTGTATGTGTCAGTGAGTTATTCATTCACTCGTTCACTGAGAATGAATGAGGTGTCATTGAGTTATTCATTCACTCGTTCACTGTGAATGAGAATCTGACAATATAGAAGGATACTACAACGAGTAACGCGGAGCGATGATTTAAATCGGTTTAACCGTTCCTTAGTTTAGTCGGAACAAACAGACAGACATATAGACAGACAACAATACCAAAATATAGATTTTTTGATGTTAGTATCATTCACATACATTTAGTGAACAGCTGTTATTTTAAAAACACGAACAGACAGTACAATTTTATTTATTTGTATGTATTGTAGATTTTGACTGCACGTTTAGCTAAGTGGTATAAGCGGTCGCCAGGCCGCACTCGACTGCGCCAAGTGTCGTGGGTTAAACTCCCTCGCTGTGTTATCCAAAAATTGTTGTTCTGAGTCTGGGTGTTCTTTGTGTCCGTTTCATGAATGTTTGTAAATTCCGTTGCGACACAGGATGTAAATTCGTATATTCGAAAAAAAAATCCTTTTGTGAGTGAATCGGGTGTGCACCACTAGTTACAGTAATAAACCACATAAGAGGCCGGCGTACGACACTCGAAACTGCAAGTTGAAATTTGTTCGTAAAATATTGTTGTCTCTGTTTGACAAAATGCAACGTAGATACGAGTGCACCGCTATATGTGTGTATGTGGATTGATATTCATTCGTAGTAATTCGGACTCTCTCGTAGAAGGTTCGGCTATCATTATTTGACTGACACGACACATTGAAATATTTTTTGATGCGATAGCACTACTAATTGCTTGAAATTTGTGAAAATATGGATGTGTTTCGTAATATCGAAAATGATGAATGAAAACTCAATATTTTTTCTATTTATTTTGTGTAAGTAGTAGCATAATAATATGAGATATGTTATTGATGAAACAATATTAGAAATATTTTTGTTTTTAAGACAGAAAAAAACAAAATGAAAACATGACAATTACAATGTAAAATATGTAAAATTTAATTTGATTATATTTTATTCTATATAAGTTAATTTTTAAAAATAAAGACGTTGTAACCTAAATAAATACAGTCTAAGTCCGAATATCAACATATCATCGTGGAAATATGTTTATACTGCAAATGATCTTAGTATACCGTTTGTATGGAAAATTAAGCCTCCGGGGGGGCCTTAAACTATCAAAACGTTTTTTTTTCCTCAAAAAGACACACTTTCGCAATTGTGAATTTATAAATTGTTTATGGAGTGGATGTAGGTGGTGTAGTGGTATACCCTGGGGTGACGTTCAGCCGAGTGCCTAATGGATTACCTGGAGCACTGAGTAGGAGACATCTGGGTACTCTTTTAACTCACTGCCTGCAGTAAAATGTTGAACATATTAAGGAAATAAGTATAATTTCATCATTAGTGAACTAAAATTGTCAATACAAATAATGTCTATGTCCGTGTGGTGACGTATTTAGGATACAAAGTGTCACCACCCCTATTCATTCCATGGGTGTCGTAAGAGGCGACTAAAGGAACAAAATAAGCAGCTAACATCACTGCCAAGAGAAGGAAAACTTGAAACAAACCCTCTACCAACCCGTCTGGCCAGCGTCGTATAGTAGGGCAAAATCTCCTTTCTAAGGAGAGGCCTATGTCCAGCAGTGGACTGTTAAAGGCTGTTGATGATGACGATGATGATACAAATAGGTAGTAGAGCCGCGCTGATTTCAGCACGAATGGGCCGGCTCGACCCGGCCAGTACTACCCTCACACAGAAGACCATCCTAATAATGACGGCATTCTTGCTGTCGTATTTCGTTGGTGAGTGTGAGACCGTAGGCCCAATCATTCTGCATCATTCTCCCGCCCTTCGAAGGCCGGGAGAATGATGCAGAATAATCTAACCAGGCTGCCATGGCAAGGGTCACCATGCTACATTGCCTACCCTCACAAAAGCAATTTTTAAATTTTCACGGAATCGAACCCGAAACCTCTTTTCGGACATTTCGGACATTTTACACACAACACAACGCCATTTAGTCAATAAACTAAGCAGAGCTTGTATTATGGGTAACTAGACACCTGATATAAATACATAAACATACTTTTTTTTGAAAATACATACATACTATACAAAGAAAACACCCAAACTCTAAACCGAAACTATTTGCGGATCATACAAACATTTGGTCCAACCCGAGAATCGAACCCGAGACCTCTTGATCAGCAGCCGCATACGCTAACCACTAGACCAACGAGGCATTCAGTATGCATACTACGAATGAGTTCACTAGTATTTGATTCTAAAATGCATCGAGAGGTGTCAACCCTGCATCTCTTTAAAGCACTAACATAAAATGGCATCTCAACAAAGACAACAATAATTTATATTTATTATTAATGAAGGTATTTAATGACTACGCATATTTTGCTCAAACCCCCTAAAACAATGTTTAACGGTATTTTTCGCTTCATAAATAACTTTGTGAGTCAAATAGGGTAATTACCACCCATAAAAGCCTTCAATTGTCTTTAAAAAATCTCTTTTCTTCGCGTTTGTGTCGAGAATAATATTTTCTTTATGTTCCTATGAATGCTTTTTTTGTTGTGGCAACACTGTTTAAGTGTTAAGAGAAGTAATATTAATGATTCTCTTTGCTAAATAGAGCTTTATGTCCAGTGGTGGACTGTTGTTGATGTGATGTAATACAAATAAATTACTTTAGGTAGTAGACCCAAGTTGCTGCTGCTGTGCCATTTCAACACGAATGGACCGTCTAAACCGGAGCAGTACTTACCCTAACACAGAAAACTATCCTGTAAATTGACACCTCTCGATGCATTTTAGAATCAAATACTAGTGAACTCATTCGTAATATGCATATTGAATGCCTCGTTGGTCTAGTGGTTAGCGTATGCGACTGCTAATCAAGAGGTCTTGGGCTCAAATCCCGAGTAGGGCCACAAGTGTTATTGGGTTTTTTTGACAGGAAATTCTTGATAACAAAATTAGAGTTTGGAAGTTTTGGCGGTGATTCACGTCCGTGACTCGGAGAGCACGTAAAGCCGTCGGCCTCGGTTGTCATGAACATCTATGGCAATCGTTATTGGGACGTCAGTGCCCTCAAATATACTGAAAACCAGTTTAACCACTGAATTTCGGTTTTCCCTCAGGGTTACGGAGGTCTGATGCCTGTCGCTCCGTGGAAAAACTGATAATCATGTTAAACCGGTAGAATTCCTAGCCGATCCTAAATAACCTTGGAAATTAAGGCTAGGAAGAAGGTAGCCAACATAACTTCTAAAACAATTTTTATTTTTGTCCAAAAGCTTTCAACTCGCTCAGATATTTTTATTTTATGATATTTTTCCACGCGCACCGTCAAATTACATTGTTTAGCCGAAGGTTGTACGTAAGATGCCTACCAGTGCCATCTTGAATAAATAAATAATGTCTCCGAGCCGTTTGGAATAATGGCTTGTTGTCACGCGAACTTCATCGACTACGAGAAAGTACGGATCTGCCGACCTAGCCAAGTTGCAAAAAGATTTTCGTTTTCTTTTCTATTTCTCGGTTCTCATGTTTCATTGGCCAATATTTTGTTTTGATCACGTGACTGAGTGGCATTAGCCAATGAGACAAGAGAAATGTTTGATTCTTGGCTAGAGGGCTGTCTGGAAACCGTTGTTTTACAGGCCTTACCTCCTGGCCTCAGTCAAGAGCGGTGCGGATCCACAAAGAATCACGAAACATCACAATGGGGGGGGCGTAGGGGGGGGTAGTAATATATCACGTGCATTTATTTTTTCGACAAGCGCGCGGTACTGAACCTAAAGGCAGCGTGACGTGTATTTAATTGGAACGTCGTATCGAACATTTAAAGTAGCTTAGCGTGCGATGGAGCGTACGATGCTGGGTGTCTCTCTGTCCGATAAAATACGTAACGAATTATTAGACAGAGAACTAGAGTTACATCAGCACGCTGAAGTGGAAGTGGGCCGGACATGTCTCCAGACGGACTGACGCTGGAGCCGAAAGGTGCTAGAGTGGAGACGACGATTAGGCAAACGTAGTGTAGGACGCCCTGCGGCACGATGGACCGACGATTTTAGGAAGGTGGTTGGCGGCGGATGGATGCGGACTGCCCTAGACGGGGATGATTAGCGTTCCTTGGGGGAGACCTTCGTCTAGCAGTGGACGGCGATAGGTTGACACTATATCGAAAAAAAGCTAAGGCACATGTGAATTCTTATCACAAGCAACTGAATCCGAGCAATAATAGTCTGGAGATGCACAATGTTCGTCCTTCCCGCATACTCGCGCGACGATCGAACGGTAGATCGAGTATTGTTATTAAAAAAAAAGATTTAAAAAAAGGAAATTAAACAGTAAGAACTGAATTTAATATCATAAACTTAAATGACCACAGCCAAATTTCAGCGCTACCTGCGCTGTCATCAAATCTACAGAAAACTGGTCCCTAAAAAGCAATACGATGAATAAAATTAGGTCCACATACGGAACCCTTAGTGTGATTCCGACCATTCAGTGGTACAGGACCCGAGGGAGTACCGCGGTATGATTCTGTGGCCCAGTTATAATAACAGGTCATATTGCTTTGGACAGTTAAAGACCTCATGGCTATGTGGTACCAGTATAAGTTAACCTATTGCAAAGTTAAGCAATCTTGGCAGGGTCAAGATATGGATGGGTGACCATTTTTGAAAAGACTTCGAAATTCTTCCTTGTCCCTTAAATTACTTGACGTGTGTGTGTGACTGTCTGTGGCATCGTAGCTCCCGAACGAATTAACTGATCTTGATTTTGTTTTTTTTTTTGTTTGAAAGGTGAATTTGTCGGGAGTGTACTTAGTTATGTTTGATGAAACTCGGTCCAATCAGTAGGGTTATTTTTTTTTTATCCTGACTTCTTGACGTGGATCTTTAATTAATTATTATTTTCTTTTTTACAGGTAAGCATAGACGTCTGTCATTACGGAGTAAAGTGGTAACTCTTAGAGGTAACTCAGTCTTATTATTAACAGGTTATTTTTTTTTTATATTTTTTTTTCTTTTTTAAAAGACAACTCCCGCATTAGGAATATAAATTCCTGTGTCGCGGGGAACTTTACAAATATACATGAAACGGACACAAATAACACCCAGACTCAGAACAACAAATTGTGAATCACACAGAGTGTTATCCTAAGTGGGATTTGAACCCGGTGTGGTGACCGCTTAAGATACTAGGCCAACCGTGCAGTCAATCATCCAACCAACCGTACATCCTCATCAGCATTTAAATGTCTCATCATAATATATAGGCCTACTAAAGTGACTTTACTCTGCCTGATGGAAAGCATGAGTAGAATCCATCAGTAGAGGTCACCAGCTTCAATGTGGATGCACACAATGCAGTATAGTAACCTTCACTATGGTGGCATAGTGAGATGCAACTGCATTGGGCCTCCGATCTCATTCTCACACCAGCCGCGAATAGGTCTTCTCGTCTGGCGCAATACTACCTTCACACAGAAGGTCAACCTATAATGACAGCATTCGTGATGTCATATTTCGTTGGTGAATGTGGGACCGGAGAGTGGAGACCAAATCATGTAAAAGCATCTCAGTAACCAGCCATGATTTGTGTCACTATGCTGCATTGTATGCACTCACAACGAGTATGGTGACCCCTACTGTTGGATTCTACTCATGCTTTCCATCATACTAAGTAGACTCATCAACCATAACGTCCCACTGCTGGGCTTAGGTCTCAGGAGAGGATTAAGGCCATACGTCCCCACGGTGACCGAGTGCGGGTTGGGGACTGACACGTTGTGGCTACAGGCTACGTAATCTTGCTGTTGGATGTTTCTAAACCGCCCGAAGGCTACCAACTAAGCTTCACGACTCCTATCTTATGACAACAACCGGGACCGACTGCTTAACGTGACGAAACGCTCAAATTAACATATCATGACACATACGGTCACCCATCTAGGTCTGACCGCGGCGTCGTTGCTTAACCTCGGTGATTGTTTCCAATCACCTAAGACCACTCGACTATGAGCACTTCTGTAGGTAGACTTTGGTAGGCTTACTAAAGGGTGTAGTAAAAAGGAATCCATTATTTTTCCAATGGCTTTACTTATTTGTATCTCGCGTTGTATAAGTCCGATCGGGTTCCACTGAATGGCGTTAGAAAGATAAGATTTTGTACTAAAAAAACTTTTCTGTCAGTTTTGTGATTAAATGACTCAGTTTCAGCCTTCAAGTACATTCCAAAATTATCATTTCTTTTTACTACACACATTATATCATTATTATTTATTACTAGCTTTCGCCCGCGGCTCCGCCCGATTCTATGTCGGTTATCGTGGTAAAAAGTAGCCTATGTCCTTTCCCAAGTTCAGTTCTATGTTCATACCAAATTTCATCAAAATCGGTTCAGAGGTTTAGGCGTGAAAGCCTAACAGACAGACAGAGTTACTTTCGCATTTATAATATTAGTAGGGATTATTAGTGTATTTCTGTACTATTGTGAACTTTGTTGCACTCAAGATCTAGTCCTTGCACCTACCGCATCATATTTCTACATCGCCTGAAGGTTGACTGGTAGAGAATGCCTTATGGCATTAAGTCCATGTGCAGTTAGTTTAAATAAATAATTTATATAAAAAAGTAAATAATCTACAACTACCCTCACTAATTCGATTCGTCTGGATCTAAATATCGTCACATCATAGTCTCCCTTCTAATGTATAGGTACCGAACATCCCCTATTTATGTATACATACACGCCCAGGATGCAATCGGGCACAATTTATGAGATATCCCCTAATATAGGGGAGGAAGTAGTAAAGATTTCCACAACTCTCAATGATTGAAAGACTGAAGTTGAATATTTGGTTGCACATAAATACATAAATATTTCGGACATCTTACACACAACATCATCTAGTCCCAAACTAAGCAGAGATTGTATTATGGGTACTAAACAACTGATATAAATACATAAACATACTTTTTTTTGTAAATACATACATATTATACATAGAAATCACCCAGACTCCGCAACAAATATTTGTGGATCACACAAATATCTAGTCCGACCGGGAATCGAACCCAAGACCTCTTGTTCAGCAGCCGCATACGCTAACCACTAGACCAACAAGGCAGTCTATGTATGTAAACGTGTATGCCTGGATGAAATGACTCTGCCTTTGTTTGTACACTTATTTATCAAAGTAGCTGAGTCCCACGTTGCTACTTGCGGTTATATTATTGTCATTTTCCGAGCCTTTATTCCCAATTATTTGGGGTCGGCTACTAGTTCAACCGGTTTTACCTGAATTTCAGTTTTTGCACGGAGCGACTGGCATCGGACCTCCGCAACCCTAAGGGAAAACTGAAATTCGAAAATTGAACTAGTTGTCAGTATATTTGAGGGCACTGACTTACCAATAACGATTGCCATAGATGTTCATGACAACCAGGACCGACGGCTTCACCTGCTCTCCGAGGCACGGGCGTTTATCACCAAACTTCCAAACTCCGGGCTGCTATTAAGAATTTCCTAAGGAAAGCCCAAAAACACTTTTTGGTCCAACCCGGGATTTGAACCCGAGACCTCTTGATTAGCAGTTGCATTCGCTATATGTATATTGTGTTTATATTGTTGTAAACCTCTAAAAAAAATTGCCAAAGTTACTACTTGTGTTAGCTAAATCCCGCTAATAAAAGTCCCATCAAAATCAATCCAGCCGTTCGAGAGATTAGCCGGAACAAACAGACAGACATACAACAATTTTAAAAATTGGTTTTATTTTGTAGACAACGTATATACTTTCATCAAGAGGTCTCGGGTTCGATTCCCAGGTCGGACCAAATGTTTGTGTGATAAACAAATATTTGTTTCGGAGTTTGGGTGTTTTTCCATGTATAATATGTATGTATTTACAAAAAAAAGTATGTTTATGTATTTATATCAATTGTCTAGTACCCATAATACAAGCTCTGCTCAGTTTGGGACTAGATGGCGTTGTGTGTAAGAATAAAGTGTCTGTGTCTGAAATATAAATTTAGTAGAAAGCTGTTAATATGATATTACATACATATAAAATGTATTGATATCATAGTTATATCGTCACCTCGCCACTTTTTGTTGGTTTAGCGTTTAGCGTAAGTGACTGTTAATCAATATCTCTCGGATTCAATTCCCGGTTTAGCCCCTGTTGGATCTTTCTTTAAAGAAATTCCTAATAGTAACCCGAAACATGAGAGATGGCGGTGTTTTACGCTCGTGCCTCGCAAAGCACGTGAAGCCGTCGGTCCCGGTTGTCATGAACATCTAAGGCAATCGTTATTGGGAACTCAGTATCCTTAAAAATACTGACAAATTTTAATAATCTTGCAATAAAAAATAAAAAATGTGAGCCGTCACGGGACGCCTGGCAGATGTGAAACATCGCCATTATTTTGTAAAAGTAATATGCAGAAAAGAACATATTGTAATAGGAACTAAATATGTCATAATGATAAAATAAAATATTACTAATTATTAAAATAGTACGGTGTGGCGTATAATTATAATTATAATAATTATAATTAAATAATTATATTATAAGTATAATTATAATTGTAATTATAATTATAATTATAATTTACGCCACACCGTACACACTACTGCATATAGACTGTATATATATACCATCGTATAGCGTGCCGTGGCGACGCGTCGCCAGGCCGCACGCGTCGCCAGGCCGCACGCGTCGCCAGGCCAGAAATCTGTTTTACGTGCGGCTATAGATGTTTCACATCAATAAAGGCTAGAAAGATAGGTCACTAGCCATCAAGCATACTATCATCATGAACATCATCAACAGCATTTAACAATCCACTGCTGGACATAGGCCTCTCCTTAGAAAGGAGGTTTAGGCCTAGTGTTAGCTGCTTATTTTGTTCCTTTAGTCGCCTCTTACGACACCCATAGAATGAATAAGAGTGGTGGCACTTTGTATTCTTAATCCATCACCACACGAACAGCATACTAGGCCAGCTCGTATAACAAATATCAGACCAACAGTCCTTGGTAATGAAGATCCTATGCCATATTTAAACAAATTTAACTTTAAACTAAAATTCTAACCCCACCTCGAAAGGTAAAGATAAATTGTCGTCTCAAGTTATCCAATATCTCTTAACAAATAAATTAAGCCAAAAGATATCCATTTCTTAAAAGCATCTGGTGCCGTCCAATTGTTAGAGACCTTAATGGCCGTTATATTGTGTAAACAAACAAGTTAATTTAAGTTTAAAACTCTAAAGTATCCCTTACAATTTAACTTGATGGGCGGGTGGGACAGAGGTTGCTTTACAACGGACGACACGACTGTGTGTATCGCTCTCCGTTGGGTATCGTTCAAATATTGTATTGCCACACTATTTAGTTCGTATTTCTAACTTTAAAAATCATGAAATACAGCCTGATGCTACATTTTATTATTGTGAATAATTTACTAATACTTTAAGTATTAATTAGCATAACAATGTTAAGATTATATTTGTGCATTATTTACTTTATTATTAGAAAGTGTGTACGGAAACATTTGACAGTACGTTTTGGCTATAGATGGATAGATGGTTACTATGGCTTTCACCGTACCTTCCGACATTCTGGCCTTACTCCCTGCGAAGTAAAATTAAAAAAAAACTTTCTCAGTCCGTGCTTACAAGACAAATATATTCAGCCGCCAAAAGTTTGTAGCTGTCGCGGTTTAAGACAACCAGTCAAGTTAAATGATTTTATATTGATTCTTTTGATGTTGATAATTGACATAATTGTGTGTCTATTAATTTTATAAGTGTAGAATTTAGAAATTTTTTGGCTTCTCCATTCTTCCATCTGGTTTACAACCTGAGCCTTGGGGTAAAAGTAGTAGTAATATGTGCATATACTTACAAAATATAATTAACAAACAAAATATGTAATGTCAACTCGTAACCAACAACAAAAATATAATATTAGCATGTAGTATCGTCGTCGTGACGTCGCTACTAAAACATCAACGCGGCAGTCCCCGAGACGTTACCGATAAAGTATTTAATGAGTGTTATAAACAATTGACAATTACTGACAGTTACACCGGGGGTTTGTGGGACGGTACATTATTGACATTGAAAACGGTAACGGAGACATTGCTTTTGTGTATCTAAGTACTTAAAATCTCAATAATACTTACAGCAAACAGGTAGATAGGGCCCACCTGGAGGGACACGTACCTTTTAAGTACCCTTTTTATTATGAGACGTAGATATTTAGATTTTAACACATTTCACAGATCGCAGTCTGATTCCAACGGCTGTACCGAATTTGACGGGACTTACAATGGCAGATAACTCATAACATGAGGAGTAACTTTGGCAAAAAAATAGACTAGCTTCGCTCTACGGCATTACTCTCAATTTACAACAATTACCGTGGGTAACACCGCGGGACACAGCTAGTGTGTCTTTAAAGAGATCGACTTCGTTTTTAATTCATAAATAAAAAGCAGTTACCTATCACACATCACATCAACAGCCTTTATGAGTCCACCGCTGGACAAAGTCATCTCCTGATGAAGTATAATTTTTTGTATTCCACCACGCTGATTGCTTTTTTTGCTATAAGGTTTGTTTGAAGTGTTCCTCATCTTAGCAGTGTTTTTGCCCTGCGTAGTTTGCTCCGTTTTTTGTGTGTGGAAAATCATCATGGACCGCCGGGGATTTCTTCGGCGGGGCGGCGTGTCGGACTCGAACCGACTAAAAACCACACGGTGTGCCCTCTCTGCGCTTCTCTTTTACGAGGAGGAGGAGTCCAGGGTGAGATCTCCTTCTAGACTCCTCCCAGCGCCTGCCCGCTCCTAATGCGGGCACCGTCTATGTTCGACTACCCTCTCCAACTCTTACGATACCCATTGAATTAATAGAAGACCTCCCGTACTATTAATCCCTCATCACACGGGGCCTTATGAGCACCTGCTACTTAAAGAGTCACAAGTGGGAGTACAAACAGAAATATTTTTGACTCTCATTGCAGACTAAAATACTAAAAGACTGTAAAAAAAGTGGTAGCGTATGCGTCTCCTGTGTTGGACCAAATGTTTGTGTGTTTCACAAATATTTGTTTCGGAGTTTATGTGATTTCTATGTGTAATATGTATGTATTTTCAAAAAAAAAGTATGTTTATGTGTTATATATCAGTTATCTAGTACCCATAGTACAAGCTCTGCTTAGTTTGGGATTAGATGGCGTTGTGTGTAAGATGCCCAAAATATTGCTATTTGAATGACATAATTTCACATTCTACCCGTCAAGTATAAAATTCCTTTTCTCCAAATTTCAAATCAGAATTCTATTTTTAAATCTATATTCGAAACGATGTTGATACAAAATAAAACTTGTTCTTTTCTATTTAGACTTATAATGGATTGCGCGCGCAACGAGTTACGTAATAATTATATCGAATATAAATTTAAAAATAGAATTCTGATTTCGAAATTTGCAGAAAAGGAATTTTATTGTTAAGTTCTTTTGAACTTTATCGCAGAAATGTCAGAGCTGTTATTTAATTGCCTAATGCGTAAGTCATCTTTATGTACGGAAGTTATTTCTGTACTCTGTACTCCCAAATAGGGTTGTCAAATCGTGATTTTGCATGGTATTAAATGATAGTAAGGAGCTTTATTGGTACTGTTCATTAGGGTTGGCACTTGACTATAGAACCAACGGATCAAGATTAGAAGAAAATTAATCTGAATTTGATAATAATGGGCGAGTATGGACGACCATAAGTAAAATATATATTTTCGATAAGCTGTTATTCTATAATATAAATTATACCTATCATAAAAATAAAGTTTCTAAGACGATTTTTTGATTTAGGTATCCGTTTGCGAGATATTCCACTTTAAAGCCACTTTTTTGTAAAAACAGGGCGTCATTCTCTGGAAAATCTGGAAATATTCGTGATGGTGGTCCATATTAGTGCAGGAGTTATATAGGCTATTGTAAAATGTGCTCACTTGGAAAACTTCATATAAAATTAACGCATTAAAACGTAAACATAAAAATTATCTATTGGATACGATTTTAAATCCACGTACCAATATGGGTGACTGAGGAGCCCTGGAAAGGTGGCCTGACACGCACTTGGCCGCTTTTAATAATTTGTATTAGATAGATAGCTTTATACTTATTCTACAACCCACAGCACAAGGTACGCTAAAAATGCGTCTAGATATCTTTGCATAATATATCTAGAAGTAATACAAGCAAAATCCCTTTATATACAACGCATACGCTCATAATATGCGTTGTATTTTTTCTCTAGCGATATATTCTCTAGAGCAAAGACCGAACGATCCTTCCCACGTCACTCACACCGTTTACTCTCTAAATATCACTGAAGATATTCGTCGTTTGTACAGAGACGAACTTACCCTAAGGCTGATGAAGGCTCTTGGATGGGTTGGCAAGGCGCTTTGGGCTATTTGACCCTACATATGTTGGATTACCTACATTGTAGCGACTCCTAAAATTAAAAATAAGGTGACATTTTATTTATTTTGAAAATTCTATATTTATTCTTCCAAATCAATTTCATCCCCTTCAAAGTAATCCCCTCCCGATGCAATGCACTTATGCCAACGGATTTTCCAATCTTCGAAACACTTGTTGTAGTCACTTTCCGGGATGGCCCTCAGTTCCGTCTTCGCTGCGGCTTGAATCTCCTCTGGCGTGTCAAAACGGTGTCCCCGGAGTTATCTTTTGAGCTTGTTGAACAGCCAGAAGCACGGCACTAAATCAGGTCAATACGGTGGTTGCGGAACGATATGGGTTGAGTTTTTGGCGAAATGATCACGAATTACGAGTCACGAATTCAATGCTTTCGGTACCAGTCCAGATTTGACGCGCTTGAGGCCCAAAACATCCTTCAAAATGGTATTGACTGAGCCTTTCGATATGCTAACTTCATCAGCAAAGTCTCTAATCGTTCATCGACGGTTTTTCAAATTTTTTTAGACATAGGCTGATCACCAAAGGCTTTCTGCACCATCCTCAACGTATCCGCAGCAGAAAATTGATTCCGCAAACAAATTGCAGTTCTGCAAAAAAAATTCGTAATTTATTGAGCAAATTCTTTGCAAAATTACGATATCGAAAAACTCACTTTTAGGAGCTCACAAAACTACGCGTATCTCAAACACTAATAAATATTTTGACATCAAATTTCACATAGATATCACTGACAGTACTACCAACCTAAAAAAATATATTCCCCAAATCGTTCGACGCGCGCTGTTTAAATTCAAATGTCACCTTATTTTTTGGACACAGTATTACATGACCTGCTTAGGACATCTTAAACATAACACTTTGTTTTACATAGCGACATTTTCAGCTCTATATTTTGCCCTAAGTCTCAACATTTCCATCATTATATATGTAACAACATATATAATATTCATGTGATCACACATTACCATGTGAGAGGGCGCTGTTTATCATACCTTTGAAGACCCTCGTCCACTCGAAATCGCTGAGTGATTTAAATCTTAAACATTTTCCTAGCACCTGTGTTAGATATGGCTTCAAACTGGATATATTGAACACTTTTAAATTGTTTTGAAACGTATTTTAAATGCATTTTATACAGTTCAATAAATTTCAATTGTCTCCTTGTATTTTCTGTTTGTTTGTTGCGACTAATCTCTGGAACCACTTTATCAATTTTGATGGTACTTTCACTGGCAGTGTGACATAAGATTTTCCGGAACAAATACACAGACAGACAGACAAAAATATAAACAAGGCACGTGCTGGTCTCGGAAGCCACCGCTTCAGAGTGGTTGACATACGCTCTCGAACTAAACGTTTCGACTCCTCCTTTCTGTGCCGAACAGTTAAAACCTGGAACTTTCTACCAGCGCATGTGTTTCCTTCCTTCTATGACCCCGGGTCCTTTAAGCGGGGCGTGAAAAAGCATCTTACTAGGCCGCGTAGTGTGGGTCACCGTGCTGCACTGTACGTTGTGGCAGTGAGGATGGTGGCCTCCACTTCTGGATTCTGTTCATGCTTTCCATCAGGCAGGGCAGAAGGCATTTTGGCAGCAAATATAAAAAAAAAACAATAGATTTTTTGATTTAGGTATCGTATTCGAGTTTACTTCTATATGCGTATGGAAACGTAATAATTTGATATTACAAACAGATATTAATTACATTGATTTGTATTGGAGTATCTGTATGTAACTGTAGAGGAACGGGTATCGTGTTCCTCCAACACAAAGGGAGGATCCTCCGACCAGGCGATCATGCCTGGTGGGCAACTGCCCAACAGTTGATGTTGGGATGTTTTAAATATGCTAATCGGCGCGAGAATGCCTCTTTCGCGATTCAGGACTAGTAGTTATTCCGTATAGTTCATTCCGAGATTTCCTTGTAGTTCAGTGTTTCTTCGCTAGATGGCGCTGTCGTATGTAATTCGCTTGCGCTGTATGTGAAAGTCGCCACATAACGACAAGTCCTTAGTTTCTAACAAAACGCATATGAAAGTACATATAGTAAATGTCTGTCTGTTTGTTCCGGGTAATCTTTGGAACAGCTGGACCGATTTTGACGGGATGATGACATAACGAATTACTTTGACTTTTCTTTTAGATTATCATTCCGCGTCGTTACGCGTTACGCGGTGACAAAAATAACACCACAGTACTCAGTACTTATATAAAATTCTCATGTCACAGTGTTGATCACGATGAACTCCGAAACTATCTAACCGCTTTTCACATACTATTTTTTCATCATTCTCGTTATTGACCTCAGAAAATACAGCATGGTGATCGAAACGGTATTGTAACCGAACTTTTATAACAAGAATTTACCTTCAGATATCTCGTTTGCCGTGTGTACATAAAACAAACTGCATCGCCAGTATAAAAAATAACATACAAACAGAACCGCAGGCTCCAACTAGTAATCAATAACCACTATCCATCACTATCAATCGTTCCAATTTTTAAGTACGCATCCATTGCCGGCGCGCTCTCTGTCAAACGTCGGGACAGCGAAATGAAACGTCATTGGATATCGCCTGTATCGATGACATCTGACGCGAGCTAATTGATTGTGGAGTACGCGTGCATGTATGTACTGAAACCGACAATTGACATTTCTATTGTTTTGTCAGATATTAAAACGTACATACAATCGGATAGTTGATCATCCGGACATTTGCTCTGGTCTTTTACGGATAACCGGATATCCGGTTACCGGATATATTAGTAATGTCATTTGGCTACTATTTTTTACATATATAAACGTACTGATGAGGCTTTAGACAAACATGAAATCAATAAAAATCTAAACAAATAATTTTAACAAAAAGAAACCGACTACAATGAAAATCTATTCCGAGTACCCAAATCGCGACAATTGTGCCTATGATATTTGAGGAGTTCCCTCGATTTCTTTGGGATCCCATAGTCACATCCCGATATGGCGACGATGGGACCACCTGTAAAGCTACGCCCATTCTAATGCAAAAAGAATTTTTGAAATCGGTTCATAAACGACGAAATTATCGCTGAACAAACATAAAAAAAAAGATTCAGACGAATTGAGAAACTTCTCTTTTTTTGAAGTCTTCTCTTAATTTGAAATGAATAGTTTTTCATAGAATTTTAATTTAGGCATGTTATGTCTCCGTCTGTTTGTTACGTCAAATCTCTGGAAATGCTGTAACAATTCTATAGGGCAACTTATTCTACTTTTTAAGTCTAACTTTGCCCGGCGACGTTGCCTGTGCTATTTGTAAAAGAACTTCGGGTAACACTGCGGTACTCGGTTAGTTTCTTAAATAAAACTAAATCTTCGTAAGTTGAATTGTTATAAAGGTAAATATAAAATTAAATTCAAAAGATTTTCAAAGAATATTTAAACTCGCTATGTAGTTAGTATTCCTGGGTAGTCCCCGGGACCGTTGGAAAAACAATATTTGTCATATTTTGATGGATACTTTGCCACCAAGGATGGGGTGAATGTTATATCGATATCGATAAATAAAATACATCAATTGAATGCGGATTAATAATGTTTACTATATATATCATCTTCCTAGCCTTTATTCCCAAGTTTATTTGGGGTCGGCTACTAGTTCAACCGGTTCTACCCGAATTTCAGTTTTTTCGTCGAAGCGACTAGCATCGGCCGTCCACAACCCTAAGGGAGAGCTGAAATTCAAAGGCTGAACTAATTGTCAGTATATTTGAGGGCACTGACTTCCCAATAACGATTGCCATACATGTTCATGACAACCACGACCGACGACTTTACGTGCTCTCCGAGGCACGGGCGTGAAATCACCGCCAAATTTCCAAACTCCGGGCTGCTATAAGGAATTTCCTAAGAAAATCCGAAAAACACTTTTTTTTTGGACAGTATTTGAACCCGAGACCTATTGATTAGCAGTCGCGTACGCTAACTACTAGACCGACGAGGCAGTTTACACTATATAAATAAGTCAAATTGGAGTGTCGGCTTTTCACTTAATGCGTATGATGGTAAACACAGTACTCACTTCAACACATAATTATTTAAAAATTTGTCTATATATCCGTCTGTCTGACTGTGTGTCTATCTGTCTGTTTGTCTGTATATCAATCTATTTGTTCCGGTTAATCTCTGGAAAGGCGGAACATTTGACGAGACTTTCACTGGAAGATAGCTGATGATGTAAAGAGTAAAAGGCCTTCTACACGGTCGGAACCGACCGCCAACCATCCTGACTTTGGTCGAGTCGGATATAAAAATGGGTAGTGTAGATCGGTTGACCGACCAATGGTTGGTTGATGTCAACGGCCTTGGTCGGGAGCGCATTCCTCGGAACCGTCTGGAACGCTGTCGGACAACGCGAGCGGTTGGTTGGTCGGCGGTTAGTTGCGACCAAGTAGAAGGCCTTTAACTTAGGCTACTTTTTTAAAACTAGCTTTGCACTGCGACGGTACAACAACAACCACAGGTAACACCGCGGGAACAGCTAGTATCGTATAAAAAATAGCACCAAAACTATTAAGGACACAATTTGCATATAAATATGTACCTAAAACAGTTATTCATTAAAACATACACACATGTGACATTAACAGAGCCACAAACGATAAATCGCATGCTAATAGCATGGAATTATGACGTCATCTTATGACGTCACTGCCGCAAATGTATGCGGACAGTCTTAAGTTAGCACCTATAAAATGAATCCTTATGGTTTTTTGAGTTTCATGGATATCTTAGTATCCTATTGAGTTTAAGAGATTTTATTATATTAATTTACATAGTTGTAGTTATGATACGTCTTGCTAACCGCCTTGGGTGATCGGAAACAATCACCAAGGGTAAGAAACGACAGCGAGGTCAGACCTAGATGGGTGACCGTTTGTGGCAGGATATGTTATGAGCTTTTCCGTGGTTCGGAGGTCACGTTAAGCAGTTCGTCCCTGTTGTTTTCATAAGATAGCAGTCGTGAAGGCCTTCGGGCGGCTTAGAACATCCGACAACAAGATTACGTGGCCACAACGGGTCTTGCGATTCCCTAACTCGCACTCGGCCAGGGTGGGGACGTATGGCCTCAACCCTCTCTTAAGAGCAGACCCGAGCCCAGCAGTGGGACATTATGGGTTGTTGATTGATTGCTAGTCTTTCTGATAACCCTTCTCCTAATCTTTAAGTTGCAATAAGCATCTGCTTAGTAGTTCTTCAGAGTGATATTCTAAATTTAGACAGACGCATAATAAGAAGGTATTGCAGCCACGCTGATTTCAGCACAAACGGTCCAGCTCGACCGGGGCTATACTACCCTCACACAGAAGACCAACCTAAAAATGACAGCATTCGTGCTGTACAGCATCCATAATACAAGCTATGCTTAGTTTGGCACTAGATGATGTTGTGTGTTGGATGTCCGAAATATTTAACTTATTTTTAATTTATTATACTGCGAGTGAAGCGATAACCTTCACCCATAGGGTGGAGGGTTAGCTAGCTCTGAGTAATCAAACATTTATTGACCGTTATATCTGATATATAATACGTACTTTAATAAAACTGGTTTAACAAAAAAAACAACTTTGAGACAAATGACTTCAGTTTATATTGTACTTAAAGATTATTGAGTTATAAAAAAAGTATCTTAGTATTACAATTTTTTATTCCTTACTGTTTAATAGTAATAACTGCCTCGTTGGTATAGTGGATAATGTATGCGACTGCTAATCAAGAGATCTCGGATTCAAATCCCGGGTCGGGCCAAAAAGTGTTTTTGGGTTTTTCTTAGGAAATTCCTAGTAGCAGCCCGGAGTTTGGAAGTTTGGCGGTGTTTCAAGCCCGTGCTTCGGAGAGCACGTGAAGCCGTCGGTCCCGGTTGTCATGAACATCTATGGCAATCGTGGAATATTGGGAAGTCAGTATCCTCAAATTTACTGACAACTAGTTTAACTTACGAATTTTAGATCTCCCTTAGGGTTGCGGAGGTCCGACGCCAGTCGCTCCGTGGAAAAACTGATAGGTATTCAGGTAAAATTGGTTGAACTAGTAGCCGACTCCAAATAATGTTGGGAATAAGGCTAGAAAGAAGAAGAAGAAGACTTAACAAGGAGAACACAGATGGCCTCACCTGTCACCCTCGGGCTAGTGCTTATGGAGGACGGAGATCGTTCTGAGACCTCCGGCGCCTGAGTCGTCTGCGGAACCGGGCCCGTTCACGGGCTGTCTAATAATGACAGCATTTATACGGTCGTGTTTTGGCAGTGAGTGTGAGACCGGAAGCCCAATGATGCAATAACATCTCACTTAGCCGTAATAGCTGATATTTACAAAAAAATATAGGTATGCGTTGATTGATTTCGTAACCTAAAAAAATTAAACAGACAAACGCACTTAATGTTAGTTAAAATGACGATATTTTATAAAGGACATACAAGTGTATCGTACTTTAATCGATATCGATATTTTATCGTAACGTCCCAACCCTATGCAGAATGGCACCGCTCAGACGGGAGACAAGAAAAACGTCTTTATAACACACCTGAGTCTACGGACCATACGCCCCCCGACCTGTCTTGGTACTTGTAATAAAAATATCAAGTTAAACACACACATTTTAAAGGAAAGTGACACTTAGTTGCTATTACTTAAGTGTCTTTTTCATATAAAAATGTATTTTGTGTTTAGTAATACTGCTGGCTTTACTGGAATAAGTTATAGCCTGTGTAGATTATTTTATACATGTCTAAAGCTATTAGCTTAAGTAGTTTTGAGCTGATAGAATTAACGTGACACTTGGACGTTTATTTTTGTATAAAGAGTGGTTAAACCGAAACGATGATTATGATTATGGTTCTATATACTAGGAAATACCAAATCTATTGAGTTGTTGGATGTTTATGTGCCCAAATTCTTTCATTGCTTTCTATCCGACTACGTCAAGCTCTAGGAGTCGAATGTATATTTGTATGTTCAACCGTAGCGCGTATGAGGTGACAATAGTGTGACAATAATGACCCGGGTGACCTAGGCTAAATGCGAAATTTAAATAAATATTTCGGACATCTTCCACACAACGCTATCTTAGCAGTCACATACTTATTTTTTTGCAGGCTTATTAATTATTCTTTGTGTCTTTCTTTTCTTTTTTTTTGTTTCCTAGTGAGTGTTGGTTTATTTCTCATTTTATTATTTTTGTCGTCCAATAAAGGGATGGAAGCCAAACCTCCCTCTTCATCTGATTGTGGGAAGTACAAAGTATTGCACGCCATGCACCATACTTGTTACTTGAGCTACAGATGTTCGTTTCTTTTACTTTAATTAAAAACAAAACAGGCGCCGTGCCACTCAGCCTCGCTCTGATTCTTGTCGTAGTTGTCCATGGGGCAGTGTTCCGCGTCGATTTCCTTTCGCCTCTGTTCTTCGTATTCTCCGTATTTCTTTTGACCACGTGATAAAACGTTAAGATGACATCATTCCCATAGATTTTTTACTATTAACGTTTACGTTTGTAGAATGCAATTTCTAATAAGGGGGTTGAACAGAAGGCATGCCATCTGCCCCCTTTTAATATAAATATTCGCCAACTGTTTGTGCTTAATCACTCCTATAAATATTATTTTCTAAAAAAATCCTTTAAATTAAATTCCAAAGAGACAGTATCAAGATTTTAAATCCCTACACAGCAGGTGCGCTGTCCGTCCAAGATACAATTACGGACATTATAATTTTTATATGTATGTATATTTTTGTTGTGATTTGTTTCTTTTAGATACGATTCTCGACTGTATAGGGTGTTGCTATGAGACGAGGGTTTTCGATATCTCATCTATTAAAGAAGTGTGTTGCCCCAAATTATGATAATTAATTGGTTGTCTCTCTCTTTTTTTAGGGTTCAGTAGCCAAATGGCAAAAAACGGAACCCTTTTAGATTCGTCATGTCTGTCTGTCCGTCCGTATGTCACAGCCACAGACAATACGTTATCTATATATTAATACGTGAAGCAAAAACTTCGTAACCCTTTTTACGAGAATTGTTTGTCATGGTAAAATGATAATACATTAAACTAATAATAGTATACAACACTCACAAGAACCTCTAATAAACTAATCGCTGAGCAATCAAAACATTACAGTTAATCGATATAATCCCTCATCGATAGTTAATTCGATAATCGAATAGAACTAATCGGTTCGTATCATTTTAATCCACAATTCCATTATACGTAATCTGTAGGCAATTTGGTAAACACTTCGGATAATTTCATATGTAAACAAGAGAATACTGGGAATGGCTTAGAATGGAACATTATTTAATATATAAAATTCTCGTGTCACAGTTTTCGTTGCCATACTCCCTCGAAACGGCTTGACCGATCTTTATGAAACTTTATATGCAAATTCAGTAGGTCTGAGAATCGGCCAACATCTATTTTTCACACCTCTAAAATGCGAGCGGAGCCGCGGGCATCAGCTAGTATTCTATATTTCAATCATCTCTACTTTCTGTCAACAGCTGGACATAGGAGAGGCCTTATGGAAAGGAGAAAAATTAGTGAAGTTTATTAAGCAACAAGGGTGCGGTCAGTACTTAGATGGGTGGCCGTTTGTGGAATGATATGTTTCCGTGATTCGGAGGTTACGTTAAGCAGTCGGTCCCGGTTGTTATCGTAAAATATCAGTCGTGAAGCTCAGTTGGATACCTTTGGGCGGTTTAAAAACATCCAAAAGCAAGATTACGTGGCCACAACGTGGCTTGACAGTCCCCAACCCTCACGTGGGGACGTATGTATGGCTTGAACCCTCTGAGACCCTGAGAGGTACCGAAACCGGTTGTGTGGCATTATGGGTTGTTGATGATAGAAAGGAAGCTTTAACTGCTGACTGCCTGGTTGGTCTAGTGGTTAGCATATGTCCAGCCGCGAGGGGGCGGCGTCGGTGTGTGCCGGACGCCGCCTAAGAGAGGGTCGTCGTACAGAGACGGTGCCCGCATCAGGAGCGGGCAGGCGCTGGAGAAGTTCAGAAGGAGATCCCACCCTGGACTTCTCCTCCTCCTAAACGGAGAAGCGCGGAGAGGGCACACTGTGTGGTTTTTAGTCGGTTCAAGTCCGACACACCACCCCGCCGTAACCCCCGGTGGGGTGACGGTCCATGATGATTTTCCACACATAAAAAAAAAAAAAAAAAAAAAAAGTGGTTAGCATATGCGGCTACTGATCAATAGGTCTCGGGTTCGATTCCCGGGTCGGACTAAATATTTGTGTAATCCACAAGTATTTGTTTCGGAATCTTTGTATTTTTTATGTATAATATGTATGTATTTACAAAAAAAAGTATGTTTATGTATTTATATCAGTTGTTTAGTACCCATAACACAAGATCTGCTTAGTTTGGGGCTAGATGATGTTGTGTGTAAGTTGTCCGAAATATTTATTTTTTATTTAACCTACTCTACTCTGCCTGATGGAAAGCATGAGCAGAATCCAAGAGTAACGGTTGCCATAGATGTTCATTACAACCAGGACCGACGGCTTAACGTGCTCTCCGAGGCACGAGCGTGAAACACCTCCAAACTTCCATATTCCGGGCTTGCTTTAAGAATTTTGGCCCGACCAGGGATTAGAACCTGAGACCTCTTGATTGACAGTCGCATACTCTTACCGCTGGACAAACAAGGGAGTCATACTCCGAATAATACCCATGTTTACAAAATACAAAGCCAAAATTATAATGCCAGCTGTACAAAACACAAACAATATTGTTTATTTAATCATTTATTCCAGCAAATAAAATCTGAGGGCAATTAAATCAGTGAAATACAATAGGCCTCATTAAATGGGCTATTTTCGCGGGTAAAAATACACCGCCATTTTGCGTCGGTCGCGGTGACGTAAACAAAGCGAGCGTATTGGAATAGGGCTGCCATCCCCAAAATTTGAAACCCAGGACAAAGTGTGCATATTCTCAGAATTTTAGAGTACAAAACCCGTTCGCGTTAACAGTTTTTTTTATTTAGACAATTCTTAATTTGTTTGGTCCTAAATTATTTTATTATTTTCTATCATATTTATAGTAAATACATTTACTATTGACTATATTCAATATGTTGTTTGAACTTGAATTTTCATTTTTATTTCTTGATTCAATAACAAATCATCATTTGAGTTGTTGAATATCATATCGTTTTATTTCTTATGACACAAATAGTACTTTTTTGGAGATCTTATTTTTTTTTTAATGAGTATTCGTTTTAAAAGATTTTGATACTCAAATTATTGAAATTTATTTGCCTATAATGGCTGTTAGAGCCTATATTTTGGTAAATATCTCCGGCATCAGTTTCAGATCTTGAGTTGTAAGACTCCATAAATCTTTAACCTACCGACCAAAAACAAAAACGATTCATTTCGAGTCCGGACTTGTACTAAACCAGGACAAATCCGTGAAATCCCGGACGAATGGCAACCCTATATTGGAAGCTAATGGAGAAACGTGGGAAATATGCCGATATTGAATAATTAATGGTATTTATTACGTTTTTACCTGTTTTCGTTGATCCCTAATGACGGTAGTATAATTTTTTATATTCCGGCATTTAAAAGGATTTTAAGACTGTATTTTTGATGTAATTCCGTTTAGATATTTTATGAAATAATGAAGGCACTTTGAACGGAAGGTTTGAACCTTCATTCCCAAATGATTTTATTCATTGTATTAATTACTATAACAGTTTCCAGTGAATTCTAATGTTTATATTAATTATTTATTTATATTAATCCTAAAAGCTAATAGGCCGTTAGAAGTTTTTTTTTCCATTGGTGCCTGTTAAGAATGCTAAAAAATTAAACTAACTAACTAGCCAAGTGGTTGAAATTAATAATGAATTTGAATTATAGATCATAATGAATTTGAGAGAATAAAGTGGCAACATTATTAAGGTTCTATTAATAATAAATATTTCGGGTATTTCGGACATCTTACACACAACGGCATCTAGTCTCCAAACTAAGCTGAGCTTGTATTATGGGTACTAGACAACTGATATAAATACATAAACATACTTTTTTTTTGTAAATACGTATACGTACATATTATAACATAGAACATACCCAAACTCCGACCGACCCGGTCCGACCCGGGAATCGAACCCGAGACCTCTTGATCAGCAGTTGCAGACGCTAATCACTAGACCAACGAGGCAGTCAAAAGAAGAAGAAGTTATTGTTAAAGACTATAACTTCTATAATCACGGATTTACGCTATTGTTAATTTGAAAAATAAAGTGTCTATGCGTGTATGTGTCATATACATGGTAGTGTGTGTGACGTTTTATTTATTGATTTAATGTATATTTCACTCCTCCTCCACATAAAATATAAGTGTGTGTATTAATAGGAGGAGTATGGAATTACACACACTTATAGTTTTCGTCCACGCAATTTCCGTAAAAAAGGGTTACAAAGTTTGTCATTCGCGTATTAATCCGTACTAGTCCCTACTAATATTATAAATGTAAAAGTGACTCTGTCTGTCTGTTACGTTTTCAGCGGTTTACTCTTATCCGATTTTAGTGAATTTTGATACAGATATAGATGGAACTTTGGGAAAGGACATAGGCTACTTTTCACCGCGATAGCCGACATACACGCGGGAGGAGCCGCTGGCAAAAGCTAGTAAACTATCATTGTGCAAAATTTCATACTCCTACTTACTAAAAATCGGCTAAGTGCGTGTCAAACCACGTATAGAATAGGGTTCCGTAGTCACCCATAATGTTAGGTAGATTTAAAATCGTGAACCACCTTCATGAATTTTTTCAGATTTTTCCAGCCAGCCGTTTAGCTTTTAGAAAGGGGAACGACACCTTATTTTGAGAAAAAAAACGCCCTTTAAAGTTGAATAACTTGCAAACGGATACTCAAATTAAAAAATCGCAAATATTGCGAGGTTGCTACCTCGCAATATTTTTGAAAAACCTATCTAATGATATTTCGAGTTAGACAAGAGAAAAAAAATCATCCCTACTTTACGTGTAGGGGAGGTACCACAAATAAAAATATTTTACATAATTTTATTGTAGCCCTTTGTCGACGTAATTACAACACATATTCGTGATATGTTTCATCTTTCTAGCACCAACCGTTTGGTCGGACATGACGAATCCATAAGGATTCCGATTCATGAACTACGGAACCTTAAAAAGGGGCACAAAGTTTTTGCTTCACGTATTAATACATAGATTACGCAAACAAAGCAAAGAATCTGCAAAGCATGTCTAGTTTAGTATACTCTCGTAAATATCCCCTTCTGAACTATAAAAACTTGAAATTAATGAAAATTATAAAACTTTATTGCTTCGCCGTTGAAAACTGTGTAAACCTACTCCTAAAGTCCTTTCAAAATTAATTAAAACCTAATGTAATATCGGAGAACGCTCCCATATGTGAAGCACGTACTGTGAAACATATTGCCGTCTCTTTTTATCACATAAGTGTTGTATAAGAGTGAATGAGATAGGCGAGCAAATGAGTGGAGTTCATTAGGCATTCAGAAAATGAAACTCAATCATATTATTTCCCGACGCGTTTAAAATGGATACGTTTATTAGCTAATGTGAAATGCAATTATTTTTTAGGACTTTTCCAATTATTTTACTGTGAGGAATGGAATAATCTCTTAATATGTTCTAAGGTTAGGTTCAAATATAATTAAACTGTGAAGTTAATGATTGTGGAGCAAAAAATAATCCATTTTATAAAGTTACGGGTCTGATTTCCGGTTCGGACCAAATATTTGTTTCGGAGTTTGGGTGTTTTCTATGTATAATATGAATCTATTTTCAAAAAAAAGTATGTTTATGTAAATATATCAGTTGTCTAGTACCCATAGTACAAGCTCTTCTTAGTTCGGGACTAGATGGCGTTGTGTGTAAGATGTTATTATAATGCAGGCACCACACTTCGTTATGCGCTGTTCGTTATATGTCTACGCCGTATTCGCCCAAATATTAGTAATGCGCACGAATAACCCGCATAACGAATTAAGATATTAAAAAACTTAAGAGTTTGCTGAAACGAGCCATCAATTATGATGGAGCCATAAAGTTGTGGTGTCCGCGTATCGGAAGACGCAGCATTGGTAGACCTCCCGTCGAGGTGTGTCGACGACCTGGTGAATGTTGGGAAAAGCCGTTGGATGCGGACAGCATAGGTTTGTTGTAGAGAGAGAGCCTTGGGGAGGCGTATGCACCGCAGGAAACGGATTTTGGCAAGAATGATTTTGAATTCTTTCCTTCCATTTATTGACTCAGGTTAAGATGATTATAAGATTTAAACTTAACTAGTAATTGAACTCAATTTTAAAAAAACGCAGTAATTGAAAAAAATGAGTACTTGAAGCTCACACTAAGCAACTTAACATTTCGTATATTTGTTTACTAGCTGAGTGCCGCGTTGTTGCCAGCGGTTATTGTTGTTAATCGCAAGTAACGTCGCTGAGCGAACCTAGTATAAAAAAAAACAAAATTACTCGTGATGTTAGGCGATTCACACAGCAGAAACTTCAATTTTATTTATTTTAAAGATGGAAGGCGATAGTTTAAAATTAAATAAAGACACGTATAGTTCCTATCATCAATATTCAGCTGTAGCTCACAACTTGTTCGACATAATTCAATTTGCTTGCTCCGCGAACTCTCGCATACCGCCATCCACGCCAGTGACGTAGAAAACGCGATTAAGAAATGCTTTGACAAACGAACCATACACCATTTCGTCTTAGTTTTAATTATTAATTGACACATACTTATTAGCCTATTTAATTTAATGTTGTATTTATATATGTATGTGCCGCGGTTATTATTATAAATCACAAGTAACGTCGCGGAACGAAATTAGTCTAAAAAATTGGTCTTAGTTACTCCTTAGCTTTCTACCAGTGAAATATGTCCAACCGTTCCAGAGATTACCTGGAACAAACACATCATCATCATCATCAACACCGTATTTCAGTCCACTGCTGGACAAAGGCCTCTCCCATTGCACACCACTTTGATCGATTTTGGGCAAACAAACACATAGACAGACAAAGGAAAATGAATAAAAAAACTTTTATTGGTGTAAGTAACGTATAAATACACTTTCATGCGATTAATAAAAAAGTGTTGATTTGATATTAATAATATCATTTACATAAATATATTTATGTAAATGATATTATTAATTTTTATGTTTGTAATGTACTAATGAATCCGGCCTGGCTTCGCTTATAAGTTTAGTAAAATTATGAAAAATATTTTTATTTTCGGTACCTCCTATTAGTAAAGTGGGATGTTTTTTCTCCGGGCTATCCCATCGTGTGGGGTATCATTAGATAGGTATTTTAAAAACAATAATGTGTTTATATATATAGGTATCCGTTTGCGAGTAATTCCACTTTAAACGGGCACTTTTTGGTAAAAACCGGCAAAAAAATCCGGCAAAATCGTGATGGTATAATGAACTTTAAAATAAAACTATAACGGATAAGATGACTTGGTTAGTTCTGGAGTTATAGAGGCTTAACTTGTAAAATGCACTCATTTGGGAAACGTCATCCAAAATTAACGCATGAATACGTAAACATAACAATTATCTATTGGATACGATTTAAATCCACGTACCATTATGGGTGACTGAGGAACCCTTTCCTGTGCGTGGCCTGACACGTTTGTTATGATACGACTAAAAACTGGAACGGCTGTACAGATTTCGATGGGACTTTTCCTGGCAGATAGCTAATGAGATCAAGAGTACATTAGGATAAGTTTTGAAGATGTGACTTCTAGAACAGTTGTAACATCAGTTATTTCTAAACACGGTGGTTAAAACGACAGTGTAGACTCGCCCTTATCCACCAAAATTTATAACTCAATTGTCTATTCGTCAGTCAGCCAACAAAATTGTTTTTGACGTTGCAATTTCGAAAACTAATTGTTGGCCATTTTAATAATTGAATATATTTATTCACCTGAGCAAGTGCTCGCGACGCCATCTTGCGAAATGAGGGAGCGATTAATTTGATAATAAATCACCGAATACCAGTCATAGATTAATTAAAATATTTTTGTTTAAGAGCCTCCGTGAGGGTAGAATTGAATAATATTAATGATAAGCGAACAAATCTTTGGGCGGTGTATACCAATATTGAATTTTGTGGAATGCTATTTCATTAAAGCTGAAATAAGGATATTGATGACATTATTATAATAGATTTAAGCTTATTTTATTACTAACTAGCGTTCTGTTAGATCGTCCTTTTCAGCACTTATAAAAAAAAAACACAGCACTGAATTTTCACGACTATTTATTTACTGAAAGTTTTTACACACACAGAATTTCTACTTAACCTTAAAACACTTATACGCGACTTGGATTATACGGCGCGGATAGCCCTAGCGAAGGGCAGAGTAGACCCGGAGTGTATCCTTAGCTTTCACTGATAGCCAGCCGGCAGGCAAGAACCAGGTCCGTAGCTGGGGAGCAGTTTAGCTAGAGAATAACCAACTGAACTGATTTAGTAAAGTCTTACGTATTTATAGCATAATTATTGCTGATTTATAATATCATATTTAGGTAAACCAGCAATAATTGCAAGTCAGCACTTTACTCTAACAATTAGTGATGTGACAGTGAAAATAGGGATGTAACATCTCCCCCCTTTAAAACGGAACATACGGAATAGAAGAAGTATGTGAGTATAATCCAAGTAACGATATAGAAATTAACATGATTAAGAAATAAGAAGAGAACATTTAATTAAGCAATAAGACTTATAAAATATAATATTAATACAGTGGAAATTAGATTATACATTTAAGTTTTACAATAACTCAAGGTTTCGCCTTGGTGAACTTATATTAGAATCAGTACTTTCCGTATCATAATTTGTATTGGCCATTTCAATACTAGACCTTGCACGAATATTTGTATGAGGTTTAGTCATACAAATTTTAATACAACAGGATGTACTGTTTCTTCGATTATTACAACAGAGACATTTATACAATTTATAAGAAAAATATACAAATACAGAGACAGATAATAGGGTAGTAATTATACTAAAATAATAGCTATACTTAATATGGTAAGGTTGATTTTCTATTTTAGTTAATTCGTCTTCATTTTGATTTAATTTATATGAAGCATATTGCAACGAATCAAGATTTACATGAGATAGTTTAATAGGAGTCAGATATGGTAATGTTTGATTTACAGTAGCTTTTGAACAACAATCATCTTCTATAATATTAAAATTTGGATTAGGAACATAGAATTTAGTTTCGAATTCTTGAGACGGAACAAACTGTAGTAGCTTATGATAAGCTTTACAATATTTAGGTAAGTCTAAGATACCTGTCCCAACAATATTATAGTCATTCATTTTACCATCACAAGTTATGGATATCTTAGATATATCTGATTGAACATATATCCATCTATTATTACTAAGTTTTTGCCATAAATCTATTTCACCTAATATAATCTTATAATTACAAGATTCTGGGATTCCTTTCACGTGTTCAGTTAAAATAGTCACTTCACAAATAGGATTTCCGGCACTATATTGTATATTTCCTAGTTTACACAAATAGTAATTATTATTTATCACTTTGCACTCACTTAAGTCTTGTAACGCGGAATATGTTAATCTATCTTGTGTCATAGCTAGATATTTTGCGGATGGATTTATTAATGCAAAAGTATTTGGATTTTGAATATCGTGTGGAGTTGGTAAAGCATATATGTGATATAAATTATAATCTACAAAAGTAACTAGAGGAATTCTAATGGCAAATATTAGTTTATTTTCGTTGATAAATGAAGATATTTCTGCGACATCTATTATTGTATGAATATTCTCAAGAGATAAATGTAAAGGCAAACTAGAAAGGATATCATTACTTTTTGAATTCAGTTCATTATACAACTGTATTGGACTTAGCACTGATGGATGAACTATATTCTGTTTCCCAAATAGAATAGCATCGATTAGATCTTCAAGGTTAAAATTAAGAATCATTAATGAACTTTCTAAGGCACTAAAAGTCATTGATAAATGTGATATTATTTCTAACTTATTGGCATTAGCTGAAACAGTGTCTAAAATTTTGCCTAAATTTTGTATATTGCTATTGAGAATATTTTCGTTTTCGTTAAGTTTGGCAATAGTATTATTAAAAGATGAAATGGTAGAAGTTATTAAGTGAATATTTTCTTTCATAATTGAAGCTAGGTGTCTTTGATCGTCTTGAACCGCATTAATAGCATCAGTAAAAGCCTTAGCGTCATCTTCGTCTAAAGAACCAAATAGTTGTTTTAAGATTGGACCACCTATACCAATCCAGGCAGATCTTTTAACTTTGTGAGTAGTATTAGAATTAGTTAAATGGGATAAAGAGATGTAATTATTTTGAACATTGATAAAAAGACTTTCCAAGGGACTTAGGATATTCCAGCAATCAGTTTTGACTTTAGTAGATTGATGTGTATTACAGATTAGTTTACATTTTTCTAGAATTCTTTGTAATGTTTCTATATGAGGCTGTATATAAGATAGATCAGAATATGTAACTATCTTCCAATGGTTATTATAATATTTCAATGTACCTATCGGATCGTAGAAAAGACCTGGACTATTAACTATCGGTGTAGTCATGTTTGATCCTGCGAGGAGTCCTGGCGCGACGGCCCTGGAAGGGAATTATCATGGGCTAGTTTAATTTCATCAAAATGATGTCTAACATGTTTACGATTAATTAAAAGGGTAACGTTATTATTATTATGTACTTTAATAATTCTATATGGGCCTTTCCAAATGCTAGAAAGGGCTTTACGTAATCTATGATGTTGCTTTAAATATACCATATCTCCGACATTATAAGTAATATTTCTAGTATTTTTATCATAATAATTTTTGGAATTCTCTTTACTACGGCGGATATTCTCTCTGGCTATGTTTCTAGTATTTATAAGCTTTTGTTTCAAAGTTTTTATATAATCAGGGTATGTGACTGTTGGTTCGATATCATAGATAGAACTTGGCAGGTTTGGTTTACAGCCAAATAGTAATTCATGTGGTGTAAAGTTAGTAGAAGAGTGAACAGATGAATTGTAAGATACAAGAGCAGTTGGGAGATATTTATGCCAATCATCTTGATTGTCATTCACGTAAGATTTCAAATATTCTTTCAATGTGGCGTGACTTCTTTCAAGTGCGCCATTAGTTTGGGGGTGATATGGAGTAGAAAAAAGATGTTTTATTTTGAAAAGAGAAGTAATTTGTTTGTATACTTCGGCAATAAAATGAACACCTTGGTCGGATAAAAGAGTTTTAGGAATACCGAAATGAGAAATAAATTTTATCAAACAGTCAGCTGTTTGTTCAGCTGTCGAATTAGTAATAGGGTAAGCCATGGAGTATTTTGTTAAATCATCCTGAAACGTTACGATGTATTTATATTTTTCCAGACCTGATTCTGGTAAAGGGCCAACAATATCAGTTGCTATTCTTTGGAGAGGTTCCTGGCATGTAGAAGTTATCTCCATCGGAGCTTTATTGCAAGCACGTAAAGCTTTATTTTGTTGGCACTGTGGACATTGTCTAACATATGATTCAATATCATTCTTCATACCTTTCCAGTAAAAAGAATCTTTGAGTTTATTATACAAACGTGTGGAACCAATATGTCCACCAATAGGAGAGTCATGATTATCTTTTAAAATCGTAGGAATTTCATTAGGCTTAGGATAAATGAGTTTATTGTGGTAGATATTAATTTTGATATGTGTGTTATGAAAAATAAAAGATATGATTTCGTAAATTATAATAAATTCTAGTTTGTCAAATGGATTGGAAAAGTCAGACATAGAAATTTCTTTTACATCAGGATGAAATATAATTAATTCATTTCGGAGGCAATTTAATACCTTAAATAATTCTCTATAAGTACAAGAATCATAGTGATGAATTTTAGTAAACATGTGGATGTATAATTTATTATTAATATTAGTGTACTTTAGTGAATATAGTTCTTTCTCGGAGTTTATAAAAGATTCTTTATCATCTAGGAGGTTAACAATTTCTTCACAGTAAGGATTAGATGAGTCTAGATCAATTGAAGTAGGATAAGCGATTGTAGAGCAGGATGTTTTTAACAGACTTTGGTTAAACTCACGGATTTCAGTACTAAATACCATTGGATTAGAACGAGATCGAAGAAAGTTGCCATATGTAATGTCGTTAGTAAGATCGATATCATTGACAGGACATATTATAGGAGGGCGAGATAGTGCATCAGCGTTAAGGTTAGTTTTGCCAGATTTATAAACAATTTCATAATCATATTCTTCTAACTTAAGTCTCCATCGAACTAATTTACTGCTAGGGTCTTTGCAATTAAATAACCAAAGAAGAGGACGATGATCAGTCACAATTTTAAATTTGCGTCCATAAAGATAGGGTCGGAAGGTTTTCACACCAAATAAAATAGCTAAAAGTTCCTTTTCTGTAGTGCTATAATTGCCTTCGGCTCTATTGAGGGTTCGAGAGGCATATGCGATTGGAAGATCTTTGCCAATTTCTCCTTGTGAAAGTATTGCACCTAAAGCATAGTTAGAAGCGTCAGTAGTAAGGATAAATTCTTTAGAAAAATCAGGATATTGAAGAATAGGAGCACTAGTTAACATTGATTTAAGAGTATTAAAAGCATTTTCTTGATCTTGAGTCCAATTGAAAGAAGTATCTTTACGAAGTAGTGAAGTTAGGGGTTTAGTAATTTTTGAGAAATCTTTTATGAATTTTCGATAATATCCTATTAGCCCGAGAAATGATTTTATTTCCTTTGGATTTCTGGGTGTAGGGTACTTGGATACGGCCTTGACTTTATCAGGATTTGGAGAGACACCTTTATCAGTGATGATATGACCAAGATACGCAACTTCTCGTCGTAGGAATTCGCATTTATCTGGTTGTAATTTCAGATTGTGCTTTCTGAGAGCATCGAAGACTAATTTAAGTTTTTCTATGTGTGAAGAGAGGCAGTGGGAGTATATAATTACGTCATCAAGGTAAATGAAGCAGTGGAGACCTTGAAGACCAGCGAGAACTGTATTCATAAGTCTTTGAAATGTGGCTGGCGCATTTTTTAAACCAAAAGGCATCCTAGTGTACTCAAAATGACCATTAGGAACAGAAAAAGCTGTTTTAGGGGCATCTTCTGGATCCATGCGAATCTGATGGAAACCTGACACCAGGTCCAATGTAGTAAAATACTTGCTATGACCTAACTGATCCAGGATGTCAGTGATATTAGGAATAGGATAAGCGTCTCCGACTGTAACGTCGTTTAATTTCCTATAATCTACGACTATACGCCATTTCTTTTGACCAGAAGCGTCTTGTTTTTTAGGAACTACCCAAATGGGAGAAGACCAGGGGGAATTTGAAGGTTTGATTATATTTTGATCGAGCATCTTTTGTATCTGTTTATTAACTTCTTCTTTATGACATTCAGGATATCTATAAGTTTTGACGTGAATCGGTTGTGAGTTAGTAGTTTTAATTTTGTGTTCCAAGGTACTAGTAGAAGTAAGAGTGTCTCCTTCTAAATAAAACAGATCGGAATATGCAGAGCACAAATCAAATAAGGCTTTTGATTCTTCAGAATTAAGATGTGAAGTTCGTATTTGTTTCTTAACTTCATAGGATCTATTTGGTATACTATTTTCACAAGGGTTTAGTACTACGCAAAGAGATTTTATTTTGACATCTTCAGTATTAGTGTTAAGAACTGATACAGTGACATGATTGTTTTGTTTAAGTGTAACGAGACAACTAGATAAAAACACACCTTTTTGAATTTCAGACTTATCGATATATCCAGTAGTTACTTCGGGATTTAGAACATAGCATTCTACGATCATTTCAGAACGTGCAGGAATAGTATATTCTGGTTTGGAAAAATGAATTTGTAAAACATGATCGTTTATGTTTAAAGTCTTATTCCTATAATCTATTTTTGAATCATGAGACTTGAGATAATCGTTACCTATAATGCCATCAAATTCTACATCGACACAATCTGGTATTAAATGAAATTTGCCGAGAATAACGTCATTATTTGGAAATATAAAATCTAATTGAAAGTGACCAAGACTTTTTAAGTATTCCGTATTTTTGTCGATTCCTTTAAACTGAACAATTTCTGAAACTAATTTTGGTTGAATTTGCATCGAGGATTGTTTTATTAGTGATACACCTGCACCGGAATCAACTAAAAGAACTAGTAATTTATCAGAGTATTTAGATTTAATATACACATGAGGCAAATGAATTTTATTGTTATAATTAATTTCAAATAAATTAGAATACGAATCAGAAAAGTTTTTTAAATCGTTATTATTTGATGGGCAATTGTTATTTTCATTGTATGACATGGTAGGTAACATAGATGCATTGTACTTAGGAGATTTAGTAGAAGTATTTGATATAGTAGATTTGGTAGACTTATTAGACATAGGAGTAGAGTATTGATTGGATTTGGTAGATTTAATATTAGATTCAGTGGATTTATTAGATTTAGTAGACATTGTATTCGATTTAGAGGATTTTGTAGATTTTGTATTAGATACAGTGGATTTCCTAGGCTTAGTATTAGATTCAGTGGATTTAGTAGACTTGGCATTAGATTCAGTGGATTTAGTATTCGATTCAGTGGATATAGTAGATTTAGTATTACATTCATTGGATTTAGTATTAGATTCAGTGGATTTAGTATTAGATTCAGTGGATATAGTAGATTTAGTATTAGATTCAGAGGATTTAGTATTAGATTCAGAGGATTTAGTATTAGATTCAGAGGATTTAGTATTAGATTCAGTGGATTTAGTATTAGATTCAGTGGATTTAGTATTGAGAAATTGTCTCGGAAAGACATCAAAAGCGTCGGTTTGAGTTGAAGATTCCGTACGACGCGTAACCGGAACCTTATTTAGTTTAAATGTTCATCTGGATCAGAGTTCGGATTATCAAATTTATTATCAAAATCGCTTATTGGTGTGAGATTATGTACTTGTTTTTTAAAATGATTGGTAGAGTTATTACTTTGCCGCGAGTTGTTAAACTGACGTTTACGACATTGAGATATATCATGACCAATATTTTTACAATATCTACAGAAGGTATTATTTTGCGAGTTTGAAGATATAGAAGGTTGAGCCGTATTTGGGATTTCATTCTGAAAATTGTTAATGTGACGTTGGCGATTTAAAAAACATGTTTTTTCTGAATGACCTATCTTTCCACAAATTTTACACTTTGGTCTATGTTCAGAAGATCTAGTAGATTGCATATAATTTTGTAATTTTTCTTCTTGAATAGCAAGATTAATAGCTTCCTGTAAGGAGGTAGGATTACGACACCTTACTATATTTGATATGTGGCTAGGTAAGCCCAGTAAAAAGGTATGTAGCGCCAAGTCTTCCGTACTGGCGATTCTACCTCTTAATTCACCAGGGTCCCTAGTGGAATGTGTAATGTCCGTCTGTAAACGAGTGAGGTATGTTTCTATTCGTAAACTATACTGTGTGACAGACTCGTTTGACTTTTGTTTGCAACTCTGTAAGTCTAGGAGTAAGTGATCCCTATGTTTGGTTTCACCAAATGTGGATTTTAAAAACTGTTTCAGCTCAGACCATGTTTCAAAAATTTTAAGAGAGCAGGCGGACTCGGCCTTGCCTTCTAGTTGGGAAATAATGTATTTGAATAAAATGCTCTGTTGCGATGCAGTAGCTAGGTTTAAAGCATTTTCGCAATTCCTAATAAATGGTGATAATTTATTCCTATCGCCATCGAATGGCTTAATAAATTTTGTAAGGATAGAAAAATTTAACTCCTCTACGCCTACAGTCTGTAAACTTGAACACGACTGAACGCTTTTCTTTTCAAGTTTACTACCTTCATTAACCATTTTAAATAATGAATTTAATTAATTACGCGAAACGGAGAAGGAAATTAAGAGTATAATATAAGTATATTATTAAAAATCCACACGCAAAATAATGCAAATGACAAAAAAATAAATCAACATAAATCGAATAAACAACACTCACAGTATTATTAGTAGATACAGCGATGTCATGGAAACAGCGGCAGGTCGGTGACGTCGGTGTCGGGTGACGGTGCGGCGATGCGGCGGAAGCGATGGAATGTGCAGCGTTTGCAGTTGGTACGGGTCAACGCTCAAACCAAGTGTCGCGATGTATTTTTTTGTAGAAAATTGGTTATTCGTGTAGCCAATAACTCGGTGCTGGGCAGAAAACCCTCACGCACAATGGAGCGATGCTGACACGTTGTATGCGATGACTAGGGTTGACGGCGGCCTCTTACAGCGTCAGGAAGACAGGCAGGGACAGCAGGTGGCCAACTTACTAGTTCAGGATCGCGAGTCTGGACCAACTTCTGTGTGGAGCTGGTCGTCGTCAGGAGTAGGCGACCCGAGGGACTTCAGAAATCCCTTTTCTTCTGACACCAAATGTTAGATCGTCCTTTTCAGCACTTATAAAAAAAAAACACAGCACTGAATTTTCACGACTATTTATTTACTGAAAGTTTTTACACACACAGAATTTCTACTTAAACTTAAAACACTTATACGCGACTTGGATTATACGGCGCGGATAGCCCTAGCGAAGGGCAGAGTAGACCCGGAGTGTATCCTTAGCTTTCACTGATAGCCAGCCGGCAGGCAAGAACCAGGTCCGTAGCTGGGGAGCAGTTTAGCTAGAGAATAACCAACTGAACTGATTTAGTAAAGTCTTACGTATTTATAGCATAATTATTGCTGATTTATAATATCATATTTAGGTAAACCAGCAATAATTGCAAGTCAGCACTTTACGTAACAGTTCGCCCGCGGCTGAGCCCGCGTGTACCACGATTATTGCAGGAAAAAGTAGCTTATGTGATATTCTGATATACAGGCCAGGTGGAGTGATGATTTGCACAAGACGGCTAGCAGGAGCTGGATGCGAGAAGCCGAGGATCGAACTAAGTGGCATGCAATTGGAAGGACCTGTGTCCAGCAGTGGATTGCGATGGGCTGATGATGATGAATTTTGACCACTCAACTTCTTTTGCAAGAGTAAATGTATGACCAGCCTTTGAATGTTCCAAAAATTAGGAAATTCCAAAAAAATTAACAAAAAGAAAACGACTTCAAAGAAAAACTATTCCGAGTACCCAAAGCGCGACAATTGTGCCTATGATATTGGAGGAGTTCCCTCGATTTCCTTGGGATCCCATCATCAGATCCCGATATCGTGACGATGGGACCACCCGTAAGCTACGCCTATTCCAATGCAAAAAGAATGTTTGAAATCGGTTCATAACGACGAAATTATCGCTGAACATACATAAAAAAAAAGTCGCGTCCAATAAAAAAAAATGTGTTTTTGACATTGAACAAACTGCAATATAAACGACGATATGCGACCCCATAGATTTCAGTTCAATGGTTGCAGAAATTCTTGAAGTTTTGAAGCGTACGCAACAAAGATACATTTTCAGGGTCCCAAGGCTTTTCTTTTTAGGGTACAACTAGTTCCCCGACACACCTTGACAGTAGGGTACACATTGAGACCGCGTGCGGTTTTTAGTAGGTTCATATCCGAGATAACCACCTGCTGATGGTATCCGAAGGGATTTCCGCACGGGAAAAAACGGCAGAATGATCAATAAATAACAATGAAATTATAACCATTGTCTTCCTTTCAAATTGAACGCGGATTTCATTGTTAATGATCGATATTGACAATTCAATATCGATAAAATATTTTTATAATAAAACAATGGACGGACGGACGGTCAATAAAGTGGACTATTTATTATTTATTAAAGCGTTGACTGATGTTCAACTAAGGTTAGGTATATTTAATACTAGCCGCCCACCCTGGTTCTGGTATATCACTCACAAATAACGTAGCCTTCTATTGGTGAAAGAATTTGAAAAATCGTTTCAATTTATCCAGGCATTATTGGCATTTTTACCCCCCCCCCCCCTAAACCCTTGGTGATACATGGTGAGGTTTAAGACTACCCCTCCCCCCTTCCTATATCTCGTGTATTTTTTAGTACCTACAAAGAGTGTTATTTTTTTACTACTAAGTAACTACTCCCTCCCCCTTGTAATATTTAGTGTTTTTTTTAACCCCCCCCCTTCGAACCTTATGTGATTAATATACAGCCCCTTGCAACGTCACAAATTAGTATAGACAAAATTGATCACGTAGTGTAGGACGTCCACGGGCTAGGTGTAGTGATCATTTGCGCAAGACGGCTGGGAGGAGCTGAATGTTAAAAGCCGAGGATCGGGCCAAGTGGCGTGTAATTGGAAAAACCTATGTCCAGTAGTGGAATGCGATAGGCTGATGATGATGATGATGAAGTTGAACCACGCTAAATTTTTCATTGATTTAGCTCTTACTGCTTGTAATAAAGGGTGGATAAAAAGTTAGTTTGAATTTGAATCGGTAGCTGCGACGAGCAGTGACGGTGGAGATGGGCGGAACTACGAAGCGCAAATGCGGCCAATGGGAATTCAGTACCATAGCGTCGTTTAGTGAAAACAATTTTGCGCTCATTACAACATACGGCGTAAAAATGAAGCTCCATCGATTCAATTGATTAGGAAATGGGAACAGAACCCAGAGTCCCTAGAGGAATTAAAGAAAATATTCTAGAGGAAATCCAAAACATTTTATGAAATACTTGTGAGGTCGTCATTGAAAATTTTCGCTCTAGGTTGCAGCAGTGTCAAAATCAAGAATCACATATGGATGATGTAATTATTCAAAAAATAATTCCTCATTTGTGTACCTTAATAATAAATAAACAGTTTTTATCTCACAGAACCAATTTCTTTTAAATACGACTTCCTTGTTGGTCTAGTGGTTAGCGTATGCGGCTGCTGACCAAGAGGTCTCGGGTTCATTTCCCGGGTCAGACCAAATATTTGTGTGATCCACAAATATTTCTTTCGGAGTCTGGGTGTTTTCTATGCATAATAAGCATGTATTTACAGCAAATACATATGTTTATGTATTTATATCAGTTGTTTAGTACCCATAATAATAGAAGCACTGCTTAGTTTGGGACTAGATGATGTTGTGTGTAAGATGTCCGAAATATTTTTATTTTAAATCATCATTTGAAATGTAAACGAACTTTTGGTCCAACCTGTATAATGCTATATGACCTATATATTTGGTTTTGTGTCTAGAAATATTTTATCTTTAGCTAACTTAACTAACTAAAGTATCTCAATACCAATATTCTTTGAAATCGCGCAGAGGCTTCGCCGTAAAAGCGTAACAGACGGACTTTCGAATATATAATATTAGATAGTATGTAGTAGCATTTTGTAAAATATTATATTAATGGGGTACTATAATAGTGCATGTGGAGCGCCCTAGGCCTGCACAGCTAGCACCTGGTATGAAACCCTGCTCTAAAACAAAGCCACGCTGACAATAAAGAAAAATGTTTTGTACTATAGTGCTTTGGGAGCTGGTTTAAGTTGTAAAGGATTGAGGGTTCCGTATATTTGCTAGAAAGAATTAGCTTTTTCTTTGTTGACGGGAATTGAAAAATCCCTTCGAAGCGCCTGCTCATCGGGGAAACAGGACCCTGGAGTATGTGGTGTTACTACAAAATAAACACCCCGACGATTTACCTCTGGTACTCTCTAGGAAGACCCGGACCATGTTCCGGCCCTATCCCGGAGAAAACCATTTCCTCGTTCAATCCCGGCCTGGGAAACAGTCTGCTATTTCTCCCCCCAACTGCAGCAATGTATATGTCACCAGAGGTCCCCATCCTCCGGTGATCCGCTGAACCGTCACGGTACCCAACGCCGATGACGTTTTCTTCTTTCGAGATCGGCCCTCTCCCGATATCGTTCAGGGGTTTCTTTCTGGAACATTACAGCTTTTATTTTTAAATTTTTAGACCATCTTAGCTAGTCGGCGTTACTCGTGTCAGCCACGCGCTAGTGACAGATAAAAGTCAGACTGCCTCGTTGGTCTAGAGGTAAGCGTACGCTACAGCTGATCAAGAGGTCTCAGGTTCGATTCCCGGGTTGGACCAAATTGTGATCCGCAAATATTTGTTTCAGAGTTTGGAAGTTTTCTATGTTTAACATTTATGTATTTACAACAAAAAAAACAGTATGTTTATGTATTTATATCAGTTGTCTAGTACCCATAATACAAGCTTTGCTTATATTGGGGACTGAATGGCGTTGTGTGTAAAATGCCTGAAATATGTATTTATTAGCTGCGCCCCGCGGTGTTATGCCTAGCTATGCAAGTGTGTTATGCCTAGCAACCTGTGAAGTTTTGACAGGAGATAAACAGTGATACATTTTGACATATACGATTTTTGTATTTTTATAATCACCTAGCTTTCGCCCGTTAATCTCGATTATTGCAGTAAAAAGTAGCCTATGTGTTATTCCGATATATAAGCTATATTACTGTAAAGTTTTATCTAAATCCGTTCATTAGTTTTTCCGTGAAAGAGCAACAAACATACATACACACATACATACTCACAAACTTTCGCGTTTATAATATTAGTAGAATTATTTATTTAGACTTCTTTAACTTAAACCAAACACAACGTATAGAAATTCTTGACAGCGATAAATTAGAACGCAAAAATTAGGACAAAAGCAATCAGTACCTAGGCTAGCTTTGAATACTAGACTTAGAGGCTATTGTATATAAGCCCATTGTTTCAACCCCTCTGCATATTTCATTGTAATACTAATTGTAGGGTTCGATTTAATTGCGGTTTTATTGGCTTGGAAATGACGAAGCAATAAACGCGAATGATTTTAATAATATTAAAACTGCGCCGTGATTAGCTAACGTTATATATTAACGGTAATAACGTTATAAATGTACCGTTAATTTCGTTTAATGTTATTGTTATTGACTATTTATTTATTTATATTGTTGCACGGTTGGCCTAGTGGCTTAAGCGGTCGCCACGCCGTTTCCTACTACGCCCAGTGTCGTGGGTTAAAATCCTACGTAGGAGAACACTTTGTGTAATTCACAATTTGTTGTTCTGAGTCTGGGTGATCTTTGTGTCCGTTTCATGTATGTTTTTTTTTTAAAAAAAAGGTTATTTTTGTAAATCTCGAGTAACGCCGTGGAGTGAAGCTAGTCTAACAAAAGTCTTGGTTACTCCTTATGTCGTTAGTCATCTGCAAGTGAAAGTCCTGTATAAATCGGTTCACAAACACACAGACAGACAGACAAAAAAAATAAAAACTATTTTGGATATTAGTACCGTAAATACTTTGATATGCATTTAGTAATAAACTGATTATTTGTTATTACAAACAGACACTCCAATGTTATTTATATGCATAGATACAGTCATACAGTGTCAACCTATTGCCGTCCACTGCTGGACGAAGGTCTCCCCCAAGGAACGCCAACAATTTGTATGGATACGCATATATAAATACGCAGCAAAACGAAACTTCTTCTTTTTAATTCTTAATAACAATTAAGAATTTCCTGTAAAGAAACCGAACAACTCCCGGATCATTTTTTGTTTTCCTTTGCCGGTTCCTTAGTCGCCTATAATGGTAGGTGGATTTAAAATCGTGTCCAATAGACAATTGTTATGTTAACTTATTATTTCGTTATTTTTGTACGTTGTTTTCAAAGTGACTGTATTTTACAAGTTAGGTCTCTGTAACTTCTGAAATACAAAAGTTATCTAAGCCGCTATAGTTTTCCTTCAAAATTCAGTATGGACTACCTACTATTATGTTTTTTTTTCTGATTTTTTTAGCCAGCTGTTTAGCTTAAGAGGGGGGGGGGGGGGCGTGTTTTTGCAACTTGCATATGGATACCTAAATCGAAAAATGATCTTCGCAACCTCACAATGTTTTTAAAAGTCCTATCTAATGATGCCCACACGATGGGGTAGATGCGAGAAAAAAAAAACAACCCCACTTTACGTGCAGGGGAGGTACCCCAAATAAAAATATTTTTCGTGTTTTTATTGTAGCACTTTGTCGACATAATCACAACACATATTCATGCAAAGTTTCAAATTTCTAGCTCCAACCGTTTGGGTGGTAGGTCGAGGAGGGACGGACGGACATGACAAATCTATAAGGGTTCCGAGTCATGAACTAGGGAACCCTAAAAATGCAAAAGTATTTAGAATAAAATTTTCACCAATTTATTTTCTCACTATTTCAGGCGGTGGCTGCAACTTCCCGAACACATGGACGGGAGGATGGTTCCAGTCGGGGATCCCTGGCCTCATATACATCAACTCCACCAGCATGCAGGGCAAAGGGGAGTGCGCTGAGACTGACGGCACTGACAAGTTCCTGGTTTATGACAAGTAAGGCAACTCCTGCATTAGGAATATAAATCCTGACTTAACAAACATACATGAAACGGAGACAAAGAACACCCAGACTCAGAACAATTTTTTAATCACACAGAATGTCGTCATGGGTTTGGACACTTGGCGCATTAGAGCGTCGTGGCGACCACCACTAGGCCATCATGAAGTGGAGGTTATAATTAACCTCAAGTGGAGACCATACGGACAAACCAATCTCCAGACGGTCTATTGTGAGGTTATTTCATATCGACTCCATAGTCATATTTGGTCCGACCCGGGAATCGAACCCGAGACCGGTTGATCAGCAGCCGCATACGCTAACCACTAGACCAACAATTTATTGTGTTACAGTATAGGATTTTTTTTATATATTTAAGCCTACCAAAGTGACTCTAATCTCCCTGATGGAAAGCGTGAGTAGAATCCAGGAGTCACTATCCTTATTGTGAGAGTAACCAATGCAGCATGGTGACCCTTGCCATGGCGACTTGGACGTGGTTAGAAGTAATTGTTTTTAAACCTTCGCGAATTTTACACATACTCATGTTTTTTACTGTAAACGTGACTTATTCGCGATAAAATTAAAAAGGTTACGATACCTTCTACTTCCCGACGTTTCGAACGGGTTATACCGCTCGTGGTCACGGGTAGACCGATGTGAGCTTAGCATCGCCTTCGTGATGTGCAGCTTGTATCTACCCGCACTTGATCGCGTTGATTTCTTGTAATATCGGTACCCACACCACACTTATAACATCTGCACGCCTTGCTTCACCTTTCCAATGGTGACTGCACCACCAGCATTTTATCGTGAATAAGTCCCAATTACAGCAAAATACATGAGTATCAAGCTATTGCCGTCCACTGCTGAACGAAGGTCTCCTCCATGGATAGGAGTAATTTTATTTAAACTTCCAAAATGCTAATGTATGTGTTTGATATGTTTCAGGAACGAGGAGTGCTACCGGTGTCTCGTGATTCACGAAAAACATAGATATGTATTACAGTACAAAGAAAGTGAGTACCTATATTATATACCTATTTACCGGGTCGGGCTATAAAAGTGTTTTTGGGTATTTCTTAGGAAATTCCTACTAGCAGCCCAGAGTTTGGAAGTTAGGCGGTGATTCACAACGGTGTCTCGGAGAGCGCGTAAAGCCGTCGGTCCCGTTTGTTAATCGTTATTGTGAAGTCAGTGCTCTCAAATATACTGACAACTAGTTCAGCCTTCGAATTTCAGTTCTCCCTTAGGATTGCGGAGGTCCGATGCCAGTCGCCCCGTGGAAAAACTGATATTCAAGTAAGTCTGGTTGAACTAGTAGCCGACTCCAAATAATATTGGGAATAAGGCTAGGACGAAGAAGAAGAAGACTATTTATTAACTTTCCTCAAGAATCAAAGTACTTCAACGCGAAATTTGATGTAAATCTGACAGACAGGCAGAGATGTATCTAATACTAGCTTTCGCACGCAGCTCCGTCCACGTCTATGTCAGTTATCGCGGTTAAAAGTATCCCGTGTCCTTTCACAGGCTTCAGACTATCTGGGTACAAAACTTCATTTAAATTTGGTGCAGTGGTTTTTGAGTTTACCGCGAACAGATAGACAGACATGGCAGGGAGGACTTTGTTTTCTGACATGTAGTGATAGATATTTTTGTTTCTCGTTGATTTGTTTAAAAATAACATCCAACAAATAGTTATTCTATTTTTTTTTATTAGAATTATCCTACAAAATCCGGTGTCGCGGGGAATTTTACAAACATACAAAAAAGACAGACACAAAGAAAACCCAGACTTTCCCGTGTAGTATTTGAACCCATAACACTTAGCGCAATAGAAAGTGGCGTGTCGATCACTTAAACCACTACTCCAACCGTGTATTTGAATATTTATTCACATTAAACTCGATTGTTCCAGCGTACTGCGGCCAACGGGATTCATTGTCTACAATGTGCGAGTCCATCACAGGTGACGCGCCACTATACTCCATGTTCAAGAAGGACCCGAGGCCTGAACCTCAGCAGTGTCCGTTCCATCCAGCGCCGTTCACCTTCACGTATAGCCGGTAAGTCCACAACCCTAGGCCGCCCTAGTGTGGGTCACCATACTACATTCTGCATGTAATAGCTGGCAAAATGACGACTCTGCCTGATGAAAAGCATGAATAGAATCCAGGAGTAGGGATCACCATCCTCATTGTGAGGGTAGACTATTCAACATGTAGACCCATACCATGGCGGCCTGCTCAGATAATTCTGGAGAATGATACAGATGATTAAACATTCGGTCTCACACTCACCAACGAAATACAACAGCAAGAACGCTGTCGATAACAGGTTGGTCTTCTGTATGAGGGTAGTACTGCCCCGGTCGAGCCGGACCATTCGTGGTGAAATCAGCGTGGTAGTGACCTACCACGGTGTGTGTGTACCTATGATATACCATTTGTATAAGCTATTTTGAAAAAACCGCTATTTTAACGTTATCGTTACCGTTACAGCGGGTCCGGCGACTGCGTCAATCCTCCGTCCCGTGCGGAGTCGTGCACTGACGACTCGCGACTTCTACTGAGGTATATGGCGTGCCCAGACGTGCCCAGCACCGAGAGCAATGGTGAGTCTACTTCTTAGGGAGAACCTAGATGACCCGATGTACGTCGGGGTTCCAGGGATTTACACCTGGTTCCTCGGCTATTGGTAGCTGAGACGGCGTGCGGTTTTGGTTGGTTCGAGTCCGATATAACCATCAACTGGTGGTATCCGAGGGGATTTCCGCATAGAAAAAAAGTGAGAATCTAGCACACTTAGAAATGGATTGAGGTGGTGGCATTCCACTCGGATCAAATTTGGTTCTTCTTAATAAAGGAAGAAATGAGAGCTTCAGAAATGCATGCAGAAAACTGGTGCTGAGTAATTCTTTTGTCTTCTTTTCACGGTGGGAATGAGGCCAGTTCAGCCTTCAACCAAACTAAGTCACCTATCCCAGTGACTCAATACTTTATGTCCGTGGTGCTTCTCTGTTTAAAAATGCATTTTTTTAACGTAATAACCTCTTATAAATCGATGAACACTGACTTCACGCATGAATAAGCATGACTCATTGTCACATTCCACCTGAGCCGAGCGTGGAACCGAGAGCGCGGAACAAGTGATGGAGAGGTACGATCGGCCTACAGTGTACGGCTTGTGACGCATCGTACATCTCCTACCATCTCCTATGCGTACGAGCAGAAGAGAGAGAACGGTAGTACACAACCTACACGTGAACTGTTTTGTCAACTGTTTATAAAGTAAAGTAAAAAGTTAATGTTTTCTTATGACGTTGTCACGTAAAGTTAACTGATTTTATAGACAACCAATTTTTAAGCTATTGTATAGCTTTTATCGCGGGCTTTGAACGCGGGGACCGAATCAAGAAATTCCGTAACGAAAAAACCTAACACCCTAAAAAAGGATAGAGAATACAATTGTAACTGCAGTGCTTGCATTTCCAGTTTCTCCATATTTTTACTGATTAATATTTTTGCGGAATCCAAAACATTTTAATTTACTTGGTTCTTCCCGATTGTCAGTACTAAGTGTATTTGTGGATCAGTGCTGTTCATCCCGGTGTATAAGACGCGGTGCGTGTGTTTAGATCAATGTTTTACACAAGCTTCTCATTCGAAACCAACTTCATATCAAATGTGCCTTTCATTTCCAGTCGAGGAGCTTATTTGCCTGGCTACGTGGAAGGAAGGCTCAACCAGATACCTCGTGGGTCTCATCTCACAGGTGCAGAGGAGAAACTCCATCTCCACAGACGAAGATATGTACAGGTTTGTACACATACCCAGACATTCAACCACATTTATTGAAATAATCATTCCGTATAATCGTATTAGTTTTTATTTAAAATGCCTTAGTAGTTGTTAATCTTCATAGTAAGTTCTTGTGCAGTAATTAATAATTTCTTAGAGTATACTTTTGTGCCTTGTGTACTCTTGTGTATACCTGTGATGTGCCTGGGGAAAAATAAGCACAAGTCGTCACAGGTGAGGCCATCTGTCTCCCTAGCAGAATCAGGCCAGAGTGTTGTCGCGAGTGCTATGAACCGTCCCGCCTTTTGAGATCAGTAAGGGAATTTGGGGGTTCCCACGTAGGAGAGGACCATTTACAAGCATTAGATGGCCCTAGGGCTTGCTTTCGAGGGTACACCTGGTTCCTCGGCTCATAGTACATGCAGTTTTAGTCCGGGGAAACATTCACTCATACACATTTCAGACTCACATACAAAAGCAATTGCTCGTCTACCGACCGTGTTGCTCAAATATATATTTTCTTGTCCAGATGCTTCGTGTACAAAGGCAGTCACGCAGATAAGACAGTAACGTACAGCATCGCCCAATCAGGTGACGCCACCTGCAATGGACTCACCTCCTCGGTGGACGGCAGTCGCACCATGAAGCTTACTAACAGTAAGTATATATCCAATTTTTTTTTGTATTTAAGCTTACCAAAGTAACTCTACTCTGCCTGATGGAAAGCATGAGTAGAATCTAGGGGTAGGGGTAAGCATCCTCATTGTGAGGGTAGGCAATGGCGGCCTGGTCAGATATTTCTGCAAAATGATGAGGCCTTCGGTCTCACACTCACCAACGAAATACGACAGCAGGAGTACTGTCATTAATAGGATGGTCTTCTGGACGAGCTGGCCCATTTGGGCTGAAATCAGCATGGCTCTACAACCTATTATAATATTAATATCATTTAAGTTAAGGTCTTAAGCCCTGTACCTCAGAGAGCATGCACCGATCTCTGTGCGGTCGTATCAGATAGCTGTCCAATAGGATAGTGAGAATGAAGGAACAGAAAGTGCACCCTCTCCTGAGACCCGAGTTCATCAGTAGGACATTACGGGTTGTTGATGATGTACAGACAAATCTGAATACTGATATGTCCAAAGATTTTTTTTATTAACTGAACCGGTGTGCTTGTTACTTTTCTCTCTCAAACGACTCAACCAATTTTGGTAAAATTTTACATACTGCTTAATTTGCCACTCTAATGCAAAATTTTATTTCCCAGTCGATGACGAACACAACCGGTGCCATTTCCCCAACTGGATCGTGGAACACCACAAGTGGTATAGTTTGGATCATACCCATCAGTATCACTTCACCACCAAGAATGCCACGCTAAAGGTAAGTGATTTGAGTAAAGCTTTTGAAAGCAACGCATATAAGAACGTTGAAAACTGTAGAATGAGGTTCTCAGGCATAGCTGACAGCTGTTAAGGATTGTTAATATTGCTCACGTGATCATTTTTAAAACCTTAAAACCGTATTGTAAAAACATTATTATGCATGTGATACGATAAGATGTTTTTCTTCGAAACTGAACTCCCGCCCACAGAAATGTAAATTAACATTTCGGTGACCTTAAGCTACACTAGCGCCTCTGGTGGCGAATTCACTCGCGGTAACTCTCATTGATATGTTATTTCATGTAAACTGTATTAACTTTTGTATAATAATTTTATATTAATTTATTTTTGCATTGAATAAAATAGGATATAATATAATTATTCATCTGTATGTTTTAAAGAAAAAAAGATGCCGACGAATTGGGACAATCAGGATAAAAGACAACTCTTAAAATTTCGTTGACGTTTAATGCAGTATAAAATCATGATGATTTACTAATTTCGCGAATTTACTGCTCATAACTGGGTAATCTGTATTTAAATAGCTAATGGTGTTTCATTTCCCAACATACAACTAAAGCTGGTTTGGGAATCAGGGCATACATCCAATTTGTAAATTTTATCTTAGTGCAATAAAAAGAAATATTATTACACAGTATTAAACGTTAATATTATAGTTTTTTCTCTTACAATCTTATTTTGACATTAAAAACGAATTTAGTCATGAATAGGTGTTACTCACAAACGAAAATAACGAATCTTCTCTTACAGATAGAGAAACAAGACGGCACCCGCGAGGAGAAGCGGATAGTTTGTCACTCAATACTTGAGCAGAAGGAGAAGAAATACGTGAAACTCGTCGCACACCTCACGAGGGGATGGTGAGATACTCTTTCAAAAAATATACTTTAAAACTTCAAGAACGAAAGAGAACAAGAGTAGAATATGTTTTGTAATATTAAAGGTCTAAAACCATATGTTTTAAGTATAATATTTCTGATAATATTGGCAGGCAATAATATTTTGATTCTGGATTTTTTTCTTCAATATTTTGTTATGTTAAAAATTTGTTTCATGAAGCATATGCAATATTTTTTTATGTACATAGCTGTTACCGTGTCACTATTGTACAATATTAAATCAACTAGTGTTACAAAGTATTTCTGTTAATGGAAATTAGGGACCTACATTAGATCCTTGTGGCACGCCTCGACTTAGTTGCTGTATCAATTGGTTTTCAGTATCAATAAATTGGTATAGTATGGAATAATAACAATATTTAGGCCATAGCAGTATATATAATCCTGCTCTGTATACTAAATTAAATGTATTTTACATAAATTTATGATGTTACATGATGTCAAACGCCTTTGAAAGATTAGAGTAAAAAAAAAACGCCCCAACCTCTGAATTTAATTCGAGTTATAGCAGTCGCTTCATGGATAAACTGATATTCAGGTAAAACGGTTGACCTAATAGCCGACCCGAAATAGATTGAGGAATAATAAAGACAAGGTTGATGATGTAGTACTGGTGTGTTGTTGCAGTGAGTCAGGCCACGTGTGCGTGCGCGTGTCCCGCCGTGGTGGGGGCGTGCTGGAGCTGCAGCTGGGCGCGGCGCTCACCAGCGCGCCTCAGGCCGCCTGCGACCCCGACCTGCCCAACACGCCACACGTCACGCTTATTTGTAAGTCTTCCTACTCACTTTTATACTTTTGACTGCCTTGTTGGTTTAGAGGTTCGTGTATGCGACTGCTGATAAGAAGCTCTCAGGTTTGTTTCCCGGGTTGGACCAAATATCTTTTGTTTCTTTCTTTTGTTTATCTGTCTGTTTGTTTAGGCTAATCTTTGGCACGACTGATTATGATGAAACTTTCACTGGCAGATAACTGATGATATTAGGAGTATCTTACTTTCATTTTAGAGACTAGATGCACCCCCTATTATTACCCTTACAATACTATTATTAACCGCGATTCTTGTTGTACCTTTACAACAACTGTTATTTAATTTAAGCTCTGACAGTTTATTCTGCATTGGGTTTATTTTTTCTGTAATAAAATTTAATTTAGTTTTCTATATAAACGCAATTTATAATCGATCTTTATGATTCCAGCTACTCAGCTATCTCCGTCCCAGTGTCCAATGCTGGGCCGCTACACGGTCGTCGAATCTCTGGCCGACAGACGCCGGAGACGACAGCAAATGACTATAGGTAACATCTTAAAACACATATTCTTGACTGCACATTCAAGTGCTCATTCTAAATAGAAATTGATAAAAGGGCATGACAATGATGTAAATGAATTTGTTAAAAATAACTTTAATATTGCAAGTGTTGAATGCAAGGAATCACTGATGATTGAATGCAATGAACGAATGAAATAAGTGAATGTAATTAACCAATAGAATGAATAATTGCAATGAACGTATGAAATGAGTGAATGTAATTAACCAATTGAATGAATACTTGCAATGAACAAATCAAATGAGTGAATATAATAGACCAATAGAATGAATGAGTGCAATGAACGAATGAAATGAGTGAATGTAATTAACCAATTGAATGAATAATTGCCTTGAACGAATTAAATGAATGACTGCAATTCCAAGGTCAGATGTAACATCAACCCTATAGGTAAGAAGTTCATTAAATTATATGTTTTCTTATAAAAATATTTTTACTTTATCAGATGAAACGGGTCTAGAAGACCCGACAGCAAAACTTCCAGAATGTGTGATGGGACATTACGACAGCGCCAGTATCGGCTGTGGAGCCTCTCAGGACGCTATAGAGTTCCGGTCAGCTTGTACCAGCACAGGTAAATCTATTGTATATAATTTTCGTGCCTCGTTGTTGCTTACGATGAACTTCGAATCAATCTAACCGATTTTCTTGTAAGACTTCACTTGACGTGCCTAAGATAAAATAGTTAACGCCGCGCTATATGATTGAAAAGAAACGCATGCGAAGTTGTGAGTTACCTATTTATAATTTGGAATTCGATACAGATTTAAATTATTTAAAATTTAAATCGTGCAGTTAATTGAAGGGTATATTTTGCATTTCGAAGAAAGACTTCTTCATCATCATCAAAAGCCTTCCGTAGTCCGCTGCTAAACATAGGCCTCTCCAATTGTACACCACTTGGTCAAATGAAAGGTTCTTGGTAGTTAATAACTATTATAATAAAGCAGACTGTACAATGCAAGTTCCTGTAAATATCTGTTAGGATACCACGATTCAACCCCATTTGAAATCATGAAATGCCAAAAAAAAACATGCTTACAAAAGTCAATTTCATTCAAAGAAAAAAACATACAAGATAAGATAATAATAGGGATTTTTTATTTATTTAATAATCTTAAAACTGGTTCAAATATTCGAGCCGAAATAAGTGACCCTGTGGTATACCAGAAGAAATTTCGAACAGTGCTGATACATTACCGTATATCTTTAATCAATTGTTGGATTGTAAAGCCAAAATAATTCATAAAGACGCATAAACAGGTAGGTATTAAAATATCTAGTAAAGAGAAAACAACAATTGACTGTATCGAACCCTTTACCATAGTCAACATTAACTTTATTGGTAAAAATCACACACAATTCTTTGTTATCTCCAAATTTTCAGGTCTAAACATTTAACCGATTTTATCATTAAAATTCTTTGACCAATGGATTTCTACATTATCTGCGAGTATTTTACCTCGATACACGCGGATGGAGCTAAAGTTAGTATTAATAATTCGTTTGGCTGCTTCATTGGTCTAGCAGTTAGAGTATGCGACTGCTGATCAAGAGGTCTTAGGTTCGAATCCCGGGTCCGCCCGTAATTCCCATAATTGTCATTGGGTTTTTCTTCCGATAAATTCTTAATAATAGCAACCTAATTCATATGGAAATTTGGTGGTGATTCACGCTCGTGCCGTTAAGCAGTCGGTCTTTATTGTCATGAACATCTATAGCAATCTTTATTCGGAAGTCAATACCATAAAATATTCTGACAACTAGTTCAATCTCCGAATTTATTTTCGATCGCGGAGGTCCGATACTAGTCGCTTTGTGGAAAACCTGATATTCAAGTAAAATCCTGTTGAACACTAGCCACAAACCCGACCCCAAATAATCTTAAGAATTCATCATCATTTTCTTAGCCTTTATTATTCTTGAAATAAATATATCCAAAAATTTGTCCCTCCTTTCTAGTGTACACGTGCTACGGAAGCTGGCAAGAAGGTTCCCGGTACATGGTGGTGGCCGCCCCAGCTTCTACGAGATCGCAGAGTCGACCGCACGCACTCTGCTTCATCTATACCACTTATGTCAAGAACGGTAAGTTGGTCTTTTGTCGAACCTCATGGGGTAATTATTATATAGCTTCATTTGTGTTGAAACTGGTACGTAAAGAAGAAAAACAATAAAAACCGTTGAACCAATTTCAATTTAATTTGTCATGGAGATATATACTTCGATATTAGATGAAGGACACTGTACTACCACATATCGCGCATAGGGAAAATATACAATAGCGCCATCTACCAAAGATACACTGAACAACGAAGTAACTAATCCTGAATCGCGATATAGAAATTCTCGCACCGATCAGCATGTACACAATCGCCCAACAGGTTGATGTTGGGTGTTTTTGTACATGCTAAATAGGCCTTAGCCCGCCACGATGACTTTGCTTGATCGGAGGATCCTTCCTTTGTATTGAAGGGACACGATACTCCCGTTCCTCCACACTACATTTTATTGCGATTACCGATAAACTAGGCGGAGCCGCAAGCAAAAGTTGGTTCAAATTAAAATCGCTTATTCAAAGTTTTTTCATTATATCGTATACTAGCTGCGCCCCGCGGTGTTACCCGCGTATACCATTATGGTTGCTAAACAAGTGTGTTGTGCCTAGCAACCTGTGAAGTTTTGACAGGAGATAAACAGTGATACATTTTAACATCTACGATTTAATATATTTTTATAATAACCTAGCTTTCGCACGTGTATCTAGATTATTGCAGTAAAAAGTAGCCTATGTGTTATTCTTATATTATATAAGCTATATTACTGTAAAGTTTCATCCAAATCCGTTCAGTAGTTTTTGCGTGAAAGAGCAACAAACATACACACATACTCACAAACTTTCACGTTTATAATATTAGTAGGATTCATGATAGTTATATCGTATATTCATGATAATATAAGGACTTAGGCTACTTTTTGCCACTAGCTTCGCCCTGTGGTTTTACGCGGGGCTTAGCTACTTCTAACTATAATCTAGGTTTGATTAACACATTTCCTCTTTTGCCATAACAGATTCGTTGGGTGCTCAAATGCGGTATCTATCAGTATCGGTGGTCTCCCGCTCCTGCGACCGGAGCGTCACTCCCGGCGTCGCTGGTGACAAAGCGTACAACCTCACACTCAACGGTAAGTAGATACAAATGCGGTATCAATCAGTATCGGTGGTCTCCCGCTCCTGCGACCGGAGCGTCACTCCCGGCGTCGCTGGTGACAAAGCGTACAACCTCACACTCAACGGTAAGTAGATACAAATGCGGTATCAATCAGTATCGGTGGTCTCCCGCTCCTGCGACCGGAGCGTCACTCCCGGCGTCGCTGGTGACAAAGCGTACAACCTCACACTCAACGGTAAGTAGATACAAATGCGGTATCAATCAGTATCGGTGGTCTCCCGCTCCTGCGACCGGAGCGTCACTCCCGGCGTCGCTGGTGACAAAGCGTACAACCTCACACTCAACGGTAAGTAGATACAAATGCGGTATCTATCAGTATCGGTGGTCTCCCGCTCCTGCGACCGGAGCGTCACTCCCGGCGTCGCTGGCGACAAAGCGTACAACCTCACACTCAACGGTAAGTAGATTCAAATCAGCGCAGTTGCTGGACATGACCTCTTCTTAGAAAGCAGGGTTTAGCTTATTATTCTACGCTGTCCAGTATTGAATTTGTGTTAAATTTTTCTTCTCTTTGTAGTTTTAATCAATAGGTCTCGGGTTCGATTTCTGGATCTGACTTAAATATTATTTTATATTGAGGATGGAGAAATCAAATCAGGAGTATTCATATAATGGTGATGTGTATGTGTTGTGCAGGTACATGCGAGCAGAGCAGCAAGTACAGTGCAGCACAAGCTCTGGCTCCTGGCCTGGCGCTGCTGGCTCTGGCCGCCCTCCTGGCGCGGAGCTGATGGCGGGCCGCCTGAGCGACCCGCGCCATCACCATCCTACCACTTACCACTTCATCATCGACAGCATCCCACGAGATATAACCCTTCCCTGACCTTCATCCGGTTGGCAGACCACCAACATTACTAACTGCTTCGTTTTGATCATATTTGAGGTACTCAATTGTACATTTATTATTTGATATTCAAAGAAATAGATACATACATGTAATGACAGATAATGAAAGATAATAGGTTTTTAATTCATTTGAAAATAGAATACGAATGACATAAGTAGTTCCGGTAAATGTTACCAATTTATCCAAAAAAAAAATCCGTTGTCATTGAAAAGTTAATTATTATTTTTCTTAAAAAAAGAACTTTTTTCTTAATTACAGTTTTTTTTATTAAAAAATCTATAATGAAACGTAAGGGCATGTAAACATTTATAAACTGTCAGTATTCATTTTAGTCGTGGTTAGAAGATCCGTGGCAGCTGTTAGTAGAAATTACAATTATAATCTGGCAACACAAGACGAACTACAAACGATGTTGCCATATAAAATACAAATTATTCCATGAAACTTCATAAATCGTTTTTTGGTTGTTAATTTTATTGAAAAAAAATCTTCGTTTTCTTTTTGTGAAATAATTTGTATTTTATTAAAGATAGGCTAGTATTCAACTAAACAATGTTAAAATGAAACGAAAACGACGTGATCGATATTGTATATATAAAGAAATGGTATAAAGTTGGCGAATTACAAACAGATAATATTATTACGACGATTTTTAAATAATGTTACTTATGTAATTTTATCATGGTATATATTCTCGGAGCAAATCAAATAGACATACGACCTTTTTATACAGTAAAGTTGTCAGTATATAATAATTGTGACATAACTGATCACATATGAAAAATAATTTATGACATCAGTCATAAATTATTTTTCATATTTCGATCTAGCTAATGGCAACACTGTTCAAAAATCTATTTCGATTGCTATAAGAGAATTTTGATATTTTTATTTTTTAAACATACTTAGGTAATAATATCTGCGGCATATTTTTGAAAAGAAATCGCATGAATGTTATCGCGACTAGTCGCACTGATATTAATCTTAATTAAGTTCGATTATTTAAAGCTGTTTTCGAAGCTGGCAAGCTAAAGTCGCAAGCGCCTGCGACAAATCGCTACGGTAATGCTCGTAAAAAGTCTGCTGAATTATTTTGGCGCGTAGTCTAAAGTAAACTTAAAAAAAAAATTGCTCAATAAAAAAATTGTAGTGGTTTAGGTTTTTTTTCAATAATATACCGCAGAAATATGTGTACAATATATCTATATTATAATGGTATAGTGAAAACGCTTTGAAAAGTATACATTGTACGTATGCTAAGACTAACCATTTAGATAGACTAAAATGTAGCTAAAACTATGCTGGGGCAGGTTTATTTGTTTCACAATACGTCCATGTTTTAATAACAATAAGTTTGTTTTTCTAGAAATAGCTATAGTGCGACAAGGATTAAAAATGCTTGATTGACATTTTGTTGATGAACTGTCAAAATTTGAATAATGTTCATGTCTTTCCGATTTTTCAGTCTGGCTACACAAATCTTTTAAAGTGTGTTGGGATGTGTTATTCCAGTAAATATTTACTAATTGACAATTGAAATTATCTTTTTCTTTTTTTTTTTACATTTTTTTACGGGAAATATGACTGGCGTTTTCAATCGCGTACCTAACATTGATTGGTAATGCTATTCAAATGTCGTCTAAAAATATAAGTCTTGGTCGCACTGTAGGTACGGAATAAGAGTTTAAACTTTAGGAAAATGTTTTTTTTTTATTTTACTGCTTTGACTACAATAAAAATGTTATTAATTAACAACTACTCAACATCTAAAGAGAAAAACTCATATTCCGTACAATACTAGTCTTGTTTTATTTTCTTTACTTATGTTTTTATTGTTTGTTTTTATTATTATTTAGGGCCGTCAATTCCGTTCATTTTTAAACTAGGTAACAATCGAAGCATTTAATTTTAATTGAACTGTCATTTTGTGATATGTCAAAATGACATACTGCAGGTTCCGGTTAAAAGGCTTTACATAGTCACATTCCGAAGCGTCCATTATCGATGTAATCTAGTAATGCTAGATAGAAAAAAACCATTGAACATGCATTTCAAACATGCAACCGCAGTCGAGATATAACTGATCTACTTGAGACAGTTCAAAAAAATAATTTTGACCTGTATAGGCAGCTATACATATTATAATTACTAAGATGTGCTAAACATGGTCGAATTGTGCAGCATCCAATATAAAGTTAAAGGTATACAAAGCTATAGTACCCAAAAGAAATTGACAACAAATCACCTTACCGTTAATAACGGAAAATTCTGCCTAGTTTAATACATATTGGTACTATTGGCTCTAATTCTGTTGTAGTATATCCATTTAAAAACCCTCGAAAGTAAACCAAAAAACACTAACATTATATCAAACCATTTTATTTCAAACACACCAATACAACGGCACTTTTGAAACGTCAAGTAGTCAGTCAGTAGTCAGTCGTGAATCTAATTGTCTGTTCCAATTCGTAGATCCTATGGAGAAGAACAGACAAGAAACTCCATGGACACTCTTTTCCAACATTGTTTTTACAATTTTTGGTTACATTTGTTAAGGTATTTTACTAAATGTGAGGACAATGTAACGATGCTGAAATTTACACAGGTAGTGTCCAAAAATAATTAAACAATAATATAATATAGCAGTTGTGAGATGACCAGCCGCGACTGGCTGCGCCCGTATCACGAGCATGACCTATGCACCAGCCATCGTCCAGTTCAACCATATTAATTTCGTTTTATCAAATGACGTTCTAAATGTTAAAGATTGACTAATCAGATGTGTATTTACATAATACTAACTGATGCCCGCGGCTCCGCTCGCGCCTTAGGGGTATGAAAAATAGATGTTGGCCGATTTTCAACCCTACCCGATATGCATACAAAATTTTATACAAATCGGTCCATCCGTTTCGGAGGACTATGGGAACGAACATTGTGATTCGAGAATTTTATATATAAGATTCAGACAGACTTCATCATCATCAGCTCTTTGCAGTCCACTGCAGAACATAGGCATACCACAGAAACTTGGTTGATGCTTTTTGCAAATCTTTCAAATCATCCCACACCACTTTTGTCATTTGAGGCACACTTTGGTTGAGGACTAGTCTTTAGTCTAGACAACAGAATTAGTACCATTTTAATTACACACAGATATTATGTTACCAGTGGAAAAGCATATTATTTTAATACATTTCTAAACAATTATGTTTATTCGGTAGCTATTATCTCCACAAGGCGGCTCATTTTCTATTAATTTATTTAATATTATTTTCTGCTTTAATTGCTAACTCAAATCAATACTGACCAACCGTAGATATATAAATATACATGTGCTCAGACATTTTTTTTATTTTTATTTTTTATTTCAATTATGTGATAAATTATCTTACGAACTGCAAACCTAACGCTTAGGTAGACTTCAGACAAATCCAGGGCTTAATACTTATAGTGATATAATTACTTTTCGTAAAAAGTTGCAAACACATCTGCGATTATTTTGTCGCAAAGTCTACCTTTGTGTGTCGGATCTAATTTATAATGAATGTAAATATTATCAAGTTCCTGTAAGCTTTTAGTTGGACTCAAACGGTTTATTTGTGATAAATGTCCTATCTAAGAATGACATTGCTTGCCTAAATATTATTTTATAAAGAAATACATAAATTATGTAGCCCAAAAGACTATTGTAAATAGATGTTAGCTGGATATTTTATTCAAATGTTGACGGTGGCGGTGCAGTCGTACGAGTTTTGTTCGCTTAGTGAACTAATATTTAAAAATCTGTATTGAGAGAGATCAATTCTCAGACTCAAATACATAATATTACGATTAGCGTTTTTGCGATTAACTTTCGCGACTAATCGCCAGTGCGTAAACGACCTAAATATAAACACATTTTTTAAAATGCAGGACGAAAATATTAAAATGTTTATATACCGATGATAATAAATAGTTAAATAAATAACGAGAAAAAAAAACGAAACGTTATTTGCGAACGTTATTAACGAAAATCATAACGGTTTTTTAAAGAAATATTATTTAAGAGAAATGTGTTAAATGCACTTTAATGTTAAAAAAATTAAATTCACTTAGTATAAGGGCTTTGTTTGTTTAATTTATTATATTTAAGCTAAATTCTACACCATTGTGAATATGCACACTGTTTATGTATAATATATAATACTCTATTGGTCTTCTTGCTGTGTGTAAATAACGTTTTTTTCTTTCAGCCATTTTGTTCGTGATACCAATTTGAAATTATTTGTAATGTATAGATGCGTCTCATATTGTTTTGTGGCGTTCGTTTTATTTCAATTTGGCCACAAATACGACTTGTAACTAATAATGTAAGCCTATTATTATATTTTGATTACTGAAATATATTTGAAAATTAATATTTTTGGTGTTTTTTTTTATCTCCAAACTATTTATTGCTTTGTCTTTGCCTAGTCATAGCTGGACACGGTATTAATATTGTCTAGTTTAAGTAAGACATGTGTATGTCACTTGTGTGTTTTTAGGGTTCCGTAGCCAAATGGCAAAAAACGGAACCCTTATAGTATGCAAACTACCAACGAAAATTGGTTGCTATCTATATATAAATACAATTTACATAATTTCCTTTTTTGTGTGTTCGTGTAACTCTGTAATATACATATTAATAATAAACTTATTATAAAAAACTTGTTCGGTTAACGAGTGAAACGTATAACATATTTGATTTTGATCATGACGTTTGCTCGTTGTACCAAAAATCAATGATACTGTAAGGGTTCCGTAGCCAAATGGCAAAAAACGGAACCCTTATAGTATGCAAACTACCAACGAAAATTGGTTTGAACGAGATCTAGTAAGTATCTAGTTTTTTTTTTAATACGTCACAATCGATCAAAGTTACAACGAACTACAAGATTTTTTATATGGTGTTACTTGCTGCTACGGAACCCTTAATGGGCGAGTCCGACTCACACTTGGCCGCTTTTTTTAAACTAGCTGAACCCCGCAGTGTTACCCGCGTTTGTTGTGGTTACCGCGGGCAACGCCGCGGGGTAAAGCTAGTCTAAAAAAGTAGACTAAGTTACTCCTTATATCATCAGCTATCTGCCAGTGAAAGTCCCATCGAAATCGGTCCAGCCAGACAGACAAAAACAGTAAAAAGAAATTTTTTGGCGTATGTACCGTGTATACATACATATGCGTTTCTAAAAAGCGGTTATTTTAATATTACAAACAGACACTCCAATTTTATTTATCTGTATAGATTATAGATGTCAACTGCCTCGTTGGTCTAGTGGTTAGCGTATGCGACTGCTAATCAAGAGGTCTCTAGTTCAAATCCCGGGTCGGGCCAAAAAGTGTTATTGGGTTTTTCTTAGGAAATTCCTAATAGCAGCCCGGAGTCTGGACCTTTGGCGGTGATTCACGTCCGTGCCTCGGAGAGCACGTAAACCTGTCGGTCGCGGTCGTCATGAACATCTATGGCAATCGTTGTTGGGAAGTCAGTGCCCTCAAATATACTGACAACTTATTCAATCTTCGAATTTCAGTTCTCCCTTAGAGCTGCGGAGGTCCGATGCCAGTCGCTTCGTTGAAAAACTGAAATTTAGGTATAACCGGTTGAACTAGTAGCTGACCCCATATAAACTTGGGAATAAAGGCTCGGAAAATGATGATGAGTATAAATGTCTAATGATTTCAAAGCTTCGTCGTCACCGTTCAAAATATTCGACGAATATTGAAAGAAAACTATATTTGTGTATCAAAAAGTCAAAATTAAAAAGATTGAATTTAAAATTCTTGTTTTTAAAGGATTTTTTCATGTATAAGTCTGCCAAAACGCTACTCTGCTTGATGTAAAGCATAGACAGAATCCAGGATTCATTACTCTTATTGGTCTGCTTCGCTGGTCTGGTGGTTAGCGTATGCGACTGCAGATCAAGAGGTCCGGGGTTCGATTCATGTGTTTTCCATGTTTAATATGTACGTTTTAAAAGAAAAGGTATGTTTATGTATTTATATTACTTGTTTAGTACCCATAATACAAGCTCTACTTAGTATGGGGATTATATGGCGTTATGTGTAAGATGTCTGAAACCTTTATTTATTATCATTGCGAATAGTGGGGGTCACTACACTGCAGTATGGTGACCCCACTATCCTAGATCCTACTACATCATTGGGCTTTTTTACTTCCCTACTACACAACACTAATTGCACAAACTATATCAACCATGGACAAATTCAGCCCTTGCCTACTCGACTACGGCAAATACAAACGTAAGGATATTAGTTCTGACAGGTCTATGTTTGTTGTAGCCACAATACTTCCTACTTTATTACACGTCCTTAGATAAGCCACATATCATAAGATACAGTCAAAGATTAAATAAAGCAATGATAGGCACGCACGATTTTAGTATATAAGCGCTATTGTTAATTCAATTAAATATACTATACTATACTATACTATCATAGAGTATCACACCACAGTGAGTCTCATTTATACTCCTCGCCAAAACATCGGCAAACTGGTGACCCCGACAATGAACAAGGAACCCGACAAACGAACGAAGAAGATGAACAAGGACCCGACAACTGAGCAATGAAGAAACTGACAACTGAACAATAAAGATACCGAAAATTTTACAATGAAGAAACTAATCGTGCCTTCTGAAGAAGATTAAATAGTAACCTAGTATGGCACTATTGCATAAAGGACCAGCCACGTTTATGGTTCACGCAGTGAGGCTATCGTCGCTCTCCAAAAATAGCAATGATCGTTATTCAAGTCTCAGCCAACCAGCAGCCTCGGCCTCAACAGGGATACCACACACAGGACGCGACTGCTCCAACCTGGTTACCCCTTCGGCCTCATCAGCGCCCCGACTCACTGGGGACTTCACCGCAGCACCGCACACCGCTAGCGATTCCGACGCACAGGAATCAGCGGACTTCAGCCCCGACTCACTGGGGACTGGCGGCATACAGTTCCGACTCACAGGAACTTGCGGCATCGTGCCTTAATTGCACAGTACTCAAAAGGAATTTCTGATGCCTCATCACGAATAATAGGAGTAATCTCTATGCCTTCAACGCTAGATTACGTCCAGAAATGTCGTGCTCAGCAGAATGATTCAGAATTAAACAAGGCCTGGAAAGATGTTTGAGCAAAATAAAGACGTATTACGATGATTTCAGATCGCAGCTAAAGCATGATATCACTCGAATACTGTCGTTAGCCAGGAGAGAACGTTCAGATTGTTAAAATGCTGTTTACATAAATCCACACGTATTGATCAAGTAAGTTTATCGGTATGTAATTCACTAAACGATACTATAATAATTTTGCTGACTACGTAACCTTGAAATATTATAATTAATGTGATTATTGTATACTTCGTAAAAAGTGCTGACAAGTGAAGGTCGCAACTCTCGGTCATATGTTTGTTATGTATCAATTTGTATGTTATTGACATAGTTTATATTCACTATCTAGGAACTACCCCGTGATGTTAATATTGTTAGGACATAGGTTATGTGTATTATTATACAGGGTGTAAAAAGACGCATACCAAAAACTTCGAGGTTGCATTCAGACCATGATACTGAATAGGTTTAGCGAAAAAAAAACCCAAAATATATGTTTACTTATCTAAGTTTTTTTTTGTTTTTTTCTGGTCACATACACATAGTACAACAAAACAGGACCCTAACAACCTAATTATCACATTTAGAAAACCAAAAAACAAATAAAATCAATATAACTGCAATGTATGTTACAATAAAATCAGCTGGCCAGAGTACACATGCGTCCGAGCGCGGTTTAATGACCGCTTCGCTCGTCCTCGTAATTACCTACCTAAAATTGTTTGTTGAAAAAACCTAATATTGTTTTCGTGTATGTGTGTTTTCGCTATTCACGCTACAGCGGCATGTTTGATGCGTCGGCTCAAAACAAAGACTCGTGGTCTATGAGTTTTGCCGCCATTAATAAATAAATAAATAAATATTTTGGACATCTTACACACAACATCATCTAGTCCCAAAGTAAGCAGAACTTGTGTTGAGGATACTAAGCAACTGATATAAATACATAAACATACTTTGTTTTTTGTAAATACATACTATACATAGAAAAACACCCAGACTCCGAAACAAATATTTGACGATCACACAAATATTTGGTTTGACCAGGGAATCGAACCCGAGACCTCTCGATAAGCAGCCGCATACGCTAACCACTAGACCAACAAGGCAGGCAATACAAATGAATTACTTTGAAACTTTCGTCATTTAAATATTTACCTAACCTACCTAATGTCAGAGAATTCGCGTCATAGCGGTGTGCGGCGCAACGGCGGCGCCTTTGAGTTTTGCCGAAAGGTACCTATTTAACTACTGGCTATTTAAATATTTCAAAGAATTTAAATTTCTCTAATATTATAAATAGCGGCACCGAATAGACCAGTCGGTCTTCAATGTTCCTACTGGACACTCGCGTTGTGCATTATAATTTTTGCGCTTTGTTTTTAGTAGGTATAAGTAAATTCAGTAGTTATTTCGTTTTTATTCTCTTTTTATCTAATTTTAGTGTTAAGGTATTTTAAAAATAGGTGCTTTTAATATAACAAAGAAAGTGGTTATTTATAATGTTTAGTGCGAGGGAATACGGACAAATGATTAAGGTATTTTAAAAATAGGTGCTTTTATTATAACAAAGAAAGTGGTTATTTATAATGTTCAGTGCGAGGGAATACGGACAAATGATTAGTGCTATAGTGTACCTATTTACCGGTTTAAATCCTTGGTTAGGAACACGAACTACGGCGAAGTTAATTAGAGGTCAAGGAACCCCTATATCGAATAAAACGGTGAATAAGGTTAGAAGAAAAAAAATTCACAAAGTCCAGGCAGTAGGCACTACTTCTGGCAGACAGGATCAGCTGTGCTATGACCGAAGACAATTATGTAAGTAAAATACAGTCACTAAGTAGGTATTTGCGTTAGTTTACCGACGACGCCGTAGGTAGTTAAATTAAATAGTTATGGAAGGCATTGACCTAGCTACTGTGTGCGCAATACATTGGTGGCTTCTGAAATGAACAAAAATCTTGTCACATTGTTTTTTCCGGATACAATTGTTTTTAAGGACAACTGTTTGTTTTTTTTAATAAGTTTTGGGGTGCTGATGCTGCATCTTTCGTTTTCGGAAGTTGTCTGGTTACACCCTGTATATTATAGGTTATGTATATATTATTAATTTAAAATGAAGATTATCTGAACTAACTACCGTAAATTTTTGAAAGAATGTATTTACTAAGATTTGTTATAATAATTATCCTTTCAAAAGGGGAGGACCTGTGTAGCCACAATACTTCCTACTTTATTACACGTCCTTAGATAAGCCACATATCATAAGATACAGTCAAAGATTAAATAAAGCAATGATAGGCACGCACGATTTTAGTATATAAGCGCTATTGTTAATTCAATTAAATATACTATACTATACTATACTATCATAGAGTATCACACCACAGTGAGTCTCATTTATACTCCTCGCCAAAACATCGGCAAATTTGTCAATATGTTCCACGTAGTATGTGAACTACTGAACCAATTTTAATAAGCGAGGTATCATTTGTAATAACAATCCGGATGACATCATCAATCATCAACAACCTTTAACAGTCCACTGCTGGACATAGGCCTATCCTTTGAATGGAGGTTTTGGCCTACTATACCACGCTGGCCAGACGGGTTGGTAAAGGGTTTGTTTCAAGTTTTCCTTCTCTTGTCAGTGATGTTAGCTGCTTATTTTGTTCCTTTAGTCGCCTCTTACGACACCCATGGAATGTATAGGGGTGGTAACACTTTGAATTCTTAATCCGTCACCACACGGAAGTCGGGTAATAAAAAAAATCTCGTATATTTCTATAGCTGTACCAAACAGAAATAGGTATTAGTGATGAAATAAAAAAAAAACGTTTATAGATTTTTTCAATTTATTATTTTGTTCAATGTTAACCGATAAGTTTCTTAAGCGAGTTACAGTATGGATATAGCGTAGCATAGTATACTTCATCTAACAATTTACAGTATCATTGATTTTTGGTACAACGAGCAAACGTCATGAACAAAATCAAATATGTTATACGTTTCACTCGTTAACCGAACAAGTTTTTTTATAATAAGTTTATTATTAATATGTATATTACAGAGTTACACGAACACACAAAAAAGGAAATTATGTAAATTGTATTTATATATAGATAGCAACCAGAATAAGGAATTATAGAATGCAGTATCTTCTTAAAAAATTACCGAGTACAAAAATTATTATTTATTTTGCTTCCAATATTAATATACAATAACATTTTTTTTAAATTATTTACTTATTGTGACAATACTTAGGTATTTATTATATAAAATAAGGATTTTACAAAATTATAAATGCAAAATATTTATTTATAGTCACATGATGTACAACTTTTTTTTAACAGTTTAGAAAAGTGTGCCCACAAAATGATAGAACGGTCATTTAGTGCACAATGACCTTCGTTAATAACGTTATTTGAAAACGTTATTTTTAACGGAAACATGTCTCCGTGATATGTCAAAACAGGTTTGCAGGTAACGAATGTCTGTCTGTCAGGTAACGAATGATATTTATATAACACGAGTCGTATTATACAATAGAATATATCATAAAATAATACGATAAATGTAGATAAAGGTAAATCGTTTTGAGTACAATGTGAATTTTTTTTGAAATAATCTCGATACAGACTAAAAAGTAATTTTCTAATAATTTAGGTAAAAATTCTAATACTAGGTCAAACAGAACGAATTATTTTAAATATTTTCTTTGCCAATCATTGTTTTTTTTTAAGTTATCAAAGATGTTTAGTTAATAAAGATTTTTTCTGTACTTTTATATGCCCTACTCGACAGGGACCCAGAGGGTGTCCTTTTTCAAGGAGTAAATGCTGCGACGAAGCATGTCAGTAAATACTTTTAGCTGTTATAAACACAAATATCCCTTACGAAAACTTTGATTGTATGAAAGAAAATATTTGAAATAACATTAACAAAATCAGCACCTCCAATTAAACACTCAAACGCTTCTACATACGATAGTTCTTTTTAATACACTTCAAAATGGCGTTAGTGTCTTTAAATTAAAATGAATATATGTGAAACATGTCAGTATTAAGCAGCGTTTAAGTATCAGGGTAACAAATAATAAGAATTAGACTAAATTAGGACTATAAAGTCTCAGGCTAAAAATTTAGACAAACATGACTAGAAAATGGTGTTACAACTAAAATCATCGTTCTTTGGTACTGGGATCGACTGATAGGAATATTGTCGTTCGCACTAGACCTATGTAGTTATTTATTTGTTTATTGTTTTAAACTTTCATGGTCAGTAACATTAAAATAGAAATCTGCGGGATTGCTACCATGTACCTTTTTGTTCGATATTTCGACACTGTTGCAAGCGCCATGATCACGGAGTAACTGAACATCTTGAGTGGGATGTTATTGGCAGACATATCGGTCTACCTTCTTACTACTACTACGGATACTCACTAACAAAAAGGTACATGGTAGCAATCAGGAAGGTTAATTTATTTGTTTCCTCTTCAAAATTAGTGTTTACCGATAACTAGTTTTTAACGATGATTGCAAAATAACAACTAAATGTAAAAATAACCAACGAATATGTAGGTAGCGCTGCAACAGCTGGTAATTTGACTAATTGCGATGACCAATTAAATTGCGCCCTATCGCCGAATCCCATAAGATGACGTGACATAGAAGTGAAGCAGTTATAATTTTAATACGATGTAGCTTTCAGATAGCCGAAATATTTTAATTTAAGTAACTTTAATTTTTTCTGTAAGACTATTTTGGAATTAATTCATCTTCCTAGCCTTATTCCCAATTCCCGATACTAGTTCAACCAGTTTTACCTATGAGTTTTTCCACGGAGCGACTGGCATCGGACTTCCGCATCCCTAAGGGAGAACTGAAATTCGAAGATTGAACTAGTTGTCAGTATATTTGAGGGCACTGACTTCCCAATAACGATTGCCATAGATGTTGATGACAACCGGGACCGACGGCTTTACGTGCTCTCCGAGGTACGGGCGCGAATCACCGCCAAACTTCCACACTCCGAGCTGCTATTAGGAATTACCTAAGAAAAAACTAAAAACAGTTTTGCACGTGACCCGACCCGAGATCTCTTTATTAGCAGTCGAATACACTCCATTAGACCAACGAGGCAGTTACTATTTTGCAATTGTCAAAAGAATAAAATAACAAGGAATAGTTTTAACGCTTGTACTATACAACATCCTCAGTAGCCAGGGGGTAGAATTTACACGTATATAAAAGAGAAAGTGGAAATAAGTTTAGATGTCTTTTCGTAAGATAGTGCATATAAATGCTAGAATAAAATTGTCTTTAAGAAAGTCCTCACAATGAACATCCATATTATAAGACACGTTAAACATAAATAATACCGTGAAATCATACTTAAAATTATAACTGCTTTTGGAAGCTGTTATCGCAAAACGCAAGCAATTTTTTATCTGATTTATAAAAAGTACTTGACGTTTTATAACACTATACAAATTACCTATCTACATACAATATGGACATTACGATACAGGTATTTCATTAACATTTTATTACTTTTGAATAACGTCAATATCATTTATTATTCATTTTACTTTAATTCAGTGTGTGTTTAATAATGACAAAATCATAAAAGTTCGTCTGTGTCTTGAAAATAACGTTTTAGAAGATAAAAATATTGTTTTATACAATAATTCACTTTCATAAATCCTCAAGGCTTAAATTCTGAATAGTGATCAGAATTAATTATTTTTGAATCATTGAATTAAATGTGCGTATTTTTTTCCAAATTTCGACTAGTTAGTCATTAGGTACCGTAGATATTTCTGACATTGAAGAAAACTAGACAAACATAGTAGGTATTAGGTATCTTAGCGTGGTTGAAAATCTCCTTACATTATTTACAAAAACTCAAATGGCTAACAAGAATTTACAAACAAAACATAACTTAAATATTATAGGTACATTTTGATACTTGAAGTTAAGAAGGAATGATTGTTTCTTATAACATAATTGTATATTTTCTACATAAAATATTTGTAATGGAAGCGTGCATTACAAAATTATACAGTTTGATACACAATACTGAAACATATGAGTACATTCTAAAACCATCTTTAATATGTAAATGAAATAAAAGAAAGACGAGAAAACTTAGCCCAGATCTTTCCTTGATCACGCAACTGTCAAAAAAAAGACATATTTTTTTTACTAAAAGATTAGTTTCTAAGTTTTCTGTAATGTAAATATATGATTAATAAAATAATAGTGAACGAAAGTTGAATAAGTTGTCTGTTAGTCTCAGTAGTATTGCTAGCAGAATACCTTTTATTACATTAATCTAACCAAGAGTAAATCGAAACTGAATCTTAACCGAATTTTTACACGAGTTAAGATTTAAAGCAATTTCATAGCTCTATTGTATATTTACTGAAAATTAATAACGCTGTACTTTACATTAATAAAAATGATTGTTTATATAATTAAATAAATTACAAAATAACTTACAAAATTACAAAATAATTGGTCAAACATACATAATGTTTAAATCACTTTTTTTTAACGTAGCACAAAAATAACGTTATTTAATTTTGATGTTAGTAAATATTTGTGAAAGACAAAGTGCAATTCTATAGACATTTAGTAGCTTGTGTAAGCATCTATGGCAGTATGTAGGGATATCAAACATATATAAATACGTCTTTTGCAAAAATACAGCATACATCTCAGCCCTTAACTAATTTTTTTTAAATATTTAGCATAATATCAGTACAACGGGGGTAGCTTTTTTAACATTTTAAAAAGTACATGGCCGGTTTCATTATTTTATATAAGTTTTTTTTTAAATTTATTTTAATTAAAATTAACACATACTTTAAGCTTACTAAGTACAGCTATATGTATAATCGTAAAAACAGATTTTGCTATACACCTATTATGTTTTTTTATTTGCAAATGTCACCAAAAATGCATACTCTATCAAACATTCTTTATTACAAATTAGATTTTTTACAGACTGTATTTAGCGTACGTTAATAAAAATAACGCTGCTATTTTAGTACACACAAAAATAAATTAACTAAAACAAGTAACGTTATTTTTATCGTTCTCTGTGGTTTTAACAGTTCAAACACTCACATTTCTATCACATCACATAAAAAATGAATTTTCAAAAATGGAAGTACCCCAAATGTGTTCTTTATTAAATTGTTTTTTTGAAAAAACGTGTCAATAAGGAAGCTTTGTGAAATCTATTTTATTACATTTTCAAATACTTATTTTTACGTTTTTATTAAAATTTGGAAGTGCAGTCTCAAAATCAAATCATCCCCATAATCCTAATCAAACTTTGTGCACCTAACGGTATTGTTCTATTTACACGCCTTGAAGTCTTCAGAAATAGTTAGTAACGTTATATTAACGTTATTTTTGTATGTTACTGTTACGCATGTTGCTCAGATTAACACTCCAATCCATCCCTATAAACATTAAGTCTACCCTACTATTTCCATCCCTTAAATCTACCATTCCTTTCAAAATCCTCCCAATTTTTATACCAAAACTCTAAAACGATGTTGAAGGCAACAAATTTGTGCCTTATTACTTTATTAGGACCATTGAATTATCTGTAATAAGAAAATACATGAGGTAAAAGTAGTACAAAAAAATTGTATATCTTTCGGTTCACTTCAAGGTGTTTACATAGAACTATATCCAAATTCGTTTCCAACCCAACCTAATCATTCTTTTAACCCTTATAACTGTACACAGCACACTAGTTCTGAACAAGTTTTATAACTGTGCCTTAAAAGAACGAACGTTGTTCCAGAAATTATCAACATTTGCCCCTGCTTCCTAAAGAGAATTTTGAAATAAATAGAGACAATAATTTATTAATGTTAACAAATAAAATAACGTTACTGTCTACTATAAAGTTTCAATATGTGTTATTTAACGTTAAACGTTAAATTATAATAATCGTTTTTTTGTGAATTATATTTATAATCGTAATAGTAGAAATGTGGTAGAATAGATACAATTTATTAGATGCATTATATTACAGATTACCAAACATTATTATATTTTTAATAATAGAAAAAATAAATACAATAGAATTGAGTGCTCAATACAGTCAAATGATATTAAAATTCTTGTTCACGTGAAAAATGCTAAAGTTCTAATTTATCTGACATTTTGTTTTACTAATTATTACACAAGATGGCTGCCGGTTATAAAACTCATTCAGATACTGAATCGGAAATATTATCTGCTTAGATTATATACAGCGGGATTTAATGATATCAGGAGTCCAATTCCCGCAATAAAATTTAGTTTGGAGCTACTCTCGATCTTATAAACATTAAGGTATTTTGATAGAACAATATTAAACTAAAATGTAATATTGTGCTATGCCTATGACCGAAAATGTATGAGGTAACCTTGATAAATTACTAGAAAAATAACTCCTATGACATTTTATGAGTAAGCCCGTCTGAGTTGAAATCACTCACTTACTCCAAACAGGCTTTACTCACTCCAAAATTATGAGGATATTAATGATTTTAGTAAATAGGCGAGTATGACACAATATCCAGGGATATGTCCATATTGGCGCTTTCTTGTCATGCGGTCAGGTCTTGAGAAGCACATCTTTTAGCTTCATAAAGGCAGAGCTTCGTTCAATGCTCAGCAACCTTCTTGCCAGAAGGATTGGATGTTTAGTTAATGTTTTAAATTATTGAGGTACGGAGTTTTTTATTTCTTCCTTCTTTATTAACTCTAACAAGATTTTGTTATGAGTATGTTCTCAAGTAATGATTCGTAGTTTTTGTCATTTGTAAGATCGAAAATAGATCAGAATTGATTTTCAAACGGATTTTTATTACGAGAACTGGCTTTATGCTTACATGTGATGAGGTGCACCCCATTGACCACATCATGGGACCTGCATGGATATAAAACACGTACTAGCTGTTATAGTAACAGCGAACACTTACAAAATGGTAACAATTTTAAATGGTTTATATTAAAATAAGCTGTGTATTTTTTTTTATTTGTACATGACGATACTATTACATCAACACTTTATGCCTTACTTTTTTTTTATTTGCTATCACCAATTTTGGCAAGGATTTGTGGATCTCAGGTGGTTTATGCTAAAAGCCCATAATCTAAAGCGCGACTATTTCGTTATCTTACTTTTGATTTCTGCAATTTTCGACCTATTCCATCACCATATATCCCCCACCACAGCACAAGCCGACCACATTACTGTAGACCTCACGCGATAGTCGTTGCAGGGAGGACAGTATCCCTTTCCCGGAGGAGATCCCGACGATTGTCGCGGAGGGAGTTGTTACGACGGAGCTCGTCTTTGAGGGAAGAGTCCCGGGAGTCCAGCCCTCTGCGTGGAGAGGAGGTGTTATCGCGGCATTCAGAGGACGAACGTTTTGTGTGGGTACCTGAAAATTATGCATAGATATTCAAGTTTTAATAGTACATACATAGTGATTCTCTTTAAAAAGAATCCTATTCGGTCATTCAACACGATGTATTGCGAAGATCCGATGTTAGTCACTTCGTGGAAATAATGACATTCAGGTAAACCTGGTTGAACTAGTAGGTAGCTGACCCTTAAATAATATTGGTATTATTTAAAGGCTAAAAGAAGAGGAAGATGAAAAATAATATAAAGAACTAGCTAGCTAAAAAGCAAGTTTAGATAAGTAGCCTAATTTATTTTTTTATATCTGCTAATGAAAGTCCTATAAAGTCGGGGTAGCCATTCCGGCGAATACTCAAAATTAATAAAAATTAATTTTTGTTTGTCAATCAATTCACATTAATTTAGTTTTTAGTAGGTAGTTGTTGATCTGAAGTTATAAAAAGACAATTTTATTTATTAGTAAAGATATAAAGCGTTAAGACGTTAAGCCGTCGATCCCGGTTGCCATGAACATCTATGGCAATCGTTATTTTCCAATACTCGGCACTGACTTCCCAGTCAGTGCCCTCAAATATACTGACAACTAAACCTTCGAATTTCAGTTCTCCCTCCGGGTTGCGGAGGTCCGATGCCAGTCGCTCCGTGAAAAAACTGATATTCATGTAAAACCGGTTGAACTAGTAGCCGACCCGAAATAATCTTGGGAATAAAGGCTAGGAAATAGAAGAATGAAAGATAAAAGAGAAGTAGTATGTTACCTGGCAGGTCGCGGCCGCAACTCATGATCTCGTGGTCGAGGGAGGCGGAGGCTGGCTCGGCCGCGCGCCTGCGCCCGCCCTGCTCAAGTCCAACGACTGTTAGCGTATTTGACAGTTTGTACAACCATTCCGATCTTTGATAGCCTACAGTCTCACTTTATCAACGTTACAAAACATGATCAAGGCATTAATATCCAAGGACTGTTTATAGACGTATACAGTAAAAGACATGAATATCCAAGGATACAGAAGGCGCCATATTATGGGTCATCATGTTGCATTCACATAAGTATGAAGACTAACCACTTTTGGGTTCTGCTCATGCTTTCCATCAGAGCAGTCACTTTGGCAGGCTCATATAAGAAAAAAGATGAGCATAAACGAATGATTAAAACTTTATTTTACAATTTTCTAATGCATCTATGAATTTCATCAACAGCCTTTAACAGTCCACTGCTGGATATAGATCTCTCCTCATAAATATTTTGCCTACTATACCACGCTGACCAGACGGATTGGTATAGGGTTTATGTCAAATTTTCCTTAGTAATAATTTCCTTTAATGGTTCCTTAGTAATAAGCTCTTACAAGAACCACTATAAATATTTGTCGTAACACTCAATATTCTGAATATCTTCTCTGGGACAACATGGATTTCCACTACTTTACTATATCTCGTATTTTAAAATTACCTACATAAAATAAAATCAACACGTTTGTTCCAACTATAACTTTATTTTAAGCATATGATAGAAAATAAATCGATGAAAAGATACTCAGGCAATCGATGATTGAAAATACTCTAAACAATAGTGCCAACTATATTAAAAGGCAAAGTCGATCTTTCACTATTTTTTATAAGAAAATGACAACTAAGAAGAATAAACACTTAGGTCAGGATGGTATTCCTGTAACTCAAATTGTCTGTTATAGAGAAATACAGGTTCTATTACTGTTAAAGTGTACTGTTGTTTAATATAACTAATAACATAGGTTAAATATTTACTTTGTATCCACTGGAACCACTGGTCACTGAAGAACTGGAGCCAAGAGGGTGTGTACCGTTCTGAAAGTATACCATCATTCCTTCAAATAATTAATTTTGGAAATAAATAAATTATTATTTATAACATATTATTATATTAATTATTATTTATATTAAATTACTTACATATTAATCTTGAAATAGTAAAACAGTAAATTATTAACGTTATTTATAACTAACGGTATTTTATAACTAACGTTATTTTATAACCAACGTTATTTAAACGTATAATTAACGGTATATTATTAGCTTGAACTTCAGTAACCTGACATACTCGTTCAAAAGCAACGAATGGATTGCGACTATAGTTTTAATGAAATCAGGTTGAGAAGCACTTTAGTATAGGCTTGTATAGGTTGGTGTCAAGTTTTCCTTCTCTCTGCAGTTTTATCCTGAGTAGTTTTGCTTCCTTAGTTAATTCTAACGAAATCTACAGGATAGTTTTGATATTTAAAGATATATTTCTCTTCGATAGTCAAGACGTTACCTGATCTAATTGATCTATGGAGGTGTGGCTGGTGGGAGACTTGATGGTGTCGAAAACTGAAGAGTCGCTGTCGTGATCTGACTGGTGGTGAGGGGTCTCTGGGCTATCTGGTATTTCACCGACCGCTGGAAGTTATTAGAAGTTTTAAGTATTTTCATTTTTATCAGCAATGTTTATATTTGGTTTATATTTGGTTTATATTTGGTTTATATTTGTTCCCTCTACGGCAGAGGTATGGGCAATAGTATGTTTTTAACAAGCTACCACCACAGTACAAAGTCCTCAACATTGGGGAATTTTTGATAGATAGGTTAGGACGAATTAAGTCTCGTAATAAATAATAAATAAATAAATAAATAAATATTTGGACAAGTTACACACAACATCATCTAGTCCCAAAGTAAGCAGAGCTTGTGTTATGGGTACTAAACAACTGATATAAATACATAAACATACTTTTTTTTTTGTAAATACATACATATTATACATAGAAAAACACCCAGACTCCGAAACAAATATTTGTGGATCACACAAATATTTGGTCTGACCCGGGAATCGAACCCGAGACCTCTTGATCAGCAGCCGCATACGCTAACCACTAGACCAACAAGGCAGTCAATGATTCGTGTGTGCGATTGTTACTATTAAGACAATGCTATATTATAACAACACTAGCTGCGCCCCGCGGTGTTACCCGCGTATATCATTATGGTTGCTATGCAAGTGTATTATGCATAGCCACCTGTGAAGTTTGACAGGAGATAAACAGTGATACATTTGGACATCTGCGATTTATGTATTTTTTTAATCACTTAGCTTTCGCCCGTTTATCTCCATTATTGCAGTAAAAAGTAACCTATGTGTTATTCTGATATAAGCTATATTACTGTAAAGTTTCACTCAAATCCATTCAGTAATTTTTGCGTGAAAGAGCAAAAAACATACATATATACCTACTAACAAATTTTCGCGTTTATAATATTAGTAGGATGATATTTTTAATATTACTATTATAGAAATTTGTACGCCAGCTATGGCAAAATATGTTTATAAGTACTATACCATATTTTGTTTATATGTACTATGACATGTTGACATACATGTTTTATGCAAATAAATGAATGTGTTATCTTACCATGCGGGTGTATGTTCCTGCGCTGGTGGCGCGGCTCGGGCGGGTGCAGGGCGGGGGCTCGCCCCGCGCCGGGCGCGCGACACACCGCCGCCTGAACCACCTCGCACACTCGACGGAAACGACGGATGTTACCTGCACGACATGCGTAACATATAAATCATCATCAACAGCCTTTAACAGTCCACTGCCATAGGCCTCTCCTATGAGAGGAGGTTTTGGCCTACTATACCACGCTGGCCAGACGGGTTGGTAAAGGGTTTGTTAAAAGTTTTCCTTCTCTTGGCAGTGATGTTAGCTGCTTATTTTGTTCCTTTAGTCGCCTCTTACGACACCCATGGAATGAATAGGGGTGGTGACACTTTGTATTCTTAATCCGTCACCACACACGGACGACATATATATGTACATACATTATCCCCTGCATCGTACACCACGTAAATCCATTGATTCTGATTGAAAATAATAAGTAAACATTACAATTATCTATTGGACACGATTTTAAATCTACCTATCATTAAAGGTGACCACAGAACCCAATTCTATGCGCAACCGTACACGCACTTTGAAAATTTTTTGATTGATTATTTTCTCTAATTTATCTAATTAATCAATATTTGTTTAATTGTTTGATTTGATGTTAATTTTATTAAAAATTAATTTCAATGGAAATAAAACTGTTTTTGGAACCTGTTTTCATTCAATGATTTCTAAATGTAAATTTGCAAATTATGTGACGTCACACTAGGGAGGGGGGAGTCTCAAAAATGTGACCAGCTGTGACAAGGAGGGGGGAGGGGCAAAAAAATCATGAAATTCGTGTGACGTAATTTATGGATGACCCCTTATATGAAATTTACTATTTACTTGAAATTTTTTTTATTTGCGGACTGTTTTTTTTATCTGATGCTATTCTTGGTGTTGATTCAATTTTCTGTATTCAAATTCAAATTCAAAATTCTTTATTCACTTATGATGCAATACATCTCTTGTGACAGGTCAAGATTCTACATGTACATTTATGCCATGTTCGCAAACAATAGGTAGAGCCGGAGAAAAGAACATGGCAATAAAAACTCGCGGCCACTCTTTTCAAATCGCCAATGTTTACATAGTTTTAATGTTTATAAACCTGATATGGGGGTAAGGTGCTGCCACTAATATACTATACACCATGTTAAAGGACTGATGCAAATTATAGTGATTAAAAATTAGAACATAAGCTAATTTAAAAAAAAAAAAAACCAACAGCCTCAGTGGGTACAACATAGTAGGAGCATCTACTTACAACAAAGGTAAAAACTATATGTGCTCAAATATTGGCCAAATTACTGGTAACGAAAGATTAAATATAATGTAATGTACATATAACAGTAGTAATTTACGCTCTTTAATCTTTATTTCTTTGTTCACAAGTTTTGAAAGATAATTTGTTACATAGTATTAAAGGTTGGTCTTCTGTGTGAAAGTAGTAGCACCCCGGTCTAGCCGGCCTATTAGTGCTGAAATTAATGTGTTTTGAGTCTGATTTCCAAAAAAATACCATTGAAAAGTAATAAGTTTAATTGTGTGACGTAAAATATTGAGTTCTGGTATGAAATATCTGATTAAAGAAGTGAGTAAATCCATACAATTCCATAAGGTATTTCAGATAATTCTGAAAATAATTAATGTGAAGTACAGCTGCATATCCAAGAAGTAAGAGGCTTGACCTCTTCTTACTGCGTGGACTACTACTATATATCCTATTAATCTGTGAATCCTGTTATTTTTTATTTAATCTGCACGCAACAGAGAGATAAACATAGTTAAAATGACACTTTCTGACTTACTTTAATTCAACTTCTTTAAAAATAATAATTGTCAGTCACTTGCTTAAAAGAGAACCTTTTAAGAAACTCAAGAATCTAATTTTATGTTCGGTTATACAAAACTATATATTATATATATATATCTATATATAGATAGATAGATGTATATATATATAGCTGTGCCTGCGGCTCCTCTCGCGTTCTAGGGGTAAGAAAATAGTAGTTGTCTGATTCTCAGACCTACCCAAAATGCATACAAAATTTTATGCAAATCAGTCAAACCGTTACGCGCGACACGAGAATCTTATATATATAAGATGAATGTAAAGAATATAATATGCATCAAACTCACCAGACAACAAAGTGAACGTGATCGCGTACAAGTATTCTTTACCGTTTTCACCCGGAGCCTTGGTTATAGTTGAAATGTCAACCTGGAGTCAATAAAATATGTATTACTGTCATTACTTTTTACTTTACCACAATATGGCTGCATAAATGAGGGAAAAAAAATATATAACACACTTTTTGACGCGGGCTATAGATTGAGCGAAAATTTGAGCTTAATTGTTGTAGATTTTGATGCATTTTTTTTAGAAGACCCTTCAATCCAATCAATATATTTGTTACAAAATCTTGATTAAAATTGACTCGTTGGTCCAGTAGATAGCGTATGCGATTGCCAATAAAGAGGTCTCAGGTTCAAATCCCGGGTCGGGCCAAAAACTGTTTTCGGGTTTTCTTAAGAAATTTCTAATAACATCCCGGAGTTTGAAAGTTTGGCGGTGATTCACGCCCGTGCCTCTTAGAGCACGTAAAGCTGTCGGTCCCGGTTGTCATGAACATCTATGGCAATCGTTATTGGGAAGTCAGTGCCCTCAAATTTACTGACAACTAGTTCAACCTTCGAATTTCAGTTCTCCCTTAGGGTTGCGGAGGTCCGATGCCAGTCGCTCCGTGGAAAAACTGATATTCATGTAAAACCGGTTGAACTAGTAGCCGGCCAGAAATAATATTAGGTATAAGGCTAGGAAGAAGAAGATTTATGATTAATTAATCATAAATCTTCTTAATTTTAAAATTAAACCTTATCAAATCACTTAAACCTTATAAACCAATCTAGTGTTTACCTTGGTTTTCAGATAAAATGTCTAAAAATTTACACAAACATACAAAATACATTATAATTTATGGTCTCCTCCGTGTTTAGTAGGTAGTATATTCTATAGTATGTTTGCTTGGATCTTTTAACCTACTCTTGAGTAGGTACTTGTACTCTTGAGTAGTACTTGTACTAAAACATTACTATTTTCATCAATCATCAACAGCCTTTAACAGTCCACAGCTGGACATAGGCCTCTCCTTAGAAAGGAGGTTTAGGCCTACTATACCACGCTGGCTAGACGGGTTGGTAAAGGGTTTGTTTCAAGTTTTCCTTCTCTTGGCAGTGATGTTAGCTGCTTATTTTGTTCCTTTAGTCGCCTCTTACGACACCCATGGAATTAATAGGAGTGGTGGCACTTTGTATTCTAAATCCGTCACCACACGGACATTACAATTTTATTATAATACAATCATTAACAATACATGCAAATTTTACGATGAGAATTCGAGAATTTCTAAAGCCTTCCATTCGGGTCTGGGCCGAATCACAAGTATTTTATGTAATAATTTTTAGAAGACTTAGAATTTATAAGCCTTTAAACGAAATACATATATTTTTCATTTAGTATACTTACCTGAAACCTGACGTGCCGCTGAAACATGACAGGTGCGTTCGACCCCCGTTTGTACTCAACGCGAAACGACATCGGCGATAGCACGCTGTGTGATAGCTCTGCTATCTGTAACGTTAAAATAGCAGTATCGTTAAATATAACGGTTAATTAACGTAATGTTAATGTTTCATAATTTAACGTTAAGGGGCCCCCGGAGGTTGAATTGTCCATACAAACTGTATACCAAAATCATTTGCAGTATAAACATATTTCCACGATGATATGTTTATATTCGGACTAAGACTGTATTTATTTAGGTTATAACGTCTTTATTTTTAAAAATAAACTAATCTATAATAAAATATAATCAAATTAAATTTTACATATTTTACATTGTAAATGTCATGTTTCCATTTTGTTTTTTTCTGTCTTAAAAACAAAAATATTTCTAATATTGTTTCATCAATAACATATCTCATATTATTATGCTACTACTTACCTACACAAAATAAATCGAAAAAATATTGAGTTTTCATTCATGATTTTCGATATTACGAACAACATCCATATTTTCACAAATTCCAAGCAATTAGTAGTGTTATCGCATCAAAAAATATTTCAATGTGTGTGTGATTCGTGTCAGTCAAATAATGATAGCCGAACCTTCTACGAGAGAGTCCGAATTACTACGAATGAATGTCAATCCACATACACACATACAGCGGTGCACTCGTATCTACGTTGTATTTTGTCAAACAGAGACAGCAATATTTTACGAACAAATTTCAACTTGCAGTTTCGAGTGTCGTACGCCGGCCTCTTATGAAGTAACATGCATAATGACATCATTAATAAGCTAAATTAAATAAGAGTATGTTCAGGCATTTTTATTTAGTTAAAAGTTGAGCCCCGTGGTGTTACCCGCGGTTTTTGAGTACCCGCGACTGGACTAACGCCTGGGGGCGATATTAATCAAAAAAATTAATCTAAGTTACTCCTTATATCATCAGAAATCTAATAGTGAAAGTCCACTCAACATCGGTCTTGCCATTCCCAGAGATTAGCCGGATCAAACAGACGGAATGGCAAAAATTGCTTTTTTTGATGTAAGTACTTTATATAGATATGCATTATGTAAAAACCAGTTCATTTTATATTAAAAAAAAATAATTAATTTTAAGCTATTGTATAGCTTTTATCGCGGGCTTTGAGCGCGGCGACCGAATCAAGAAATTCCGTAACGAAAAACCGAACACCTTAAAAAGGAAAGAGAATGTGATTGTAACTGCAGTGCGACAAGGATGTGGCGGCTCCGTACTCTATAGGCAGATTAGTGCATGCGTGCTGCCGCCACCGGCCGTGCCTTGACAACACAGTCATTCTAGATTCTTCTTCCTTGATTTTCTTGCATAAGTTGATAAAAAATGCTATGCAATAGCTTTATCACGGCAGTCCCTGGGTGCCACACGACTTTTATTTTGACTGCACGGTTGGCCTAGTGGCTTGGGCGGTCGCCACGCCGCTTCCTACTACGCCAAGTGTCGTGGGTTCAAATCCCGCGTAAGATGACACTTTGTGTGATTCACAATTTGTTGTTCTGAGTCAGGGTGTTCTTTGTGTCCGTTTCTTGTATGTTTGTAAAGTCCCCCGCGACACAGGAATTCCTAATGCGGGAGTTGTCTTTTTAAAAAAAAAAAAATTTACTCGTATAACTGAACTTCCAAGTAGAAGAACTTCAACTCACACTTAAGAAGGCATGTATCAGGTCAGCCTTGACCGTCGCCAGGGGTTTGCCCTTCACTAACGCCGTGAAGGTCTCCTCTTTATCTGCCGACAGGAGAAGAGAACCGAACCAGGAACGTTTCGTCAATTCTGGAGATGATTCTGGAGTTAAGTGGACTTCTTCTGACGATGCTATAAAGAAAAATAATTGTTTGTGATAAAATAAATGTGTGTGTGTGTGACCTATGTAAAATGCACATAATCACACAAAGACTCATTATATATTTCATTGGACAACGTGGCAAAGTCAAAAAGTGAAAATTTTCTAAATAACCACGCAGCAAAATCAACAATATCAGTTTTGTAAAGGACCACACGGCAAAATCAACAATGTCAATTTCGTAAAGAAACGCGCGCAAAACCTAAAATATAAAATTCTAGTATATTTTTCCATGTACATTTCAAACGGCACATTAATAACTTCTTGAGAAGATCTAGCAAAAAAACTCCATAAATTACTCTTTTCAGGCCAGTTAGATAGTTTATTCATATAAATACTTACTCTGCATTTTCCTTCTATGGAACCGTGGTGATCCCAAGAACGAGTTCTTGATGGTGGCCAGCCTCACACGCCATGGGGCTGCCGCACCTCCACCAGACCCTGGAGTCACACCTGAAAATGAAGGGTAATTTTCTTTTTAACTGCCTTATTAGTCTAGTGGTTAGCGTATGCGGCTGCCGATCAAGAGGTCTCGGGTTCGATTCCCGGGTTGGACCAAATATTTGTATGATATTCAAATATTTGTTTCGGTGTTTAAAAGCGCTCATAGCCAAGTAGCCTTAGATGATTGGAAACGATCACCGAGGGTAAGCAACGAAAGCGCGGTCAAACCTAGATGGGTGACCGTTTGTGGCATGAAATGCTATGAGCGTTTCCGTGATTCGGAGGTCATGTTAAGCAGTTGGTCCCGGTTGTTATCATAAGAGTCGTGATGCTTAATTGGAAGCCTTCAGGCGGCTTTAAAACATCCAACGGCAAGAATAAAAATAGTAAAGTTACTAGCTGACGCATGCAGCTCCGTCTGTCTTCTATTGCCCGTAGTGGGATGTTATACCGCGGAAACAAATTTGTTTCCCATAAAAATGGTTATAGTGAACCAACCTTAAAAGATAGACATATGCAGTGGCGGACTTGTTTTCAGAACTTTTAACAAGGAACAATTTTGTCATACATGATTTTTGCGAAACTTTTACCGTTTACGCAGCGCACGCAGTGAAAGCTCTCAGTAGAAAAAAACTCGATTTTGAAACATTCTTCATTGGTGATCTGCTCCTATTGGTCGCAGCGTGATGATGTATAGCCTTCCTCGATAAATGGGCTATCTAACAATGAAATAATTTTTCAAATCGGACCGGTAGTTCCTGAGATAAGCACGTTCAACCAAACAAACAAACTTTTCAGTTTTATAATCTTCTAATATATAAAATTCTCGTGTCACAATGTCCGTTCCCATCTCTCCGAAACGGCTTAACCGATTCTTATGAAATTTTGTGTGCATATTGGGTAAGTCTGAGAATCGGTCGACATCTATTTTTCATACCAGTAGGAAGCGAGCGGAGCCGCGGACATTAACTAGTATTAGTATAGATCTAACTTACTTGTAATCGTTCCTAGATTAGGGAAGAGCGAAGGCTGTGGCGATTGCGTGGTGCTTGGCGGACCAGGCAACGAAGACCTCTCCCTCACTGGAAGATAAATATTTTATATTAGTTCTAATATATTTATAATATTTCTAATATATTATCTATAAGCACACTGACACCACAGATTGGTATGGGTCTGTGTCAAGTTTTCCTTTTGTTTGGGGCCGTCCATTAAACCCGTGATGTTTTTTAGCTCCTTTTTAACCCCTCCCTCCCCCCTGGTTATACGTGGTGAAGTTTAGGACAATCCAGCCCCCTAACAGAATCGTGTGTAGTATTAGTTACCTTAAAAAATGCACATCGTTTTGGGTTCACAAATCGTGCGCTTGACAAAAAAATAAATACACGTTAAATCTTATACTATACCGTCCCTCGCGTGATATTAGTATGTTTATGTATTTATATCAGTTGTCTAGTACCCATAATACAAGCTTAGTTTGGGACTAGACGACGTAAAAAAAAAAAAAAAAAAAAAATTTCGAGATTTTTGTCTCCCTTAGTCGCCTCTTACGACACCCATGGAATGAACAGGGGTGGTGACACTTTGTATTCTTAATCCGTCACCAATCGGACAGGAGTGCGTTTTTGCCAGAACTGGACTTTGGAGGAATTATACTCAAAAATAGGCCAGTAAATAAATAGTGGCTTACCTCTGTGTGTCTGGGAAGGACTGTGAGGACGAACAGCTACCGAAGACCCCATCACTGGTGATTCGTTTATTATTATCACTGCTTCACCGGGCTCACCACCTGGGTGATGATATGAGGAATTATAATTATTTTTGTTGGTTGTTTTAGTGACATTTACGGACTAAGTCATGTAAATGTAAAGATTTTTAGGTGTTTATTATTATTATCAAAGCCTCTTTATTGCCGTATTGAAAAAATTACAAAACAATTATATCAGTAATTATAAGTACATCCTCGTATTATATTTGCATAATTTAATATAATTATTATTTTTAATTGCCTCGTTGCTCTAGTGGATAGCGAAAGCGACTGCTAATCAAGAGGTCTCGGGTTCAAATCACGGGTCATCCCAAAAAAGTGTTTTTCTTAGGAAATTCCTAATAGCAAGTCAAAAAAAGTAAATTATTTGCGGTCGGCTACTAGTTCAACCGGTTTTACTTGAATATCAGTTTTTCCACGGAGCGACTGGCATCGGACTTCCGCAACCCTAAGGGAGAACTGAAATTCGATAAATGAACTAGTTGTCAGTATATTTGAGGTCACTGACTTTTCAATAACGATTGCCATAGATGTGCATGACAACCGGGACCGACAGCTTAACGTGCTCACTAAGGCACGAGCGTGAATCACCGTCAAACTTTCACACTCCGGACAGCGCATAAGAATTTCCTGTTATGCAGGCACCACACTTCGTTATGCGCTATTCGTTATGTGTCTACGCCGTATTCGCCCAAATATTAGTAATGCGCGCAAACAACAAACATGCCATCCACACTTCGAACTGGTATGTCAAATAAGCATCAAATAAGGCAAATTTAAGTGTTGTAGAGATGTGTCACTGTCATTTTTATGGTGAACGAAACGAATATACTCTCCACACTTCGCCGTATGCGCTCGAATAACCCGAATAACGAATAGCGCATAACGAAGTGTGGTGCCTGCATAAGAAAAAGCCAACAACACTTTTTGACCCGATTCGGGATTTGAACCCAAAACCTCTTGATTAGCAGTCGCATACGTTAACCACTAAACCAACGATTACAATATGTAACTAAAATAATAACTTACTAATATTAAGACTAATTGTGGGTCCTGTTGAGTTAGCCCGTTGATGGTGATGTTCTCGCACAGATGGAGATGCTGGGAATAAAGAAAATATTATCATCAAACATATCTATAAATAAATTAATATTTTTTTCAGACATCTTACACTCCAAACTAAGCAGGGCTTGTATTAAGGGTACTAAGCAACTGATATAAATACATAAGCATACTTTTTTTTGTAAATACATATATATTATACATAGAAAATACCCAGACTCCGAAACAAATATTTGTGGATCACACAAATATTTGGGCCGACCCGGGTATCGAACCCGAGACCTCTTGATCAGAAGCCGCGTACACTAACCATTAGACCAACAAGGCCAACTGGTAAACTGTGATTACTGATTATGAAAGAAGATCTTCCTTGGGTCTTCAGACCTTCGATCAGCGGTGAACTCTACTCTGCCTGATGGAAGGTATTATCTATATAAAAAGGCAATTTTTAAAGTCTTTGTCAGTTTGTCTGTTTGTTCCGGGTAATCTCTTGAACGGCTTTAATGGGAATTTCAATGGTGGGAAGCTGACAACCCAAGGAGACAACTTAGGCTAATACGTAGACGAGCCTCGCTCCGCGGAGTTACTTGCGATTTATAATACTAAACGCTAGTCAGCTAATGTATAGGCCGACCGTTTATCTGAGTCCTCGCCTGCGCGGTAACAGGGGCGCGGGGGTATGAGGGGGGACTCAGACAGGTGCGGGCGGCGGGGGCGCTTAGTGAGATACACACGAGATGTCCGCCCGCACCTGTCTCAGTCCCCTTTGTCGCGCCCCTGTTACCGCAGGCGAGGACTCAAATAAACGGTCGGCCTTTATATTCCAAGAGTTGTGGTCACCATTGCGAATGCAGATAATAAAGCATGGTGACCCACACCATAGCGGTCTAGTAAGATTCTTCTGCATCATTAAATCTTCTCTTTATCATCATTCTGTCTCACTACTATCATGATTTTTGACATGAAAATGTATTATAATTCGATGGAGCCGGCTCAAAAACATTTAAGGCTTGAAGTGCAAGCGAGAGCGCGGAACGAGCGACAAAGAAAAATGCAATCATTCCATCAGTATTTTCTTATGACGTTGTCACGTTCTACTATCGACAGTAAACTGACTTTACAGACAACTGTTTTTTTTTTTTTCGAGCCTATGGTTTAGTTTTTAGTTGGGGTCACTATTTCAAAAAAGATGGCTTTTAAGTTGAATAACTCTCAAACGTATGTAGACTAAAATCAAAATCGTCTTAGAAACCTCTGAATGTTTTTAAAAGACTCTTTTAATGATATTCCACACGATGGGATAGGCCCGATGCTCCCGAAAAATACATTTTTTAATTTTATTTTTATTTGAAGTTTCATCCTTCAAGCACTTACCGTTTGGACGGACTTACAAGGGTTCCGAGTCATAATCAGAGAAATCATTATAGAAAAACATCGTTACTATTTATTTTCAAATGTTGATACATCATTTGTCCATGGACTAATTTTCTTAAAATAATTGATTTCAAAATCTACCAACTTGTCTGGCCTGCAGTATAGTAGGCCAAAACCTCCTTACTTCAAAGAGATACCTATGTCCAGCGGTGGACTGTTAAAGGCTGTGGATGATGACGAAGAATATACATACCTAAAGGAGAACCAGGAGTGGCTGGAGTACCTCCCAAGGATGAAACCCGATGAGGAGTGTGACCAGCTGAATATAAAAATAACAAAATTAATACCAGTTCTAAAAACAGTTTGTTGTAATTTAGGTAATTATCTCTACCATATTTATACTGTTATACTTCTAAATAGTAGGATTTAGTTAATCTGCGTTGGCAACACTGAACGACTACCAATGGTGCTGCCAAGGTTTATAAGTTGATATCTACTAAGCTTGTTCTTGTTTACTAAAAGATAAAAGTGCAATCATTAAAGAGTTTAATATTTTGTTTATTTATCTATTTATAATTCTTTTGATAATGATACAGGTTTGAACCTTATTTTATATAGTATTTAAATCGAGACCTAAACTAGACTCAAAAAGTAATCATTTTAATCTTCTTTAATATTTAGTACATAGGTAGCAAACAAGCAAACGAATTATCTGAAGTTAAGTAATTACCGTCGTCTCACAAGTGCATCACCTCTTTTTAACCGACTTCAAAAAAGGAGGCCGTTCTCAATTCGGCTGTATTTTTTTTACTTTTGTTACCTCAGAACTTTGGATTGAGTGAACCTTGATAATTCTTTTTTATTTGAAATCTGGTGCCTCCCATGTGGTCCCATGACACGGAAACTAGGACCTGATGATAGGATCCTAGAGAAAACGAGGGAACTCCTCAAATATCATAGGCATACATGTCGTACTAGAATTTCAATCTTCGAATTTCAGTTCTCCCTTAGGGTTGCGGAGGTCCGATACCAGTCGCTCCGTGGAAAAACTGAAATTCAGGTAAAACCGGTTGAACTAGTAGCCGACCCCAAATAAACTTGGGAATAAGGCTAGGAAGATGATGACATGTCGTACTAGAAATATTTTTTGTAGTACGAGACCTACTCCCGAGACCCTGAGTCCAGGTAACCGGCAACCTTATTTTCTTAAAAGAAAGCATAGTAATCAAAACCTTTGATAATAATCAGGATTTTTTTTAATCCATTAAATAGTGGAATAAATGTTCAAGTGAGTTTAATTTCAAAAAGTTATTTCAGAAGCGCTCACAGTCGACTGGCTACAGGTGTTTTAAAACAATCACCGAGGGTAAGCAACGAGGGCGCGGTCACACCTAGATGGGTGACCGTATGTGGCATGATATGTTATGAGCGTTTCCGTAATTCGGAGGTCACGTTAAGCATGTCGGTCCCGGTTGTTATCATAAGATAGCAGTCGTGAAGCTTAGTTGGAGGCCTTAGGGCGGCTTAAATACATCCAACAGCAAGATTATGTAGCTACAGCGTGTCTTGCGCTAGTCCCGTACCTTAACCCTCTCCTGAGAGGACACCTGAACCCAGCAGTGGGACGTTATGGTTGTTGATTGATTTCTGTAATTAAAAAAGCAATAATTACCTGGAGGGCTGGCGGGCAGCTGCGGCGAACTCCGGCCCTCTCCCCGGCGGCCCGACGCCGACCTGCTGCGACCAATCCTGTTCTCATACACTCATACATTACACACATAAAACCTAACTCGAGGTCTCAGCCTCGACGTATAAAAGCCTTTATTCAAAGGGCATTAAGATTCATATTCCATTGCATAAAACTAAAATAATAGGTTTTTTGTTAATGATGTAAAACAAGCTTAATCAACTATTACCAGGGGGGTGTCACTCAGCAGTTTAGGTATAGTCGGCCGGCTGCCTGCCGGGTCAGACACGCCGGTCGAACAGACATCGTCAGAACAGTTAAGAGTTACACGATAGAAAGAGACGCAATTGTAGGTAAATATAATCGTAGTGATTCGGCGCTGTGCGATCTGAATTGAACTTAATCTTTTGACACCGAGGGTATCTATAACTTTCATTTACTTTTCGGAGTGAGTCTTCTGTACGGGTACTATTATGTATTCTGTGCTATTACTGTCTCTCTAAAACATTTTGATCCATCCTAAAGTTGCCTGGAAGAAATTGCTTTTGGCAATAAAGCCGCCCTTTGTACACTTGATATTTAATTTATTTTGTTCATTCATGTAACTCTGTAATATGGTGTGCAAATAAAGAGTTATCTTGATATCTATCTAAAGATGCGATTTCTTTTTTTATATATTTAAACTTCCCTAAGTGACTCTACTCTGCCTGATGGAAAGCATGAGTAGAATCCAGGAGTAAGGGTCAACATCCTCATTGTGAGTGCATACAATGCAGCATGGTGACCCACGCCATGGCGGCTTAGTAAGATATTTCTGGATCATCGGGCCTCCGGACTCACACTCACCAACGAAATACGACAGCAAGAATGCTGTCATTATTAGGATGGTCTTCTGTGTGAGGGTAGTACTGGCCGGGTCGAGATAGCCCATTCGAGCTGAAATCATCGTAGTTCTACTACCTATTGCACACGCCTAGCTGAGTTTTGTTAATTGTAAATTTTTGACATTCTTCATCAATAGTTTACCAGTACCTTGAAAATCTACTGAATAAGTTACTGATTTTGGTTTCTATATAAGAATATAGACTTACATATATTATTATAATGTATGTCTCTATTGCCTTGTTGGTCTAGTGGTTAGCGTATGCGGCTGCTGATCAAGAGGTCTCAGGTTCGATTCCGAGGTCGGAAAATATTTGTGTGATCCACAAATATTTGTTTCGGAGTCTGGGTGTTTTCTATGTATAATATGTGTGTATTTACAAAAAAAATATGTTCATGTATTTATATCAGTTGTCTAGTACCCATAATACAAGCTCTGCTTAGTTTGGGACAAAATGACGTTGTGTGTAAGATGCCCGAAATATTTATTTTATTATTATTATTTATGATAATGACAGATATGCATTTATATGTATATATTTTTGCATTTTTTTTTTTCTATTAAATAGTATTATATAGTAGATAATGGGTGTAGTAAAATATATTTTTAATAGATGGCTTTAGTTATTAAATCAAATCAAAACCATTTTTATTTCAAATACACCAATAAAACGGCACTTTTGAAACGTCAAGTAGTCAGTCAGTAGTCAGTCGTGAAGCTAATTGTCTGCTCCGATTCGTAGATCCTATGGAGAAGAACAGACAAGAAACTCCATGGACTCCATATCTGCATCTCGCGTTGTAAAAGTCCGATCAGGTTCCACTGAATATCGTTAGAAAGATGAGATTTTGTATTATAAAAAGTTTTCTGACAGTTTTGTGATTAAATATCTTAGTTTCAGCCTTCAACAAAAAATAATGGATTTCTTTTTACTATACTTATTTTTAAATATTTCGAACATATGACACACAACGCCATCTAGCTTTTAAACTAAGAAAGCTAGAATAACTGATAAAAAAATATATTTCATTTTTTTGTAAGTACATAGAAAGAGCCCAAACTCCGAAACAATATCTGTAGATCATACAAACATTTGGTCTGACTGAGAATTTGAACCCGAGACCTCAAGAACAGCATTCGCATATACATCCACTGCGCTACCGAGGTATTCATGTATATAACTATCTCATACTAATGTGTGTTGTGGTGTTGGGCTGTGTGTGGAACTAGTCCCTCAGTCACACAAAAATAATTACAAGTAAATTATTATTCAACAGAAAAAGCATTTTTTTTCTTACCTATATTGTGATCTTCTTGGAGTGATTGGAGATCCCTCGCTAATCTGTCCAAAGTGAGCTGACTGACCGTTTACCTGAAGAAATATATAATTTATGTTAAACTAGTTGAGCCCCGCGTTGTTACCCGCGTTTGTTGTAATAATAAAAGAGCATATCTCGGGAGGCCCATAAGGCGGCGGCCGGTGGGACGACCCAAACACCGCTGGAGAGATGAGATTGCCCGAAATAAGAAAGATTTCAAAGTTCCCGATTGGTGTGAACTGGCACAGAATAAAAAAGAATGGCGCATCTTACTGTCGGAGGCCAAGACACACCTTGGGTGCGAAGTAAAGTAAATAGTGGCATGGCCCGAAGTTGTGGCATTGTGCAGTAACCTCACGTCCGATTCTATTGAAATAATCACTCACTCAGTCGGTCCTCTCAATCCAAGCTTCGAAGTTCGGCAGAAAAACACGATAACTACCATTCCGGCCCCAAAAACACGATAACTACCATTCCGGGCTCAAGATCCAGCGCTATCTAATACATCTAAGTTTACCGCACACATTATTACACTATCGAGCCCTCTCGCTGGGAGAGTTTGGCAGCACAGCAACCGGAATGACGCGAGATTGTGAAGAAGGGAATCCGCGAATTTGAGGGACAGCGTTTAGCTGACCTCGACGCCAAGCGTGATGAGCTTAAATCCTGTCCACTCGCTGCCATTCTCTATAATTATAAGAGCGGTACGCTTACTTGCCCACATTGTGCAAGGGAGTTTGCTGCGAAAATTGGTATAATCCATCTCCAGGCGTATCAAGGCCCAGCCCTATAGGGGTCGAAGTGGTCGCCATGGCCGAAATCGGTCGGATTATTATTGCCATTACTGCTGCCATCGATCGTACATTATAGATGACTCACCCGGCAAGTGTCGAGCCTCTTCCTGGGAGGGTCGAGAGTGGCAGGAGGTGCTGCTGGCGCGCCTGGTCGAGGTTCATCATCACGGGCTGGTCTTCGACGCTTGCGCTCCAGTAATAAGAAGTATATCACTTTTTCTGTGTTGTGGCTGAAAATAGTGATAAGTATTGTTACAAAAGAAATATTCGAACACACAAGTATTTATAAAAAAAGCGGATTCAATTCGGCGGTACGAAACTCTTAATCTTATATAATTATTATTATTATTATTTTTTAATATTTTTGGACATTTTACACACAACGTTATCTGGTCCCAAAAAAAGTAAAGTTTGTATTAAGGGTACTAAACAACTGATATAAATACATAAACATACTTTTTTTGTAAATACATTTATATTACACGTAGAAAAACAACCAGACACAGAAACAAATATTTGTGGATCACACAAATATTTGGTCTGACCCGGGAATCGAACCCGAGACCTCTTGATTAGCAGCCGCAGTACACTAGACCAACAACGAGAAAGTTTGTGAGTATGTATATAAGTATGTATGTTTGTTGCTCTGTCACACAAAAACTACTGAATGGATTTTGATAAAACTTCACAATAATATAGCTTACATATCTGAATAAAACATAATATATGCTACTATTTACTGCACTAACAGACCTATAGCCGCTGGCAAAAGTTAGTTTCTAATAATAAGCTATATTATTAGTATAGGTAGGTAGTAGAGCCACGCTGAATTCAGTACGAATGGGCCGGCTCGACCCGGCCAGTACTACCCTCACACAGAAGACCATCCTAATAATGACAGCATTCGAGCTGTCGTATTTCGTTGGTGAGTGTGAGACCGGAGGCCCAATCATTCTGCATCATTCTCCCGACGTTCGAAGGCCGGGAGAATGATGCAGAATAATCTAACCAGGCTGCCATGGTAGGGGTCACCATGCTACATTGTCTACCCTCACAATAAGCATGGTGACCCCTACTCCTGGATTCTACTCATGCTTTCCATCAGGCAGAGTAGAGTCACTTTGGCAGGCTTAAATATATAAAAAAAAAAAAAAAAAAAAATATTGCCAGTGCCACACTGAAACACAGAAAACATAATAGTAGAACAATGGATTTTTAATACAGTAAACGTAAATCGTCGAATATGGATTGATGGTCGGTCGTTTGGCTTGTTTACATTTCTCTGAAGCGTTAAATATTGACAGCATTCTTTCGTTGGTGAGAGTGAGACCCGAGGCCCAAAGATGAGGCATCCCACTAAGCTGCTATAGTGTGGGTCCCCATGCTGCATTGTTTGCACTCATAATGATGATGGAGACCCCCTACTTTTGGATTCTACTCATGCTTTCCATCAGGCAGAGTATAGTCACTTTGGTAGTAATGTAGGATATTTTTTTTTTAAAGAGTGAGTGAGCGGGAATGCCGCATTAGGAATATAATGCTATGTTGCGGGGGGCTTTACAAACATACAAGAAATGGACATAAATAACACCCAAACTCAGAATAACAATTTAAGAATCACACAAAGTGTTGTCCCGTGAAGGATTTGAACCCACAACACTTGGCGTAGTAGGAAGCGTCGTGGCGACCGCTTAAACCACTACGCCAAACGTGCTGTCAGATATAAAAATAACAGTCCAAAAAAATATCAATTAAAACTCACTGCGCGCTCAGAAGTTCTTGTATTAGCTTGTCTCTCTGTTTAAAGCACCCTAAGCTACAGATCGCCTGGAGAACGTCAGGGTCGATAGCCTCAGCCGAAGGTAGCACCCTGGTCTGAACCACTTCCATCATCGGCAGCTCCTGTTCCAACTCGCCTCGGCCGCCGGCCGTCACCCAGGGATGCCGTGTAATTTCTGCCAACTTGAAAACAAAAGAACAACAAATAGTGTTATGGCATTTGGGGTTTGAACCCCCAGCGCTCAGCGCAGTACGTTTAAGAAAAAGGAAAGGAAAACTTAAAACAATCCCTGTATAAACCTATTTGGCCAGCGTGATATCACATCCATATTATTGAATAGGGCACAACTGAACAGCGTGGTAAGTAACAAAACCTTCGTTTTAAGAGGCTTATGTTCAGTAGTTAACTATTAAAGCTATACATATGTATATTCATATATTTATATTTGCTTAAACATGTACAACAATAATAAATACAATTACGACGAGTCTTGAAACCAATCAACTAGTTAGAAATAGTGCCATCTATCGGATATAAGATAAATCAATTGAGTGTTATTACCGTCATTCTTTTCTCGGGGTTGACTTCAATCATCCCTCTCAATAGCTGCTGACAGTCTGGCGGAACAAAATGTGGTACGTGGAAAATACCTCGTTTTACCTGAAGTAAAAAGAAAAAATCATTGAAATATTATTCGTATAGACTTTTAATAGAAATTTTGGAAATCTTTCATATGAAATGTTGGTGGAAATAGTTTTCCATAGTCTTCGTTAGATGGCGCTGACAACAAATTTATTTTAGTAAGTTTGGATCTTGAAAACAGATAGTTATTTTTATAAATTAAAACAAATTCTTATTACAAATTTACTAATCAAGGGTTTTTTTTACCTTTTCGAGTAATTGACGTAAATTATCGTCATCAAAGGGTAAAGCACCAACCAGCAGTGCGTACAATATTACCCCGCAAGACCACACATCTGCACGACGACCGTCATACTTTTCACCCTGGAATTAAAATAATACGTGATTTTACATATTTTTAATGTATTAAATAACTTGAAACATATTATAAATGTGGGTACATATTAATAGTTATGTAGTAATATTTACGCAGAAACGAAACGTAAACGATGTCCTTGGACTTCATCACCCACTGCACCCATAGTTGGGTAAAAATGAGTGAAAATGATACCATCACCATTTTATACTCCTATAAAGTTGGGTAAATTTACCATTGCAGTTTACCCGTTTACAATTAAATAACTTACGCATCAACGCAATAGCATGGTTACTAAGTTATTTAAAACATTTTTACAACGATTAGAATCCCTAACAAAATAGTTCTATTATCAACATATATAAATTTTAATTGCTTCAACAAAATGAATACATTTTGTTGAAGCAATATCATAGCATATCATCATGATCAAGAATACAAGTCCTTTTCGTGAGGGACTTAAAAACATAGATGAAAGGGATACAAAGACCACCCAGACTCAAAACAACAATTTGCGAATCAATCAAAATGTTGTCCCACGTGGGATTTGAACCCACGATACTTGGCACAGTAGATAGTGGTATGGCGACCGCTTCACGCATTAGGCCAATTGTGCAGTTTATACTTTTACTTTGTCCAAAGTTTCTCAAGATAGAGTTTGTAACCATTTCAATGTCATTTTAGGGTTCCGAAGCTTATGACTCGGAACCCTTATAGATTCGTCATGTCCGTCCGTTGGTCCTCGACTTACCGTCCAAACGGTAACTGCTAGAAATATGAAACCTTGCATAAATATGTGTTGTAATCACGTTGACAAAATGCTACAAAAAAAAGTTTGGAAAACTATTTTTATTTGGGGTACCTTCCCTACACGTAAAACTAAAGTGGGGATGATTTTCTTTTCTCGTTTCCACTCCTTCGTGTGGGGTATCATTAGATAGGTCTTTTTGAAACATTAAGGGGTTTCTAAGACGATTTTTTGATTTTGGTATCCGTTTCCGAGAATTTTATTTTAAAGGGCACTTTTTTGTAAAAGCAGGGCGCGCCCCCCCCCCCTCTAAAAGTTAAATGGCTTGCTCAGAAACTCTGGCAAAATTCGTGATGGTGGTCCATATAATGAACTTTAAAGGAAAAGTATAACGGATTAGATAAAATAAAAAATAAACAGTTATCTATTGGATACAATTATAAATCCACGTACCATAATGTATGGGTGACTGAGGAACCCTTTCTTGTGCGTGGCCTGACATGATTGATCTGACCTTGATTGTTTACAGGTTTTGCAGAAAAAAACATAAGAAAGCCTAAACATTCTACAGTAATGTTTTCTTTTGTTAAACACTATTGAATCAATATTGATAGATAATAGTAGAAATAGATCTCCAGGATTCATCATTCGAACCTCCTATCATTTAAATAATATCCTAAATCTGCTTTACTACGCCTATAAACGAAGTAAATTGGAATACAAGGCAATTGTATGGAATCCTAGAAAACAACTATACACATGCAATAGATGAAATTCAGCGAAATTCGCCCGGTTCCTTTATAAACATGTCTACGGATACTACCCATTTATGTATCCGTCGATGTTTGTATGGTTGGTCTCGATACGTTGCAATCTAAGCGAAAGTTTATACACGTATTGCATTATTACTTGTTGCTAAACAATAAGGCAGACAATCCATCGGTACTTGAGTGTATTCAGATAAATGTACCAAATAATTATTTGAGTGGTGCAGGACGACGACAGCATCAACTGTTCACCTGTCTATCAGCTTGGCACACTCCTCAAATACAATAATAGCCCTACAAGTAGAGGAATTAGATATTAAATGTTTTTCTTTAAAATAGTCCAGATACAGACATATTCTCTGATCCCTATTGCTATTTTCACTAATTTTAGTATTATATCTTCATCAATGACATGAATAAAAATTATGTAGCAATTCACTGTATTTTATAATTTATTTTTAATTCAATTAATTTAGTGCTAGTTTAATATAATATATGATAAAGTTGACAATTATATAATGTATATTCACTTTGACAATATTATGGGTAAATGTGAGAATAAATTTAAGGCTTAAGATAAGAATTGTGAGTGCCTCTTAAATTTATTAATATGTAACTTCAAGGTATACAAACATTTTGGTACAACATTTGGAACACGCAAGAGATCTTTAATAACAGAAGCGTAACATTATTTTCAAAAACGTGATTTAAAAGAATTGGGAAATTTTGATACTTGTTATGGCAACATTTCTTCATTGAATGTCAAATAACCAACCAACCAACGGCTGAACGGAACGGCTCATTAATAACCGACTAAATACTAACGTTATGCGTTGTCAAACTCAATTTGCGATATAAATATAGAACCGCCATTTGCTTAAGAGAGACAGCGAATGTCGCATTTCAATAATTGAAATGTTTGTAACATATTGATAATTCATGAACGACCGTTGCTTTGATTTGTACGATCCGTTGAAAATATAATTTTGTGATAGTGATTGTGATATCAAAATACGTGTAAAATGAAGTCTGCCAAATCGAAACAGAGACTAAATGAATTACGGACGCCTGCTAGGAGTAAACAAAATCTAGTGGGCGAGCGTGATCCTGTTCAAGTGTATTGCAGGCTGCGACCTATGCAAAGAGATACCGATGCGCCCTGTGTGAAAATAATTTCGTCTACTACAGTACTCCTATCTCCTCCAGCAACCGCAATAAGCTACAGAAACGAGAATGCGAAGACTATGAAATATACTTTCAAAGAAATTTTCCCGCCCGAAACCTCGCAACAAGATGTCTTTGATAAAGTTGCTTTACCCATCGTAGAAGGCTTGATTAGAGGTAAAAATGGTTTATTATTTACATATGGAGTTACTGGTAGCGGTAAAACCTTCACAATGACTGGTGAACCACAAAATTGTGGTATTTTACCTCGCGCTTTGAACATAATTTTTAAAACTATAAACGATTTTCAAGCACACAAGTATGTGTTTAAACCTGACAAAATGAACATGTTCGATATTCAAACTGAGGCGGAAGCCATGTTGGAGCGCCAACAGGAACTCCACAAATTAAAAAGTAGCAAGAAAAACAATTCAAATCCTGATTTGGCTATGTCGTCATCCGATGTCACTAAAATCGAAGGCATCAATGAAGACAATCAGTACGCAGTCTTCGTAACATATGTAGAAATATATAATAACAGCGTGTTTGATTTACTAGAGGATGAGCCACCAATAAGTAGAAGTCTACCAGTTAAAATTATACGTGAGGATGCGGCACATAACATGTATGTTCACGGTGTCACCGAGGTAGAAATCAAGTCAGCGGAGGAGGCATTTGAGGCGTTCTATAGAGGCCTCAAACGTAAACGAATGGCTCACACTAACTTAAATGCGGAATCAAGTAGAAGTCATTCTGTATTCACAATAAGACTGGTGCAGGCACCGGTTGATGAGATGGGAGAAGCCATTATACAAAATAAAAAGTTTTTAAATATAAGTCAACTGAGTTTAGTAGACTTAGCAGGTAGTGAACGCACAAACCGTACAAAAAACACGGGCCAGCGACTCAGAGAAGCAGGTAATATTAATAAATCTTTGATGACCCTTAGAACCTGTTTGGAAGCGTTACGAGAGAATCAAATAAATGGGTCGAATAATATGGTACCATACCGAGAATCAAAAATAACCCATCTCTTCAAGAACTTCTTTGAAGGTGAAGGTCAAGTCCGTATGGTAGTATGTGCAAACCCAAGAGCAGAAGATTATGATGAAACTCTTCAGGTAATGCGGTTTGCTGAGATGGCAGCTGAAGTTGAAGTAGCTAAACCACAAGTCATTGATGTAGCTGCTACCATTGGCCTTACTTCAGGCCGTCGCAAGGCAAATAGGCTCTTTACTACAGCCAGAGACAACTTAGTGAGACCAGAAGCTAAAGATTTAGAAATGGACTTAGGTCTTGTGTATAGTCTTGGCCCAGATTTCCCTAGTTTGGAACTGAACAGTTCCAAAGCTGCTCACATTATCAAAGAGTTAATGGCACATCTGGAAATGAGGATTAGTCGAAGAGAGGCCCTTAAAAGAAGTAAAGCCATCAAGGATGAACGTCTACGTTCAGCTTTACTAGATTTAGAGAAAGAATCTATGGATGTTAAAACTGAAAATCGTGCTTTGAAAGGACAATTAGCTGCAGCAGAACGCAGAGTCAGAGCCCTGGAAGAGAGGCTAACAGCTACCGAGAATGCTTCACTAACTCACCAACGGAAGCTGTCGGAAATGACTGAATACACATCTACATTGAAAAGGGAGTTACAAGAAAAAGAGATGTTGTTAAGTCAGCACAAATTTGACAAAGAGAAACAGAAGAAGATCCTGGAAAAGAAGTACAATCATAAGATAGCGGCTGAACATGAGAAAGCTAAAGAAATCAATTCAGAGAAAGAAAGACTCAGAAACGCAATTGAAGAAAAAGAGAACTGCCTTAAGATCATTGCTGAAGTCTTAAATGCTGAAAGAGGAGATAACATTGAAGCATATCAAAAAACTAATGATATTGGTGCTCAAACTAGTGGTGGAAGAGAATTCACACCTGGTTCTACTCCTAGGGCCTTGCCGGCTCATCTGTTAACTCCGTTTAGCTCAGCACCTCAGACTAGAGAGACCCGCGACACTCCTGCTTCGTCCCGACGTGGAGTGGCCGTTGCGAACCCCAGGCATCGCCGTTCCCTGTCAGCTGAAGGCCGAGGCTGGATCGAACATGCACCCAACAAGCTAGTTCCGATGGGTACAGTCATGAAACCTAATATCGCCAACAGTAAAATTGTTAAAAAGTTAACCACTGCTAAGGATATCACCAATCCGAAGACCTCCAAATATTGTCTGATATCTCAGGAGCAGGATACAGATGGCGAGTTGGAGACTAAACTATACAAAGGTGATGTGGTTCCCACTTGTGGTGGTGGTGCTCAGGTCATATTTAATGATGTAGAAATGTTGAAACAATTCTCTCCGAACAGGGAATCGTCACATTCCCATTCTCACCGTCAGTCTTCGAACGCATGTGCTAGACATTCTGGTAAGAGACGTGACACTGGCTGTTCACCACCGCAGACTCCTTCGAATACCAGTAAAAAGCAAAGGGTTGATGACGATTAATTCTGCTTCATGTGTGTATATTTGTTAAGTTTGTCATTGACATTATAATTATATATCTTGTCATTAGTATTGTATATACAGGTGTGCAAAAAATATTCTCATTTTTCTTTAATTACTTTCTAACAGCTTATGTTGTACTTTTAAGTACCTAATTGTTCAATTTATTAATTTGTCTAACTGTTAACAGTGCAAAATAATATGCTCAAATCTCTAACATATTTCCATCTACAGGCTGATGTTATTTAAATTAGTTAAATTTTAGACTTATTACAAATTAAAAATGTGTGTATTTAAAGTCTGTTATAAAAAACTACATAATTAAAAGTGTTAGTCAGTCAGTCAGTAGATGCAGTACATTAAACTTATTAGTATTTTTTTGATTCCATTCAATGAAAAGCCTACCTAAGTAACAACCTTAGAAAATAAGTACCTAGCTAAAAGCTTTCAATGTACATTAATTAAATGTGTAGTTGTGTAATCCTCTGTTATTTGGTTTAGTTTAAAAGTTAATAATTCATGTTTTTGTAAGAAATTCCACGAACATACACACAAACAAGACATAAAACAGATTGTGATGTTTGAGTAAAGACAATTTTTGACTGTGATTCCGAATTAATTGCTCATAATATTACCATTTTTGTTAAGTTATAATATTACAAATAGAAAATAAATAATTAGTCTTCATTTATAAGTACCGAGTTCTATTGCAAATGTAACTTGTAAAATATCTATGATTTGGAATTAAAAACAAAAATAGTTCTACTAACAGCTGAAATTAACTAATATTACTGACATTTTCCACTTTATAATTTTCAATTTTAATAATTAAATATGTTTATTAACAACCACTAATCAAAAAAGTTGGTCGACAGAGGTGAAAAAGTTACTGTAATTTTTAAAATAAAATTGCATTAGTATTTTTTGTATATTTAGTTCAATAGAAAAGAACTAAAAATATAATATAAAACTTGTTATATAAACTATAGGCAGTTATATAATTTAGTTATTTAATTTAATTAGATCTGACATTTCTAGCTTTAGTTTAAAAGTGTAAGTAGTTTGAACTAAAATCTGTGAGTTGTAATAACCTATTTTTGAAAAAAATCACTTCAATAATTAATACAGCCTCCAAACACGTGTTAATCTTTAAAATATTTTGTTTTTCTTAAATTTTCGCATTTTTAATATTGAAATAGTTAATATTTTTCACGGTATAGTATAGGAAACTCAATAGGGCATCCTTTGAGAGACATAATTCAACAGACAATTACAACTTCTACAGCCTTTAGAATAATAATAATAAATCAAATAAAACAAAAAAGAAAATTTTCATGATTTAATTATGTATAAATAAAATAGTTACATGATTAAAAGTATTAAAAAATATAAATATAATAAAATTACTTGGAACCTACGACTGGCCGTCGCCATTGGAGACATAAAACCAGGGAAACTACCATCGCTTGTGTGTTACAATCTCACAACATGTGCTTCACATTCTATCAACATTTTGATCGAAACTTCAGGCATTTTATCAAAGGTTATATTTAATACCTATCTTCAGCGTAAAACTTTTGTTCAAGGTCGTCTTTACGATACGGTTGAATTTAAAAATGGGGTATAACAATTTTCAAATTAATCTTTGCAAAAGATATCTAAACTCAAATTTACTAAAATAGGCATGACCTTATTTACGAGGTATTGAACAATATTAAAATTAAACTATTACTTTTTGAAACAACCTGTATAGTTAACTTTGTTTACCGAGTCCTACCCACATTCAATTATAAAAAGTTTAAGCCACTTACCCACTGTGGCGTTTAGTTGAATGCGTTTATGTACTTAATTATGATTGTGTCTATATATGGGTATACTAGCTTTCCGCCCGCGGCTTCGCCCGCGTGGAATTCGTCTTACATGATTTTATGTTTGATAATAAGGAACTTCGACACAAATTTTCGTCCCCTATTTCAAACCCTTCAAACTTTATTTTCGCGATAAAAAGTATCCTATGTCCTTTCCCAAGTTCAGTTCTATCTTCACACCAAATTACATCAAAATCGGTTCAGTGGTTTAGGTGAAAGCGTAACAGACAGACAGACAGACAGAGTTACTTTCGCATTTATAATATTAGTAGGGATTCCACCATCGGAAAGTAGAGATTTCATCAAACAGAAAACACCCCAATTTTTCTAAAAAAGTCGAAATAGGGTGAAAAAATTAAATATTTCAAATCAAAAAAATTACAGTGTATTCGGGACATAAAAAGGTAAGTTTTCACTAAACTTCGTTTAAAAATTATTTTATTTGTAAAAGATAAAATAGAAAACCTAAAACTTTTTTAATTTTTTACTTATAATTTGAGGTTAAGTGAAAAAAAGTGTAAATAAAAAATTTGCCAAGTGCGTGTCAGGCCACGCACAGGAAAGGGTTCCTCAGTCACCCATAATGGTACGTGGATTAGAAATTGTATCCAATGGATAATTGTTATGTTTACGTAATAATGCGTTAATTTTGTATGACGTTTTCCAAGTAAGCATATTGTAGAAGTTAAGCCTCTGTAACTCCTGAACTAACAAAGTCATATAATTCGTTATAGTTTTCATTTAAAGTTCATTATATGGACCACTATCACGAATTTTGCCAGATTTTTTGAGCCGGCCGTTTAGCTTTTAGAGGGGGAGGATGCCCGGTTTTACAAAAAAGTGGCCTTTAAAGTGGAATTTCTCGCAAACGGATTTCTAAATCAAAAATCGTCTTAACAACCCTTTAATGTTTTTAAAAGACCTATATAATGATACCCCACATGATGGGGTAGCCGCGAGAAAAAAAAAGCATCCAAATTTTACATGTCGGGGAGGTACCCTAAATAAAAATATTTTTCATAATTTTATTGTAGCACTTTGTCGACGTAATTACAATACATATATACAACACTGGGCCAAAATAGTGTAAAGTGTTGCCATCGACACGATAAGAAGAAGAAGAATACATATTCATGCAAAGTTGCATCTTTCTAGCACTTACAGTTTGGATGGTAAGTCGATGGATGTGGACAGACGGACATGACGAATCTATAAGGGTTCGAAGTCATAAACTTCGGAACCCTAAAAAGTTGTAGATCTTTTAATTACCTACAACTTTGCCATTTAACTTTTTTCCATAGGACTTGTAGTTTTGCCGGAAATTGAGATAAACCGTTTTTTACCCTTAGACATTCCTAGCCTTATTCCCAATTTACCCTTTGTTTTATATATTTAGCCATTCAAAGTGACTCTACCCTGCCTGATGGAAAGCATGAGCAGAATCCGAGAGTCGGGGCTACCACACTTGCTGCGAATGCAGACAATAATGTATGGCGGCCCACACTATGGCGGCTTAGTGAGATGCTTTTTCACGCCCCGTCCGAGGAGGACCCGAAAACCTCCCCCCCCCAACCCTACCCCCCTCAGATTGCAGATCGCCCGTAAATTATTTTTCCTTTCATTTTTATAATATTCTCCTCTTTTTTCAATGGGTTTCATCGTACTATAATTTTGTTTTCAAAAATTATCTACCCGCTCTACTGGTCTTTATGTCATTTACAAACTATCATTATGGTTGCCATGCAAGTGTGTTATGCCTAGCAACCTGTGAAGTTTTGACAGGAGATAAACAGTGATACATTTTGACATCTACGATTTATGTATTTTAAAATCACCTAGGTAAAAATGTAAAAACCTTTGTATCTCGATTATTGCAGTAAAAAGTAGCCTATGTCCTTTCCCAAGTTCAGTTTTATCTTCATACCAAATTTCATCAAAATCGGTTCCGTGGTTTAGGCGTGAAAGCGTAACAGACAGACAGACAGAGTTACTTTCGCATTTATAATATTAGTATGGATTTATAAATAATTTGTAAACTTATTAGTGTTTAGTGACTAGTTTGTATTGTAATACTTTGATTTTTCCTGTGGAACTGTATTAAAATACTTTTCTTAATCTCTTTTTGTTTTATTAAATACTAGCTATCACCCGCGGCTGCGCCTGAGTCTACGTCGGTTATTGCGGTAAAAAGTAGCCTTGACTGCCTTATTGTTCTAGTGGTTAGCGTATGCGGCTACTGATTAAGAGGTCTCGGGTTCGATTAGCGGCTTGAACCAAATATTATTTGTGTGAGTCACAAATATTTGTTTCGGAGTCTGGGTGTTTTATAATATGTATGTATTTACAAAAAAAAAAGTATGTTAATGTATTAATATCAGTTGGCTAGTACCCATAATACAAACTCTGCTTAGCTTAGGACTAGATGATGTTGTGTATCAGATGTCCAAAATAATAATAATTATTATTTAGTCCTTTCTTAGACTATCTGAGAACAAAATCGGTGCAATGGTTTTTGAGTCTATCGCGAACTGGAGGACTTTAACTTTTAATATTTAATGAAGTAGAGAGTATTTTAAGTTTTTATTAACCGACTTCAAAATAAGGAGGAGGTTCTCAATTCGTCGGAATCTTTTTTTATTCCGTTTTATGTATGTTCAGGAATAATTTCGTCGTTTATGAACCAATTTCAAAAATTCTTTTTGCATTGGAATGGGCGTAACTTACAAGAGGTCCCATCTTCACCATATCGGGATCTGATGATGGGATCCCAAGGAAATCGAGGAAACTCCTCAAATATCATAGACGCAATTGTCGCGATTTGGGTACTCGGAATAGTTTTTCTTTGAAGTCGGTTCCTTTTTGTTAAAATTATTTTATATGATCTTGCCATAATGACTACTCTGTCTGATGGTAAGCATGAACAGAATCCAAGAGTGGTGGTCACCATCCTCAAAAATGCAACATGGCGACCCACACTAAAGGATTAATAAGATACTACTGTATCATTGATGATGAAGCGCTCATAGCCGAGTGGCCTTAGGTGATTGGAAACGATCACCAAGGGTAAGCAACGACGGTGCGGTCGGACCTAGATGGGTGACCGTTTGTGGCATTATATGTTATGAGCGTTTCCGTGATTCGGAGGTCACGTTAAGCAGTCGGTCCCGGTTGTTATCATAAGATAGCAGTCGTGAAGCTTAGTTGGAGGCCTTCGGGCGGCTTAAAAACATCCAACAGCAAAGATTACGTAGCCACAACGTGTCTTGCCTGTCCACAACCCGCACTAGGCCAGCGTGGGGACGTATGGCCTTAACCCTCTCTTGAGAGGAGACCTGAGCCCAGCAGTGGGACGTTAAGGGTTGTTGATGACTGTATCATTAGGCCTCCAGTGAACCACTCGCCAACGAAATATACGAATGCTGTGAATTTTGGTTGGTCTTTTCTTCAAGGCTGGGTTTTTTCTTTGTTGGAGTTTTTAGTCGTGATCAGAAATCGCTCATTTCTTAGCTGATAAATTGTTACTTACAAAGAAGCGCCAAAACCACGCGGGCCAAATGGGTTTCGTAGAATTTTTATAAAGCTATTCAGGGGTGAGTGCGGTGCACACGGTCGCAGCTCTGTTTAGGGCCTTTTCACACGTACCACAACCACACCACGACGCAGCGACAAAATGTGGTTGCGATGTGGTCGCGACGTGGTCGGGTGCATATTTCCTATGAAATTAATTATGCAATTTACACGTACCACATCTTGCCGCAGATAATGGACCACGTGTATCATACTACGAAATCGCGACCACATCGCGATGGCAACGCAACTACAGGCGGCACCACGAACTAGCGGCCGGCCACAACGCAACTACATCGATGTGTCGTCGGTACCTCAACGCAACTGCAAAAAACCGGCCAAGTGCGGGTCGGACTCGCCCATGAAGGGTTCCGTAGCATCATATAAAAGTTTTTGTAGTTCGTTGTAACTTTCATCAATGTTTTAATAATAGTGTTTTGATTTAAAGAAACTTAAATTGCGGTTTATGATTTATGACGTATTAAAAAAAAACTACTTACTAGATCTCGTTCAAACTAATTTTCGTTGGAAGTTTGCATGGTAATGTACATCATGTATTTTTTTTAGTTTTATCATTCTCATTTTTTAGAAGTTACAGGGGGACACACACACACACACATTTTACCACTTTGGAAGTGTCTCTCGCGCAAACTATTCAGTTTAGAAAAAAATGATATTAGAAACCTCAATATCATTTTTGAAGACCTATCCATAGATACCATACATGTATGGTATTGATGAAAAAAAAGTTTTTGAGTTTCAGTTTTAAGTATGGGAACCCCCAAAATTTATTGCTTTTTTTTTTTTGTGTAAAAATATTAATGCGGTTCACAGAATACATCTAATGACCAAGTTTCAATAGTATAGCTTATAGTTTCGGAAAAAAGTGGCTGTGACATACGGACGTACAGACGGACATGACGAATCTATAAGGGTTCCGTTTTTTGCCATTTGGCAACGGAACCCTAAAAAGCTGCAGCGACACTATTCACATGGAACCACATTTTGTCGCTGCGTCGTGGTGTGGTTGTGGTACGTGTAAAAAGGCCCTTAGGCCGCAGCGTTGCCAGCGGCACTTTTAATAAACCAGCCCTTGCCAAGTTGCAAATGTTTTTCGTTTCCTATTGTATTCTCTATTCTCTTGTTTCTTTGGCATTGATGATACTCAGTCACGTAATCAAAACAAAATATTAGCCAATCAAACAAGAGAAAACGAAAAACGTTTGCAACTTGGCTGGCTGGAGGGGGGGGGGGGGGCTGAGCGCTCACTAAAAGACGCTAGAGTAATAAACACGGGCGTTTCACAGGCTCGATACGCCCCAGAAGCTATCAGTGCTGTCGCCCTGCATAATTTCTCATACTCTTACGAAAATCTTCTCCCGACTTCTAGAGGCCGGGAGAATGATGGAGAAACATCTGACCAGGCCACCGTGTTCCATTGCTTACCCACACACAGAGAATGGTGACCCCTGAATTCTACTCATGCTTTCCATCAGGCAGAGTAGTCACTTTGGTAGGCTTAAATATAAAAAAAAACACGGGCGCATGGATGGATGGAGTTGGTGTCATTACCACACCGAATCTCAACATGATACTCGTATTAAATTTAACTCTTGAAGTGTAGGGCGTCCCTCTTATTAAATTAAAGAGGAAACAAACAATTTATATTTGACCAAAGTTGATTGTGAATTATCTGTGGTGTAAGAATGTGAAGAAAGTGTGTGACAATAGAAATGCGTTTTTTTTAATAATAAACGCCCCTTTGTTCCGCTTCCGGCGTTTCAAGTAGGTAATTTATTAATCTACTAGCTGAATCCCGCGGTGTTACCCGCGATTATTAAAATTGCGACTATAATTTGAGATTTAAACTATCCTATCTCTCAAGTTAGATCGAACTGCACATGGTGTGCGAATTTTATTATAATCGGTTAAGTGGTTTAGAAGTCCATTGAGGACAAACATTGTGACACGAGATTTATATATATTACTAGCTGAATCCCGCGGTGTTACCCGCGATTATTAAAATTGCGACTATAATTTGAGATTTAAACTATCCTATCTCTCAAGTTAGATCGAACTGCACATGGTGTGCGAATTTTATTATAATCGGTTAAGTGGTTTAGAAGTCCATTGAGGACAAACATTGTGACACGAGATTTATATATATTACTAGCTGAATCCCGCGGTGTTACCCGCGATTATTAAAATTGCGACTATAATTTGAGATTTAAACTATCCTATCTCTCAAGTTAGATCGAACTGCACATGGTGTGCGAATTTTATTATAATCGGTTAAGTGGTTTAGAAGTCCATTGAGGACAAACATTGTGACACGAGATTTATATATATTACTAGCTGAATCCCGCGGTGTTACCCGCGATTATTAAAATTGCGACTATAATTTGAGATTTAAACTATCCTATCTCTCAAGTTAGATCGAACTGCACATGGTGTGCGAATTTTATTATAATCGGTTAAGTGGTTTAGAAGTCCATTGAGGACAAACATTGTGACACGAGATTTATATATATTAAGATAGCTGAATCCCGCGGTGTTACCCGCGATTATTAAAATTGCGACTATAATTTGAGATTTAAACTGTCCTATCTCTCAAGTTAGATCGAACTGCACATGGTGTGCGAATTTTATTATAATCGGTTAAGTGGTTTAGAAGTCCATTGAGGACAAACATTGTGACACGAGATTTATATATATTACTAGCTGAATCCCGCGGTGTTACCCGCGATTATTAAAATTGCGACTATAATTTGAGATTTAAACTATCCTATCTCTCAAGTTAGATCGAACTGCACATGGTGTGCGAATTTTATTATAATCGGTTAAGTGGTTTAGAAGTCCATTGAGGACAAACATTGTGACACGAGATTTATATATATTAAGACTAGCTGAATCCCGCGGTGTTACCCGCGATTATTAAAATTGCGACTATAATTTGAGATTTAAACTATCCTATCTCTCAAGTTAGATCGAACTGCACATGGTGTGCGAATTTTATTATAATCGGTTAAGTGGTTTAGAAGTCCATTGAGGACAAACATTGTGACACGAGATTTATATATATTAAGATTAATCTATGTTGTAGGGTGCCATAGAGTGGATAATTAAAAAACTTGTTGAATGGAATTACTGTTTACTGTTGAAAGTGAATCCAAGAGAATATTGTTTTAGATTCTAATAACATAATTCTTTATAACGACTAAAAAAAGGAGGTTGCTTGTAAGGTTTGGTTAGAAATCAATTCTTGTGAGCAGACAGGTGTAATACGTTCCGATCTTGAGCGTACACGACACGGTCGTAAGTTGCTAAGGAGTAATCTCTGAGCGGGACCTTTGGTAACAGATTAATGTTGTTGTGCTTGCTTGCAAATATGCAATCAGGCCGCAACATATAAGTATAATGACTGGGCCGAATTGCAGGGCTTGCCTTTGTGGCTTTCTCCAGGATAGGGCCTGGTTAGGCGCGGCGGTGATCTTGTGCGGAACCTGAAATGACATGGTCCTAGTTCTCCTCAAAGCAGGAAGCCTTAGAACGGCCATTGAGGTAGTTTTTAGTCACATACTCTTGTCTCCTGAGCCTACAAGCAACCAAAGAACCACAGGGTTTTCAACATAAAAGGTGTAATACGTTAGTTTCTGGCGACAATTTTTTTCCTTACAAGAACCAAAACACTGCTACTCACCCGAATTACTTCTGGACAGGCGTAGTGAGGACTTCCACATGAAGTCTCCAACAACGACCCTGCAGGTTGAAGGGAGGCCATTCCAAAGTCTGCAATCTTTATGTTGTTCCTTTCATCCAAAAGCAAGTTTTCTGGCTTTAAGTCCCGGTGGCTGCAAAAGAAAAGCATGTACTTGAAAAACCAATTTAATCTACTCTGCCTGATGGAAAGCATAAGTAGAATCCACTAGTAGGGGTCACCATCCTTATTGTGAGCCATACCATGGCGGATTGGTCATATGTTTCTGCGTCATTCACTCGACCTCTTTGTGAATATATACATAATAAACATAAAAAGAACACCCATACTTCGAAACAAATATTTCAGACAAGGATTTGGTGTGACTCGGGAATTGAACCCGAGACTTCAAGCACAGCTACTACTGAGTCACGGAGGAAGTTCAATTGGTCATCAACAACCACCGTAGTCAAGTTGCAAATGTTTTTCGATTTGTATTCTATCCTCTTGTTACAATGGCTAATATTTTGTTTTAATAAATAAAAAATAAATATTTTGGACTCTTACACACAACCTCATCTAGTCCCAAACTAAGCAGAGCTTGTGGTATGGGTACCTACTAAACTAGGGCGACTTCTGCCCAATTTGGGCGGGGCCAGTGTCCCCACTAGGCAGCTGTACACGGGGGTTGTCCGGTCGATGGCACTGTATGGTGCACCGGTGTGGGCGGCGGCTCTGTCCGCCCAGAATAGGGTGCGCCTCTGGCGCCCCCAGAGGGTATTGGCGGTCAGAGCCATACGCGGATACCGCACCGTATCTACCGAGGCGGCGTGCGCCTTGGCCGGAACACCCCCGTGGGATTTGGAGGCGGAAGTGCTCGCCGAAGTTTATCGGCGAGTGGCTGACTTCCGGGCGGAGAACGGCTTTCGCCCTCCGCCCGATGACGTGCGCGAGTGGCGCGAAGCCGCTCGCCGAGCCACCATGCAGAGATGGTCGTTCCGGCTGGAGACCCCACGCGCTGGCTTCGCCGCCGTGGAGGCTCTTCAGCCGGTCATCGCGGAGTGGGCAGGGCGGCAGCATGGGACCCTTTCCTTCCGGCTGACGCAGGTACTTTCCGGGCACGGTTGCTTCGGAAAGTACCTGCACTCGGTCGCTAGGAGGGAACCGAGTCCCGCCTGCCACCACTGCGACTGCAGTGAGGACACGGCCCAGCACACGCTGGCGGTCTGCCCCGCTTGGGCGGCGCAGCGCCGGGTCCTCACTGCGGTCATCGGAGGGGATCTCTCGCTGCCGGCCGTCATAAGATCGATGGCCGGCAGCGACAGTTGTTTTACCGCGGTCGCAACCTTCTGCGAGGATGTAATCTTGCAGAAGGAGGTGGCGGAGAAGGCCCGGGAGGACGATATCCACTCGGACCCGATCCGCCGCCGGCGCCCCGGGCGGCGGAGGCGCGCATACCTGCGTCTCATGCCGCCCTGAGAGTGGCCGCGGATGGGCGGGACGGGTTTCCCGTCCGTCCGCAGTAGAGGCCAACCGCGAGGGGGCGGCGTCCGTGTGTGACCGGACGCTGCCCAATTAGAGAGTTTAAAGTTGAGATGGTGCCCGCAACAGTGCGGGCAGGCGCCGGTTGGAGTCCAGAAGGAAATCCCCTCCCTGGACTCCTTCCAATACAAAGGCGCAGAGAGGGTCACACCGTGTGGTTTTAGTCGGTTCGAGTCCGACACACCACCCCGCCGTAACCCCCGACGGGGTGACGGTCCGCGGGGATTTCCACACGTAAAAAAAAAAAAAAAAAAAAAAAAAAAAAAAAAAAAAAAAAAAAAAAAAAAAATGGGTACCTACTAAACAACTGATATAAATACATAAACATACTTTTTTATTTGTAAATACATACATATTGTACACAGAAAAACACCCAGACTCCGAAACGAATATTTGTGGATAACACAAATATTTGGTCTGACCCGGGAATCGAACCCGAGACCCCTTGATCAGCAGCCGCATAAACTAACCTCTAGACATACAAGGCAGTCAAATAATAATAATAATAATAAATAATCACGTGACTGAGTGACATTAGCCAATGAAGCAATAATTTCAACAAAAAGGAACCGACTTCATAGAAAAACTATTCCAAAACTATACTATATTTGAGGAGATCCCTCGATTTCCTTGGGATCCCATCATCAGATCCCGATTAGGTAACTATGGGACCACCTGTAAGCTATGCCCATTCCAATGCAAAAATAATTTTTGAAATCGGTTCATAAACGACGAAATTATCGCTGAACCTACATTAAAAAAAAAAGATTCCGACTAATAATAATTGAGAACCTCCTCCTTTTTTTTGAAGTCGGTTAATAAAATAGAAAATTAAAAGGTTTCTAACTTGGCTAGTGGGGCGGTTCTTATTATGATACTTACCATATTGAATGACTATGGCAAAAATCCAGCGCTGATATGATTTGTCTGAAGAATCTTCTCGCTTCCTTGGGTGTCAGTCGGCCTTTCTTCACCAGGTAATCGAAGAGCTCCCCTCCACTCACGTGTTCTAAGACTAAATATCTAGAAAATGAAAATAATCATCAATAAGTTGGTTATTAAAAGTCGGTAGATATTCCTAGCAGAGGCAATAGCAATGAATGAACTAAAAAAGATCCTTTCTCAATGGCTGTTTACAACATAGAAGCATCAGATGCCATTGCTGGCCCACGTAATAAATGTACAAATGCAAATACAATACAAATAATACAAAACAAATATCATAACTAATATTATATTATTATGTACCTACCTATGTCGCGCTTTTACGCCAATACTACTGAATTGATCTAAATTAAATTTGGTACACAGATAATAAGATAGTAGGTATCATTGTATTCAAAAAATACTTACAAATATTTCTTATTTTCGTAAACGTCGGAGAGTCCCAACACGTGTGGATGTTCTATCAATTTCATTATTGCTATTTCTCTTTCCACCTGCGAAAATATAAAACACATAGTTGATCAAAGTAGTGCTGGATAGACCCTGAAGTCATGGCTAAAAGAAATAAAACACTAAAAGATTATTTCTAGCGAACAGCGTCTCAACTGAAGCGCGCTGTTTTGTAATATAGACTTTAAATATTGCACATACTGTTTAATTTCATTGGGTAGGTGTGGTATTCGAAATCATCCTTTAAATGCTTCGGGCATCTTACACACAACGCCATCTAGTCCTAAACTAAGCAGAGCTTGTATAATGGGTACTAGACAACTGATATCAATACATAAACCATAACTCTACTCTGCCAGATGGAAAGTATGACTGGAGGTGACAATCCTCATTGTGAGGGTAGGAAAAGCAGAATGATTGGGTTCCCGGTCTCACACTCACCAGCTCTTTCGAGACTATATGTGAGAGAGAAACAAACGCTCAGTTCGTTGGAGGGCCCCCTGAGCACAGGCCCCGTGTGCCCTTATATTAAAGACGGTAATTCTCTTACCTTCATCAAAACGCTCTCGCTTAGTTTTTCTCTGTTGATAATCTTGATAGCCACCTTCTTGCCTGTCACGCAATGGACTCCCAGCTTCACCAGACCTGGAATTTAAACAGCAATAGTTACGGGTCTCGTTATTTTTACACGCTTTTTATTAGCTTGTTTGTTTATAACCGACTTCTTTGAGTGCGATTTTGACCCACTTTAAACGGCCAGATTTCGTTCAAACTTTGTAGATTTATCGAGGACCGATGACAATACATAATGTATTTTTTTGTATTTGAAAAAAAAACAAAAAAAAAATGTTTAAACAAAATAAGTCTATAAAAAAACCTTTTTAGTCACATAAAAAAATTGTTTTAAAAAACTAAACAAACACGCTTTTAAACTAAATAGTATAAAATAATTTCGTCGCCCCACGCTTTTTACATTAAAATGTATTCTACTTTTTAGTTTAAAAGCGTGTTTGTTTAGTTTTTTAAAAATACTTTTTTAAATATTTATAGCTTATCAAAGTGACTCTGTCCTGGCTGATGGAAAACATGACTAGAAGTTTTATATTATTAGTTCTAAGTTTTATATTATTAACTTTAAATTGTTACTGGACATTTATAATTAGGGAACCTATTGTATAAGGGGAAGGCGCTGACGACTATAACACATACAATTAAGTACGGTCTTCATCGACAACCTTTTATTACCAGAAGAATATCTTATCCTGTTAAATTTGTTATGTAATAGGAAAATATTATGTAAATAGAAAATTGTAAAATAAAGTTAATAAATAATTGGGACATCCCACACACAACATCATCTAGTCCCAAACTAAGCAGAGCTTGTATTATGGGTACTAGACAACTGATATAAATATATAAAAATACTTTTTTTTTGTAAATACATACATATTATACATAAAAAAACACCAAGACTCCGAAAAAAATATTTGTGGATCACACAAATAATTTGGTCCGACCTGGGAATCGAACCCGAGACCTCATGATCAGCAGCCGCATATGCTAACCACTAGACCAACAAAGCAGTCAGTGATCAATTGTAATAATAAATAAAACGAAAATATGGTAACCCACACTATGGCGGCTTAATGAGATAGGGGAAACTGGGGATACTTGATCCTTACGGGAGACTAGGTACATTAGATTTACAAAACTTGTATAGACAATATTCAGTTTTATAGTGGCAAAATCGGTTGTATAGTTGTATATGATACCCGTTAACTTTCTAAAGTCGGTACACCTGTCACATATAATACTTTCGTAAATGGGAGGCGGCCGAATGATTGTTGTTACAGAAAGAAGATTTTCGTAAGTTTTATTTTTTAATTAACATTTATTTAGATATACTTTTGAAGTGTATCTGAATTTCATACGAACCATTATCTATTTAAGAAACATTTTTTTGCTTAAAAAAGTGGTAATCTAATAGACATTTGAAAATATTTTTGTTTTTAACCTCTAACTGCTAAGGGTACACTTGGTACATTTTACTGAGGGAGATTTGATCCTCCTGGATCAAGTGTTCCCTAACTATTTTTTTCAGTTAATTGCAGATTACAAATATGCCCAGAGTGTATAAAACAAAATAGTAATCCTGGTACTGTAAAAAAGTAGGGCTAGCAGTTCTTTGTGACACTCAAAAGGTACGTGAAGTGGAGGAAAGATGCTACAACTGATGAAGTTGAATACACTTCAAATTATCGTCACTCACATTTTTTTCAAATACGGAGGGGAGTGAATGTGTCAATTATTTAATGATGGCCAACAAATTGTATCATGAGTTAACACCTGGCAACTGGCATTTCAAGATGCTACTGAAAATATGAAAGAAAACACCACCAAAATGGTCCAAAAATGATGAAGCAAACTTCAATTGGTTCTACGGTTTTAAGAACCGTCACAAAGAGCTATCACTCAGAGTTCCCGTATCCACAAGCCAGCTTCGCACCTGCTTTTTTTCAAAATTTGTCAAGCTTAGTACAAAGATTGAACTTTTAGAACATCTATGAAACTGGATGAAATTACGACAGTTTAAAAACCAAAAAATGTAAAGGAATTAAACAGGAATCTAATGTAACATCCGGCGAACGTATGCTATAGCTAACGACTTTTACCATCCCATACATATTTGAAAAACTGCAACAGTTACATATAATCACATTCGGAGTAATGAAATCGCAATATTATAATACTGCATGTGTCAATTGAAATGAAGTGAATTGTGATTTTGAAAGCAATAAATAAAGTTCTAGTACATTATAAGCCATCTTTCATTTAATTCTTTAGTAATTGTATCATGTGACCCGAAATATGAGAGACTTGGTCCCTAGGATCAAGTCTCCCATACGGTGGGATCAAGTCTCACATATATACGGGACACTTGGTACAATTCCCTACTTTTGCTTTTATACAAATAATTACTAAACTTGGACACTTAGATCGTTGGCTCTTACAGCCATTATGGGCAAATAAATTTCAACAATTTCAGTACCAAAATCTTTTAAAACGGATACTCTTTAAAGAAATTAGGGATGAAAAACAAAAGGGGGGATCAAGTGTCCCCAGTTTCCCCTACTTATGTACCATTGGCCTCCGGTCTCACACTCACCAACGGAATACGACATCAAGAATGCTGTCATTATCAGGATGGTCTTCTGTGTGAGGGTAGTACTGCCCCGGTCGAGCCTGCCCGTCAGTGCTGAAATCAGCGTGGTTCTACTCTACTACCTATATAGATGCTAGACTGTATTTATCATCAACAGCCTTTAACAGTCCACTGCTGGGCATATATCACGACTCTTAACTTTGCGTATTTCATCAATCATCATCAACAGCCTTTAACAGTCCACTGCCGGACATAGGCCTCTCCTTTAAAAGGAGGTTTTGGCCTACTATACCACGCTGGCCAGACGGGTTGGTAAAGGGTTTGTTTCAAGTTTTCCTTCTCTTGGCAGTGATGTTAGCTGCTTATTTTGTTCTTTAAGTCGCCTTTTACGACACCCATGGAATGAATAGGGGTGGTGACACTTTGTATTCTTAATCCGTCACCACACGGACAATGCGTATTTATTTATTATTATTTGTTTCTAAATGGGGCTAAGAACTAGCACAGGAGTGGATGCAATTCGCTTAAGACCGAGAAGAATGGGATCTTTTGGAGGAGGTCTTTACCCGAGGACGGGTTCTTACTATTTTTTTTTTTGATTTGTTCTTTTTAAAGTAAGAAATAAAAGGTTTTTTATTAGGGTTCCGATTTAGGTATCCGTTTGCGAGATATTTCACTTTAAAGGGCACTTTTTTGTAAAAACAGAGAGTCCCCCCCCTCTAAAAGCTAAACGGCTGGTTCGAAAAATCTTGGAAAATTCGTGATGGTGGTCCATAAAATGAACTTTGAAGGAAAACTATAACGGATTAGATGACTTTGTTAGTTCAGGAGTTATAGAGGCTTAACTTCTACAATGTGTTTACTTGGAAAACGTCATACAAAATTAACGCATTAATACGTAAACATAAGAATTATCTATTAGATACGATTTTAAAACCATTATGGGTGACTGAGGAATCCTTTCTGTGCGTGGCCTGACACGCACTTGGCCGATTTATTTTATTTTATTATTATTTATAATAACTGGCTACCATCGTAACAGCAACCTAACATTGCGTGAAAACTCACAGTTCTCACGCAACCAACCTTTTACTAGAAAAGTTTGTGTTGATTTTTAATGTTTTCTTGATTGTGTGTCGTATAGAGCTGTTAATACCCCGTAGAGGTTTTTTATTTTGTGCAGGCATATGATTCCATTACTTTAAATTGACTATATTGTGTAACTATGAAGGTTCGTAAGAATGTATGTATAAATATATACTAACTGAGTCCCGCGGTATTACCCACGCGATGTAAAACGTCGCATAGCGGAGTTTTTCTAAAAAATAGCCTAAGTTACTCCTTACGTCATCAGTTTTCTTGGTAAAAATAAATAGTAGTAATAAAAATAATGCATTTAGTAAAAAACCGATCATTTGATATAACAAACAGACTCCAATTTTATTTATTTTTAAAGATGAATGCACGGTTGGCCTAGTGGCTTAAGCGGTCGCCACGCCGCTTCCTACTACGCCAAGTGTCGTGGGCTCAAATCCCACGTAGGATAACACTTTGTGTGATTCACAATTTGTTGTTCTGAGTCAGGGTGTTCTTTGTGTCCGTTTCTTGTATGTTTGTAAAGTCCCCCTCGACACAGGAATTTATATTCCTAATGCGGGAGTTGTCTTTTAAAAAAAGAAAAAAAAAAGAAAAAAAAAGAATATTTTCGAAAATAAATATCATTTATTAAATTTGAGTCTCGGGACCTTTACGTCACATAGAACATTCAAGACTTGTTTTATAATTGTATATAACTTCTACTAGTTAACAAGTGAAATGCATTAAAATTTCTGAAGATGGGACACTAAGACCTTATTCGACTTGCAATGTTTCTGAAGAGCCCAGATATACGAAGACATTCCTTTACCCTTACACATTGCAATTAGTAATAATGACAACGCTCATAAACGAAGTGTCACCACCCCTATTTTTCCCATGAGTATCGTTAAAACCAACTAAAGGAGAAATCTCTGCAAGACAAGAGCACTGTGAAAGGACAGAAAACTTCGAACATACCCTTTACTAATTCGTCTGGTTATGGCAGTATATATGTAATTGGTCGAAACCTCCCTTCTGATAAATTAGTCTAATAATAATAATAATTTATATAAGTAAAGTACATGTAGAGGTTATTAACAGCCTTTAACAGTCCATTGCTGGACATATGAATCTCCTTAAACAGGAGGTTTTGGAAGTAGAGTAATTATAATGTGGAGGAACGGATATCGTGTTCCTCCGACACAAAGGGAGGATCCTCCGACCAGGCGAGGTGATCATGCCTGGTGGGCCACTGCCCAACAGTTGATGTTGGGATGTTGTATATATGCTAATCGGCGCGAGAATATTACTTTCGCGATGCAGGATTAGTAGTTACTCCGTATAGATCGTTACGTGTTTTCTCCGTAGTTCAATCTTCCTTCGGTAGATGGCGCTGTTGTATGTTTTTGCTTGCGCTGAATGTGGAAGTCGCCACAATAATATTTGTTGGAAGCACCCAAAGTAAGCTACGCTTATATCTTGGGCTGCCACAACAATCAACAGGATAAGACAATAATTGTTTTAGACGCGTACAATGTACATTTCCAGAAATCATCAATTAAAGTTAAATTAGGATAAAAAGATAAAAGTAGAATAAAAAATAAATAAAAGATATGTCATTATAAAATTGAAACAAAGATATAAAAATTCTCTCAGCACTATGTTTAGTATCGATTTAACCCACTAGGTAAACATAAACGCTAAAAATGACGATAATAGACCATTTTATACATGCTATCATCATTTAATTTGGCAAATTTCCATTTGATAAAGAATAGTTAAAACGAAACCTTCGGAATAATTACGGAGTATAGTTAAAAAGAACCATTTGCATCTGGTCAATATTAATAGGTTTTGGTTTGGCACGAACTGTTTGGATGCAAGCCAAGCAGAAGTGCCCTATCACCAACCTTACGTACTGCAGAATATTAATAATAACCCTTAGGGATAGATAATAACGCGGTGTTGAGAGGGTTAGTAAGGTTTTCCATGTTCTTATGGTGTAACTTTGCGTTTATTAGTGCAAAGTTCTAATTTAAATTCATAACTTGCATGCTCTGCTATTAAAAATAGTTTCTATGTAGAGGAGTTAAAGTTGCCTTTTGGTCGTCTATTTAGTTGGTGGCTACGATATAAAATGCATCTGCTGCCAAAAGTTTATGTTTGTAATTACAGCAGTTTACATTAGTACAGCAACAGTACAGAATGCGGGAGTTGTCTTTAAGAAATAAAAAAAAAAAGAAAAAAAAAATGTTACAAACATCTTAGTAGGCTATCTAAGTCGAATATTATATAATACTAGCTGCGCCCCACGGTGTTACTCGCGTGTCATTGTAGTTGCTATGCAAGTGTGTTAAGCATGGCAACCTGTGAAGTTTTGACAGGAGATAAACAGAGATACATTTTGACATCTACGATTTAATGTATTTTTATGATTACCTAGCTTTCGCCCGTTTATCTCGATTATTGCAGTAAAAAGTAGCCTTTGTGTTCTTCTGATATATAAGCTATATTACTGTAAAGTTTCATCCAAATCCGTTCATTAGTTTTTGCGTGAAAGAGCAACAAACATACATACACACATACTTATAAACTTTCGCGTTTATAATATTAGTAGGATTAGTAGGATGTCTGATTCTTATTGAACGAAAAATAATACCAATCAAATGATTGTGTATGTATAACTTTTAAGGACTGCAATGAATAAGTTTTTTTTGTTATTTCTGGCTACCAAAGTGACTCTACTTTGCCTGATGAAAAGCATGAGTAGAATTCAGTAGGGGGGGTCACCATCCTCATTGTGAGTGCATACTTAGTGAGATGTTTCTATATCATTGGCCCTCCGGTCTCACACTCACCAAAGAAAGACGACAGCGTGAATACTGTCATTTTAGGTTGGTCTTCTGTGTGAGGGTAGTACTAACCCTGTCAAGCAGGTCTATTCGTGATGAAATCAACGTGGCTCTACTACAGCCTATAACTGTACCTATATCTAAAAATAATTGTCGTTTTAACAGCTCTATATAATTCCAACAATCAGTTAAGCTAAGGTACTCGGTACAACACTATTTATTGGTGCACCATCTACGAAAACAGACTTACACAGAAGCCTGATCTGGTTAAAATGAGTTTTATACACGGGTAAGAAAAATATTTCTAATACATAAATGAATAAATATAATTTTTTTCTACCGATCTTTATCATTTTTTTTAGTCGGTATCGGGTTTTAGTCGGTTTGAGTTTGACATAGCTACCAACTGTTGGTATTCGTAGGGATTTCCGCACGAATAAACAAAAAATAATCAACATAAATATTTCCTTTCAGAATACTTATGATATTGTTCCTAGACATGGTGGCAGGTTTCTCGCACATTCGACAGCACTCCGCAGCCTTAGAAGCGGTACCACCACGGGTTTCTCTAACTCCAATAGAAGAGAAACGGTTGTCTAATGAAGTGATTAATATCGGTAAGTGAAATTGGGAAAAACATAAAATAAATAATTCGGACATCTAATACACAACATCATCTAGTCCCAAACTAAGCAGAGCTTATATTATGAGTACTAGACAAGTGATATAAATAAATACTTAAGTAAACATACATTTTTTTTTTGTAATAACATACATATTGTGGAGGAACGGGTGTCGTGTTCCTCCATCACAAAGGCGACCATCCTCCGACCAGGCGAGGTAATCATGCCTGATGGGCCACTGCCCAAAAGTTGATGTTGGGATGTTGTATATATGCTAATCGGCGCAAGAATATCACTTTCGTGATTCAGGATTATTAATCACTCCGTATAGATCGTTACGTGGTTTCTCCTTGCAGTTCCGTTCTTTTTCGCTAGATGGCGCTGTCGTATGTTTTCGTTGCGCTGTATGTGGATGTCGCCACAATATTAAATATAGAAAACACCCAAACTCCGAAAAAAAATTTTGCGGATCAAACAAGCATTTGGTCCGACCCGGGAATCGAACCCTATACTACAAGCACAATAGTCACATACGCTACCACTGCTCCACCAAGGCACATACTTCTGTCTTTCTTCTGACTTTCGAATTAAGTACTTCTCAAAGAAGACGAACCTAAACGCATTCGTGCATCGTGTTTTGATGGTGAAATGGAAGATCAGAGACCCAATGATGCTAAAACATTTCAATAGCCCCCCTCGTATGACCCCACCATGTCATTTCAATAGCCCCCATCGTATGGGTCACCATGTTGCATTATTTACATTCGCAATGTGTATGGTGATCAATACTCTTAGACTCAACTCATGTCTGTCTGTTACGCTTTCACGCCTAAACCACTGAAACGATTTTGATGAAATTTGGTATGAAGATAGAAATGAACTTGGGAAAGGACATAGGCTACTTTTTACCGCGATAACCGTTATACACGCGGGCGGAGCCGCGGGCGAAAGCTATTTAATCAATATTTCATACATCTGACACACAACATCATCTAGTCCCAAACTAAACAGAGCTTGTACTGTGGGTACTAGACAACTGATATAAATAAATTTATACTTTTTTATAAATACATACATAATATTATACATAGAAAACACCCAGCCAAGCTACGAAACAAATATTTACAGATCATACAAATATTTAGTCCGACCCGGGAACCGAACCCGAGGCCTCTTGATCAGCAGCCGCATACGCCAAATACTAAATCAACAAAGCAGTGAATAGAGTTACTTTGACAGGTTGAGAGAGTGTTTTCAGTGTCGATACTTAACTATGTCGTTATTTTCTAGAAAAATCAAACACATTTCTCGCCATATAACTGACTGAACGTCTGGGGACAGCTTATTTCCGTGAGGTCGCTTCGAATGTCAATACAATACAACACAAACACAGTTCGATTCAAACGCTGTTGTCACCGTATTTAGGTCGTGTATTGGAAATTTTATTTAATTGAAGTATAAAATTTGTATGTATTTACAAAAAAAAGTATGTTTATGTATTTATATCAGTAGTCTAGTACCCGTAATACAAGCTCTGCTTAGCTTAGTTTGGGACTAGATGATGCCGTGTGTTAGATGTCCGAAATATTTTCTTATTTATACATTGTAAAGTATCTTCGGATTCGTTTTGGATTTTTCTACCCGTTGGCATACCTTTGCAGTTTAATGAACAGTGACCGACGTTTGTATATTATATGCTCTCCCGATATATTATATAACTACCCGAAGTTTGGAAGTTAGGGACATACCCTAACTTCCAAACTTCTGGTAGTTAAAAAGCATTTCTAGAACCCGAGACCTCCTGATCAGCAGTTCCATACGCAATTACTAGACCAATGTGGCAGTTGTCTAATGATCAGTGTGTGGGTGGTTGGATGGTGGTCACTTACCATCAAAGGAACCGCCTGTACTTTATACCACCCTAAAACAATTTCATAGTTTTGGGGGGGTCTGTCGGGGGTCAAAGAGTTGTTGTAGGTCCAGGCAATCTTGAGACTGGCGGTTTTACGATTCGAATTGTTCATTTGTACTAAATTAAAAAGATTCTCATCAATCAAATCTTTTTCTTAAATAAGTAACAAAAAAAACTTTTATTAAAGTACAATTTCCATTGCTGCTACTGAGAAATTGCAAAGAAAAAAAAATACAACTAACTTACGTTCATTCATGAACAATTAACCGTATATTTTTTACATTTAACATAAAATAAAATCGTGATAAATAATTTTAATCAATAGTAATTATTCAAGTAGGTATGGTCCTATTTAGTAACATCTCATTCGATACAAAATCGACTAAATAATGTAAATGAACCATGCGCTGTCACATTTTCCCGCGCATACTTGATTCGCCGTAATTGAATTTCGAATGAAAAACAAACGACATCGGAGTGTTCTGTCTGTGCGCAAGCGAGTGGCAAAATGGCTGTCGTTTACAAACATCACAGAGAATCGTTAATACAACAATCTCTTTGTAAATAGAGCACTTGTTTATATTACATTTATAATATATGTAGGTACCTACATAAAAATGGTGTCATTTATTTAGTTCATTTTACGTTTTAGTTTTTTGTTTGTCACATAAGTACATCTCTCTTTGAGTTGAATAGCGGTAAGGTAGGAATTTAGAGGGGTACCTATCTCGTTGTAAACTGTATCCGACAGACCCCCACATTTAATCTGCTGTCGGCTTCGCCAAATGTAGTTAACAAGAATATGAGTGCAATCACTTCAACAATGTAATTTTACAAGTTTTAGTTACAGTAATTTCATGAACCTTTCAAGTCAAGTGGTGACGCAGTAGTGTTGCCAGCTGACCGAGTATTGTCACCTGACAATTTAGTGGTTTTTTTTCTAAAACTGAACGTCGCCACAAAATTTACTATGTAAAACGATGTCAAGTTTATTTTTCTTTCGAAATCTAACTAAATCCCTACTAATATTATAAATGCGAAAGTAACTCTGTCTGTCCGTCTTACGCGTTCAGGCTTAAAGCACTGAACCGATTTTGATGAAATTCGGTATAAAGATAGAACTGAACTTGGGAAAGGACATAGGCTACTTTTTACCGCGATAACCGACATACACGCAGGCGGAGCCGCGGGCGAAAGCTAGTTACCTATAAATACACAGTAAAGCGACTTTAACTTGCAGATAGCTTTTTAAACAATTTTTTTTTGTAGACACCTTTCGCTCTGGGTCGTAACAACAATAACCGCGGGCAACGCCGCGGAACTAAGCTATAGGCCGACCGTTTATCTGAGTCCTCGCCTGCGCGGTAACAGGGGCGCGGGGGTGTGACGACAAAGAGAACTGAGACAGGTACGGGCGGACATCTCGTGTGTATCTCACTAAGCGACCCCGCCGCCCACACCTGTCTCAGTTCCCTTTGTCGTCATACCCCCGCGCCCCTGTTACCGCAGGCGAGGACTCAGATAAACGGTCGGCCTATAGTTTATAATATTTATTAGTTTAAAAAATGTTACAGATCCATTCCTCACTAGCACTCTCCTAAAGGCCGCAGAAAAAGAAAACGACTCAAATTTAATGCGGAACCAAAACAGAAGAAAGAATATAAGTAACTATTTGTTTAAAGAAGGGTTTATATTAATTTGATAACTGTTATTAATGTGTAGAATAATATAATTGTCCCAAATAAGTAATGTGTTTTTTATTAACCCGACTACAAAAAATACTTTGTTACCTACAGTTAAAAAAATATCAACATTTTTCACCTCATGCGGCACCCTAAAGTGTTTAGTAAGCTTACAAAACAATGCATTATCGAGTCCAATTTCTTAAAAAGTTATACTTTTTTAGGGTTTCAAAGTTTATGACTTGGAACTCATATAGATTCTCCATGTCCGTCCGACCTCGACTTACCGTCCAAACGGTAATTGCTAGAAAGATGAATCTTTGCATGAATATGTGTTGTAATTACGTCGACAAAGTGCTACAATAAAATTTTGCAAAATATTTTTATTTGGGGTACCTACACGTAAAGTGGGGATGTTTTTTTTTTCTCGAGGCTACCCCATCCTGTGGGGTATCATTAGATAGGTCTTTTAAAAACAATAAAGGGTTTCTAAGACGATTTTTTGATCCAGGCATCCTTTTGCGAGAAATTTTACTTTAAAGGGCACTAAAAGAGGCTTGTAACTTGTAAAATCCGCTTTCTTGGAAAACTTTATACAAAATTAACGCATTAATACGTAAACATTACAATTTATTTATTGGATACGATTTCAAATCCACGTACCGTTATGAGTGACTGAGGAACCCTGGCAGGAGCTGGATGCGAGTAGCCGAGGATCGAACTAAGTGGCGTGCAATTAGAGAGGCCTATGTCTTGATGATGAGGAACCCTTTCCTGTACGTGGCCTGACACGCACTTGGCCGACATTTTAGTTTATTTAGTTATCCATTTGCGAGTTATTCAAGAGTAATTTTTTGTATAAACAGGGTGATAACTTTTTAGAAGGGGGGTCTAAAAAGTTAAATGGTGAGTTTTATAGTGTCAAACTATCGCCGTCCACTGCTGGACGAATCCAGCAGTGGACGGCGATAGTTTGACAATTTGGTTGGTCGATAGTTAGACTGGTCTCCCCCAAAGCGGTTTAAAAATCTGAAAAAGTTCATGATGGTAGTACCTACACGTGATGAACTTTAAAGGAAAACTATAACAGATTATATAACTTTTTTGGTTCAGTTGTTATAGATACCTATCTTGTTAAAAACGCATATAAGGAAAACTTCGCACAAAAATAACATTATCTAGTAAGCACAATTTGAAATGCACGTGCGATTGTGGGTGTCTACGGAACCCTATTCTATACGTGGCCTGACACGCACTTGGCCAAATTTTTAATTCAACAAAGCTTTATTGAAAAAAATTGTCTATCTGTTTGTTTCGGCTGATCTCTGGAACGGCATGATTTTTGTTTTATTCGGTCGATTTTGATGGGACTTTCATTGCAGAAAGTTGACATAAGGAGTAACTTAGGAAACATTTTTTTGACAAACTTCGCTTTGCGACTCTACTTACGATTTCCAACAATAACCGCGAGTAACAACGCGAAACTTAGCTAGTTTTATAATAAGTTCAGATGCCCATCATACAATATTTGCCTTGGGTAGAAATTAAACCTAAACAACCCCAGCGCCTACTAGTTCAAAAGCCCCTCAAATGTGAATAAAACCTTGTTCAAAACCCCATAAATATTTTCAAGATGGGGGAGTTTCCAAAAAAAGTGGACGATTACGGTAATTTTCGTCTTGTTTTCGTACAATGAGCTAAAATTGTTCATTGGAAGTGCCCTTGAAGTTGAAACCCACGCAAATACTAAATTGGGTATCAGATATTTGAGCCGGGATATTATATAAACATATAATATATGTATGTAACACGATCGAACTCAAAGGTATTATATTTATAAGGGCCAGTACATGACAGAAAATTTCTGGATTGATTTAAAGTTTTTTTTCAAATAATCCAGCCCACTGCCACTTCAGCTTGCAAATCTCGTGGGTCGATGACTTTGGTTCTATGTCGGATCATCTCGTTCCTGACATGATTAATTCTCTCTCCGTGTGGTGACGGATTAAGAATACATAGTGTCACCACCCCTATTCATGCTGTGGGTGTCGTAAGAGCTGACTTAGGGAGCAAACTATGAAGGTCAGTACTGCGAAGAGAAGGGAAACTTGAATCAAACCACCAAACTCGTCTGGCCAGCGTGGTATAGTAGATCAATACCTCCTTTCTAAGGAGAGGCCTGCCAGCAGTGGACTGTTAAAAGCTGTTGTTGATGATGATGATGATGGAATAAACTTTCCTCGCAGGAACACTTTTAAAAATCAAAATACATAAGTTTTTGTATGCAACTAATATTAACAACCAACATTTTTCTCGTAGATACTAATAAATAAGGACAGAAAATATATGGTCATATGACCCAAAGCCGCACTCTGTCAGGGTGGGGACATATGGCCTTAAACCTCTTCTGAGAGGAAAACCTGAGCCTGGCAGTGGGACGTTATAAGGTTCTTAATATAGGGACAGACAAAACGAGACCCGCAAAAGAATCTGGGTCAAAAATATCTGGGTTGGAAACCCGGTGGCTGCAAAACCCTGGTGGAAAAACCCATGGGCGACGGTTTCCACACGTTAAAAAATAGAATGGAAGGAAAAGGCATATTATGTCCGGCAATGCACATATTTCAGTTGTGAAGATGTTAATTAAACAATGACATCACACCTCAAAGTTGTCAAATCAAGAGACGAAACTACCCTCATTTTATTTATTTTTCAAAAGTGTAAAATAATAATATAATATTACCTGTTTGCCCTTTCCCAAGAGTCTTCTCCAGCCGGAAGGGTCCCACGTACTGGTACACCTCCGAAGTAGTCGTAGATCCCCCCTCCATTTTCAGTCTTCACACCACGGATAGTCAGAAACATAAGCACTGTTCATATCTCACTAGTTCTCTCATACCGCCAACAGATGGCACTATTACAAATTTACGTTTCGTCATTTTATTTACCTAGTGTTTTACTTGTTTGGACGGTCATAATTATAAATTATTTACAATCGTAAGGCTTCTGTACAATAATTATGTTTAAATAAACACTTTATAGTTTTCTACTATCCTAAGGTTGATTTCTTTGCCTCTTAATTTCAAGTGGATCCAAGTAGTTTTGATATCGGTCGATGCAAGCAAATTAAAAATAATGTTATAAAATCAATTGGTATTGACTGCCTTGTTGAAGATATTTACATATTTATTACTATAATTTGTGTAAAATAAAGCATTTATATTTCGATACGAATATTTTAAATTTAAAAGTAACTGTTTGAAGTCTTTACGTCTAAACAGTTTCACCTATTTCAATGAATTTAATAGGTCATTTTACTAACAAATATGAATACTATTTTAGATTGACAATTGTTTTTAGAGCGAAATAGGACATGCTTGTGATTCTATTTTACACAACACTAAACTAAAATTCGTTAAAACTTGTTGTTGTATTATATACTTTCAGTTTATTTGATTATAAACCATTTTCCGATAACTCAAATCTTAGCCTTTTAGTCTTAAAGTCTGGAGTTGGAAGGCAGCCAGAATTTTAGATCTTAAAATCGAATGCATTAAGGCGAGGTTTAATCGGGATTTGTCAAAAACGCACTATCTTTTAACGTCAAGTGTGAAGTACAGCTTTAAGGTACTGAGATAAGAAAAATGACATGTAAAGATAAAGATCTACACTAAAACTCTACCGAATTTAATTTTAAGATTAACTTACTAAAATTACATAATAAATTATAACCTTTGCCTCTTTCTTTTACACTTAATCGTCGAAATACACCGTATTTTAAGCGATAACAGTACAATTTTTTTAAAGAATTAATTAAAAAATATGTTATTTAAAACGATCACCGGCTATTTTTTTATTTATATTAATATATTTGTCTTAATAAATCGAAAAGTCCATTAATCAACAAACGTAAGCGCCTAAAAAAGACTCACGAGCAAAAACACAACAAACAGAGCGTATGATATTCAACCTTATTCGAGTCACTAGTAGACGTAATATTCGCTACGCTATTCGAATCAGTCTGCGAGCAACGCTCGAAGTGGGAAGTTGGTTCCGGACGCTCTGTGCCAAAATATTACTGACGCGCAAGTACATAGCGCTTGGCTCACATACTACTGTCTTCGCGTGGGTTTTCTCCCTTTTATTATTTTTTTACATTGTAAATTGTATTTTTTTTTTATTTTATATAAATAGTAAGGTCCTTATGTCTAAACAGATATAGTGTTATTGCAAATTATAAACATATATTATGGGGTAATAAATGCAAAATCGGAAGAAATGGATGATTGAAAGTGAGAAACTAGCTATTGACACCTTGACACTATATGGTAACCAGGGTCTGATGCTGGAGCTGGAAGGTGGCCATAGGAACCCCATCGAGTTTGGGCTCATTTGATTCGTCTTGACGAGTACTTTAACACTATATGGTAACCAGGGTCTGATGATGGAGCTAGAAGGTGGCCATAGGAACCCCATCGAGTTTGGGCTCATTTGATTCGTCTTGACGAATACTTTGACACTATATGGTAATCAGGGTCTGATGATGGAGCTGGAAGATGCCATAGGAACCCCATCGAGTTTGAGCTCATTTGATTTGTCTTGAAGAGTACTTTGACACTATATGGTAACCAGGGTCTGATGATGGAGCTAGAAGGTGGCCATAGGAACCCCATCGAGTTTGGGCTCATTTGATTCGTCTTGACGAATACTTTGACACTATATGGTAATCAGGGTCTGATGATGGAGCTGGAAGATGCCATAGGAACCTCATCGAGTTTGGGCTCATTTGATTTGTTTTGAAGAGTACTTTGACACTATATGGTAACCAGGGTCTGATGATGGAGCTGGAAGGTGGCCATAGGAACCCCATCGAGTTTGGGCTCATTTGATTCGTCTTGACGAGTACTTTAACAGTATATGGTAACCAGGGTCTGATGATGGAGCTGGAAGGTGGCCATAGGAACTCCATCGAGTTTGGGCTCGTTTGATTCGTCTTGACGAGTATTTTGACACTATATGGTAACCAGGGTCTGATGATGGAGCTGGAAGGTGGCCATAGGAACCCCATCGAGTTTGGGCTCATTTGATTCGTCTTGACGAGTACTTTGACACTATATGGTATGAATGTATTTCCAACAAAGCAAAATATTAAGTTACAAGTACTAGAGTAGAATTTAATTTGAGCGTGTTTAGACAAGTTTTAATGATATTAGTAGAGTATGAGGTTTCGTCTGTATACCGACACATTTTAGCAAGCCGTGCGTGTAACTTCGTTCCATCCGGGTGTCACTTGACACCTCTCAAGTCTTTTTTTTTTACTTTCCTTTTTCATTCCATAGATATGCTCATATTACTATTTATTATGTTCTCTGTTTAGTTGTCATTGTCTTTCGGTTAATAGGATAATTATATTGTTTGGCAATAATATTGTTAGAATGTATGTTAGTAAAAAGACAGTGTATATTGTATTGTAAACTTGAATTAATATTAAAAAAAAAATACTATATAAATAAATAAAAAAATTAAATTGCATAAGTTGATAAAAAATGCTATGCAATAGCTGTGCCGCGGCAGTCCCCGAGTGCCACACGACTTTTTTTTATTTTTTTTATTAGTAATATTATTAAAAATATTTTTTAAATAAATGATTGTTTTTTACACTGTATAGGATATATTTTATCCCAGCAAAGATTTATTAGTATTTTTTATAATAGTCGAAATCTCGTTTATTCACTTCAAAATTTACTAATATTTGTAAATCCATTATATCTTAAGTAAACAAAAACCAAGAACTACGATATTTGATTGAATAAAGGGTCGATTGTGTTTACTTAGGTCAATCTCTAGCCTAGACTACCGTCCTCGTACGTCGCTGCATGCCAACATTTTGTTCCTAAAAAAAGGTTATTGCGGAACCATCTGCGCTAAGTTTGGACTCGCCAAGATTATGTCGGCCGTAGTTTAACATACAAGTCTCGATGACCCGCGGTCCGCGGTTACCGCTCTCGACAGCGGGCGGCGTCCCCCCGGTAGGCGGAGCTTACGTACCGCACCTCACCCCCTCTGATTGCCGAATGTCTGCTTATAACCTCGCCTTAAGAAATGTCGGCTTCGTATTATATAACTAAATAGGTCACTAGAGTTACAAGCATATAAGTATGTACTTAAAGAACCTTCAGAGGTATTTAAGGCCGAAATAATTTTTGTAGGCTTTTATTTTTATAATTTTTATTTCATTTCATTTTATTTTATTACTACCATACCATACACTATTCAATGCAACAAAAATTAAACAAGATGAAAATAAGCGAACTGAGATTTTTCTCAAAGAGAAATATGTTGGTCCCAGCACAGACCCTTGTAGAATGCCCAGTATTAATTACCATTCAATAAACCTTAGATCATGACATATGATAAATAACAGGCTGCAGGTTTACTCCACCATTTCAATACATTTCTAGAGTATATTGGGTTTGTCGTCATATACCAATTTTGAAACAATTCTGTGGTATACTGTATCGAAAGCCTTCAACGAATCTAGCTACTACTAATTTACATTTCTTAGTAAATTACGCTAACTAGTTTGAAAGATGTATAAAGACGTCCCCGACCGGAAGGCGTGTCATCTACTTAATAATTAGTAGGTACTTAACTCCTAAATCTCAAGTTCCGGGTAAATTTGCTAGACAAAGGGAATATTTAAGATGATTTATTTGTACAGACAAACAGATTTGATATATTTAAACACTGTGCGTGTGGTGACGGATTAATAATACAGAGTGTCACCACCCCTATTCATCATCATCATAGTAAAAGGCGACTAAGGGATAAACTACGCAAGATAACATCAATGCAAAGAGAAGAAAAACTTGAAAGCAACCCTATACCAACCCGTCTGGCCAGCGTGGTATAGTAGGCCAAAATCTCCTTACAAAGGAGAGGCCTATGTCCAGCAGTAGTAGACTGTTAAAGGCTGTTGATGATGATGATGATTAATACATAGCAGGAATAAAGGGATTATATTGTATATGGAAGACGATAGTAAAAAACAAATCGTTAACATAAGAAATAATAATAATAGTTTTTTTTAACAAATTTTCTCACACAGTTTACAATTTAAAACAGTTCACAAGATATAATCTGTGCGGGAGACTGGTACTGCACTAGGAAGACCTGTATTACAGATTACCAGCCACTCTCAACTCCCGACTGTGGTTTTCATTTTTTAAATTAGATTTTTAATTTTTAATTTTAATATGTAAGCGACTCGTAGCAGAATCTGCTGTGATTCCTCATGTATATAAGATATAAGTAAATACTTCAGATATCTTACACACAACATCGTCTAGTCCTACACTAAGCAGAGCTTGTATTATGGGTAACTAGACAACTGATATAAAATAAATACATCCAGACTCCGAAACAAATCTTTATGAATCACACAAATTATTGGTCCGACCCGGGACTCGAACCCGAGACCTCTTGACCAGCAATCGCTTACGCTAAGCACTAGACCAACAAGGCAGTCTATTTGATTTAAGAACTTTGTACCTACCATATTCATGCAAATAAATATATACTGTACTAGCTTTTGCCCGCGGCTCTGCCCGCGTGTATGTCGGTTATCGCGGTAAAAAGTAGCCTATGTTCTTTCCCAAGTCCAGTTCTATCTTCACACCAAATTTCATCAAAATTGGTTCAGTGGTTTAGGCGTGAAAGCGTAACAGACAGACAGACAGACAGAGTTACTTTCGCATTTATAATATTTATAATATTATTATATATATTATATATAGTAGTGAAGTAGGGATTGTATATATTGTATTGATTGTATTGTAATACGAACAATGATATTATAAAAAAAGGTAGATATCGCACTATCGCGCGAAAATTGTTGCGGACAAATGTAGTCAATCGTCGTGATTTCATTTAGTCGGATAATAGAAGCTAGCGAATGAACTCGTTCTCAGAGCGTTTCCGTGAAGTGCTTATTATTACCAAAATGCCGAGCTGTGTGTTAAGAAGGTGTAAAAACTATGGTTCCAAAGTAAATAAAAAGGAAGAGTTACATACCACGGGTAACTATTTATAAGTAACTACGTAATATTTGTATTTTGTCACGGTTTTGTTTCCCATATACCGAAATTATTAAATGATATCCAGTATTAGTTAAGGCGCGTTAAAAAAGGACAGAGGATAAGATTGTAACTGAAGTGTGACAAGGACTAATAACGGTCGATGGCATGCGTAATAGATTAAATCTCTTTAGCTATCTCTTTCTTTACCATGCATTCCGTATTATCTTTTGCATTCGTAATCGTAATGTATGTATACACCTATAAATAAGTACGTCATGTCATACCGCAACAATATCGAACGCCGTTTAGTATGAAGGTAACCTATCTTTCTATATAACATCATTGAATACGAATAATTACTCGTCCACGTGAATACAATTATCAGATTACAGCCTTAAAACAACTAAGTAAAATAAAACCGTATCGTTCAAGGTTTAACTCAAGAAAACAGGAATGTAACATGGAAATTGTTAAATGGCGCGAAGCCATACCATAGCGACGCTTAGCGCGCTAGGGAACTTTTTTAGGGTTCTGTTGTTTATGACTCGGAACCCTTATAGTTTCGTCATGTCCGTCCCTCCGTCCTCGAAGAAGTCGAAGAGCCCAAAGATTTAGTATTTGAAAGAGGAAACTTTACATGGATATATGTTTTTATCACGTCGACAAAGTACTAAAATAAAATTACGATTTTTTTTTGGCGTAGCTCTTTTTCTTGCGTCTACCCCATCATTGAGGTATCATTAGATAGGTATTTTAAAGACTTATAGAGATTGTTACAATAATTTCTTGATTAGGGTATCCGTTTGCGAGTTATTTCACTTTAAGGCGGATTTTTTTGTTAAAACACTGCGCCTCAGTCCTCTGAAAGCTATACGGCTAGCTCTCATAATCTAAAAAAATTTTATAAACTTTATAAAAATATGATGAACTTTATAGGAAAACTATGACGGCTCGGATAACTTTGTTAGTTTAAGAGTTATATGGGTCTAACTTGTAAAAAGCGCTTACTTGGAAAACTTCGTACAAAAAATAATAATAATAAGTTAAAAACAATTTTTTTACACTATTTTAAATCTACGTACCAATATGAATCATTTAATTCCCTTCAAAATGGTTGAGTTGAATGGTGCTGATCCATGCGTCATGTTCGTGAACGGGCGCTGTCAGTTGAGACTGGTCATCTCTTAGTTTCCACGGCTTATTTGAATTAATTATTTTCTTTTAGAATTGTATTTTTGTTGTACTATGGACACTTTTAACGTGCACGTCTTGCTACCATCGTTCTCACATAATGTACCATCTCAACATTAATGATGTAACCAAGATTTTGTAAAAAAACATTTTGATTTAAAAGAGTGTCCATGGCATTTCTTGCCCGTTTTTCTCCATAGAGATCTACGCTAGGGAATGGGCAACTACAGTACTTTCACAGTTTTTATGTCTTGTGACTGGGACTGTAGCTACATTTAATTTTCATTTTTGTTTCGACAATTCAAAAGTGCCTGTAACTGGCCTACTTGAAATAAATGCTTTGATTTTGATTTTTGATTTTGAATGACTACGGAACCCATATATAAACCATAATCGTCTGATCAGTTCAGCTTGGTATAGTAAACCAAAACCTCTTTCCATAAAACCTTTATAAATGTTTATGTCCAGCATTGTACTGTTAAATACTGTTGATATCATCTTCCTAGCCTTTATTCCCAAGTTTATTTGGAGTCGGCTACTAGTTCAACTGGTTTTACCTGAATATCAGTATTTCCACGGAGCGACTGGCATCGGACCTCCGCAACTAAGGGAGAACTGAAATTCGAACGTTGAACTAGTCGTCAGTAAATTTGAGGGCACTGATTTCCCAATAACGATTGCAATAGATGTTCATAACAACCGGGGCCGACAGCTTTACGTGCTCTCAGAGGCACAGGCGTGAATCACCGCTAAACTTCCAAACTCCGGGCTGGTATTAGGCATTTCCTAAGAAAAACCCAAAAACACTTTGGCCCGCCCCGGGATTTGTTAAATATTACTGATAAATTATCATTAACTAACTGATTATTGTGGTGTTACCTGCAGTCATTGTTCTAAATTGTAAGATACGCAGCGGAGCGAAGTTACCGAAATAGCTAGCCTAAGCTACTTTTAACGTCATCAACTTTCAGCCAGTGAAAGTACCGTCAAAATCGGTCCCGCCGTTCCACAGTAAGTACCGAATATAGTTTCATAGAAATTCAGTAAAAATCTGTCAATTTGATATTACATACAGACGCTTTAATTTTATTTATTTGTATTATTGATTTTGTATTTTTGTATTTATGACGTCATAAATAAAAACGTAGTGTAGGACGTCCACAGGCCAGGTGGAGTGATGATTTGCGCAAGACGGCTGGCAGGAGCTGGATGCGAGTCGCCGAGGATCGAACTGAGTGGCGTGCAATTGGAGAGGCCTATGTCCAACAGTGGACTGCGATAGGCTGATGATGATGATGATGATGACGTCATAAATTGGTAAAATTACGTTAATAGATGTTGTTTCCTACCTGTACTATATGATAAAGATTAAGCTTCATTCTATTAAAAAAATAGCAGCCCTGAATTTGGAAGATTCAAGCCCGTGCCTTAGGGGAGAACACGCAAAGCCGTCGATCCCGGTTGTCATGAACATGTATAGCAATCGTTATTGGGAAATCAGTGCCCTCAAATTTACTGACAACTAGTTCAACCTACGAATTTCAGTTCTCCCATAGGGTTGTGGAGATCCGATGCCATTCTCTCCGTGAAAATACTGATATTCAGGTAAAACCGGTTGAACTAGAAGCCGACCCCAAAATAATATTGGGAATAAGGCTAGGAAGAAGAAGAAGCTACTTTTTATTAAACAATAAAAAACAACATGTATACAACTTTAAAAAAAACGGGTAGAATATATAATGTACTAGTTAAGCCCCGCGGTGCTACCCGCGTTTGTTGTTGTAACCGCGGGCAACGCCGCGGGGCGAAGTTAGTCTAAAAAAGCAGCCAGGTGCGAGTCGGACTCGCCCATGAAGGGTTCCGTATCAGCAAGTAACACCATATAATAGTTCTTGTAGTTCGTTGTAACTTTCATCGATGGATTTATACTAGTGTATTGATTGGATGAAAGGTAAATTTCGTGTTACGATTTATGACGTATTAAAAAAAACTACTCACTAGATTTCGTTCAAACCAATTTTCGTTGGTAGTTCGCATGGTAATGTACAACATATATTTTTTTTAGTGTTATCACTCTCTTATTTTAGAACTTAGAGGGGGGGGGGGCACATTTTTCCACTTTGGAAGTGTCTCTCGCTCAAACTATTCAGTTTAGAAAAAAATGATATTAGAAACCTCAACATCATTTTTGAACACCTATCCATAGACACCTAACCACACGTATAGGTTTGAAAAAAAAAAATTTTTTGAGTTTCAGTTCTAAGTATGGGGACCCCCAAAATGTATTGGTTTTTTTCTATTTTTATGTAAAAATCTTAATGCGGGTCACAGAATACATCGACTGACCAAATTTCAACAGTATAGCTCTTATAGTTTCGGAAATAATTGGCTGTGACATACGGACGGACAGACAGACAGACAGACAGACAGAATTGACGAATCTATAAGGGTTCCGATTTTTGCCATTCGGCTACGGAACCCGAAAAAGTAGCCTGAGTTACTCATTATTTCGTCAGCTATCTGCCAGTGGTTCCAGAGATTACCCGGAACAAACAGACAAACAGATTTTTTTTTTTAAAATAAATATTTTTAGGCATATGTACCTACAGTGTACACATGCATATGCATTTAGTAAAAATCGATTATTTTAATATTACAAACAGACACTCCAATTTTTATTTTTATTTGTATTTAGATTATCTATGAAATAGCAATCAACGAGATTTATTTAGATTCGTCTAATTTCGACAATAAGCGTTCTTTTTTCGACTGTTCTATTTTTGAATTGAGTACATAAATTATTAATTTTTTTTTATTCAAAAAGCCTACGCCTAAGAAGATATAATAAGATTAGACTCGGCGTAGACACACTACGAAATGCGTAGACATCGTAGCAGTGTTGTAGATACTTCATTTTGATTTCCAGTCAAATTTTCTCATAATATTAAGTACGTTATTTTCCCTGTTTCTTTACTTTAAACAATAGTAATTTGTAATTTATTACTCTCTTGCTCCATGTTTCAATTATGTATCTCAAAATGTTTATATCAAGGCTATAAATAAATATGTACCCTTTATTTTCAGCCCGTGGGTAATGTAGCGAATAGAATTTCATACGTTTAATTATGACGAAGAAAATCTGTACTGAGCTATTTTTAGTCAATTTCTGCTTCTTATAGCTTTCGGGATTTGTTAAATATAGAATGTAAATATGGCGACATGGCTTTTCGTATTTTGATTTATACTGTAGCTTAGATATTAAAAACATAAAACTATAGACAATTGTGGCTCAAGAAATAAAAAAAATATATTTAAATATGGAATAACATGCAGTTTTGTGCATCAACCGATTGAGGCAAAGGAATCAACTTGGGAGCCAAGTAACATTAACGCATAATACACAACCGTTTCGTGTAAACTTACTGAATTACTAAAAGCACACACAATCAATCTATTAATAACACTTTATTCCGCATACAACGTTTCTGCACGTCACTAAAAAATCAATATAGGCAGTCTTAATTTCACTTTAGTTTAACACAACACACAGACGAGTATCCGAAACGACAAACACTAGATATATTCCCGCGCATTTTGTTTATAATAATTTTTATTTAATATTATAATAAAACTGTAAAATATTACATAAGAATTTTGGTTAAAATTTTATGTTTTCCGTGCGGACTGAGTACGCTCCCCGCTCGGGTACTCTCGGAGGACTTCGTACGTTTTCGTTTAGGGGTGAAACGAGTGAGTCATTAGCCTCGAGGGGTAGTTCAACGTTTCGTTTTACGCTTAGAGCGATATTTGAACAGCGTCTTTTATAATTTCTTATCATAACTATATTTGTATAGGTTTATACGTGTAACTTTAAATTTATTAAGAAATACCATTAACATTTAATAAAGTTATTCGCGCTTTAAATTCATCGTTAACAACAGTTCGAATAAGAATTTTAAAACAGCGCCATCTATAATTGAAATTAAAAATTACTGTATGCATAAATTTTCAAAACAACGCATGTTACAGTGAACAGTGGTTTTTACTCAATATCATCATTTACTCAATAAGGTACCCTCTGGTTGGTGAAAGGCAACAGTTGATAGTTGATACGCATCTTATGAGTCTTAACTTAAAGTACATTTTTGTATATTCTGTGCCGAATATTGCGCACAACTAAAATTTTCTTTTTCTTTTTATATTTTAGAGATTAGAGTACTTAGTAGTCAAAAGAGTTCTTGTAAAGTTTTAAACCTTTTGAAATATTTGACGTAAAACTTTACTATAGTCTGGCCACGCTAACTCTGCAGAAGTAAGAAAATTATGAAATTTGAAAATCTATAGATGGTAACACCGTCTATACTACGAAAATCTAATTTGATACTAGTTGTTTATTTTTATTTTAGCCAAGTTATTTTGTTTATATTCTGATTTTTTCTTGGTTAAGAATAGTCATGACTTTTTTGAGTTTTTGAGGTAGGGCATAAGTAGGTACAATACAGGTTGTAATAATTCTGATTCTTAACTTTTAAAAATCTACTGAGGCTATGGTTTATCTACACATTAATAATAATTTAGCCTTTACTTTAAGATCTATGAAACAACTTAAGGACAGTATAAAAATAACGATAGATTTTTGAATGATAAACATAATTTATTTTTAGGTTTCATCAAGATATACATTAGGTTTCCTGGTTTCTATAGGCTCGTTTCTAACAAAATTTTTATTAAGTATCTATGGCTCCATGACGCCACATCATGTTTTTCGATAAGGACTGTCCGTTCGTCAATAATATTTTGCGTAAGGTTTCTCTGCAGCCAGTAAAATCAATTGATTGCCTCAATTGAAGTAGTAATTGACCAGAGTAGCCAGTTTATTTCGGGTCTAATAATACTGATACATTGTGTTTCGTTTGTCGCATTGGTCAAAATTGACAATATTAACTTTCGTTGCCGTGCTGCACGCTTTTTGCCAGGAACCCTCCAGATTCCTTGATTATTTTGGCCCTTATTTTTGATCACACTTAAAGTTCGTTCTCCGAATCCTGTAGAAATAAATATAAATCATTTATAAACTAATTTGAACTTGTATTCAATGCAATATGTGTTGGATGTACGTTGTACCTACTTTAATAACCTAACGAAAATTTTAGAAAATAAATACGTAAGTAACAGATTCTTACCAGTCATTGAAGCGATATTTTTTATATACTGGTTCTCACTATTGATGGTAAATTCTTCAAGAGCCTTCAGCTTCCGTAGGGCAACTTGAATATGAGGTTTTAATTCATCACTTATACTACCTGGAATGTCTAAAAATAAATACTTGTTAAGAGTTGAGTATCTATAATTTATGTAATAGTTGCATAAGACCAAAATCCTATCTGCAGGAAGCAAATCTATAGATAGATATGTTATTGAAATTGGACGTTAATTTGACACGAGCTTCTTGTCAGCATCATGAACAGGCTATGATTTTTCGATAAAATGTTCTTAGATACATCTAATGGTAAAATAAAACGGCGAAGTATCAAAATCAGTAGATTTACTTACACGTCAACTTTTCGATATCTTGTAAACATTGTCGTTTTTGGCTAAGGACGACATAATGCTGTGCCTTCACATCTTGGAATTTACTTATCATGTTATATAATAACTTCCGCACTCCACTTTTAATAGGTTTAACTATTTTTCTTTAAAATATATGAAAAACAACAAACAGCATTTGCAATCTGACAGCTCACGTACCACAAAAGTGACTTCAGAAAAAGTATACCATATAAAAAACTTTTTGGGGTTGCCCATTTATTCCACTGCAGAGTTAGCGTGGCCAGACTCTAGCATTGGCATAAAAATAGATTAAGGTTAATTTTAGTTTATGAATTTATAAACACGTCAAATATTTGTCAGACTGCGCAAGTGCGAGTTTAGAGTTACCAGTTATAAAAATTGTCTCTGGCTGTCTGGTTGATGAAAATAATTATGGACTTAAAAATACAGTCATCATCATCAACAACCCGTAATGTCCCACTACTGGGGTCGGGTCTCCTCTCAGGAGAAGGTTAAGGTCCCCTCGCTGGTCTGGTGATGTTGCAGAATTATAGTTAGATAGATAGAAAACTCCTAATTTTCACACCGTAACGCCGTTAGTACACCTACGCGTTCGTATGCGGCAGCGAAACAACGAAAAAACTCTCAGTAGTATGGCAGTATTTCGCATACGCTACGTCTCACTCTATAGCACTAGGCTACATGAAATAGTTGCGTCCTTGTCGGTATTGTTTCGCAAGGAACTGCGAAATCGTCGTTACACAGACGCAGATGTTTCGCTAGTGGTGTTTCGCATCGCAAGGTGTTCGCATGCGTTCTGTCGTTGAGAACAGATTTTCGTACCATGGAAGCCGAAAATATTGAAATATTTTTCTTTGCGAAAAAACTGCTATGTACTAACGTTCCGCAGGTATTTCGCTACCGCAGTAGTTTCGCAGTGATTCGCTGTCGCATGCGAACGCGTCGGTGTACTAACGGCGTAATAGCAGCCCCGGATCTACGATTGTTTCGAACCGGGGCAAAACCTTGAAAGTGGTGCCCCTCCCTTCAGTGTTTGAGAAAAACTGCCAATGAGTAGCATTTTTGTGATATTACTACGTTTTGCGTTCATAAATCACTTCGTATGTGTTCTAAAACTAACGGGGCGTATGGAAATAGAAAAGTTTGTTTTTTAAAAATATTATATTAGGTTTCCATTAATTGATAAAAACCTGTGAGATTATAGGAAAAGAGGCTTCATTTGTTCGATATTTTGAATTCTTGTATCGAGGATTTGGCGCCCCCATGGAACTGCTGCCTGGGGCAAGTGCCCCGGTCCCCTTAGATCCGGGGCTGCGTAATATACAGTTACATACCTACATAAACACAATAATAAGAAGAGGCCTATGTCCAGTAGTGGACTGTTAACGGTAAAGGCTGTTGATGATGATGATGATGATACCTACATAAAATGTCAGATATGTATGTAGTGTATAAAGGGCGGCCTTATTGTTAAAAATGTATAATCCCGGGGGTAATAAGCAGGCATTCCAATTGAAACAACTGTGACGTAAATAGAAGTAATAATTTCTCTATATACCCGCACATTCTTTCATTTAAAAAAATTGGAAAATTACAGCATTAGAAAAGTTTCGTTTACGAACATACAGAAAACAGAGACAAAGAACACCTAGACTCAGAACAACAATTGGATATTAGAGAAAGTGTCAACCCATATCACGTAGGGTTTGAACCCATTATACTTTGTGCAGTAGAAAATGGAATGGCAACCAATCAAACTATTACACCATTCATACGGCATACAGTAAGACTTTAATATTAAGGAAGTTTTCTATATTAAAATCATTTATCAAGGCTATAAAAAAATATTTTGGACATCTTACACACAACTCCATCTAGTCCCAAACTAAGCAGAGCTTGTATTATGGGTATTAGACAACATATTATAGCACACACCCAGACTCCAAAACAAATATTTGCGGATGACACAAATATTTAGTACGACCCGGGAATCGAACCCGAGATCTCTTGATCTACAAGACAGTCAATTACTAAAATAAAAAAATAACAATAATTTAAGAATACAAATGAAATCCAAACCATTTCAATGTCTCCTCCTTAAATTAATTCAGAATAAACACTTTTAAAAGTGAATTAAATTAATGAAAATAATTCTTTTGTTTCGATGTAAGTTGATTTAATAAAGCTTCGATTTGTTTTATTCATTACTTCACCTATAACCTCAGGTGTCGTCAACCATTTTTTATTCTACACTAGCTTTTGCCCGGGGCTCCGCCCGCGTGTTATCACGGTTAAAAGTAGCCTATGTTCTTTCCCAAGATTCCATCTATCTCTAAACCAAAATTCATCTAAATAGGTTCAACGGTTTACGCGTGAAAATGTAAAAGACAGACAGAATTACTTTCGCATTTATAATGTCTGTCCGTCCGTATGTCACAGCCAATTATTTCCGAAACTATAAGAGCTATACTGTTGAATTAAGATTTTAACATAAAAATAGGAAAAAAAACAATACATTTTGGGGGTCCCCATACCAAATCTATGGATAGGTGTTCAAAAATGATATTGAGGTTTCTAATATCATTTTTTTCTAAACTGAATAGTTTGCGCGAGAGACACTTCCAAAGTGGAAAAATGTGTGTCCCCCCCCTCTAACTTCTAAAATAAGAGAGTGATAAAACTAAAAAAAAAATATGTTGTACATTACCATGCAAACTTCCAACGAAAATTAGTTTGGACGAGATCTGGTGAGTAGTTTTTTTTAATACGTCATAAATCGTAAACGCAATTTACCTTTCATCCAATCAATACACTAGTATAAAAACATCGATGAAAGTTCCAACGAACTACAAGAACTTTTATATGATGTTACTTGCTGATACGGAACCCTTCATGGTCGAGTCCGACTCGCACTTGGCCGCTTTTTTTATGAAATGCATATGTACCTAAGTATACACGGTACATAATTATGCCAAAATTTTTTTTTTACAATTTTTGTCTGTCCGTTTGTTCCGGGTAATGTCTGGAAAGGCTGGACCGAGTTCGACGATACTTTCACTGGCAACCAGCTGATGATATAAGGAGTTACTTAGGCTTTTTTTAGACTAGCTTCACCCGCGTTGCCCGCGGTTACAACTTCAAACGCGGGTAACACCGCGGGGCTCAACTAGTCTACAATATGTCAGTTCCTACAACAAAAGTATATAAGTATTCTATCAGTAAACTAGCTTTCATAGTAGAGCACTTTGAGCTGCATAGTTGGCTGTGTGTGTTAAGGTAGCATTCCGATGTTGGCGACAGCGACCGACGACTGCCACAGGCGACCGCGACCGGGTCGCGCGACTTACTGCTTAGTATGAAATTATATGGAACACTAAACAATGCAAGCGACCCGGTCGCGCGACCTGTGGGCGTGGCTAGCAAGCGACCGTCGTCGCGCGACGCTACTGCTACTGGAGCAGTGCCACCGCGCGACCCGACCACGTTGCCGACAACTGTATACAATAAAAACTACGGGAAGACTGGCCGTCGGTCGCCGTCGCTGACATCGGAATGCCACTGGTCGTCAGGCGACAGGCGACCAGGGTCGCGGTCGCTAGTCGCGATCACCTGTCGCCCTGGTCGCTAACATCGGAATGCTACCTTTATATCTGATATATTTATTTATTACTAGCTGAGTCACGCGGGGTTACTCCTTTTTCCATCAGCAATCTACCAGTGAAAGATTATTTAAAATCGGTTCAGCCGTTTCAGATGTAACGTGGCTACACTGCGTCGTTCCCCACCAGCAGGCGAGCGTCTCCCCGCTACTGCGCGCCTATATAAACAGCGCGCGCCTCGAGCCCAGCCCCTTTTTCTACTGCGTCGCTGCCCAAGATAAGTGTCTCCTATTTCTGGAGGCATCACCGACCAAACTCTCAAGAGCCCACGCCTTAACGTGCTAGCGAACTAGCCCTTGTATTCCGATTATATCTATCTAATTGTATTCATTGTGAAAACAATAAACTTCTTGTAAACTCTCGTGATTTGGTATATATCTCTTTCTCCTCCTGCTATCGTGCACAAACCGGCGACTAAAGCCGAGTTACGTGACACAGAGATTAGCTGAAACAAACAGAAAGACAAAAGTTTTAAAAATATTTTTTTTATGTAATTCTCGTATATACGCTAACCACTAGACCAACGAGGCAGTCAAAATATATTATAGATTTGTTTATTTCTTTTATGTTTTTGTTTTAGACTTTCTTGCATGTCGTATTACGTCATGAATAAATATTTTTTCCATTTCTTTTAATATTGATTATCATGCAACTGTTTGTCACCCCTGCTGAAAACAGAAATGGAGTAGTTTGAAACAGACTGACGCACTTAGTGTAGTAGCAGCCATTAAGTAATTAATATTCTTGCAGTTCACAGGTCTCCTTGTCATAGTTACGTAAGTTATTTTTTTAATAAAATGATACTGATACCATAGAGGAACATTGCCAATTTTTTTTTAAATATTCATTGATTTACTATTTTTTAAATCAAGAATGACACTTTAGTTAGTTTTCTTTATTGTATTTTTTTAATGGACTAGATTTTGTACGCTTGAAAGGGCTTTTATGTCGGTTATCGCAGTAGAAAGTAGCTTATGTCGTTCCTCAAAAATCAATGTATTTTCATGTCAAATTCCATTTAAATCGATTTGGCTGTTTAACCGTCATAGCAGTGCTGGATTTACACATTTGCCGCCCCAAAGCTTTAAAATTTTTGCCGCCCCTACTGACTCCTAAAATTAGATACACTGTTCATAATAAAGTTAATTCCTTTCTTTAGGAAATAATCTAGTTACCTGATTACTTTTACAACTTTTGTTGATTTTTATGGTTAGCAAAGCTTGGTTTTTACTGCACTACTTATATTGTTTGGTAGGCTAAGGAAGACAGGTAAGTAAGGCCCGATACTGCCAACCATGCACCACTCCAGGCGTGTGTGGGACTCCCGGCGAACCGGTCCTCGTACTAAGCCCCGCGGCGGTCTACCTCGGCAGTCGGGAGGAGCTCCAGGTAGCATCAGCGACTTGTGGATTCCCCCCTGCCTTACCCCGTGACTGGGGTACATATCAGGGTAATCAACAAATTACCCTCGGGGCAAGACGATATCGCGCCTCGCCGTTTTACACAGTAAAAGGCGGGACACCAACCCGCCCCAGACGACACCCCCCAGCCGCACCAGGGTGTCGCCAGCTCAGGTCGCTTGCAATGGTCACATTTCCCCAAGATATGGCCACAACGATCCTTAGGCGACGATATGGGACTAGCTGCCTCTACCGCGTCCCCTTCGGCGCCTCAATCGAGCGGGATCGGCTTTTTTCCGATCCCGCTCTGCGGACTCCTTCTGGAGCATTACGTTCTCACAGAAGGAGACCTCGTCTGCCCATCCTTCATCACTCGCCCGCATTGCTGCGATCAATGATGGCGGTGACAGGGTTCTTCCGTTCGCCCGACCAGGTCTCAACGCTCGGCGGTGATCAACGTGTGCTGGGCGGAGTCCCGGTCAGACCCGCAGTGATGGCATTGTGTCGTAACCTCACCTGATTCTATTCAGATACTCACGGAAACAACCATGTCCGGTGAGTATCTGAGTTGGTGACACAGTCCGTCCTTTCTATCCAAGCTTCGAAACTTGGCAGAACGGCTCCAACAGCGCGTTGGCTTTCACAGCCCTGTGTTTCGAGCCTTGTCCTCCAAGCCCGTAGGGCTTGCTTGTGTGCGTTCTACCGCAGCATTTCAGGCTCATGATTCGGCGCTGTCCCCTCGCCATTCCAACCAACAAAACGAATTTGGTCGTAGACCTTCGTATCCAAATCGGCCAGCATGTCGAAGGTTGGGATCGCGCAGCGATCGTCGCTGCCTCATACGAGATCGTACGTTAGCCCCGTACGATCTAAATGGCCATCAGCCGCTGCAGACTCCTAAGTTGAGCCTTACAGCGGTAGGAACCCGCCAGATCCTTAGGCCAGACGGGTGCCCCATAGAAGACCATGGATCGCACGACGCCCATGTAGAGGCAGCGAACTTCTTCCCTTGGTCCCCCGAGATTGGGCAGCAGACGATGTAACGCCACTGCAACCCCTCGAACCCGGCGGACTAATCGCTCAAAATGCTCTTCGAAGCTCCACCGACTGTCCAGGATGAGGCTCGGTACTTCATGTACTGGCCCACCGAACTTCAGTGTCACCCACTCGGAGGCACGAGCTGGGAGGATCCTGGCGCTTACGTAGGCCATGGAACCAAATCGCCTCAGTTTTCTGAGGCGCCACCCTTAGGCCCAGCTCACGAATCTTTTCCACAACAAAAGCCACTCCCTGCTCAGCGAGCAGAAGCACTTCGTCGAAGCGTGACCCTCTGACGTGACCGTCCGCATATCAGACGACACTTAGGCCAGTGGGCAGGCTGGTGCGAAGGACCGCATCGTATGCAAGGTTCCATAATAATCGGCCCAATACAGAGCCCTGAGGAATCCCTCAACACACTTCCCTTTCCCTAAATCAAAATATTGCACATTCGATAAACGACATCTCACAAACAACTCCATCAAGTCCCAAACTAAGCAGAATTTGTCGGTCGTTCATAGGTCAGTCACTCAAGACAGGACGGTCTGCCGATTCAGTCACGGCCTATAGGTCCATCCTGGTGCTGGACGAGTTGGGTAAGGTGTTTAATAGGGTGCTCTCTGCCCGCATCGTCCGGCACCTATGCGAGGTGGGCCCTGATCTGTTGGACACCCAGTTCGGATTTTGGAAAGGGCGTTCGACGGTCGATGCCATATTGCGCCTGAGAACCGTGACAGAAGAGGCAGTAAACAGTGGTGGCGTGCTGTGTCTATGCACATTGCCAATGAATTTGATAGTCTGCCATTTAGCTGCAACAGGGAAACACTCCTCTAGCAAGGAGTGCCTGAGTACCTGAGGTGGCTAGTGGTAGACTATTTAAACGAGCGTACCGTCATGTACGATTGCCAAGATGGTGTTTTGAGACGTAGGGCCTAGTCGTATTTCACAGAGGTCAGTCTTCGGACCACTCCTGTGGAACATGGGATACGACTATGCCCTTCGAGGGCGTCTCCCCCCGGGCTGGACGTAATCTGTTACGACGATGACACTCTGGCTACAGCCAGGGGGGTGAACTTTCAGGCTGCCACATTGGTCACAACAGGAGTCTCCCTGGTGGTTGGGCGCATTGAGGCGTTCGGCTTACTGGTGTCCCTGGATAAGACGAAGGCCCTTTTGTTCCATGGGCCCAATCGTAGGCCACTCCCCGGCGCTTTCATCGAGGTGAACTCGGTAATTATACTGGTCCGGGCCCAGATGAATTATTTGGGCTTGATCCTTGACGGTAGGTGGCTCTTCGACGAGCACTTCCGACAGCTTGCTCCGAAGCTGGTCCACACTGCCTCTGCACTTGGGAGATACCAAATTTGGGTCGAGCCAATGTCGCGACGAGATAACTGTACACGGGAGTTGTCTGGTCTATGGTACTGTACGGTGTACCAGTGTGGGCGGCGGCTCTGACCCCCCAAAAAAGTGTACACCTCTGGTGATCCTAGAGGATATTGGTAGTTAGAGTCATTCACAAATACCGTGGTCGCAACCATCTGCGAAGACATCATCTATGCCATGGTCATGCTGCTCTGTGTGGCCGCAAATGGACGGCATGAGTTTTCCCCTCCATCCGCTTCAGTGGCCTTCTGGCTTCAGAGGAGGCGACGTCCGCGTGTGCCGTACGTCGCCATGGAGAGATAAGCAACTGATGGCGCCCGCTTCAGTGAGAGAAGGCACTGGGAGGGGTTCGGAGGGCGTAATAACAGGTTCCTGGGACCCCCTGCTATTTCAGATGCAGAGAGACACACCATGTGGTTTTAGTCGGTTCGATGCCGACATACAGCACCGTTGCAAACTCCGGTAGGGTGACGGCCCGAGGGGGCTTCCACACGTCAAATAAAAGTGTTTTAAGTGGTCGCCACGCTGCATTCTACTGCGCCCAGTGTCGTGGGTTCCTACGTGGACAAAAGACTTTGTGTGATTCACAAATTGTTGTCCTAAGTCTGGGTGTTCTCCGTGTTCTTTTAAGTATGTTTGTAAAGCCCCCCGCAACACAGGATTTATACTATACTCCTGATGCGAGTGTGGTCTTTTGAAAAAAATAAAAACAGTTGTGACCGCAACCTTAATTTTCTTCTGTACCAATTTTTTGTTTGGGCCATTTTGCCGCCCCCCTAATTCTGCCGCCCCAAGCTTCAGCTTTCTCAGCTTATATGGTAAATCCGGCCCTGCGTCATAGGGTTACAGATAGAGAGATATAGTTGCTTTTGAATTTCGGTCACCATCCTCATTGTGAGCGCAGATGATGCAGCTTGTCAGCTGGTCAGTTGCTTCTGCTACATTGAGCCTCCGCACAGTGGGCGGAAATGATCAAAACTACGCGCGAGGCAGAAAATCTAATCCAAATGAAATCTTTTTTAAATACTCGTAATTATGTCTGCTTTCTTGTAGCACTGCGGAAATTAAAAAAAAAATCCTTATAAATATGTAGTTGATCGTTGATCTGGTGGTTTGGACTGTATTACTTGCCGTCTCCTAGCTGCACCGCAGGTTCGAACATTTACGGCACAATATGCTCCCACTAATCAGGCAGTTAGATTGCTCAATACCCGGAATTTGAGTACATTTATTAGATTTTGTATGCTTTTCTTAAATTTTCATTTATAATACTGACGGGCCTGGTGGTCCTGTGGTTGGTAAATCTGACTACTGAGCCAGAGATCGTGGGTTCAATTCCCATCCGGGACAAATCTTTGTGGATGAGCACGATCATTTGTTCTGGGTCTGGGTTTTATTTGGAAGTGTGTCTATCAGAGGACTGGTCACCATGGCGCGAGCCTTGCCTGGCTTGAGATCAGACGACTATGAATGAAATGTTCAAGAATATGATAAAATAAATGTATATGTAAATCATTAATTACGATATTTGTAACACTACTGTTGTAATAGCACACTACACGTGTTGGGTAACCGTAAGTGTAGTGAGCAGTTGATTAAAATAAATAAACAGTGTACAATTAAATTTATTTTGTTCTCTTCTACCTATGAAAATTTTATATGACATTTTTGTATTTTATTTATCAGCAAAATGGCTGACGCACAATACATAGGAATTTCTCAAAATCGTCACAAGATACTTAAAGACCGATATACAGAGTTCGTTGAGAGGCTATCAGATATCCAAAAGGAGCCAGTAAAAGTCTACGATCCTCTGCCCACGAGGGCCATCAATGAGCTTCAACTTATCAGGGACGTTAGTGCGACACTGCAGGCTAAGAAGGATGAGGATTTGAAGCGAGCTGCGGTAAGATTACTTTTGATGTTCTACTTTAGGCCAACATTACATTCCGTCCTTTTTAGGGTTCCGAAGTTCATGTCTCGGAACCCTTATAGATTCATCATGGCCGTCCGTCCATCCGTCCGTCCGTCCTCGACTTACCGTCAAAACGGTAAGTGCTAGAACGATGAACTTTGAATGAATACGTGTTGTAATTACGTCAACAAAGTGCTACAACAAAATTATGAAAAAAATATTTTTATTTAGGGTATTTATTATTAGATAAGTATTTTAAAAATACAAAAGGGTTTCTAAGACGATTCTTTGATTTAGGTATCCGTTTGCAAGATATTCTACTTTAAAGAGAACTTTATTGTAAAAACAGGGCGTCTAAAAAAAAAACCTAGAAAAATTCGTGATGGTGGTCCATATAATGAACTTTGAAGGAAAACTATAACGGATGACTTTAATAGTTCAGGAGTTATGGAGGCATAACTTGTAAAATGCGCTCACTTGGAAAACGTCATACAAAATTAACGCAATAATACGTAAACATAACAATTATCTATTGGATACGATTTTAAATCGACGTACCATTATGGGTGACTGAGGAACCCTTTCCTGAGCGTGGCCTGACACGCACTTGACCGATTTTTTATATTTAAAGCCCACCAAAATGACTGCTCTGCCTGATAAAAAGCCTGAGTAAAATTCAAGTTTAGGGTTACCATCTTCATTAAATCATCTTACACACAACGCCATCTAGTTCCAAACTAAGCAGGGTACTAGACAACTGATATAAATACATGAACATGCTTATTTATACAAATTCATACTTATACATAAAAAACACCCATACTCCGAAACAAATATTTGCGGATAACACAAACTTTTCACACGCATACGCTAGCACTGCGCCACCAAGGCAGCAATATAATGCACCACTATGGCGGCCTAGTAAGATGTTCCTGCATCAATCTCCCTTCCCCTAGGGGAGTCGGGCGAATGATGTAATGATTGATTCAGCAACATCTCACTAAGCTGGCCTGGTGCGGGTCACCATGCTGCATTGTATGCACTCACAGTGAGGATGGTGGCCCTTACTCCTGGATTCTACTCATGCTTTCTATCAGTCAAAGTAGTCACTTTGGTAGGCTTCACTAATTTAAAAAGAAACATAGGTAAATTGCAATAAAAAAATAAAGTCCATTTTTTTCATTGTAATGTTTGTTTTCGAACAAAAAATAAAACGTAGTGCTAGCAATGAACTGAGCGTACAAAGGGCATACCTTAAGGATTTCGTATGCCGACTAAAATAGTGTGGTGCCGTCTCTCTCGCTCTCTCTTGTTAGTTTTACAATGCGTAAGAGAGGGAAATGCGGTGTCCGAAAATTTACCCTCAGAGCTCATAGAAGAACTGTGCTTCTATGTATGATGTATTCATTGACTGCAGAAATAAGGTTTTACCGCCTTTTTAAATAAGTACGTTTTTTTACAGCAAGCCGCTAAAGAAGCAGAGGAGAGTGTCAAAGAGGCTGAGAAAAAAGAAACTGAAGTTCAAACTGCAAGTGAATGAGGATTTTGAAGAATAGTAACCTAAAAGCTAGTTTAAAAAAAGTGTACTTAAAATCATGATTCCAACTATATAAAATTCAAATTAAATTTAAATTAAGTACTGTCTAGCTTTTTTATCTATGCCATAGTTTTAAAATAAATAATGAAAAAGGTCAAAAACATGAACCTCATTAATCGTAAATTGGCATTTTTCGTCAATTGTTTTATAGGTCAAATGTTTTGTTGGACATTATGGTGGTTCTAGGTCAAAAGGTTTGTCTGTATATGGTGGAAGGAATAGTGAAAGGTCAATTAGTTCGAAAAGATATTTCACAGGTACTCACTAAAATCATCGCAATTATGTAACTGTGTACTTGACAAGCAAATAGTATGTTAATAATAGTTCCCGATGGATAAACATAACATCGTTTATCAGTCCAAAACGTTATAATCGTCAGACTTTCAGCACAACTTTCTATTACGATGCCCTTTTGTGAAAAAAGTCCCCAGGAAATAAAATTATCTAGAGCCACAAAAACTACCACTTTATATGATAAGTTCTTACTTTCTACCACATTTATTCTACTGGCAACACAAAGAGTACGGTTATTGAAGTCGTCGTAAAAGAAAATTAGATTCTTTGTTTGAACTTAAAACACATGAAAATAAAAATAAAACGCAATTTGACTTTAAAAAAGGCTTTAATTTGTAGATGAAAGCATGAAAAGGGTGAAACACTATGTGAAATCATCGTCGTTCTTTTGATACCCTTCATTACAAGATTACTGGCATTCGACCTTCGCAACCATATAGGGGAACTGAATTTGAAGACTTGAACTAGTCAGTATATTTGAGGGCACTAGGACATTCAATTCATGACAACCACTTAACATGCTCTCCAAGACATGAGCGTCAAACACCTCTAGTTTCTTACTACTTGCAATTTAATAATCATTATTTCTTGTAAAAGTATCCCAAAATTTTAGCTCCATTGGGAATTGAATCTTAGAGAGAGAGAACCTCTAGGTTGTAGATCAACAAGACAGTATTGTACTACAATTCCATACAATAAAAAAAAAACAAATTTAAAATGCAATGTTGCCATTAGAAAAAAAATCCAAAACATTTATACACTACCAGGGTAAAAAAAACAATATTTAGCATAAAAAAGTATATCATTTAATTATGTAATGGGCAGCAGTAATCTAGGCATACATGAGTTATAACTACGAGTTGTCTGTCATGATCTCTTCTTCTTCGTCTTCTGGCTCAGCTAGATCTGGATGACAAACTCTGATATGAAGATTAAGATTAATTTTGACAATGAAGCTTTTCCCACATGTAGTACATTTATGTGGTCGCTTCACATCATCGTCAAGATTTGAAGGATGGGCACGCGTTAAGTGAGTTCGCAGCAAGGAGGCATGCATAGTCCTGTCACATTGGGCACATTTAACGTGACAGTCTATGGGCTGGCCTTCATGAGTTTGTCTATGTTTCTCCATCGTTATTTTAGATACAAAAAGCTTATTGCAGCAATCACATTTGAAATTTTTAACTTTAGAATGCTTTTTCATATGGATTTTCAAACAATTTTTTGTTGGTAACATATCATCACACTTAGAACACTTGAATTTTTTTATATCATTGTGTAACTGCATGTGAAGCTTCAAATAAGCTTGCCCAGTAAAACTTTTGTTACATATTTCACAATTAATAGTACTAGTTGCCGAATGAGTTTGCATATGGCTTTTTAGGAACTGAGCAGCAACGAAACTACGGTCACAGACTTCACAGATGTACTTCTTGGATAACACACCTTCATGTTTACTCCTGTGGATATCGAGATGGTACTGAGAATTGACTTTCACATCACATAGATCACACTTAAACTTCCTTCTCTTTTTAGGCCCTTCTTTAACTGGTGGAGGATCCGGTTCCATCGTAGGAGAGTCTTTGTCATTGCCATGAAATTTCTTATGAAGTATCAAGTACTCCATACCTTCGAATGTCAGATCACATACATCGCATCGGTATCTAGCATCGTTCTGCTGTTGTTTCATTTCGTACGTTACATTTTCACCATTGTAAGCTTCAGCCATTTTCTCGCGTTTAACAGATGAACGATTGTCTTGTTTGTCGCTAGACGCTGGTTCCATCATACTCTTCATCCAGTGGTCTTGAATGCCAACGCCGGATTTAGTCTCCATTTGGCGTACCGACAACCGACGCTATTCAGCGCATATTAAGTATAGTATGATATTGATCCATTTATTACGACCCCTTGGTCATAATTTTGTGTAAATGCACAATAATATCATGTACAACGTTAATCACGCATTGTTTACGCGTTACTGTAGTTGATTTCACGTTAAAATTATAGCGGTAACACAAAAGCGAGCCTTGTTACAGTACCATAAATTCCAAAAGAGAAGCGATGCGCGTTAGTTTTTTTGTAGTAGTTCATTGACAGTACTAACTTTTTTTATTCATGACAAGTACATTGTTGCCAATGTAAAATGTTTTTTTGGTTGACTTGGATTTAAAATATCTCTATTTATGAAGTTTTATCAAAAAAGTTTAATGCCTATCTATTAACTTATAATCAATTTAAGTTTAATAATTAACTTAAACATGTAAAATATAAATTAAAAATGTGTAATTCATGTCCAATTTTTGTTACCAATTTATAACTCTTGACATTTTGAAAATGGCGTCTAATATGACGGAATGCAGCGGTGTTTATTATTTTGTATTGTATCCTTGAAGAGTCGTGTTTTATCACGATAATATTGATAATATTTATGTCAAATCTGTGACGAGTCAACTATCTGTCGGTATGGCAGCTAATGCAAAGGCTCATAGCTCCAGTAATAACGATAGTTCTTCGGATGATGAATGTCTTTCTGTTCTAAAACTTAGAGCTCAAACTGAACAAAATGATAACAAAAATAAATCTGAGGGCAGTGACGAAGAGTCCATCATGGCCGGAGTACTGGTTACAGTGGAAGTTAAGGAAATGGATGACGATTGCCCACTGGAGTTCACTAAAGTATGATAGCAATATAAAAATATTTATTTAAATATATATAAACAAGCGTAATAATACACAGTAAACTCTTTTTAACGTCATTTAATTAACGATAATTTGTCTATAGCGTAGAAGTGAGCACAATTTAGTTGGTTTACATTAAAACTCACACTTTGATATACTTTGTTACGATAAAATATATTCAGATTTAGGTACAGTAAATATTTAAAATCTATCTAAACCTTTCAGATCTGGTATTGTGACTTTGGTTGTTTCTCTAACACTCCAATATATTTTTATTTTCAATGACACTGCTAAACTGACTTGGATCTGCCTGTTAGAAAGCATAAGTAGAATCCAAAAGTAGTGGACTGAAAAATCATGCTCATTGAAAATGTGGTCTTCTGTGATAGAGAAGTATCGCCGTAGGCTAGCCGGCCCCTTCGTGCTGTGTCTCTAATACGTGTCAACTTATCTACCTGGTAAATCTACTCTACTCCTTCTGCTGCCCTAAACGCTGCTATCGACAGGAGCTTACACTCACAGTATAGTCTTGCAAATAGGGGTCACAACCATCACAATTAAAGGTAGCGACAATGAAAAGGATTGATTAGTGGAGACCTGTCGAGTATCATATTCATCATTATCATCAGCCTATCGCAGTCCAATGCTTTACTTAGGCCTCTCCCATTGCACACCACTCTATTCGATTTTGGGTTGCTCAACAAATGAAATAAAAACATGATGCTTATAAAATTTTCAGAACAAGAAACTCAAGAAGAGAAAAAAGAAGAAACAGCAGCCGTTAAAGATAAAGAAAGGCAAGTCCTTTCCATGCACTGATTGTGATGAGGAATTTGAAACTGCAAGTGCTTTGAAGAAACATATGTTGGAACATCAAGTTAAAACTAGGTAGGGTGTCTTTGAATACACTATTACTTTTAAGGTGATATTTTTTTTTTTTTATATAAGCCTACCAAATTGACTATACTCTGCCTGATGGAAAGCATGAGTAGAATCCAGGATTAGGGGTCACCATGTGAGGGTAGGTAATGTAGCATGGTGACCCGTACCATGGTCTCGCACTCACCAAAGAAAAACGACAGCAAGAATACTGTTAGGATGTCTTCTGTGTGAGGGTAGTACTGCCCCAGTTGAGCCGGCCAAGTCATGCTGAAATCAGTGGCTCAATTACTACCTACTAATATATATAATGTTTACATCTTATTAACACCTACACAGCTGTGGGGGTCATTAATTTTTACTAGCTTTTGACCCCCTCTATCCCCTAAATAAATACATGAATATTATATTTTGTATATTAATTTTATAAGCATTGTGTATGCGGTGCAACCGAACTTTTAAAACTAAGTTCGGCTTTGCTAGCCATATTAGAGCCCATCATAGGGAGAACCCTGGCTGAACAAGAGGGAGTCGCCATCACCGAATACGGTGTGGATATATAGATGGATATATAGATAGAAATACATGAATGTTTGGACATCTTACACACAACATCGTCTAGTCCCAAACTAAGCAGAGCTTATCTTAAGGTTACAAGACAACTGATGTAAATACATAAACATACTTTTTTTTTAATACATATTATAATTATATTTGTGGATCACACAAACATTTGGTCCAACCCAGGAATTGAACCCAAGACCTCTTGATTAGCAGTTGCATACGACAAACAAATAAATAAATAAGAAATATAAGAATTGTTGGTCTAGCTCGTATTATATATAAGTTGTTTTTCTTTCTTGCAGACATAAGTGCGAAACATGTGGCCGGTACTTCAAGAAATCTTTTAGCTTACGAATGCACTCCCGCGTTCATATGGAGAAGGTGGAGCCAAAGTGTTCCCTGTGTGGAATGAATTTCACCCATAAAACCTATTTGGTAAGTGTTAAGTTTAACATTGTAATTCGAAAGGTCATGTTAAGCAGTTGGCCCCGGTTGTCATCATAGGATAATAGTCATGAAGTTGAAGCTCCGGGCGGCTTAAAATCCAACATCCAACGGCAAGATTACGTAGCTGCTTTAGCTAGACAGTCCTCAACATGCACTCGGCTACTGTGAGGACATATGATCCTCTCCTAAGAGGAGAACCGGGGCTATAATTACAGTTCTTATGGGGGCCATGAAGACAAACTCTCTACTACGGAAATTGCATTACGCAAACTGAGGGCAGACCGAAGGTGATCCGTTGAGTTTGTTGTGGTGGCGAAAACCGTCCGACCAGGATTAGTAGTTACTCTGTGAATCAGTGTGTCTGTGATAGATGGCCCTCTAGTATGTTTCTCTTTGCGCTTTATGTGGAACTCGCTATATGGTAAAGTTTACAGGAAGCCGTAAGACCATTTATTCACTCCATCACCCTCCCTTCCCCTTTGAGTTGAGTTGAGACGAAGTTTCTTTGAGGCTTGAGAAGAGTCTCGGAAATATGACATTGGTTGTTTATAATATTAGTGTTTTGGTATAACACACTAGCATCTAAAGAGCTGACGAGCTGTTCCAAATCATCATCATCATCAGCCTATCGCAATCCTCTGCTGGACATAGGCTTCTCCAATTGCACGCCACTTGTTCGATCCTCGGCCGGTGTGTTTTAAATAGCTTGAAGATATTATATTTATCAAGCCTGTTCTTGAAGTTCAAGTTTAGTTAGAGAGCCATAACCACTTTCTCTGAGAGTGTGATCCAGACTGTCACAATTCGGTTAGGCAGGAAATGCCTCTTTAGGGTTTTTCCAAGATGCATTTTGCCATCGTCTCAGAGGATGCCCTCGCAAGTGCACGATAACGTCCAATATGTAAATTTCCTGGAAGGTAGTACCGCAACGATGATTTCAGGACGAATGGGCCGGCTTGACCGGGGCAGTACTTTCACACAGAAGATTATCCTAATAATGACAGTATTCTCACAGTCGTATTTCGTTGGTGAGTGTGAGACCGGAGGCCCAATCATTCTGCATCATTCCCGGTGTCCGGAGGCCGGAAGAGTGATGCAGAAACCTCTGACGAGGCCGCCATGGTATGCGTCACCATGCTGCATTGCCTACCCTCACAATAATTAGGATGGTAACCCCTACTCCTGGATTCTACTCATGCTTTCCATCAGGCAGTATAGAGTCACTTTGGTAGGCATCAATATTTACAAAAGCTATGTATAAGTTGTCACATCATTTATGGATGACCTTCAATGGATCTATTTTTACAGAGTCGTCACATGGCCAGGGCTCACGAGAAGACACTGGAGTGCCAAATATGTGATGCGAAGTTCCACACATTGAATCAACTGAAATACCATACCAAACAAATTCATTCAAAACGGAGACGTAAAAATTCTACTCCGTAAGTAACTAGTGTTTTTCCTTATATAATATTTCATCATCAGCTCATCGTAGTCCACTGCTGGATATAAGCCTGTACAATTCATGCCACTTGGTTCGATCCTCGGCTTCTCGCATCCAGGTCCTGCCAGCCGTCTTGCGAATATCATCACTCCACCTGACCTGTGGACGTTTTACACTACGTTTGCTGAGAAGCGGTCTCCACTCAACGTTCGTTCACGTCTATGACAACACCAATGTCAATGACGGAACCCTAACACATCTAAATTGTGGAATGAACTGTCGCCTGCGGTGTTTCCGGACCTATACGACCTTTAAACTTTCAAAAAAAGAGCGTACTCCCTTCTTAAAGGCCGGCAACGCACCTGTGACTCCTCTGGTGTTTCGGGTGTCCATGGGCGGCGGTAATCACTTACCATCATCATAATATAAAAAAAATAAAATTAGCTAAGTGCATGTCAGGCCACACATAGAATAGGGTTCCGTAGTCACCCATAATGGTAGGTGGATCCAAAATCGTGTCAAACAGACAATTGTTATGTTAACTTATTATTTCTTTGAGTGAGTGCATTTTACAAGTTAGGCCCCTATACCTCCTAAAGTAAAAAATATATTAAAACCGCAAAAATGGTTTCAGAAACCTGGTAATGTTTTAAAAGACCTATCTAATGGTATCCCACACGATGACCCTAGACGCTGAAAAAAAAAAACATCCCCACTTTACATGTATAGCACTATGTCCACGTAATTACAACACATATTCATACACAGTTTCATCTTTCTAACACCAACCGTTTATAACGAGTCTATAAGGGTTCCGAGTCATAAACTGCGGAACCCTAAAAATAAAGATATTTCAGCACAAGCAGTTAATAAACTTTTTTTTTATTATTTACAGATCTCAAAAACCTTCAAGCCCTGACAAACCTCTAAATCTAAGTTCAGATGCTGAATTACAAGATAACACACAATCGGACAAAGACGAAGATGCATACAGATTACAACCATTTGATTTGTTCGATGACAATGGCTCTTTTAGACGAGAAGACCTGACCCATCCAACACAGTGTGCTATTGTCAGCAAAATGCACAAAGGACGTTCTGTATCAGACATTTGTAGGTTATACAACCTTACTCCAGATATAGTCAATGAAATTTGGGAAGATAGAGAGAAATATGCATTGCCTAAAAGGGCTGCTAAACGCACAACCAGATATATGAACAGCATATTAGACACGAGATTAGTGGAGTGGTTTCATGCACAGCGAGCCAATGATGTCCAAGTGTCAGGGAAAATGCTTCAGGATATAGCCGAAGCTTTTGCTAAGGAATGTGGATTTGTGGCTTTCAACGGTAGTAAGAAGTGGCTGGATAGGTTCAAGAAGAGGTACAATATATCGCTTAGAGGAACTCCTTCCAAGAGGGATTACAACAACCATCACATGGATTCGAAATGGAAAAAACATTTCTTCAAAGAACAGTGGGGCGATGCCAGGTTGGGAATACCTGATGAGGATATTTATACAGCAGATGAATTTGGGTTCTATTATAACCCTTCTAAAGGTAGAATTAAGAAATTAGCAGGAAAGAAGTATATACAAGGGCATGTCCAAGACAGGTTGGCCGTTTTCCTCTGTGCCAATATGCCGGGCACCGATAAAAAAAAGTTGCTTGTCTGTGGTACTGAAGACCCCTTAAGGCATTCCTATAGAGACCCTGATACGTTACCTGTTACATATATTAGGCATTCACAAGCTCATTTCACGACCCAAATGTTTGAAGAATATGTAAATTTTTGGAACATGGAACTCAAAAAGAAGAATAAAAGAGCAATTTTAATTTTGGACAGAGCTACAATACATTCTAAGTTACAATTATCACATTTACAATTAATATTCGTACCCTGGAAAGCAACAAATGGTTTAATACCAATGAAAAATGGTGTTTCAGCAAAATTTCGCGAAGAGTTTCGCCGTATGATAATAGAAGAAAAAGCCATGAACATTTTAAGGGGGGTAGATCGAAATTTGACATGTTTAGAAGCGTTAACAATGTTAGAAAAAGCCTGGGAAAGAACACCCCCGGACACCATAACCAAAAGCTTTGTGGATACAGGATATGACGTCACAATACCAGACGAAGTTGTTGACGTTGAAAAACCGAAGGTTTACGAGAATGATGAAGAGATTCTGTGCAATATGTTGAAAGATTACGATGTTGAATCGTATTTTAGTAATGCTTCGAGTTTAGACCAGTATATGACGGTAGATGAAGAACTGGTGACTGGTCAGGGAACTAACGGTTCTGTCTTCGGAGGGAACCATAAGGTTGTGGAACCGTTACCTCCTGCTGAAACAGATATTCTCCCTCTGGGTACTGAGAGGCCGGTGTCTGATGAAAGAGAGGTTTTAGTGAGGAAGTCACGGGCGTTGCAAGATTTGGATATCGTCAAGAAGTTTTTGCATTCAAATTCAACATCTTATGAAACTTATTGTTGTTTTATGGAAATTGAGAAGTATGTTATGCAAACTGTTATTGGGTAGGTTGTTTTTGACTATTTTTTAATATGAAGGGTCTTGAGAACAACACTGTAGGTAATAGTCATATGCAGGCGTTCTTTTCTTTCAAAAACTGCAGTATTGGACTAGTGGTTTAAGCTGTCGCCACTTTCTACTTCGCCAAGTGTAGTGGGTTCATATCCTACGCGGGATAACACTTTGTGTTATCCACTAATTGCTGTTCTGCGTGTCCGTTTCATGTATGTTTGTAAAGTCCACGTCAGGATGTATATTCCTAATGCGGGAGTTGTATTTTAAATAAAAAAAGTCTAAGCCCAAATGGGCATATGCATAACACTGTTATGACACAGACTGTGTTAATGTATGTGTGTGTGTGTGTGTGTGTGTGTGTGTGTGTGTGTGTGTGTGTGTGTGTGTGTGTGTGTGTGTGTGTGTGTGTGTGTGAAATTGTGAATGTTTTGTTTTACTCGTTATGTATGAGTTCATAGTGACAGGTTATTGGTCTTTGTGAGTCTAAAATGTGTCTGTGTGAAGATTTATCTCGCTAAAAACACAGACAGACTGTTTTTTATCGGTAAAACACGTTAAGGTTACTGCCCTCGAAATCCCCCTGTAGTATATCCTTCTTTATTGTCGGCTCACAGAAGCACGCGCCCACTCGCTATCGTCGCTAACAGTAACAGTCGACTCAACTGTGTCACCCCCGCACGGACTCTCGAGATGACATAATGATTCCTTCTCAGTCATTCATAGTGAACGAGTGAATGAACAACTTAGTGACACCTCATTCATTCGAAGTTAACGAGTGAATGAATAACTTAGTGACACATACACTACACCCCCCCACCCCATTTTGGATTCGCCACCCTTTGTTGTTATAAGGTAAGGTCCGAAAATGAAAACTTTGAAATTTATATTGGATAAATTTTACATTATCATGATCATTTGAACAAAATAAATTATCATCTAAATATAAATGACGGTCTGGTTTAAGATGTAACCTCGCTTCCCAGTACACTGTGTGACCCACAATTTAAATAAATATTTCTGACATCTTACACACAACGTCATCTAGTCCCAAACTCAGCAGATCTTGTATTATGGTATAACATACTTTTTTTTGTAAATAAATACATATTATACATAGAAAACACCCAAACTCCGAAACAAATATTTGTTATTCACACACACGTTTGGTTCGAATCGAACCTGAGACCTCAAGTACCGCAGTCGCATACGCCACTAAGGTACCAAATTGTTGGTCTAAGTCCTGGTGTACTTTTATTTTTCAATTTCTTTTATGTTTGTAAAGTACCCTACATTTGTCATAAAAAAAAATTATGTCGAAAAGTCTTCTTGAAAATCTTTGATTTACTCATATCTGAGTCCAACAGTGGGCTTCCTATATTTGGGATGAGTTAATTATGATCAATATACAAAGAATACTTTATTATAATAAATCTCTTTAAAGAAGTCAATATTTTTTTTATATAATGGTGTTTTTCTCTTAGAATATGTTGAATTTTATTTAAAATAAATTTTAATATTATTTATTAGGTAATCCTATTAATATTTTAAACGCGAAAGTTTGTGAGTATGTATGTATGTTTGTTGCTCTTTCACGCAAAAACTACTGAATGTAAATACATTGTTTAATCTAAATAGATTAAACTTCACAATAATATACCTTACATATCGAAATAACACAGCTACTTTTTAAAGCTATGACGGACTTACACGCGGGCGGAGCTGCGTGTAAAAGCTACTAAATAAATAAATATTTCCAACATCTGAAACACAGCGCCGTCTAGTCCTTAACTAAGCAGAGACCAGAGAACCAATATTTGAGACGAACCGCCCCCCCCCCCCCTCCCATTTTAAGCGACTCACGTAATTAATGAACGTTCCCTTGGGTTGTAAAGGTTTGATGACACTTACTCTACATATCATACGTTACCCATTGTACTCGAAGACAACCTATTTAGGTCCAAGCCTCGAAAAAAGTAGATTAAATAAAGTTGGAACCAACCCGTCTGGCCAACGTGGTACAGTAGGCCAAAACCTCCTTTCTAAGGAGAGGCCTATGTCCAGCAGTGGGCTGTTAAAGGCTGTTGATGATGATATAAAGTTAATTGTTTGTATGTTCGTGTGTGTATGTGTAATCATAGCGAGAATTACGTCATCGTATTAGTAGTTTTTGCCATTAATGTTATTGGGGGGCACGGAAAGTGTTAATTGTCCCATTATGGGATTAATGGGATATACCAATCTTTTAAAGTCATTTTAACTGTCTTCCCTACTGAAATACTATTTGAAGAATAATCAAAAGTAAAAACGATTTCATTAATAAATTCTTATTTAAAATGACATATTTTTGACCTGTTCCATAAAAATATGAATGCTTTGGATTTTAAATTAATAAATAATTTGAATTAAAAAAACCGACTTTAAAGAAAAACTATTCCGAGTACCTCAAGGAGAAACCCGATTCTGGGCCTAAGCGTTACACGAATGGGATATGTACCAAAAAATTCGTCTATTTTTCTTGATTAACCTATCGAAATCTTAGCTTCATTTGCAATGGCCAAGTGTAGAAAATAAGTAGAATTCTATTATTTTAAACAATCTTTGTAAACCTCTACAACACATTTCAATATACGTAACTAGCTCCATAAACGTAGCATTCCTAAAATAGGATCGATTTAGTGGAAATCGATACTGTTATAAATAAATAATACTCCTTTGTTTTAGTATAAATGATTTTTTTAATAGTTATTTTAATCAATGTAAATAGAGTGGCCAGCGAATCGTGACACAACTACTTACAATGGCGGCAATTCTAAATATCTACTTCAACTGGCAGCATTAAATATAGCATGAAAGAGTAGTGTTGCATTTTTATATTAATGTGACTATGCCATAGAAAAACACAAATGTATCAAATCGTGTTTTTCATGTTATAGAAAACGAAAGCGGTTTTGATAACTTTTTTATTTCAGAAGTTATAAAGGCCTAACTTGTGAAATACGTTGACTTAGAAAACTTCGTACAAAAATAAAGAAATAATAAGCAAATATAACAATTATCTATTGGGTACGATTTAATTATGGGTGGTTACATTACCCTATTATATGCGTGGCCTGACAGGCACTTGGCCTATTTTTATTTAAATAACTCAAACAATAAACATAACCTGAAATGTAAACATAATTTGGCCATTGCTGGGAGAGCTGAAAATTGGGCTCGGGAAATCTTCATAGGTATTATAATTTATGCCCAAATTCTAGCACTGTAACGCCAGGCCCAAGTTTGTATGGATTTTGGGTTTCTCCTTTATGATATTTGAAGAATTCCCCCGAATTCTCCAGAATTCTTTCATCAGACCGTGGTTTCCTTACCATGGTACCAAATGGTAGGCACCAGCTTTAAAATAAAAAAAGAATTAACAAAATCGCTTCACCCATTCGCAAAGTCTGAGGTAACAAACAAAAACAAAAAAAAAGTCCTCCTTTTTTGAAGTCGGTTAAAAACCCCGCAGTGAGTCCTTTTTCCTTCAAGCTAAACCAATTTGGATAAAATTGGTATAAAATTAGTTTACCCTCTGATAAAGTACTTAGGATACTTTTTATATCACAAATTACTCTTGACCCCTCTTTTTACCCCTGTAAAAAAGGGGGGTCAAGAACATTTTATCCGATTTAAAAACTACTATTATGTCCTAAAACATCGACTTAAATTACTTTTAATATTTTTAAACTTTTATCACGTTAAATGTAAATAATAGTCAAATTTTTAGATCGTTTATAAATATCAGTGTTGTTATGTAGAGGACGCCACTGTATTCTTGAAATATACCTCGATCTCTGCGACTGTTCACTGGTATCATTTTAGACATCAGTGTATTTTAGGTGTGAATTTCATATATATTTAAACATATATAACAAATAGCTGATGACTATTGAACTTTGACTATTGTTTTTAAACCAGCTTCGCTCGGTGGTGTTACTCGCGATTTGCTACAAAAAACAGCGAGATTGCTAGTAAAAAATAAAATCGCTTTTTCAAATTTATTTCGTTGGTTTCGTAGTCATTCACATAAATCAAAAGCTACCACGGTAGAGTAGACTAGCATACGTCACATCTAATGATCTAACTTCGCTTGTTCATTGGTCAATTCGAATAGCTCACGATTCATGTTACACTTTTCCGTCCCTTTCGGGACGTTACACAAAAAAATATTAGTTTTTTAAAACTAATATTATTGAAATATTTTCAGAAAGCACCCCACGCTTTGTTACATTAAAATTAAAACTATTTTTTTTCTAGACTACAAAAGACTAATTTGTTTAAACATTTTTTTTTAGTTTTTTTTCAAATTGTGTATTGTCATCGGTCCTCGATAAATCTACAAAGTTTGAACGATATCTGGCACAAACAAACATACAGGTGAAACTAATTTAAAGCGTGTAAAAATGATTTTTATTTACATGTACATCTTTACATTCTACACATGCTTTCCATCAGGCAGAGTAGACACTTTGGTAGGCTCATAATAAAAGAATGATCGCTTATTCAATTACAGAGGCGTCCTTTTAATGTAATTTAGTCATTTTTGTAGTTGTTATCTTGCCCTATTTTGTTAAGAAATAATTATGTATATAAATTAGTGTTACGATAAAACTACTTTTAAGTGTTCTGAGTTTGTAAATATTTTGTTGAAAATAATTAAAAATAAATATTACGTTTTGTCGTAGAACATTTGTGTAATTTATTTATACCAGAAGTTGCCTGGCTGCAGGAGCACTCATAGTCAGAAAAGGGGAAAGGGTAGTTCAGTATACATAATATATCCCGGGTCCTTTAAACGGGGCGTGAAAAAGCTTCTCACTAAGCCGCCATAGTGTGGGCCACCATACTTTATTGTCTGCATTCACAGCAAGTGTGGTGGCCCCCACTCTTGGATTCAGCTCATGCTTTCCATCAGGCAGGGGAGTCATTTTGGATGGCTATATATCAAAAAATTAAGAAGTGTGTTTGTAATGTCAATTTAACAGCATTCATATCGAATAAAAATCACAGATAACGTTTTAAATATTTTATTAACAATTGAAAACAATATTTACATTTTTCGTTTAGGCTTGGCTTAGCAAAAGTAAATACATTGATATTTTTTGTTGCTAATCACATAATTATGATAAGCAATGACTACAGACGTACATAGCGCAGTTCCTATGGGCACTTTGAAGACAATCTTATTGCGACCGAAATTGCCGCTAGGTGGCGTGGCCAAGTTTCAAACGTTTTTCGTTTTCTATTCTATTTCTCTATTTCTTATTAGGACCTTGAGCAAGTTCTCGCTGTTTCTTTTACAAAATAAACTTTTTTTTAATTATAAGGAACTAAAACATTACATTCGAATTTCCACAGAAAGTTTTCCAAGTGACCACTTTCTCCCATTTTTCTTGGAGTATATGAATTCAACGTGACTGAGAGACATTATCCAAGGAAACAAGAGAATAGAAAACTAAATATATTTGCAACTTGGCTAGGGAGATCTCTCTCTTACGCATTTCAAAGCGAAGAGAGCGAGAGAGACGGCCTTTCCCCCAGTGTACTGGAGGGAGACCCTACTTGGAATTGGAACACAAAATCCTTAAGGTCTGCGTTTCTATGTACACTGTATTCATTGCTTTTTGTTTTTTTGGCTAATTAATTAATAATATTCAACACATCTTATATAGGTATGGCTTCCAGATACCAAATCAGAGGTAGAACGGGACTGACGGGCAGGTTCGACCGGGGCAGGACTACCCTCACACAGAAGACCATCCTAATAATGACAGCATTTGTGCTGTTGGCCCAATGATTCAGATGATCTCAATACTATAGTGGAGTCACCACACCCATTGTGAATGTAACAAGCATTCTTGGATTCTACTAATGTTTTCCATCAGGCAGAGTTGAGTCACTTTGGCAAAGTCATAAATAAAATTCTTACTAATATTAGAAATGTTGACTATCTGTTGCTTTTTCACTTTAAAACTACTGAATAGAAATGAATTTTAGCACAAAGATTGAGAGAAAGAGCAAAACGGACAAGAGGACTGATGGTACCAAAGGAGTTGTAACCACGTACAGGAATACGAAGCATATGTAGGGACCCCACAAAATGGTTCTACTTGGTGAAGGTTACGGTAAACCATTAGGTGCGGAACCGGTTGTAGTGGGGAAGCCTATTCTTTATGACACAATGACATCTAGTCCCAAACTAAACACAGCTTGTATTATAGGTCCTAGGCAACTGATATCAATACATTAACATAGTTTTTTTTTATAAGTACATACACATTATACATGGAAAATACTCACACTCTGAAACAAATGTTTGTTGATCGCATAAATATTTGGTCCGAGCTGGCAATCGAACCCGAGGTCTCAAGTCACACGCTACCACTGCTCACACTGGACATATTTCAGATGATATGATGATGATGGGATACATCTAATATGATTTATTGTTATTCTAATAATATCCTACACAGCTTTTTCAATCTTCTCTTACAGAACCCACCAGTTAATTCTTCTGTAAAGACGGTGAGACATTCTTCCCGAGGACATTCTCCTTATATTTCAACTTTTGTACATTGGTTGGGTCTTTAAGTGCCTCTTCATCAGTGAGGCGTTCTAACCTTTGATCTTGAACTGCCGCTGGAAACAAAAATAAGTCATTTGTTTTTTTTAGATAGATTTAAGTCATTCTGGAATATATATATAGTTCATGGTCTTTGTAAATTCTAGCATATGTGTCCACTCAGTCATCTATTCACTTGCTCACTATACTATATTTATGACTTCACGAATGAGAAGGTAGCATTATGTCATCTCCAGCCAGTGATGCCAGGTGCACTGTAATTACAGTAGATTTACTGTAATTTGACTGCTTTTGCTGTACACTGTATTCCAGCTGTACAGTATACAGTGAACCATCAAGGGTAATACATCAACTAATCACAGATACCATCATGGGTAATATATTAGCGCGCCAGTCTATTTTAAGAAATTCTGTTATTTGTATAAATTATAACCCAAAAAAAAAAAAACAAGAATTTTAAAATATATAGAAATGAACCCTCGCGCCCACACGCCTGGGCGCGTGGCCAGTGTGTGAAGTCCCTTATGTGACAGTGATACAGATATTGATTGACAAATTATGTATAATTTATAATAGAGATTATGAAATACATTTATAACTCCAATAAAAGTAGTTTTTTTTTTTACTGTAAAAACACTGTAATGAGTTTTATGATTTACTGTATTTTCCTACCGATCTACTGTAATTTTACATGCGAAACACTGTATTTTTTTAAATCCAACCTGGCAACACTGTCTCCAGCTCACGTGCGGTTGTGACAAAGTTGAGTCGACTGTTAGCGACGATAGCGAATGGGCGCGTGCGTCTGTGAGCTGACAATATAGAAGGATCTTATATTTTTCAAGACGGATATGACATAATGTTTCCTTCTCTTTCATTCATAGTAAACAAATGAATGAATAACTTTGTGTCACCTCATTCAATCACAGTGAACGAGTGAATGAATAACTTAGTGACACATACACTACATATATCTTGCATTTTGCTCTGTCTAGTCTAGACCAACAGACAGATGTATATAAATATAAGCCTGTCAAAGTGACTATGCTTTCCAACAGGCAGAGCCTCATGGAAACGCCATCTAGTCCCAAACTGATATGGGTACTAGAGAACTGATTTAAATACATAACATGCTTTTTTTTAAAATACACACAATAAGCTTAGCAGGCTTCGGTGCACTAGCAATCCATGAAACCATTTCTTGCCAAACCCTGTAGTGCATATGTGGAATTCTTTATCGGAAACCGTAATTAGTGCCCCGAATGTACACATTTTCAAAAACAGACTAGATGAACATTTAAATCACTAGTGTAATGATATATACGCATCGTCTTTAAGCTGATTGTGTATTAAATTAATCTAATCTATAAAATTCTCGTGTAACAATGTTCGTTCCCATACAGCTCCAGAACGTCTTCACCTATTCTTATGAAATTTTTTATGCATATTCAGTAAGTCTGAGAATCGGCTACAATCTATTTTTCATACCCATAGAACGCGAGCGGAGCCACGTACATCAGCTAGTACTAATAAAATATAATGCCTAATCTTACCATTATAAGGTGTATATCTGTCAGATAACAGTGATTCAATGTTGTATCCTATAACACCAACTATAGCAGCCACGGGCAATGTGAGGTATGGCGCGTTTGACCTCAGAAATTGCATTAAAATTGGCCACATCTAAAAAACATACAATACAAGAACCCAATTAAAAAACATATAAAAAGTTTTTCAAAACTAAAACTAGTGACTGAACTGACAGTGGATATATTTTATTGTACTAGAGTGAATTCACAAATATAGCACTTCGCAAAATTAGTTATTAGTAACTAATTTTGCGAAGTGCTAAATTTGTGAATTTATTATTTTTTTAGAAAAATGAAAGTACAATATCGCATTGGATTAGTCTGTAAGGATATTGTAAGAAAGATTTATAAATATATAAATAAATTCTTCGGGACTTTTTTCGTCAATTATTTTTGTGAAATTATCTTTGATTGCATTGCTTATAAAGAGATATAAAGTAATTTTTATCTATAATAACCTGCTACTAATCATACACAGTCTTAATATTTGCTTTGTATTTATGTAAAGTTGGTGAATACATGTATTCAAATGGTTTTCTAGCAGACCCCTGTATTAAGTTCAATTATAATATGCCTAGGAATAATCTTTTATATTTTTTTTGTTTTAGATTAAATAACCATATCAATATAGTTAGGTTATGTAAGAAATATATTAATAAGAAAAGTATTGTGTATTTACCTTTGAACATTAAACCTTACTGTATAAGATTAGAATGCTGAATAGTCGGTATTTTTATGTATTTAAAAAATAATTCTTACAAATGCCGACCGCTACAAATGACTTAGCTTACTGACATTGACATTTTTGATTTACATTTTTTAGTTCAGGAAATTGTGTGATTAACATTTTCCAATTGAAAGGCAGAGTTAAGACTATTTCTATTTTATCAAAATTATTGTTAATTTAATCTTATCTATTTGCATTTCAGTAATTGCATGACATGGAATCGATAATCAGTAATCAGGCATAAACATCAATGTGTTTTTCGAATTGAAAGATTTAAATTCAAAAAATCTCATTAGGTAAATAGTTTAATTAGTTCCTATATAGTTAGAATTTTTGTTCAAATTTACGATGAAATTTTTGATAGCAAATATCATAATAAAAAAAAGAACTTAGTTTTAGTGATTTGCCTGGTCTTGCCTATTTCCGAACATTCACCCAAAATGTCAAAATTAGAATTGAAAACATAACCTATAATATAAAGGAGACATGAATTCCAAGAAAAATATGTAAACAGATGTAATTTACGAATTTTATTAAGAAACCCTTTAGAAATGTCTCAATCACAACTCTTACAAAGCCTATTTAGGCTCCATTTAGCGACGAACCAGTCAAAATATTTACGTAATATAAAATGTAGAAATGCCTCTTCAAATACTAAACAGAAGACAGCTAGCTCAGTTTATAAGACTATGAATATATTTGATAGGAAAGCAAAGGCTTTACAGAGAGAACGAAGTGCCCAAAGAGAAGATTATCACTTAGCGGAATATATAAAAGAAGAAGTTGGATGGAGAACGGCTGATAGAGTTTTTGATATAAAACGGATTTTCAAGAATGCTGTAGAACTTGGTAGGTAATATACTATATATCATCATCATCATCAACAGCCTTTAACAGTCCACTGCTGGACATATTCCTCTCCTTAGAAAGGAGGTTTTGGCCTACTATACCACGCTAGCCAAACGGGTTGGTTTCAAGTTTTCCTTCTCTTTGCATTAATGTTGTATTACGTAATTTATCCCTTAGTCGCCTTTTACGACACCCGCGGGATGAATAGCGGTGGTGTCACTCTGTATTCTTAATCCGTCACCACACGGTTTATAATATATATATATACATACATTCTTCCATTTCCTTACTGATATTGTAAATTCGAATGTAACTCTGGTCTGTCCGTTACTCTTTCACAGCTAAACTGCTGAACCAATTTGAATGAATGTTCGATAGACACAAATAGAATCTTAGAGGACATATTAGAGGAATATTTTTATAAATAGGAATAGGAAACTGACAGAAATGATTAGTGGTTAGCGTATGCAACTGCTTGGGTTCGATTCCTGGGTCGGACCAAATGTTTGTTTAAAAAAGTATGTTTATTTTTTTATATCAGTTGTCTAGTACCCATAATACAAGCTTTGCTTAGTTTAGAGACTAGATGGCGTTGTGTCTGAAATAAAAAAGCTACTTATTCACATAAAATGTTTGACTGTCAGTTTTTTTTTGGATAATCTCCTCCAGAGATGAATGATGTGATACTTTCACAGGCAGATAGATGATGATATAAATAGTAAGTAAGTTTAATTTCATTTTGACTAGCTATGCTCTGCAGCGTTTCTTCAGCAGGTAACACTGCGAGACTCGGCATAATTTACCGAAAGTCTCAACGTAGAAGGTCTTAGTATAGTATAATTATATAGTCCTCAAAACTGCTATGAGTTCTTCGTTTCTTGTATATTTGTCAAGACCCTGCGATACAAGATGTGGGATGTTCTTAAAGCGGGAGTTGCCTTTTCTAGAAAAGATTTAAAAAAAAAATTACATTACAGGTGCTAGTAGAGGATACGTCTCCAGACACTTTCTTCCGGACAGCGTAGAAAAAGTCACGTTATGCGATACATCACAAACCCATCTTGACAAAGCCATTGTCGGAGATGGAGTCCAGGTGGAGAAAATAATAATGGATGAGGAACATATTGATGTTAGTATACCTGGTCAATAGTCAACCTAATAACCTAAGGCCCCTCAGCTATAAAAAGAAATAGCTTAACTGGTTTTCTTTGCGACTATGTTTCGATAAACAATAGTTAGCAAGCTACTCCAAGTACAATCTTTCCTGTGCTGGATTTCATCAAGAGCTGCTCAGGCGTTTTTTAACATAATTAAGTTTCGAACATCCTTATCCTTTTAGTTTAAAGTGGTCGTCGTCCAATATTATTTGGGGCTGGCTTGCTAGTTCAACCGGTTTTACCTGAATTTCAGCTTTTACACGAAGCAAATGGTATTGGACCTTAGAAACCCTAAGGGAGAACTGAAATTTGAAGGTTGAACTAGTTGTCAGTACATTGGTACTCGAAAGCTTCTTAATATTATATTTACTTCAGTTTCCAGAAAGCAGTGTAGACCTGGTTGTATCATCTCTAGTACTCCACTGGGTGAACGACTTGCCTGGTTGTTTTGACAGAATCATGAAGTGCTTAAAACCTGATGGGGTATGTATCATAAATATTTCGAATATCTGACACACAACATTATCTAATCCCAAACTAAGCAGAGCTTGTACTATGAGTACTAGGCAGCTAATATAAATCCAAAAATACTTTTTTTTTGTAAACATATATATTATACATAGAAAACACCCAAATTCGTAAACAAATATTTGCAGATCATACAAACATTTGGTTCCGACCCGGGAATCGAATCCGAGACCTCTTGAGCAACTGCCGCATACGCTAACCTCTATAAAAGTTTGTATTACGTAAGGGGGGAGGGACTTGTTATATAAGCATGGAGTACTTAGACACAGCATTCTCTGTCTTTTCAGGTATTCATGTCTTGTGTCTTCGGTGGGAACACACTTCTGGAACTCCGTCAAGCGATACAGTTGGCAGAGAGTGAGAGACAGGGCGGCATATCTCCTCACGTCTCTCCCTTTACACACGTCAGAGATATCGGTGGTTTGCTTAACGCGTAAGTTTAGAAGGCGACCTGACCTTCAATGTACAGAGGGGCGAGGAATCCCAGAATTATTTGTTTTCTACTGGGTGGCAGGGATCGGGTGTAATTTATCTGTAATTTTTGCATATGTAGTGATTTGCGCAAGACTGCTGGCAGGAGCTGGATGCGAGAAGCCGAGGATCGAACTAAATGGCTTGCAATAGAACAGGCCTATGTCCAGCTGTGGACTGCTTATGATAATGATGTTTGTCAGCAGTTTAGTTACCCCAGTACAGCTTCTGCTTAGTTTAGAAACAGTTGGTCATGTGTGAGGTTATTATTAGCCTGCCATTTTATAACACTTTATTTTATTCTATGTTTTTGATCTAGGAGCGGCTTTACACTTCAAACTGTGGACGTAGATTCGATGACTATCTGGTATCCGTCAATGTGGGAAGTGATGCGTGACGTCAGAGCACTGGGAGAGTCTAATGCCGCTTATAATAGACCATTGAGATTATCCAAAGATACACAATTTGCAGCTGCAGCGATTTATGATGAAATGTATGGAAAGGTAAGTAAGAATTTGTTTATTGAAAATAAGTTGGACCTATCATACTGCCTTGAAGGACTCCCAACTAAAATCTAGTATTTTATGGATGTTCAAATTTGTGAATATTGAATATTGCTAATATGTTTTTATGTTTATTAAAATGTACTCACTTAATTTAGATTTCTAGATGTGATTCAGAAACTAATATCAGCATATTACTGGTTTGTTATAATATCAATCAAAAGCTTTGTTAATATCTACCACACTAGTAAGAAACAGGTAAAATTTTAGACTTGCCATAATTGTAATGCCAATCGATGGTAAATAATTGCAGACTTTCCTAAATTCTTCTAGGGGAGGAGTTGATTTCTGATGAGTAGTGATTTCTGTAGTCGTTTCGTTATTAGCTTAGGGTAGAGATTAGGATGAATTTGTTTAAAGAGTGGAGAAAACTTATGGGGAGATTCCAGCCCACTAGTCTCTTGAAATGCAGTTGGTGCCCTACATAGCCTGACGTTAGTGGCCTTCAGATCGCCATTTCTGCTTTGTCCCCAATTCCAAAAAAAACTTTTCCCAGTCAATTCCTGATATATTTTTACAGGAAATGCCAGACCGAAAAATTCGTGGCGTCCCAGCCACTTACGAAATCATCAACTTCCTAGGATGGAAACCAGATCCCACACAACCGAAGCCAATAGAAAGGGGTACTGGACAAGTATCGCTCAAGGACCTACATCGAATAGATGAGATTATTCAGGACTCGAAGAAAGTACCACTAACCGAAGACGATATGAAGTAGTTTAGTGGATATTATGTAATTTTAATTACGTTTCTTGATTAAATTTTTATTTTCTGTGGTGTTGCTTGTGTTCATGTCATACTAACTTCACACAAAATGTAGTCAAGCAAGAACTAGGTACTGTCCTCACACAGAAAACCAACCTAAAATGAAGGAATTCGACAGCAGAAAGTTGGTTACCTTTTTGTTTTTAATTTTACGCTGGAAATTCTCTTTGCACCATTTCTTAAGTGGGGGAGACGATGTGCCTATGTGGGACTCCCGGGGAACTAGCCTACCCACTAAACACCGCGACGGCTTTCCTCGGCAGTCCGTGGAGTCCCCTTCCTAGTTGTGCCTCATGACTGAGATACATCCCAGGGTGACCAAGAATAACTCTCGGGGCAGGATCATGTCGCGCTTCTCACTGTTCTACACAGTAAGAGATCGAACGGGGTGTCACCTGTCTCGGGTCGTTAGTAGCCTCCATAAGACGTAATACAAGACACTTATATAGGTATTTTTCATACAACAAATGGCGTACTTGTTTGCCACCTTACGATACTTTTTTTTTTCATTTTATTTATTATATTTTATCTTGTTGTTTCTTATTTAATTGTGACTTGTAAATATAGAAAATTAAGAATTTTAAAATTAAAAGCAAAATATTACTAAAATATTGTTTTAATTTACAACTTATATTTCTAGACATTGGAGAGTGACCGTTTTGTCGTAAATACTATTGATAGATACTTACAACTCAGTCATAATACTACAAGTCAGAGTACAACAGACTTACAGTACAGCACACCTAGAGTAATTACATTTTTATCATAATACAACAAGGTCAAGACTTACAGCTTTGTCATAATACTACATATTACGGCCACAGCACACTAGCTAGTTTTAGCATCGACGACCGGCGACTAGTCACTTTTCAGAAGCTAAATACGGCGACCGAACGCTCCACACCGCACACTGAAAAACGCCAAACGCGGAGATTGAGTCGCTTTTTAGAAGCGCGACACAGCAGCTGAACGCTACTCTCCGCACACATTCGGAAGCCGGTAGCATCGATTTGGCATCTGAGAAGTCGCTAAAACGCGCGTTTCCGATACCGCATTCGAACGCAGAAAGTCGCTAAAACGCGATGCAGCATCGATGCAGTCACAAAATCGCAGATCGTCGATGCTAAAAGTAGCTAGTGTAGTGTAGCCCTTAGAGGCTTAAAACTCATAAAACTACCGGCTAAAGACTTACAGCTTTCTCATAATACTCTCTCTGATGTTATACAGGTTATACTACAAGGTAGACACTAACAGTTTGTCATAATACTACAGGGTAGGCGCAATTTTCTTATATGGAGGCGGAAGTGCTCACCGAAGTTTACTTCTACTTCCGCCTCCAAATCCCACGATAAATCGGCGAGTGGCTGACTTCCGCGAGTATCCTTGGGCGACGGTGAGGGTAAGCAACGACGGCGCTGTCAATACCTGGATGGGTGGCATGTTACTATATGCGTCTCTGTGATTCGGAGGTCATGTTAAGCAGTCAGTCCCGGTTTGTCATCATAAGATAAAGAAGCTTATTTGGAGGAATCGGGCTTAAAACATCTAACGGCAAGACTACGTAGCCTAACCCGCTCTCGGCCAGCGTGGAGACGTTTGGCCTCAACCCTCTCCTGAGAGGAACTCCGCGCCCAGCAGTGGGACATTACCTATAGATGGTTACATATATTGCTTACAGAAAGAAGTTCTAAGACTCACTTTATATAAAGATTTAATTTATTTAAAAACTCTATGACTAGGTACTAATTAATTATTATAGATATTATATTTTGAGAGGGGTTCGTATGTCCAATATTCGTCATCCGTTGAATCCCGGCGATCATCGTTGAAGAATTGAACTGAAAAATAATAAGTAATTATTAAACTACTTAAAGTATAGCTTGATCTTCATGACATATATTATAACTTTATACAAGCTATTTTATTTGTTACTAGCTAAGCGCCGCGGTTTTATTCGGTATTGTTGTTGTATCACCGCCACTAATGATGCGGATACTACATATTACAGAAAAAAAAATAGTTTAAGATTTAGTCCTCGTATCATCAGTGAAAATTGGTCGAGTCGTTCCAGAGATTAAACGGAACAAACAGACAGATACAATAATTTTCAATATTATTTTTTTAATTGTAAGTAGTTATTTAGATGTTACAAACAGACACTCAAGTTTATTTATTTGAATAAATGTGTAGATTGCATAGATCATCCATATTTTCTTCCTGTAAACACCATATCTCTATATAATGAATAAATAAATATTTTCGGACATCTTCCTCACAACATCATCTAAGCAGTCCCAAACTAAGCAGGGCTTGTATTATGGGTACTAGACAATTGATATAAATACATAAACATCCTTTTTTTGTAAATACATACATATTATACATAGAAAACACCCAGACTTCGAAAGAAATATTAATTGTAGACCGCACAAATATTTAGTCCGACCCGGGAATCGAACCCGCGACCTCATAATCAGCAGCTGCATACGCTAACCACTAGACCAACAAGGCAGTCATCCATCTTTTGATCTTTAGATTTCATCATCATCAGCCTATCGCAGTCCACTGCTGGACATAGGCCTCTCCAATTGCAACTCCAATTTAGATTTATAAATGTTAAAATATTTTTTATTTCATTTACCTTCCTCTATGGGTGGAGCCGGAGGCGTTTTTGGTTTGGCATTCGGTTCTGTAACGAATTAACAGTGTTTAAAAATAAATAAATTTTAAAGTAAGTATCAGGGGCCTCAGTGACCTTACACCATTATCGTATGATTCCTACTATTGTCAGGTCATTCAATTAATGCTTTCCATCAGACAGACTAATGCAAGCTCTATATAAGGCCAAGTGCGTGACAGGACACGCATAGAATAGGGTTCCGTAGTCACCCATAATGGTAGATGCATAAAAAATCGTGTCTATTATATAGTTTCTTCTTTCTTTCTAATTTCTTCATTTTTGTACGAAGTTTTCCAAGTGAGTGCATTTTACAAGTTAGGCCCCTATTACTCCTGTAATAAGAAGGTTATCTAAACCGCTATAGTTTTCCTTTATAGACAAGACGCCCTGTTTTGGCAAAAAAATGTCCTTTAGAGTCAAATAACTCGCAAACGGATATCTTATCCGAAAAATGGTTTTAGCAACCCCACAACGTAAAAGGCATATCTAAAAATGCCCCACACACCCCCAGTAAAAGTACTTCCTATTTTATTTTAGCACTTTTACCGTGATTACAACACAGATTCATGCAAAGTTTCACCTCTCTAACACAAACCTTTTGGACGGTAAGTCGAGGACGGACTGACATGACTCTAAAAATAATAAAAATAAAAATTACTTACTTGGTTTTACAAGAGGTGCTTTTTTCAACGAACTAGGGTCTGGAATCTGACGTATAGGTACTTGAACAACTGTAAATTAAAAGAATAATATTAATGGACACTGTTGCGACATCTACAGAGGACTGTAGCGAGCATCAGCGCCGCGGCGTGCGGCGGAACTAACTGGACAGCGGTGGGGTCGGCCCCGACGGGTTCGACATCGCATCCAACGACCGACACTCGCCTTTTGGATTCACCGTGCACGGACCGACTTCGATTTATTATTTGTATCATACCTTGACGAGTAAAATATCAGCATTACAGTCCACTGCCTTTTAATACGTTCGTAAGAACCCTAAACATGGTCCTTCAAGGGTAAGAAGACTCGCCGAGGTGCTGATTACGTCGCCTGGTCAAGAAGTGACCTGCGGAGCTCTTCGTTGTGGACTTCAGCACAGCAAGATTGTCTTGTCGTTATTCGAAGCAATTTGCAAAAGCATCCACATACCGCCCCGCTAAAAATCATCAAGAAGTCGCCATTACGGACTTGGAAACCCACGAGTCAAAAAATTACATCTTATTTGGAGTAAAAGAAGAACGATTCACCATGGATTGGATAAATACTTGTGAGTTCGTTCCAATTATTTCCTTATTTTATTTCCTTATATTTCGATTAATCCCCTATATCTCCGATTTGTTCGAAATTGCCTTTATTTAGCAAGTGCTATAAACTTGATTGCTATTGTGCATACGAGTGCTTTATTTCAGTTTCATAAGCTATTTAAAAGCTACAATACATTAACGGTACATATATAGTTTTATTCTATATACCTCCACGTTGGGTACATATTGTTCAAAAAACATATTTCCATAAACTCAATTTATTGAGTACCTACTTAATTGTATTAATCTTCACCATGCATCATAGGCAATAACATTATCGCAAGCTTAATACTTTGGTTGTGGCTACTTAAATCACATTAATAAAATAATTTTGAAGTTTCAAAAAGTTTAGGAGTTAAAAGTAATTAAACGTGTAAATTACTTATAGCAAACTTGTTTTAACGCTTTGCCTATCCCACTGCCTTTTAATTCTGCACATATCTACATAATAAAAAGACAAAAAATAAAAAAAATCCTACCTTCATATTTCGGAAAATAAATTTAAAAATTTCAATTTTTGTAATTCATTTAACGAGTAGGTTAGCATTACATTCATATTCTTTTATAACTTTATATTAGTTTCCATATATTGTTTACCGTAAGATTGCTACCTGAACAGCTGATCTACGGACGCCGGCCGATCGGTCATCTATTGTTCTCGTTAGATACCTATACAACTCGCTGCATATTGTTAGATATAGGTGCATATTGTATAATAATTTATTTCTTTATCGTTTCGTTTTGTTCGTGTTCAATTTCGATTGAGTTTTTCGATTACTATGATAGAAATGGAGATAGGTAAACTAAGAAAAAGACGCGCCGGGCTTAAATCAAAATTAACAATTTTTAATAACTATATCACTTTGCTTAAAAGCTCAAAAGTACTCAGCAGCTTGCAATTATTAGATTTACAAGATAGGTTGAATAGAATCGATGCCGTATATGGTACATTTGATAATTTACAGCTGGACATTGAAATGTTGTCGGATGACTCAGAAAATGAGTGCCAGGAGCGCGAGCAGTTCGAAAACCAGTTTCACAGTCTAATGGCTGACGCCCGCAGTCTACTTGGCGTGCAGCCGACTAACCAGCACAAACTTCAGGTTGATGGTAACGAGACGAGTTTCGAGGATGGACAGGCAGGTGGTTCCAAATTTAATTATGTTAGATTGCCAAAGATTTCATTGCCCACCTTTAATGGCCACTATCAACACTGGCTAGAGTATAGGGATACTTTTATATCTTTAATCCACTCAAGGGCTGATATGGATAACATCAATAAGTTGCATTATCTCCGTGCATCTCTTAAAGGCAGCGCCTTGTTGGTAATTGATAGCTTGGACGTAAAAGGCGATAATTATGTAAACGCCTGGAATTTGTTATGCACTAGGTATGAAAATAAAAGGTTACTTGTCAACAATCACGTACAAGCCTTGTTCAATGTGGAACAAATACAAAAAGAGTCCTCCCGAGCAATTCGTCATCTGATAGACACTACGAATAAAAACCTACGTGCCTTATCATCATTAGACCAGCCTACACAGCATTGGGACACCTTAATCATTCACATGATGGCTGAAAAGCTCGATGTGACAACTCGTAGGGAGTGGGAGTCGCACAGAAATACTCTCACGGATCCACCAACACTTGAAATTTTTGTTACGTTTCTTAGCAACCGAGCAGACTTACTAGAAACATTACAAGAGAGTAAAATCTTAAAATCGCAAATTAATAAACATAATAATAATTGTTTTACAGACATAAAATACAACCAAAGTTCTAGCTACAATAAAAATAAATCAGCTATTAATATTTACAACAAATCAGTAACTTGCCCCATATGCAATCAAAATCATTTTTTATATAATTGTGACACATTTAAATCCTTTCCTATTGAAGAACGAATAAAAAGGGCTAAGGATTGTAAAGTGTGTCTTAATTGTTTACGACCAGGTCATACAGAAAATAAATGTAATTTATCTGGATGTAAATATTGTAAGAAAAGGCATAATACGCTTTTGCACTTACATACTACAGAGCCTCATGAGTCAACTGTTCCAGTTAACAGTCTTGTCAATTCGTCTCATTTAAAGCAGTTAAATACTCCTCCATGCGTCTTGCTTTCCACAGCGCGGGTGAAGGTGAATGACTGCAGTGGCGTTGAGCACGTTGCCAGAGTTCTGCTCGACAACGGCAGCACTGCCAACTTCATAACTACATCCTTTTGCGGTAAGCTGGGTTTGTCACGTCGAAGTGAAAGCGCCACGGTGTCAGGTATTAACAAACATACTTCTATAAGTAACCAGTCTTGTAGTCTTACTATAAAGTCTCTTCATAACGACTATAGAACTACAATCGACTGTCATATTTTACCTCAAATCACCACAGCTATACCGTCTTGTTTTATAAATATTGAAGATATCCCTCTTCCTTCGGGGATACAGCTAGCTGACTCTTCGTTTAATGAGCCTGCGACAGTAGATATATTAGTCGGAGCCCATGTATTTTGGTCAGTCTTAGGCAAAAATACCATAGATTTGGGTAAAAACTTACCCAAATTATATGAAACTAAACTGGGTTGGTTAGTGTCAGGGTTTGTTAACCTACCCAGTTCACACTCTTCTACCTCACTTTGTCATTTTTTAAGTGAGGAACCAAATCCAGACTTAACTCGTTTCTGGGAGTTAGACACGGTAGCAACAAAGCACACTTTGTCTCCCGAAGAGCGCGCCTGTGAGGAGCATTTTTTAAGGAACACTACACGTAATTATGACGGTCGTTTTATAGTCTCAATGCCACTGAAGAAAGATCCTTCAGTCTTAGGCGAGTCTTTCAGTAAAGCAAAATTACGTTTCCTGTCATTAGAACGAAAGTTTCTTAGAGATCCTGATTTCAAAAATAGATATATGGAGTTTATGCGCGAATATGAACACTTAGGTCACATGACTGAAAATAAGGAGTCGGTACCTAGATGTTCGCAACAAGTCAATTATTTTTTACCTCATCACGGAGTCATTCGGGAGTCGAGTCTTACTACGAGGCTTCGTACAGTCTTTGACGCTTCGGCGACCACTTCTTCTGGTGTATCACTTAATGAAATCCAGATGACTGGTCCAACTGTACAAGAAGACCTCTATTCTATTTTAATACGTTTTCGTCAGCATAAGTATGTCGTCACCGGAGACATAGAAAAAATGTACAGAGCCATAGAACTTCATTTTTCTCAACGTCCTTTACAACAAATTATCTTTCGTTATACTACAGATGAACCATTAAAAACTTACACCCTTAATAGATTAACATACGGTATGACTTCGGCGCCTTATTTAGCAACAAAATGTTTAGTTAGTTTAGCGTCAAGTGCACCTAATACTGAAGTAGAACAGTCCATACGTCAGGACTTTTACGTTGATGATTACATCGGAGGTTCTTCCACTATTAATGGTACTGTTTCTCTTTGTAAAGGCGTAATTTCTACTTTACAAACAGCACAATTTAATTTAAGAAAATTAAGATCTAATAGTAAATTAATTTTAAAACAAATTTCCTCTAGTTGTCATCAAATAAATAATCTGTTAGAATTTTCTGAAACAAATGATAATATCCTGTCCAAAACTTTAGGTTTATGTTGGAACTGTAATTTGGATATTTTATCATTTTCAATTAATATTAAACTAAATAAAAAAATAACCAAACGTCACATTCTTTCCGTTATAAGCCAGATTTACGATCCACTGGGCTTAGTAGGTCCGTGCGTAGTGGAGGCGAAACTTATAATGCAGAGGTTATGGATTGACCAATGTACATGGGATGACGAAGTATCTGTTGAGATTAGAAGTCGGTGGATGGGCTTTGCTAGCATTCTACCTTCTCTTAATGAATTGAAAATACCGCGTTGGGTTCTTAGTGATGACGCTTGTAGTTATGAAATTCATATTTTTTGCGATGCATCAGAGCGAGCATACGGTGCTTGTCTATATATTCGGTCTGTGAATAAATCAGGACTAGTTACCGTAAACCTCTTAACCTCTAAAAACAAGGTAGCGCCGATAAAGCCAACGACGATGCCGCGTCTTGAGCTTTGCGGAGCCTTACTGGCTACAAGGCTGTTTACTAAAGTACTAGCCTCTTTAACCTTAAGTAAATTGAGTAAATGTACATTTTGGTGTGATTCAACCATCGTTCTTGGGTGGCTGACTACATCACCACTTCAATTAAAAAGTTTTGTTAAAATCGTGTTCATGAGATTCAGGATGTTACTGAAGCTCATCAGTGGCGCTACGTACCTTCGACGGACAACCCGGCGGATCTTGTTTCTCGGGGGGTGAAGCCTGATTCCATCAATAGTTCTTCATTGTGGTGGTCCGGCCCCAAATTCTTATTAAATCATGAAGCTGATTGGCCAAAAAAGCCTAATATTATTGAGAAACATGAATTGCCTGAGTTGCAATGTTGTTCTGTTTTACATAACAACATTTCGTATAATGATTTAATTTGTAACCTAATTAATAAATCTTCAAATTTTTCTCATTTACAAAGATCAATAGCATATTTGCTAAGGTTTGTTTATAATTGTCGAAACAAACCACAATTGAAGGGGTATCTATCAGTAAGTGAACTACAAAATTCATTAAATTTAATACTGTCTAAAGTACAATTAGAAATGTTTCCTGATGAATATGTTATTCTAAAAAGTGGAAAGACACTACCTACTAAGAATAGACTTTCTTCTTTGTCACTCTTTTTAGACTCAACGGGTATAATAAGAGTCGGTGGCAGACTTAGTAATTCCCCATATAGTTTTGATACTAAATATCCTATTTTGATTTGTGGTAAGCATCATTTTAGTAAAATATTATTTAACTACTTTCATTTAAAATACTTACATGCAGGTCCACAACTACTCTTAGCAAACATAAGGTTGACATATTGGCCCTTAGGTGGTAGAAATCTATCTAAGGCCGTTTACCATAGATGTGTTTGGTGTTGTAGGTATAGAGCTGAAAATGTTCAGCCCGTAATGGGACAATTACCTACATCCAGAACTGAATTGGAGTTCCCCTTTTTGCATTGTTCTGTTGATTATGCCGGGCCAGTGTTGCTAGCCGATCGAAAAGGTAGGGGCTGTAGACTTATTAAATGCTATTTGGCTATTTTTATTTGCAACTCGGTAAAGGCCTGTCACCTGGAACTCGTGACGGCACTATCGACTGAAGCTTACATAGCCGCCTTAACTCGTTTTGTATCACGACGTGGTAAGCCTTCTAGTATCACGTCGGATAATGGTACAAACTTTGTGGGTACCTTCAATGAATTGACGAAATTCCTAGCACAATCAGACCTTGAGGGTCATGTTGCACGCGAAGGAATACATTTCAAATTCGTACCTGCCTATAGTCCACACTTCAATGGTTTAGCTGAGGCTGCTGTCCGTTCAACTAAATATCACCTTCGTAGGTTACTACAAATTACTAACTTCACCTTCGAAGAAATGGCTACTTGCCTTGCCCAAATTGAGGCAGTTTTGAACTCACGTCCCTTAACCCCACTTTCCTCTGATCCCTGTGATTTATCCGCCTTAACTCCCGCCCATTTCTTGATTGGACGACCACTAGTAGCTATTCCGCATCCAGAGGTGTCATCTAGCAACATAAATTGTCTTGAACGCTTTAAGCGAGTAGAGCTTATAAGGCAGCATTTTTGGAATCGCTTCAAGACGGAATACATATCTTTACTTCAGGCGAAGACCAAATGGAGATCTTCGAAGTCAGAGCTCAAACCAGGCTCCCTTGTCATAATTAAAGATAAGGCTCTTCCGCCTCTTCTGTGGTCTCTGGGGAGAGTGATCAAGCTTTATCCAGGCAGCGACGGCATCTCCAGAGTGGCGGAGCTTAAAACGTCAGGCGGCACCATTCGCAGGGCATTTAATAATATATGTCCCCTTCCAGATTTTGAAGCCTCCAGCCTTCAACCCGGGGAGCATGTTGCGACATCTACAGAGGACTGTAGCGAGCATCAGCGCCGCGGCGTGCGGCGGAACTAACTGGACAGCGGTGGGGTCGGCCCCGACGGGTTCGACATCGCATCCAACGACCGACACTCGCCTTTTGGATTCACCGTGCACGGACCGACTTCGATTTATTATTTGTATCATACCTTGACGAGTAAAATATCAGCATTACAGTCCACTGCCTTTTAATACGTTCGTAAGAACCCTAAACAGACACTGTTTTATTATTTCTTAAAAGAAAAGACCTTTGGCCAGCGGTGTCGCTATTAGTATTCAATCTTCTTCGTATTATTATTCCTTGATACAATAAGAGAATTCTATAAAATCATGGGCGTACCCAGCATCTGACCTCGGGGGGGGCAAGTCAAACTTTTTAGGTCGGAACGTCCGCGGCTGTTTTGCCATACAGCATTATAAGATTGGCGACGGGACTGCTGTCGGCTGTACCTAAATTACTGGTAGCGGTCAACGCCGAACACCGGCAACCGGTCGGCCCGACCCGCAGACGCCGATGTTCTGGAGTGGGGGCCTTCTCCTAGTTTGGAAAGTGGCCAAGAGGAGAAACCTCCATAAAAATCATAGGAGCAAAGGTGGCCTAGGAAAAGGTAGCGCAGGGCAGGCGGCGACGATCGAGCGTCGGCCTATCGAAACCCTTAACCAAGGCCAGGGTTGCAGGAAGGAGATTCAGAAGAGAGCGATGCTTGGCTCTCTGCTCTGTTTCCTCGCGGTCACTACAAACCCGTAAGCCAAAACCGAAGGGCACGTCAGATAGAATCAGACCCAAGAAACTAGCACAGCTAAAGGGCACAACACGGGGTGGAAAGAGCCGTGAAAGTGGAACAGGGACCGAGATGAAGCGTGATGACGCACCGGCTTGGTTGCAGCGGAGCTGAGGAGCCAACCCATCGCTGATATCAACTCTAGTATCCAGGAGTCCCTTTCGGCGATCGAGAAGGCCTTAAAAGGGACGAAGGGAGTCAAAGGCGGCAAAAGGGCTACCGTCACAGCTTTGACGACCATCAGGGCCGGAGTGTCGGAACTCTATAAAAAAGCCGATGAGTCGGCACTGACAGACGCAGTGGGGAGGCTACGGAAAGAGAACAAGGCGCTTCGCTCTGAAATGGCCTACCTACGAAAGGAGGTGGAAAAGCTACGCCGTGGGGACCCCATCAAAACACCTAGGCGAGCTCAATTACTGCCCGAGGTAAGACCAGCAAAGCAGCGTTCTCAAAAAAGAGCAGCTTGCCGGACCGAGACTTATTCGCGGACATGCTGGACCGCGTTCTTGCTGAGGTCGGAAAAAATATGATATTAGGTCAGTTCCCAGGTACGAAGAACTTGCTGCTTCCAGCGGCCTTAAGTCCCGGGACAGAAGTGGCCAATGGCGTGGAGTCACCCAAAGCCAAAAAGAAGAGTAGGAGGAAGAAGGGTCAGTGGGCTACACAGATGTCGCAAGTGCCAGTATCGTTTTCCCCTGTGCAGGAGAGGCAACAGCCGACAGCGGCCCCATGCTCGAGCGAGACGTGGGTCCCTTTTTCGACAGGCCAAGGCCGGAAAATGGCAGAGACGGCCCAGTCAGGGCGACGGGCTGCTGCCCCATCGCCATCGATTATTAAAAGGGTTATGCCGTGACTTCCAACAACAGCGGCTGTTACAGTCTCCGTACCTCCTGGCTCGCAGACGACAATAGCCAAGCTGACGGAGAACGCGAGGGCCAAAATCAGATTGGGTGATCTTGGCATCGCAGGTGGTCTCCGCACCAGGCGAGCTATGACTGGCGCCCTGATCCCCGGTAAGGAAAGCGCCGCTTCAGCAGACAAACTGGCAGCATGCCTGCGAGATGTTCTGGACACGGATGCTATTATTGAGCGTCCGTGTAGGGCAGGAGACATACGGGTGATGGACCTGGAGGAGTCAATCACCCAAGCTGAAGACGCCAGGGCTGTAGCAGCTGCGGGGAAATGTGCAATCTGCGACGTCAAAGCCGGAGACATACGTGCCATCCCGTCACGACTGGGCCCGGCCTGGCTTCGCTGTCCACTTGCCTCTGTTCGCAAAATAGTGAACGCTAAACGGTTACAGATGGGTTGAGTTTTTTCCAGGGCAGAAGCACTGCTAGCACGCCCGTTACAGTGCTACCGGTGCCTTGAAATGGGACACGTGAGAGCTAAGTGTCCCAACGAGACAGACCGGGGTGCGAGATATTACGTGTGCACAGGTCACGTGACACGAACATGCACCGCGAAAACGCCGAAATGCCCGGTCTGTGCGGACCTTGGCCGCCCCGCGAATCATCGGCTAAGGAGCAAGAAGTGCTCCCCGCCGAGAAAAAAAAAAGGGGGGCCGCAGACCGCAACCGCCCCAGCCCGTGCTGATGCCAGTCAACACTCATCGGCTACAGGAGGGACACAGCCAGAAATCAGACTGGTACAGGAGGCAATGGAAGCTTAAAAATTCGCGTCCATCCATAAATTCTTCCAGGGCAACATGAACCACTGCCGCGCAGCAAAAGACCTGCTTATGCAGACCAGCTGAGCAGTCGGTTGCCTTAGCGGTGGTGGCGGAGCCATATTGCGTCTAGAATCATCCCCGGTGGTTTGGTTCGGATGATAGAACTGCCGCCATATATATTTGGCTGGGATGCACAATGGCCTCCATTGCGCCCTCCTTCAACGAGGGCTGGGGTTTGTGGCAGTAGAATGGGGCCCCATGGTCATTGTGGGCTGCTACATATCTCCGAAATGCGGTCTCTCCATTTTCGAGGCGTACTTGGATGGACTTAGGAGTTGCATTCGCACTTTCCTGTCTCGTCCGATACTTGTCTTGGGCGATTTCAACGCCCGCTCCACACAGTGGGGAGATCGCCTAGACAACGCAAAAGGAGATACACTCGTCGAGTGGGCGGCGGGACTGAACCTCGGCATTGTGAACCGGGGTTCAGTCAGCACCTGTGTGCGGATCGCTGGCCGGTCCGGCTTCGCTGGTTGGTCCAGCTGGAGACCCCACGTGCTTGCCGGTCATCGGCGAATGGGTAGTGCGGCAGCACGGGACCCTTACCTTCCGACGCTGGTTCTTTCCGGGCATGGTTGCTTCGGAAAGTACCTGCAATCGGTCGCCAGGAGGGAATTGAGTCCCGCCTGCCACGAATCGGAAGATTCGGCTCATCACACGCTGGCGGTCTGCCCCGCATGGGAGACGCAGCGCCGGGTCCTCAATGCAGTCATCGGAGGGGATCTCTCACTGCCGGCCGTCGTTCGTTCCATGGCCGGCAGCGAGAGCGCATTTACCGCGGTCGTAACCTTCTGCGAGAACGTAATCACGCAGAAGAAGGCGGCGGAGACGGCCCGCGAGGACGACATCCAATCGGACCCGATCCGCTGCCGGCGAACCGGGCGGCGGAGGCGCGAACATTTGCGCCTCATTCCGCCTTGAGTATGGCCGCGGGTGGACGGGACGGGGTTTTCCTCCACCCGCATTATGTGGCCAGCCGCGAGGGGGCGGTGTCGATGTGTGCCGGACTTGTGACACGTCAATGCTACGGGGCAAGCCAGGGGTAGGATTAGTTCTGTGAACTGGTGGACACCGGAACTCAAGCAGCTGCGCACAGCGTGCTCGAGAGCCCGAGCACATAATACCTTTTGATGGCCTAAAAATTTTTGTAGGTCACTCAGGTATTAAATTATCATAAAATAGTAATAAATAGGCATAACACGCATGTAATTTAAAGAAAATTCTACAACTTTCTTAAAATATTGTAGATGTATTTATTTGTTTGTTAATTATAGTAGTATATTTTGATTTGCAATATAAAATTTTATCAATTTAACAAGTAATCTTACGTTTTTCGAGTGATTAAAGTGTACATTTTAATAAATATCTCAATAACGATTTAAAAAATCGAATACAAGGTTTTCTTTTTTTGCATTTTCTGAGAAGATTAAACTATGGTAATGTATATTTTTTTTTACACCATCGGAAAGTAAAGATTTCATCGAACAGAAAACACCCCAATTTTTTGAAAAAAGTTGTTATTTTGACGGGTGATTTTTCGATTGAAAATTAGGGTACTTTTTCGATATTAAGTCAAAAAAGGTGAAGAAATAGATATTTCAAATCAAATAAATTACTACTACTACTAAATTTCTTGAAAAAATAATTTTATTTTTATATATTAAGATAAAAACCAAAAACTTGGTTTTTTGAATTTTTCACATAAAGTTTGAGGTTATGTGAAAAAAGTGTTAATGCAAAAGTTGTAGATCTTTTTATTACCTACAACTTTGTCATTTAACTTTTTTTCATAGGATTTGTAGTTTTGCCGGAAATCGAGATAAACCATTTTTTACCCATAAAACCTCCCCCCCCCTACCCCGTCCCGACCTCAGATTGCCCGAAAATTATTTTTCCTCCCATTTTTTTAATATTCACTTCCTCATCCAATGGGTTTCATCCTACCATCATTTATGTTCACTTTTTATTATTTTAAGAGGCTTCTATCCTGGTCTTTAAGGCCCCGTTTACACTTTGATTAGTAATTAGGCGAGTTCATACATGTTCTGCGAGATTTCCAGAGGGGGGCAGCCCAGCTGCCTCTCCCTGCCCCCCCCTGAGTACGCCCATGAACGCCATGTAGACCCAAACAAAGCAGAGCTTGTATTACGGTGACTAGACAACTTAAAACATTAATATTTTATAAATTATTATAAATACATATTAAACATACCTATCACATATAATTTTGTAAATATATACATATTGTTATTAGAAAGGTAATTAGGCGAGTTCATACATGTTCTTCGAGATTTCCAGGGGGGGGCAGCTGCCCCTCCCTGCCCCCCCCCTGGGTACGCCCATGTATAAAATGTTTAGTTTAATAATGCAAAAACAGATTTAGTACCAATGTTTATCTCTATTTATGAATCTACCCCACATTTGAAACATTAGAATGCAATTCTCGCTACACACTTATGTAACGATAAATCGAAGCGATTTATATATGCACACTGATTTGCATAAATTAATCGAAAGTGTATTTATATTTTTTATGTTTACGCCTGCCAAAGTGACTCTACTCTGCCTGATGGAAAGCATGAGTGAAATCCAAGAGTAGGGGTCACCATCTTCACTGTGAATGTAGACAATTCAGTATGTCAATCTACACCGTGGCGGCTTGGGCCCACAGCCTCAGCAATGGACCTTCGGTCTCACAGTCACCAACGAAATATAACAGCGCGAATGCTGTAATTTTGGGTTAGTCTTCTGTGTGAGGACAGTACTGCCCCGATTGAGCCGGTCCATTGGTGATGAAATCAGCAGGGCCGGATTTACCATAGAAGCTGAAAAAGCTGAAGCTTGGGGCGGCAAAATTAGGGAGCCGGCCGATTGGCCCAAAAAAATATGGTACAGAAAAAAAATAAGCTTTTTTACAAAGACCATTCTTGAATTTGGAATATAAATCCTGTGTCGACGATAAAAAAGTTTTAAAAATAATCTAGTAACTAGATTATTTCCTAAAAAAGTGAATTGACTTTATTGTGAACAGTGTTTCTAATTTCAGAAGTCAGTAGGGGCGGCAAAAAATCTATAGCTTTGGGGCGGCAAATGTGTAAATACAGCACTGGAAATCAGCATGGCTCTACCACCATCAATCAACCACCAACGTAAACTGTCCCATTGCTGGGTTCGGGCCTCCACGAAAAACACATTGAGGCTACATAATCTTCTCGTTGGATATTTTTAAGCCGACCAAAGGCCTCCAACTAAGCTTCAGGCCTTTTATCATATGATAACAACCCGGATCGACTGCTAAACGTCCGAATCACAGAAACGCAAATCGATGTACGATGTATGTAAGTTAAAGAAAACATTAAATACGTATATTTAGGTATACTCACCGTTATTTCGGGGCGGAGTTGGTTTGCCGTCTGAAAATAAAAACAAAACATTATTTGTATTGGCTATTGGTGAGATAAAGTTTGTGACGTTTGTAAGTGGTAACCTCTAGATCTACTAAACTGATTTAAAAACTCTTTTACCAATAGAAGGCTACGTTATTTGAGAACCGAACCGACCAAAACCGACGAAAGTCCCGGAAAATCGATCCAGCCGTTGTAAAGGTTAGACGGAACAGACAGACAAAATTTGAATAAAAAACTAGTATCTCGATGTAAGTACCGTATATACTTTCATATACATTTAGTAATAAGCTGGTAATTTAAAATTACAAAGAGGCACTTCAGTTTCATTTATTTGTAAATATGAAATATGTAGTTGTTTATTTTTGTACATCGGTAGACTATAATAACCTGTAGGTAATTTAATACCTCTTCCAATTCAGCTTTGTTTGGTATAATAGAAGTAATACCTCGTATATTACGTCCGTGAAATTAAAACAAGCTAAACGCGCGATGATCAATCCATATTATTACATTTATTTTGGTAAGGTTTATCTTGTGCCAGAACAGAACGGCAGTGCACTGTGGATGCCCTCTGTTCTATCCAGGAAACATATTACCTAAGTCAACTAAGACAGCGAAAATGAAGAACTAGAATTTGAAACGCAGAACTGATTGTTACCGTTTTAACAAGAATATTCATTGCACAGACTCTAGCTGTTTGTGTGTGCTGTACTATTACTTACTCGGTACTGCAGGTTTCGGGAGAGGGTTTATTCCAGGAGGCTTTAGACAATCCACGGGTATATTCTGCATTGTTTTTCCAAACTTTTCCTCAAAAGACTTAGCCAATTTTTCTGGTCTAGGTTTGACTAAATTTTCAGGAATAGGCTTAGCAAGTTTTTTGGGTATTGTGCCAATTCTTTCCGGTTGGTCGGGTTTTCTGGTTAGTGTTGATGGAGCTGGAAGAAAATATTGATCGTGAGGTCACTAGGATGGATTGTAATTAAGATGATGATGATGTTTCCAATCACCTAATGCCACTGGGCTATGAGCAATAAAGAAAGCTTATTTAATGAGAAATATAATGGTTTGGTTTAACTGCCAAGTGGATAGCGTATGCGACTGCTAATCAAGAGGTCTCGGGTTCAAACCCCGGTCGAGCCAAAAAGTGACTAGTTTTTCTTAGGAAATTCCTAATAGCAGCCCGGAGTTTGGAAGTTTGGCGGTGATTCACGCCCGTGCCTGGGAGAGCACGTAAAGCCGTCGGTCCCGGCAATCGTTTTTGGGTAGTCAGTGCCCTCAAATTTACTGACAACTAGTTCAACCTTCTAATTTCCGTTCTCCCTTAGGGTTGCGGAGGTCCGAAGCCAGTCGCTCCGTGGAAGAACTGATATTCAGGTAAAACCGGTTGAACTAGTAGCCGACCCCAAATAATATTGGGAATAAGGCTAGAAAGAAGATAATGGTTTGAATTATGAAAAGAATGTAGGTAGTAGAGCCACGCTGATTTCAGTACGAATGGGCCGGCTCGACCCGGCCAGTACTACCCTCACACAGAAGACCATCCTAATAATGACAGCATTCTTGCTGTCGTATTTCGTTGGTGAGTGTGAGACCGGAGGCCCAAACATTCTGCATCATTCTCCCACCCTTCGAAGGCCGGGAGAATGATGCAGAATAATCTAACCGGGCTGCCATGGTAAGGGTCACCATGCTACATTGCCTACCCTCACAATAAGCATGGTGACCCCTACTCCTGGATTCTACTCATGCTTTCCATCAGGCAGAGTAGAGTCACTTTGGCAGGCTTAAATATAAAAAAAAAAAAAAAAAAAAAAAAAAAAAAAAAAAAAAGAGTAAAATAAAGTATTTTTTCAGAAATGTGGTCTTGAAAGCTTTATAGATGTGTTCATCACTACATAATATAAATAAAGTTCCTCGCCGCGTCAGTCTGTCTGTTTGTTCGCGATAAACACAAAAACCACTGCACCGATTATTAAAAATTTTGTACCCAGATAGTTCAAAACCTGAGAAAGGACATAGGCTACTTTCTACCGCGATATACGACATAGACTCGGTCAGGGCCGCGGGCGAAAATGTTGCATCTGATAATGCGGTTGGTGTAAATCGTTCTTCATCGGTAATCAAACTTAAATTACACTTAAAACTTAAAATACATACATGGCTTTTCAGGCACAGGAGGTTCTTCGTAAGTATCATCAGGAGCCTCTGAAAAATGAACAAGTGATAACATTTAATTAAAATATCTACAATCTTTCAAGTCTTTATCGGCTACTAGTTCAATCGGTTATATCTGAATATCAGTTTTTCCACAGAGTGACTGGCATCAGATCTCCAAAATCTTGAGGGCGAACTAAATTTGAAGGTCTAACAAACTAGTTGTTGGTATGTTTGAGGGCATTGACTTCCCAATAATGATTGTCATAGCTGTTCATGGCAACCGGGACCGAAACTGAACCGAGCAACACCTTGATCGGGAATATTTTTAATTAAAATATCTATCACTAGTGCTAATTATTATATATTATAGTGGGTATCGTCAAATATCACTGAGGGAGAAAACTGCCCAGGTCAACAGTATTTTAAAGATAAGGAAACAAACCCTATATCAATTCGTCTAGCCAAAGAGGTAAGGTAGGCCTAAACCTACTTTCTTAAAAAAAACGCCCAGCTTTGAATTAGAGAAGACTGTTAATGACACACCAGTGACTTTCACATACAGTACAGAAATACACTACTGAACTACGTGGTAATTGCTAATTCTGAACCGCGATTTAGAAATTCGCGTGCCGATTGATATCTAGTCAACTTCTCAAACCATAAACCGTTGTGATATAGATCATTAGGAATCATCTCATCTCGTCTAAGTTTATTTGTTTTAGAATGTGATATTCTATTTCACATAATGACATCATCATCATCATTAGGCTATAGGCCTCTTTTGGACATAAGCCTCTATAATTGCACGCTACTTGGTTCGATCATCGGCTGTGACCATTCTCATTGTGAGTGCACATAATGCGTCATGGTAACCAACACTGTGGCGGCCTAATGAGATTCCTTTGCATTATTGGGTCTCCTCTCCAGTCTCGCACTCACCAACGAAATACAATAACAAGAATGCTATCATTTTTGTGTTGGTCTTATATGCGAGGGTATCACCGACCCGATCGAGCCGTCCCATTAGTGTTGAAATCAGCGGGGCTCTACTACATGCTCAGATTTTTATTACAAGTAGATTTTCTAAGATTGTAATTGTCAAATGGTTCTTACCTGGGTAAAATTCATCTTGAGGGAGAGGCAGAGGTGGTCGCCTAGCCATGGTCAATTTTATTTGTGTTTCTTTATCTGGAAAGCAAAAGAAGCAACACATTATTTAAAAGTGTATTGATAGGTTTAAGAATAATCATTTTCAATGTAACGTGGGCGTAACGTGTTTAGTCTTTGGAAATGCTAGACTGATTTTAACTAAACTTTCATTGGCATGTGGCTGATGAAACAGGAGTAATTTCAGCAAATTTTTAGACCAGTTCATTCCGCTAAATTACTCGTGATTTACAAGAACTCAGCTAACCTTAAAATAATAAAAGCCAAAATTAGTTATTAATTACACATATCTGAATAGTTTGAGGTAAATTCATGGTTTTATTATGATTATCAAGAACCAAACGACGGTTGTTCATTGTGTAGAGGAAGATTATTTTAATAACTTTTCCTGTAATATAAGCTGAAATATCCTTATACCGTGCGATAAAATCCTCGCCCATCCGGAGTCGGGATCCCAATCACGCAGAGGTATCTCACTAAGCCGCCAGGGTGTGGGTCACCTTGCTGCATTGTGTGCACTCACAATGACCACCACTATTGGATTCTACTCATTCCTAAAGTATTGATCATACCTGGTGCCCTAGGTCTTGCAAGCGACATATGTGAAGCATTACTCTTCATAGTCATAGAGGGTGAAGCTGGTTTTTTCAGAGTGGTTTCGAAATTTCGATTTGGTCTCGGCGTCGCTGTAAAAATGTACATATGAAATTTAAAAATGCCAGTCGATAGCATCTTGAGAATATTTTTATGGTATAGCAATGATTAGTGTCTACTAACAAAGTAGGAAGTATGCAACTCAGGAGACACTAATAATTACTTTCTTCACTTAACTTTCTTTGTCATCATCATCAATCATCAACAGCCTTTAACAGTCCACTGCTGGACATAGGCCTCTCGTTTGAAAGGAGGTTTCGGCCTACTAGACCACGCTGGCCAGACGGGTTGGTAAAGGGTTTGTTTCAAGTTTTCCTGCAGTGATGTTAGCTGCTTATTTTGTTACTTTAGTCACCTCTAACGACAACCATAGAATGAACAGGGGTCGTGACACTTTGTATTCTTAATCCGTCACTACACGGAGAACTTTCTTTGTAAAAAGCATTAAATATAAATATACCAAACAGATTGCTATATTTTGGAAATGGTTACATGTTCCTATTACTGTTTCATATTTCTACTTTCAGATTGTTTTTTTTTAAGAGAACTTTCGAAGCAAAGACAAGAAAGAGTGTCTCTCGTTGTCTTTTTACAGGTGTCGGGTAAACAGCATTTCTTATAGAGATTGTTTGTGTTTTATTTTATATTATTATAAAATTGAATACTTACTCGGAAGAGCTGGTGGCCTTGAAGACACTGAAAAAATAGTTTTAAATTAACAAAAGAAAATATTTAAAGAATGATATCATTCATAGTAATAATTATAACATTTAAGTATTAACAAGAATAGGAGTGATCACGTCTAAAAATTGTATATATCAATCAAAATTCTAAGAATTCGCATAGCAAACTAAATTGCATCGCTAAATTGTAATAAAAAGTTGGGCCACGTATACTGCCTTGTGGCATGCCAAAACTTAAGAGACTTCTTCACAAGTGCTTTCTGATCGAACATTCAAACCTGAATAAATATCTTGAAGTTTTTTCAAGACATTTTTTTATATCTAGTTATTGCGTTAATTGTAATAGCTGTAGGATATATACACTGTGTAAAAAGCTTTCGTTAAGTCTACACAGGAAACGGACTGTAATCATATGGAACGATGTTTATAATAAAGACGGAAAGAGCACCTGAAAAAGTGTAGTATCTAATAAAATATTGATAAACAGCTAAAATTTATGAGTTTAACCTTCTCCACCTCTTAAAGATGAGCAACTTAAGAAAAAGCCGAAAAATAAAGTTTTTGTAGCTAAACTACAAAATTTATGGATTTCTAGGCACGTGTGTAAATCTATGGCGTGCAATTGGAGAGGCCTATGTCCAGCAGTGGACTGCGATAGGCTGATGATGATGATTGAAAAGAAATATTTCTTAGGGTGTTTCGGCTTTAGTTTTAAACTTTGATGTTATCCCTCCTTCCTAGGGAGAAGTCTGTGTCCAGTAATGGATCATTAAAGGCTATTTATAATAATGATGATGAAGGCCTAATCAACTTACCCCCTAAAGCGATCGTTGGATCTTCGTAGATATCGCTGTCCCGATTGTTGTTTAAGATTGGGCTCACTTTCTTGGGCTTCCGGGGGTTCGAACAGTAGCGGTCTGGAAAATCATTTTTAATTTCTAAGATTTGAAATCTTTAAGTTGTGGAGTAGGATGAAAAAATCTACTAAATGAGCACGAATTTTGTCAAAAAGCAGGGTGTTTTAAGGCACACCTATAATGGTGTAATACAGTTACTTATGTTCAAACTCGAACTTGGGCACCTGGTAATACGCCAAACGTTTTTCAGGGTAATGGGTAACTATCGAATTGATCAAGTTATGGACCACTGCCTTAGACAGTCAGGCATCTTTTGAAAAGGGTATCATGAAATCCAATAAATGTAAAAAAACCGTATTCCTATATTATTAAAGATTTGTTTTAATAATATTTGTGTTCCTACATTGAACAGTAATAGTTTTGTCGGATTACAACGGGTGCTGGATTAGACACATGATAGATGGACGAAAGTCTACCAATTAACAATTATCTATGAACAAACTAGCATAGAATTCGTATAATATTATCAGTTGTTTATACGAGCATATCTAGGCGACAAATGATCTTGGGATTTATCGCTGATTGCATTTATAATATTTCTAACTATGTTCTGTGATATAGCTAAATCGATGCTACCGGCATCCGAATGTGTGCGGAGAGTAGCGTTCAGCTGCTGTGTCGCGCTTCTAAAAAGCGACTCAATCTCCGCGTTTGGCGTTTTTAAGTGTGCGGTGTAGAGCGTTCGGTCGCCGTATTTAGCTTTTAAAAGTGACTAGTCGCCGATCGTCGATGCTAAAAGTAGCTAGTGTGCTGTGGCCCTAATGGATCAGTCGGTGAGGGCAAGTAATTTTATATGCGGTTCTAATATTAATAACTTATAATATTCTTTACCATTTTCATCGCTTCTTTCTGGTTTCCTTTCGAGAGTGATGTGTTTGCTCAACATATTAGCTGTAAAAAAAGAATTAAGAATAATTAATCATAGATATGAGCATACTGCCTCGTTGGTCCAGTGGTTAGCGTATGCGACTGCTAATCAAGAGGTCTCGGGTTCAAATCTAGGGTCGGGCCAAAGTGTTTTTGGGATTTTCTTAGGAAATTCCTAATAGCTGCCCGTAGTTTGGAAGTTTGGCGGTGATTCACGCCCGTGCCTCGGAGAGCACGTAAAGCCGTCATTCCCGGTTGTCATGAACATCAATGGCAATCGTTATTGGGAAGTCAGTGCCCTCAAATATACTGACAACTAGTTCAATCTTCGAATTTTAGTTCTCCCTTAGGGTTGCGGAGGTCCGATGCCAGTCGCTCCGTGGAAAAACTAAAATTCAGGTAAAACCGGTTGAACTAGCAGCCGACCCCAAATAAACTTGGGAATAATGCTAGGAGGATGATGAGCATACCCAGGTTTTGGGTCATAAATTGAACTAGGAATTTTTTCTTCTTCGAGGCGAGTTAACTGTCGAATTTCACCTCTGATGAACTACGAATCTAAATAGGATATGTAATTTCTTAAATATCGAAACACTGAAATTTATTGGACCATTTTGTTGATATTTTTGAGGCGTTTTTTGACGTAAAATCGTTTCCTAAAAAAATTGTTTTATCTTTTACAAGTATGGTTCATTGTATTAACGAACCTCCGTTATTTAAACTATTTAACGTTATATTGTGTAACAAGATGATTGACTGCCTTGTTGGTCTAGTGATTAGCGTATGCGGCTGCTAATCAAAAGGTTACGAGTTCGATTCCCGGGTCGGACCATATGTTTGTATGATCTACAAATATTTGTATCGGAGTTTGGGTGTTTTCTATGTATGATATGTATGTATTTACAAAAAAAAGTATACATGTAATTATATCAGATGTATAGTACTCATAGTAAAAGCTCTGCTTAGTTTTGAGTAGATGATGTTGTGTGTCAGATGTCCGAAATATTTATTATTATTTTAGGGACGTAGTCAGCGATCGACGATTTGGCGACTGCATCGATGCTGCATCGCGTTTTAGCGACTTCCTGCGTTCGATCGCGGTATCGGAAACGCGCGTTAGCGACTGCTGAGATGCCAAATCGATGCTACCGGCATCCGAATGTCTGCGGAGAGTAGTGTTCAGCTGCTGTGTCGCGCTTCTAAAAAGCGACTCAATCTCCGCGTTTGGCGTTTTTAAGTGTGCGGTGTAGAGCTTTAACGAAGTATTTAGCTTCTGAAAAGCGAGTTGTTGCCGATCGCCGATCCTAAAAGTAGCTAGTGTGCTGTGGCCCTAAATTAATAAAACACCTAAACTCTGAAACAAATATTTGCAGATAACACAAACATTTGGTCCACGCTAGGAATCAAACACGTATGCATAACAATATACATATATGCATAACCGAGACATCAAATAACGTATGTATGCTTACCTTGTCGTTTGTAATACAGAGTGGTAGCTAGTAAAGCTATGATTATGGTACCAGCTACGACCCCAACGATTGCCAAATAAGTTTGCCAAGTTCCTGCAATCAAATAAAAAAGTAACAAGGCCTTTCTTTAGAAAGGATATTTTGGCCTATTTTACCACTCTGGTCAGACCTTTTGATATAGACTTCTTTTGAAGTTTTCCTGCTCTTTGCGATGTCAAGTATAATTGGATTAAGTTTTTTTATTCCATCAGCAGCATCTTTCTTCTTTCATATCTGCCATCTTTCTTCTATTTTCTTTTTTTTATATTTCTAAGCCTATCAAAGTGACTCGTCCTGGTGGAAATGGATAGTCTGACCCGGGAATCTTGTGAAACCAAAGCTACTCTGCTCTGCCTGATGGAAAGTATGAGTAAAATCCAGGAGTAGGGGTCACCTTCCTCATTGTGAGGGTAGGCAATGCAGCATGGTGACCCATACCATGGTGGCCTAGTCAGATGTTTCTGCATCATTCTCCCGGCCTTTATTATTCGCGAGATTGCCACGTCACTGTTTATAGAATTCTAGCGACTTCTTAAGCGTGTTTTTTACTGTATACGGGACTTCTTCGCGATAAAATTAAAAAGGTCTCAACACCTTCTACTTTCCGACGTTTCGAACGGGTTATACCGCTCGTGGTCACGGGTAGACTGATGTGAGCTTTGCGTGATGTGCAGGTTGTATCTACCCGCACTTGATGATGATGATTTTTTATAATTTCGGTGTCGGTCGAATAATTCCCGTATACCGTAAAAAACATGAATATATGTAAAAGTCGCAAAAGTGTAAAAACAATTCTTACGCGTGGAGTTAGTTAATTGTATATAACTTTTAATTGGTTCACGATAAAATAACATCATAGTAAGTAATTATTTCAATGATTCTTATTCATAAATACCATTTCAAATACTTACGCCATAACTACTTTAACTTCAATAACATTTTACTTACATACAACTTCCATGCACCGTTTTAAACCTCAAAAGGGGGTTGAATACTAAAGATACACGATGAGTATACACCTCCACACCATCTATTTACGTGAAGTCTCTTAGTTCAAAAACATAGGACTTTCATCCAAACTTCGAACTCCCGTTTTACTCCCTTAGTTGAGAAGTTTCGTGAAATCCTTATGATGTAGACATCCGTCTACATCATAAGGATAACCCTATCTATATAGTTATAGTTTCTGATATTTCGTGACTAAACAGTGAACGGTATTTCGCTTAAATGTATAGATAACGTGTAAAAAATATTGTTATATTCAATTTACCTGGCGAATTTTCTGGTGACAATGGTCCTACATTTGGAATTGGCTCTGAAAAAAAATTTGAATAAGAAAATTATTCATTTTATATCAGACTAGCTGACCCGTGCCCACTTCGTTGGTCATAAGTTAAATATAAAAGTTAGACATATGCTGTCGTTGAATTTTTTGTAGGCATTTTCAAGCTCCACATCTTTTCTCTAGAACTCAAAAATATATCTTTCATAGTTAAGGCAGCGTTCGTAAGAAACGCTTTCATTCGACCGTTTTTTTCGGATTCACTTTGCAAAACGGACTACCACGTAAAAGCCTTTTTATTTTTCGGTTTTTTATATAACCTATGACACTCAGCAATAATGTGGTTTTCAATTGGTGAAAGAATTTTTAAAATTGGTTCAGTAGATCCCGAGATTACCCCTTACAATTTAACAAACACACAAACTTTACTTCTTTATAATACTAGCTGACCCCGCGAACTTCGTACCGCCTAACAGTCGATTCAAGGTCACTCAATTATTTTGCATTCTCGGAACCCCTCCAATAAAAGTTATCAGATATTTTTTTATTTTTTTTTCCTAAGAACCATCCTCGTACATCAAGCTATATTATAAAAAAAGAATGAGCGAAATCGGTCCAGCCGTTCACGCGTGATACCGTGACCGTACTAAATCTCATCATCAACATTCGTCTACGCGGCCTCTACTCTAGAACTGTTCTATCCCAATGATTGTCATTTCTGTAGCTGACTACCACTTCGCTAATGCCACTGCATTAGTCCGTGTGGTGACGGATTAAGAATACAGAGTGTCACCACCCCTATTCAAGCCGCGGGTGTCGTAAAACGCGACTAAGGGATAAAATACGCAAGACAACATCAATGCAAAGAGAAGGAAAACTTGAAACCAACCCTATACCGACCCGTCTGGCCAGCGTGGTATAGTAGGCCAAAACCTCCTCTCTAAGGCTCTCCTTATACACTCCTACTCCTATGTCCAGCAGTGGACTGTTGAAGGCTGTTGCTGATGATGAATTTAATTATTATTGGATGTGTTTAAGCTGTCCAAACCCTCTAACTAATGTTCACGACTGTTATTCTAAGATAACAACCGGGACCGACTGCTTAACGTGACCTCCGAATCACAGAGACGCTAATGGTATCATACAACTAACGGCCACTCATCTAAATGCTGACCGAAAAGTCGATGCTCATCGGTGATTGTTCCTAATCACCTAGGGCAAACTGGCTATTATGAGCGCTTCATCAACGATTATATATTTCATTTGAGTGTAATTTTCTACACTTTGTATTTATTAAGTAATATACATTGAGGTGTGTTTAAAAATCGCTTGGTCCCCATCGTATGGGTTCTGTAACTCAGAACAAATAGAAAGGTTAAGATAGGCGGCATTACTTTGCGAACGAATGAAGTGACGCCGATTTAACATCTTAATAATATTATAAACGCGAAAGTTTGTGAGTATGTATGTGTGTATGTATGTTTGTTCCTCTTTCACGCAAAAACTACTGAAAGGATTTGGATGAAACTTTACAGTAATATAGCTACATATCTTTGATTATGTTTATAATCAAAGCTACATATATCAGAATAACACACTTTTTACTGCAATAATCGAGATACACGGGCGAAAGCTAGGTGATTAAAAAATACATAAATCGTAGATGTCAAAATGTACACTGTTTATCTCCTGTCAAAACTTCACAGGTTGCTTGGCATAACACCCTTGCATAGCAACCAAAACGATATACGAGGGTAACAGCGCGAGGCGCAGCTAGTCATCTGTAATTTTATTTTAGGGCCACCGCAGACTAGCTACTTTTAGCATCGGCGATCGGCGATTTGGCGACTGCATCGATGCTGCATCGCGTCTTAGCGACTTTCTGCGTTCGATCGCGGTATCGGAAACGCGCGTTTTAGCGACTGCTCAGATGCCAAGTCGCTGCTACCGGCATCCGAAATAGTGCGGAGAGTATCGTTCAGCTGTTGTGTCGCGCTTCTAAAAAGCGACTCGATCGCCGCGTTTGGCGTTTTTAAGTGTGCGGTGTGGAGCGTTCGGTCGCCGTATTTAGCTTCTAAAAAGCGACTAGTTGCCGATCGCCGATGCTAAAAGTAGCTAGTCTGCGGTGGCCCTTATTGAAAATATTGAGTCCTAGATTTACTTGTGTGTGAAATGTGATTGTATTCCACTATTTCACTATTTCATTGTATATGTCTAAATAGTTTTAATCAGTTTCAATTCCTTGTTTGCAGACTACTATCTTACATTTTGTTTGATCTGATTTCTGCGTATTTAAATATCAGACGACAGCCATTATGTAATATTTTCAACTTTAATCTTATAGACTTAAAGTTAAAATTACAGAATTGCTGCTTAAAGTTAAGTATCGTTTATGAATAAAAGGGTATTTCATAGACTATTTAGGTTTTATTGGTATAAAAGAAAATTATTTTGCTTACCATAAAATACTCGAGTATGACACATTGGATGAATCTCATTATTATCTGAATTTTGCTCCTTTTGATAAAGAAATGTAAAATATAATTGGTATGTTTTATTATTGTTACCATTTGGAATCTGAAAAACAAAACAAACATAGCATTAATACAAACAAAGATACTTATAGACTACATACATGACTGCACGGTTGGCCTAGTGGTTTAAGCGGTCGCCACGCCGCTCTCTACTGCGCCAAGTGTCGTAGGTTCGAATCCCACGAGGGATAACACTTTGTGTGATTCACAAATTGTTGTTCTGAGTCTGGGTGTTTTTTGTGTCCGTTTCATGTATGTTTGTAAAGTCCCCCGCGACACAGGAATTCATATTCCTAATGCGGGAGTTGTCTTTTTTAAAACACAAACACACAACACATATTTATTGTACTTTTTTTAGTTTTATTAAACTAGTATTTTCATGCTTATTGACGTGATAACATCTTATAAATCGAAAAACGCCTGCTGCATGCACGAAAGAGCATGATTCATTGACGCATCTATCCCTTTCACTCAATTTGTCTCAATGGTCTCAATCAAAGGAATGACATTGACTGCGTTGTTTGTCTAGTGGTTAGCGTATGCAGCTTGCCGATCAAGAGGTCTCGGGTTCGATTAACGGATCGAAACAAATGTTTGTGTGATCTGCAAATATTTGTTTCGGAGTTTGGGTGTTTTCTATGTATGATATGCATGTATTTACAAAGAAAAGTATATATGTATTTAAATTAGTTGTCTAGTACCCTTACAAGCTCTGCTTAGTTTGGGACTAGATGATGTCGTGTGTCAGATGTCCAAAATATTTATTATTATTATTATTTTACTTAACAACTAGTCAGTAATGTAAAGTTTCGAAAGTGCCTGAAATGTAGTAGAAATAAAAGCTTGAAGAATTGAGTTTCAATAGTTGTACTTTTCATAGTGTAACTTGATCACCAGTCTATTAATGATCAACGATCGAGAATTGACTTTCAATGTTTTACATTGAGCTCAAAGTACTGCCTCAGACGTCAAGACTCTAGGTGGGAGTCTGATGGCTGTAGTTCCGCTTCCGCAATACCGATTCTGATATCATCTAGTACTTGTACACAGGTAGTAAAGTCACGCAGGCTTCAGCACACATAGGCCGTTTCCACCGGGGTGGTGCTACTCACACGTAGAAGAGCAACCTAAAAATAACAGCACTCGTGTTGTCGTATTTCGTTGGTGAGTGTGAGAACGAGTGTGGTGACGAACCGTGTGGTGATGGATTAAGAATACAAAGTGTCACCACCCCTATTCATTCCATGGGTGTCGTAAGAGGCAACTAAAGGAACAAAATAAGCAGCTAACATCACTGCCAAGAGAAGGAAAACCCTCCTTTTCAAGGAGAGGCCTATGTCCAGCAGTGGATTGTTAAAGGCTGTTGATTGATGATGATGATGATTACTTAGCCATGGGTCAAATAATTATGCATATATATACTCACATAATAAGGTTTTAACGTGTCCTGTTTCAACTTTTCAAGATTATATTCTGCTACTGGTTGTGTTTGACCAATTTCGTATTTCTCCACTCTGAAAATATTTAAATTTAAAACATATATAAATACGTTCTATAATTATACCCTCCTCATTCTTTTCATGGATGTTGTAAGAGTCAAACATCGCTAGATATTCCTGCGTTTTATTATTCTTTAAAGTAATTGATGAAATTTATACAGAGATATGCTTGGCCAGCATATTTCAGATATGTGTCTATTGTCGAGCACGTAGAATTGGGAATGTCATTTCCTCGTTAAGTACAAGACGTGATTATACGCAGTGTAGCGATAGGTTTTAGAATATATAATGTAGCTGTAAGAGCAAAATATATCCATACCTAATATATACCTTAGTAAGTAATGTTGGAATAATAAACCAGTACTTAAATAATAAACATGGCTCCGAAAGAGTACACTGTCGTTGTAATTCAATACCACAAAAAATTAGTAGGGTAGTAGGGCCACGCTGATTTCAGCATGTATGTGCCAGTTCAACCGAGGCAGGGCAGTACTACATTCACACAGAAGACCATCCTAATAATGACAGCATTCTTGCTGTCGTATTTCGTTGGTTAGTGTAAGACCGAAAGCCCAATCATTCAGCATCATTATCCTGGCCTACGGAGACCGAGACAATGATCCAGAAACATCTGACCAAGCCACCATGGTATGTATGGGTCATTATGCTGCTTTGCCTACCCTCACAATGAGGATGGTGACCCCCCACTCCTGGATTCTACTCATTCTTTCCATCAGGCAGATTAGAGTCACTTTGGTAAGCTTAAATAGGTATAAAAAAATTGACCAAGTGCGGATGGACGGATGGCGGTAATAATAACTTAACATAACAATTCTATCTCTCTATTCGGTTGTAAATTTAACTTACTATTATGGGTGACTACGGAAACCTATTCTTTACGAGACCTGACACGCACTTGGCTAATTTTTCTCTTTAATATATATAATAGTTAAGGGCCACAGCACACTAGCTACTTTTAGAATCGGCGATCGGCGATTTTGCGACTGCATTGATGCTGCATCGCGTTTTAGCGACTTCCTGCGGTCGATCGCGGTATCGGAAACGCGCTTTTTAGCGACTGCTCAGATGCCAAATCGATGCTACCGACATCCGAATGTGTGCGGAGAGTAGCGTTCAGCTGCTGTGTCGCGCTTCTAAAAAGCAACTCAATCGTTTGGCGTTTTTAAGTGTGCGGTGTAGCGATTTCGGTCGCCGTATTTAGCTTCTAAAAAGCGACTAGTTGCCGATCGCCGATGTTAAAAGTAGCTAGTGTGCTGTGGCCCTAAACATGACCTAGTTGGTCTGTCTAGTATTCTATAATCTATTTTATTTAACATAATTTAGTAGGAATAGATTATCATGCACATACGTGGCATTTAATATGTCTTTATTACTTTTATTCTTCACTTTTATCACTACCCCACTTCCTGCGGGTAGTTTATACTCTTCGTTGACAGTGCAATTTACAGTATCATTAATTTCCACATTTATTTCTTCATAAATTTCTGAAAAAAAAAGATTAAATTATTACATGTGTGTGCGCAAAAAATAGATGCACTGTTCTGTTACACTGATCTGTTTCCTTCCTTTAACAATCCAATGGGATGGGTATTGGACACGATCGAGGAAAGATCAGGGGACGGACCGACAAATTAACGTGCTCTCCGAGACACCCAAGATAATATTCTTTTTTTTTCTTTTCTTTTTTTTTAAAAGACTACTCCCGCATTAGGAATATAAATTCCTGTGTTGCGGGGGGCTTTACAAACATACATGAAACGGACACAAATAACACCCAGACTCAGAACAACAAATTGTGAATCACACAAAGTGTTATCCTACGTGGGATTTGAACCCACGACACTTGGCGCAGTAGGAAGCGGTGTGGCGACCGCTTAAGCCACTAGGCCAACCGTGCAGTCAAGTCATATTGCTTATTGAAATCCTCATAGCAGAGTGGCCTTCAGTGATTGGAAACAATCACCGAAGATAAGCAACGACGGCGTGGCCAGACCTAGATGGGTGACCGTTTGTGTCATGTTATGAGCGTTTCCGTGATTCGAAGGTGACGTTAAGCATGTCGGTCCCGGTTGTTATTATGAGATCGTCGTGAAGCTTCGTCCCTTGGGGCGGCATAAAAGCATCCAACGGCAACATAACGTAGCCACAACGTGTCTTGCCAGTCCCCAACCCGCACTCGGCCAGCGTGGGGACGTATGGCCTTAACCCTCTCTTGAGAGGATATTCAGCTGTGGGATATTATGGCTTGTTGATTACTTTTTTTTTTATAGAAACGGAAAACCCAACTGCTTTATAGCAATGAACTGAAAAGAGAAAAACAAGTATCACATTCATCATCATCAACAGCGTTTAACAGTCCACTGCTGGACATGGGCCTCTCTTTAGAAAGGAGGTTTTGGCCTACTATACCACGCTGGCCAGACGAGTTGGTATAGGGTTCGTTTCAAGTTTTCCTTCTCTTTGCATTGTCTTGCGTAGTTTATCCCTTAAGGTAGGCGTCCATAAGCCCGCGCCGGACGCACGGCATGCAACGGATTGAACGGATTTGCCTTGCTCAGAAATGCCAGCGTTCGGCCGTGTGTGCAGCACTATGTGAAATCATACAAAGCAAAATAAAATCCGTTGCGTGCGGTGCGTGCGGGGCGTCCGGCGCGGGCCAATGGACGCGCACCTTTAGTCGCCTTTTACGACACCCGCGTAGTATCACAATATTCACAATATCAGTATAAAATTGGTCTGACTAATGCATTGTTTGGTAAGTTTACTAAGCACTTTATGGTGCCGTATAGTTTTGGTAGATAATCCTTTGCACTTAGGTAACAAAGTATTTTATTTTTCCCCGCGAAAATCCGTAAAACCGTTTGGGCTATAGGGTGTGCCAAAGAAATGGACACACATACATACATACGCTTAAAAACATTGACTTCCTTCTGACGCAGTTATGTATAAAGAAGATGAATCATCAACAACCCATAATGTCTCACTGCTGGGTTCGGGTCTAATCTCAGGAGAGGGTTAAGGCTATATGTCCTCACGCTGGCCAAATGCGGGTTGGGGACTGGCAAGACACGTTGTGGCTACGCAATATTGCCGTTAGATTTTTTCAAGCTGCTTGAACTAAGTTTCACGACTGACCTCCGAATCACGGAAACCCTCATAACATATCACGCCGCAAACGGTCACCCATCTAGGTCTGATCGCGACGCTGACCATGCAAATGCATGTTGTAACGCCATTGTTAGGCTTTTTAAGGGTCCAACTACACGTTATAATTGCTAAAAATTGGCTAGGTACGTGCTTTACGAACGGTGTGGGGAGAAACCTCACCCATCTATCGACTGACCTGGTACAATGCTTTACTTCACAATGTGTTAACTTATTCGGTTAACAGTTAGGCACAAGACCTTTGCTTTCAGATTAAGTTAGGAGTGTACCCAGACTAATCCCTACTTCCATACTAATATGTAACTCTGTCTGTCTGTCTGTTACTGAATTGTTACTGAACCGATTTTTATGAAATTTGGTATGAAGATAGAACTGAACTTGGGAAAGGACATAGGCTACTTTTTATCGCGATAACCGACATACACGCGGGCGGAGCCGCGGGCGAAAGCTAGTATTATATATTCGAAAGTCTCTTTCTGTCTGTTACACTTTACCAGCTAAACCACTACACCGATTTCAATGTTATTGGATATTTAGGTACTTTGATTGTCAAGGAAGGATATATAGGTTACATAGTATATGTTATCAAATGAACAGTTTTATATTAAACACATATATGTCACACGTTGGTCGCTATGTCGGACTCGAACCGACTAAAACCGCACGCCGTCTCGGGTACTATGAGTTGGGGAACCAGGTATACCCTAGAAAGGAAGTCCCTGTTAATCCCAACGCACCTTGGGCCACCTGCCACCTAGGATCGAACTAAGTGGCGTGCAATTGGAGAGGCCTATGTCTAGCAGTGGACTGTGATAGGCTGATGATGATGAAAGTATATAAGGTACTTTAATTTTTTTGTCTGTCTGTCTCTTTGTTTCTCTGTTTGCTTTCACTAGCTTCGCTCCGTGACTTTACTCGCGATTTTATCGAACAATACCCGAAATTAACACCGCTGGATTCAGCTCTAGTATTCAATGTGCAGATAGAGATGGATAAATAAATAAATATTTCGGAAATCTGACACACAACATCATCTAGTCCCAAACTAAGCAGAGCTTGTGTTATGGGTACTAGACAACTGATATAAATACATAAACATACATTTTTTTTTAAATACATATTTTACGTGTATTATATGTCCGTGTGGTGACGGATTAAGAATACAAGGTGTCACCACCCCTATTCATTTCATGGGTGTCGTAAGAGGCGACTAAAGGAACAAAATAAGCAGCTAACATCACTGCCAAGAGAAGGAAAACTTGAAACACACCCTTTACCAACCCGTCTGGCCAGCGTGGTATAGTAGGCCTAAACCTCCTTTCAAAGGAGAGGCCTATGTCCAGCAGTGGACTGTTAAAGGCTGTTGATGATGATGATGACATATTGTACATAGAAAACACCCAAATAAAAAAAAAAAACAATCGAAAAACATGAAATTCTGGTGACGTAACTTATGAATAACTCATAAACTTACATCACCATTTTATATCACTCTTTCGGGATTCCTTCCCAAGTTATTACATTTTACGAATAACAGTGCGTCAGGTAACGCTAAAATAAACTTTCTAAGTACATATAATAGGATGTTTGACTCATCATCAGCCATCAACCGCCTTTGACATAAGCCTTAAAAGAAGGTTTAGTTGTACTAAGGTTGTACTATACCACGCTTCAGAGAAGGTATAGGGTATGTGTCCCGTTTCCCTTCTCTTTATTTTTCTATATTTATGCTTCCAAAGTGACTCTACTCCGCCTGATGGAAAATATGAGTAGAATCCAGGAATGGGTCACTATCCTCATTGTGAGTGCTTACAATGCGCCATGACTCACACCATAGCGGATTATCGAGATGTTTCTTAATGGTATGTCGTTGGGAGTATGATGCAGAATAAATAAATAAATATTTCGGACAATTACACACAACGTCATCTAGTCCCAAACTAAGCAGAGCTTGTATTATGGGTACTAAACAACTGATATAAATACATAAACATACATTTTTTTTTGTAAATACACACATATAATACATAGAAAAACACCCAGACTCTGAAACAAATATTTGTGGATCACAAAAATATTTGGTCTGACCCGGGAATCGAACCCGAGACCTCTTGATCAGCAGCCGCATATGCTTACCACTAGACCAACAAGGCAGTCAGTAGCGGTGATACTCTGTATTATTAATCTACTATTGGAATAAGGCCTTGAAAGGAGGTTTAGGCGTAATATACTATGCTCCAGGCGAGTTGGTTTAGGGTAGGTGTACCGTATTCCTTCTCTTTGCAGTGTTGGTGTCCTACATTGGTTTCTCTGATAGTCGGCTCTTGCGACACCTACGGGATGAATCATCATCATCAACAGCCTTTAACAGTCCACTGCTGGACATAGGCCTCTCCTCTGAAAGGAGGTTTTGGCCTACTATACCACGCTGGCCAGACGGGTTGGTAAAGGGTTTGTTTCAAGTTTCCTTCTCTTGGCAGTGATGTTAGCTGCTTATTTTGTTCCTTTAGTCGCCTCTTACGACACCCATGGAATGAATAGGGGTGGTGACACTTTGTATTCTTAATCCTTCACCACACGGACGACGGGATGAATATGAGTAGTGATTCTGCGTATCTTTAATGTTACGATTATATTTAGTTGTGTAAGCTACCAGCTTTTGGGCGCGGCTCCACCCGCGTGCTAGTTCGTTATCGAGTTAAAAAGTACCCTATGCCTTTCCTTAAGAATTAAAAGTTTCTACATGTGAAATTTCATTGTAAGCGGTATAGCCGAGAAAGTGTAACAGAAAGATAATTTTTGGGTAGTCCGCGTGTATGTCGGATATCGTGACAAAAAGTAGCCTTTTGTAATTCCCTAATGTCCAATCTATCTCTATATTGGAAAGCGTCTAAATCAGTTCAGCGGTTTAACCGTGATAGCGTAACAGACATACAGTTAATTTCAAGTTTATAATCTTAGTATGGGAACGTGAGACACAAAAGTATACATCATATTAACTAATAATTTTAACAAAAAGGAACCGACTTCAAAGAAAAACTATTCGGAGTGCCCAAATCGCGACAACTGTGCCTATATTTGAGGAGTTCCCTCGATTTCCTTGTTATCCCATCATCAGATCCCGATATGGTGACGATGGGACCACCTACGCCCATTCCAATGCAAAAATAATTTTTGAAATCGGTTCATAAACGACGAAATTATCGCTGAACATACATAAAAAAAATGATTCCGACGAATTGAGAACCTCCTCCTTTTTTTTTAAGTCGGTTAAAAATAATAATCACTATTCTATTCGAGTCATAGCGAGTCGAAACCTAGTCATACTTTCACGTACATTATGATATTTTTAAAACAAAGGAATCTAAAATATAAATGTCCTTATATACTTTGTATTATAAACAAATATTACATTTAAACCCACTTACATTTAAATGTAATTAACACTCACCTTTACATTTAATTACACTTAAATTGGTCACTAAACATGTAAAAAGTATAAAAATTAACATTGTAACTGTTATATTACACTGAGTCACATAATCCACTGTTACTTACAGGGTTACAAGTAATACTGAAAATGGCTGACAATTAATGTGACCATATGTTATTTGTATAAAATCAGGACACGTCACTCTTCAAATTTAATTACAAAACAAGTATCCCATTATTGGTCTCTCTCTCTCTTCCAAATTATTTATCCCACACTGTGGGGTCAGTTTTCTTTGTCTATCTGTTCCACTATAATCCTGATACGAGACCTGATACCAGTAGTGGGACGTTTTGGTTGTTGATGATAGATATAGTCATCATCATTCTAGCGTTCTTACCAGTTACTTCAAAAGCTTATAGTCTGGAGTCCATTGTCCGCTTACTAGTCCTTCCTCCTTCACCGGCCGGTCCTTGCCCGGTCTTTCGCATCCCTGGTAGTGAGACCATTAGCACACATTTTACCCTTTACTACGCCTAGCCAGCACTTCGTGGTTCTACCGCTTCTTATTCTTTTCACTAGACTTTATTATTCCCAATCTTATATGGAGGGACTAGCATCAAACCTATGTTATCTTGAGGGCCGACTGCAATATTCGAAGATTGAATTAGTTGTCTGTATATTTGAGCGTACTGATTTCCCAATAACGATTGCCATATTTGTTCATAACAACCGGGACCGACCGCTCAATATGCTCTCCCAGGTACTCTATCTCTGTTCTGTTGTGAACGGGGTTTCCAATTATTAGAAAATTGTCATCTAAGTCTGTAGATTGTATATCTTCATTGATATTTCTCCTGTGTCCGATCTATTCCTCCTTCACAGTTCTTAGAAATCCGTCGTCTGAGTTTGCAGATTTTACTTTTTTTTTATATTAAACCTATCAAAGATACTTAACTCTGCCTGATGGAAAGTATGAGTAGAATCTAGGAGAAGGGGTCACCATCTGCATTATGAGGGTAAGCAATACAGCATGATGACCCATACCATGGCGGCTTGGTCTGATGTTTTTGCATCATTCTCCCGGTCTCTGGAAGCCGGGGATCTGGAATGATATAGAACCATTGGGCCTCAGGTTTCATACTCACTAACGAAATACGACAGCAAGAGTCCTGTCATTATTAGGATGGTCTTCTGTGTGAGGGTAGTAATGCCCTGGTCGAGCCGGCCCATTCATGCTGAAATCAGCGTGACTCTAATACCTATTCAGTTAGAGATACTGTTTGCGTCCAGTCACCCATATGTTCACCAGTATTTGGTTCATTTATCACTTCACACTTGAGTACCTCCTCACCAACATTGTTAGCATCCGTCCCTGTACGTGTGTGTGTTATTTTAGCAACACTTTTGTATATTAAAATTAAATTAATTGAATACCCTTTCTATCGGGGTATAATCTATACCAACCCGAAATATACTGACAACTAGTTCAATCTTCGAATTTCATTTCTCCCTTAGGGTTGCGGAGGTCCGATGCCACTCGCTTCGTGGAAAAACTGAAATTCAGGTAAAACTGGTTGAACTAGTAGCCGACCCCAAATAAACTTGGGAATAATGGCTAGGATGATTATGTATCGGAGTATAATCTAAATATAGGTATAGTATGGATTTGAAATTATTTGATATTATCCTACTAATAGTGTTAAATATGGTGTCCCTAGCTATCTCGTTCCCTATATAAATACATATCTACAGTCATATTCACCAAAACAGGATAACTCAATAAAATACTCTGATTTAAACTATATGCAACAAAATAGTTCAATTTTATCCTTATTCGTTTGGGCGAGGCGTTTTATTTCATTTCATCACCAATGCTATCACTATAACAGTGTGATATCACTCGCTTGCACTTATAGAGTCCGATTCATCCCATGGGTGTCGTAAAAGTCGACTAAGGTGCAAACTACGCAGGACAAATAGCGCTATATAGCGAACTTATATCTTCAAACTTCGGGGTCAACAATTATGGCGAACTTATAGGTGGATAGCGAACAATTACAGTGTATATTTTTGCAGCCATGTTTATTATTTGAGTTCTAGTTTAGTATTCTAACATAACCTATTTAAGCTTACCAAAGTGATTCTACTCTGCCTGATGGAAAGTATGAGTAGAATCCAGGAGTAGGGGTCACCATCCTCACTGTGAGGGTAGGCAATGCAGCATAATGACCCATACATACCATGGTGGTTTGGTCAGATGTTTCTGCATAATTCTCTCGGTCTCCGTAGGCCAGGAGAATGATGCTAATGATTGGGACTCCGGTTTTACACTAACCAACGAAATACGACAGCAAGAATGCTGTCATTGTTAGGATGGTCTTCTGTGTGAGGGTAGTACTGCCCCGCCTCGGTTGAACTGGCACATACATGCTGAAATCAGCGTGGCCCTACTACCCATGTGCTGTTTAGTATAGCGAACTTTTATGTGGTATCGAATTACAACGACAGTGTACTCTTTCGGAGCCATGTTTATTATTTAAGTACTGGTTTATTATTCTAACATTACTTACTAAGGTATATATTAGGTATGGATATGTTTTGCTCTTACAGCTACATTATATATTCTAAAACATATCGCTACACTGCTATTAACGTCTTGATCTCAACGAGGAAAATTACTGTCCCAATTCTACGTGCTCGTTAATAGACTCATAGCCGAAATATGCTGTACAAGCTTATCTCTGTTTCACTATATTCCACCATTTTTTTTAAACAATATGTGACGCAGGAATGCTCTACAAAGAGAAGGAAAACTTAAAACAAACCCTACGCCACCTGGTTTGGCAGGGTGCTATATATATATATATTTTTTTTCATTAAAATGAACTAAGCGGTTCATCTCTTCCTTCCTGTGCCGAGCAATCAAAAATTGGAACTCCCTGCCAACTCATGTGTTTCCTTCCTACTATGATCCCGGGTCCTTCAAGCGGGACGTGAAGAAGCATCTGACTAGGTCGCCATAGTGTGGGTCACCGTGTTGCATTGTCCACATTGGTAATGAGGACGGTGGACGGGCCAAAGCTAATTTAGTAATAATATATTTAAATATGTTTATCAGCTTTCTAAGACCACTATTTACAATCAAAATTAGAAATGAATATGGTTTACGAGTCACATAAAATTGTTATAAATACAATTAATATTGCCCACGCTTTTACTTAAAAAAAAACTTTTTGTGAAATTATGTTAGAAAGTGCCATCTATTGATATTACAGTGAACTACAAAGAAATAGTTTTCCCGCAAGTATTTCATTTTCAAACGCTTAGACCTGTTCCTCTTCCTGTTAAGTAGAATATTAGATTATTATTTAATGAAATTACAGTTTTTATTATCATATTCATGTCAATTTTACAATTTATGAAATAAAGTAACTGATTTTCAGTCACTAGTTTGTAAACAAGGAAAAGAAAACATTGACACCAATAATTTTAAAAATAGAACTTAGTGAATAGAAATTCGGCGGTAAAATTTAAACATAGAAATTTCATTTTTTCTTTTTTTTCTTTTGTATGCAAAGCGGCTAAGGCCAAAATATAGACCAAGGGTGTTCAAACTTTCCATACAATGTATGTCTATCATAGATAGCATTTGGGCGGCCTAGGACGCATGCGCGGCAAGCCGGTCCTGCTCACCCGGCCAGATACAAAATGGCCACCCCACAGTTCGCCTACAATTGATTTTTTTCCCCACTAAACTAGTTACCGCATATTTTTAAAAGCAGAACGCATTAAATGTTAACATAATTCTAAATATATCTACCGCCGATGTTCTTAGTGTAAAAATAGCTAGTGTTTGTTCCTATAACCTTTATGTGTTGAATTTGTGTTTAAGTTTCATTCGTTAAGTATATTATATATAAAAATTTTCTATCAAATGCATAGACCTAAGTGTTTTTCATCGTTCCACGGTCTTCGAAATATATGTAAGTAGACTCTCATCTATATTAAACACCGGTGCTAATATGAGTGACCTAAAATCAGTTTAATGCAGTTAGTAACAGTGCTGGCTGAATAACCTCGCAGATGTTGATGTGTGTTGCAGTAAAAAAGTATATTAATTTTTAAAATAATAAAAAGATATTAGAAAACATTAAGGCATAATTATTCGGAAATTGTTGAGTTTAAATATCGAATTTATTTTTCAAATATGGAATTTTGTGATATGCCCTAGTTTGTAAATTTAAAAATGGATCAACGGGGTGACATAACATAATGACTAACATGTAACATTCGGCATCCGAAGTGGTTTTACCTAAATTTTAAGAATCTACTTCCTGTCTCGTTTTGTCATATGTCTGTCCTTGTTTCGCGTCGTTCCTGAATGAGTTTTAAGCATGCGCTTTTCGTGTTTCCGCGAAATTTTTGCGATGTTTTTTTTTTCATTTTCTCTGGTGTTTTTTGACAATGTCAACTCAGAGACAGAGTTCTAGTTGTCTATGAAATATACGTATATTTAGGTTAATCCTGTTACTGGGCGACGTTACGAATAATCGTATTATTTGCATGTTATAGCTAACCTTATCGGTCGTTTCGTTGTAATCGATTACATTATTTGACTCTTTAGGCTTGTTAAATGTATGATGGTTGCGACTGTCATTTTTAGGGTTCCGTAGCTAAATGGAAAAAAACGGAACCCTTATAGATTCGTCATGTCTGTCTGTCTGTCCGTCCGTCCGTATGTCACAGCCATTTTTCCGAAACTATAAGAACTATACTGTTGAAACTTGGTAAGTTTATGTATTCTGTGAACCGCATTAATATTTTCACACAAAAATAGAAAAAAAAACAATAAATTTTTGGAGGTTCCCCATACTAAGACCTGAAACTAAAATTTTTTTTTCAACCGCATATAGAAAAAAAAACAATACATTTTGGGGGTCCCCATACTTGGAACTGAAACTCAAAAATTTTTTTTTCAAAAATGATATTGAAGTTTCCACTATCATTTTTTTCTAAACTGAATAGTTTGCGCGAGAGACACTTCCAAAGTGGTAAAATGTGGTTCCCGTCCCCTGTGACTTCTAAAATAAGAGAATGATAAAACTAAATAAAATATGATGTACATTACCCTGAAAATTTCATCAGAAAATTGGTTTGAACGAGATCTAGTAAATAGTTTTTTTTAATACGACATTAATCGTAAACCGCAATTTACCTTTTATTCAATCAATACACTATTATTTATACATTGATCAAAGAGAATGATAAAACTAAATAAAATATGATGTACATTACCCTGCAAATTTCATCAGAAAATTAGTTTGAACGAGATCTAGTAAGTAGTTTTTTTTAATACGACATTAATCGTAAACCGCAATTTACCTTTTATTCAATCAATACACTATTATTTATACGTTGATCAAAGAGAATGATAAAACTAAATAAAATATGATGTACATTACCCTGAAAATTTCATCAGAAAATTGGTTTGAACGAGATCTAGTAAATAGTTTTTTTTAATACGACATTAATCGTAAACCGCAATTTACCTTTTATTCAATCAATACACTATTATTTATACATTGATCAAAGAGAATGATAAAACTAAATAAAATATGATGTACATTACCCTGCAAATTTCATCAGAAAATAAGTTTGTACGAGATCTAGTAAGTAGTTTTTTTTAATACGACATTAATCGTAAACCGCAATTTACCTTTCATTCAATCAATACACTATTATTTATACATTGATCAATTACACCGAACTACAAGAACTTTTAAATGATGTTACTTGCTCCTACGGAACCCTTCATGGGCTCGTTCGACTCGATAACTTTGTTAATTTTGATATTATTAATTTAGGATACAACATGACTTAATATTACTAATACATATAGTAATAATTAATAATATAAAAAAATATTTCAGACATTTGATATACAACATTATCTAGTACAAAACTAAGCAGAACTTGTACTATGGGTACTAGACAACTGACATAACTACATAATGTATTCTTTTTTGTAAATACATACATATTATACATAGCAAACACCCAAACTCCGAAATAGATATTTGTAAATCGCACAAACATTTTATCCGACCCGGAATTCGAATCCGAAACCTCTTGATCAACAGCCGCATACGCTAACCACTAGACTAACAAAGCAGTCGAAAGAACAAGAGCGGTGGTCACCATCCTCAAAGCGAACGCTCAAAATGCAGCATGGTGACCTACATTATGGCCTAGTGATATGCTTTATGCCGCTCTTAAAGGAAACAGTCCCCCCTTTTTTTTCCGTTCGGAATTCCCTCCGGATACCACCAGTTGATGGTTACGTTGGACTTGAACCGCCTACAACCGCAAGCCGCCTCGTGTACTAGCCGAGGAACCAGGTGTACCCTCGAAAGGAAGTCCCTGGAACCCCGACGCAACTCATGCCATCTACGGCTTGCAGATGACCCTCTCTTATGTGGAAACCCCAAGTTCAAGAAGTCTAAAAGGAGGCGCGGGCGCTTCGTAGCACTCGCGCCGCCACCCTGGCCTGCTTCTGGTAGGGTAACAGGTGGCCTCACCTGTCACCCTTGCGCTAATCAAGGACCGAGGAAACAGTCCCCCTAGCCAAGATGCAAATGTTTCTCGTTCTGAAAGCGTATGCAACATCCTTCCGGCCCTCGCAGTTAGGATGAATGATGCAGAATGATTGGGTCTCCGGTCTCATACCCACCAACGAAACGTGCTGAAATCAGCGTTGTTCTACTACCAACCATCAAGACAGTATCATCATCATCAACAAATCATAAAGTCCCACTGCTGGGCGAGGGTCTCCTCCCAGGAGAGGGTTAAGGCCATACGTCCCCACGCTGGCCGAGTGCAGGTAGACACGTTGTGGCTACGTAATCTTGATCTTGCCATTGCATGTTCTTAAACCAGTCTAATCCAACCAAGCTTCACGACTGCTATCTTATGATAACAGCTGGAACCAACTGCTTAATGTGACCACGAACGGTCACCCATCTAGGTTTGACCGCGCCGTCATTGCTTACCCTCGGTGATTGTTTCGAATCACCTAAGCTCACTCGGCTATAAGCGCTCTTACAGCAGGATTACAGCATCGCTTTTTTAAAGAGGGGGTGTGAAGATGAGGGGGGGATATATATTATTCGTTTGACGTAATTTATGGGTGACCCCTGATATGATCTGTAATGCTGTTCTAGTTCTGTATAAGCGATGATTTAATGCTACAGGAATACCGCGGTGTCGCGCGACTGGTATTGTGTCATCCAATTAAAGGGGTTTGAACCGAGTACACTGCGGGCCGAGATAATGGAGCCCGCAAGTAATTCTTTTGTTTAAAAAAAGTATAAGTAGCACAAGCACAAACGGGGCGACTCTATTTGACTGCTTTATTGGTCTAGTGGTTAGGGTATGCGACTGCTGATTAAGAGGTCCTGGGTCCGGTCAAATATTTGTATGATGTGCATTTGTTTCGGAGTTTTCTATGTATATGTGTTTAAAAAAAAGTATATATGTATTAATATAAGTTGTCTAGTACCCATAGTACAAGCTCTGCTCAGTTTGGAACTAGATGATTTTGTGTGTCAGATGTCCAAAATATTTATGAATGGCAGACGTAGGAACATGACTTGAAACTCACTACCTGCATACATGTTCCCTCCCACTATGATCCAGAGTCTTTCAGCACGTAGTGAAAAAATACCTCACCAGGCTGCCATTGTATGTATCATCATACTGTATTGTCCACGTTTGCAATGAGAAAGGTGACCACTACTCATGGGTTCTTCTCACGCTTTCCATGTTGCTTTTTACATGGAGAAAAATAATTTTTTTCTCTGTTTGTTTGTTCCGGGTAATTTCTGGAACAGATAGATCGATATATTGTTTTAAACTTTCACGGTCAGTAGCTGTCCTATCAACTATGCTTGCAACAGTGCCTAAATATTGGATACTCGTTAACAAAAAGGTACATGATAACAATCTCGCAGATTTCTATTTTAAGGCTAGATCGATTTTAACGCCTACACTGTCAGGTGGCTGATGACATAACGAGTAACTTAGTCTAATTTTTTAGACTAGATTCACCCCGTGGCGTCACTCGCACTTTAAACAAATAACCGTGGGTGTGAATTATGTGAATTATAATGATCTATTACAACGGGCGCCGTAGGAGGTGACTGAGAGAGTAAACTCCGCAGCATAACAGAACTGCAAAGAGAAGGACAACTTGACACAAACAAATTCGCCTAATTTTATTTTACGGGGTAGAGCAGTGAACTATTAAAATTTGTTGATCATAGAATTTATACACTCTTATATCACTTGATGTAACTTTTAAAACACATTCTCAGTCATAAATCGATGATAGAAATGGAGAGGTCAGTTATTTTGCACTGACTTGTATTTATAAATAGGGTATATTAGTGTCGTTAGCAAGTGTACAGTGTTAAAATGACATGTTTACGCTTGTTGCCTCACAGGTATCATAGATTTAACTTGCAGTGTATCGTATCTAATCTAGACCTAGAGTCTAGATAGGGATAGGTAAAAACTTAAATTGGATCCTTGTGATGGCAATTTTCTTAATTTTTTGGAGCCTACAAATGTGACTTCTTTTTCTTCCTAGCCTTATTCCCAATATTGTTACGGGTCGGCTACTAGTTCAACCAGTTATACCTGAATTTCCACGGAGCGACTGGCATTGGACTAAGGGAGAACTGAAATTCGAAGTAGAATTAGTTGTCAGTAAATTTCAAGGCACGAACTTCCAAATAACGATTGCCATAGATGTTCATGACAAGCGGTACCGATGGCTTTACGTGCTCTTCGAGGCATGGGCGTGAATCACCGCCAAACTTTTGGAACTCAAATGTGACTCTACTCTGCCTGAAGGAAGTATAAGTAGAATCCAGGTGTAGGAGCAGCATGGTGACCCACACCATGACAGCTCAGTGAGATGTTTTTGGCCTCCGGTTGCATACTCACCAACGAAATACGACAGCAAGAATGCTGTAATTATTAGGATGGTCTTCTGTGTGAGGGTAGTACTGCCTCGGTCGAAGTCAGCATGGCTCTACTTCCTCTATTGATACTACTACTTCTTTAACTTAGAGATATTTATCAATTTCTTGTTTAGGGTTTCGAAGTTTATGACTCTGAACCTTTATAGATTCGTCATGTCCGTCCCTCCATCCTCGACTTACCGTTCAAACGGTAAGTGCTAGGAAGATGAAACTTTTCATTAAGTGTTGTAATTACGTCAACAAAGAGCTACATTGAAATTGTAAAAAAAAAAATTATTTGGGGTACATCCTCTACACGTAAAGTGGGTATGTTTTTTTTTTCTCTCGGCTACCCCATCCTGTGGGGTATCATTAAATAGTTCTTTTGAAAACAATAAAGGGTTTCTAAGACGATTTTTTCATTTAAGGTATCCGTTTGCGAGAAATTCTTGTTTAAAGGGCACTTTTTTGTAAAAATAGGGCTTTCTCTAAAAGCTAAACAATTCCTATTCAAAAACCTATTCACTTGCTAGGAAATGGAGGTGGGCTGGAAACGTGGCCAGGTAAAGTGATGACAGATGGACGTCAAGAGCTGTTAAGTGGTCCGGGCCAGAAGGTAAAAGAAGAAGAGGACGACCTGACGCCCGTTGGACGGATGAAATAATTAAAACAGCCGGTCGAAATTGGTTATCCACAGCCAAAAACAGGGAAATCTGGAAGGCCTTGGAGGAGGCTTTTACCCGAAGGGGGTCCACACAATTGTATTAAATCTATAAATACTATCCTATTATTTTAAAAGGAGTTTATAATAGTGTAAATTAGATTTAAGTACCCATTTTTAGGGTTCCGAAGTTTATGACTTCGAACCTCCGTCCTCGACTTACCGTCCAAACGGTAAGTGCTAGAAATGAAACGTGATGAAACTTTGCATGAATATGTGTTGTAATTACGTCGACAAAGTGCTACAATACAATTATGAAAAATATTTTTATTTGAGATACCTCCCCTACACGTAAAGTGGGGATGTTTTTTTCTCTCGCGGCTAACCCATTGTGTGGGGTATCATTAGATAGGTCTTTTCAAAACATTAAAGGGTTTCTAAGACGATTTTTGATTTAGGTATCCGTTTGCGAGAAAATCCACTTTAAAGGGCACGTTTTTGAAAAAACAGGGCGTGTCCCCCCCGCCCCTCTAAAAGCTAAACGGCTTGCTCAAAAAATCTGAAAAAATTCGTGATGGTGGTCCATATAATGAACTTTAAAGGAAAACTATAACGGATTAGATGACTTTGTTACTTCAGGAATTATAGAGGCTTAACTTGTAAAATGCGCTTCCTTGAAATTAACGCATTATTATGTAAACATAACAATTATCTATTGGATACGATTTTAAATCTACGTACCATTATGGGTGACTGAGGAACCCTTTCCTGTGCGTGGCCTAATACGCACTTGGCCGATTTTTTTTACATGAGCCTGCCAAAGTGACCCTATTCTTCTTTATGGAAAGCATGAGTAGAATCTAAGAATAGTGGTGACAATGCTCATTGAGAATGCAGATGGTGACCTAATATGGAGGCCGCTGTTGAGATTATTGGCGCAGAGGATAATGAAACACGTCTTTTTCTGTGCTGTTCAACAGTTCGGTTTATTGTGAGCACAACAAATTGAAGTTTGTTTTAAAGAACTCTTTATCAGTTTCTTATTTCACTCAACACTCAATAGTCTAATGCAAACCATTTAGTTATTTATGGTGGCTTGGGTTTTTGTTACAACCAACAGCCACCATACACAGCGTAGGTGTAGGTCTTCTGTGTGAGGGTAGTACTTCCCCGCTCGAGTAGGACCCATTCGTGCTGAAGTCAGTGTGGCTGAACTACCTTTTATACATAATCGAACTGAACTCATCAACTTTGAGAAGCGCTTATATCCAAGTCCCCTTACAACAATCGCCGGAGGGTAAGCAACGGACGCGCGGTCAGTACCTTGATGGGTGACCGTTTATGGTATATGTTATAAGCGTTTCCGTGATTCCGAGGTCACATTAAGCAATTGTTCTCGGTTGTTATCATAAGATAACAGTCGTGAAAATTAGTTGGAAGATTTCGGGCAGCTTAAAAATATCCGACGGCAAGATAACGTAGCCACAACGTGTCTTGCCAGTTCCCAATCCGCAGTCAGCTGCGTGGGGACGTATGGCCTTAACCCTTTCCTGAGAGGGACCTAAGCCCAGCAGTGGGACGTTACAGGTTTTTGATTGAACTCATCAAACAATTACTTCATCATCATCATCAGTATATCTCAGTCCACTGCTGGACATAGGCCTCTCCCATTGCAATTACTTGGCCTAAGTAAAATCAAACCCACACCCCAACGGGTGTGGGTTTGATTTACAGCAGCCGCATACGCTAAAAACCACCAACGTGGTGGTTTTTAGCGTATGCGGCTGCTGATCAAGAGGTCTCGGGTTTGATTCCCGGTTCGGACCAAATGTTTATGTGATCCGCAAATATTTGTTTCGGACTTTGGGTGTTTTCTATATATAATATGTATATATTTACAGGAAAAAAGTATGTTTATGTATTTATATCAGTTACTAGCTGACCCGGCAGACTTCGTACTGCCTCAATAAATAGAAGGCCTGAACTTTTGTATAAAATAAACCTTTAACAAACAAAAGGAATCCATAATTTGACTGCCTTGTTGGTCTAGTGGTTGGCATATGCAGCTGCTGAACAGGAGGTCTCGGGTTCGATTCCCGGGTCAGACCAAATATTTGTGTGATCCACAAATGTTTGTTTCGGAGTCTGGGTGTTTTTCTATGTTCAAAAGTGGATTGTCAAGTGGCTGCTGCTCAAGAGGTCTCGGGTTCGATTCCCGAGTCGGAACAAATGTTTCTATGATCTGCAACTATTTTTTTCGAAGTTTGGGTGTTTTCTATGTATAACATGTGTGTATTTACAAAAAAAAAGTATGTTTATGTATTTATAACAGTTGTTTGGTACCCATAACACAAGCTCTGCTTACTTTGGGACTAGATGATGTTGTGTCCAAAATATTCATTCATATTCATTCAATTTAAAAAAAATGCGATTCATTGTTATATATTCACCTTATAAACCTTCTCTGGACTTCCACAAATACTTTAAGACCAAAATTAGCCAAATCGGTCCAGCCGTTCTCAAGTTTTAGTGAGACTTACGAACAGCAATTCATTTATATATATATAGATCTAGTACCTATAATACAAGCTCTGCTTAGTTTGGGGCTAGATGGCGTTGTGTGTAAAATGTCCGAAATTATTTTAAGTATTCTGAAATGACCTTTATATTTATAGTTTGTTTAGTAATAACTGTTGGTGTATACGGTCCACAAATAGACTTGGGTAATCACAGTTTATTTCCTTTATATAACTGGCCCACAGGATCGTTCAGACAAACGCCTCGGGATCAACAATTTGGTAATAAAAGTAATGATAGTGGCTCTCAATGGTGCATTGAACTATTGACACAATAATTTTATAATGTACTGTCAGCATAACAGATTTTTATTGGTCTATTTTTTTATTTGCTGTACATTTATTTAAGTTCATCAACAGCCTTTAACAGTCCACTGCTGGACATAGGCCTCTCCTTAGAAAGGAGGTTTTGGCCTACTATACCACGCTGGCCAGACGGGTTGGTAAAGGGTTTGTTTCAAGTTTTCCTTCTCTTGTCAGTGATGTTAGCTGCTTATTTTGTTCCTTTAGTCGCCTCTTACGACACCCATGGAATGAATAGGGGTGGTGATACTTTGTATTCTTAATCCGTCACCACACGGTACATAAGTTAATTTAGGCATTCAAGTGCCTTGTTGGTCTAGTGGTTAGCGTATACGGTTGCTGATTAAGAGGTCTCGGGTTCGATTCCTGGGTCGGACCAAATATTATTTGTGTGATTCACAAATATTTGTTTAGGAGTCCCATTCAATCATGTGTAGGGGCCAAACCACAGGCAAATCAAACCATTTTATTTCAAGTAAACCATACAACGGCACTTTTGAAACTTCAAGTAGTCAGTCAGTAGTCAGTCGTGAAGCTAATTGTCTGTTCCAATTCGTAGATCCTATGGAGAAGAACAGACAAGAAACTCCATGTACACTCATCAAAGAATGAAGCAGGACCTTTTAACGGTCACTTTTTTAACCTTATTGGAAAAATTGTTTATGTCCGCTTTATTTTTGTTGTTTTTGTGGTGTTGAGAGTTCCTTTTGCGTTGAAATTTTAGATGGTCACCCATCCAAAAATTTACCTAGGCAAAGTTGCTTAACCTTGTTAGGCAAACTGGTTTGAATAGGAAAGTAGAATTATTTTGGTTCGCACGATTGTAATTCATAATACATACATTTCTGGGCTAAATTCCTTATATAACTGTACATTTTCCCAGTATTTGAATCTATTATAATAAGCATTTGTAATAGAATATTTCTGTTTTACTGAATTGTTTAAACAGTAGGAAATTGTTTGAATAAGACTTGGGTAGTGGACCCGGTAAGTTGCAGTAAATATCTAATGTTTGAGTTATCACAGAAGATTAGCAATATAAACAATAATAATAAAGTCCCAAACTAAGCAGAGCCTGTATTAAGGGTACTAGACAACTGATATAAATACATAAACATACATTTTTTATAAATACAGAAAACACCCAAAACATCGAAACAAATAGTTGCAGATCATAAAAAAAAGTTTAGAACCGGGTATCGAACCCGAGACCTCTTGCTCAACAGCCGAATACGCTAATTAAATTATATAATATTATATTATGCCGTGTTAGTGTAGTCACTAACACGGCTTAATATAATATTAGTATGAATTGTATTTGTATTGTATAAAATTTGATGATATTTTTTTGAATTTCTAACATAAATATCTATATCTAAGTCATCTAAAACCGAAATCTATAGTTATTTGACAGATGATAAAAGTCAATGAGAGACATAATCAGCAACCCAAGTGTTTTAGTTTCGAGACTTGGCTCATTTTTTATAAGAATATATTTAGTTAGAATAATAACAACATACATTAAACGTTCAACAATAACATTGAAAATTCAAAATATTAAAATACCTAAGCTTTTTCTATCCTATCACATATATGTAGTTGTTTGTGTATTTAAACTATTTGCTACAAACACAAACAAAGACATTCTAGAGTTCAACAATCATCGAGGTTAAGCAAAGACAGCGCGGTCAGTAACTGGATGGGTGACCTTGATACCTTGAGTGTCTCCATGATCGGTGGTCACGTTAAGCAGTCGATCCGAGTTGTTATCATAGGATTACAATCATGAATGCTTAGTTGGAAGCCTTCGGCTTAAAAACATCCAAGGGCAAGATTCATCATCATCATCAACAGCCTTTAACAGTCCACGGCTGGACATAGGCCTCTCCTTAAAAAGGAGGTTTTGGCCTACTATTAGGGGCAAGATTACGTAGCCACAATGTTTTTGTCAGTCCCCGACCCGCACTCGGCCAGCCATGGAGATGTATTATCTAAACCCTCTCCTGAGACGAGATCCCAGCCCAGATGTGGGACGTTAACTCGTTAACGTTGGCTCTTTCAACAACTACTCTTTATTCCTAAGATTATATATCTGGTACTACTTATTCAACCGGTTTTGTACATATAAAATCCTACTAAAAATCTACTCTGGTAGTCACTCTGGTAGCAAAGAGTGGTGGCCACTGTCCTCTCTGCCAATGTGGACAATGCAACGGTGACCCACACTATGGCGGCCTAGTCAGATGCTTCTTCACGCTCCCGCTTGAAAGACACGGGATCATAGTAGGAAGGAAACACATGAGTTGGCAGGGAGTTCCAATTTTATTGGTCGGCACAGGAAGGAAGAGCCGAACCGCTTAGTTCTAGTGCGTATTGCTTCCACTCTAAGGCGGTGACTCCCAAGGCTAGCACGCGTTGTCCTGTAGAGGAAGGGAGAGGGTGGGATGTGGGTTGACCGTGAGAGGAAACGAGGGAAGGATTTGAGGTTATGATTGTCGAGCCAAGTGTCCTCGCTTATTTTGTTGTGGTGAGTGGCATGTTGTGGCAGGACATGAAAATTGACTGACTCAAGAAGGATTTGGAGTTTAGAGGAACGAGAGGAGTTTTGGGCTAAAAGGTTAGTGTTGAAATCACGATTTGATAAAATCAAGATCAACGACTTACGCTGTAGTTTCTATGGCATCGATCTCTTTGGGCATTCATTAATTTACTTTCGCTGTAAGCCCAGTATCGAGAAGACCAACTCCCTAAAAGTGCGAAACTCCTCCGCAATCTTGGCTACAGTGTCTTTTGTAGGACCAGCACTGGATCTGAGCTTCCAAATCACACATCTTTCTTGTGAAAGTTTCTTCCAGTGTCTTTTGCGCCGACAATGTTTCCGCTACTTGTGTCATTTTTATTTTTATTGCATACAATATTGTATAAGCAGTGTAAGATGATGCGCGAATGCGAATTTTAATATTATTTAAATTTCTCAATTCACGACACGTCTATACTTTTTTACATCTACCCTACTGTATTGTAATATTTGAGGAGGTCAAAATTTCAATACAATATATTATATTCTTGTGACAGCCGTCACTTCTTTGTCTATTCTGCTTTATGAAAATAGGTTTTACATTTAATAAGTAATAAATAAATATTTCAGACATCTTACACACAACGTCATCTAGGCCCAAACTAAGCAGAGCTTATATTAAGGATACGAAACAATTGATATAACTACATAAACATACTTTTGTAAATACACACATATATACATAGAAAATACCCAGACTCCGAAACAAATATTTGTGTATCACACAAACATTTGGTCCGACCCGGGAATCGAACCCGAGACTTCTTGATCAGCAGCCGCATATGCTGACTACTAGACCAACGAGGCAGCTATAATACAAGCCCTGCTTAGTTTGGGAAAAAAACTTTATTATAGAGGCGACATCTATTTTATATTATTTATTATATATAATAGATTTTTTATATTTTAATCTGTCGGTACAGAACTATTGAAGATATTAGTATCTCAGTATAAATTGAGGAAGTCCCTCCCATAAGATAGGCCCTACGCCCTAATAATAGTTCATACTTTGAACCTTTAGCAATACAGATTCGAGACTATTATAATGTCCTAGGTGACTAGGGCTATTGGTAGGTAATATTTATTTAATATATATGTATATATATACATATATATATTAATTTATTGTGGAAAGATTAATATAATATAGCGTGGGGTGCTTTCTGAAAATATTTGAATAACGTCGCCCCACGCTTATTTTTTAAATTTTAGTTTATAAGCGTGTTTGTTTAGTTTTTTAAAACTATTTTTTTAGAGAGACTAAAAAAAACATTTGTTAAAAAAAAATTTTTTTTTTCAAATTAGTGTATTGTCATTGGTCCTCGATAAATCTTCAAAGTTTGAACGAAATCTGACCGTTTAAAGTGGGTCAAAATCGCACCTAAATGAGTCGTTTACATACATACAGACAAACATACAGCTGATGCAGGCACCACACTTCGTTATACGCTATTCGTTATGCGGGTTATTCGCGCACATACGGCGAAGTGTGGAGAGTATATTCGCCAATATTTGCTTTATTCGTACGCATAGACAAATAAGCCGAATAGCGAATACGCGTATCCGTCGACTTGTCGGTTTTTGACACACTTCAAAGGACACGAATAACCCGCATAACGAAGTGTGGTGCCTGCTTGAAGCTAATAAAAGCGTGTAAAATAGGATTAAGTTGATAATTATACTAGCTAAGTCGCGCGTTGTTACCCGCAGTTATTGTTGTAAATCGCGAGCAACGCCGCGGAACGAAGCTAGTTTAAAGTAGTACTAAGTTACAGCTTAACTTATAAGCTATCTACCTGTGAGGGTCTGTCAAAATCGGCGTAGCCGTTCCACAAATTAGCTGGAACAAAAAGACAAACAGACGGACAGACAAACAAAAGTTTATACAAATCATCATCATCATCAACAGCCTTTAACAGTCCACTGCTGGACATAGGCCTCTCCTTAGAAATGAGGTTTTGGCCTACTATACCACGCTGGCCAGACGAGTTGGTAAATAGACCAGGGTAGAAGCCTCTTAACAAAAAGTGAACATAAATTATAGTAGGATGAAACCCATTGTAAAAGGAGGAGAATAGTACAAAAATTATAGGAAAAACAAATTACGGGCGATCTGAGGTCGGGAAGGGGGAGAGGGGAGGAAAAATAAAAAACCAAAAACTTGTTTTTTTTTTATTTTTCACATAAAATTTGGGGTTATGTGAAAAAACTGTAAATGCAAAAGATGTAGATCTTTTTATTACCTACAACTTTGCCATTTAACTTTTTTCCGTAGGACTTGTAGTTTTGTAGGAAATCGAGATAAGACATTTTTCCCTTAAAACCCCCCTCCTCTCCGCCTTCCCGACCTCAGATCGCCCGTAATTTATTTTTCCTTTAATTTTTGTACTATTCTCCTCCTTTTACAATATGTTTCATCCTACTATAATTTATTTTGTTTTTAAACATTATCAGCACTGGTCTAAAAGTTTCAAGTTTTCCTTCTCTTGGCAGTGATGTTAGCTGCTTATTTACGACACCCATGGAATGAATAGGGGTGGTGACACTTGTATTCTTAATCCGTCACCACACGGACAATAGTAGAAAGTTCTTATATACGTTACTTAAACTAAAAATGCAATTTTAACAAAAAATGTTTGTTTGTTTCGGGTAAATTTCTGGATCGGCTGCACTGTTTATGACGAGACTTTCATTGACAGATATTTAATGACCTAAGGAGTAACTCGTCATACCCATACGTGTCTGTTTTCTATGGATAGGTCTTCAAAAATGATATTGAGGTTTTTAATATTAAGCTATTAGCTTCGCTACGTGGCGTTACTTGCGTTACACACAACACCGCGGGGCGCAGCGCACTTTGAAATAATTACATAACTACCGTAAAAACCTTAATATGCGTCATAGTTTTATTTCAAAAATAGCTTTCAAAAGTACCTATCTCGATTATTGCAGTAAAAAGTAGCCTATGTGTTATTCTGATATGTAAACTTCATTACTGTACTTCTTCTTCTTATCGTATCAATGGCAACACTTTACATGGTTTTGGCCTAGTTCTCGGCGACGCAGATTGCGTTTGGCCTTGATTGTTGTTGTTGTTGTGATGTTGATCCATTGTGGTGAGAGTATTTGTCACCTAAACTCTACGATACCGAGTGTTAGGTGTCCAGGGTGCGCCGGACGTCGGGACTCTTGTTCTCTTTTCTACGTCGCTCGGGGAGGCTCCTCTCGTGTACTAAAAAATAAAGTGAGAAATGTAGAGATCCGAAAGCAAACCAAAGTAGCCGATGCGTTGACCTATTCACTTGCTAGGAAATGGAGGTGGGCTGGAAACGTTGCCAGGTATAGTGATGAGGATGACAGATGAACGTCAAGAGCTGTTAAGTGGTATGGGCCAGAAGGTAAAAGAAGATGAGGACGACCTGACGCCCGTTGGGCGGATGAAATAATTAAAACAGCCGGTCGAAATTGGTTATCCAAAGCCAAAAACAGGGAAGTCTGGAATGCCTTGGAGGAGGCTTTTACCCGAAGGGAGTCCACACAATTGTTTTAAATCTATAAATACTAAGCTATTATTTTTAAAGGAGTTTATAATAGCATAAATTTGATTTAAGTACCTATTTTTTATATAAATAGCTGTAGCATAACTTGTGGGGAACAAAAATAAAGCTTTAATTATTATTGAACGAATTCAGGGTTCCCTAGGCGAAAAATAATACTACTGTCGTTACCAACAAATATGTATTATCTCAAAACTGCGATTCACAAAGCTCATTACAAAAATATTCCTAGGAGGTATTTACAGTAACCACGGTAACTAAACGTTTGCGCGATTTAGTCAACCCTAACAGCGCCATCTATCGAGTGACCACTTAAACACTAAACTGTACGTTACTAAAGTAAACTTTTAATTCTTCTCCAATAATACAACACAAAAGCAATTATAACATCACGCCCCATATCATAAAGGGGGTAAGCAAAGTAATTAAAAAATACATAAATAAACTAAACTGATTAACCTGAACAATTATTATTATTCTGTAAGATTTCATCCAAATCCGTTTTTGCTTGAAAGAGCAAGAAACATACATACATACATACTCACAAACTTTAGCGTTTATAATATTAGTAAGGATGTTTGAAAAATATATCTCCGAAAGTGGATTTTTTAAATCAGTTGTCTATTTATGTTACTATCAGCAGAATGTTGCTATACTCAAAATTCCAGGCACTGTATTTAAATGTCACTATCTTTTCCGCGCGCTTTCAGTAGCGATCGTGAGTCGGTCAGTACATGACGTCTGCTCACGAAAACGAAATTATTAAATAATTATCGAAAGTGAAATTATCGAGTGCAGTGATAACAATTACATAATATTTTTTTTATTCATTGACAATTTTTTTTTAATGACTAAAGTGCTTGTTTTTTAAACTTAGTTCTTTTATCGAAGTTTGAATTTAATTGTGCGTTCCGAGTTTGAAATTTATCTACGGTTGGTATTTTTTTTTAAGTTATGTAATTTTGAATCTTTTTTTTTATCAGCTTTTTGTTTCTATTATTTATGGTTTAATATTGAAATTGATCTACAAGTAAATCAAATTGAAATGTCTCTGTGTATATTATCAAGTTAACAGTTTTTTTACTAAATATGTACATTTGAAAGTATATGCGGTAGCTACATCAAAAAAGCAATTTTTAAACATTTTGCTGCGTTGTTGGTCTAGTGGTGAGCGTATGCGGCTGCTGATCAAGAGGTCTCGGGTTTGAGATCGGGTCGGACCAAATATTTTTGTGATCCGCAAATATTTGTTTCGGAGTTTGGGTGTTTTTCTATTTAAAAAAAAAATAGTTTATATATTTATATCAGTTGTCTAGTACCCATAATACAAGCTCTGCTTAGTTTGGGACTAGATGACGTTTTGTGTAAAAAAATATCCGAAATATTTATAATATTATTTATTATTTATTTTGTCTGTGCTGTCTATTTCTTCTGGATAATCTTTGGAACGGATGCACCGAATTTGATTTAGCTTTCACTGCCAGAAAGCTAATCACACTAGAAATAACTTAGGCTATTATTTTTCACAAAAAATAACAGATTAATTATTTTTAACGCGTGTAACACCGCGGGACTCAGCTAATTTTAAATAAAGAACAAATTAACCAAAGAGTACACACTCCATGGTTTTTTTTAAATCTTATCTATATTATTATATAATCTAATGTCATAATCTAATCTTGAGATTAGAACGGTTTGTCATAGGTTTTTTTTTTACTTTTGTGCACGTGTAATATGAAATTTTTGATAAGCTTTACATCAGTTTAAATAAATGGCAGCTGTTTTGAGTAAAATTCTCTTCTGTAAATATAATCTTTAAACTGAAAGTATTAGAAAATCAATCATTTTGAAAAAAAGTTTAGGTAAAAATTGTAAAAATCGCTACACATCCCTACTATAATATTATAAATGCGAAAGTAACTCTGTCTGTCTGTAACGTTTTCATGCCTAAATCGCTGAACCGATTTTGATGAATTTTGACATAGGTATAGACGGAACCTTGAGAAAGGACATGGCTACTTTTTACCGCGTAGCCGACATACACGAGGGCTCAGCCGCGGACTAAAGCTAGTTATAAAATAATGTCCTCCGCCGCTTCTGACTGTCTGTATGCGATAAACTCAAAAACCACTGCAACGATTTAAATGCAATTTTGTACCCAGATAGTTCAAATCCTGAGAAAGGACATAGGCTATATTTTATCGCGATAACCGACATAGACACGGGCATAAGCTAGTGGTAAAGAAACAAATAATGTATCATGCCAGTACTGTATCGTACCCAGACCAGGCCTCCGTCACTCCATGTACTTGCGCGCTATAAGTGCCTACCGCCCAGCCGAGCGGTCTCGGGCCGCCGACGGCTCAAATTCAGTGCGGTTTTCACAAGCGAAGCGCGCGCACGCCGTTCAATTTTAATAGTGCTGTTCGTTCGTACGCGTATTACGATGCCGTGTGGTGCCTTATGTGCTATAAATGGGTGTAAATAAGTTATAAATGATAAAATTTTTAACTGCCACATAAAAGTCAGAACATATTCACAGTTCTCAATAACATTGATAAAAAGTTATGTTAATTTAATTTTATCGAAGAGGCAGCCCTGCGATTACTGTGGAATCGCGCGGTGCGAAGCAATCACTGCTGTACGCTTGAGCATTTAGGCGCATTTTAGCATACAGTGGTTGTTGACGCGAGGGAGTAGGCAATTATCGTAATAGGTATTGGAAATTTTCTACTGAGTGAAGTATCTGTTACGTAGTAACTATTCAGTAATCTGTGCCCAGACTGCCTTTTTGGTCTTGTGATTAGCGTATGCGGCTGCTGATCAAGAGGTCTCGGGTTCGATTTCCGAGTCGGACCATATATTATTTGTGTGATTCACAAATATTTGTTTCGATGTTTTCTATGTATAATATGTATGTTTATTTATGTATTTATATCAGTTGTCTTGTACCCAAAGCACAAGTTCTGCTTAGTTTGGGACTAGATGATGTTGTGTGTCAGATATCCGAAATATTTATTATTATTTTAAAGATTGCGTCTGCATTACAATTGCAATAATTTATTCAATGAAATCATTGACATGAGAATACATTTATTTATATCTATATTTATTCAAATAAATGAAATGTGTCTGTTATTTCAAATTAACAAGTTTTCATTTATTTATTTTTTCGGACATCTTACAAACAACGTCATCTAATCCAATCAAATCTAATCTAATTGTGTGTAAAATGACTGAAATATTTAAATATTTTTTTCCGTCTTTTAATAATTATAATTAACTAGTGCCTCAAACGATAAATAGAAGACTTTTGTAGAAAATAAACTTAAAAGAAACAAAAGTAATCCATAATTCATAAAAAAAATACAATTCAATTATATATATTCACCTTTTTAAACTTCTCTGGACTTTCACAAATAATTCAAGACCACAATTAGCCAAATCGGTCCAGCCGTTCTCGAGTTTTAGCGAGACTAACGAACTGCAATTCATTTTTATATATAGATAAATTTATTCAACTAAAGTACATGTATTGTACAGTAATTACAAAATTTACTGATGGCACCCAAACTAAGGCACGCTTGTACCTTGGGCTACCACAAAATTAACCAGTTACAATTCCAATCACCTTAGGCCACTCGCCTAAGGTGATTGGAAACAATGACCAAGGGCAAGCAACGACGGCGCGGTCGGACCTAGATGGGTGACCGTTTGTGATGTAATGAGAGTTTCCGTGATTCGGAGGTCAGGTTAAGCAGTTGAGAAGAGATTCTAGCCCAGCAGTGGGACTTTATTGGATGTTGATGATAGTAGAATTAGACGCATACAATATACATTTTCCAGAAAACATTAATTAAAATAAATAAATAAAAATAAAAAAATTAAATAAAAAAAACCGATTTCAAAGAAAAATTATTCCGAGTACCCAAATCACAATTGTGTTTTTAATATTTGAAGAGTTCCCTCGATTTCCTTGGGACCCCATTACCAGATCCCGACATGGTGACAATGGGACCACCTGTGAGCTATACCAAATCCAATGCAAAAATATTTTTTGAAATCGTTTCATAAACGACGAAATTATCGCTGAACATACATAAAAAGTATCCGGGTCCTTTAAGCGGGGCGTGAAAAAGCATCTCACTAAGCCGCCATAGTGTGGGCCGCCATACTTTACTGTCTGCATTCGCAGCAATGATGTGTGGTGTCTCCCACTCTTGGATTCTGCTCATGCTTTCCATCAGGCGGGGTAGAGTCACTTTGGTAGGCTATATATTAAAAAAAAAAAAAAAGATTCCGACGAATTGAGAAACAATTTAGTTAAATAAAAAGAAAGAAAACACAAGGCATTATTATGTTATTTTGCAACATAATTCACTGATATTCCGCTCCTATTATTGACTAGGGCAGTACTACCCTCATACAGAAGACCATCCTAATAATGACAGCATTCTTGCTGTCGTATTTTGTTGGTGAGTGTGAGAACTAAAGCCCAACCATTCCGCGTCTTTCTACCGGTCTAAGGAGGCCCGAAAAATGATGCCTGCCTTGTTGGTCTCGACTGCCTTGTTGGCCTAGTGGTTAGCGTATGCGGCTGCTGATCAAGAGGTCTCGGGTTCGATTTCCGGGTCGGACCAAATATTTGTGTGATCCCCAAATATTTGTTTCGGAGTCTGGGTGTTTTCTATGTATAATATGTATGTATTTACAAAAAAAAAGTATGTTTATGTATTTCTATCAGTTGTTTAGTACCCATAACACAAGCTCTGCTTAGTTTGAGACTAGACGATGTTGTGTGTAAGATATCCGAAATATTAATTTTTAATTTATGCAAAAACATCTGACCAGACCGCCATGGTATAAATAATAAATAAATAAATATTTTGGACATCTTACACACAACATCATCTAGTCCCAAAGTAAGCAGAGCTTGTGTTATTGGGTACTAAACAACTGATATAAATACATAAACATACTTTTTTTTTTGTAAATACGGTATGGGTCACCATGCTGAATTACTTACCCTCACACACATGAATATGACCCCCTACTCCTGGATTCTACTCATGCTTTCCATCAGGTAGAGTTGAGTTACTTTGGTAGACTTATAAAAACATATAAAACAAGAACGTATTATACTCGTAGTCTTCCTTGAAGGTGTAGTATCTAACACTGATTTTTTCAAATTGCATCATTAGTTCCACTTTAGCTCGTTCAACCTAACAAACAGATTCTTCATCTTTACAATTATTATACTAGCTGCGCCCCGCGGTGTTACCCGCGTATTTTCGGGATAAGAAGTAGCCTACATATGTGATTATCCAGAACTCATTTTTAAATACGTATGTTTTTACAAAAAAAAAGTATGTTTATGTATTTATATCAGTTGTTTAGTACCCATAACACAAGCTCTGCTTGGGACTAGATGATGTTGTGTGTCAGATGTCCAAATATTTATTTATTATTATTATTTAAATTAGCCATTTACAAACTATCATTATGGTTGCTATTAGGTTGCTATGCAAGTGTGTTATGCCTAGCAACCTGTGAAGTTTTGCCAGGAGATACATTTTAACATCAACGATTTATGTATTTTTTTAGGTAATTACCTAGCTTAACTCGTGTATCTCGATTATTGCAGTAAAAAGTGGCATATGTGTTATTCTGATATATAAGCTATATTACTGTAACTGTTTCTATATTACTGTTTCATCCAAATCCGTTCAGTAGTTTTTGAGTGACAGCAACAAACATACATACACACATACATACTCACAAACTTTCGCGTTTATAATATTAGTAGGAATAGTAGGATATTCTTGGAACCCTTGTAGATTCGTCATGACAGTTTTCTGTCCGTCTTAGACTTACTGCCCAAACAAAGTTTCATCTTTCAAGCATTTACGCTTGAAAGATGAAACTTTGCATGAATATGTGTTATGATTACGTCGACATAGGCTACAATAAAATTACGAATAATATTTTTATTTGTTGTTTTTATTGTTTCTTTTTATTACTAACTAGTTGAGCCCCGCTGTGTTACCCGCGTTTGTCGTTGTAACCGCAGGCAACGCCGCAGGGCGAACCTAATCTAAAAAAAAGTATCCTAAGATACTCCTTATATCATCAGCTATCTGCCTGTGAAAATTCCGTCGATTTAGGTCTGACCGTTCCAGAGATTTACCGGAACAAACAGACAGACAGAAAGACAAAAATTGTAAAAGAAAAGTACAGTGAATACACACATATGCATGTAGTTAAAAGCGGTTATTTCAATATTACAAACAGACACTCCAATTTTATTTATTTGTGTAGATTTAATTACAATGACGATTTGAAGACTTTAAATACTTGACATTGGCAGAAACTGCTCATATTATTCGGCTGCTTGCCATCACATCCATAGAGGAAGAAGGTACAACGAAACACAGATAAGGATCATCTACATAACAAAATGTGTACCTATGTACTTCTATAATGTAGCTTATGCCCTTTTTCACCCCCCTAGGGGATGAATTTATCAAAATCCTCTCGTAGTACTCGACTACACTGATTGCCTTGTTGGTCTAGTGGTTCGCGGATGAGGCTGCTGATCAAGATGTATTGGGTTCGATTCCCAGGTCAGACCAAATATTTTTGTGATCCACAAATATTTGTTTCGGAGTCTGGGTGTTTTTCTATGTATAATATGTATGTATTTACAAAAAAAAGTATGTTAATGTAATGATGTCAGTTATTTAGTCCCCATAACACAAGCTCTGCTTAGTTTAGGACTTGATGTCGTTGTGTGTAAGATATCCAAAATATTTAAAATATACAAAATACATATGCCTAATATCAGCTTCCTGCGTCTTGTTGTTTCGGCTGTGCGTTGTCTGTCAGTCATTCAGTAACGGAACAGTGCTATATATATTGATGTCTACATATTTTTACTTTCTCGATCGTTTGAATTCAAGCGTTTTTTGTTGCTCTGTTATCACTTTCGCTTGTCTATTCTTGACCATAGACTAAGATATATCTAGACTTGAACTAAGCCTGAGCGTAGTTTGAACTACAAAAATAAATAATTATATATTTTGGACATCTTACACACCATCCAATTAGTTAAAACTAAGCAGAGCTTATATTATGGGTACTAGACAAATGATATAAATACATAAACATACTTTTTTTTTGTATTATACATAGAAAACACCCAGACTCCGAAACAAATATTTGTGGATCTCTCAAACATTTGGTCCGATTCGAATCGAACCCGAGATCAGTAGCTGAATACGCTAACCACTAGACCACCGAGGCACTTTCATTATTACGAAACGGATATGCGGCATTATGAGCTCGGCCTCGCTAAATTAAACTCAATAGGTAAGTTTTGGTATGTCTACTCTTGCGATGTAATATTACTCTAATTTGTCACATATCCTATGAATAGGGTCCTTTTGGGATCAAAATAGGGTCATTGCCCACATAATGTTGTTTTTGGGATATTCTTTTTTTTTCGGAAATCTTACACACAACGTCATCTAGTCCCAAACTAAGCAGAGCTTACATTATGGGTAGTAAACAACTGTTAATTTTATATTCTAATTCTAATGAAATATTTTGTCAGATACCAACTACTGTCAACTACCTTATCAGATTTTATATTCTAATTCTAATTAATTAATTTATATTCTAATTAAAAAGGGTTCGATTACTCTGTCGAACCAAATGTTTGTAAGATCTGCAAATTATTTTACACGTTGAGTGGGCCAATAGTTCGTTTGAATTCGAATCGGTAGCTGCGACGAGCAGCGACGGCGGGGTGGGGCGGAGGGGCTACGAAGCGCAAAAGCGGCCAATAGGAATTCAGTACCATGGCGTCGTTTAGTGATAAACAACGTGCGTTCTGTGTACGCGAGTAAATTTTGCGCTCATTGCTCAGCACGTCGTTGCTCGTCAAGAGATCCCGAAAACGTTGAGCGTGTAGGAGCGTGTATTCATTAAATTTCTGGACTCTCTACTTGGAAGCGGTCTAACGCCTCAGGCGCGCCCAGAACATCTTTGATTCGTATTCTTCATAAAGATTTACATTTATATCCATATAAAATTCAAATGGTACAAGAATGAAAGAAAGAATTTGGAAACAAAATGTTAGAAAAGTGAAATCCAAAAGAGGTGCCATTAACTGGCCACCTCGTAGCCCGTACTCCTCCCCAATGGACTTCTTTCTTTGGGGATACCCTTAAAGCTAAGTTTTTAACAGCAACCCAGAGTTCCTAGAGGAATTAAAGGAAAATATTCAAAAGGAAATGCTAAATATTTCACGAAACACTTGTGAGGACGTCTTTGAAAATTTTCGCTCCAGGTTGCAGCAGTGTGAAAATAGTCAACAATCACATATGGATCACATATGGATAAAAAATGAAATCCCTATTTGTGTACTTTAATAATAAATAAATAAATAAACAGTTTTTATCTCACATAAATAATTTCTTTTAAATCATCATTTAAATTGTCAACGAACTTTTGGTGCAACCTGTACATCAATAATTGTTAAATAAATTTGAGAACACTATAAATATAAAACAATGAATTTATATTTATTATTGTCTCCTGACAATACTATTGTTAGAATAAAAAATATAACAAAAGTATACAGTCATGAATATCGGTGAAGAGAAATGTAAACACTATTCAATAAGCAGATTATATCTATCGGAGTATTTTAAAAATATGTATTAGATCATTAGCTGACCCACGGAACCCGTCGGCGTGTTCTATAAGCCCGTAACGTGATGTCATCATGTCATTGTTTTTTTTTTTATGTATGGAAAATCATCATGGACCGTCACCCTGCCGGGGGTTACGGAGGGGTGGTGTGTCGGACTTGAACCGACTAAAAACCACACAGTGTGCCCTCTCTGCGCTTATCCGTTTAGGAGGAGGAGAAGTCCAGTGTGGGATATCCTTCTGAACTTCACCAGCGCCTGCCCGCTCCTGATGCGGGTACCGGCCCCTTTCTTAGGCGGCGTCCGGCACACCTTAAAAGATAAAGATAAATGCTGTTGCGAACTTTTTTCTATAACTTTTAAAGGGGTACAATTATTTCATGCCTAAATTATTTTTCTGAACTTTAACCTTTTACGAAGCGTATGTAATAAATAGACGTTCTCATAATATTAACAAAAAGAAATAGACTTCAAAGAAAAACTATTCAGAGTACCCAAATCGCGACAATTGTGCCTATGATATTTGAGAAGTTCCCTCGATTTCCATGGGATCCTATCATCAGAGCCCGATTTAGTGACGATGGGACAACCTGTAAGCTACGCAAATTCCAATGCAAAAATAATGTTAGAAATCGGTTCATAAACGACGAAACTATCGCTGAACATAAAAAAAAAGATTCCGACGAATTGAGAACCTCCTCCTTTTTTTTGAAGTCGGTCAAAAAGTGCTCTTTTCTAAGAAAGTTTCCAAAGTAAGTTTCTAAGAAAAAAGAGTTTCTCTCTCGTGAATACGCATCTCACATACGAAGGTGTGATTCCGAATAACGCAAACTATATCTATACAAAAAAAAATTGGCCAAGTGCGTTTCAGGCCACGCATAGAATAGGGTTCCGTAGTCGCCCATAATGGTGGGTAGATTTAAAATCGTGTCCAATAGACAATTGTTATGTTAACTTATTATTTCTTTATTTTTGTACGAAGTTTTCCAAGTGAGTGCATTTCATAAATTAGGCCCCCATAACTCCTAAAATAAAAAAGTTATCTAAACCGCTACAGTTTTCCTTGAAAGTTCAATATATGAGCTACTATCATGAATTTTTATAGAGTTTTTGAGCCAGCCATTTAGCTTTTAGAAGGGAAAATGCGCTTTCAAGTTGAATAACTCATAAACGGATACCTAAATCGAAAAATGGTCTACGAAACCTGAAAATGTTTTAAAAGAGCTATTTATTGATACGATGGGGTAGACGCGAGAAAAAAAAACATCCCAACTTTACATGCAGGGGAGGTATACACACACATACATATTCATGCAAAGTTTCATCTTTCTAACACCAACCGTCGAGGACGGACGGACGGACGGCCATGGCGGATCTACAAATCATTGTACTTATCTTTGTGAATGAGAAAAACAAATAAACTATTATTATTATGTTTTCACTCTCTAAACCGTCATTCCGTACTTCGTGGTCCTCAGACTTCCAATGGATTGAGTCATGCACATGCGTCATCTCACTTTCTATACATCTTACATATGTATGTTGGTTTTACAAGTGCCCAATCGACTGTGACGGTATGTATCGACAAACATGACGAGGATATATAGTAAGGGTCGTCAAAAACTGATCATTGATCGAATACCTCGGTGGCGCAGTGTGCAACTGCTGTGCTTAAGGTCTGGGGTTTGATTATCGGTTAAATGTTTGTGTGATCCGCAAATACTTGTTTTGGAGTATGGGTGTTTTCTGTTTGTAAAAAAAAGTATGTTTTAAATCTGATTTTTTTAACGAACCACCCCCATAAACAAGTTACAAACGTTTTTCGTTTTCTTTTTTTTTAGTCTCTTGTTTCATTGGCTAATGTAAGTCACGTGATCAAATCAAAATATTAGCCACGCCTGCCAGGTCTGGTAGGCCCAGGAACGGGCCAGAAACCGCACGCAACAAGGGCTAAGGATATCGTTAAACGATCACCGTCCTCATTTAGCGCAGGTCTGCAGGATCTGAATCGAATGTGTGGACGAGAATGGATAGATGAATTGAAAGAATGAGTAGAATCCAGCAGAAGAGGACACCATCCTCATTGTGAGGGCAGGCAATGCAGCATGGTGACCCACACCACGGCGGCCTGGTTAGAAAATTCTACATCATTCTCCCGGCATCCGGAAGCCGGTCTCACACTCACCAACGAAATACGACAGCAAGAATGCTGTCATTATTAGGTTGGTCTTCTGTGTGAGGGTAGTACTGCCGCGGTTGAGTCGGGCTCTACTACCTATAAAATATATGGGAACCATTAGTTATCGATTGTTCTTAATAAATGTATTATTATCGGCGTTCTTGAAAACATATAATAATACATTTTTTCCTGTTTATAAAACTAAAATCATTTTTGTTATATTGACGTGTTGGCAAGCTGAAGTGGCAGTGGGCTGGTCTTATTAGCCGCAGAACTGAAGACCTTTGGGGTAAAAGAGTTCTGGAGTGGAGACCGGGTCTCGGTAAACGTAGTGTAGGACGCCCTGAAGCTGGAGTGACGACCTGCGAAAGATGACTGTTAGGAGCTGAATGCGAGAAGCACAAAATCAATCAGTGGTGTACAATGGGAGAGGCCTATGTCCAGCAGTGGACTGCGATAGGCAAATGATGATGACGGACATTTTTGTCTGGTTAGTAATAGTGACTCGCAAATCATAGGTAGTGAGTTCTATTCCATACCCTATATACTTTCATATTCATTATGTAAAAAAACTATTCATTCACATATATACAAACAGACACTCCAATTATGTTTATTTATATGTACACATATAGACTAGAACAATAATCTCGGTTAATAGTCCAACATAATATTAGCCTAAGTTACATCTTATATTATCAGCTATATGTCAGTACAATTCCCATCAAAATCGGTTCAGCCAATTCAGAGATTAGCCGGATAAAACAGACATTATAGAAATTATATATATTTCTTGAGCTTTTATTTAAAACTAGCTTTCGCCCGTGGCTCCGCCCGCGTGTATGTCGGTTATCGTGGTAAAAAGTAGCCTATGTCCTTTCCCAAGTTCAGTTCTATCTTCATACCAAATTTCATCAAAATCGGTTCAGTGGTTTAGGCGTGAAAGCGTAACAGACAGACAGAGTTACTTTCGCATTTATAATATGATAGTAGGGATTTTATAAACAGACAATCCAATTGTATGTATTTGTATAGATGATATGACTAAGATGCTGCAATATTACCGAAAAGATCTCATCTCATGTTTCGTAATATACAAGAGAAAGTACGTCAATATTTAATTATAGCTTAACATGCGAGCTGATACCGGTCATACACTGTTAAGGAAAAAGTTATCTCAACATTGAAACGCACCGAACAGTTTAAAATTTAATGTAAACCGGTATTTTAAATAACCGATACTTCAATGTTTATACAACACTAATTTTGACAATAAACTGTCATAGATAACAGATTATTCCAAATATTTGTTTCGGAATTTGGATATTTTCTATATGTATTTACAAAAATGTAAGTTTATGTATTTATATCAGTTGTTTAGTACCCATAATACAAGCTATGCTTACTTTGGGACTAGAAGATGTTGTATGTAAGATGTCCGAAATATTTATTTAAATTTATTCCTTTTTTAACCGACTTCAGAAAAAAGGAGGAGGTTCTCAATTCGTCGGAATCTTTTTTTTTTTATGTATGTTCAGGGAAAATTTCGTCGTTAATGAACCGATTTCAAAAATTCTTTTTGCATTGGAATGGGCGTAGCTTACAGGTGGTCCCACCGTCACCATATCGAGATCTGATGATGGGATCCCAAGGAAATCGTGGGAACTCTTCAAATATCATAGGCACAATGTCGCGATTTGGGTACTCGGAATAGTTTTTCATTGAAGTCGGTTAATTTTTGTTAAAATTATTCAATTAGAGGAATCAATGAAGATGCTTTACGGCCTAAACTATAAAAATCGTAGTTTTATTGGTAGTATTATGCAATTTTAAATGAAAATTGTACGAAGTAAAACCTATAAAAGTAGCCCTGTCAGTAAAAGGCCGTAAAAATCGGTGCCTTTCCAGAGGTTATTAACAATCAGACAGACAGACAGACAAAATATTTAATTTGATTTTCATACTGTAGAAAATTTATATTTCACACTTCAAATTTATTTAAATAAATAAATAAATATTATTGAGGGTACGCAACAAGCGCGGTCAGACCTAGATGGGTGACCGTTGATTGAAATAAATATTTTGTACATCTGACACATAACGTCATCTAGTCCCAAACTAAGCAAAGCTTGTATTTTGGATATTAAACAACTGATATAAATACAATAACAAACTTTTTTTTTGTTGTTTTTATTGTTATAATGGAATAGGTGTTTGTCTTCCATCTCACCTGATGGAAAGTGTAGATTAAGATGAAGACGAAGCATCTTACTAAGCCGCCATAGTGTGGGCCGCCATACTTTACTGTCTGCATGTGCGGCCATGATGTATGGTTTCCCCCACTCTTGGATTCTGCTCATGCTTTCCATCAGGCAGGGTAGAGTCACTTTGGTAGGCTAAATATAAAAAAAAAAAAGATGGTACACGCGCATCCAAAAGAAACCTGCTCACTCTACTCTTAAAGGCTCCAGAGTATTTATGTATATACTTATTATACATAGAAAACACCCAGAATACGAAACAAATGTTTGTGAATCACGCAAACATTTCGTCCGACCCAGGAATCGAACCCGAGATTAGCAGCCGCTATATACGCTAACAACTAGACCAACAAGGCAGTCAAAATTGTCTGTTTGTAATTTCAAATGTAAAGTTTTTTACTGAATACATATGAAAGTATACACGATACTTGCTTCAAAAAATTGTCCAAGTGCGTGTCAGGCTACGCATAGAATAGGGTTCCGTAGTCACTCATAATGACACGTGGAATTTAATATCGTGTTCAATAGATAATTGTTATGTTTAGTTATTATTTCGTTATTTTTGAATGAATTTATATAACTAACAAAGTAATCTAAGCCGTTAATAGTTTTCCTTTAAAGTTCATCACATGAAATAAAATTGAACTGTCTGTTTTTAATATCAAATGAACAGTTTTTAGGGTTCCGTTGCCAAATGGCAAAAAACGGAACCCTTATAGATTCGTCATGTCTGTCTGTCTGTCCGTCCGTATGTCACAGACACTTTTTTCCGAAACTATAAGAGCTATACTGTTGAAACTTGGTCAGTAGATGTATTCTGTGAAACGCATTAATATTTTTACACAAAAATAGAAAACCCCCCTGTAACTTCTAAAATAATAGAATGATAAAACTAAAAAAAATGTATGATGTACATTACCATGCAAACTTCCAACGAAAATTGGTTTGAATGAGATCTAGTAAGTAGTTTTCTTTATTACGTCATAAATCGTAAACCGCAATTTACCTTTCATCCAGTCAATACACTATTATTAAAACATCGATGAAAGTTACGAACTACAAGAACTTTTATATGACGTTACTTGCTGCTACGGAACCCTTCATGGGCGAGTCCGACTCGCACTTGGCCGCTTTTTATTTTTATTAAATGCATATATAAGTTTACTAGTAAATAATACTTAAATTGAAAAAACATTTTTTTCAAAAAAATTACTGTCTTTTTAATCCGGCCAATCTTTGAAACGACTAGACCGATTTTGATGAGACATTCACTGGCAGATAGTTAATTACATAAGGAGTAACGTAATATAATTTTTATACTAACTTCGCCCCGTGACGTTACTCGCAATTGAACAAATATAACCGCTGCACTCGACTAGTTCTAAGTATAAATATCTCAGTCGGTTACTCATGATCAAAGTAGGGCAAGTACAGTCACAGTCAAAAGACAGTTAATAGTGAAAGTATTTACGTTTCGTGTTAACGGTTTATTTTTAAAAGGAGTCTATGGTTTCGTTTCGAATATTAAGTAACTATTTACTGACATATATACGATATTACTCGGTGTGTGTGTATGTGCTTTCTATGGTAGAGCGGCTAAGCCATCTGTAAATCGTGGGTGGCCCGTGGTACGTTGAAGTTCCAGGGACTTTTTTCGAACGTAAACCGGCGTGCAGTTTTAGTCGATTTGAGTCCGTCATAGCCATCAACTAGTAGTATTGGGAGGGATGTCCGCACATGACAAAAAAGAGGGCAAAACGGGTATAGGAACTGCATTGTTAGTCTAGCAGTGTGCTGATTACCGGGTCTGGTCAAAAGTTTTATTGAGATTTTACAAGAGGTAAATAATAAATAAAAAAATATTTCGAACATCTTAGACAACGCTATTTAGTCCCAAACTAAGCAGAGCTTGTATTATGGGTACTCGACAACTGATATAAATACATAAACATACTCTTTTTTGTAATTACATACATATTTAGAAAACACACAAACTCCGATACAAATATTTGTGGATCACACAAACATTTGGTCCGACCAGGGAATCGAATCCGAAACCTCAAGCACAGCAGTCGCATACGCTGCCACTGCACCACCGAGGCAGTCATAATCAGCCGGAGTATGGAATGGAAGTATGGTTGTGTTTCACGCCCGTGCCTCGGAAATCACGTTAAACCATCAGTTATGGTTGTCATGAACATCTATGACAATCGTTGCTGAAAAGTCAGTGCCTTCAAATATACTGACAACTAGTTCAAACTTCGAATTTAGTTCGCATAATTTTAATAAAAAGGAAAAGACTTCAATGAAAAACTATTCCGAGGACCCAAATCGCGACATTGTGCCTATGACATTTGAGGAGTTCCCTCGATTTCCTTGGGATCCCATCATCAGATCCCGATATAGTGACGATGGGACCACCTGTAAGGTACGCCCATTCCAATGCAAAAAGAATTTTTGAAATCGGTTCATAAACGACGAAATTATCGCTGAACATACATAAAAAAAAAAAGATTCCGACGAATTGAGAACCTCCTCCTTTTTTTTGAAGTCGGTTAAAAATGGAAAAAACAGATTTTTGAATAAAACCATTTGAACTAGTAGCCAACCCTAAATAATCTGGTGAATAATAAAGGCTAGGAATATGGTTTCAGAAATTACCCGAAACAATCAGACGAACAGACTGACAAAGTTTTAAAAAATAGGCCAAATGTGTGTCAGGCCACGCACAGGAAAGTTTTCCTCAGTTACCCACAATGTTACGTGGATTTACGGACGGACGGATAGACGGACATGACAAATCTATAAGGGTTCCGAGTCATAAACTTCGGAACCCTAAAAATGATTTTTTTGATGTAAGTACCGTATATTCTTTATTCATTTCATTTATAGCACATCATCATTAACAGCCTTTAACAGTCCACTGCTGGACATAGGCTTTGGCCTACTATGCCACCCTGGCCAGACGGGTTGGTAAAGGGTTTGTTTCAAGTTTTCCTTCTCTTGGCAGTGATGTTAGCTGCTTATTTTGTTCCTTTAGTCGCCTCTTACGACACCCATGAAATGAATAGGGGTGGTGACACTTTGTATTCTTAATCCGTCCCCACACGGACACGTACTACATTCATCATTTATAGCACTTACTACATTCGTTTAGTAAAAACTGTTATTTTGTAATAACATACAGACACTACAATTTTATTTATTTATATAGGTTGTTTATTTAATTTAGTTACTCGTTGATTGAGACAAGACAGTCAGAAGTGGGATAAGAAATGTAATGTTTAGTAAATGGGCTCGTACGCAATATCAGTGTGTATTTATATAAACACTATTTTTGCACGTGACTTCTCCTGACCGCATATCGGTTATCGCAGTAAAATATAAACTATAAATATTTCCAACATATTACACTAAATGCTAAGTGAAGTTTATCACTATTCAAACAAAAAATTCCAATCCGAAATTATATAAATAAATAAATAAATATTTTGGCCACCTTACTCACACAACGTCATTTAGTCCCAAACTAAGCAGAGCTTGTATTATGGGTACTAAATAATTGACATAAATACATAAACAAACTTTTTTTTTGTAAATAAATACATATTATACATAGAAAACACCCAGACTCCAAAACAAATATTTGTGGATCACACAAATATTTGGTCCGACCAGGGAATCGAACCCCAGACCTCTTGATCAGCAGCCGCATACACTAACCACTAGACCAACAAGGCAGTTAAGTAATTTCTAAAATCAGACGGAAAAAATAAGAATAATCTATACTAATATTATATATATGCGAAAATAACTCTTTCTGTCTGTCAGTAATTGAATAGAGTCTGATTCCAACAAATTTTTTCATGGAGATATATGGGTACCTACTTTGATTCTTGCCTTTGTCTCGGTGGTGCAGTTAGACCGTATGCGACTGCTGTGCTTGAGGTCTTGGATTCTATTCCCTAGTCGAACCAAATGTTTGTGTGATCCGGCAATATTTGTTTTGGAGTTTGGGTGTTTTCTATATATAAACTGAATGAATTTACAAAAAAAAGTATTTTTATATATTTATATCAGTTGTCACATACACATATACACACACACACATAATACAAGCTCTGCTTAGTTTGGGACTAGATGGCGTTGTGTGAAAGATGTCCGAAATATTTAAAATGTATCACTAGTGTACGCGACAGTACCTGCGCAGGAGTACTTTCACCGCAAGGTCAATGACAGTACGTTAGAATAGATGGCACAGTCACGCACTGTTCGTGATTGTGTCGTTCACGATTCAATAGCAATCGAATATATATGGTTGTCCCTTTCTAAGATGGTGTACTCTTCTTACATAACCCAATTTATTAAAGAAAGTTAAATAAAGGATGTTGGGGCTTACTACTTGAGTCCCTCGTTATGGCTAAGTAATCTTGCCGTTGGAAAGCCTCCAACTAAGCTTTACGACTGGTATCTTATGATAACAACCGGGACCGATTGCTCACGGAAGCACTCATCACATATAATGCCACAAACGGTCACCCATCTAGGTCTGACCGCGTAGTCGTTGCTTACCTTGGTGATTGTTTCCTACCTAAGACCACTCGGCTGCGCGCTGATGAGCCCTTTTTTAGGGTTCCGTTGCCAAATGGCAAAATACGGAACCCTTATAGATTCGTCATATCTGTCTGTTTGTCTGTCTGTCTGTCTGTCTGTCCGTCCGTATGTCACAGCCACTTTTTTCCGAAACTATAAGAGCTATACTGTTGAAACTTGGTCAGTAGATGTATTCTGTGAAACGCGTTAATATTTTTACACAAAAATAGAAAAAAAAGCATTAAATTTTGGGGGCCCCATACTTACGTGTGAGGTATTTATGGATAGGTCTTCAAAAATGATATTGATGTTCCTAATATCATTTTTTTCTAAACTGAATAGTTTGAGCGAGAGACACTTCCAAAGTGGTAAAATGTGTCCCTCCCCTGTAACTTCTAAAATAAGAGAATGAGAAAACTAATAATAAACTATGTTGTACATTACCATGCAAACTTCCAACGAAAGTTGGTTTGAACGAGATCCAATAAGTAGTTATTTTTTAATACGTCATAAATCATAAATCGCAATTTACTTTTCTTTCAATTAAAACACTTATTAAAACATCGATGAAAGTTATAACGAACTATAAAAACTTTTAGATGATGTTACTTGATGCTACGGAACCCTTCATGGGCGAGTCCGACTCGCACTTGGCCGCTTTTTTACTACTCGAGTCCCGCGTTGTCCCCTGCGGTTATTGCCGACTGCCTCGTTGGTCTCGTGGTTAGCGTATGCGGCTGCTGATCAAGAGGTCTCGGGTTCAATTCCCGGGTCGGACCAAATATTATTTGTGTGATTCAAAAATATTTGTTTCGGAGTCTGGGTGTTTTCTATGTATAATATGTATGTATTTACAAAAAAAAAGTATGTTTATGTATTTATATCAGTTGTCTAGTACCCATAACACAAGCTCTGCTTAGCTTGGGACTAGATGATGTTGTGTGTCAGATGTCCAAAATATTTATTTATTATTTATTATTATTGTTGTAAACGCCGTGGAGTAAAGTGAAAAAGAAATAATCAAAAATAAATAAATAAATATTTCGGACATCTTACCCACAACATCATCTATTCCCAAACTAAGCAGAGCTTGTATTATGAGTACTAAACAACTGATATAAATACATAAACATACTTTTTTTTTGTAAATACATACATATTATACATAGAAAACACCATCATCAGCTATCTGAAAGTCCCATCAAAGTTGGTTCAGCCGTTCAAGAGATCAGTCGGAACAAAAAGACAGACGACAGAGACATTATGACACCAGAATGATTAAAAATGCTTTTTTGATGTCAGTACCTTATATACTTTGATATGCATTTAGTAAAAAAACTGGTCATTTGATATTACATGCATATTCTACTCTGCCTGATGGTACTGCGCCTGAATTTTAGTAGTAGTCCAGGGTCGAATCTCCTTCTGGACCTCTCCCAGCGTCCTGGTGCGGGCTCCGTCTCTGTGGACCCTCTTTTAGGCGACGTTCGGCACCCTCGCGGCTGGTCAAACTAATGCGGATGGAGGGAATAATACCAACCCGTTTGGCCAGCGTGGTATAGTAGACCAACATCCCCTTTACAAAGAGAGGCCAGAGTGCAGCAGTGAACTGTCAAAGGCTGTTGATGATGACTCATTTATATCAAACAGAAACCTCATGTAATATTTTTGTTGATTTTACTTATTATGCTTAGTTAGGTAATAATAAACATTGGTGTGTTCATATGTTTGTTTAAAACGCTTTCTCATCGAAAGTCAAACAATCCTCTCACAGCTTAACCTACAATGTCAGTATTTGAGCTGTTATGTTTCGTTGGTGCAGAATGATGATGCAGAAGCATCGCACTAGGCCACGGAGCGAAGCTAGTCAAAAATCAGCCTTAGTTACTCATTGTATCATCAGCTATATGCCTGTGAAAGTTCCATCAAAATTGGTCCATCCGTGCCAGAGATTACTCGGAACAAACAACAGATAAAAATATATAGCAATTGCTGGTTTGATGTAAGACATATACCTACCTTGTAATGCATTTAGTAAAAAATGATTTCTTTTTACAAGCTTTTTATTAGCTTCACCTGTATGTTTGTATGTTTGTAACCGACTTATTTGGGTTCGATTTGGACCCACTTTAAACAGCCAGATTTCGTTCAAACTTTGTAGTTTTATTGAGGACCGATGACAGAGAGATTTGTTTTTTGTTATAAGTAGCATTTAGTAAAAAAACGGGGCCGTAAGTAACATCATATAAAAGTTCTTGTAGTTCGTTGTAACTTTGATCGATGTTCTAATAATAGTGTATTGATTGAATGAAAGGTAAATTGCAGTTTACGATTTTTGACATAATATGATATGTGACGTAAACCAATTTTCGCTGGTAGTTTGCATGGTAATGTACATCTTATATTTTTTTTAGTTTTAACACTCACTTATTTTAGAAGTTACAGGGGGGGGGACACATTTTACCACTTTGGAAGTGTCTCTCGCGCAACCTATTCAGAAAAATTTGAACTCAAGAAAAATTAAACTATTAGAAAAAATTGATATTAGAAACCTCAATATCATTTTTGAAGACCTATCCATAGATGGGTTTGATAAAAAAAAAAATTTCGAGTTTTAGTTCCAAGTAAGGGAAACCCCCAAAATTATTGTTTTTTTTTTCTATTTTTGTGTGAAAATCTTAATGCGGTTCACAGAATACATCTACTTACCAAGTTTCAACAGTACAGTTCTTATAGTTTCGGAAAAAAGTGGCTGTGACATACGGACGGACAGACAGACAGAAATGACGAATCTATAAGGGTTCCGTTTTTTGCCATTTGGCTACGGAACCCTAAAAACTGTTCATTTGATATTACAAACAGACACTCCAATTTTACTTAATTGTATAGACTATCACAAATCACAAAACATAACTAGAATCTCCGTGATGTAATATTTTCCTTCCAAACAAAATTTCTATACAAAAATGTTTATCCGTATTACATAACACGTAGTCTCTGCCAATTGTTCGAAGATTTGGCATGAACGGGAGATATAGGTAAAAAATTCACTCGTATTTCATGGTGAGGGTTTTTTAGGGTTCCGTAGTTCAATACGCGGAACCCTTATAGTGTAGTCATGGCCGTCCGCCCGTCCTCGACTTACCTTCCGAACGGTTAGTGCTAGAAATATGTAACTTTGTGTTTTTATCACGTCGACAAATTGGTAATATTATGAGATAATTATCTTTATATGTATATATAATTCTTCTGTGAGTGTGTATGTCACTGAACTTCTCTCAAACGACTGGACCGATTTTGATGAAATTTTTTGTGTGTGTTCAAGGGGATCTGGGAATGGTTTAGATTCGCAATTGGACCCGGTAGGTGGCGCTGCGATCATGTTCTGGAATTTTAAAGTTGGGCGGTACGAAGTTCGCTGGGTCATCTAGTTATATATATTTTTGGTACCTCTCCTATTGTTCAACCGAATGTTTATGTATTTTTATTGAGATCACGCTCGATAGATGGCGTTGTACCTTTCGGGTGAATCGCATCGGCTAAATGTTCCGTAGTCACCCATAATGGGCAGTGGATTTAATCGATCCAGCCGTTCCAGATATTAGCAGGAACAAACAGACAGACAGACAGACAAAAAAAATTAAATAACTTTTTGATATAAGTACCGCATATACTTTAGTTGCTATTGGTAGTAGAGAAATGCTGAATTCAGCACGAATGTTCCGGCTCGATCGGGCCAGTACTACCCTCACACAGAAGACCATCTTAATAATGACAGCATTCTTATTGTTGTATTTCGTTGGTGAGTGTAAGACCTGGCCTTCGGTCTGCATCATTCTTCGGGCTTCCAGAGGCCGGGAGAATGATGCAGAAACATCTGACCAGGCTGCCATGGTATAGGTAACCATGCTGCATTATTTACCCCACAATGAGGATGGTGACCCCTACTCCTGGATTCTACTCATGCTTTCCATCATGCACAGTAGAGTCACTTTGATAGGCTTAAAAAAAAAGATCCCAAACATAGAAACTTCACACTACCGCATTCCACAATTTAAGCTTTTAATCAAGAACCAACTATTCTATAACCATCTCTTTCCCACCTATACATCCTATAAGCGTCCTTTTCTAAGCTCAGGGACATATAGTACTGATTTAAGAGTCTCCAGTGTCGCAGGGTGGGTCGAGGGTGATGACCGACCTTGAAAATATCGATCGTGATGTAAGGGCCCGCTCGTATTTGACGGTAAAACGCACGGGAGCTTTTAAACCGGTAATCTGTGGACAGGACTGATAATTTTTATGTTATATTTAATCTGGTGCACGGTTGGCTGTGTCGTGGGTTCCACTTTGTGTGATTCACAAATTGTTGTTCTGAGTCTGGGTGTTCTTTGTGTCCGTTTCATGTATGTTTGTGAAGTCCTCCGCGACACAGGATTTTATATTTATTTAAGTTGTCTTTTTCTTAAAGAGCGTGTCATTTTGTAACTTTAAATTACTAGCTTTTTATTAAATGCATATAAAAATATAATAGATACTGTAAGCCACAACGGCGGTAGTTGTCATTTTTTTGGCGCCATCGCTTCACTGCGCTTGGGTATAAAAAGGAGTGCTCTGTTGTATCGGCACGCATTTCTGACGAATGCGTCGCGGAGTGTGGATCATTGTCTTTGGACAATTAGTACTACTCTGTTAACAGATGTGGAAAGCTGTCTTTGACAAGTTAGTACTGTCTGAATTGCGGTGGGTGCGAGGAAAGCTGTCTAACAGCTAGTACAGCCCTATGTGACCGCCCTTGCTGTATAACTGTAATTTGTTTAGATTCGTTACTTAATTAACGGTTGTTTGTGTCTAATTGCATTTCTAAGATTATTTTGTAATTAATGAAATAAATTGTTTAGAATTAAAGTAAATTGTTTAGAATTAGAATTATTTTTATTATTTTTCACTTCTGGACTCTAACAATACGGTATAAACATAAATAAAAACATTTTAAAAAGTTTTGTATATCTGTCTGTCTTTGCGTCTGAAACGGCTATCCCGATTTTGACGGCACTTTCAGTGGCATACAGCTGATATCAAAAGTAACTTAAGCAATTTTTTTCAGTTTCGCTTTCCAGCGTTACCTGCAACTTAGCACAATAACCTCTGGTAACACTAAATACATAATAGTAGCAAACGTACGCAGCTTATTTTATGTATTTTCTATGTATTGACTGCTCTGTTGGTCTAGTGGTTATCGTACACGGATCAACGATATCAGCGATCGGAATGGAGGTCTTTGGTGAGGACTAGAGTCGAGAGCTTCGAGGACAGTCTCTGCGCTGAGTTGGATGCTCGGCGCGATGAGCTGAAAGCACGCCCGCCTAGTGCTTTCTTTTATAACTACGACAATGGTGTGCTCACCTGCCCGCACTGTGCGCGAACATTTTTTTTTTTTTTTTTTTTTTTTATTATATATTTAAGCCTGCCAAAGTGACTCTACTCTGCCTGATGGAAAGCATGAGTAGAATCCAGGAGTAGGGGGTCACCATGTTTATTGTGAGGGTAGGCAATGTAGCATGGTGACCCTTACCATGGCAGCCTGGTTAGATTATTCTGCATCATTCTCCCGGCCTTCGAAGGGCGGGAGAATGATGCAGAATGATTGGGCCTCCGGTCTCACACTCACCAACGAAATACGACAGCAGTAATGCTGTCATTATTAGGATGATTTTCTGTGTGAGGGTAGTACTGGCCGGGTCGAGCCGGACCATTCGTGCTGAAACCAGCGTGGCTCTACTACCTACGATCAAATAAGATCGGCTATAATAGCCATATACGAGCACACCAAAGACAGTGTGATCGGGGTTGAAGAGGTCGCCGTGGCCGAATCCGGTCGAGGAAGTTATTACACGGCTGCTGATCAAGAGGTCTCGGGTTCGATTCCCGTGTCGGACCAAATATTTGTATGATCTACAAATATTTATTTCGGAGTCTGGGTGTTTTCTATGTATAATATGTATGTATTTACAAAAAATTATGTTTAATGTATTTATATCAGTTGTTTGGTACCCATAATACAAGCTCTGCTTAGTTTGGGACTAGATGATGTTGTGTGTAAGATGTCCGAAATATTTATTTATTTATGTACCGCATATACTTTTATTGTCCGTGTGGTGACGGATTAAGAATACAGAGTGTCACCACCCCTATTCATACCGCGGGTGTCGTAAAAGGCGACTAAGGGATAAACTACGCAAGACAACATCAATGCAAAGAGAAGGAAAACTTGAAACCAACCCTATACCAACCCGCCTGGCCAGCGTGGTATAGTAGGCCAATACCTCCTTTTCAAGGAGAGGCCTATGTCCAGCAGTGGACTGTTAAAGGCTGTTGATGATGATGATGATGATATACTTTTATACGCATTTACAAACAAACAGTTCAATTTCTTTTACTTGTGTGTACGAACTTCTGTAAAAACGGGCCGGTCGTCTTGAAATGGAGATATTTATAATTTCATTAAAGAAAAACTAATTTGAATAAAAACGAAGACGGAATACAAAAAGATACTTGTACTTTTGTAAACTTTTTGCCAATGGACATAATTTTTATCCTATGTGGGTTTTTAGCCGACTGCGTCAAAAGGAGGGTACTGTTTTTTTTTATATTTCGGACATTTTACTCAACATCATTTAGTACCGAACTAAGCAGAGCTTGTATTATGGGTACTAAACAACTGATATAAATGAATAAACATACCTAATTTATTTTTATAAATACATACATATTGTAGATGAATGGGTATCATGTTCCTCCAACACAAAGGGAGGATCCTCCGACCAGGCGAGGTAATCATCATACCTGGCGGGCCGCTGCCCACTTCCGCCGCCCCACTTCAAAATCTATCATAATAAGTGTTAAAACACGATCTTTAAACTATTACTTTATTAAAACCTCAAACACATTTACAACTATAGGGTCAAAAATGTCGACGAACGCATTGCGCCTAGAAGTGATTTCTTTGTATCTATATGATTTGATCACTAGCTTTCGCGAATGAATCAACGTCGTTCTTAAACAGAACTGAGAACTACGTTTTTAAGTTTAAAAAAGTTAAAAATTTACGAATAGTTATTAACTTATGAAACAAGTTTGAAAAGAACGAGAAAGTGATTTGGATAATCTTTACAGTTTTTTTTTTGGAAATTTGCAAAATATATGATATCACACTAGGGAAGGGGGGAGTCTCACAAATGTGACCATCTGTAACAAGGACGTGGGAGGGGAAAAAATCATAAAATTCGTGTGACGTAATTTATGGATGACCCCTAATTATCAAATAAAGACTTTTTCATCTATCTATCTAAGAATCTCGCCACAATTATCATCACATTTCCAAAATACATATTGACGTAATTAAAAGTCCGTATGACAACTATTTCGTGAAATGTCTGTAGTTGTTTAGAATGGTTGGCATTATGCCACCTTACTGTAATAGAAGTATCATTACTTGGACATTAGGACCACAGCACACTAGCTACTTTTAACATCGGCGATCGGCGACTAGTCGCTTTTTAGAAGCTAAATACGGCGACCGAACGCTCTACACCGCACACTTAAAAACGCCAAACGCGGAGATTGAGTCGCTTTTTAGAAGCGCGACACAGCAGCTGAAAGCTACTCTCCGTACATATTCGGATGCCGGTAGCTTCGATTTGGCATCTGAGCAGTCGCTAAAACGCGCGTTTCCGATACCACGATCAAACGCAGGAAATCGCTAAAATGCGATGCAGCATCGATGCAGTCGCAAAATCGCCGATCGCCGATGCTCAAAGTAGCTAGTGTGCTGTGGCCCTTACCGCCCCTTAGCAAAGTAATAACGAGTTTCACGTTGATTCTATTTCTACAATACACCACTCAATATTCTCTTCTATCCCTACTAATATTATAAATGCGAAAGTTACTCTGTCTGTTACGTTTTCACGTCTAAACCACTGAACCGATTTTGATGAAATTTGGTACGAAGATAGAACTGAACTTGGGAAGGGACATAGGCTACTTTTTACCGCGATAAACGACATACACGCGGGCGGAGCCGCGGGCGAAAGCTAGTTATTTATATAAATAAATAAAACTGAAGTGGATGTATATAGTATCGAATGAACAGTTTTTTATAACATGCTAATGAAAGTATAAATAATAAATAAATACACACAACGTCATCTAAACTAAGCAGAGCTTGTATTATGGGTACTAGACAACTGATATAAATACATAAACATACTTTTTTTTTGTAAATACATACATATTATTATACATAGAAAAACACCCAGCTTCCGAAACAAATATTTATGGATCACACAAATATTTGGTCTGACCCGGGAATCGAACCCGAGGCCTTTTGATTAGCAGCCACATACGCTAACCACTAGACTAACAAGGCAGTCAGTATATACGGTTACATACATTAAAATAGCAATCATTAATATTTTCGCCTCTGTCTGTCTGTATGTTCAGGCTGATCTCTGGAACGGCTGAGCCGATTTTGACGTGAATTAAGTGACAGGTACTTGATGATATTAGGTGTAACTTAGGTTAATTTATTAGACTTCGCTTTGCGACTTTACTCGCGAATTACAACAATAACCAGGGTACTTATCTAGTTGAGTAATTTTATTTTATTTTAACCACATAAACCGCTAAACCAATTTGAATGAATTTCGATATAAAGATAGATTGGATTTTGTAGAAGACTATTTTTTGTCGCGATAACTGACACGCACGCGTGCAAAACCACACCCAAAAGCTGCAAAACATGTAAAAAAAATATAATAATCTAATAAATTGTAAGAGGTGCATTGTGTTATCAATGTGTTATCAAATTAATTATAATAGTTGCATTAATTTATCATTACCATACACTCCGTTGTGATAATGTACCTTCAGTATGTAGTTTCAGCACGAAACCGGGGCAGTACTACCCTCACACAGAAGACCATCCTAATAATGACAGCATTCTTGCCGTTGTATTTCGTGAGACCTGAGGCCCAATCATTCTTCATCATTCGCCCGGGAGAATGATGCAGAACTATCAGACCAGGCCTAGCCTGGTATGGGTCATCATACTGCATTGTCTACCCTCACGATGAGGATGGTGACCCCTACTCCTGTATTCTACTCATGCTTTTCATCAGTCAGAGTAGAGTCTAGAGGCCTAAATTTAACAAAAATGCACTACTGGGATGTGTAGTTTCATAAAAATGCTTGAAAAATCGACAAAGTGCGTGTCGGGCCATAGTATGCATAGTGGTTCCGTAGTCACCCATAATGGCACGTAGTTTTAATCGTTCCAGCCGTTCCAGATATTACCCGGGACAAACAGACAAACAAAAATTTTAAAAATTACCTCTGATAGGTATAAGTACCGCAAATACCTTGCTATGCATTTAAATATTTCGGACCATTTTTACATCTTATACACAACGTCATCTAGTACCAAACTCAGCAGAGCTTGTATTAGAGGTACTAAATTAGTGATATAAATACATAAACAACCTTTTTTTTGTAAATATATACATATTATTATACATAGAAAACATCCAGACTCCGAAAAAAATATTTGTAGATAACGCAAATATTTGGTACAATACGGGAATCGAACCCGAGACCTCTTGATCGGCAGCCGCATACGCTAACCACTAGACCAACAACGCCACTAGTAATTAAATGTTTATTTGATATTACATACAGACAATCTAATTTCATTTAAATAACTACTGTACTTTTATATATATACACTAGTTGACCCAGCGAACTTCGTACCGCCCAACTTTAAAATTCCAGAACTTGATCGCAGCGCCACCTACCGGGTCCAATTGCGAATCTAAACCATTCCCAGATCCCCTTGAACACACACAAAAAATTTCATCAAAATCGGTCCAGTCGTTTGAGAGAAGTTCAGTGACATACACACTCACAGAAGAATTATATATATAAAGATTGAAACCCTGTAAATTTGAAATTACAAAAATACACCTGAATTTTTTATTTATAAATTTTATTCACTAAATAAATGAAAAATAGGTCAGTGTGGTAAATGATATATCAATAGGCACATTCTTAAAACGTGCAATATAATCATATTATCAGTACCATTATCACTGAAAGTTTTTTTTATCACTAATTCGATATCTTTTACATGAATTAAATGATATCCTGCTAAGCCGCCTTGGAAACGTAAAGATAAAGACGGGAAATTATACATGTATGATTAAAACGAGGAAAATGTATATATTTAAAAGCGAAATATTATCATCAACAGCCTTTAACAGTTCACTGCTGGGTATAGGCCTCTCCTTAGAAAGGAGGTTTTGGCCTACTATACCACGCTGGCTAGAAAGTTGTTCCTTTTGAGAGCTTACGTTGGCTTCAAATCGACAACCCGTAATGTCCTACTACTAGGCTAGGCTCAGAGCCCAGCAGTGGGACTGACGAACTCCGGAGAGTTCTAAGGCCATACATGTACATCCCCAAGCATGGCAAGACAGCGTTTTAGCTACGTAATCTGGCCTTTAAATGTTTTTAAGCTGCCCGAAGGCTTCATGACCTATGATAACAGCCGGGACCGACTGCTTAACGTGACCTCCGAATCACGGATCAGCGAACCAAGAATTGTTCTTTACCAAATCAAATCAAACCATTTTTATTTCAAATACATCAATGCAACGGCACTTTTGAAACGTCAAGTAGTCAGTCAGTAGTCAGTCGTGAAGCTAATTGTCTGTTCCAATTCGTAGATCCTATGGAGAAGAACAGACAAGAAACTCCATGGACATTAACAATCTAAGCGATAGTTTTTAAAGCTTTAACAACTGCACGTGATAAAGGTATAAAATAAAATGATAGACAATGTTTGCATATGATTACACGGTGCTAAATTATCTACCTGCGATTTCAGTAATCAATCAAATTGATAAGGCAAGGTGTGCCGGTATGGGGCACTGGTTCAAAGATAAAGGTTTAGTAACAGGTCGCCGACCGAAGTCGACTTGGAGAAATTTTACAACTAAATAAATAACTAATAAATAATTCGGTCATTTTTACACACAACGCCATCTAGTCCCCAAACTAAGCAGAGCTTGTATTATGGGTACTAAACAACTGATATGAAAACATGAACATACTTTTTTAACCGACTTCGAAAAAAAGGAGGAGGTTCTCAATTCGTCGGAATCTTTTTTTTTTTTTTTTTATGTATGTTCAGCGATAATTTCGTCGTTTATGAACCGATTTCAAAAATTCTTTTTGCTTTGGAATGGGCGTAGCTTACAGGTGGTCCCATCGTCACCATATCGGGATCTGATGATGGGATCCCAAGGAAATCGAGGGAACTCCTCAAATATCATAGGCACAATGTCGCGATTTGGGTACTCGGAATAGTTTTTCATTGTAGTCGGTTCCTTTTTGTTAAAATTATTTCTATAAATACATACATCACCCAAACTCCGAAACAAATATTTGTGGATCACACAAACATTTGGGCCGACCCGGGAATCGAATCCGAGACCTTGATCAGCAGTCGCATACGCCAACCACTAGACCAACGAGGTAGTCAATGAAATGTGACCAAACTAAATGAAATGATGGTATACGAGTATACGGTACCTACATTAAATTTTCAAATTGTTTTTTGTCTGTCTGTTTTGATGGGATACTCATTTTAACTGCCTTGTTGGTCTAGTGGTTAGTTAGCGTATGCGGCTGCTGACCAAGAAGGTCACAGGTTCGATTCCCGGGTCGGACGAAATGTTTGTGTGATGTAGGCACCACACTTCGTTATGCGCTATTCGTTATGTGTCTACGCCGTATTCGCCCAAATATTAGTTATCCGCGCAAACAACAAACATGCCATCCACACTTCAAATTGGTATGCTAAATAAGCATCAAATAAGAGATGTGTCATTGTTATTTTTATGGTGAACCAAACGAATATACTCTCCACACTTCGCCGCATGCGCGCGAATAACCCGCATAACGAATAGCGCATAGCGAAGTGTGGTGCCTGCTTTATCCACAAATATTTGTTTCGGAGTCTGGGTGTTTTTTATGTATAATATGTATGTATTTACAAGAAAAAAATATGTTTATGTATTTATATCAGTTGTTTAGTACCCATAATACAAGCTCTGCTTAGTTTGGGACTAGATGATGTTGTGTGTAAGATTTCAGAAATATTTATTAATTTTATTGGCTGACTGATGATAATATATGAAAAACTTAGGCTCTTAGTATTTTCTTTAGATTAGCTTCGCCTTGTGTCTTTGCCTATGGTTTTTGTTGTAAAGGTACTATTAACACTACCATACTAACACTATAAATTCTAAAGTAACTCTGTCCCTCAGTCCATCTGTCTGTCTGTTCCGCTTTAACAGATTAACTGCTGCAACGATTTTAATGAAATTTAGCAATGAGATACTTTGATTATTGAAGCTATAGGCTACTCTTTTTAGCTTTACTCTTTAGGCGGAATTTTTCGCCCACTGCGCACGTGTTATTTGTTTTATTTAAATGAGGAGCGAACGACAAAAAATAAAATGGATGACGCACTATTAATAATATTAGTAGAAAGAAAGATATGAAGAATTATTTAATTTAAAACATCCACATTATTCTATTGTCCAGAGAAGAGAAAATATTTGGGAGGAGATAGGATCCATTTGTTTCGTCGTAAACCACATAGATTCATTAAATTTAGCTCTTGACATGTGAATGTAATTAAAAAATCTTTCTTCATCTTGAAGTGAATCCGGAACAAATTGAATGATACTCTCCAAATATTGGTCGCTTCAAATTTATTTCATGAACCCATATTCTACGTTTAGTTTTACGTTTTTCTTCATCTTCCAATAAGCAACTGATAACAATGATATCTTCATCAATCTCCATGACCGAATACGTCAACTCACGACAAGCAAACACTCGAAACTAAATTAAAAATACGGATACAGTGGACGCATGCTATTGGCAAATCCGTTTAATCCGTTGCGTGCCGTGCGTCCGGCGCGGGCCAATGGACGCGCATCTTAAGGGGTTCGAGAACGTAAAGCACGTAAAGCCGTCAGTCCCGGTTGTCATGAACATCTATGCCAATCGTAATCTTCCTTAGGGTTGCGGAGGTTCGATGCCAGTCGATCCGTCGAAAAACTGATATTCAGGTATAACCGGTTGAACTAGTAGCCGACCCCAAATAATATTGGGAATAAGGCTAGGAAGAAGAAGAAGAATGTTGAGGGGTTCGTAGTTAGGTTAAAAAATTGCAAAGTTAAGCAATCATAGCTAGGTCAGTTCTCTGGATGGGTGACTGAACGTTTATGGCCATGATTCTGTTGATTGACAGTCAACCTATCAAAAACCCATAAGTCCAACTGCTGGGATCGAGTCTCCTCTCAGGAGAGGGTTAAGGCCATACAGTCAACTATCACAACCAAAAAACCGAATTAAAGGCGTCCTTTTTGCTGATACTGGCTTACAGTTAGAGAAAAAAAAAAACAATAAATGACTTGCGATAAATGTCAAAACTGATGACATAGATTATGATATTTCTCAACGATAAAATAAAAGGACATTATCGATTTAAGTTTTATATAAATGTATATTATTTACGTACATCGATATTTGCAGCGAGTTAAATGTATTTTAAAGATGAAGCTCCTATGGTGTTACTCTGTACTTTGAATCTGTGAATTGACATTAGTTTCAAGAATAGTGTACGATTTTATACGATTTTTCGGTAAGATTAATTTTTCTTTGCATCATGTGGTTAAAAAGCTGTATTTCCGCATCCCGGATGAAAGAGTGTAGCAAATGTCATTCGAAATAGCATAATTAAAGGCTATTGAATTGTCACAAGATCGCGATGGCCCATATTTGTAAATCTGAGCTGTAAAATTGGATAGCAAAATTCGAATATTTGTGTCTCATGAATACTCATGATATATTTAAAGTTAGTACAGAAATTTTGAGGTTATGACAGTATTTAGTTGATCATCTAAGAAATGTACCTACAAAAAATTTTGTAGGATATAAGACTAAGAATATGTAGGGTTGAAAAATAAATATTTCGAACATCTGCTCAAAAAAAAGTTTTACTTGCAAAAGTGTTCATGTATTTAATTGCAGAATAAATTATTTGATTTGATTCTATTTGATACACAACGCCATCTAGGTTCAAACTAAGCAGATTTAATGCTTTATACTTTTTTTGTAAATACATCTTGATATCTTTTTTTTGTTGACGTGGTGGGAAATCCCTTCGAATCTCCGGCTCCTCGGGCATTCAGGAGCCAGGAGTATGTGGTGTTTCCACTAAAACCCACCCCAATCGCCAGACTCATGCACCCTGCTCTGGGGAGGACCCAGACGATATTATTTCAGGTCCCCCCCAGGATTGACGACGCGCCTATCCAGGCTTTATCCAAAGGGAAGTCAAGGAGGCTTCCCTCTACATATCGGCTCAATTGGCGTGATCGCGTTTTGATACTTATGCTACTTAGAAAATACCTAACACTGAAACAAATATTTGCATATGATATAAACATTTATTTTGGTTCGACCCGGGACTCGTACTCGAGACCTCATGCACTGCAGTCGTTTATACTATCACAGCGCAAACGAGATAGTCAAACGGATATTTCATGGGTATCAACATGTAATTTTAATTATATATTTTTTAATAATAATATTTTTTTATTGTTTTAAAAACAAATCTCATACCTAACAAATACAACCATATAATACAGTCGAAACCGTTTTTAACCACACATATACATATTTTGAAAGCAGTAGATAAAAATGGGTTCGTGGCAAATAATACTAATAACATTAATTTAAAAGTACTTAACGTCTATAACATAACAAGTAGTTGAGAATTAAGTGACTCCTTTTTTAAGCTTTAATTTTTATCACAAACTGAACAATTTTTAACCTAATTTTATGTAACAAATTATAACTTTACATGTGCGGCACTCGGTTATTTGCTCACAAACTAAGCATTGACTTCATTAGACTGTCAATAAACATATGTATGTAAATATTTCCGGAATATTCTTCTATAGAGTTTGGCATTATCTCACAAGAAAAGTCTTGAGAATAAGGAACGAAAAAACTCAGGGTTTTTCTCCCATTTTAAAATCAATGATAATAAAAGACTAGCATAAATTATAAGCGCTTAATCTTGATGAGATTACTATATATTATAAAATAAAGTCTGTCTGTTCGCGATACACTCAAAAACCACTGCACCGATTTCGATGAAATTTTGTACCCAGATAGTTCAGAGCCTGAGACAGGAGATAGGCTACTTTTTACCACGATAACCAACCGGAAAAAAAACTTGTAATAAATATAAAAAAGTAGCGGTCACCCCGGCTTTGTACGGGTAGATATAGGTATTTAAAAAACATTTTAAACTTTTCAAATATATACTAAAACCGTCCTTGAAAATCAATCTATCCATTACTGAAAACAGCATGAAAATCGGGCTATAGTTTTAAAGTTTATAGCGAGCAAACACAGACGGACGCGGTAGAAGAATTTATTTTATTATATGTAGTGATGTGGTAGTTATTGAGCATAAAAATTGTACGCATACATTTATATAGACACACCTATTTCCCAGTCAGGCAGAGGGTATTAATTAATACACCTTTTAGTTTTGTTCGCATTCATCAATAGCTGCATGCATGCTCGTCGACTCCTGGTGATCCTCGCATGAAGCTTTTTCAAGTCATCACTAATTTAGTCGATAATATTTTGCCATGACCTCTACCTCTACTTTTCGATCGATAAATTCCTTTTTTAAGTTTTCTGTTACCCAAACCATCGAAGCATGCATTTTTCAGTCCTTATCATTACATTTTTTTCTACGCACAGTTGTTCTACGCACTGAAGTTGATACCCAAACTTTATAACAGTGTTCAATCGTGTGATAGGTCTCGGTAAAGTAATATTTACGTGCATGCGCATGCGCTTATGGAGGACGGAGATCGTTTGGCGATCTAAGGCGTCTGAGACGCCTGCGGTATCTAGCTCGTTCCTAGGCCTGGCGAGCCTCTACCGGTCCCGCTACAAAATCTCCTTCGCAAGCATAACTTCCTCGCAGTAAGAGACGGCAGAGTTCCATGCGCTCTCACTTTGTATCAAGGCCGCAACTATGTTACGTAGCGAGAAAATCCTCACGCCGATGGCGGCCATGAGATCACGTCTTGGCTCGCACGCGTGTGGAGCACCGTGTCCGTAGTCTGGCCATAGCAGTGGTGGCACTCAGGCGTTGGCTCCTTACGGATCAGACACAGGTGATCACTGAAACATTATTTTCCAGTGATCACCTGCATCAGCCGATATGACAGGGTCCGTTACTACCGCAATTACGGCGTACCCAACTCTATATAATTATAAATAAAATCAATCATCATCTTCCGAGCCTTTACTCCCAAGTTTGTTTGGGGTCGGCTACTAGTTCAACCGGTTTTACCTGAATTTCAGTTTTTCCACGGTGCGACTGGCATCGGACCTCCTCAACCCTAAGGGAGAACTGAAATTCGAAGATTGAACTAGTTGTCAGCATATTTGAGGGCACTGACTTCCCAATAACGATTGCCATAGATGTTCATGACAACCGGGACCGATGGCTTTACGTGCTCTCCTAGGCACGGGTGTGAATCACCGTCAAACTTCCAACTCCGGGCTGCTATTAGGAATTTCCTAAGAAACTTCCAAAAACACTTTGAGACCTCTCGATTAGCAGTCGCATACGCTAACCACTAGACCAACGAGGCAGTATTAAAAATCAATATCATCAAATATATTTTCTTTTGTTCACAGGTATAAGTATACAACCATGTTGACACCACAACTCAATTGTTGATTAATACAGATTATAAAAGCACACTTTAAAGGCTTGATGTATTTCGCAAGTGTTCAAGCGTGAGTCTTAGAAGAAATATTAAAAAAAAAACGATGGCGTCCTGCTTGTCTGGTGGGCATTATGTACCTGGCAGCCAGGAGTATGTGCCGGTGGCTGAGTTTTACGCTGATAAGTCAGTTTTTGTCACAGGCGGTACTGGGTTTATGGGCAAGGTAAGATTTTTTTTAAATATCAATGTTTTAATTTGAGTACTTACGGGAATATAAATCGTAACTGTTAAGGAATAGGGTATAAATTTGCATGTCGTTGTTAATAACTTATGTGATTCTATAAATATTTTTTTTGTTTTTGGACATCTTACACACAAGATCATCTAGTCCCAAAATAAGCAGAGCTTGTGTTATGTGTACTGGACAAGTATATAAATACATAAACATACTTTTTTTTTGTAAATACATACATATTATGCATAGAAAAACACCCAGACTCCGAATATTTTTGGATCACACAAATATTTGGTCTGACCCGGGAATCGAACCCGAAACCTCTTGATCAGCAGCCGCATACGCTAACCACTAGACCAACAAGGCATTCGATTCTGGTTTGTTTTTAAGATGTTCTAGATCATTCTAGGATCATCTGATCTTTATAGTAATCATCAACGACCCATAACGTCCCACTGCCAGGCGCGGGTTAAGGTCTCAAGCCGAGTGCGGGTTGGGGACTGATAAGACTTGTTGTGGCTATGTAATCTTGCCGTTGGAAGTTTTTAAACCGCCCGAAGGCTTCTAACTTACACGAACATCGAAGTTATTTTGATGGAGCAGGACCCGTGATCGCTAAAGTCATTATCAAGACATTGGTAATGTAGGGAAATTTAGATGGTTCTGCAAGATTTTTTTAAATTTAAGCCTACCAAAGTGACTCTATTCTGCCTGATGGAAAGCATGAGTAAAATCCAGGAGTGGAAGCTTTTATTAAATGAAATTATTAAGGTCTACTTTTTATGTGGTTTTATTAATAAAAATTCTGGTTTCACACGTTTTTACAATAAACTTAACAGAGACACGCCATATCCTTTTTCCGCCATTATTGGAAGAGGGGCAAGAGCAGAGAGCAGTGTACAACATTTTTTCATGTGTGTGTCCATAGACAACAACACTCTATTACAAAGACAATCAATAATATAACACCTTCTCCTATTTTGTAATTTTCTCAAATTTACAAAATACAAAAGTTTTAAGTTTTAACAATTTTATTAGCATGAAAATTAAACTTAGTTTGCAACAAAGGCTTAGTAAACATATCTGCTAGTTGCATATTAGTTTGACAATAAAGAATATCAAGCTTTTTATCTTTATAGTTTTCATGCAGAAAGTAGTATCTTACATCAATATGTTTAGACCTCTTATTAAATGCACCAGATTTTATTAAATGGATTGAACTTTGATTATCAACAAATAAGTTTATCTTTACATTTTCACAACACAATTCGCTTAACAAAGTTTTTAAATAAATACACTCTTTACAACACTCAGCAGCTGCAATGTATTCAGCTTCTGTAGTTGATAAAGCCACTATGGACTGTCTCTTTGAACACCAAGATATTGGCCCATCTGATAATAGTATGACAAATCCAGTTGTACTTCTTCTTGTATTTGTACAGTTTGCATAGTCTGCATCGCTGTATGCTCTCAATTCTTTTATGTTTCCTCCCTTTTTATATAAAATTCCCATACCTTTTGTATATTTCAGGTATTTCAGAATCTTCTTAGCCGCTAATATATCTTCTTTGGACGGGTTTTCTACCTTCTTACTGGCTTCATTTACTGCTTGGCTTATGTCTGGTCTGGTTCTGGTTGATAGGTATAAGAGACCTCCAATTAGTTCTCTGTATGGGAAGTTGTTTGTAGAAACTGGTCTTGTGTGGATTGTCTTGTCTGTATTACCAGGTATGCTGCATGGTTTGCAATCATTCATATTGAAGCTACTTATCAGGTTTTCTGTGTAACTTTCTTGACTTAGGAATATGCCCTCATCTCTGATTTGTAGTTCATAACCAATATAGTTTGTCGGATTCATGTTTATCTTGATATCAAAGTCTTTCTTGATTTTCTGGAGAATTTCTAATAATTTCTGTCTGTCTTTAGATACTGCACACCCGTCATCAACATAAATTGCTAGTATTATGGATGAATCATCATTTGTAAATACACATTGATCTGTTTTTGTTGGTCTTAAGCCCATTTCTAACATTGTTTTTGTAAATCTTTTATTCCAAGTAACTGGAGCCTGTTTAAGGCCATATAAAGCTTTCTTTAATCGACATACTTTATCTAAATCATTATTGTATCCTTCTGGAATATTCATGTAAACATCTGTTTCTGTAAGCTCACCATAAAGAAATGCTGTCTTTATGTCAAAGGTTAATATATTACAGTTATTTGAGGCAGCAATGGCTAATATTGCTCTCAATGCTGATTGGCTAATTACAGGGCTGTATATGTCATTTACGTCAATGCCATGTTGTTCAAATCCTCGTACCACCAGTCTAGCTTTGTAGGTGCCATCCTCTTTTTGTCGAAATACCCATTTATTACTTAAGACTTTCTTACCGTTTGCTTCTTTGCGGTCTACGATTTCCCAGGTATTGTTACATTCTAAAGATGCCTTCTCCGAATCTATGGCTTCTTGCCATTTATCTTTCTCTGATGATTTTAGTGCTTCGTTATAGGTTAGTAATACATAGTCATTCAAGTAGGCTGGTTTCTTGGTTTCTCGCTTTCTTCTTTGATTGTTCTCACTATTTGTCTGTGATATTTCCTCTATTTCTAAGTCTTGATTTTTTGTTGGTTCTGTTTCTATGTCTTGATATTCTGTTTGTTCTGATTCTGTTTCTTGGTATACTGCTTGTTCTTTTTCTTGTTTTCTGTTCTCATTTTCTTGCAACTCATATTCTTGTATTTCACTATCTATGTTTCCATTTAAGGATATTTCTGTGTTTTGTTCTGGTTTATTATCTGTTTTCAATATCGTTATGTCTCTTGCATATTCTATTTTCCTTGTTTCAGAGTCCCACAGTCTGTAACCATTATTGGTATATCCAACTAGAATCATCTTCTTACTTCTTGGTTTTAGTTTGTCTATTTTGTGTAGTTGTTTGGAGTAAACAATTGATCCAAACTTTTGGATATTTGATATATTTGGCTTCTTTTTATGCCACATTTCATATGGTGTCTTATTGTTCTTGTTGGACTCTGTTGGTAATCTATTTATTATGTATGTAGCGCAATAAACTGCTTCTCCCCACATCTCATTGTTGAGTTTTGAATCAAATAGTAGTGCTCTTGTTTTTTCTAAAAGTGTTCTGTTTAATCTCTCTGATTTTCCATTTAATTGCGGTGAGTAGGGTATAGTAAAGTCTAGTTTTATTCCATTTTGTCGACACCAGTTCATAAATTCTGCGGATTTGTATTCACCACCATTGTCACATCTTATGGTTGAAACCTTTTCTTTCAATTCCCTTTCTGATTCTTGAATATATTGTTTTAAGTAGTAGCTTGCTTGACTTTTTAATTTGAGTAAGTAAATTTTAGTAAAGTGTGTGTAGTCATCTAATATTGTAAGAATGTATCTGTTTCCATCATGAGTTGGTTCTAGTTGCCCACAAATATCTGTGTGTATTATTTGTAGAGGTCTATCAGCTCTTGTTCTAGTTGTGTTGAAAGGAAGTCGGATTTGTTTGGACATAATGCAAGTCTCACATGTTTGTTTCTCAATGGTTTTATTTCCTTGTATTGACATACCAACCACCAGGTTAGGAAGGTTCTCTATAGTTTTTTGTGATGGATGTCCCAGTTTTATGTGCCAGTCTAGAGCTGTAGCTTTTTCACAAGTTAATAAAGATCTGTTTAATATATCTACTGTGAACAATCCATTTTCTTTGTTTCCTTTGAGTATCAGGTTATTATTTTTGAATATTTCTACTTTGTCCTGGGAAAACTTCACGGTACCACCATTATTTGTGATTGAGTTCACTGACATCAGGTTTTGTGTAAGTTTTGGTATATACAAAGTGTCATTTAAATCACAGTTATTTCCAATAACATTTCCTTGTCCTTCAACTTTCATAGTGTCCCCATTTGCAGTATACACTTGAGCCTTGTTCTGTTTGTAGCTTGTTATTAAGTTTTTATTGTTAATCATATGACTTGTGCAACCTGAATCTACAATAAATGTTGTGTTATCTGAACAACCTTTATCTGTGATGCTGTTTGATAAGAAGGCTGTATTTCTTGATTTGTTTTTGTTATAATAGCACTGATCTGTTGTATGATTTGTCTTCTTACATATGGTGCAATGTTTCATGCGACAATCTTGTTCTTTATGGTTATATTTCTTGCATATCGCACACATTTTACAATCTGCTTTTAAATGGCCAGGTTTTTGACACTTATAGCACTTTAACTTGGTTTTATTTTCTGGTTTCTTGCTGTTTACTGTGAAGGTTATTTGTTCATTTGATTTTGTACTGATTTCTCTACGGTTTTCTTCTGCCAATAATCTGTTTGTCAAATTTGTCAATGTCTTCTTTTCATCTGGTGTACTTTCCCATGCAGTTATGAAGAATTGTAGGGATTGTGGTAAACAGGTAAGTATCTTGGAAATGACCATGTCATCATCAATTTTTTGACCCAAGCTGTTTAGTCTCATCTGTAAACTCTTGATGTTGGTTATAATTTCATTTATGGTTTGATTTTCGTTTTTATAATTGAAAAACTGTTGAAGCAGAGAACCCTTGTTTCTTTCTTCGGTGCCTTCGAAGACCTGGCATAGCGTGGTGTACATTTCGAATGCAGTTTTGCAGTCAATCACGTGCATTTTAAGTTTTTTATCAATCGAACCGAGTATAATTCTTTGTGCCTTTGCGTTGAGGGTTTCATAGTCCTTGATGACCTTTGTGTCTTCTTGCATAACATTTTGCAATTTCAAAGCATTAAAATGTATGTTGATTTCGAATTTCCAGACATGAAAGTCCTCCGCGTCTGTTAATTTTTCGATGTTTAGTTGCTGTTGTTCACTGGTATTATTTGCCATGATTCTTGTTTTTATTTGCTGGGCCCATAACCTTTTATTAAATGAAATTATTAAGGTCTACTTTTTATGTGGTTTTATTAATAAAAATTCTGGTTTCACACGTTTTTACAATAAACTTAACAGAGACACGCCATATCCTTTTTCCGCCATTATTGGAAGAGGGGCAAGAGCAGAGAGCAGTGTACAACATTTTTTCATGTGTGTGTCCATAGACAACAACACTCTATTACAAAGACAATCAATAATATAACAGAAGCCACCACACCCTACGAATGTAGGCAGTATGGTGTTGCCGACCCACGCTATGGCGGCCTAGTGAGATGCTTGTTCACGCCCCCATTAAAGGAATCGGGATCATCATGGGAATTAAACACGTGAGCTATCTGCCTACTTTGCCTGATGGAAAGCATGAGTAGAATCCAAGAGAAGGGGACACCATCTTCATTTCGCTGGTAGGCAATGCAGCATGGTGACCAATACCAATGGCGGCCTGATCAGATGTTTCGGCATCATTCTCCCGGCCTCTGGAAGTCGGGAGATGTTACTTTTAATGATGCAGTCACAATATGGTGCTTAAAACTTAAAATTATCCTAGAAATCTACCCTATTATCATATAAGCTTTAACGCTCTGTGTGTATGTTAGTCATCGCGAGGAGGACCCTTTGTCTTTCCTCAAGAATCAAATTAAATCCAAGCCAAATTTCATTTGAATTGGTGTACCAGATTGGCTGTAATCGCGTGACAAACAGACAGTTACTTCTGAATTCATAATATTATTAATAACAAAGTGCTCAGTACGGTCAACGAGAAGCGATACAAAAATCAATTACTTTATCAGCGACTGTGGAGTTGACAATCTAAATATTATCTATCTCTTTCCATCTTTTGTATTTGTCTTAATTTCTCGTTCTCCCGGCAAAGAAATGTTAGGATAAAGACCGGATCGCGAAAATAATGAAAAAAAAAACCACTAATTTCCATAAATATAAGTAATCAATTTAAAAAAAAACACTTTAGTCCCTTTGTAACAGAGGTCAAGCCTATTGCCATATACCAGGCACGCAGTTTTAAGGCTAACGATTTAAAAAAAAAGTATAATTCTTGTTACTTATAATACAATCATTCTAAATATAACAAAATAAATAAACAGTCTGCTATTTTGGTTGGCCAGATACTTTTACCGTGGGCCGTGTGGTGACGGATAAAGAATATATAGTGTCACCACCCCTATTCATCCCGCGGGTGTCGTAAAAGGCGACTAAGGGATAAACTACGCAAGACAACATCAATGCAAAGAGAAGGAAAACTTGAAACCAACCCTATACCAACCCGTCTGGCCAGCGCGTGGTATAGTAGGCCAAAACCTCCTTTCTAAGGAGAGGCCTATGTCCAGCAGTGGACTGTTGAAGGCTGTTGATGATGATTGATGAGATACTTTTGAAACTATATCGTCTACAAAAATGTGTAACCCAACTATCAAGAAGTCACTCATCCCTGCTGTTTTGTTTAAATTTAGTAACGTTTCTCGTTGGCCGTGCTTCGCCTTTCCGTGATTCGGAGGTTACGTTAAGCAGTCGGTCCCGGTTGTTACGTTAAACAGTCGTGAAGCTTAGTTGGAGATTCCAACGGCTTAAAAACATCCAACGACAAGATTACGTAGCCACAATATTGTGTTGCCAGTTCCAAACCCGCACTCGGCACCACGAATGCTATCATCTTATATTGGTCTTCTGTGTGAGGGTACTCGTCCAGTTGTGCCGGCCCATTAATATTCGTTTTTGTATTGTATTGATAGTACAATATTTTCCCTTCACAGGTATTGGTTGAAAAGCTGTTGAGAAGTTGTCCTAAGATTAAGAAGATCTATTTGCTGATGCGGCCGAAAAAGGGCCAGGATGTCGCCTCCCGACTCACCGAGCTTACACAGTCACCGGTAAGAAAACTGATCTAGTCCCAAACTAAGCAGAGCTTGTATTATGGGTACTAGAAAACCGATATAAATACATAAAACATACTCTTTTTTTTAAATACATACATATTTAGAAAACACACAAACTCCGATACAAATATATGTGGATCACACAAACATTTGGTCCGACCCGGGAATCGAATCCGAAACAGTCGCATATGCAGCCACTGCGCCACCGAAACAGTATAAATTATATTTTGTACATACTAAGTCTTTCGGTTTTACCTGAATATGTGTTTTTCTACTCGAGCTCCATATTTTCCAAAAAATAATAATTCAGTGATGATTTGTCACCAGATTTAAAACTTTCAAGTTCATTTGTACAGTTATTTAGCACGCGAAGACTGAATGACACGCTGAACGCCTGACAGCTTGACTGACAACTGTCACTGTGCAGAAAAGCAGCAGATTGAGCCTCATTGTCCCTGACAAATGACAGAGGCCGGACGGCCCTTGGCTGACACGATGACGAAGTAACAGATTCTTTTTAATATTGCGTTCTATTTTTAAAAATCTCTTCATTTCCTCTCTAGTTGTTCGAAACTCTTCGGAGAGAGAGTCCTCAAGCGCTGAACAAGATAATACCCATAGTCGGAGATATCACCGAACCGGAGTTGGGGATAAGTGCCGCAGACCAAACCATGCTTTGTCAGAAGGTAAGGCCAGGAAAAGCCAGTTTATCGAGTTCAGTATGATAGAGTTTACGTGTCCTATAATGTCCAATATGCCATAGTAACATGAATTGTTTGTTTGTCAACTTGTTGGCCGACTTGTTTCCCCAACTGGTTTGACAGTAGTGATTCGAGATTAAAATTATTGTATGCATCTTTTAATGAGATTTTTTAATATCAATTTGTCTGCATTTCTTACTACTCATATGTTCAAAGGAGTAATAAGTAAGTATTTAAGTTGTAATTATGTATCGTAAAAAAGTGAAAAAGCATCTCACTAAGTCGCCATAGTGTGGGCCGCCATACTTTACTGTCTGCATTCACAGCAAGTGTGGTAGTCCCTACTCTTGGATTCTGCTCATGCTTTCCATCAGGCAGGGTAAAGTCACTTTGGATGGCTTAATATAAAAACGCTTTATTATAACCCTCTCAAAATTACATTCAAAATTTCACTACGCGCTTTTTTGTCTCCTGTAAAATTTGACTTTAGCCACTTAATGTTGTATACCTCTAAGGTACAGGTTGTTGTTGATGAGGAGCTGCAGCGCTGAAGGAGAGATGCGGTACATAACTAATAATATTTAACTGCTTTTGGTTCAGGTATCAGTGGTGTTCCACTCGGCGGCAACGGTGAAATTCGACGAGAAATTGAAATTATCCGTCACCATCAACATGCTGGGAACGCAACAACTGGTGCAGCTTTGCCATCGTATGCTTAGCCTTGAGGTGAGAATCTCCATCCACCTTGAACTTTACGCTCTTCTTTTTTTCAGAGTTGAGTTTTTGTGTTCAAGAAATGCGTATTCCACAACTTTTTGCTATAGGTAGTTCCATTAATAATTAATAAATATTTCTTTTTCGGACATCTTACACACAACGTCACCTAGTCCCAAACTAAGCAGAGCTTGTATTAAGGGTACTAAACAACTGATATAAATACGTATGTATTTATATCAGTTGTTTAGTACCTACATATTAGTACATATTAATACATAAATACATACATACATGCGAAAATATTTTTTTAGTTTGACCCGCTTTTACGGCAAAAGCTGAAGCTAATGATATAATATCATTGACTGAAGCGATTTAAATGAAATGTGGTATCAAATATCTATATATAATATGTATGTATTTACAAAAAAAAGTATGTTTATGTATTTATATCAGTTGTTTAGTACCCATAACACAAGCTCTGCTTACTTTGGGACTAGATGATGTTTTGTGTAAGATGTCCGAAATATTTATTATTATTATTATCACGGTAAAAAGACGCCAACATCCTTTCTCATGCTTTAGAATACCTGTGTACCACATTTCATTTAAATCGCTTCAGTCAATGATATTATATCATTAGCTTCAGCTTTTGCCGTAAAAGCGGGTCAAACTAAAAAAATATTTTCGCATGTATAGTAATAGTAAGGATATATGAAGCGATTTGTTCAGGATGTTCAAGCAGTTCTCCAATATTTCAGGCTCTGGTCCACGTTTCAACGGCATACTGTAATTGCGAGAGGGAACGCGTCGAGGAGACGGTGTACGCGCCCCCGGCCCTCCCCGAGCACGTGGTCACGCTGGTGCAGACCCTGCCTGATGACCTGGTGGATAGGATCACTCCGGATCTAGTCGGTGAGTAATATTCATTCACCAAACCAAGCATTGCAAAGAGAAGAAAAACTAGGTAGCTCGGCAGGCTAGCGTTGTTTGATAGGCCAGTATCTCAATTTTGATTTGAGTAATAAATACGACAGTGGCCGTTTTAACACTAAACTAACCTAAACTAAAAAGTTGTTTTTTAATTATATACTTTAATCTCATAGGTTTACAGTCCATTTTTTGATATCTCAGATCACTATTCCTGTCAAAACGTGTAGCTGTAACGTCAAACTAAACATATCGCACTAAACTTAGACGCCATGAATGAACCCGTATATACATGCCGACTAAACCAAACTATTAATGTAGAAATTCTTTAATATCTGTTGATTTATCAATCAAAATCACAATTATTTTAACTATCATGTCTTATGTGGTATACCTACAGCGAAAATTGTTTTGTTAATAAGGTGCAATAGATGCTTGTCAACAATTTTATCTAATAAACAAGCAAGTTTCCGATGAACTTTAAAAACATTCATACAAAGATATTGAAAAATGGAGTCAATACTTTCACATTTATTATATTAGTAGGAACTGCATCGTTGGTCCAGTGTATAGCGTATGCGACTGCTAATCAAGGTTTGGATTTTTCTTAGGAAATTCCTAATAGCAGCCTGGAGTTTGGAAATTTGGAGATGATACACGCCCGTGCCTCGGAGAGCACGTAAAGCCGTCGGTCCCGGTTGTCATGAATATCTATGGCAATCGTTATTGGGAAGGCAGTGCCCTCAAATTTACTGACAACTAGTTCAACCTTCGAATTTCAGTTCTCCCTTAGGGTTGCGGAGGTCCGATGCCAGTCGCTCCGTGGAAAAACTGATATTTATGTAAAACCGGTTGAACCAGTAACCGACCCCAAATAATATGTGGAATAAGGCTAGGAAGAAAATGGATTAGCAGGGCTTAAGTGGTGAAAATGCGTGATATGACATCTGATTCGAAAACGATTTGACGTCATATTTACACTGCTATCAGTTGCCCAAAATAACACGATTTTCAGCTATATAATAACAGCATAAGGTTTAATATGAGATGATCCTTACAGTGATATGTTACTTTCTATACGTTTCCAGGTGATCGGCCTAACACTTACACGTTCACAAAAGCACTTGCTGAGGACATGCTTATAAAGGAAAGTGGGAATCTTCCTGTCTCTATCGTACGACCTTCAATCGGTGAGTATCTCTTTTTGACAGCCTTCCAAGGTAACTCTAGTCTGCCTCTTCAGAGATCACTATTATATATATATCTTAATATATATAAATCTCGTGTCACAATGTTTGTCCTCAATGGACTTCTAAACCACTTAACCGATTATAATAAAATTCGCACACCATGTGCAGTTCGATCTAACTTGAGAGATAGGATAGTTTAAATCTCAAATTATAGTCGCAATTTTAATAATCGCGGGTAACACCGCGGGATTCAGCTAGTATATATATATATATATTTGCATTAATTGGCATTAACAAGGATTTTAAATGATATCTATCCAAGAAAATTATCGGCTGCTACTAGCTCAGTACATAAATAAGTGAATTTATGTATACGTGAAAACGGCGGCCGTTTTGAGCAATTTATTTCGTAGATCATCTAAATGTAAGTTATGTTTGTCTGTGTCTAAAATACATATTAAAATGATTTATTTCCGTACAAATGTATGGGAAAAGCATTTTTGCGATTAATTATAGATAGTCTTCTAAAAGCGTTTTCCTCTAACTATAACGGTTAAGGTACCTAGCCTTACTGTCCCGTCTCAAAAATTCATCCTGTATATTAGCTGCGCCCCGTGGTTTTACCCGCGTATATCATTATGGTTGCTATGCAAGTTTGTTATGCCTAGCAACCTGTGAAGTTTTGACAGGAGATAAACAGTGATACTTTTTGACATATACGATTTTTGTATTTTTATAATCACCTAGCTTTCGCTAATGTATCTCGATTATTGCGGTAAAAAGTAGCTATGTGTTATTCTGATATATAATCTATATTACATCCAAATCCGTTCAGTAGTTTTTGCGTGAAAAAGCAACAAACATACATACTCACAAACTTTCGCGTTTATAATATTAGTAGGATATATATTTGTGATCTGATTGCTGAAATCTGGTATTTGAGGGTTTTCAGGGTTGAAAAATCGATCTAGATTAGTTTTACAGAATTGCTCGTTTATAGATATTAGATATTTTTTATTTCTATTTTAAATGACAACTCCCGCATTAGGAATATAAATTCCTGTGTCGCGGGGGACTTTACAAACATACATGAAACGGACACAAAGCACACCCAGACTCAGAACAACAAATTGTGAATCACACAAAGTGTTGTCCTACGTGGGATTTGAACCCACGACACTTGGCGTAGTAGGAAGCGGCGTGGCGACCGCTTAAGCCACTAGGCCAACCGTGCAGTCAGATAATAAACAGTGTTAAGAAATAATTGCTGTAGGTACCCGTACAAGATATAATATATGACTGTAAAACCTATATTCTTATCACACTACCAATGGGTATAATTTCCTCACAAACTGATAAAATATTTAATCAGATTATGAAAGTAGTATCAGGTTTAAATGTGTTATGAATATTCGTTTCGTAATGTAAGTTTGGACTTAACGAGTTAATATTAATTCTTTTTTGCTATATAATACAAGAGTAAGCCACGACGGCGCGGTCATTACCTAGATGGGTGACCGCTTTTGGCATGATATGTTATGAGCGTTGCCGTGATTCGGAGGTCACGTTCAGCAGACGTTCTTGGATAGTATCATAGAAATAACAGTTGCAAATAAATAAATATATCGGACATCTTACACACAACGCAATCTACTCCCAAACTAAGCAGAGCTTGTATGTGTACGAGACACCTGATATAAATACATAAACATACTAACATAGTGGGGTTGCTGACCATACAACAATTCAAGTCGCTTTGTCAATCATTATTGATAGATCAATAATGATTGACAAAGCACAGTATTTAAGACACAGTAGACTGTGTGATAGTTTGGGGCGGCACATATAATTGGAGCGAGCACAACGAGCAGTACTGAAAAGGTCATTAAAGGTAATCGCACACTTATCAGAGGCGAACGAAACGTACTATTTCTTGAAATGATTTCTGCGACGCGGTCGATGCTTTCGGCGCGGTCGATTCTTCCGCTGCGGATAAGTGTGCGAGGCCTTCTTGACTTCGGTTCGTTCGGCGCGTTCGGCGCGGATAAGTGTGCGATCACCATAACTTAACCTTTTCGCTTCCCTACTGTGGAACTTTATGGGAATAGCTCTTTGCTTACGGTTCGACAGCTATATTAAGCAACATTCGCTCCTATTCTTTGACACCACAACTACAGTCAAGCGCCGCAAGTACAGCGTATGTATAACCCCAAATTGTTCTGATTTTTCTCACATATCTTTCTCTTTATTAGGCGGATACCTCTATAACAAATTAAATTAGGAACTTGATATTTACCACACACACACACACACACACACACACACACACACACACACACACACACACACACACACACACACACACACACACACACACACACACACACACACACACACACACACACACACACACACACACACAAACAACACACAAACAAACAAACACGCACACACGCACGCACGCACACACACACACACACACACACACACACACGCGCGCGCACGCGCGCTCGCGCACGCACGCACTCACGCACGCACGCACACACACACACACACACACACACACACACACACACACACACACACACACAAACAAACAAACAAACAAACAAACAAACAAACAAACAAACACGCACGCACGCACGCACACACACACACACACACACACACACTCGGCCAACGTATGACCTTAACCCTCTCCTTAAAGGAGACTCAACAAGCCCAGCAATGGGATGTTATAGGTTGTTGATGATATCCATGGCAACAGATTTTAATAGTTCAGTACATTAAGCTCAGCGTAAGCTTATGCGGCTACCCAATGTTTGTATGAACTGCAAACACTTGTTTCTGAGAAACACCCAGTTTTCTATGATAATGTATGTATTTACAAAAAAAAGTATATAATATGTTTAAATCAGTTGTCTAGTATCCTTAGTACTAACTCCGCTTAATTTGGGTCTAAACACAGATTAATAAATAGTGATCAAAGTAAGATGTACAAAATATTTATTATATTTATTGATTGTTCTGTCCGTGTGGTGACGGATTAAGAATACAGTGTCACCACCCCTATTCATCCCGCGGGTGTCGTAAAAGGCGTCTAAGGTATAAACTACGCAAGACAACATCAATGCAAAGAGAAGGAAAACTTGAAACCAACCCTATACCGACCCGTCTGGTATAGTAAAACGCCAAAACCTCCTTTCAAAGGAGAGGCCTATGTCCAGCAGTGGACTGTTCAAGGCTGTTGATGATGATGATGATGATTAATTGTCCCCCATTGTATTTATTGTATGTGACTCAGGTCGAATCACACTCTGCATTCTAAATTCGTTACTATACGGATAGAAATATTTTTTTAAATTGTTGATAAACGCCTTTTATAATAAAGGCGTTTATCAACAATTCGCATTAATACGTTTTATCAATGATATCTTTGTTACATTGAACGAAATTCGATAGCCAATCTGACACATATTCAATGTTACTAGCGTTTTCCCGCTTCTCCGCTTACCTCAGCTAGCCTCATCGTCACCCCCAGCCAGGTCATTTATTTCTAACTAACTAAAATATTGATTGAATGAAAGTTAAATTGCGGTTTACGATTTATGACGTATTAAAAAAAACTACTTACTAGATCTCGTTTAAACCAATTTTCGTTGGTAGTTTGCATGGTACTGTACAACATATATTTTTTTTAGTTTTATCACTCTTATTTTAGAAGTTACGGGGCGGGGGGGAGGACACACATTTTTGCACTTTGAAAGTGTCTCTCGCGCAAACTATTCAGTTAAGAAAAAAATGATAATAGAAACCTCAACATCATTTTGCAACACCTATCCATAGATATATGGGTTTGATGAAAAAAAATTTTTTGAGTTTCAGTTCCAAGTATGGGGACCCGCCAAATGTATTGTTTTTTTTTCTATTTTTATGTGAAAACCTATCTAAGTAGATGTAATCTGTGAACCGCATTAACTATACTTTTGAAACTTGGTAAGTACCAAGTTTCAAAAGTATAGTTCTAATGGTTTCGGAAATAAAGTGGCTGTGACATACGGACGGGCAGACAGACAGACATGACGAATCTATAAGGGTTCCTTTTTTGCCATTTGGCTACGGAACCCTAAAAACGGTTATTTTAATATTACAAACAGATACTACAATTTTATTTATTTGAATAGATGTATAGATCATTAACAACCCACAACGTCCCCACTGCTGGGCTCGGCTCTTGATTGATTGATTGGATTTGCATTTACGAAAACTCCCCACTACATGTTGCTTTGCAATCGATTAACCTTCTGGCTAATTTCTCGAGAAAGTTCCAAATCACTTTCTATTGATACCTTTCATTTCAAAACAATATTCGATTAAATTACCTAAGGGCCACATCACACTAGCTACTTTTAGCATCGGCGATCGGCGATTTAGCGACTGCATCGATGCTGCATCGTGTTTTAGCGACTTTCAGCGTTCGATCGCGGTATCAAAATTGCGCGTCATGTTGCATCATTCGTCAGCTGTAGTGTTGTCTCTAATTTTCCGATGCCAAATCGATGCTACCGACATGCGGCATCCGAATGTGTGCTCTTCTAAAAAGCGACTGAATCTCCGCGTTTGGCGTTATTAAGTGTGCGGTGTGGAGCGTTCGGTCGCCGTATTTAGCTTCTAAAAAGCGACTAGTCGCCGATCGTCGATGCTCAAAGTAGCTAGTGTGCTATTGCCCTAATTGATAACTTTTCCGTTCTGGTGATTGATAATCTTATCACTTAATGATATTCCGTGTATTTATCATTATGAATCATCTTTAGTATCTGTATCCTGTATTCTTCGCTGTATCATTATATTTATGTGTATTTCTATGTATATCAGTTTCCAGCTGAACTACGCCACCCCTTCTGAGTGTTCTATTGCCCCTAGCGTGATGTTATACTGAGGAAACAAATTTGTTTATCATAAAAAGGGTATAGTGACTGCTAATCAAGAGGTCTCGGGTTCAAATCCCGGGTCTGACCAAAAAGTGTTTTTGGGTTTTTCTTAGGAAATTCCTAATAGCAGCCCGGAGTTTGGAAGCTTGGCTGTGATTCCTGCCCGTGCCTCGGAGAGCACGTAAAGCCGTCGGTCCCGGTTGTCATGAACTCTATGGCAATCGTTATTGGGAAGTCAGCGCCCTCAAATAGACTGACAACTAGTTCAATCTTCGAATTTCAGTTCTCCCTTAGGGTTGCGGAGTCGCTCCGTGGAGAAACTGAAATTCAGGTAAAACAAGTTGAACTAGTAGTCGACCCCAAATACACTTGGGAATAATGGCTAGGAAGATGATAAAAAGGGTATAGTGAGCATACGTTAAAAGATAAGTATATGTTGTCGCAGACATTTTTATAGAACTTTTAATGGGGAACAATTCTGTCATACATGATCTTTGCGAAACTTTAACTGTTTACGCAACGCACGCAGCGGAAGCTCTCAAGAAGGAATAAAAACCCTCGATATCGAAACCTTCATGGGTACCAGGGTCGTCTTTACGAATAGTGTAGTGTGTGCAGTGTGTGCGCGGCACACTTCGCCTTTCAACGAACATGCGCCCGTGTTTTGATGATGGGCGTTATAATTCCACCTCACGTACATAAAGAATCATTCGTGCTGTGTACTTTGAGTTTTAGGGCTCCGCTATCTCGTAATTTAAAAAAAAGATTTGAAAGGAATTAAGTTTTATATTTCAGTAGGTGAACATAACAAAGGGCGCTTAAACAAAACAAATAAATAGGCTAGAGACGCCTCTAATGGGTACTCCACTCCTATTGATCTTAGCGTAGTGATATATAGCCTAAATCCTTCCTCGATAAATAAGCTATCTAACACTGAAATAATTTTACAAATCAATCCAGTAGTTCCTGAGATTAGCGCGTTCCACCAAACAAACAAACAAGCTCTTCAGCTTTATAATATTACAATAGATTTCGTTAATATATACAAGTAAATAAACTTGAAGCGTCTGTAATATCAAATTACGAACTTTTCACTAAATTCCTATGAAAGTATATGCTGTTCTTAAATTAATTTAGGTATGTTCATGTTTTAAGGAGCATGCATGCCTTGCCTAAGAGCCCCCGCAAACTGCAGACTTTCTATCAGCCGATAGTTTGGTCGGGTTGGGCTGTTAATGCGCACACTGGACCAACAAAACATTTGGGTTGGTCGTGAGTGCGCAGACTAGCCCAACAATCGGCCAACTATTCTCGAACGATCATACTGGTTTGTGACTGACTATTGAAGAGAACGGCTGTACAATGAAAATAAATTCAGTATTATCCAGAATTGTTATTATTGCTCTCATACAACGGAGGAGGAGGAAAGCCAAAAAGAGATTCCGAGAGTATTGGGTGCATCCTATCCTCAGTGATAGATTAGTAAGTGGAAAATTTCAAATTATTTGATTACCCGATTTTTTTGCCTTTTATCGAATGATTTCTTCAATCAAATTTATGATTCACGGTTCTACAATCAACGATTCTGCATGTGCAGATGACATCGTAAAATATACACACGACCGTTTGACGCTAAGCAAACTGAACTATTGGCCGAGTCGGCCGATTTAACAATCGGCAAGTGTGCGGGCGTGGAAGAGCGCCATACTGATCAAGCGGTCGGCCGATAGTTGGCCGACATTTCAGTTTGAAGGTAATCGGGAATCCCATCAAACTTTGAACTTATTGAACTTATAAGTTTGATGGGATTCCCGATTACCTTCAAACTGAAATGTCGGCTAACTATCGGCCGACCGCTTGATCAGTATGGCGCTCTTCCACGCCCGCACGCCGATGAATATCGGCCGATTACTAATCGTTACAGTGTGCGCACTTGCATACATCTCCATACTGATTAAGACGCCGACCAAACTATCGGCCGATAGAAAGGTCTGTAGTCTGCGGGGGCTCTTAATGTTTATTTTATTAAAGTTTTAGTATTTGTTGTTATAGCGGCAACAGAAATGCATCATCAGTCAAACTTTCAACTAGTAGTAGTCTAGCTATCACGCTTCATGAGATACGACCTGGTGACTGACAGACAGCAGAATCTTATCAAAAGGGTCCCGTTGTACCCATTTGGTACGGAATCCTAAATGAAAAGTTTTATCACTTTTTGACTTATTATACTTATTGACTGCCTTGTTGGTCTAGTTGCTAGAGTATGCGACTACTAATCAACAGGTCTCGGGTTCGATTCCCGGGTCATACCAGATATTTGTGTGATCCATAAATATTTGTTTCGGAGTCTGGGTGTTTTATATATATAATATGTTTATCAGTTGTTTAGTACCCATGATACAAGCTCTGCTTAGTTTGGGACTAGACAATGTTGTGTGTAAGATGTCCGAAATATTTATTTATTTATTATTATTTATCAAAACATTCACATTGATATATGAAATGTTGACCTAGAGCCATTTTTTTTGGATTAAGATTATATATCATTAACGAATCTCGCTAAATCACCTTATCAAAGATACCCTTGTCACCAATAATGAATGTCGTTGATAGCAAATCTAGCACAAACGACCAGACAGTATAATTATAATGATTTATGAAGTAAAATAAATTGTCCAAAAAGTCTAAGCTTTTAGCTCTGGCAATTTCGACTCAAAGCCTTAGGTGATTTGAAACAATCACTGCGGGTAAGCAACAGCGGACAGTGCCTAAATGGGTGACCGTTTGTCATATGTTATGAGCGCATCTGTGTTAAGCTGTCTCGGTCATGAAGCTTAGTCGGAGTCATTTGGGCGACATGAGAACATACGACGGCAAGATTACGTAGCCCTAACATGTCTTGAGAGTCCCCAATACGCACTCGGTCAGCCTGATGACCTATGGCCTTAAATCTCTCGTGAGAGGAGACTCGAGACCAGCAGTGGGACGTTATGGGTTGTTGCTGTTGTATCGTATGGTTGCAAAAGTTCAAATTGGAACTGAGTGCATGACACTACGTTCCAATGGGAATTTCCAATGTAGTATTTGCCTATAGGTAGTCCAAGTAATTGAAATTAATATAACGCAAAATCTTTCCACATATTTTAGAATATAAATTTGGTTTTATGTGAATAACGATTTCAAATGTCTCAGTAAAATTCACATCCTTTTAGGGTTTCGAAGTTTATGACTAGGAACCCATATAGATTCCTCATGTCCGTCCGTCAGTACGTCCTCGAATTACCGTCTAAACGGTAAGTGCTAGAAAGATGCAACTTGAAAAATAATTTTATTTGGAGTACGTCCCTGCACACGTAAAGTGAGGATGATTTCTCGCGGCTACCCAATCGTGTATCATTAGATAAGTCTTTTAAAAATCTACTATCTATCTATATATTAGATACGATTTTAAATTCACGTACCATTATAGATGACTGAGGAACCCTTTCCTGTGCGTGCCCTGACACGCACTTGGCCGCTTTTTTGATACTTTGTTTTGCACTCTACCTCTCTTATTCTATAGAAGGTTCGTTGCTATCCAGCGTGTTTGTGGTGGCTCTCACTCTTAGATTCTACCTTTACTTTCTATCAGGTAGAGTTAAAAAAATAATATAATTCTTTCTTTGTTTCCAGTGCTCTCATCTGTCCGAGAGCCAGTTAAAGGTTGGGTGGACAACTGGAATGGGCCCAATGGTATAATCGCCGCGGTCGGCAAGGGTATCTTCCGTACGATGCTGGGCACCGGCACCAAGGTGGCAGATTTAGTGCCAGTCGATACAGTCATCAATCTAATGATTGTTTGCGCGTGGAGAACGCATTTAAGACGGTAAGTGGATAGAGATTGTCACTCCATCAATATCTAGAATTATTTCGTACATAAGCTTTAGTAGACAACTGTTAAGCAACTTAATATTGAACGATTATACTTAGGTTTTATTTTTTTTATTCTTTATCTATTTTGGGATTTTAATCCATTAAAGATATGTCAATCTAATCTTGCCTTGGTACCTAAGATTAAATATTAGACTTTTTAAATGGGTGTAGTAAAAATAATTTCATTGTTTTTCCAATAGATGGCTTTAGTTATCTTTATTTCTCGTTGTATAAGTCCGATCGACCAAAAATGAGATTTCAGGCTAAATATCTTTCCTGTTTGGTGATTAGTTGACTCAGTTTCAGCCTTCAATTACATGCAAAAATAAAGGATTTCTTTTAACTACCTACACCTAATATTATAAATATCAATAAAACCTTTGCTTATGCTAGTGGATAGGTTTGTTTAACGTATGTATATAAGTAACTACATCATTACGGTTTACATGGACATATTTCCGTTAGTTGAATAAAAGAACAATCTAGTAGTAATACAATTTGAGTAAAGATGCAAAGTATACTCCTTGAGGACCTACCATTGCACCGTGCGGTAGTCCCTATACGTTGTACGTTTTCGTTATTGAACTAACACATAATTTATACTTTTGAAGACTACTGGTGTATACCAAAATGGTAATATATATATTAAAGTTCATTTCTACTGCAATAAGTCTACTAATCTAACCTAACATCTCAAAAATAATGTATCAAAGTCTCAAACGCCTCACGAATGTCTATATTTGCTTGATTTTCAGAGGTGAAGGTGTCGTCGTATATAATTGCTGTACCGGCCAACAGAACCCCATCACGTGGTCGCGTTTCGTTAAGACCAGCTTTAAATACATGCGGAAACATCCCTTCAGTGAGTAATATACTTTTTGAACTTATTATGTTACAAATTACCACTGCCTCGGCTGAGTTCTCGGGTTAATTCCTGAGTTGAACTCATTGTTTGTATGATCGGCACATTTGTTTTGGAGTATGCTGTTTGAGTGTTTGTTTTGTGTAATATGTATGTAATTAGAAAAAGAAAAAGTTTAAAAGTATTTTATCAGTCATAGAGCATTCAGAGTACAAGCTTAGATTGAAGCTGCAATTGGTGTTGTGTGTTAGATATATGAAATATTTATCAATAAATTTTATAAAATAAAGTTCTCCGTTGCGTCTGTCTGTCTGTCTGTTCACGAAAAACTCAAAAACCACTGCACGGATTTAAATGAAATTTTGTACCCAGATAGTCTAAAGCATGAGAAAGGAAATAGGCTACTTTTTAACACGTTATCCGACATTTAATCGGGCGTAGCCGTGAGTGAAAGCTAGTTCTTTATATGTCACCCAGGGTACTTTATACTACAAAAAGAAATCTATGAAATACATTCTCCGTGGACCTTTATAACTGTTGGTCGTCCTTTCCGGTTTAGGTGAAGTGTTGTGGTACCCGGGCGGCGACATCACCAACAACCGGCTGAAGCACGGCGCGCTATCGCTGCTCCAGCACCGCGCGCCCGCGCTGCTCATGGACCTCGCCTCCAGCGCCACCGGGAACAAACCTATGTACGCACACTTGCTTATTACTATCTCTAGTGTATGTGTCACTGAGTTATTCATTCACTCGTTCACTGTGAATGAATGAGGTATCATTGAGTTATTCATTCACCCGTTGGCTGGGAATGAATGAGGTGTCATTGAATTATTCATTCGCTCGTTCACTATGAATGAGTGAAGTGTTACTAAGTTATTCATTCACTCGTTCACTATGAATGAATGAGAAGGAAGCATTGTGTCATCTCGAGAGTGCGGATGACACAGTTCAGTAGATTGTTAGCAATGACAGCGAGTGGACGCGTGTGACGATAAACTAAGAGCTTGTACATAAAACTGCGAAACTGTGCGATGCGAATTCGCAACACAAAAAATTGCGACTCAAATTCCTGCGATGCGATTTTGTGCGGCAAGAGGTCTTACTTCCATGACACTAATGACTATTTTATCGACGACCGCCAGCTCTGCTTAACGTATTTTGTAAAGTAATTCATGAAAATGATCGTAAAATATAAGTGCATATTCTTTTTATTGCTAAGGAGATAAAGGTAAATAAAACGAAACAAGATTTTGGATCGCAAGAATGCGCGATGCGAATCAATTCGCAAGTTCTTGCGATGCGTCGTGAAAGCCCGTAGAGTTGTGCGATGTCGCATCGCAGTTTTGTGTCAACAATTCTGTCATGCATGATTTTCAAGAAACCTTAACAGTTTAAGTAGCGTACGAAACTCTCAAACTTATGTATGCTCGTAATTATTGATGATGTTGTGCCACATTACTGGTCTATCACAACATCATCAATATAAATCAATGATGTTTCTCTACCAGGATGGTCCGCGTTCAAAACAAACTAGAGAAGGCAGCGGCTTGCCTGGAGTACTTCACGACGCGTCAGTGGGCCTTCGCCGATGATAATGTACAGGCACTTTGTACTTCGCTTTCGCCGGAAGACCGCAGGTTTGTTATACAACATCATGAACAGCTCTTAATAGACCACTGTTGGACATAAAAAATCAAATCAACAACCTATAACGTCCCACTGCTGGGGTCGGGTCTCATCTCAAGAGGGGCTTAAGGCCATACGTCTCCCAAGTTGACCGAGTGCGGGTTGAGGACTGGTAAGACAAGTTGTGGCTACGTAATCCTCCTGTTGGATGTTTATAAACCGCCCGAAGGCTGTTTAACGTGACCTCCGAATCACGGAAACGCTCATAACATATCATGCCACAAACGGCCACCCATCTAGGTCTGACTCGTCGTCGTTTACCCTCGGTGATTAAGGTCACTTCGACATATGCTTCTCAATTATAAGGAGAATTTGGTCTACTATACCATGCTGGTCAGATTAGGATAGGTTTTGTGTGAAGCTATGATTCTAATTGCAGTTTGGTTGTCAAATTTGGTTTTATTTGAATAACAAGTTCTAATGTCTCAGTAAAATTGACATCGTTTTTGATACTTCATTTTGCACTTTTCCTCTCTTATTCTATAGAATGTTTGTGTTCATTCATGCAATAAATACACTAAACATTTATAAATTCTAGATAACATACTGTGTAATTACTTTTACTACTATATTGGTTAACTCCGTTGTTAGAAAAACCTTATTTTTATTTTAAAAAATCCGACTTCAAAAAAAAACATTCAACGCAAAACTAGAATGCCTAGGACACTGAAAAGTTTAAAATAAACTGGCTTTAATTCGTGAGACTTAAATTACTATGTGCCAATTGCCATACTCATACCTAATTATCTGTTAAATTAAATAAAGTAAAATTATAATATGTGCTAATTAACTAAAAAATGTTTGAAGTCGGCGCCATTAAAAATTCATGTACTCGTATGTTATTATAATATGTAACTGATGTGGCGGAGGTGGATTTACGACAAATACCTTTTCATCTTGGCACCGACTTCAAACTTTTTTGAAGTCGGGTAAAAACTAGCATAAACTTTGGATCTAGAGATTAAATAATAGAAATGTTATGTTTAGGTTAAGCTCTATAATGCGAAGGTATAATTTCTGAAAGTGATGCAAGTGATGTGGTTTGGTTAAAGTGTATATTTATGCAGCCATGTTTATTAATTAAGTACTGGTTTATTCTTCTAACATTACTTACTAAGGTATAAATTAGGCATGGATATGTTTTGCTCTTACAGCTACATTATATATTCTAAAACCTATCGCTACACTGCATATAATTACGTCTTGTACTTAACGAGGAAGTGACTGTCCCAATTCTAAGTGCTCGATAATTCCATTAATTACTTTAAACAATATATGACGCAGGAATACTTGTGTTATAGGACTTTTGACTTCAATGTGCGGAACATCGACTGGGATGCTTATATCGAGTCGTACGTGCTCGGCATCAGAAGGTTCCTGTTCAAGGAGAGCCCCGACACGCTGCCCAAGTCCCGCTCTGTGCTCAACAGGTGAGATACCAGTAGACCCCTGTTCTGGACTTATTGCTACTTGATTTTGTCATATTCATCATCAACAGCCTTTAACAGTCCACTGCTAGACATAGGCCTCTCCTTAGAAAGGAGGTTTTGGCCTACTATACCACGCTGGCCAGACGGGTTGGTATAGGGTTGGTTTTAAGTTTTCCTTCTCTTTGCATTGATGTTGTCTTGTGTAGTTTATCCCTTAGTCGCCTTTTACGACACCCGCGGGATGAATAGGGGTGGTGACACTCTGTATTCTTAATCCGTAACCACACGAATTTTGTCATATTAATAACAGTTTTTCCTATGCCGTGCAGTCAAAGACTGGAACTTACTACCAACTCACGTAGTGCCTTCCCACTACGATCCCGGGTCTTTTAACGGGGCGTGAAAAAGCATCTCACTAAGTCGCTATACTTTTTTGTCTGCATTCGCAGCAAGTGTGGTGGCCCCCACTCTTGGATTCTGCTCATGCTTTCCATCGGGCAGGGTAGAGTCACTTTGAATGGCTAAATACAAAAAAAATTGTGTCTATGTCACCGTAAAAGCTATAATTAATTCAATTTTCTATAATATACAGGTTGTTTTTCATGATATATTTTAATACTAGTTTTCACTTGCGGATTTTCCCGCGTGTGTCGGTTTTCACGGTAAAAAGTAGCCTATGTCCTTTCTCAGGTTCTTGATTTTGAATGTACCAAATTTCATTTAAAACAGTTCAGAAGTTTAGGGACAGACAGACAGAGTAACTATATATATGTAAGCCTATCAAGGTGACTACTCTGCCTGATGGAAAGCATGAGTAGAATCCAAACATTTATAATATTAGTAAGGATTATTTTTATAAATGTCTTGATACAAAATTAATAGTATGAGATTCACATCAGTGCCTGATAGAACTTGCAGTATTCTGTGACGGTTTTGCCAGATAAAATTAATATTTTTAAAAATCATATGTTAATTGAAATTCAAATCCTACATTCAAAATGAATAACGAAGATTATTGTAATGTTTGTTTTATTTCTTTCAGATTACACATAGTCCACATCTTAACTCAAGTGGCGACTGTATTCTTCCTATGGAGATTTCTATTTTCCCGCTCGAATACGTTACGCAACATTTGGCGGCGTGTGCTAGAGCTATTAACGAGGGCAGCCCGACTTCTAGCCATAGCCTGATGGCACACCATGCCTGGTCTACCCTCGTTAGCGCCCATTCGTTCCCAGCTTCAAAACACGCCACGATATAAAACCTAAATCAAACGTACGCCATACGTTTGACATTTGTTTGACGTTTATTTGACATTTGTTACAAGATGGCGGCCTCCGCCGATTGAACATGACACCAATAGATCGTTAAGTAGACCGGCAAATGGTTAGGAAACATATTTTTTCTCTTTGAATAAGCTTTGACGGGGCTGTTATATTTGCTTCTAGTTTTATACTGTGCTATGGAAAATATATTGAATTCCTTATATCGGCTAGTATTAGATCCAATGACAACCCGCTTGAATGTTATTTGAATGGAAAATATTATATACATGATATTATAACTAGCGATTTTGTTACATCCCTTGTATATTCCAAGTTGTTGAAAATTTATTGAAATTTGTAATTATTCCATAACACAGTATATAATCTAATACTTCCCAAGCACTAGAACGTTAGTTATGAATCGTTATAAGTAATGATTCAAATAATTTTGTACCTTTAACAGCTCAACATGTAAAGAGTTCAAAAAATCTGTTATCGCCTAGTTCTAATTACAATAGCTAACGTTATTAATATATGTGTAATACACGGGATTATTTATGCAAAGTAATGCTAAAATTTATGTCAGTTATGGTGCCAATATGTCTTCGAGTCTTCACTGTTTCGACGGCATTGATACACTTATTCTAGAAATTCGTCCTGCTATACATTAAATTCTCATTAACGCTATAAATTAGATAGTGGGAGATATAGACAAATTCAAAGACCAAAGACTTGTAGTGCACAAATAACTGACGTATAGACAAGAGATTTTTGAGGAAATGGAAACAAAATGGCCAAAAAGAAAACATAGAGTTTTTTTATCTTTGTCTTTAAATGCTATGAAGGTTTTTTTGCAGAAATATCTATCATATCAGCAGATTTATAAACGTTATTATATTAAATACGTTTATGGTCTACACTAGTCAGAAATATTCCAATATCAACTTACATTAGTAATGTCACGGAACTGACAGCAGATGTCACTTATGCCAGTATTTAATGACACTTTGAACACTTGCAAAATGTATTGAGTCGTCTTTGAATATAAAAGTTATTGTACCGATGTAAGCGAGACCAGCTGATTGTTAACAAATTATATAATTAGATAAAGTATAAACGGAATGTGCTGTGGCTTCTACTAATTCATCTTCTATCACATTCTTTTCTCCTCGTTCTAGAATTGAAGATTATTATTGTGCGGGTGATATATTTATTTATCATGTTTTAAATGACATTCCATTCAATGGTCAACATATTTTATGACCGTTGCAAGATCTTGGAAACTTAAATTTAATATCAATACTATTAAAACAGGCGAGAATGTGTGTTGTTGAAATTTTATGTGTGTGTCAAGGCATGGTATCTAAAGATACTTCGTAAAAATGTCTTTTTTTTTCTTAAGGTGGTAGCATTCCACAATGATTGATTAGAAGATGTCACAGCTTATATTAATGGTGATTAAAGGATCGCGTGGTTTGATAGCGGCTAGGAGCGTAGAGTTTAATTCGTGTTTATATAAAGAAAATTAGTGCAAGTAATTGCGATATTATTTCTTTATATTTCATTTGTGAAATTCTTGTCCGCTTTAGCAATGCTCTAATTAATTTAATTCCAAGCAAAGTAATGTCTTACAAACATTACGTTTTCCAACTTTGTAACTGTTATGGAGGAGTCTATTATATTGAGTTGAATTGAGAAGTGATTGTTCCTTAGCTTGTATGATTTGGCTCCTATTCCTTTATTTGGCTGTAACGAAGCTCAATTTCATAATCTTCCTTCACATGCTATTTAAAATGGCTATTATAAAGGTGTGTGTGACGACAAGTGTCTATTTATACGTAAAAGTTTAATTTTTACGAAGTTCCCATGTCATTAAAAAATTTTAAAGAAATTATTAAAATAAAATGGGTATTTCAGATAGAAAATAGTAAAATGTCAGTAATGAAGTGTCACTTATTGAGGCCTATAATAAAATAAATAGTACGTGCTGAAAGTTCTAGATCTATCAAAGGGTTTCTATCAGATCAATATTCTAACAGCTACGTATCTACTAGTTAAAATGCATAATACTGAATAGATTTAACGGTCCTTAATAAAATATCACTTTTGTATTAATTTATATGATTCCAATTACCTAATAATTTATGGTTAATATGTATCTATTGCAATTTATATATCTTAATATTTGTTATGTACAACAAGTAACAATATTTTGGAACAAATTAAAATTTATCATGAATGAAAGATATATGGATGAGAGTTAATAAGGAATTATGTAGAAACACTTGGAACAAAATGAGAAAAATGGTTATATATTTCGATTCTGGACGCGGTAATCATGAATTTTAGATATTCATTTGATGTCAAAGTTTTGAGCAGTCAGCTAGTCGTTACTTATTGAATAATATGACATGGGTCCTTGTAAGCTAGTTATAACGCAAGCAACATTTTTTATAAATGTAAATTTAAAAAAAAAACGTTCCAAAATGAAGCTTCCTTAGTAAATAACTAACGTAGATATTTATTGATTTTTATATTTATAATAAATTGATTTACAGTTTGATTATCTATGCTAGGAGACCTTGTGAGAATGGCCGCCCTAGCCTAGTTGCAAACATTTTCGTTTCCCATTCTAATATCTCTTGTTTCCATTCTAATATCTCTTGTTTCATTGGCTAATGTCACTCAGTCACGTGATCAAAACAAAATATTAGCCAATGAAACGAGAGAAAGAGAAAAGAGATAGAAAACGAAAATGTTTGTAATTTGGCTAAGCAGGCAGGTCGTACGGATAACGAGCCTTTCCAAATGCGTACTTATAACTTTGTTAAGTCTACCAATAAACGCATCTGTCTTCATAGTCCCACAATAATCTTTGTAAGCTGTACTCGTTAAGTAATGCCTAAGTTTATACGAAATGTTATTTAAGTGTTAGCATTTTTTATTGTATAAGTCTAACGCAGGACACTTTGGCTCTCACTGTTTTCACCTAAGTCACGGAGATCGTTCGTTAACGGAATAGTTTGCGCAAAGTTGGGATTTGATCAATTTTATATATATACGTGCAAAGAGTACTGTTTGCTGTTATTATCTTTCTCAATTCCTTGCTGGAAGTAAGCGTGCTATCAATCTTAAAACCCTTATTCATTCCTAAACCCCGCGGCGTTCTATTTCGGCAGTGGGGAGGAGCTCCAGAAACGCATTAGCGGCTTCTGGAATTCTCCCTGCGTAGCCTATGACTAAAGGGTACATCCCAGGATGGCCAGAGTCACCCCTGGATCAGAACGATGTCACGCCTCTAACATTCTACACAGTCAAAAGCGTAACACCGACCCATCTTAAACGACAACCCCCGGTCGCAGCGGGCTGTATTGTATTGTGTATATGTATAAAAATGTTAATTTTAATCTTAACTGCTTTCATTGCTTCTGAATTTCGTTTATAAGTTAATATATAAGTGCTGGAATCCCCATGTGTTCCCCATAAGTATATAGTCGTTAGTAAATTTCAACTTTGCGTTTTCCATTCCAATTTTTCTTCCAGTGTCGTGATAGTTTACGTTATTTTAGTGTAAATTTGAAACTTATCAATTCCAAAATATGGAACTGAACGTGTATGGTGGAATTTATCGAAGTCGCCGAACATGCCTTTGTTTCAATATGTTAAGTAATTTCGATATAGTTTTAGTGGGTGCGTAAAATATTTGATTTTGCCTGTAAGTATATAATATGTACATTTTGAAAAGAAAAAAATACCTCGGTCACATTTATTGTTTTTTCAAAAGCTTGTATACTTTTCTGTTTAGTAATTTTTTGTATTTATTTAATAAGATATTGTTCGGAATAGTTTCCGGTGAAAATGTTCGTGCTGAGTTGTACTTGTGTATATAGAATTTAGTTATCCCAAAGTTAAATCCAAATATATACATGCGGGAATATTTTTTTCATTTTTTCGCTGTATCTTTAATAATGTAGACATGTTTTGGAGTGGTGTAAGGTTTTGGCGGTTTTCGAACGAACTATCAACGAGAGTAATGATTTGTCTGCAATATTTTATTAAATTCAAAGGTATAAGAATTAAAGTTGGCAAAGCAGTAGGTAATTCAATGATGTGAATACTTATCGTTAATAAATTACTATATCAGTTGTCAAACTATTGAAGTTACAGATGTTAAAAGAACTCCACAGTGTATATTTTCTATAGAGGTTATAACAGAAATATTATAGAGATTTATCTAACGAAATAAAAATAGCTCAGGCTCACGGTGTTGTATTGTGGTTGTAGCCTGTGGTTGCAAACGCGGGTAACAGGTTAGTCTAAAAAGGTATTCTAAATTAATCCTTATATCATCCCGAAAATCCTGTCTGATTCGGTCCAGTCATTCCAGAGATTAGCTGGAAGAAACAGACAGTCAATTTTAAAATAGCATCCCGTACGTTCTGTCTAAATTTGTCCAACCGTTCCAAAGATTACATGAAAGAAACAAATAGTCAATTTGAAAAAGATAGCTAAAAGCTAAGAAAGCTAAACTAAAAGCTAAGAAAGCTAAACTAAAAGCTAAGAAAGCGAAACTAAAAGCTAAGAAAGCGAAACTAAAAGCTAAGAAAGCTAAACTAAAAAAGCTAAGAAAGCTAAACTAAAAGCTAAGAAAGCTAAACTAAGAGCTAAGAAAGCTAAACTTGAAATAACAAATGGCTGTCATTTAATTTATTCGCATTGATAGAATAAGATAGTAAACTGTTTCTTAATAATTGAAATCGTGTCGTTCGAAAACCGTAATATAATGCTTTAAAGTTGTTTTGCTTAGATGCCAACGGGCGCCGGCTAAGATAAATCTGTAAAACATTGATGGGGTTTTATATAGTGCCGATTTAAAATATGCTCAATGGTTGATCGTCCATGTCTTATCTGTCTGGGCTTACGTACAGAACTAGAAGATAAATGATATTGGAATATAGTCTATAGAATATAATAAACAATTTAAATACATAGATAGACCTTTCCAAAATGTTGTAAGTTGCGTGAGATCAAACCAAGTTAGAATGTTTATACTTTAACTTGGTTATCATTGAATTTAGGTATAATTCTTCCAAAAAGCCATTATGCTCTTCTCATTCAAAAATATAGACAAATTTCCAATACATTATAAGTCGTTAGTTATATTGATAAATGATAATGAAAGAGAAAAAAATTAAAAGAAAAATAATGTTTTGAACTGCACAAAATAGTTAATTACTCGAGTTAAAATTTTGCTCAAGATAAAATTGTAATTCATTTTTAGATCAGCCTGTATCTTTAACTAAAAGCGAGAGCAAGCTACACGCGTTAGCCCAGTTAGAAAGAGATGGAGATAGTCCGCAGGCTGCGAAACGTGTCTCGGTAATAGGACGGAATATACATAGGGGGGTTTATTTATTATTCCATAATGTAATAAAACGAATGTAAAGTTTATTATGTTTCATTCGAAACACCTTTGACTAAAATATCCTGTCCTGATTCCTGTGCATCCATTCCGAGGGTAGTAATAATAACTAAAGCTAGAGGCATTGATACCAGCGTCAATTCTAGGTTTGCTCATAGCACCATTCTCCCGGCTTCTAAACATCTGATCAGGGGCCATGGTATGGGTCACCATGCGGCATTGCTTACCCTTACAATGAAGATGGTAACCCTACTCCTGGACTTTATTCATGCTTTTCATCTCGCAGAGTAGTCACTTTAGTAGGCTTAAATATATAAAATAATAACTGATAATCTTTATAATAAAAGGGAAGTTTCTAGGGAACGTGTGTCATCCTGCAAACACAGAACACTGGTGGGCAGAAAGCAGGGTGATCATGCCAGGGAAGTGGCATAATGGTGTGGTAAAATATTATTCTAATAGATGACTAAAGCTGGAGACACATTATCGGACGCGGCTGATAGCCGTGATCTAGAGTATGAACATACACTGAGCTGTGCAATCTATCGGACGTAAGTCGTGGACGTGACCTTTGACTAACCTTGAGCGTTCGGACGTCCGACTGAAATCTGCCACGACTGACGAGACTGTGCACACTTATCAGTCGCGGCTGTCAGCCGCGTCCGATAATGTGTTTCCAGCTTTAATCTCGCGTTGTATAAGTCCGATCGAGTTCTACTGAATGGGGTTAGAAAGATGAGAGTTCGTACTGAAAAATACTTCTGACATTTTTTGTGATTAGATGACAGTTTCAGCTTTCAATTTCATGCAAAGTTAATTTTTTTCTTTTTACTACACCTATTGTATACAAATTTCTATATCTTGATACAAGTTTAGTAATTGCTTCGTAGTTCGATGTCTTTAATAGATGGCACTGTAGTGTTCAATACGCTGTATGTGGAAGTCGACACGTCGTAGACTGTCTACTCGTTCAGGACCTACGATGCCTCAAGGCACGTTAACACTCTTTGTGCGTAGGGTGTTATAAATCTTTGCGACCACAAATGGGCCAGTACCCACGATAAGGGGCATAAAGTAAGTATGTAATAATCGATCGAGTTATTTACGCAGGAACAAAAAAAAAACAAATTAGAATTCTCATTTTTATTACATATAACGAGAGAATATAAGCTATACTAATATTTTCGAACAAAAACAAGAAGAAATTATCACTTTTTGAAGTAAAAATTGAAACGAAATAGAGGAGTGGCTTCGGGTAATATCGTTAGTTACACTGTCCTTATCCGCTAAACCCGGGAACGGGCCCAGTACCTCACGATCTCAGCCTGGCGGGTGACAGGTGAGGACATCTAGCATCTTACTAGAAGCAGGCCGGGGTGGATGCGCTACTGAGCGCCAGAAAGGGCACGATTTCCCCTTCCCATTATGAAAGGAGTCATCTGCAAGATAGATGGCTCTAGGGATTTCCTGGTGTCCGGGTCGGTTCGAGCAGAGTCATATCTTTTTTTGTATATGAACCTATTACGTTGCTTAATGGAAAGCATAAGAATAGTGGTCACTACACTTATTGACAATGTTCCAAACCATGGCGGCTTATTCAGAAGCTTCTGTATTAAGCTTTTGGTCTCGCACTCACCAACTACGTTAATTTTAGGTTAGTCTTCTGTGAGAGCGTAGTAGTAGTACCAGTCAGATGTACAAGTTTGAGCTGAAACCAGCGTGGCTCTACTACTGAAATTGTGTCTGAAAACTGTTTTGTAACAAGCATCGTGACAATTCCTCTTGTTTTTTGTTCTTCGCTTCAACAAAATATCCAAGCTACAATATTAATTTAATTGGAAATTATTCTGCTATTGTCCCCCCAACTGCAGCTTGTTCTTTCTTCTCGTAAATCTTCACGTTTGTCACGTCAGGCCGAGAGAAGTCAGGGTACTTGTACTCCATCATTCTGTGAACGCAAATAAAAATAAAAATTAATCCCAAACTAAGCAGAGCTTGTATTATAGATACTAGACAACTGATATAATACATAAACATACTTTTTTTTTTGTAAATACATACATATTGTACATAGAAAAGACCCAAACTCCGAAACAAATATTTGCAGATCACACAAACATTTGGCTCGAACTGGACGCACACGCTACCGTTGCGCCACTGAAGCAGTCAAGCCAATATAAGCACTAGAGTCAGACTCGTATTGTAGTCTTAGGAAATAACGTAGATTTAATTAGCTAAAGATGGTGGTGACGGTAACTGTCGTGTATTGACGGATTTAGAATACAGAGCGTCACCACCCCTATTCATCCCGCGGGTGTCGTAAAAGGCGACAAAGGGATAAACTACGCAAGATAATATCAATGCAAAGTGCAAAGAGAAAGAAAACTTGAAACCCACCCTATACCAACCCGTCTGGCCAGAGTGCTATAGTAGCCCAAAACCTCCTTTCTAAGGAGATGCCTATGTCCAACAGTAGACTGTTGAAGGCTGTTGATGATGATGATGATGATGAAAGGAAAATTTGTTGTCCTTAAATCTTCTTGAATGAAAACAAAGAAAGTTAGAAATTCAATTTGATAATTTTACGATCTAGATAATTATTTAGGGTTAGCATGATGAACCAACGTCTTCAGTTTATTCATCTTGAAAAACTTTTTACTGCGGTTTCATTAACCTTAGAGTCAGCAAATATCCCTTTTAAAAACTAATAATAAAAGACAAAGACAATTTCACGACAAAGTTATCAAATTAAAATACCATGATAGTTAAGCATCTTTAACTATTTTTCTACGATCAATCAATTTGATCATTTTTATTGACCCTAGATCGTCAAAAAGGTTTTTCAACATTTTGTTATGTAATCCGTTTAAATGACTGTAGACTTAAGATACTCACTTCTCCAGCGGTGGGCACAGATAATGCCGTATGTTTCTGGGCATAACCACGTCGGCTTGGAGTTTTCTCACTTCCTTAATGTACTCTTGGAAGTCCATGACAATATCAAGGTCCACTTGGGGACCGATTCCAGGCACGGCGTACACCATGGTTATCTGAAAATGTATAAAGAAAATGATAATTCATTTTATATTAAGATTGCTGTAATGGCAAAGATGTCGAACTTTTGAGCAGTAGAAATGTGTGAACTCTCTAGATATTCATGATAACCGGGACCGACGGCTTACCGTGCTCTCCGAGGCACAGGCGTGGACAAACGACAACTTTGATATCCGGGCTATTATTAAGACCGGACCAGGAATTTGAACCCGAGACCTCTTGATCAGCAATTGAGGCTAACCACTAGACCAAAGAGGCAGTCAATTTGTCCAAGCTTATTTTTAGACACGTATATGACAAAATCTTTACAAACCTCTGGTATAGGTGTTTCCTCTTCCTCAACCTCCTCGATCTCCGGCACAATGATGTCCATGTTGTCGTCTATGAACTTCTCCAATAGATCACGTATCATTTCTACTTCCTCTGGTTTTGCCTGTGGAAATAAAATATCCAGTGTTTAATTTACGTGTAACTGGAGCTTCTCAAAGGCTTTAGTTTAAAACAATCCAGTAGCGCTCTGAAGACACAATGGAAACTGATGTTCATATCCCATATTACATTAAGTTACCCCTTCCCAGTCTTTTTATTATTATTATTCCAAAGTGTGGTGTTTACAGAGAATTCACAAAACAAATTTAATAACTTCAATGTATTTACCGTCACATGCTAATTAATGCTGACGATGAAGCCCTAGCCGATTTCGGCTGCAGCGGCTAGTCTTTACAGAGACCAGCCTAGAGACTATACACAAGATATTATAGTCCACAAGTGTGTGCAGTAACAGGTGCAATCTCTGTTCCCTCAATCACATAATCCGATGGGACATCTATCCGTCATGATCGGGCAGAGAACAGGTAGGACCGACAGTTTTACGTGCTCTCTGAGCCACTGGAATTAAGACCTCAACTTCCACCCCCGGACTATTTATTATGCATTTCTCAGAAATCAGGAAAACTCATGAAAACTTTTCGGCACGACCTGGAAATCGAACCCGCGACCTTGACCCAACAAATTATGTTTATCTAAATTTAGTTCTTTATTTAGTACCTTCTTTTTCTTCAAATCAGGGTCGGGCAATATAGCAATCTGCTCGTCGATATATGCCAGAATTTCTTTCTCGATATGCTGGACGATAAATTCTCCACTGGTGGTAGACATTTGACGGCCAGCGACCATTCCTAGAGCAAACGAGGAATAAATTAAAATGTCACGCATATTTATTATTGTGGGCATTGATAGACCTTACATACAAACATAAAAATAGTCACGCCTGTTTCCTGGAAGGATAGGCAGAGATAATTGATCTCCACTTACTACGGTCCTGACACCTCTTTTGCTTCATATAAATTTATGAGTTGGAGTCGTGGCCTATCAAGAGGTCAAACGGATTGCAAAAAATAGACAGGAGTGGCGATTGCTCCACCGACAAGGGCCTGACCCTTAAATTGAGAAGAAGAAATTCATGAATATGCATTATCTTTATACATTCATATCTCCTTATTTATTATGTGAAAACCTGCCCAAGTTACTCTACTCCGCCTGATGAAAAGCTTGAGTTGAATCCATGCGTGTACTGCAGCATTTCGACCCATATTATGGCAGCCTAAGCCTCTTTTTAATCGTTTTACATTGGTCCCGAGTTATGTAGATGATTTTTTACCAATTTCAGTAGATTCAGATGAACTAGCCTAATCCCAAAGCGAAATTGTTTTACAACGGTATTCATTTCTTTTATCCTCAAGCCATAATGATTGAAACTGATCGACTTATACCTAAAATATTAGACAAGCTTGCAATACTCTAAAGACCTCTAACCTAAATCATAGTTCGCAGATTTGAATCTATCGACAAGCATTTTGATTTCATCCAAAGTCTGCTCAAAATCTTCTAAACGATCTTGTTTCGCTTGCTTCACCTAGAGGAAACGATAGGATATAAGGATTAGGGTTATTTACTTACAGGATGATGATGATTTAGTTTGGAATGATGCAGGATCTATGGCTGGGGTTGCATGTTTGTTGATAAAAGTACCCGATAAACAGGATTGCCAGAGCAAAAAAGAATTTTAAATCTAGCTAGTGTAGTCTTAACTGGTTAATCTCAGCATCTGATACCAGACGAGAAAACCATATGGCAATTTGAGTAACGTTTTTTTGACCTTTCAAATATGGATTTACTGTAACCAATTGTGACAATTAAAATGTACAAATGTAGAATTACAAACTGATTGGGATTTCACAATCCCTCACGCGAGCCAGGCATTTGAGAGAACACGACCTGATTGACATAACGGCTAGGTACATAAAATACCAGTGCTGAACATTTTTCCGTTGCTTTCAACTACAATATAGAGGTTACCGGAGTTGAATGGGAGCATTTAAAGGCAGAAGTAGTCACATGTTATCATGTGACCTTTCAACTTATTTTCACCTATTTGAAATAAAAAATGATAATATTGGCTATTAATGTGTTACAGAGGTAGACCCACGAAACATGTAGGTGCATCTACCCAACTATTTAGCTAAATCTAAAACACAAATGCACAAATGTTTAAATTTGAAACAGTTGAACATTATATAATTTAAACTCTCGATTATCAACACTTGATGGAACTTGTTATATACATCCTTAAGTAACTCACTTGTATTTTTCTATTCCACTATTTAATAAACTTTTGAAAATACTCTAAGGTAAAAAAAAATTAAAAGTTTATTAAATAATGGCATAGAAGTGAAAGTGAGTTTAATTTCAAGAATGTTATTGAACATTACTTCAGCAATGAATCTTGCAACTTTCTGCCATTCAGGCTCTTGTTCTTCTACTACTTGCTCTTCTTCAAGATCTTCTGCTACGTCAGGCTCTGATTTTGGTTCTGCTGTTGGCTCTGTGGTTTCTTCCTCTTTGAGTTCTACTTCAACTGGTTCACCTGATTCGAGTATAGGATACGTTGAATGGTTAGGTTTTAGAAGGTAGGGATTCAGTTCATTCTGAATAGAGAAAGTTGCGGACTTGGACTTTAAGAGAATATAACTCAAATGGAAGTAAGAAGTAAAGCTCATCTCGAAAGCAATTCTGTCTGTCTCTTTGCTATGCATTCACGGCTAAAATACTACACCGATTAAATTTGGCATGGAGATAATTTGGGAATAGAATATGGGCTACTTTTTACTGCCATGGCCGATATACACACAAGCGGAACCGCGAGAAAAAGTTTGTTGACTATGAGAAATTTATGAGGTACGGCAACATAAACGTCTTATAGTCAATGCTATCTCTAATATTACGACTATTACTTAGCACAATTGTATCTTCTACTTTAACCTTACAAATATTATCGAAATTATCTAAGCTACTTTACATTCATTAACGGTTTTAAACAACACACAAGTAGCATCAGGTCTTAATTATTTTCAACTTAAAACTTACAACCATAAATTTGAAAATAACTCTAAATCCTTCGTTAATGTTATATAACATTAATGAACATGGGAGCTAAGCTACATACGTACGTTCATACATGCACTCAAAACTTCATCCCCAAGGGATGAACACAGACGAATTCAACACCTATATTTTGCTAATCACATTATAATACTTAGAGATTATTGCGATACACAAGAAGGGGACTCGAACCGACTAAAACCACACGATGTAACCTCTTTGCGCCTGTGTTTTGGGAGGGGTTACCTCCTTCTGGACCAACCAAACTTATAGATGGATGCGGACTGCCCAAGAATGGGATGGTTGGCGCTCCTTGGAGGCGATAGGTTGATTTGATTGTTTAAGTTCGAAGAATGTAACTTGGCCAAAGTCAGCAACTAATTACACTATCTTGAGTTTGTATTTCTTCTACTTCTTTTAATGTACTGTGGTTAAGTGCTATTAAAATACGATTATAATATACACACATCAAAAGTGTCTAGGGATCAAGCATTTTTATGCGGATTTCTTGAGATTGAGATGTGGCTTTGTAATAAATTTATGATTTTATAAATTTATATGGATCCTTTTTGGTGCATTTCATAATTTGAATCAGGAACTGTCAATCAAATTCGAGTAAAAGATGAAAATCAGCTGCCAATATTTTCCCTATAAAAACATACAACGCATTGAAGAAATTATTAGTGCTACTGTTTCCCTACTACTGATTAAAACCAACGTTATTATGGAGCGGCGACGTCATTTAAGCAGGGAAGAAATGCTCAGAGCCGTGGGAATGATAGAAGCTGGTTCCCGGCAACGTACTGTGGCTTTAGCTCTGAATACAAGTCAGAGTGTTATCAGTCGACTTTGGACACGTTACCGAAGCACTGGTACCGTGGCTGAGCGCCATGGAGGACGGTATCGCTGCACCACACGGAGACAAGACCGATACATTCAAATCTTAACTCGAAGAGCTCCAACAATAAACGCCACTCTTCAGGGAACTTAATTAGCGACCAAACAGTCAGAAACCGCTTGCATGAAGTGAACCTTCATTCCCGAAGACCGCTACGGGTACCACCTATAGCAATGCACAATCGTAGGATTCGATATCAATGGGCTCTTGAACACAGAAATTGGGCAGAAGAACAATGGCGTTTCGTGTGCTTTTCTGATGAGTCTCGTTTTGGTATGAGACCGGATACAAGACGTATACGACACTGGAGAACCCCTGGACGCCAACAGCGATTAAAATCCTGCCAGGAAGTCCATCCTTATAGTGGTGGAACCATCATGGTATGGGCGGGTATTTGGATCGGCGGAAGAACTGAGTTGATTTGGATCAGAGGCAACCTCAACGCTCAAATTTATGCTGAGACGATTGTATCAGACGTCATCGTTCCTCTACAAGTGCAAATCGGTCCCTTATTTCAGTTAATGCATGTACACCGCAAGAGTTGTAAGACAGACTCTCGCCGCAGCTAACATCAATGTCCTGCCCTGGCCTGCTCAGTCGCCAGACTTGAACCCGATTGAGCATGCATGGGATATGCTACAGAGAAGAGCTCTGCCGAATATGGAGGGTATCCAGTCGCAAGAAGACCTTTTTTTGTTGTTGCAACGAACATGGGCGGCCATTCCACAGCGTGATTTGGATGAACTCATTTTGAGTATGCCAAACCGATGTTCTTGTGTTGTTAGTGTTCGCGGTAGAAACACGGATTATTAATTGTTTAAGTTACCTAATAAAATTTTAAAGAAAACTGTTATTTCAGTCTTTTTTTCGAACTTTAATGTTAGTGGTTCAAATGTCAAAAACCCCTTTATTAGGAAAATGGCAAATTTCTTTACTAATGCAAAGGTGACTTGGTTTATCGTTACTGTGACAAACGAAAACACTTTATTTGATGAATCCTTAAAGAAATTTTTAATTAATATCAATCAGGAGAAAAGTTATTGCAAAAATATATGTTGATCCCTAGACACTTTTGATGTGTGTAATCAATTCTACGAATAAAATACTTATTATCTATTTAATAATTTAAGAACAGAAGAGAATATAGTAAGATTACTTAATGTAAAGAAGAGAATAACCATAAATAGTGTATTCAATTTCATTTTCATCTTCATCAAATACTCGAATATTCACCGGTCTTTCTTCTTCTTCTTCTTTTGCTGTTCCTAGCAGTAAATGTACAAAATATATCACTTTTTGATAATGACTCTCTAGTCTAACAGAGTATGCGACTACTGAATGCCTGAAGTATTGTGGTGTTTTTCTTGCAAGAAATTCTTAATAACAGTTCGTAGTTTGGAAGTTATATGGTGCTATGTGCCTCGGAGAACTCGTTAAGCCGGCCCCGGTTGTTATAAACATCGTTGGAGGAACGGTTAAAGTGTACCTCCATCACAAAAGGAAGATCCTCTGACCAGGCTAGGTGATCGTGCCTGGCGGGCCCAACAATTGATGTTGGGATGTTGTATACGAGAATTTCTATATCGAGATTCAGGATTAGTAGTTACTTCGTAAATTCGTGGTTCAGTGTTCCTTCGGTAGATGGCGATGTTGTATGTTTTCGCTGTATGTTGGAGTTGTCACACATCTATAGCAATCGTAATATGGAAGTCCGTATTCTCAAATATACTGACAAACTAGATCAACATACGTTTCGCCCTCAGGATTACTAAGGTCAGATGCCAGTCACTCCGTGGAAACACTCATATTTTGTTTTGATTTGATTTGGTTTTGATTTGATTTGAAACTAATAGCTTACCCCAAATAAAGCTAGGAAGATGATGAGTCTATGGTCCAATATTAACTCACCTTCGTCCCCTCCCCCCTCCAGTCTCTCCATCTGCATGACGCTTATCTTCTTCAGTTTCCTCTGAAATCAAACTTGACCTATTAATCGATTGGTATATACAGTCATGAACAATACCATAGTATAATATTATCTACTTAAATTAATTTTTAATCTCTCTCTTTTAAAGACAACTCCTGCATTAGGAATTAACATCTCGTGTCGCGGGGGACTTTAAAAACATACATGAAACGTAGACAAAGAACACCCGGACTTAGAACAACAATTTGTAGATCACGCAAAGTGTTGTTCCATGAGGAATTTGAACTCACAACATTTGGCACAGAAGAAAGCGGTGTAGCTACCACTTAAACCACTAGGCCATCTGTGCTGTCAATCTACTACCATTATGTCAAGAAACTGACTAACAATACATTCCGTAAATATTCACAGGTGCAATCCAATTATAGTAACAATGTATATTCGAAACTAACTCTGTCTATTACGTTTTCACGGCTACCGCCGCATGGATTTTAATGCTTTTTTTTATGGAGATACTTGGAATCTTTTGCAAGGACATAGGCCAATCTTTACCACGATAATCGGAGAGGCCGCGGGCAAATGAAGAAGAAGAGGCCCATGTCCAGCACTGGTTTATTTTTATAGGGTTTTTTGTAGATTAATTTTTTAAGAGTTTTTTTGTATATGTACTAACTACATAAAATGATAAGACGAACTAACTTCTACTTCGTCACTCGGAGGGGCTCGTCCTGAAAATAACCATGTTGATTATATATTAGATAACTTAAACAAATAGGACACAACGCCATCTAGGCCTAAAATTCGTAAAGCTGTACTATGACAAACAACTAGCTACATACTACGATCCTGATACGTCTGCTGTGAACCGTTGATGAGGAATGAGGAAATGAGGAATACTAACAAGGAAAATAGATTATAACTTTGTAGCAGGTTCTATTTTGTGTTTGAAATAGTCCAAATTTAAGCTCAACGCGGTAATTTTGTCCGTCCATTTAAAGTCCTCGACAGTCAACCTTACAAAATAGAAAATAATAACAGGTGGAGTAAAAAGAAATCCATCTCTTAGGTTGCCTGGAAGAGATTGCCTTTAGCAATAATGTCAACCATTTTACACTATCTACCTGACATATTATGTATTCTATTGTAACTCTGTAATATGGTGTGCAAATAAAGAATTTTCTATTCTATTCTATTTCATTATTTTTCCAATAAATGGCATAAGTTATTTGTATCTCGCGTTGTATAAGTCCGATCGGGTACCACTGAATGGCGATCAAAAGATGAGACTTAGTATGTAGTAGACCCACGCTGATTTCAGCACGAATGGGTTGGCTCGACGGGACAGTACTGCCAACGCACAGAAGACCATCCTAATAATGACAGCATTCTCGCCGTCGTATTTCGTTGGTGAGTGTGAGACCGGCCAATCATTCTCCCGGTCTCCAGAAGAATAATGCAGAATGATTGGCCATGGTATGGCTCACCATGCTGCATTGCCAGCCCTCACAATGAGGATAGCGATTCCTACTCCTGAATTCTACTCAAGCTTTCTATCAGACAGAGTGGAGTCACTTTGGTAGGCTTAAATATATTGATAATTTTAACAAAAAGAAACCGACTTCAAAGAAAAACTATTCCCAGTACCCAAATCGCTACAATTGTGCCTATAATATTTGAGGAGTTCCCTTGATTTTCTTTGGATCCCGTCATCAGAGCCCGATATGGTGACGTTTGGACGGCAGTCCAAACGTCCCGTAGTAGGTGGGCGTAGCTTACAGGTATGTAAGCTACGCCCATTCCAATGCAAAAAATATTTTTTGAAATCGGTTCATAAACGACGAAATGATCGCTGAACATACATTAAAAAAAAAAGATTCCGACGAATTGATCCTCCTTTCTTTTTTTCGAAGTCGTTTAAAAAGAGCAGGGAATTGTACAGGTCAAAACCATTCCGTACTAAAAAACTTTTCTGACAGTTTTGTGATTGATGACTCCGTTTGAGCCTTCCATTTTATATTATAGCAATGGATTTCTTTTTACCCTATTATTATATTCTATTTACTCACTATAACCTTTTTCAGTTTTAACAAATATCTTCACGCTGTAAATATTACGCTATTTTTAATAAGCTATTCAATAAGCTACTCAAACGAAGAGATATAACCTTTTCTGTCTCTTATATACGTTTCTCTTTCTATCTGCTTCGCTCTCTCCACAGAAGGAGATCTTTCAAGATGGCCAATTAGAGGTTGAGCAGCCTTCGTACTGACAGTGGTACTTGTACCAATTTTACCATCAATTAAAGATAGGCGTTTGAAATAAGCTGATGCATCTTGCCAGAATCCTTCATCTGAAGATTGTGACTGTTGAAGGAATGGAAAACAGGTAGATTATGGTACGAGATAGATATGACCATCAGGACATATGAATATCCGTTATTTTGCTTCAAGTTAAGATATTTTGTTACGCAAAATGTCTGACTTCAACATTATTATTGTTCCTTTCTCTAATTATAAATATTTATATCTATACTAGTTGACCCAGCGAACTTCGTACCGCCCAACTTTAAAATTCCAGAACTTGATCGCAACGCCACCTACCGGGTCCAATTGCGAATCTAAACCATTCCCAGATCCCCTTGAATACACACAAAAAATTTTATCAAAATCGGTCCCGTCGTTTGAGAGAAGTTCAGTGACATACACACTCACACAAGAATTATATATATTAAGATATGAAATCAAAATACCACAGACTTCGGGTACCAGAACCAAGAAATCGGTTGCTAGGTTTCTAAAGTCAGGAACCTTCTCACTATTCCTAGGGCCTTGTCGAGAAGAATTCCCTTCTGCATCAGACCCTCGATTATTGACATTCACACAACAGCATCCCAAACTAAACAGAGCTTGTACTATCGGTACGAGACCACTCATGTAAATACTTACATACTTTTTAGGAAATAAATTCAAATAACTTCTATAAATTAGAAAAAAAAATAAAGCCAATGAAATAATGAATGATATCCGATTCAAAATAATGCGTAATACGTACGGACTGTTCGCCCTCGTCCTCTGCTTCTGCAGATTGTTCTTCCTCAGTATTTTCCTCAACGGGAATTTGGCCTAAAACAGTTAAATATGTATTAAAACCATTTACCTAAGTATTTTGACCAACGATTTGAGGAAAACTGGCTGGCGGCGGATGGATGTGGACTACCCAAGACCGGGATGGTTGGCGCTTCTTGGAAGAGACCTTCGTTTAGCAGTGGAAGGCAATAGGTTGATACCATGGGCACTAAGTATATATTCTTCTTCTTCCTCAGCATATTTGCATCCACTGTTGGACGTACGCCTCTTGCATGGTTCTCCATTCTTACTACAGACATATGTCATTAACAGCCTTAATAGTTCACAGCTGGACATAGTTCGTTCCTTCGAAGGGAGGTTTTGTCCTACTTTATCCTGATGTTAAGCGGTAATGAGATCCAAATATGAGATCGACAATTACAGTAGTATAGCTGTTACTGGGCTTGTAACCCTCACCTTGAAAGCCTGACCCCTGCTACTATCGTAGCACCCCCCCAGGAGCTCTGGAAACCTTAGTCACTCACAGGAATACAACAACACCAAAGTGATTGTCTATAGCAACGCTGGGTAGACGAATTGGTATAGGTTTTGTGTCCTCTTCTTTCACCTTTACAGTCATGTTGAAGCTAGGTGAATGATACAGAAACATCTCACTAAGCCGCCATAACGTGGGTCACTATGCTGCATTATGAACACTCATAATGAGGATGGTGATCCCTACTCCTGGATTCTACTTAAGCTTTCCATCAGGAAGAGTCATTTTGGTACACTCTGCTCATTCACTCTCACCATCTGACACAGCCGGGGAGGGATCAGGCACAGGACAGAGCTTTACATGGCCTCTGAGGTACGGGGGCTAAGATCCCATCTTTCAAACTCCAGACTCAGAAAAATCTCAAAAAAGTAAATAAATCTTACCTTCTCGATAACCATTGTAGTATTTAACATCGCGACTGGCGTCCATATTAGCTAGGAAGCTGTACATCGTCAGGAAATCCTTGTAATATATAGCTGCGGAACCACCATCCGGTTCTTTGGTGAGAGATTCGCAAAGGAGAATCATGGTGTGGGTTAGACACTGTAAACAAAACTCGGCAATACATCAAGATGGTAAAGCCAAGTTGAATTCAGTACGAGTGGACTGGTTCGACCGAGAATCACAGAAGACCAAAATAATATGATAGCATCGTTGCTGAGTGAGACCCGTCAAAGAAGTAGAAGCATCTCACTAAGCCGCCAGAGTGAGTCACCATGCTGCAATGTCTGCTCTCACTATAAGGATGGTAACCCTTACTCTTGGATTCTGCTCATACTTTCCATCAGGCAGAGTATAATAAAAAAACTTAATAGCGCCATTCAGTATAACACCGTCTGTCGAAGCATAGCGTAACTAAATTTAAAAATAATCATCATCATCTTAGACAAAAGAATCCACCGGTGGTAATAGGTCTCCTTCAAAACTCTTCGCAACAACGGTCCTGTGCCTTCACATTAAGAGCCCTTAACAACCCACTATTGAACAAAGGTACTTAATTAGAAAGTAAGTGTTGATTTTCTATACTACGCTGGGTAGATATTTCAAGTTTTCCATTGTTTTTGCAGCGACATTGTCCTGGGTAATTTGGTCCCTTTTTGATGGGACCAATGGGATGAACAGGGGTGACGACGCTCCGTACTCCAAATCGGTCACCATCCGGACATCAGTTCTAAAGTCAAGCAAGTTTGGGTTCCATTTGCTCTTAAGCCCGTATAAAATCTATTCTGATTTCATAATGTATACATCTTTATATATATAATTCTTGTGTGAGTGTGTATGTCACTGAACTTCTCTCAAACGACTGGACCGATTTTGATGAAATTTTTTGTGTGTGTTCAAGGGGATCTGGGAATGGTTTAGATTCGCAATTGGACCCGGTAGGTGGCAAGTTATGGAATTTTAAAGTTGGGCGGTACGAAGTTCGCTGGGTCATCTAGTAATATTATAAAACTGTTGTTTGTTTGAACAAGCCAATCTCAGAAAGTACTAGTCCGATTTGAAAAAATCTTTCAGTGTTGGATTGCCCACCTATTTAGGAAGACTACAGGTGTCACTGAAAAATATTGCAAAAACGGGGGAAAATGTTTCCTTTTGAGAGCTTCAGTAGCATTCGCTGCGTAAACCGTTAAAGTTTCACAGAAACTATGTAGGAAATAATTGTTTCCCTTTTTCTAAACAAAAAACTAGATTAGCATATTTTCATCAAATTCATGCCACTGGCCCGTAGACGAAGATGATGTGACGTAGATCAGTTAGTAAAATATAAAAGACAACATACCTTGGTAAGTGTCCCTCCAGCCACAGCTATGAAATGCAAGAAAGGGACGCTGTCAGACCGTTTATACACTTCGCACAAACAGAAGATCCTCTTCAACTCGTTAGGGTCCAAGCAGAAGCCTTGCCAGGCCCTCTTCAAGACTGATAATGGAAGAGTAGGAAAAGTGTTCAGCTGTAAAGAGATAGCACTTTTTTTAATCAGTACTTACTACATACTTTCAAAAGCATTTAGGAAAAGCCGTTAATTTGAAATTACAATCAGATCTTCTTTTTCCTAGCCTTATTCCCAATATTTTTTGGGGTCGGCTACTAGTTTAACCGGTTTTACCTGTATATCAGTTTTTCCACGGATCGACTGGCATCGGACCTCCGCAACTCTTAGGAAGAACTGTAATTCGAAGGTAGAACTAGTTGTCATTAAATTTGTAGGCATTGACTTCCCAACAACGATTGCCATAGATATTCGAACCGGGACCGACGGCTTTACGTGCTCCGAGGCACAGGCGTGAATCACTTGCCAAACTTCCAAACTCCGGGCTTCTATTAGGAATTTCCTAAGAAAAACCCAAAAACACTTTTTGGCTCGACCCGGGATTTCAACCCGAGACCCAGGGCCGGATTTACCATATAAGCTGAAAAAGCTGAAGCTTGGGGCGGCAAAATTAGGGGGGCGGCAGATTGGCCCAAAAACATTTGGTACAGAAAAAAGTAAGGTTGCGGACACAAGTCTTTTTTTTAAAGACCACTCTCAAGTTAGGAATATAAATCCTGTGCCGCGGGGGCTTTACAATTTGTGTATCGCACAAAGTGTTTTTCCACGTAGGATTTGAACCCATGACAAGACATGCTCCAAGATCAGTAGAAAGGAGCGTAGCGACCACTTAAAAAACTTTTTTTTTGGACGTGAAAGAAACCCCCTCGGGCCGATGTCCTACCGGGGCTTGCGGCGGGGCGGTTTGTCAGAATCGAACCAACTATACCCACACGGTGTGCCACTCTGCGCCTGAAATAGGATGGATCCAAGAAACATGTAATAAGCCATGTGAACCCCTCCCAGTGCCTCCTCTCAGTGAAGTGGGCGCCATCAATTGCTTAACTCTCTATGGCGACGTTCGGCACATGCGGAAATCACCTCCTCACGGCTGGTCACTAAAGCGGATGACGGCCGGTAATGAAAGAGATCTCCTCCGGTGACTGCAGTGAGACCCGAAGCTGCGCCGCCCATGCGGAACAAAACACCAGCGTGTGCTGGGCTCAGTCCCGGAGAGTGTGCAAGCAAAGGTGTACGCCGCCTCGGTCGACACGGTGCGGTAACCGTGTATGACTCTATCCGCCAAAATACTTTGGGGTCACCAGAGGTGTGCCCTTTTTGGGCGGTCAAAGCCACCGCCCACACCAGTGCATCGTACAGTGCCGTGGACCGGACAACTCTGGTGTCGCGATACTGGCTCCACTGAAACTGGGCAAAAGTCGTCCAAGAGCGGAGGCAGTATTAACCAGCTTTGGGGCAAGCTGACAGAGGTGCTTGTCAAAGAGCCACCTACCGTCCAGAATCAGGCCCGAATAGTCCATCTGGGCCCGGATCAGTACGAGGACCAATTTGAACACGATGGAGGCGCCAGTGAGTGGCCCACGACTGTGCCCATGGAACAAAAAGGACTCCGTCTTATCCAGGGCCACCAGTAAGCCCAACGCCTCAATGCGCCCAACCACCAGGAAGACTCCTGTGGTGGCCAGGCGCGCCACCTCCTGAAACTTCGCCCCACTAGCTGTAGCCAGAGTATTATTGGCGTAACAGATTATGCCCAGCCGGGAGGGAAACGCCCTCGAAGGGTCCAGTCGTATCACATGTTCCACAGGAGTGGTCCGAGGACAGACCCCCGCGGAACACGACTAAACCCGTCGTCTCAAACTACCATCTCCGTCCTCGTATATGACGGTACGCTCCTCTAAATAGTCTGCCACACGCCTCGGGTTCTCAGGCACTCCATGATGGAAGAGTGCTTCCCTGATTCAGCTAAATGCCAGACTATTGAAAGCGTCACGGCCACTGCACGCCGCCACTGTTAATTGCTTCTTCGGTCACGGCACTCAGGCGCAATATGGCATCGACCGTCGAACGCCCCTTCCAAAATTTGGGCGTCCAACAGATCGGGGCACACCTCGCATAGGTGTCGGACGATACGGGCTGGGAGCACCCTCTTAAATGGCTTACCCTACCTCGTGTAAAACACGATGGACCCATAGGCTGTGTCCGAATCGGCAGACCGCCCTGACTTCTGGATTAAGACCGGCTTTTCGAACTTCCAGCTCTCAGGGAAGCGTCCGAACGGCATGCTAGCGTCCAACACATTCCTGAAGTGGTCCGACATATGGTCGAGGGCTCGGGTCAGTACTCGAGCTGGTACCCCGTCCGGCCCAGAGGCGAGGTTTTTGTACACCTTATAAGTAGTGCAGTAAAAACAAAGCTTTGCTTTTCTTAGCTTAAAAATAAAATAAGTTGTAAAAAAATCTATTTACTAGATATTTTCTAAAAAAGGGAATAAACTTTATAGTCAACAGTGTATCTAATTTTAGAAGTCAGTAGGGGCGGCAAAAATTGTATAGCTTTGGAGCGGCAAATGTGTAAATCCAGCACTGCCGAGAACTCTCGATTAGCAGTCGCTATCGCTATCCAAGATCGCTAGACCAAGGAGGCAGATTACACACAGATACTAAAAATTTATTTATTTGTTTGAATAAGGCAAAAGAAAAAATGAATTCCCTTTGGTAAGTGCACTAGACCGCCATAGTGTGGGCCACCATCGTGTTTCGTGCTGCATTATCTGGACTCGCAACGAGGATGACCACTACGCTTGGGTCCTACTCATGCTTCCCATCAGGTAAAGTAGAGTCACTTTGGCAGGCTTAAATAGTAAAAAAAACAGTTATAAGCATACCTGCTGAGCCAACACCTTGAGACACCCTCTCGTCAGCCCCCCTTCAGAGCTATATATAGGATACTCCAGCCTCAATTTTACGGGGGGTGGTCTATGCTCTGCAAGAGCCAGGAAGTATTCAAAAGACCAGCGGAGTAAATCGTATGGTTGGGTTTTGATGGCAGCTGGAAAGAAAATATTAACTTTTCACTTTCCTCTATAAACAGCTGACAAAACAGTTCACGTGAAGGTTGTCTGCTGCCGCTGTCTCTCTTCTACTCGGACGCATCGGAAAATGTGAGTTGGTATCTCATAAAAGGAATAATGTTAACAAAAAGGAACCGACTTCAATGAAAAACTAATCCGTGTACCCAAATCGCGACAATTGTGCCTATAATATTTGAAGAGTTCTCTCGATGTCCTTGGGATCCCATTATCAGATCCTTATATACTTAGTGACGATAGGACCACCTGTAAGCTACCCCTATTCCAATGCAAAAAGAATTTTTGATATCGGTTCATAAACGACGATATTATCGCTGAACGTACATAAATAAAAAAATCCGATGAATTGAGAACCTCCTCCTTTTTTTGAAGTCGGGAATTGAAATTTTCCCCGTTAGGGCAATATTTTTCATAAATGCTCAGCTTCTATTTGTAGTACTGTGAAGTCATGAGCTATCCAAAATCAAAACAGAGAGCAATTTATAGCATTAACTAACTGACTACCAAAACGAAGTTATTGGCTGTAATATTAATATAGATTTTGTGACAAATTATACAGTATTATGTCGACTCAAAATAAAACCAAGCTTGGGTATGAAGGATATGGGCTACTTTTTTACAGAGACATAGGCTACTTTGTAGGGTTTATTAAAATACTGTAGTTCACTTCTAGACATATCACTCACATAAAACTCGCCACAGCACCAGATCTTCAAATTTTCAGGTCAAATCAATTTAAGCTCTCAGTCGAAATCTAAGATGTGACCTAAGAATAACTTCTTAGGTACGACCTTACCTTTACAATATCTCTTGAGGATATAAGGAAACTTGGGTGGAATCACAATCTGCTGAGAGCAGTACATCTGCTCTACTAGCTCCGGCATCTTGAAGTCCTTTTATCTATACAAATTGAAGAGCCTGTTTGTAATATCAAATGAACAGTAATTGCATTAAAAATCGGCCAAGTACGTGTCAGGCCACGTACAGGAAAGGGTTCCTCAGTCCCCATAATGGTACGTGGATTTAAAATCGAATTCAATAGATAATTGTTATGTTTACGTATTAATGCGTTCATTTTGTATGACGTTTTACAAGGGAGCGAGTGGCATCGGACCTCCGCAACCCTAAGGGAGTACTGAAATTCGAAGATTGAACTAGTTGTCAGTAAATTTGAGGGCACTGACTTCCTAATAACGATTGCCATAGATGTTCATGACAACCGGGACCGACGGCTTTACGTGCTCTCCGAGGCACGGGCGTGAAACACCGCCAAACTTATGTAGTTACAAGTTAACTCTCTATAACTCCTGAACTAACAAAGTAATTTTTTCCGTTATAGTTTTCCTTTAAAATTCATTATATGGACCACCATCACGAATTTTTCCAGATTTTTTGAGTTAGCTTTGAGGTGGGGGGGCGGCGCCCTGTTTTTACAAAAAAGTGCCCTTTAAAGTGGAATTTCTCACAAACGGATACTTAAATCAAAAAATCTTATTACAAGACCTGTAATCCCTACACGATGGGCTAGCCGCGAGAAAAAAAACCATCACCATAATTTTGTTGTAGCACTTTGTCGACGTAATTACAACACATACTCATGCAAAGTTTCATCTTTCTAGCACTTACTGTTTGGACGGTAAGACGAGAACGGACATGACGAATCTATAAGGGTTTCGAATCATAAACTTCGGAACCCTAAAAACTCAACTTGTGTCTGTCTTTTTGTTTCGGCTGATATTCCAAACGGAAAGCTTTCACTGGCAAATAGCTCTAATATTGGCAAATAGATATTAGGAGTATCTCGGGTCAGTTATATTTTAAACTAGTTTCGCCCCGCTTTACTGCTGTTTTAAATGTACAACAAGAAACGGGGCAACTAGTCTTGAAATAAAACCAGAGTTAAACGTAATGTTAAATAAAAGCTTAGCTAATATTGTGTGCATTACATCGTTTTAATAGTTGTGTTAAATAACTAGCTGGGCTTGCTAAATCTTTTTTTTTCTTAATAAAAAGACAACTCCCGCATTTGGAATATAAATCCTGTGTCGGACTTTCCAAACTTACATGAAAAGAATACAATTGGCATCCAGACTTACAATAGCAGTTTGTGAATCACACAAAGTGTTAGGTATACCCATTTGAAACTACAATATTTGGCGTAGTAGTAAGTGGCGTGGCGACTGTTTAGAGAGTGCCCTTCCCTCTCACGACACAGACAGAATGTATGAATATGCCTAATGCGGGAGTTGTTTTGATAAAAAATGGCTTATGATGAAGTAGCTCTTAGTGAGAATTTATTGAAACTTTTTAAATAAATTAGTATTTTGCAGAATTTCATATGTCTAGTGACAGTGTGGATACTGAATTACTTATAAAATAATTGGCAAAATGTGTCCTTGCACTTTAAGATCCTGCAATGTTTAACATATTTGTAACATATTGCTCTAACAATTCCAACAGGAGCAATGCATATATTTCTGACAAACTACTAAATAAACCTCCTATAATTATGATTAGTTTAAATGCCATAAATGATTATATTATTTTTTTTGGACTTCTCATACACTTCTTTTGTATTTCATTAATATATTAACATGATAAAGTTTTGTAATTAGAAGTTACTTTAAATCGGTACTAGATGGCGCTTTTTTAAAATAGCTTAGTTTTCAGAAACAGATAATGATATCTAATGTACAAATAATAATAATATTAGTGGTTTATAGATAATGCAGATTTTTATTAATAAACCTATGAACACACATTCATTTGTAGGTATTTTTGTTGGTAGATACATATGAAACAAAGGGCCCGTTTCTTATGAGAATTTGTAATTAAAGCAAGTATACGCATTTTACAACAGAAATGACAAGTTGCTTTAGAATTGTGTCGAACACTTTTTTTTCTACTTAGGTTAGAGGTTAGAGTACCATTTCATCGTATGAAAGCATTTTGGTCAAAAAACTAACTATGCCGCACTCAAAGTCGTATTGTATCTAAATACCAACAGTTTGTATTTAATTATATGCCTATAAAAGGTTAATAAGATTAAGTAACAACATACAATATAAATAATACTACAACTTACCGATAATATTAACAAATTCGCATTAAATTATGACATTTCTCAAACGCTACAACCATACTACAACAAAATAATTGATTTCTACATGTTTTCGTATTGTTTCTATAGCAACCGATAGAATGACGAAATCTGAACTTTTTTCTATGAGTTTGGGATATAAAAATATCTTTGTAAGTGGTGAGCAATTATGGTGAGCGAATACGGAGGGTCAATCAAATAACCTTCTTCTTCTTTTAATGAGATGGCAAGCAGCCTATTAATGTCAGCTATTTCTGCCAATGATAAAAAATGTTGATGAGATGAGATGACTTTTGATCCTTATAAGAAACAGGATCGTTTGGCATCAAAAAAAGTTTTTGTTTAAAATGACAATTTTCTTGCTGGCTGTACATTTTTTCCAAAATCTGTAAATGCCGTTCAGAATATTTTTTAAAATTATGGATAGTTTTCTAAAAGCGTTTTCCTCTAACTATAACGGTTGCGGGTGTAGTAAAAGGCGACTAAAGGAACAAAATAAGCAGCTAACATCACTGCCAAGAGAAGGAAAACTTGAAACAAACCCTTTACCGACCCGTCTGACCAGCGTGGTATAGTAGGCCAAAACCTCCTTTCGAAGGAGAGGCCTATGTCCAGCAGTGGATTGTTAAAGGCTGTTGATGATGATGATGATGATTTTAATATTTCAAACAGACACTCCAATATTTGTATAGTTTCGTTTCTCAGTCTGCGTCTCAATTATTTTATATTATTTTTTAATGAAAGGTATTGCTCCACTATTTTGTCATCAATTATAGAGAAAGTTTTACCATTTTCAAGTGATACTTCAAAGCGTATTGTCCTCTAAATATTTAATACTAGTTTATGTCCGCGGCTCTGCGTGTATGTCGCCGTTATCGCGGTAAAGTATGTCCTAAATCAAGAATCAAAGAAACTCCATTGTTACGCGGTTCAGCGGATAGAACGGAAACTGCCTGATGTAGAGGTCTCGGGTTCGATTCCCGGGTCGAACTAAGTGTTTGTGTGATCGGCTAATATTTGTTTCAGAGTATGCTATGTAAAATATGTGTGTACATATTTACAAAAAAGAATATGTTTATGTATTTATATCAGTTGTCTAGTACCCTTAATACAAGCTCTGCTTAGGTTAGGACTAGATGGCGTTGTGTTTTATATTATTATTATTTATAGACAGACAGATACCTACTTTCGAATTAACCGGCACTGTCACTTTTATACACACTTTTGTTGTTTTTGGTTGGTTGGTCTAGTGATTAGCGTATGCGACTGCTAATCAAGAGGTCTCGGGTTCAATTCCCGGGTCGGGCCAAAAAGTGTTTTTGGGATTTTCTTAGGAAATTCCTAATAGCAGCCCGGAGTTTGGAAGTTTGGCCGTGATTCACGCCCGTGCCTCGGAGAGCACGTATAGCCGTGGGTCCCGGTTGTCATGAACATCTATGGCAATCGTTATTGGGAAATCAGTGCCCTCAAATATACTGACAACTAGTTCAATCTTCGAATTTCAGTTCTCCCTTAGGGTTGCGGAGGTCCGATGCCAATAGCTCCGTAGAAAAACTGAAATTCAGGTAAAACCGGTTGAACTAGTAGCCGACCCCAAATAAACTTGGGAATAATGGCTAGGAGGATGTTTGGTTGGTTGCTAGTTACATAGAATACCCCCTAGGGGGCTATCTGTGCTTAGTAACCTATCTAGGAGAGCAGTTCTCAACCTAAATAAAAAAAAAACAATAGTTACCGCCTACTCTAGTTCTTGTTCTAGCGGTTAGTGAACCCTATCAAGAGATATCGGATTCGATTTCCGATTTGAGCCAAAAATTGTGATCAAGGTTTTTATTTCAAAGACAACTTCCGCATAGTATTATAATTCCTTTGTCGCAGGGGACTTTACAAACATACATGAAATGGACACAAAGAACACATAAGCTTAGAACAACCATTTGTGAATCATACACACATGGGATTTGAACCCACGATACTTGGTGAAGTAGAAAGTGGCGTGGCGACCGCTTAAACCACTAGGTCCACCGTGCAGTCAAAAGTTTAAGTCAGTTCTTCAGAATATAGAAATGCTTATTAGGAACATGAAGTTTGGTAATTGCTGTTTTAACCCCCGTGCCTAGAAGACCAAATATAGGCGTCAATCCTGAGCCTGACCTTTCCCCGGTCTCGTTATCAGACTGCCTTGTTGGTCCAGTGGTTAGCGTATGCGGCTCCTGATCAAGAAGTCTTTTTTTTTTTTTTTTAATTCTTTATTCACTTAGGATGCAATACATCTCTTGTGACAGGTCAAGACAGCTTATATGTGTCTCGGGTTCGGGAAATATTTGTGTGATCCGCAAATATTTGTTTCGGAGTCTGGGTGTTTTCTATGTATAATAGAATAGAATAGAATATACTCTATTGCACACCAAATACAGGTTTTTTTTACACTTGAAAGTTTCTACTAGATATGTACAATGGTTGCTAAAAGCCGATAATATGTATGTATTTACAAAAGATAAAGTATGTTTATGTATTTCTATCCGTTGTTAGTACCCATAATACCAGCTCTGCTTAGTTTAAGACTAGACGATGTTCAGTGTGAGATGTCCGAAATATTTATTATAAATTATTTATATATAAAAAGTAATGGAATAGGCGTTTGTCTTCCATCTCACCTGATGGAAAGTGTAGATGAAGACGAAGATGGTACACGCCCATCCAAAAGACACCAGCTCACTCTACTCTTAAAGGCACTAGAGTTCAAATTATCAATTAAAATAGATCTACTACCTTAAGCAAGTATGTATATTCAATAAAATGATTTCATTACTGTCCAGAGTCAATAGTTAACTCATAAATAAACTGTGTTGACCTTTACATTAGAATAATATTATTAAATCGTTCTAACAATGTAAAGTTGTTTCTTATCAGAAATATTTCTAATCAACATAAAAACTAAATTCATTCGCCACGAAAAATATCCAGAAGCCAATAAAATACCATAGCTGTTTCACGTGAAGTAACTAATCTGTAATGCGTTTGAATTTAATTATTTTTCCGTCTAATTTTGTGTAGCTAAACGTGACGCCATCTCTCCGCGACACGCCGAACTAAGTGGTAAAAGTCGATACTGTCACGTGGTACAAGTTGATCGAGAGAAAAAAAAAACAAAACCTGTTTAGTTCTGTGACGTGCATGATGTTTTTGTGTCGTGTGCTTCCAAGGAAGGTGTTCTAGTGATTTTTACCGTGAAAAATTCACTAAACTGACTTATTATTTGCTAATTACGGTTATATGTGATATTATTAATGTGTTCTTACCAGGATATTAGTGCTAGCCGTTGTTTTAATTGTGTCTTTATATTGTCATTTCAACCTGCAAATGTCGGGTGAATGAAACACGACTTTGATAGTGCGAGTAATAATTACAAATACGGAAAAATGTGCAATCACTGTCAGTAGTTCAATATACGACAATTATGTGTGAACACACTTTTATTAAATCAGTTCTATGTGTAAAATTGTGTTAAAGAAATGGGTGACAGATTGAAACATCCATTTAAAGTGAAAAATACATTTGTTGTTAGTGTTTTATTAGAAAAATGGATGTTATAACTGGATTATCCCCTCTAAGTAAGTATTACTGAGCTTTCTATCGGAAAAGGGTCAGATGTTTGGTATTCAAGACGCGCGTCTAAGGTCTATGACCATGCATTGGCATTTTGTTCAATTTACATTTCGAACTGGCAGCGGGAATAGCTTCTTTTATTTTTTTTATTTTGTTTATTCGTGTTGTGGCCAATGTATTGTTTATGGTCATCGTAAATGAAATGTTAATTTATGTTCGCGCATAGTGTAAATTATTTTTTTAAATTCCATTACTATTTGTTAGAAAATTAATTTGATACGGATATTGTTAAATCACAGCTAATCTAATAAGTTAACAAAGTGATGTGTTTATGTGACCCATATATATTTAAAAAAAAATTTGAATTACTTAGGTATTTATCAAAAGTTCTTTTGCACTTTTTAGCGTTCCGTACTCAAAGAGTAAAACGGGAACGGGACCATATTACTAATTAAAACTCTACTGATTGTCACAGCCTAGTCACAGACGGCTCATGAAACGTGATTTCTGTTCCCGCTATTACATCAAATACTTAAAACACAATAAAAGTAAAATTTAAGGGCGACATACAACAGACGTAATTTTTTACCGTTTTTTGCTCGACAGTAATAACGGCAACAGCTAAACACTTCAAATGTAGAGATAATAGAAATTAGATTTAGAATGAAATTAGAATAAAAAATAGAATAGTACCGTACCCCTCCTACGCGAATCCGAATCGCACTTCACACCGATTTTTATGTCAATCAAAGAGTTGGAAATAGTTGCTTATGGATCTTTTGTTTAATTATATAATTACCAAAATTACCCTACTTTGCTTGATTGAAAGCATAAGTACAATAGTGACCTTTTATAGTACCAACCCGTACTTGGCCAGCATCAAGACGTATGTCCTTGATCCTCTCCTGACAGGAGACCGGAGTCCATCTTGATTGATGAACAGCCTAATATAGTCCACTGCTAGATAAAGACCACTTCTTAGGAAACAGGGTTTGGCCTACTATACAGGCCAGACGGGTTGGTATAGGTTTTGTTTCAGGTCTTTCGATCAAATATTTTATCCATTGACGACTAGTCCGTGTGGTGACGGAATACAGAGTGTCACCACCCCTATTCATCCCGCGGGTGTCGTAAAAGGCGACTAAGGGATAAACTACGCAAGACAACGTCGATGCAAAGAGAAGGAAAACTTGAAACCAACCCTTTTTTTTTTTTTTTTTTTTATGTGTGGAAAATCATCATGGACCGTCACCCCACCGGGGGTTACGGCGGGGTGGTGTGTCGGACTTGAACCGACTAAAAACCACACAGTGTGCCCTCTCCGCGCTTCTCCGTTTAGGAGGAGGAGAAGTCCAGGATGAGATCTCCTTCTGAACTTCTCCAGCGCCTGCCCGCTCCTGATGCGGGCACCGTCTCGGTTTGACGACCCTCTCTTAGGCGGCGTCCGGCACACACCGACGCCGCCTCCTCGCGGCTGGCCACATAGGGCGGGTGGAGGGAAAACCCATCCCGTCCACCCACGGCCACACTCAAGGCGGCATGAGGCGCAGATGTTCGCGCCTCCGCCGCCCTAGTCGCCGGCGGCGATTCGGTCCGATTGGATGTCGTCCTCCCGGGCCTTCTCCGCCGCCTCCTTCTGCGTGATTACGTCCTCGCAGAAGGTTGCGACCGCGGTAAATGAGCTCTCGCTGCCGGCCATGGAACGAACGACGGCTGGAAGCGAGAGATCCTCTCCGATGACTGCAGTGAGGACCCGGCGCTGCGTCTCCCATGCGGGGCAGACCGCCAGCGTGTGATGAGCCGAATCCTCACTGCAGTCGCAGTGGTGGCAGGCGGGACTCAATTCCCTCCTGGCAACCGAGTGCAGGTACTTTCCGAAGCAACCATGCCCGGAAAGAACCTGCGTCAGTCGGAAGGTAAGGGTCCCGTGCTGCCGCACTGCCCATTCGCCGATGACCGGCTGAAGCGCCTCTACGGTGGCGAGGCCAGCACGTGGAGTCTCCAGCCGGACCGACCAGCGATCCATCGTGGCTCGGTGAGCGGCTTCGCGCCACTCGCGCACGTCCTCGGGCGGAGGTCCAACTCCACCACTCTCCGCCCGGTAGTTAGCCACTCGCCGATAAACGTCGGCGAGCACTTCCGCCTCCAAATCCCACGGGGGTGTTCCGGCCAGGGCGCACGCCGCCTACTTGAAACCAACCCTATACCAACCCATCTGGCCAGCGTGGTATAGTATGCCAAAACCTCCTTTCTAAGAAGAGCCCTTATGTCCAGCTGTGGACTGTTAAAGGCTTTTGATAATGATGATGATTGACGACTAGCTTTTGTTATTATTCGTACATCTAAAACAACGCCATCTGGTTTTAGACTAAAGGAAGCTTGTATTGTTTGCTCTGCGGTCACCATCCTTATTTCGAACGAAGACAATGCACTATGTTGTATAATCTTCTGTAGACTTATAAGTGTACTTATGACTACACTCTGCTGATCAAGAGGTCTTGGGTTCAATTCCCGGTTCGGACCAAATGTTTGTGAGATCCGCAAATATTTGTTTCGGAGTTTTTCTATGCATACTATGTATCCATTTACAAAAAAAAATATGTTTATGTATTTATATCAGTTGTCTAGTACCCATAATACAAGCTCTGCTTAGGTTAGGACTAGATGGCGTTGTGTGTATAATTTTAACAAAAAGGAACCGACTTCAATGAAAAAGTATTCCGAGTACCCAAATTGCGACATTGTGCCTATGATATTTGAGGAGTTCAATTTCCTTGGGATCCCATCATCAGATCTCGATATGGTGACGATAGCACCACCTGTAAGCTACGCCCATTCCAATGCAAAAATAATTTTTGAAATCGGTTCATAAACGTGACGAAATTATCGCTGAACATACATAAAAAAAAAATACCGACGAATTGAGAACCTCCTCCTTTTTTTTGAAGTCGGTTAAAAATGTCCGAAATATTTAAGTATTTAATAAGACAAAGATTTATTTTGTCTACTTATATTAGGTGTCTAATACTACTTTTACTCGCAGCTCCACTCTCGTTTGTGTCGGTTATCGCGTCAAAAACTACTGTCCTTCTCCAAGGTCAAATCTATCTTTATACCGTAAATTATCCAAATCGGTTCTGCGGTCTAGTTGTGATAATGTAACAGACAGAATTGCACAGAATTTATAATACACTAGCTTTCGCCCTCGGCTCCGCCCGCGTTTATGTCGGTTATTGCGGTTAAAAGTAGCCTATGTCCTTTCTCAGGCTTTAGACTATCTGGGTACAAAATTTCATACAAATCGGTGTTGTGGTTTTTGAGTTTATCGCGAACAGATAGACAGACAGACGTGGCAGTTGTGTATGTGGTGATATTAGTATGGTTACTAGTTACTAGCTTATGCCCGCGGGACCCGCGTGTAAAACGGTTATCGCAGCAATAATCAAAGTATCTCTATGCCAAGATTCATTGTCTGTTGGTTTGTTCCAATAATCTCTGGAACGACTGGACCGATTTCGACGAGACTTTCACTGGCAGATAGCTGATGATATAAGGAGTAACTTAGGCTACTTCTTTAGACCAGCTTCGCCCCTCGGCGTTGTCAGCGGTTACAAGAACAAACGCTGTTAACACCACATGGCTCAGCTAAGTATTAAATAAAATGCTTTTTAAAAATAATGTGCTTTCGTGGTATTACCTATAAAAAAAGTTTATTCTCTTAGTTTTCCTTATCAGGATGTTAAAGCCTTGTTTTTATCTATTTATTAATATTTTTAAAACAGGTTGGCAGCTGTCGATAATTTAGCGCTTAGTTCGGGGAAACCAAAATATAATTTACTTAAATACATACATCTACGTATACAAATAAAGTTTGAGTATTACGTCACTTCTATAAAAGAAGTTGTTTTTCAAATTGCATCATCAAAAAACTGCCAGTTAAAATCCAGGTCCAGCCGTTCCAGAGATGAGTCGGCACAAACAGCCAGACAAGTAGACAAAATTTTAAAACAAATGTGTGTGAAAACAACACTTTTAAAACGGCAATTTTTGCACCACTTAACTAAAAGTTTCTACGGAACCATTCGCTTGATTTGCAATTGGCCGCCTTTTTTGTATTACTCTTATTAACTCAGCAACTCGAGACCATCAAGTTTGTTACTAGCTTTAGACCCTCACTAAAAAGGGGTGGGTGTAAAGGTGCTTTTGTGATCTCATACTGCATGAAATAATAGTTTCCTATAAGGATCCTGGTATCAATCTGCCTCACAAGGTAGAAGACTCAAGCTGATTTCAGCACGAACTTGCCGGCTGGCCCGGGGCGATACTACCCTCGCATTGCCTCGCATAGAAGAATAACCTACCTCGACTACCTATGTGCCTCGTTGGTCTAGTGGTTAGCGTATGCGACTGCTGATCAAGGGGTCTCGGGTTCGATTCCCTTGTCGGACCAAATGTTAGTGATACTCAAACATTTGTTTCGGAGTTTGGGTGTTTTCTATGTATACTATGTATGTATTTACAAAAAAAAGCGGCCAACTGCGAGTCGGACTCGCCCATGAAGGGTTCCGTATCAGCAAGTAACATCATATAAAAGTTCTTGTAGTTCGTTGTAACTCTGAACGATGTTTTTATACTAGTGTATTGATTGAATGAAAGGTAAATAGCGGTTTATGACGTATTTAAAAAAACACTACTTACTAGATAGATATCCCACACGTATGGTTTGATGAAAGAAAATTTTTGAGTTTCAGTTCCAAGAATAGGGACCCCCAAAATGTGTTGTTTTTTTCTATTTTTATGTGAAAATCTTAATGCGGTTCACAGGTTACATCTACTTACCTAGTTTCAAATGTATAGTTCTTATGGTTTCGGAAAAAAGTGGCTGTGACATACGGACGGACAGACAGACAGACATGACGAATCTATAAGGGTTCCGTTTTTTGCCATTTGGCTACGGTACCCTGAAAAGTATGTTTATGTATTTGTATCAGTTGTCTAGTACCTATAATACAAGCTCTGCTTAGTTTAGGACTGGATGACGTTGTGTGAAAAATTTCCAAAATATTTATTTATTTACTTCTTCTTTTGGTGAGATGACAACCAGTTGAATAAATCAACTATTTCTGCCAAAGTCAGGTATATAATGTGTTCAATTTTAAAGTCTTCAATACTTCAAGAATTTACTTAATAAAAAATGTGGATGAGATGAAATGGGGACCGTCTTACGAATAAACAGAAATCAATCTTCTGAAGACTAACCTACAAGTCACAGCATAAGTGCTGTCATATTTCTTTAGTGACTGTGAGCCTGGACGCCCAATGATGTTGAAGCGTCCTATTAAGCCACCATAATGTGGGTCACCATGATGCGTGGAGGATGAGGGTGAAGACACTCATAGCCAAGTTGCCGTAGCTGATGGATGGATGACCGTTAGTTGCGAGATACCTTCAGGGTTTCCGTGATTCGGAGTTCATGTGAGGAAGACCGATTATGGTAGGACACTCACTGGCAAATAGCTGATGATGAAATTAAAAAAAAATAGGTTAGGTTGTAATGGGTGCCACATTCTTGAAATTTCCCTGTTTTGAAATAAGTACATTATAATAAATAAATAAATATTTCGGACATCTTACACACAACGTCATCTAGTCCCAAACTAAGCAGAGCTTGTGTTACGGGTACTAAACAACTGATATAAATACATAAATATACTTTTTTTTGTAAATATATACCTACATATTATGATACATAGAAAACACCCAGACTCCGAAACAAATATTTGTGGATTACACAAATATTTAGTCTGACCTGAGTCTCTTGATCAGCAGCCGCATACGCTAACCACTAGACCAACAAGGCAGTTGACAATTTAAAAACTATTTTGTGTAGAGTGAGCAAGTCGTTATCATCGTTGAAGACAATGAGAATGGTAACCCATACTCTTGAACTCTACTCATGCTTTCCATCAGGCAGAGTAGAGTCACTTTGCCAAGCCATCCAGAATGCGAATGAATGAGTCCCGTATACTTTTCTTGTAGAGTGTAACAATTGGATGATGATGAGAACGATGTCAAGGCGGTAAGGTACTAGGAACTGGTGCCCTAACGAGGGTACAATGGACCGGGCCATCGGCCATTATGTAGTTTATATTGGATAAATGGGTGTGGTGCCAGTTCGGAGAGGAAGCGAGAGCGATTTTATGATTTACTTAAATTTAAAAAAATTATGCACACATATATGGACTGCTTTAGGTATTTTCGCGGAGCAGAGAGTCTCAAAATAATAGCCTAAGTTACTTCTTAGGTCATCAGCCTCCTGCCACAGAAAGCCCCGTCTAAATCGGTTCAGCCGTTCCAGAGATTACCTAAAACAAACAGACAGACAGACGAAAACCTAAAAATTGCTTTTCTGTTGTAATTATCTCTTTCATATGCATTTAGTTAAGATATTACAAACCTTTGATATTACAAGCAGACACTTCAATTTTATTTAAGAACAAAAAATTCAAGATTAAAATTAGCCAAATCGGTCCAGCCGTTCTCGAGTTTTAGCGAGACTAACAAACAGCAATTTATAAAGATTCTCGATCATGATTATAGGATGTTTTTTTTTAATACCTATTAATTTGACTATTTTACGTTGCTGTATACGTAAATACTTAATTGTATCTAAATCATTTAAATTTTTTGCTGGTTCTTCATAAAAACAACATTTTGAATCGCCTTTCGATATTCCCTAAAAAGGCGTAGGTATTTGAAACATTGGCTTGAGTACAGTATATTATACTTATTATGATACATGTCCACAGAATAAAAAATAGTACCAGTACAGAAGACTCACTCCGTAAAGAAATAGGGAACCTTAGTGTCATTACATTAGGTTCAATTCAGATCGCACAGCGCCGAATCACCTACGATTATATTTACCTACAAATGCCTCTCTTTCTATCGTGTAACTCTTATCTGTGCTGACGATGTCTAGTCGACCGAAATGCCTGCCCGGGCAGACAACCGGCCGTCTATACCTAAACTGCGGAGTGACACCCCCCTGATATGTCTATTAATTATATAAACCTTAAAAAATCGCTTCCATTTCATAACTTGGACCCAACATCGGCTTATCTATACGTATCTGTCGTCTGGTTCAGCTCGTTCCACCAGAAGGTCAAGTGACACAAATACCATGACAGTGTCAATACACTGATTTATCATTAATGATTGGGCTCTTTGATGTTAACCCATTATCATTAAGTACTGGTCAATTTATCGAATAATTATGTGTTTTTATTAGACGATAATCCCTACTAAGTATAATATTATAAATTAGAAAGTAACTCTGTCTGTCTGTTACGTTTTCACGCCTAAATCGCTAAACCGATTTCGATGAATTTTGGCATAGATATAGACGGAACCTTAGGAAAGGAAATAGGCTACTGCGATAACTGACATACACGCGGGCGGAGCCGCGAGCAAAAGCTAGTATGTACCTAATAAATGTTGTACTTTGTATTTCGATAGTTTATTGTTCAACTCGTCCGTCGGTGTTATCTGCGGTTATTGTTGTTAATCGCGAGTAACGACGCGAGCGAACCTAGTCTTAGGGCCACCGCGAACTAGCTACTTTTAGCATCGGCGATCGGCGATTTGGCGACTGCATCGATGCTGCATCGCGTTTTAGCGACTTCCTGCGTTCGATCGCGGTATCGGAAACGCGCGTTTTAGCGACTGCTCAGATGCCAAGTCGCTGCTACCGGCATCCGAAATAGTGCGGAGAGTAGCGTTCAGCTGCTGTGTCGCGCTTCTAAAAAGCCCGGGAGAATGATGCAGAATAATCTAACCAGGCTGCCATGGTAGGGGTCACCATGCTACATTGCCTACCCTCACAATAAGCATGGTGACCCCTACTCCTGGATTCTACTCATGCTTTCCATCAGGCAGAGTAGAGTCACTTTGGCAGGCTTAAATATATAAAAAAAAAAAAAAAAAAAAGCGACTCGATCGCCGCGTTTGGCGTTTTTAAGTTTGCGGTGTGGAGCGTTCGGTCGCCGTATTTAGCTTCTAAAAAGCAACTAGTTGCCGATCGCCGATGCTAAAAGTAGCTAGTCTGCGGTGGCCCTTAAATATTTTACCTAAGTCACTCTTTATGTCATCAGCTATTTGTCAGTGAAACTCTCGCCAAAGTCGGTACAGCCGTACTGAGATTAGTCGGAACAGATAGATAGATTTAATAAATATTTAAATAAATATTTCGGACATCTTACACACAACATCATCTAGTCCCAAAGTAAGCAGAGCTTGTGTTACGGGTACTAAACAACTGATTTATACACATAAACATACTTTTTTTTTGTAAATACATACATAATAGACATAGAAAAACACCCAGACTCCGAAACAAATATTGGTGGATCACACAAATATTTGATCTGACCTGGGAATTTAACCCGAGACCTCTTGATCAGCACTAGCATACGCTAACCACCAGACCAACATGGAGTAAAAAACTATTCATTTGAAATCTGACAACTTGTGGACATCGTTAATTTTTTTGTACCGGGTGGGAATCGACCTCAAGACCTCCAGCTCAGCAGTACTATAACCAAACATAACACCTCCTTTTTTTAAATTCGGTAAAAAACCTTACGATTTCTTTTTTAATTTGAACGATAAGCGATTTTAAAACATTGGCACAGGTGTTCTAAAAGTAGAATAAACGCCATATAACCATAGTCGTCACAATAGATTGCTCTAACTCCTTTTGTCGCATTGTCTTTGGTACGTGGGAAAAGCCACAGTACAGGCAACACAGTAGGATAACTTTTAAGTAAGTAAAATCTAGAAATAAAGGTCACTATCTTCATTGTGAGTGCAGTCAATGCAGCATGGGGATACACCATGGCGGCCTAGGGAGACGAAGGCCGGGAGAATGATGCAGAATGATTGGACCTCCGGGTTTTATTCCCGCAAATATATTTTTTCGAGATCGGATGTTTTCTATCCGATCCGAACTTCGTAAATCCCAACTTTGAAATCCCAGAACTTGATCGCACACATAAAAATTCATCAAAATCGGTCCAGCCGTTTTGAAGGAGTTGATTTGTATACTATATATTGATTGATATGTAGATTTGTATTTACAAAAAAAAAGTAGATGTGTTTATTTATGTATTTATGCCTAGTACTACAAGTTCTGCTTAGTTTGGAACTAGATGATGTTGTTTCAGATGTCCGAAATGTTTATTTCATCCAAAAATATTTGAAGACTCAATTAAAAAAAAACTTGTAAAATATTACGTGAGATTAGGGATTCTGGAAGGTGGTGGTGCCTAATCGCACGATATCTCATTAGGTGAGTAGCCCTCTACTCACCTAATGAGATTTTGCGATCCCCTGATCGCAAAATCGCTAAATACCTCTCACGTAATTAATGGATGCTCCTTATCATTTATTTTCAAGTCTCTTTGACCTTAAATTATATTCTAGTTATAAAACAACTTTCTCAGAAATTTACTTTAAATCTAGTTTTAAACAGAACAGTGACAACGCCATCTAGAAATATTTATTTATTATTGTAATTTACACATACTTATATACTTTCTATACAAATAAATGTATATGTTTGTAATTTCAAATTAACAGCATTTTACTAATTCATATTCATACAAATTCATAAAAACAATAATTTTAACAAAAAGGAACCGACTTCAATGAAAAACTATTCCGAGTACCCAAATCGCGACATTGTGCCTATGATATTTGAGGAGTTCCCTCGATTTCCTTGGGATCCCATCATCAGATCTCGATATGGTGACGATGGGACCACCTGTAAGCTACGCGCATTCCAATGCAAAAAGAATTTTTGAAATCGGTTCATAAACGACGGAATTATCGCTGAACATACATAAAAAAAAAAGATTCCGACGAATTGAGAACCTCCTCCTTTTTTTTGAAGTCGGTTAATAAAATAGGTAAAATATGGCACCTGCATCAAATAACCATTTTTTTAAATGTTTGTCTGTTTCTTTCGGCTGATCTCTAGAATGGCTGCATTTATTTTGAAGAGTATTCCACTGGTAAAATAACTGATGACATAACTTAAACAAATTTTTTTTTACTTAGCTTACTTAGCTTTTGACTGCCTTGTTGGTCTAGCAGTTAGCGTATGCGGCTGCTAATCAAGAGGTCTCGGGTTCGATTCCCGGGTCAGACCAAATATTTGTGTCATCCACAAATATTTGTTTCTGAGTCGGGGTGTTTTCTATGTATAATATGTATATATTTATAAAAAAAGTATGTTTATGTACACTCGGTTCCAAAAATAACGGGTCAGTAATAACGGGTCAGTCACATAAACCCGAATATCTCCCGAACTACGTATGCCATCCTAATGAAACGAAGACTGTTCAATTGAGAATTTAATTATACAGATAAAAAATAAAATAAAACTTAGTTACACCCACAATATTAATCTTAAATTAAAAAAAAACTAAAGTAGTCATATTTTTCTTAAGATTACATTTTTTTTATGATTGTTTTTTTGCTGTTTTTCATCACTTTCTTCATTTAATACTTTGTATTGCCTCCACGTGATGAAGCCTCCAGTGATGAAAAACAGCAAAAAAACAATCATAAAAAAAATGTAATCTTAAGAAAAATATGACTACTTTAGTTTTTTTTAATTTAAGATTAATATTGTGGGTGTAACTAAGTTTTATTCTATTTTTTATCTGTATAATTAAATTCTCAATTGAACAGTCTTCGTTTCATTAGGATGGCATACGTAGTTCGGGAGATATTCGGGTTTTTGTGACTGACCCGTTATTTTTGGAACCGGCTATATTTATATCGGTTGTCTAGAACCCTTAATACAAGCCCGCTTAGTTTGGGCAGGGGGGTGTCACTCCGCAGTTTAGGTATAGTCGGCCGGCTGCCTGCCGGGTCAGACACGCCGGTCGAACAGACATCGTCAGAACAGTTAAGAGTTACACGATAGAAAGAGACGCAACTGTAGGTAAATATAATCGTAGTGATTCGGCGCCGTGCGATCTGAATTGAACTTAATCTTTTGACACCGTGGGTATCTATAACTTTAATTTACTTTTCGGAGTGAGTCTTCTGTATGAGTACTATTATGTATTCTGTGGTTTGGGCCTAGATGACGTTGTGTGTAAAATGTCCACAGTACTTATTTAAGTATATTTATTTATTTAGCTTCGCACCGGCTTGACCGATTTTAACAAAACTTTCACTCACAGATAGCTGATGATATAAGGAGTAACTAAAGACTAACTTTGCCCCGCGGTGTCTTGTTTTCTAAGTACAAAGCAATTACGGATAACACCGCGTGCCGCAACGAGTATTCAATAATTTTACGACCAAATATACCGGTATATATATTCCAATAAAATGTAACGACTTCTTTAAGAATTTACGATGAATATAAAATTTTGTAGCTCCTTCCGTAGTTTTGTCACATATTTTTTCACATGCGACTGCCTCAGTGCAGTGGTAGTGTATGGACTGTTGAGCTTGAGGTCTCGGGTTATATTCCCGGGTTGGACCAAAGTTTGTGTGACCAAATGTTTGTTTCGCAGTTTTCTATGTAATAAATAATATCTAAGTATGTATTTACAAAAAAAAGTATATACCTAATATTCTATATGTCAATTTACTTTTCATAGTGACTGCCTTGTTGGTCTAGTGGTTAGCGTATGCGGCTACTGATCAAGAGGTCTCGGGTTTAATTTCTGGGTCGGTCCAAATGTTTGTGTGATGTGCAAATATTTGTTTCGGAGTCTGGGTGTTTTCTATTTATAATTGAATGTATTTACAAAAAAAGTATGTTTATGTATTTATATCAGTTGTTTAGTACCCACAATACAAGCTTTGCTTAGTTTGGGACTAGATGGCGTTGTTTGTAAGATTTCCGAAATATTTAATTTATTTAATAGTACAAGCTCTGCTTATTTTGAAACGATAAGACGTTGTGTGTTAAATGTCCGACATATTTATTTTATTTATCTCTATGATAAAATAGACTTTCATCAATTCATCACGTCCCACTGCTGAACTTCGGTCTCATCTCAGGAGAGGGTTAAAGCCATCCGTCCCCACGCTGACCGAGTTAGGGTTGGGGACTGGCAAGACACTTTATGACTACATAATCTTGCCGTTGGATGTGGCCGACCATAGGCCTCCAACTAACCTTCACGACTGTTATCTTATGATAACAACCGGGACCGACTGCTTATCGTGACCTCCGAATCACGGAAACGCTCATAACATATCAAGTCACAAACGGTCACCCATCTAGGCACTGACCGGACCGCCATTACCCTCGATTTGGCTATGAGCTCTGCTATAAAATTGATAAATAAATAAATATTTCAGACATCTTCCGCACAACGCCACCTAGTTCCAAACTAAGCTGAGCTTGTATTATGGATACTAGACAACTGATATAAATACATAAACATACTTTTGTTTTGTAAATAAATACGTATTATACATAGAAAACATTCAAACTCCGAAACTTAAAATATCTAAAAAATACTTAAAATATCAAAAAGTTGTTTTTAGTCGACATTAGCTCATTATTTATGAACATTCCTAAAACTAGTTTTAATGCAAAATTAGATTCTAAATGCCGTTTTATTTTTCTATGTACCTAACTGATTAATTTAATGTTATTTTTCGGAAATGCGGCGAAAATATATAACTTATCGATCATTATAGTGTGTTAATGTAGTTAGTGGTTAGCGTATGCGGCTGCTGATCAAGAGGTCTCGGGTTTGGTTACAGAGTCGGACTTAATGTTTGTATGCATATATTTGTTTCGGAGTTGGGTATTTTCTATGTATGTATTCATAAAAAAAGTACAAATGTATTTATATCAGTTGTTTAGTAGCCGTAGTACAAGCTCTGCTTTGTTTGGGACTAGATGTTGTGTGTCAGATGTCCGAAATATGTATTGTATAATAAGCATGTATTTATAAAAAAAGTATAAATGTATTTAGGTACATATCTACATATATAAGTTATTTAGTAGTCTGCTTAGTTTGGGACTAGATAAAGTGTGTCATTCGTCAGTTATTTATTATATCTCAACGAATACTTAAAATAAAATTATACCGACTTCAAAAAAACCTCAAATGAGACTCTCTCTTATTTTAGAAGTTAGAGGGGGGGGGGGGGGCACATTTTACCACTTTGTAAGTGTCTCTCGCGTAAACTATTCAATTTTGAAAAAAAATGTATTAGAATCTTCAATATAATTTTTGAAGACCTATCCACACGTATGGGTTTGATGAAAAAAAAACCTAAAAAACCGATTTCGAAACAGTCTCCATTGGGGCTCTGCCTTTCTCGCTAAAGGGGCTATCTAACACTGACAGAAGTTTTCAATTCGGACCAGTAGTTCTTGAGATTAACACGTTCAAACAAACCAACATTTAGCATCACAATATTAATAGTATAGATTTAATTTGCAGTTTCACGCGCTCTTGGGATAACTTATCATAACTTTATAATTAAAATGACTTTTAGGTATAATTTGTTTCCACTGTCGTATGTTTTTATTTGTCTAAAATAGATTGTTATTAAGATATTTTGAACGTAGATGGCTAAATAAGATAGCTTTGTTGTGTATGTTAGGTAGAAAAATACCTTCATTGAAATTTAAATAAAATAACTTGTTTTTTAATGGTAGGTCACTTACGTCTTCTTCCCAGCCTTATTTCCCAATATTATTTAGGGTTGGCTACTAGTTCAACCGGTTTTGCCTGAATATCAGTTTTTCCAAGGAGTGACTGGCATCGGACCTCAAGGGAGGACTGAAATCCGAAGATAGAACTAGTTGCCAGTATATTTGAGGGCAGTGACTTCCCAATGGCGATTGCAATAGATGTTCATGACAATCAGGACCGACGGCTTTACGTTCTCTCCGAGGCACGGGCGTGAATCACCGTAGGTCGATATTTTTATTAAATGTGAACCTGCCAATGTGACTCCGTTGTTCGTGTGGTGACGGATTAAGAATAAATAAACTTGGGAATAAAGGCTCGGAAGATGGCATGTTACATATTATACATAGAAAACACCCAAACTCCGTAACAAATATGTAGAGTGTAGATCATACAAACATTTTGATCTGACCGACGACCCAGATCTTAAGCACGGCACTTGCATACACTATTTGTAGATTTATCGAGGACCAATGACAGTACACTAATTAAAAAAAAAGTTAAATAAATTAGTCTTTTTAGTCTAACAAAAAAAAAATTTTAAAAAACTAAACAAACACGCTTTTAAACTAAAAAGTAGAAAATAATTTTAATGTAACAAAGCGTGGGGTGCTTTCTGAAAATATTTCAATAACGTCGCCCCACGCTTTTTAGTTTTGTTGTTTCATCATCATCATCATCATTGCACACCACTCCAATCGATTTTGGGCTTCTCGCATCCAGCTCCTGCCAGCCATCTTGCGCAAATCATCACTCCACCTGGTCTGTGGGCGTCCCACACTACGTTTACCGAGACGCGGTCTCCACTCCAGAACTCTTCTACCCCAACGGTCATCAGTTCTGCGGCTAATATGGGCCGACCCACTGCCACTTCAGCTTGCTAATCCGGTTTTAGTTTTGTAGTTTAGTTTTTTAAAATCATTTTTTTTTAAAGTTACAAATGTCATTTAAGTACAGAAGTAGTCACTTCTAAACTAAGTTATTTGTGTATATTTATAAAGTCCCCCGCAACACGGGAAAAAATTCTAATACCGGAGTTATCTTTAAAAAGATTATGCTTCTGTCTTTATTTTTGCACTGTGACTGTTATTACTTTTAAGATATTTTTATTATTAACGCTTCTGAGAAACATAGTGTCGTCTCCTTCTCGCAGTAATTCCAGCTGTTTAAATATTATACACAAATTTAATTGAATAAGATGTTTAATTCGTTGTAGATGTTTTCCGTTTCATTCTTTTGGCTGCAATGAGAGGCTCTGGGACAAGATTAAATCAAATCAAAACAAATCAAATCATTTTTATTTCAAATAAGTACACCAATACAACGGCACTTTTGAAACGTCAAGTAGTCAGTCAGTAGTCAGTCGTGAAGCTAATTGTCTGTTCTAATTCGTAGATCCTATGGAGAAGAACAGACAAGAAACTCCATGGACATTCTTTTCCGACATAGTTTTTACAAGTTTTGGTTACATTGTTTTAGGCATTTTTTTAAAAGGCTCTTCCATTTCTAGTAAGGATATGTGATCTAAGTCTACCTGAGCTACTCTTGGGCTGCTTACACTTCTCACTCCTAGTGACGGTGTAAGAATACGTAGTGTTACAAGCCCTAGACATTCCTTGGGTGTCGTAAGAGTATTCTAAAGAGCAAACTACGCAAGACATCAGCATTTCAAATAGAAGGAAAACTTGAAACGAAACGATAGTCCCCACACATACACATTTTCGAAACCCATACAAAACAATCGCCGGTCATTATAATCTCACACATAAATAACAATCAAAACAAAATATAAAAAAAAAATAGTTTTAAAAACTAAGCGTGGGGCGACGTTATTGAAATATTTTCAGAAAGCACGCTTTGTGACATTAAAATTATTTTCTACTTTTTAGTTTAAAAGCGTGTTTGTTTAGTTTTTTAAAACTATTTTTTTTTTAGACTAAAAAAATTTTAAAACTTTTTTTTTTTTTTTTTTTTTCAATTACTTAGTGTATTGTCATCGGTTATCTATTAATCTACAAAGTTTGAACGAAATCTGGCCGTTTAAAGTGGGTCAAAATCGCCCCCAAAGGAGTCATTTACAAACATACAAACATACAGGTGAAGCTAATTTAAAGCGTGTAAAAACTAGCTGACCCGGCGAACTTCGTACTGCCTTAGAGAAAATTAGAATATAAATTCTTATTAAAGTATTGTGTTTAGTTATTAACTGATAGTGACAAATCGACAGCAGCGTCAACTGACGGACCCCGGCCGGTACCGCCACAATCGCTTTGTTCCTGCATTTTAAAATAAATAAAATGGTTATTGTGGGTTATCCCTAAGAGATTTTGTAGAAAGACGGACTTTTTTGTAGACCTTTTTAAGGTGTACAATAATGTAGTACTTTATTTTAATCTATCTCGTAGGGTACAGCCAGCGTTTGCAATGTAAGCGGAATAAAAATGGGTTTATTTACGACATCACATTAGAAACCTCTAAAATCATCAATGTTTCTCTACTTTAATATGCATGTATTATATATATTAACCTTCCTCTTGAATCACTCTATCTATTAAAGAAAATTGCATCAAAATCAGTTGCGTAGTTTTAAAGATCTACGCATTTATAATGACAGACAGAGAGCGAAAACGACTTTGTTTTTAACCGACTTCAAAAAAAAGAGGAGGTTCTCAATTCGTTGGAATCCTTTTTTTTATGTATGTTCAGCGATAATTTCGTCGTTTATGAACCGATTTCAAAAATTCTTTTTGCATTGGAATGGGCGTAGCTTACACGAGGTCCCATCGTCACCATATCGGGATCTGATGATGGTATCCCAAGGAAATCGAGGGAACGCCTCAAATATCATAGGCACAATTGTCGCGATTTGGGTACTGGGTATAGTTTTTCTATGAAGTCGGTTCCTTTTTGTTAAAATTATATACCTACTATGTAGTTAAGTACTTAATGATTTTACATACACATTATATGCCCAGCCTAAGTTATGCTTTGAATGAGAGGAACATCTTATGGCTACTCTATGCAATTAGATAATTGTTTTGTTTTGTAAAACTGACAAGCATCAAACTTGTTATGGTGGAAATTTCTCAAATTACATTCACATAGCGGTCATAGTGAAGTGGCCTTAGGTAATTGGAAACAATCACCGATGGTGAGCAACGATAGCGCGGTCAGTACCTAGATGGGTGACCGTTTGTGGCATGATATACTATGAGCGCTGCCGTGATTCGGAGGTCACGTTAAGCAGTCGGTCCCAGTTGTTATCATAAGATAACACTCGTGCGTGAAGCTTAGTTGGAGGTCTTCGGACGGTTTAAAAACATCCAACGGCCGGCGTGGTCACATATGGGCTTATCCCTCTCCTGATAGGGACCCGTGCCCAACAGTGGGACATTATGGGTTGTTAATGAAATTTACATAGGATTGTCATTTTTTATAGATCTCAGAAATGTCATCTTCAAAAATAGAGAATAAAAAATAGGGCTCAGGCCTCCACAATCTAAGTACTAGAGGACTAGAAGTAATTAAGCAACCAAATATTAAGAAAAGTAAGCAAGAAGGCACAGTCAATGAATATAGATAGACGTACATAGAAGTGTAGAACTTTAGGATTTCGTGTGCCGATTCCCAGTGCGGATTCCCAGTGGGGGATAACTGGGAGAACTTTCGACTCTCTCGTTCTCTCTTCTTCGCTTTGCAATGCGTAAGACCGAGACACCTGCTACAGCGCTGTCACGCGGCAATTTCGATAGCAGATAGTTTGTCTTCAGAGAGCCATTAAGAACTGTTCGTCTATGTACGTTGAATTAGAGTGACATCAGAAAAATGCGTACTTGGATATTAGACGAGGAAAATGGTTACGATTCTAAGAATATTACTTATTTGAAATATGTATAATACGTATTTTTCGCCAAGATCAATACATATGTACAACGCCGTAGCAAACATCCTTTTCAACTAATGGGTATATTTAATTAAGTAAAAATGATTAGACCAATGACGTAGTGATATAAACACAACTCTACAACGCTCTACTGTCAAGGGTTCAAACACCTTATGGGAAAAACTTTATATAATCGACAAATAGTTGTTCTGAGTCTGGGTGCTCTTTCTGTCCGTTTCTTGTATGATTGTAAAATCCCCCGCAACACAGGATACATTCCTAATATAGACGTTGTCCGTTTAAAAAAAAAATCCTTATTCTTCTCGGTTATTGCATCATAAATAAACGGCTGGTGCAACAGCCACAGCGCCATCTATGGAAGATATATCGAACTAAGGAGTAACTACGAATCCTGTATCGCGATATAGAAATTCTCGTACCGATTAGCATACCATACATACAAAATCTAATTACCATTTGGCAGCGACCCTCCAGGCATGATCACCTCGCCGCCTGGTCGGAGGATCCTCCCTTTGTGTTAGAGTGACATGGAGTGACATGACACTCTTTACATATACCCCAAAGGTTCATCATCATCATCAACAGCCTTGAACAGTCCACTGCTGGACATAGGCCTCTCTTTAGAAAATAGGTTTTGGCCTACTATACCACGCTGGCCAGACGGGTTGGTTTCAAGTTTTCCTTCTCTTTGCATTGATGTTGTCTTGCGTAGTTTATCCCTTAGTCGCCTTTTACGACACCCGCGGGATGAATAGGGGTGGTGACACTCTGTATTCTAAATCCGTCACCACACGGACACCCCCCCCCCCCCCCTCAAAGGAAAAACCCCAAAGGTTACCTTTAGAAAATGTTTATGAAAACAATTATTTACGCGTTTAATTCTCAGTTTTATTGCGAAATAAATAAAGCAATTTAGTTTTGAATTCTATAGTTAAAGACGTTATATCTAATGAAGATGTATTGTGTCATGAGAATTGTAATGAAAAAGAACAATATGAGTTTTTTTGTGTGAATCTAAGATGTAGGTACATACTACTACATACTTAGGTATTTACATTTACGGCCTTACGTCTGCCTTGTTGGTCTAGTGGTTAGCTTATGCGGCTGCTGATCCAGAGGTCTCGGGTTCGATTCCCGGGTCAGACCAAATATTTTTGTGATCCACAAATATTTGTTTCGGAGTCTGCTTGATTTTCTATGTATAATATTTATGTAATTACAAAAAAAAAGTATGTATATGCATTTATATCAGTTGTTAAGTACCCATAACACAAGGTCTGCTTGCTTTGGGACTAGATGATGTTGTGTGTAAGATGTTAAAATATTTATTTATTTATTATAAACCGTTGGTAAAGCCGAGAAGCGCTCATAGCCGAGTGGCCTTAGGTGATTGGAAACAATCACCGAGGGTAAGCAACTACGGCGCGGTCGGACCTAGATGGGTGACCGTATGTGGCATGATATGTTATGAGCGTTTCCGTGATTCGGAGGTCACGTTAAGCAGTCGGTCCCGGTTGTTGTCATAAGGTAACAGTCGTGAAGCTTAGTTGGAGGCCTTCGGGCGGCTTAAAAACATCCAACGGTAAGATTACGTAGCCACAACGTGTCTTGCCGGTCCCCAACCCGCACTCGGCCAGCGTGGGGATCTATGGCCTTAACCCTCTCTTGAGAGGAGACCCGAGCCCAGCAGTGGGACGTTAAGGGTTGTTGATGATGATTGATGAAAGCCGAGGGGCCTACCTAGTCTATAGAAATTAGCCTAAGTTAACTCTTATATAACATCAGCTATTTGCCATTAAAAGTCGTATCCAAATTGATCCAGCCGTACCAGAGATTAGCTGAAACAAATAGAAAGAAATTTTAAAAATTGTATTTGTTTTTGCAAATTAATCAGGGCTTGTATTATGGGTACTAGACAACTGATAGGAATATATAAACATACTTTTTTTTTGTAAATATGTACATACATATTATACATAGAAAACAGCAAGACTCCGAAACAAAGATTTGTGGATCGCACAGATATTTAGTCCGACCGGGAATCGAACCCGAGACCTCTTGATCAGCAGCCGCATACGCTAACCACTAGACCAACGAGGCAGTCATTTATTTGTATACAGATGAACGTGTATTTATAAGAAGTGGAAATGATAAAAAACAGGTTCCAACTTCGTGATGGTACCAAATCGTGTTTTACTTGACGCCGACGTCTTGTCAGACTTTAAATATTACAGAAAAAAACTGGTCTTTCATACTTTAATAACTAAGTATAAGTATTGAAATTAATCTTGACATGTGATTTGAATGTCAGAGTTTATTTATTTATTTATTCACTAGCTTACGCCCGCGGCTCCACCCGGGTGTATCTCGATTATTGCAGTAAAAATTAGCTTAAGGGATAATCAAATCAAATCATTTATTCAGCAATTAGGTTACATGAACCTTTTGCAAGTTAAACTTTTTTTTGAGCAGATGAGTTCGGCCTTTCCTAACTGGACTAGCCCTGAGAAGAAAGGACGAAGCAAACTCAGGGATCACAGTCTCTTTTAAAGTCCAGACAATATTCTTAAATGCAAAAGACACATATAAAAGCGATAATTACAATTTGAGTCAACTATAATAATTAAAGATAATAATTTAAAAAATGTCAACAATAGCAACAATTTAAAATAATAATATATATACATATATTTAAAATAATAGTTATTCTGATATATAAGCTATATTACTGTAAAGTTTCATCCAAATCCGTTCAGTAATTTTTGCGTGAAAGATTAACAAACATACTCAGAAACCTTCGCGTTTATAATATTAGTAGGATTTAATCATTCAACTGCTCACTACACTTACAGTTTGCCCAACACGTACAGCGAGTCATTACAACAATATAGTGTTACAAGTTAGATAATAAAATCAATATTCATGTTTATATATCAGAGTTGTTAAAGAATCATTGGTTAGTTATACAATAATAATAGGTATATCTACTAACTAATGCCTGCGGTTAGGGGTACTAAAAATCTGCCAGGCCCGAGAACGGGCCTACCTAGACGACTCGGGCCGGAGATCGTTAACCGATCTCCTCCATAAGCGCAAGTCTGGGGGTGACGGATGAGGTCATCTTTTACCCTAGAAGAAGCGGCGCGAACTCTATAAGAAATGCGCGTCCTTCTTTGATAGGAACAGTATGGTTCCCACATGGGGCAGGGGAATTTTTTCTTAATCGAGCGTCTTTTGTTTGGCAGAGGGTTTCCACACAGTAGGGGGCCATCTACAAACTGTGTAAGGCTCGAGGTACGTCGGGGTCCCAGAGATTTCCTATCGAGGGTGGTTCTTCGGCTCCTAGTACACGAGTCGGCTGGCGATTTTAGATGGCAGGAGTTTGACATAACCAGGGGCATTTCCGCACAGACAAAAAATGGGGTACAAAAAATAGTATACGTCCTATATTCATACCTAATGAATAAATAGAAAATTTCATAAGAATCGATCAAGCCGTTTCGGAGCAGTATGTCAACTAACATGGTGATAAGAGAATTTAATACTACATGATACATTTATACAAATGAACAAAATTAAAGTATCTAATAGTATTTTCTTTTCTATATTTAAGCCTACTAAAGTGACTCTACTCTGCCTGATGTAAAGCTTGAGTAGAATCCTGGAGTAGGGGTCACCATCCTCATTGTGAGTGCAGACAATGCAATATGGTGACCCACACTATGGCGGCCTATTGAGATGTTCTACATCATTGGGCCTACGGTTTCACTATCCAAATACGACAACACAAATGCTCTGACTTTGGTTGATCGTCAGTTCGAGAGTAGTACTTAAGTACTGCCCGGTTTGAGCCGGCCTATTTGTGCTGAAATCAGCGAGGTTCTACAATGAAGGAAGGGGGGAGGGGTTAGGCTTCAGTCATCATAATCAGCTTATCACAGTCCACTGCTGGACATAGGCCTCTCCAATTGCAAACCACTCTCATCGATTTTGGGCTTCTCGCATCCAGCTCCGGCCAGCCATCCTCTGCGCAAGTCTTCACTCCACCTGACCTGTGGGCGTCCTACACTAGGTTTGCTGAGACGGTCTTCAGTAAATTTTAATAATTCCGGCAAATCACAGCATTCACAAAAGCCATTGTCGTATAGTCTTGTTTTAATAGATGGTAAACCTATTAAAATAGCTAAATTGTAACCTATTATGTTTAGTATTTGTGCAATAGCTAACAACAATCGTTCAATACTTGCCCTGCCCTTTTAATGTTAAAGGTTGTTGTTGCGAATTGTGGTTAGAACACTTAAACTTTCGACTTCACGAAATTGTTATTACTACAAATATTTTAGTTTTATTTAATACTATGATGGGTAATAAAGAAATACATGCTTTCCATCAGGCGGGGTAGAGTCACTGGTAGGCTAAATATATAAAAAAAACAAAATACACAGGACAACATATGGTTATACACATTTAAGGGAACTGATCTCAAGTAAATTAAAATCTCCCGTGCATTGCCAGAAATGCTTATCTCAGTTATGCTTATCTTTGTTATTTCAAGACTGAGACAGAATACAGGTTATTTTATACGAGTGTATTGTTCCTTGTTTTTCTTTGGCATGCTCTGTACTTTAAATGGCTAGATATATATTGTCTTGGTTTAATTTTTCTTGAATTGTGAGGGTGACACTGTGTAGGTATTTGAAAATTTAAAAAACTAAAGTTCATTGTTTTCATTATCGTTAGGAGAGGCCCATGTCCAGCAATGGACTGTTAAAGGCTGTTCATGATGATGATGATGATTATCATTGATAAATTGGTTTCCTTTTTATTTATCATAGATGTCAATGTTATTTTTCAGATATTTTTTATGTATTATCATTTTTAGAATTTGTATAAAATGATACACACTATTTAGTGTACAGGCGTATTGTAATACAAAAGCCAGGTAAGTCCTTGACACTTTTATCAATCGACCTGCTCAGATATTTCAAATTGCAGTTTCATTGAAACATAAAAAAGTGTTCTAGATATTTAAATGTTAAATGAACTAAGTTTAATTTTAGACAATATAAACTAGACTAAGGTAACATTAATTTCAACATTCGCCGTTGTTAAAAAATATAAATACAAGGATTAATAGAAGTATCAGACAAAAAACAACCTTGTAATTCAATGACAATATAAAAAACTTCATGCAATATTGAATTTCTAGTTGTACCGAAATTATTGACGGTGTGTAATTGTGATAAGTCGCTAGTTTCTGTGGTCGGATTTGCAATTGAAGGTAAAGCAAAGTCAAGGTGAAATATAAATGAACAAAAAATGTATGAATTAACTAAATTGAAGTGTGATCATCAACTGCCTTTAGTAGTCCACTGCTGGACATAAGCTATTCAGAAAGGAGGTTTAGGTCTAATATACCACAGTCAGACCTGTTGGTATAGGGTTTGTGTCAAGCTTTCCTTCTCTTTGCAGTGATGTTGTTCTCGTGTAAAGTGGCCATTCATCATCATCATCATCATCAGCCCATCGCAGTCCACTTTTGGACGTAGACCTTTCCCATTACACACGACTTTATACGATTTTGGGCTTCTCGCATCCAGCTCTTGCCAGCCATCTTGCGCAAATCGTCACTCCACCTGGCCTGTGGGAATCGAATCGTCCCGAAATTAGGAATATAAATCCTGTGTAGCCCCACTTTACAAACTTACATAAAACGGATACAAAAATCACCCATTCTCAGAACAACAATTTATGCATCACACCAAATGTTGTTGATGTTGAACCCACGTACTTGTCGCAGTAGAAAGCGGCGTGGCGTCCGCTTAAACTACTAGGCCAACCGTTCATTTACTACGTTGTTAAAGTAACACGCGAATGAAGCCGCGTTCCAATATTAGTTGTTAATACACCAACAAAACTGCCCTTCAATAATGTAATGTATATAGCAAACATTAGCTGGTAAATTATTCAGATTCGTGCCTAATATTACCCCCTGTATATCAGGACATGACAATGAGAATTTATCATATTGTGATGTCATTAACATATACAGGGTGTACTTATAAAATATTTGTGGAGAGAAAGTATAATAAAAATTACTGACTCATGCCACCCTCGTAGAGGTCGCTGAAGAATCAATTAAACCAATTTCCATGTGAAATTTCGTCGAAATCATGCAGTGGTTTAGCCGTGAAATCGTAACAGACAGAGATACTTTCGAATTTATGATATTATAGTATATAATCAAAATCAACTGTTAATAGTATAATAGATAGTATAGTAGTAGATAGTATAATAGGTAGATTTACGGCGAGTGGTTTGTGAACCCGTTTAGCAGGAAATCTTGACATTGAAATAAATTCACATATATCTGTTTCTGAAAATTTATTCTGACCTTGAAAACTGTTAAAATTAGCTACTAATTTAGTTTATATTTATATATAACGGAAGCAATAATTGGTCATTTTATATTCTTAATAAATGTGGTAAGTATTTAAATATTAGAATTAAGGTAAAAGCACTAATGCTGGACATTGAACTAAAAGATGACACTTTCAAAAAAAACTTCCATAATAAGAAAACAAATTATTTAAATAACATTGCTACTGATGTTAAAGATTCCTAGTGCAACTATGATACATGCTCAAAAGCTTCCGTACATTCCCGAAAGCAAATTTCAAAATGGTATCAATTGACATCAAACAATGTGCCCAGGTTGACATTTTGGGCGTAATTCTTAGCGTTTTCGTTAAGCAAACTAACTTTTCAACAGGTATGATTTTCTCTTATATTTATGATTATTGGCTACTGTTGGTTTCAATATTATAAATGTATGAAATTATTGATTTATTAGAACCCTTTCTTTGTTATTTTGGCGTGTTTTTGTACATATTTTAAGTGGTGTTAACTATTAGTACCAGAAATGAATAGAAACCTAAAAGATGACATCTGTGTCTTCTACTAGGGTTACTTCGAACTGAATATGTTAGCTTATTTTAATTCAAATTTAGCCTTTATGTTGTAAAACAAACGTTCCTATCTGAGTTTCGTTTGTATTACACTAGCCTAACTAAAAGAAGACAGTGTCAACTATTAGGGTATACTGGATGTCAACTATTAGGGTATACTGGATGTCAACTATTAGTTACAGATTAAATTTCGAGCACGAATTTGACATCCTCCAAAGCATATTTCTTTTTTTATATATTATTAGGGTGCAAACGAGCAGATGGATCACGTGGTAGGTGATTGCCGCCGCCCATGGACATCCGATACACCAGAGGAGTCGCAGGTGCCTTGCCGGCCTTTAAGAGTACGCTCTTTTTTTTTAAAGGTCGGGAAACACCGCAGCCGACAGTTCATTCCACAATTTAGATGTCATGTGCGAGTCAGGATATTTCGGCAAAAACGCACTGTTGTGGACAAATGGAAATGCTGTCGTATGAGCTATAGAAGATGCATATCCGAAATATCCCGATAAATAGTCGACGATTCGAGTCGCTCTCCGCTGAATGCGGTCCAGAGGGAGAAGCTGGTACTGGGGTGCCCCGGCCCAAAGATAAGAACAGTATTCCACATGCGGACGAAGGCGCAGGGCCTTGTAAAGTAGAAGTCGGTGCGCAGGAGTGAAATACCGTCTCGCTTTATTGAGCACACCAAGCTTCTTTGAAGCTAATTTGGCCTTACACTCCAAATGGCCACGGAACTGGACCGCTCGATAAGCCGATACCAAGAATTCCAATATTGGCAGAGGCCTATAGGGGAGTGCTCTCAAAACGAGGTGATACGACAAGCGACAATTTTTTAGTTGTGAACGCGCAAACCTGTGTCAAACGGCATCTCAAATAAAAAACTTTATTCAAGAAGTTAGGACTTTTTTCAACAGTAATAATCATACAGATACTCATAATATACCTCAATGAGTTTATAACACAACGGACGAAAGAGTTTTTTTCTTGAACCACAAAGGAAGTCAGATCCTAGCACCAAAAGGAGAGCGAACTGTGTACCAAAACATTAACACCGATGAAAAATAAAGTTTTACTGGTCTTTTTGTATATTAAAAATTAATGTGATGGTCATGTCTATTATTAGTGCTAATTGGTGTCTATTTTTGGTGAATTTGATTTTCGGTGCTGTCATCTTTTAGTGTCTAAGGCAAAACTAAAATATTGTAATTTTTTGTAGAAAGTACTACAGTCTTAAAATATTTTATATTAAAAAATTGATCTCTAAATGTTCCTCTAGCAGTAAAAAAATTGATTGAATCTAATTTTTGATAAATACATTTAATAATTGAGAATGAAGTTTGATGAGTCCTTAATGTGTCTAGCATTAGTGCTTTTACCTTAGTAGACATTGTAGAGCCTCGCTGATTTCAGCACGAATGGTCCGACTCAACCGGGGCAGTACTATCCTCACACAGAAGACCATCCTAATAATAACAGCATACTTGCTGTCGTATTTCGTTGGTGAGTGTGAGACCGGAGGCCCAATAATTGTGCACTATTCTTCCGGCCTCTGAAGGCCGAGAGAATGATGCAGAATTATACAACCGCCATGGTATGGGTCACCCACCTACCTTGCCTACCCTCACAATGAGGTTGGTGACCGCTACTCCTGGATTCTACTCATGCTTTTCATCAGGCAGAGTAGAGTCACTTTGGTAGGTTTGAATATAAAAAAAAAAAAACAAAAATAGTACCTACGAACAAGTTGAAAAACGTGAACATCTTCATCCACTGTCTTATATTTAGCGATGTTTAATTTACAAAGAAGAATTTTCTTTAAGCAACATTTAGTTTTTAAAAATATTTTTCTTTGATATCCCGAAGCAAGATCAACCTGTATATCCCCGACCTGTTTGTGTGATACGTCAATTTTTTGACGGTTGTGAAGCAGCGACGCATCGGCACGCATTCTCAATTTAAAACTACGTACCGTGATTGGTCGTTCCTACAACAAGAAGGGGAATAGCCCCGCCCCTATACAACTACAGGTTGCTATCTTATATTTGGTCGATGTTGTTATGGATTCAAATACCTTGAAATAGTAACGATTTTGGTCGAACATTCACGAAGACTGACATCAAAAGATCAAGTACAAACACATAATGCCCTTCGTTTTATTGTTTTGCCTTTTCGGGTTTTAGTTTTTATTGTTGTTATTTGAGGTCCCTGGTATTGTTTTGTTACTCATGGACACTTAGGTATATTTGTAAAAAATATATCAACTATATTTAAAACGTAAGGTCATCTTTATCTCAACGGTCTGGTCTCTTTTCTTCACTTTGCCAAGACTTCGGCAACCCCGGTAAAGAGACTATTGCCACGACTCATCCTCCTAGCCAATATTCCTAATTTTATTTGGGGTCGGCTACTAGTTCCACCGGTTTTACCTGAATTTCAGTTCTTCCACGGAGCGACTGGCATCGGACCTCCGCAACCTTAAATGAGAACTGAAATTCGAAGATTGAACTAGTAGTCACTATATTTGATAGCATAACGTCTTCCCAATAACGATTTCCATAGATGTTCATGACAACCGGGACCGACGGCTTTACGTGCTCTCCGAGGCACGGGCGTGAATCACCGATAAACTTCCAAGTTATTAGGAATTTCCTAAGAAAATACCAAAAACACTTTTTGGCCCGACAAGGGATTTGAACCCGAGACCTCTTGATTAGCAGTCGCATACGCTAACCACTAGACCAACGAGGCACGACTAAACTAGATAATCTTTTATGGCGTCAGGCCACCAACTACCTCGCACCAGTGGTTGTAAATGCAGATACTGTGCTAGGGGTCTCGAGTTCAAATCCTAGGTCGTACCAAATGTTTGTATGATCTACAGACATTTGTTTCGGATTTTGTGAGTTTTCTAAGTATAACATGTATGTATTCTAAGTATGACCTATATAAATATTATCAGTAAATTTAGCTTTTATAGTACAAAGCTCTGCTTAGTTTGAAACTAGATGACGTTTTGTGTTATATATCCGAAATATTTATACATTAACTTTTGCCCGCGTTTCCGCCCGTGTCTATGTCGGTTATCGCGGTAAAAAGTAGCCTTTGTCCTTTATCAAGGTTCCTTCTATCTCTATACCAAAATTTATCAAAATATCTTCAGCGTTTTAGACGCACAGACAGGCAAACAGAGTAACTTTCGTATTTATAATATTACTAGGGATACGTCTTTCAACCTTCGAATTTCAGTTCTCCCTTAGGGTTGCGGAGGTCCGATACCAGTCGCTCCGTGGAAAAAATGATATTCAGGTAAAACCGGTTGAACTAGTAGCCGACCCCAAATAATATTAGAAATAAGGCTAGGAAGAAGAAGTAGGGATACGTCGTAATCCCATTCAAAAATAACCTAAGTTAACTATAAAACCAAAAGGGCGTTATTTCATGGGCACAACAAACTTTCCTATTGAACCAACAACCAAGGTTCCCATGGCCACCACCAAGAATGACGTGGCATAAACCATTAACTTTAGCTGTAACTTATATGGGGTTCACTATGATTTCTAGAATGAACGGCCCTGTACGCTCAGTGGTTAGTGATCCCTAACTGCTGAACTGGAGGTCCTAGGTTCAGTTTTCATACAGTAGTTGTGTGATGTTTGTTTTTCTAAAGACAATTCTCTGTCGCGGATTTTAAAATGGATTTTAAAATCATACATGAAACGAACACCCAAACTCAGAACAACAATTTATGAATCACACAAAGTGTTATACCATGTGGGATTTGAACCCACAAAACTTGGCACAGTAGAAAGTGGCGTGGCGACCGCTTAAATAACTAGGACAATCGTGTAGTTGGTGACCCTTGACTGTTAGCTGTAGGTTCTATGTTCGGTTCTCATCCAGGACAAATGTTTGATGGTTATGATCATTTGTTCTGGTTATTTTTCTATGAAATGTATACAGGGTGAATTTTTGAGACGGGACAGTAAGGGTAGGTACCTTAACCGTTATAGTTAAAGGAAAACGCTTTTAGGAGACTATCCATATTTTTTTAAGATATTCTGAACTGCATTTACAGATTTTGGAAAAAATGTACAGCCAGCAAGAAAATGGTCATTTTAAACAAAAACTTTTTTTGATGCCAATCGATCCTGTTTCTTATAAGGATCAAAAGTCTCTTCTAGACCGACTGAGGTTTGAGTACTAGAAATGTCAGAAATCGCAAAAAACTTTTCCCGTACATTTGTACGGAAATAAATCATTTTAATATGTATTTTATCTTTGTTTTAATTCTTTAAGCGTATTTAGTAAATATTAGGAACACGGAATTTGCATTGGTGTGGTACACGAATAGGTTTCCACTGCGACAAGTATCGAGTGGTAATGGTGGAATTTTATTAAGGTACTCTTAATTCTGCCGTGTATAACGACGTCAGAGTTAGAGAATCTCCAAAACCAGTTGGATGAATGGCTCCTGTCAAAATTGCGCAAAGTTTTATTTTCAGCAAGATGGCGCTCAGCCACACAACAGCTGCGTATTCTAGTTCTTCTTGAATAGGCAGTTTGGGTCACAGTGGGTAGGTACACATGGTTCAACCAAGTGCCCACCCCGTAGCCCCGATGTAATGCCTCTTGATATTTTTCTGTGGGGCTACCTAAAAACGAAGTCTCCAAAAAAAATACAACAGTATTCAGGAGCTGAAAGATACATTAACCAGGATTTTAAATGATGTCTAACCAAGAAAATTATCGGCTGCTACTAGCTCAGTATTAAAATGAGTGAACTTATGTATTAGTGAAAACGGCGGTCATTTTGAGCAATTTCTTTCGTAGATCATCCAAATGTAAGCTATGTTAGTCTGTGTCTAAAATACATATTATAATGATTTATTTCCGTACATATGTATGGGAAAAGTTTTTTGCGATTTATGACATTTCTAGTACTCAAACCTTACTCGGTCCAGTAGAAACTTTTGATCCTTATTAGAAACAGGATCGATTGGCATCAAAAAAAAATTTTGTTAAAAGTGACCATTTTCTTGCTGACTGTACATTTTTTCCAAAATCTGTAAATGCAGTTTAGAATTTCTTAAAAATGTATGGATAGTCTTCTAATAGCGTTTTTCTGTAACTATAACGGTTAAGGTACCTGCCCTTACTGTCCCGTCTCAAAAATTCACCCTGTATATATACATATTTAGAAATATATGTGAGCATGTCTATCAGAGATGGATGCGAGAAGCCCAAAATCGATCAGAGGGGTGTGCAATGGGAAAGGCCTATGTCCAGAAGTGGACTGCAATAGGCTGATGAAAATGATGTCTATCAGCAGTCTGGTAGTATTTAAATAACATTGGACATCTAACAGACAATCATCTAGTCCCAAGCTAAGCAGAGCTTGTACTAGACAACTGATTTTTTTTTTTTTTTTTTTATTTATTGTCTAATATAAAATTCATACATGCATACAGTTATCCATTATATACCACACAAACCATCAAGAGTTTATCCGTGGTATATCAGACACATCTCGGTTACAAATAAATTACATATCTGTAAAACATAAATATTATTATATAGTATTATTATATATATAGTTTAGTATCAGCTAGACAGTAAATGCTTTATCAAAACAGTTTTACAGTTTTTTTTATTCATCTTGCTACGGGTTTCGATAGGTATGTTGTTCAATATACGGGGCAGCATGTGTTCCCACGTCCGCGTCCCTTAAACGTTAGTACGCTTAGGTATTCTATAGGTAGGTAAGTTTCACAAGTGACGTAATGACTCCAATCTTAAATTTTTCTTTAATTTAGCAAGGTTGTGGTATTCCGCACCCAGTACACATACGCTCACTTTGTCAAACACGTTTAATATTTGACAATGCTTGAATAAGCCACATTCATCTTCTTTAAATTCTAGTTTAGTTTTTCTAGGTACTATTGTTTTCAAGATGCTTAATTGTATGTTATAAATGTTTTCGAGGTAGGTCTTGTATGTGCGCCCGTAACTACTTAGTCCGTAGCTAATCACGGAGTCGGCAAGTGCGAGGTACATGATTCTAAGTGTTTTGTACGGTACGATACGTAACGTACACTATAAAAACATAAACTTATTTTTTTTGTAAAAACATACATGTTATACATGAAAACACACAAACCAATACAAATATTTGCAGATCCTACAAACATTTAGTTCGACCCGGAAATCGAACCCGAGATCTCTTAATCAACAGTCGCATACGCTAACCACTAGACCAACAAGGCAATCATATTATGTATACATACTTAAAACCGACTCTGCCTACTTAAACAAATGTAGTGTACCTACAAAGGCCGGCCTCATTGCCAAAAGCAATCTTTTCCAGGGGACTTTGGGATGGATCAAAGAGGCTTGCACGTTCCAAAAGAGGCGTTGTCTTCGTTCCGTTCGCCTACTCTTGTGGTGGCCGGTCCGTGTGATGACGGATTAAGAATACAAAGTGTCACCACCCCTATTAATTCCATGGGTGTCGTAAGAGGCGACTAAAGGAACAAAATAAGCAGCTAACATCACTGCCAAGAGAAGGAAAACTTGAAACAAACTCTTTACCAACCCGTCTGGCCAGCGTGGTATAGTAGGCCAAAACCTCCTTTCAAAGGAGAGGCCTATGTCCAGCAGTGGACTGTTAAAGGCTGTTGATGATAATGATGATGATGACTCTTGTGGCGGGAAGTCACTTTGTTTTATACGTAGAGACACCAGTATTAAAATTCGTAGTAGACCTCACCACAAACGTGAGATTCTTATCTGCTACTAATTGTGTTCATAGTTGACATCATGATAATAACTTCCTTTATAACTTGCGGTAATTATAAAATAATAATTTGCATTGTTTTTGGTGAAATATGATTTAGTAATGACGATTTAGGGTTGCGTAAATGTAACCAAAAATTGTAAAAACAATGTTGGAAAAGAGTGTCCATGGAGTTTCTTGTCTGTTCTTCTCCATAGGATCTACGAATTGGAACAGACAATTAGCTTCACGACTGACTACTGACTGACTACTTGACGTTTCAAAAGTGCCGTTGTATGGTTTATTTGAAATAAAATGGTTTGATTTGATTTGATTTGATCGTACTCAAAGAATGCAAGATGGCTGGCAGGAGCTGGATGCGAGAAGCACAAAATCGATCAAAGTGGTGTGCAATGGGAGAGGCCTTTGTCCAGCAGTGGACTGAGATAGGCTGATGATGATGATGATGATGATGAAAGAATGAAACGAGACCCTATTACTAAGACTCCGCTATTTGTCTGTTCGTCTGTCAACAGGTTGTATCTCATGAACCGTGATAGACAATATTCACAGATGATTCTTTCTCTTTCAATGCCTCGTTGGTCTAGTGGATAGCGTATGCGACTGCTAATCAAGAGGTCTCGGGTTCAAACCCCGGGTCGGGCCAAAAATTTATTTTGGGTTTTTCTTAGGAAATTACTTATAGCAGCCCGGAGTTTGGAAGTGTGGCGGTGATTCACGCGCGTGCCTCGGATAGCACGTAAAGCCGTCGGTCCCGGTTGTCATGAACATCTATGGCAATCGTTATTGGGAAGCAAATTTACTGACAACAAGTTCAACCTTCTTATTTCAGTTCTTCCTTAGGGTTGCGGAGGTCCGATGCCAGTCGCTCCGTGGAAAAACTGATATTCAGGTAAAACCGGTTGAACTAGTAGCCGACCCCAAATAATATTGAGAATAAGGCTAAGAAGATATATTATTCTTTCTTTATTTATTAAAAGACAACTCCCGCATTAGGGAATATAAATCCTGTGTCGCGGGAGACTTTATAAAAATACATGAAACGATTACAAATAACACCCAGACTCGGAACTACAATTTACGTATCACACAAAGTGTTGTCCCACGATACTTGTTTTTAACCGACTTCAAAAAAAGGAGGAGGTTCTCAATTCGTCGGTACCTTTTTTTTGTTTAAATGTGTTCAGCGATAATTTCGTCGTTTATGAACCGATTTCAAAAATTCTTATTGCATTGGAATGGGCGTAGCTTACAGGTGGTCCCATCGTCACCATATCGGAATCTGATGATGGGATCCCAAGGAAATCGAGGGAACTCCTCAAATATCATAGGCACAATAGTCGCGATTTGGGTACTCGGAATAGTTTTTCTTTGAAGTCGGTTCCTTTTTGTTAAAATTATAGTTAGTTGGGTTTTAGTTTTATATCATCTTCGTATTAATCTAAATGAGAACAATGCCGTTGTACCTTATTTCCTTATTCAAGGAATACCTACTTCAATAATTAATCATCTTGAACCAATAAATGACAATAAAAATGAATAATTTTCAATCATGAACAGTATAAATTATTTATAATGTAAATTACACTGTTATATCATAGTGTACTAAATGGAACAGAGATAATATCAACTCTGATACTAGATTTACGCAAATAGCAACTCTATGTTAAAGAGAATAAAGTTCATTTTTAAGTACGAAAAATAACGAGCTGTATCTACATATGGCTCCGCCCGTGTGTTATCGTCATAAAGAGTAGCCTGAGTTCTTTAAAAAAAAACGGACATTATACATACAACGCTATCTAGTCCCAAACTAAGCAGGGCTTGAATTATGGGTACTAGACAACTGATATAAATACATAAATATACATTTTTTGTAAATACATACATATTATACATAGAAAACACCCAAACTCCGAAACAAATATTAACAGATCACACAAACATTTGGTCCAACCCGGTAATCGAACCCGAGACCTCTTGATCAGCAGCCGCATACGCAAACCACTAAGTAGACCAACAAGGCAGTCAAACGACAGTCTTCTTCTTATCGTGTCGATGGCAACACTTTAATCTCGGCTCGTGGGCCATGTCAACAAATTGTCTATTGTCTGTGTCGACTCGCCACAGTCGCATTTATTTGCGCTTGGGTGTATAAATCCCCACTTTGTCAGATTGTCCCCAGATCTGCCAACCTGGGTACGCTTCCTATGAAGCGCCTTCCAGGTTGTCCAGGGAAATTTATCTCCTGAAGGTAGTTTTTCGACGAAATTGGAGAGAGGGAACCTTATACGCGATATGTTTTCTCTGGCTTTGGCAGGGTTGTTGGTATCCGCTGGAATTATATTTAGGAAACTGTTTCGACTTTTCAGCCTTTTTTGGTTTCTAAAGTATCTTTATGGTAAATTTCATTGGATTTGGTTTAGCCGTGAAAGGATATCATACAGAGTCATTTTCGAATTAATACCTAAATAAAATTGAGGTCTCTGTAATAATGCATTAGAAAATATATAAGTACTTACGTCGACAAAGCAATTTTTAGGGTACGTAGCCAAATGGCAAAAAACCGAACCCTTATAGATCTCGTCATGTCTGTCTGTCTGCCCGTCCGTATGTCACAGCCACTTTTTTCTGAAACTCGAAATTTTTTTTTCATCAATAGATACCATACGTGTAATATTGAGGTTTTTAAAATCATTATTTTCTAAACTGAATAGTTTGCGCGTTAGTAACTTCTAAAATAAGAGAATGATAAAACTGAAAAAATATATGTTGTGCATTACCATGCAAACTACCAACGAAAATTGGTTTGAACGGGATCTAGTAAGTCGTTTTTTTAATACGTTTTCGTAAACCGCAATTTACCTTTCATTCAATCAATACACTATTATTAAAACATCGATCAAAGTTACAACGAACTACAAGAACTTTTATATGACGTTACTTGCTGCTACGGAACCCTTTATGGGCGAGTCCGACTCGCGCTTGGCCGCTTTTTTAAATATTGTATCTATCTATTTGTGCTGGCTAACCTCTCGAACTTCTAAACCAATATTGACAGCAGATAGTTGACGTAAGCAGTAACTCACGCTAATATTTTTTATACCAACTTCGCTCTTCGGCGTTACTCGCGATTTACAACACTAAACGCGAGCAACACCACGTGAATCAACTAGTTAATTAACAAAATGGTGTGTTATGAGAATATATCGGTCACACGACTAATTTTAATGCGTACATCCGTTCACAATTATCTAATATTCACATCCCCTTTATGAGAATTACTAATTTAATCAAAGGGGATGTATGACAGGTTCGATTTCCGGGTCAGGTTGATGTTATATTAGGTAAGTAGCTTTTTACCGCGGTTTTGCTTGTAGGTACGTCAGTTATCGCCGTAAAGAGTAGTGCATGTCCTATCTCAATAATATCTCCATGACAAATTAATGCAGCGACTTAACTATAAAAGCGTAACAGCCAGTGCTATTTTCGAAACTATAATAAAATTAAAGTGTGTGTTTGTGATACCAAATCAACAGTTTACTTTATAAAATAAATAAGTAAATATAAATATTTCGGACATCTTACACACTACGTCATCTAGTCCCAAATTAAGCAGAAATTGTATTATGGGTACTAAACAACTGATATAAATACACAACCATACTTTTTTTTTGTAAATACATACTTATTATACATAGAAAAACACCCAGACTCCGAAACAAATATTTGTGGATCACACAAATATTTGTGGTCCGACCCGGGAATCGAACCCAAGACCAGTATTGATCAGCAGCCGCATACGCCAACCATTAGCCAACAATGCTGTCAAATTTTTATGCATATAAAAGTATGTACTATACGGTACTTATAAAGAAAAAATTTTTGTCTCTCTCTCTATTCGACTAATCTCTGATACTACGGGATCGATTTTGACGGGGTTTTCACTTACATACAGGAGTAACTGAGGCAAGTTCACTCCGCGGCGCTACAATTATTATTGTTATTACCGGTTATTACGGTTATTACCGCGGTTATTACGTTTTTTTTAAAGACAACTGCTGCATTAGGAACGTACATAAGGTATTTTTAAACATACATGAAACGGACACAAAACACACCCAGACTCAGAACAACTATTTCTGGATCACACAAAGTGTTGTCACATGTGGGATTTGAAGAAGTAGAAAATGACGTGGCGACCACTAAGCCAAAAGTGCAGTCAATATAAAAGTTATTGATAATATAAAATTATCCATACACAAAAAATACATGTCCCTATATAAAAAAAAAACTCTCATACCAGTAATAGATTAAAACAAACGTCTATAACAGCATAACTAAATGGTAAGGTCATCTGGTCAGCTCCCTATTGTTGTGGATAATGACTGCCGTGGGAATCGGCAGCCATGCCCACTGTTGACGTTGAATCTGTGAATACTTTTGATGTTTTAATAATTTATCTAGCAAGCTGCATACTGTACGGTTGGTTCTACTACGCTAAGGTTCAAATCCTACTCGAGAAAACTTTGTATGATCCACAAATTGTTGTTCTGAGTTTGGGTGTTCTTTGTGTCCGTTTCTTGTCTAAAATCTTAAAAATCTATGTTGGAAAAGAATGTCCATGGAGTTTCTTGTCTGTTCTTCTCCATAGGATCTATGAATTGGAACTGACAATTAGCTTCACGACTGACTACTGACTGACTACTTGACGTTTCAAAAGTGCCGTTGTATTGGTGTATTTGAAATAAAAATGCTTTGATTTGACTTGTATGTTTGTAAAGTCCCCCGCGATATAGGAATATATTACTAATGCGGGAGTTGTCTTTTTAGAAGAAAAAAATTGCTACCAGCCGAGTGGCATTAGGTGATTGAAAACAACAGTAAGTACCTACGGCGCGATCAGATTTAGATGAGTGATGGGTGGCATGATATGTTATGAGCGTTTCAGTGATTCGGAGGTCACGGTAAGCTGTCGGTCCCGATTGTTATCATAAGATAGAAGTCGTAAAGGTTAGTTGGAGGCCTTGGTGGTTTAAGGTGATATTGTGCTTAAGGTATTACTATCAGGGATGTCGAAGACCGGGCAAAGTGGAAAAGGAAGATCAGAATAGCTGGCCCAAAAACCTGGTTCCAAGGTATAGACTTAGGAATCAACTGATAAAAACGTTGAAACATGTTTAGAAGTGGAATTATATTTCTTTTTACACGCTTTTTATTAGCTTCACCTGTATTTTTGCATGTTTGTAACCGACTCCTTTGGGTGCGATTTTGACTCACTTTAAACGGCCAGATTTCGTTCAAACTTTGTAGATTTATCGAGGACCGATGACAATACACTAATTTGAAACAAAACCTAAAAAAAATGGTTAAACAAATTATAGTCTTTTTTAGTTAAAAAAAATAGTTTTAAAAAACTAAACAAACACGCTTTTAAATTAAAAAGTGAAAAATAATTTTAATTTAACAAAGCGTGGGGTGCATTCTGAAAATGTTTCAATAACGACGCCCCACGCTTTTTACATTAAAAATTTTCTACTTTTTAGTTTAAAAACGTGTTTGTTTAGTTTTTTATAACTTTTTTTTTCTGACAACTAGTCCCACACAACACCATCTAGTCCCAAACTAAACAGAGCTTGTATTATCGGTACTAGACAACTGATATAAATACATAAACATACTTGAACATTGTAAATATACAGGGTGCACACCAATGCAGATTCCGTGTTTCCATTACTTACAAAATACGCTTAATACAAAAGATGCATTAACAACGATTTTAAATGATATAATAATTATAATAATTATCGGCTGCTACTAGCTCAGTACAAAAACCAGTGTACTTATGTATTCGTTAAAACGGCGGTCATTTTGACCAATTTATTTCGTAGATCATCTAAATGTAAGTCAAATTTATTTTAATTATTTATTATTATAATTTTTAGTTAGCAATTTATTTCGTAGATTAATTAAATGACAGTTATCTAAATGTAAGTTACCTGCTGTCTGTGTCTAAAATACATATTAAAATTATTCATTTCCGTACAAATGTATGGGATAAGTTTTTGCGATTTCTGACATTTCTAGTACTCAAACCTCAGTCGGTCCAATAGAGACTTTTGATCCTTATAAAAAACAGGATCGATTAGCATCAAAAAAAGTTTTTGTGTAAAACTACCATTTTCTTCCTGACTGTACATTTTTTTCAAAATCTGTAAATGCAGTTCAGAATATCTTAAAAAGTTATGGATAGTCTCCTAAACGCGTTTTCCTGTAACTATAACGGTTAAGGTACCTACCCTTACTGTCCCGTCTCAAAAATTCACCCTGTATACATATTATACATAGAAAACACCCAAACTCCGAAACAAATATTTTGCGGATCACACAAACATTTAGTCTGACCCGAGAATCGAACCCGAGACCTCAAGCACAGCAGTCGTATAGGCTCCCACTGCGACGCGAAGGCAGTCAAACGTTTCGTTATAACCAATCAGTACACCAACATATTGGTCCTTCGAGCCGGTTCGACAGACCATATCACAGGTGTTCATTGATTAATGCTGAATTATATTGGTGCCGTATCCCTTTAATCAATGGTGCGTTAACGCTATATGGGTATATCAGGTGGTGTTGATCATGTGGAACAACAGCTGTCCTTACACCATGATGTGAGAAGTAATGAGATTATTTTAGACAATCAACATTGTAAGTAGTAGAGCCACGCTGACTTCAGCACGAAAGGGCCGGATTGATCGGGGCAGCACTACCGTCTCACAGAAGACCATCCTAATAATGACAGTATTCTTGTTGTCGTATTTTGTCGGTGAGTGTGAGACCGGAGGCCCAATAATCTCCCGGCCTCCTAAGGCCGGTAAGAATGATGCAGAATTTTCTGACCAGGCAGCCATGGTATGAGTTACCATGCTGCATTGCCTACACTCACAATGAGGATGGTGACTCCCTACTCCTGGATTCTACTCATGTTTTCCATCAGGCAGAGTAGAGTCACTTTGGTAGGCTTACATAAAAAAAATCTCGACTACCTCGCTGGTCTCATGGGTTCAAATTCCGGGTCGGGCCAAAACTGTTCTTAGGTTTTTCTTACGAGAAATTCTTAATAAGTTGGTGCTGTTTCATGCCCGTACCTTGAAGAGGACGTTAAGCGGTCGGTCTCGGTTGTCATTAACATATATGGCAACCGTTATTGGGAAGTCAGAACCCCCAAATATACTGACAACCTTCGGATTTCCGACCAGTTGAACTAGTAGCCGACCTTAATATTCTTGAGAATAAAGGCTAGGAAGAAGAAGATTATGATGATGGTTTAAAGCGAGTGAGTGAGGTTACTAAATAAACTCCTCTCCAAAAGTCCCTCTATATAGAAAATGCGAAAAGAAGTAAAATTTCATCATCATCAACAACCTTTAACAGTCCACTGCTGGACATAGGGCTCTCCTTTGTAAGGAGGTTTTGGCCTATAATACCACACTGGCTAAACGGGTTGGTGAAGGGTTTGTTCCAAGTTTTCCTTCTCTTGGCCACTGCCAACATCACTATGTTAGCTGCTTATTTTGTTCCTTTAGTCGCCTGTAACGACACCCATAGAATGAATAGGGGTGGTGACACTTTGTATTCTTCACACCACAGACAGTAAAATATGGAGTGTTTGAAAAGCGTCTGTCAACTCTTTTTGGGGAGACAAGACGTGTGTATATTTTTATGATCACTCTCTGTCATTGAATGGAATAAGCAGAGATAACGGGAGAGAAAGGCTGAATAGAGTTTAATGCATGAAAGGGAGACAAAAGAGTAGACGACTCGCTTGATGGTACGTGACTACTGAAACCCGTGGAATTGTGGGGTCACCAGTCAGAGTCATGACTAGTTTCGTTCCGTGGTGTTACACGCGATTTACAACAATAACCGCGAAATTCAGATAATTACTTATAAAAATTTGCAAATACTTCATGAAAAAAATAAGCCTTATAGTTTATGCAGTTTATTATGTTATATAAAATTAAAACGTATCGCATTGTTTTATGGTAAATTTTAAAATTCATACAATTAAAAAAATAAAATACCCCTTATGATTTCACCAGAGTGATGCCTGAAAAACATAAATATTATACTTTCTAAGCGGACTGTAAATAAAAACTCACCCCTAATATTCAAATCATCCCCATAATTGAACTCGTAAACAGAAAATCACGCTATTGGTCAATATTTTCTCTTCAAACCACCAATGTTTTTCGTGGAAACCGTGAAAAGGCAAATATAGCTATCCTTTTCCCACACCCTACGGTGTACATTCCCTGTCTCTTTCATACGTAAAGGGTGAAACCCGCTGATGACGTTGTTGTCAGTGCCTTCTAAGTTTAAAGTAATGTCGGACGTTGCTACTGGACAAACAAAGGAGTTTAAAAATAATTAAATTTAGAACGTCGATTTAAAAAAAGTAGTGTTTTTTTTTAATTTTTCTTCTATTTATATTCTGTAGCTGTATTGACGGTTCGTCGCTCATACTAATTTCACTGTGAAATGTGATTAAAAAGTGAAAACTGAACACGCACGTGATTGAATTGACTTACAATTTCAGTACGGGAGCGAATATATTTCGCGTAACAAGAGCAAAAAGTTCCAATACGAAAATAAATAGTTCCCTTCAAAAGAAAAACAAAACACTAAAGACAATCAATATTTTTGTTAAAGACGTTAGTTCTAATTTTAAAATTTGACGTTTAACGCAATGTGTCATATCGGGTTTGTTCTCGATGCAACATGAATTAAAGATAAAAATGCTTTCGTATCTACTCTAAGATGGAATATACGTGGCACATGGAGGACGTCAGCCAGGAATCGAACTCTAGAATCGCCACTAGACTACAGAGCCGAGGTCAAGGTAGGAAATTAAAAAAAACTATTTTTTTCTTTTTATTCAATATGATAAATTTGGCAACATCGATATTGTTTATACACCCTGACAAATAACTTTAAAAAAAAATATTCCTGATTGTCTTGCAGGGTGTGCATAGGGGTAGGCAAAAAAAAAATGGAATTTATCCATCTTTTTTTTTGCCTTATATTTTCAACTCATGCATATATGATATATTATGGTCTTTGAATGAACCGTTGTTTATTAATCAATTAGATAAAAAAAAAACTGATTGAAATATATCTCGAAATGCTAAGTAATATATTATAATTATTACTTGTAAGCAAATAAATAAAATTGAAATGTCACACATAAAAACATACAAAAAAAATATGTTTCTCTGTCTGTCTTTACTCATGTAGACGGGTGTCGTTACTCGCGTTATACAACAAGAACCTCGGGGTGACTCCGCGGCAATCAGCTCGACTACGATATGTTACCTCTAATCTACTACCTCATCATCATCAACAGCCTTTAAGTAACAGTCCACTGCTGGACATAGGCCTCTCCTTAGAAAGGAGGTTTTGACCTACTATACCATGCTGGCCAGACGGGTTGGTATAGGGTTGGTTTCAAGTTTTCCTTCTCTTTGCATTGATGTTCTCTTGCGTAGTTTATCCCTTAGTTGCCTTTTACGACACCCGCGGGATGAATAGGGGTGGTGACACTCTGTATTCTTAATCCGACAGCACCAGAGATCGGAATTGGGTGTGTGAAAATACCTAAAGTTTGCAGCGGGACATAATATGGAGCTGTTACAACCACTTAAGTTAAACCGGGTTTGAATTTGACCGGTTTAGTTTTGTTTTTTTTACATGTTCCTTACCTTTGAAACACTGAACTATAAACATTTACAAGCTGCTAATACAGTTCTAAATAAATTTTTGTTTTGTACTTTTCCGGTTAAAATTCGGTCTTTTAGTCCCAATTGTTCTTTGTCGGTCAAACACAGAATTTTATATATCTGCAAAATGCTAATGCGGTTTTAATTTCTTTTTTTGATCTGTATCTTAAGTTAAAAAGTTTTGCTACAGGTTAATGCAAGGAAAACGAACATTTTCGCGTCTTTACATAGTTTTGAAGTCGGCTTTTTTTTTAAATTATTAAACCTGCACTGCATAAAAAAATAAATTAAAAAAAATTATTTCAATTGCAAGAACAGTGGTTGTAACAGCTCCATATTATTATTGCAAACTTACTGCAAAATTTAGGTATTTTCACACACCCAATTCCGATCTCTGGACATCACACAGACAACTCTAACAGTAAATCTACTACCTATTCGGCCATTATTACAAATATATCTGCAAATTGCACCTCTACAATTAAAATCGCCCTACTGTGGAAGACACAAATATACTACATACATTGACTGCCTTGTAGGTCTAGTGTTTGGCGGTTGCGGCTGCTGATGAAGAGGTCTCGGGTTCGATTCTCGGGTCCGACCAAATATTTGTGTGATCCACAAATATTCGTTTCGGAGATTGGGTGTTTTCTATGTATAATATGTATGTATTTACAAAAAAAAAAGTATGTTTATGTATTTATATCAGATGTTTAGTACCCATAATACAAGCTCTGCTTAGTTTGGGGACTAGATGGCGTTGAAAAATAAAATTGATAAACTTTTATTTGACTTTGCCGTAATTAGGAAAAAGTGAAATACAATTTTTTGTATTTCACTTTTTGTATTTGACAACCACGTTTGACAACCAAATTTGTACTTTTTAACCGACTTCAAAAAAAAGGAGGAGGTTCTCAATTCGTCGGAATCTTTTTTTTTTTTTTTTTTTATGTATGTTCAGCGATAATTTCGTCGTTTATGAACCGATTTCAAAAATTATTTTTGCATTGGAATTGGCGTAGCTTACAAGTTGTCCCATTGTCACCATATCGGGATCGGATGATGGGATCCCAAGGAAATCGAGGGATCTCCTCAAATATCATAGGCACAATGTCGCGATTTGGGTACTCGGAATAGTTTTCATTGAAGTCGGTTCCTTTTTGTTAAAATTATTGTATTTCACAACCACGCTGATTTCAGTGCGAACAAGCGGGCTCGACTGGAACGGTACTACTTTCACACAAAAGACCAACCTAATATGACAACATTTGTGCTTATAGTATTTCGTTGGTTAGTGCGAGATCGTAAGACCAATGAATCAGAAGCATCTCCTCACTAGGTCAACATGGTGTAGGTCACCATGCTGCATTGTGTTCACTCACAATAAGGATGGTGACCTCTTGGATACTGCCCATGCTTTCCATCAGGCAGAGTATAATCACCTATACAGTCTCATATTAAAAAATCCTTTATTAACCGACTTCAAAAAAAGGAGGAGGTTCTCAATTCGTCGGAATCTTTTTTTTTATGTATGTTCAGCGATAATTTCGTCGTTTGTGAACCGATTTCAAAAATTATCGTAGGTAGTCCCATCGTCACCATATCGAGATCTGATGATGGGATCCCAAGGAAATCGAAGGAACTCTACAAATATCATAGGCACAATTGTCGCGATTTGGGTACTCGGAATAGTTTTCATTGAAGTCGGTTCCTTTTTGTTAAAATTATTAAAATCAGTTAAAAGATTAGACGTTACGGTAAACACACATATATATGTATGTACACATACTATCTTTGTATTCTTAATTTGTCACCATGTGTACAGTAGAAAGAAGTGAGAGTAATCATTTTAGCTATAGCTTAAATATATCAAGAAAAATCCGCTAATGCGTGTCAGGCCACGCATAGAATAAGGTTCTGTAATCAGTATCACTCATAATGGCACGTGGGCTTGAAATCATGTCCAATATATAATAATTTTTTGAACGAATTTTTTTAAGTAGGTGCATTTTACAATTTTGACTTCTCTAACTCCTGAACTAAGAAGATTATCAAAGTCTTCTTTTAAAACTCATCACATGGACTACCATTATTATTATTTTCGCATTTTTCGATCTAGCCGACTTCTTTTTAGAGGAGGGAAGAGTGGGGGAGCGTTTTAACAAAAATGCGGCTTTAAGTTCAATAACTCGGAAACGGATACCAAAATCAAAAAGTTGTCTTAGAAATTTCTCAATGTTTTTAAAAGACCTATCAAATCATCATCATCCGAGAGTTATTCCCTGTTGCGTCTGGGGACGCCCAGGGTCCGCTTTCCGACTGTTCTTCCTCCACTTCGCACGGTCTTCGGCATCCTGCGTTGTAAGACCATTATTATTTGATAGGTCTTTAAAAGACCTATCAAATAATACCACATAAGAAGGGGTAGACGCTAGAAATAACTTTACGTGATTTTTAGCACATGATAACGACTTCCGAGTCGTAAACTACGGAGTGAAAAAGGAGCGTACTTTCGAAAATATTCAGATAACTGTAACGAAGTATCGTATTAATTGTTTGACAATCGATTTGAACTGCACTACTAGTTTACATTCTACACTGTACAATGTTTTGGCAGCATCAGAAGTGGGATATAGTATGAACATAAACGTTTTTTGTTATCGACTTTACGCGTGTTCGTCTTGGTAAACTGAGTGTCATGTCTCTGCTTTCGACTGTAAACATCGCTTGTGTACTGTTACTGACTGTCTGGGTATTGGTTCATTTCTGAACTCATTTCATTAGCTTTAGTAGTGAAAAGTACTAGTAAAAGCAACACGATAAGGAGCAGGCGGGTACGCAGGTGTGCTCCTATGTCAAACTTTAAACCCAAATGGGCATTTGCAATACACTGTCATGATTTGATTGACATGTATGTGATTCTAAAATGTCTATGTGTGTAGATGTCCTCCCCCCCTAATAAACTTATAATATCATCTATCTATGTTAAAATGGGAAGCAAAAACTTTGTACCCCTTTTTATGAAAATTGTATGCACAAAAGAGTATCAGATTTCCAACACTTATGGTTTATGTGGAGGAGGAGTTCAGGAAGTTATTTTTAAATATATTATGTGTTTTTTTTATTAAATCTTTGCGAATCCGTGATTAAAGAAGTTATAGTCTTTGACAATAGAACCTTATTAAGTAATGTTGCCATTTATTGTTCAAAACTAAATAGGATTGAATTTCGATAACTTGTAAATATGAAACTGTTCCGTTACTGACTGACTGACAACCCACAGCCGAAACTACTGGACGCAGGAAGCTGAAATGTGACATGTGTATTCCTTGAGGAGCATAGAAGAGCACCAAGAGTTAAAAATTCCACTTCTAAAGGGGTGAAAATGACAATCAAGGCTATACATCAGAATAACACGTAGGCGAAGTCGCGGGCAAAAGCTAGTAATGTACCTTTATAGTCTATGCCAGTCGGACCGTTATTGTTTCCAAGATTATTTGATGTCGGTTACTAGTTCAATCGCATTTACTTGGATATCAGTTTTTCCACGGAGCGACTAGCATCTGACATCTGCAACGCTGAGGGCAAACTGAGTTCTGAGATTGAACTAATTGTCAGTTTATTTCATCAATCACCAACAACCCATAACGTGTCGCTGCTGGCCGAGTGCGAGTTGGGGACTGGCAAGATACGTTGTGGCTACTAAAATCTTGCCATTTGGATGTATTTAAGCCACCCAAGGGCCTTAACAACCGGGACCGACTGATTAACGTGACATCACACGGAAACAATCATAATATAATGGTCACCCATTTAAGTACATACCACGCCCTCGCTTCTAACCCTCGCAGAAGCGAGGGCGAATGGACAAAGTATAAGAAGAATCTAATACTTTGTCCATTCGTTTGTCTTTTTGACAGGTCACGCCTATAAATTACCGGTATTTTTATTTGTATTAATGTACTGCAGTAATGTCGTACTTTATAGACGGGTAGGGAAGAGGCTTGTGCATAGCTAAAAACAACAAACTATAAAACAGTTCTTGAAATACGATAAATCGATTAAACGATTATAATAATCAATCATATTATTATGATCAAATTATTTTGACTTCATATCACTATTGTTTCCGTAAATTTAATAAAATAAAAAGGAAATTAAAATAGTATGACTTCAAGATTGATTATTTGCAAGGAATTTAGTCGAAACTTTGGAATTTACGTTTAAACTTAGAATAAAGAACAATAACTCTGTGCATTAATTAATTTATTTTTGGACGACTGACTTATAATGTAACTATGTACGCGTTAGTAAAATTAAACTTCGAAACGCGTGGTTAATAACGTCTAAATCCAGAGTTATGAGAAAATACATTTGAAAAATCACATAAATTTTACTTACTAAACCGACCTTCAAGTGACTGTGTTAGGAAGTTTTCTTTATTCTGGGCCAATTTAATATCATAATAGTGCACATTTTACTTATTTACAATACTGACTTAAAGAATATTATATCGATAGATTTTGATTTCAAATCGAATCGGTGACGTGTGAGGGCGTCACTAATTTCGAAATTTGTTGAACTGTCAAAAAGATAATAAAGGAATGGACAGAGTATAGTCAGTATATTTGAGACCACCTGTCTTATCTATATATTAACAGATCTATAGATAAATGAATGCTAAATATTAAGGCACTGGTACTAAATAGAGCGAATCACTTTCATGTATAATTGGAATACTGTCAAACGGGTTTCGGTAATTTGGTTCCGATGTGCACTGTCCCGTGTACAGTAGTACCACATGATGTTAACATGTGTGTCACTAGATGGCGCTGTGTTGTTTTATATGTTTATACTACTACTCGCGGTTAAAGTTGTGCTTCAGGATGACCAACATTATGGAGACCTAGTGAGTTTTTTTTTAACGCCCCGTATCTATTCATGCTTTCTGTCATTTTCGTAGCTATTTTTTTTTAAAACTACGATACAAATATTTTTTTTTATTATTATTCTTTATTCACATATAAGTTACATATTTTTTACAATGTCTCTATTCGCCAAACTGTTCTAACAGTTTGTAGGCGTTCCGCTCAATATATAATAAACTTAATATGTACTTTAGTGCTACTTTCTAAACTATTACTACAACGGTATACTAGCTAAAAATAAACAAAATATATCTAAGAAACAAACAATACATAAATAAAATTGTAGTTTCTGTATGTAATATAATTTAAGGTATACGGTAGATACTTACATCGAAAAGCAAATTTCTCGGAGAGCACGTTAAGCTGTCGGTCCCGGTTGTCATGAACATGTATGGCAATCGATATTAGGAAGTCAGTGTCCTCAAATATACTGACAATTATTTCAAACTTCGAATTTCAGTTCTCCCTCGAGAGTTGCGGAAGTCCGATGCCAGTTGCTCCTTGGAAAAACTGGAATTCAGGTAAAACCGATGGAACCAAAACAATCTTGGGAACAAAGGCTAGGAAGAAGATGATGATATGATGTGTGTATAATTTGTTGGTGATCCAAAATAAAAAAATAAGAATAAATTAAAAACCACTGCTAATAGATACTAAGTATGAAATTAATATCTAACGGACTTTTAGGTGTTCAAAGTCCATGAAGTATTAAATATAATTATTTGGATCAATGAACACGTATGGTAATACGATCCAACACGCCACAATCACGCATACACGTCAACTTTCAGAGAAACATTCTCAGTGACGCATTATGACCACGCATCACCTATTTTTATCAGTTCTTTGTCGTCTGAGCGATTAGTGCGTATTGTATTAGAATAACTGGTTAATCTTATATATATATCTTTATATATATAATTCTTGTGCGAGTGTGTATGTCACTGAACTTCTCTCAAACGACTGGACCGATTTTGATGAATTTTTTTGTGTGTGTCCAAGGGGATCTGGGAATGGTTTAGATTCGCAATTGGACCCGGTAGGTGGCGCTGCGATCAAGTTCTGGAATTTTAAAGTTGGGCGGTACGAAGTTCGCTGGGTCAACTAGTATATGTATAAAATTCTCGTGTGTTAGTTACCATACTCCTCCGAAACGGCTTGACCGATTTTTATGAAATTTTATATGCATATTCAGTAAGTCTGAGAATCGGCTACTATCTATTTTTCATACCTCTAGGACGCGAGCGGACTGCCTCGTTGGTCTAGTGGTTAGCGTATGCGACTGCTAATCAAGAGGTCTCGGGTTCAAATCCCGGGTCGGGCCAAAAAGTGTTTTTGGGATTTTCTTAGGAAATTCCTAATAGCTGCCCGGAGTTTGGAAGTTTGGCGGTAATTCACGCCCGTGCCTCGGAGAGCACGTAAAGCCGTCGGTCCCGGTCGTCATGAACATCCTATGACAATCGTTATTGGGAAGTCAGTGCCCTCAAATATACTGACAACTAGTTCAATCTTCGAATTTCAGTTCTCCCTTAGGGTTGCGGAGGTCCGATGCCAGTCGCTCCGTGTAAAAACTGATATTCAGGTAAAACCGGTTGAACTAGTAGCCGACCCCAAATAAACTTGGGAATAAGGCTAGGAAGATGATCGGACGCGAGCGGAGCCGCGGGTAACAGCTAGTTTTAAGATAGTATTAGCAATAATAGACCAAAGTAATAAAAATAGCAATAAATATTTTTTAAAAATAACACACAACATAGACCTTCACTGCCTTGTTGGTCTAGTGGTTAGCGTATGCGGCTGCTGATCAAGAGGTCTCGGGTTCGGTTCCCGGGTCGGACAAAATGTTTGTGTGATCCGCAAATACTTGTTTTAGAGTTTGGGTGTTTTCTAAGTATAATATGTATGTACTGCACATTGCACGTTTTAATGTTAGTGATGTTTTAAATTTGCCTTAAAGCATATACTAATTTATTTATAGAGCAAATTGCCAAATCACGAGTAACGACGCAGAACGAAAGTAGCCTAGATATAATTATCCTAAGTTACTACTAACGCCATTAGCTGTTTGCCAGTGAAAGTCCCGTCAAAATCTTTCCAGCCGTTCCAGAGATAAGTCAGCACAAACAAACGAAAAGAAAATTACTGTTTTTAAACTTTCGCGACTTTTACACATACTCATGTTTTTACTGTAAACGGGACTTATTCGCGACAATATTAAAGGTTACGATACCTTCTATTTTCCGACGTTTCGAACGGGTTATACCGCTCGTGGTCACGGGTAGACTGATGTGAGCTTAGCGTCGCCTTCGTGATGTGCAGGTTGTGTCTACCCGCACTAGATCGCGTTGATTTCTTGTAGTGTCGGTACCCCTACACACCACACTTATGACATCTGCACGCCTTATTTCATCTTTCTGATGGTGGCTACACCCGCTGATGACTGGATTCCACGATGTTGATAGTCGGTATCCGTCTTCCCGGTTGAAATTTTTGTGTTTTTTGATTTCAACCGCTTCACGTACTATTCGGCGAAAGTAGTTCCGATCTGTGGAGAGGACCTGCGGGTCGTGTAGTTTCATCAGTCACATCAGTCTACCCGTGACCACGAGCGGTATAACCCGTTCGAAACGTCGGAAAATAGAAGGTATCGTAACCTTTTATATTATCGCGAATACGTCCCGTTTACAGTAAAAACATGGGGAAAAGAAAATTGCTTTTGTGTTGTAACTGTATATTTTATACTTTCATATGAATCAGTGTGGTGACGCATTAAGAATACAAAGTGTCACCACCCCTATTCATCCCGCGGGTGTCGTAAAAGGCGACTAAGGGATAATCTACGCAAGACAACATCAATGCAAAGAGAAGGAAAACTTGAAACCAACCCTATACCAAAACGCCTGGCCAGCGTGGTATAGTAGGCCAATACCTTCTTTTCAAGGAGAGGCCTATATCCAGTTAAAGGCTGTTGATGATGATGATGATGATATGAATTTAGTATAAACCTGTTCATTTGATATTACAACCAGACACTCCAATTTTATTAACCTATATGTAAATTCTGAATATTCCTAACCAAACAAATGTAACCGACGCAGTTGTAGATATCCACACATACGACATCTAAATAATACAATCGGTAACTTGATACGAATATTGTACGAGATTGTAAAATTGTTTAGATGTGTTGTACACTTTTGTTGTACACTTAACATCATATTAATGATAACTGCATCGTTGGTCTAGTGGATAGCATATGCGACTGCTAATCAAAAGGTTTCGGGTCCAAATCCCGGATCAAAATTTCTAATAGCAATACGGAGTTTGGCGGAGATTCACGCCCGTGCCTCGGAGAGAACGTAAAGCCGTCGATTCTGGTTGTCATGAATATCTATGGCAAGCGTTATTGGGAAGTCAGTGCCCTCAAATTTACTGACAACTAGTTCAACCTTCAAATTTCAGTTAGGGTTGCGACGGTCCGATGCCAGTGGCTCTGTAGAAAAACTGATATTCAGGTAAAACCGATTGAACTAGTAGCCGACCCCAAATAATATTGAGAATAAGGCTAGGAAGAAGAAGAAGATTGTATATAACGCAGTGTATGAACGTCCACAGAGCAGGTGGAGTGACGACTTGGTGGCCCGAGTTTCCAGGACGTTCCTTTCGAGGGTATACCTGGTCCTCGGCTCATAGTACCCTAGACGGAGTCCTTTTTTAGTCGGTTCGAGTCCGTCATAACCACCAACTGGTAGTATCCGTGAGGTGACTGGCAGGAGCTGCATGTGAGAGGCCTAAAATCGATCAGAATGACGTGTGATAGGAGAGGCCTATGTCCAACAGTGGACTGAGATAGGCTGATGATAATGATTATATATATTAAGAGGACCTTAACTTTAGCACTTTGTTCCATGTTTATCCGAATAATAATAAGGAGTTTGATATCTCAAAACTTTGGATTGTGTGAACCGATTTTGATAATTCTTTTTTTTATTTCAAAGCTGGTGCCTCCCATGTGGTTCCATGATAAGGAAACAAGGATCTGATTAGATATCATTTATCATAGGCCTCTCAAATATCACACCTGTAGCGATTTGGATACTCAGAATTGTTTTTATTTGAAGTCAGTTTTTTTTAAGTAAAGGAATTTTATATGGTATGTAATTCATCTTTCTAGCCCATATTATTCCTAAGATTATTTGAGATTTAGATCAACCGGCTTAATCAGAATATCAGTTTTTCCACGAAGTGACTGGCATCGGACCTCCGCAACTCTGAGTAGATTTGATGGACTGACTTCTCAAGATTGATTACCATAGATGTTCATAAATACCGGATCTGACGGGTTCCAGTTAATTAATCAGACAAGACTCGATAATCAAACCTGAGACCTCTCGTTCAGTCGCATACGTTAACCACTACACCAACGAAGCAGACAAAGGTTTTTCATAAAACTATGACCGAACTAATTGAAAATTCATGACCACGCATAAAAGCAATATTTATCGAAAAAACAAATCGAAAATTACAGTTTATGACCAGATGCATTTTCACGGATCACCAGTTCCCACCCCTTGTTTAGGGGTTGTCTGTCGTTTACTTCACAAATTAGCGTTATAGGCGCACAACATTACCCTGAGCAGTCGACCGTGTGATTTGTTCAATAAAATAATTCATAAGGGTCGTTTTAGGGGGTGGGAACAGGTGTGTTATCAATACGATTTAGTGACTTATAATTGTCCCTGGCAGGAGCTGGATGCGAGCAGCCTAGGATCGAACTATGTGGCCTTAAATTGGAGAGGCCTATGTCTAGCAGTGGACTGTGATAGGCTGATGATGATGATTATTGAAATACTGCAGTCGCAGTGGTAGTAACTGCTGTGCACCTATTCCCATGTTGGACCAATTTGCAATAATGGTCGCTAAGTGGTAGAAATTCATCATAATTAATTTGAATTATAAGTGGCAACATTATTAAGGTTTTGTTATCAAAAACTATAACTTCTATAATCACGAATTTCGCCAAGGCGTCGCTACAATGTTAATTTGACAAAATAGTATCTATGCGTGTGTGTGCAATGATATTATATAATATCATTGTGTGTGTGTGTCAAATACATGTATACACATTCATCAAATCAATAAAATAAATATAACGTCACACATGTGCGACGTTATATTTATTGATTTGATGAATGTATTTTTATGCACATTTTCAAAATAATAATAACTTCCTACACTCCTCCAAATAAACTATAAATGTGCGAAATTTTATACCCGTTCACGCAATTTTCGTAAGAAGGGGCACAAAATGTTTGCTTCACATGTTAATTTATATAAATAATCTGCAAATAAGTATTTATCAGTTGTCTAGTACACATAGTACAAACTCTGCTTAGTTTGGGACTAGATGACGTTGTGTGTAAGATGTCAGAAAAAAAAATTTATATTTAAATTATTTAATAAAACATTGTATTGTGTGTAATCTTAATCCACACTTTGAACTTACATATATTACAATATTATATGTAATTTAGGCGTAACAAAAACAGACACATATTCCTTGATAAGAACTCGGTCATGGATGGTGCGTATTTTGCACTGATAACGGTTTAACTATTCAGACCTTGCTGTTTTGATCTCTATGATTATTAGTTCAATTTTAGATAATTGTTTTGTATTTATAACCGACGAAAGGAAAGAGGCGCTCATGGTCCTAGATTATTGATGGTCAGCACCTAGATGGGTGACCGGTTTGTCGCTTATATTGTGAACGTTAAGGTCACGTTAAGCAGTCGGTCCCGGTTGTTATCATAAGATAACAGTCATGAAGCTTATAGTTGCAGGCCTTCGGGCCTTAACCCTCTCCTAAGAAGTTTAAATCCGGCCTTTTAATATTCGATAGCAAGATTTACGTAGCCACAATGTGTCTTGCCAGTCCCCAACGCGCACTCGGCCAGCGTGGGGACGTATGGCCTTAACCCTCTCCTAAGAATTTGAACGTTACAGGTTAATGATGAAAATAAAACGAAGGAGGTTCTTAATTATATGCCTATATTTTTGTTTATATCGTGTATATTTTTACCGAGTAGTCCCATTTTAATAAATCTTAATTGGAAAGAATATACTCCGAAGTTAGTTCCATATAAATTTGGAATGATTGATTGTTTACTCACTGATTGTAATATATGGCCACTCATAACATTCAACAGTGTTCAATTATCGATAAGAAAACGAAAAGGTTAAAGCGAACAAACCTCGAAATTAGTCCCATTAGATTAAAATCTTTGTTCATTGATTGTTTGGTGCCGTCTCAAAAGTAGTTTGATATGCTTACATCACTTTAAGAAGTTAGTTATTATAAGTAAGGAAAAATGTTTATTATTTTCTGCTTTTCATTTTACTCGGTGGTTACCATTATACATTTTTGCTAAAAACTTTTATTGATGAAATTGATGAAAATTAAATGAAAAGTTGTGTCATCATCAGTCATTTGCGAATGAAGGTAACGACAAAATCGGTACAGTCATTCCGGAGATTGCCCGGAACAAACAGGCAGACAGATAAAAATTCTAAAAATCGATTTTGGATGTCAATATCCTATATATTTACATATACCTAATCATCAACAGCCTTTAACAGTCCACTGCTGGACATAGGCCTCTCCTTAGAAAGGAGGGTTTGGCCTACTATACCACGGGTTGTTATAGGGTTGGTTTTAAGTTTTCCTTCTCTTTGCATTGATGATATATTTACATATGCATTTACTAAAAAACACTTCATTTAATATTACATACATACACTTCAATATATATCATATTGCCCGAATAATGATTTCTCCAAACGTCTCATCATCATCAACAACCCATAATGTCCCACTGCTGGGCTCCATTCTCCTTTCAGGAGAGGCGTATCTTATGATAACAACCAGAAACGCTCAATCAATGCCACCAATGGTCACCCATCTAGTTACTGACCGCGCCGTCAATGCTTGCCCTCTAAGATTGTTTTCAATCATGTTTGGCCACATGTCTATAAGTATTTCCAAACGTCTCATTGCCATTAATTCATTAAATAATTTATCTACAGACCCAGTTCCATTTAACTTCCGTAAACGTAATGACAATTTTTTTTTATCATTTGTTCACCTTTGATCTTACAATTCAACTGACCCTAACTAATATGATATGTGGATGATGATATTGCTTGGCGGGCCAGCGTTTGACTGCGACGAATTGGGTCAAGGGGGTTGGTGTTCGATTCTCAATCAGTACAAATATTTACGTAAGACTTTTTTAACGAAGGGAATGACATTGGACCGCCACAGGTAGGAGAACTGAAACTTTGGTTGGTTGATCTTGTTATTTTTTTTATTTATTGAAACAAAACAGATACATGTTCGATTATAGCTAGACAAAAATGTGTTTAAAAAAGTTATAAACATGTAACCCTCTGTTGATGGCTAGTAAGAGCGAATATGTCGAGAGAATAAAAAAGCGGCCAAGTGCGAGTCGGGCTCGCCCATGAAGGGTTCCGTATCAGCAAGTAACATCATATAAAAGTTCTTGTAGTTCGTTGTAACTTTCATCGATGTTTTTATACTAGTGTATTGATTGAATGAAAGGTAAACTGCGGTTTACGATTTATGACGTATTAAAAAAAAAACTACTCAGTAGATCTCGTTCAAACTAATTTTCGTTGGTAGTTTGCATGGTAATGTACAACATATATTTTTTTTAGTTTTATCACTCCCTTATTTTAGAAGTTAGAGGGGGGGGGGACACATTTTGCCACTTTGAAGTGTCTCTCGCGCAAACTATTCAGTTTAGAAAAAAATGATTTTAGAAACCTCAACAACATTTTTGAACATCAAACCTATACGTGTGGGGTATCTATGGATAGGCCATAGATACCCCACACGTATAGGTTTGATGAAAAAATGATTTTTGAGTTTCACTTCCAAGTATGGGGACCCCCAAAATGTATTGTTTTTTTTTCTATTTTTATGTAAAAATCTTAATGCGGTTCACAGAATACATCGAGTGACCAAATTTCAACAGTATAGCTCTTGTAGTTTCGGAAATAATTGGCTGTGACATACGGACGGACAGACAGACAGACAGACAGACTTGACGAATCTATAAGGGTTCCGTTTTTTGCCATTTGGCTACGGAACCCTAAAAATGTGTATTGTAACCATCCACAATGCGATGAATGGGTGCACGGAAACCAGCGTCAGTCCTGCCGGTGCCTGCATAAAACAGCTTGGAAACTGGATTTCTCCGCCGGCAGACAGTACTAGGTACTATGTAACATAATTTACTAGTAATTACACTACTGCCAACTCTGTTATTGCAAAATCCAGTTAGTTGTCAGTATATTTGAAGGTACATAGGCAGCATTATAGGAAATAAAAAATATCAGAAACAGTACATAATCACAATAGTTCACGGCAGAATTTTTGTTATTGTTTTCACTGTTCAATGTTTTTTCTTGTGACTGGTGATTGTTTCCTATCCTCCTAGGAGCGCTTGAGATGGATATTTACATTTGAGTCAATCATACTAAGATATTGATAAGAGTATTATGTCAAGGCAATTATGCCACTGATATAATTATCTACTTCGTGCGAAATTGTGTTTATAAATAAATTATATTTGAGGAAAATATACAATCAAGGCTCACAGCCAAATGGCCTTAGGTAAACAATCACCGAGGGTAAGCAACGACGGCGCGGTCTGTAACTAGATGGGTGACCATTTGTGTCATGATGTGTTATGATCGTTTTTGTGATTCGGAGGTCCGCCTGGCCCCGTCTGCGTCTTCTATAGCCCGTAGCGTGAAGTTATACCGCGGAAGCAAATTTGTTTCCCATAAAAAGTTTATAGTGAGCCAACCTTAAAAGATAGACATAATGCTGTCGTGGACTTTTTTTTAGAATTTTTAAAGGGGAATAATTCTGTCACATATGATTTTTGCAAAACTTTAACCCGTTTACGCAGCGCACGCAGCGAAAACTCATGAAGAAAAACAACCCTCCGATTTTGAAACATTCTTCATTGGTGCTTCGCTCCTATTGCTCTTAGCGTGATGATATATAGCCTTCCTCGATAAATGGGCTATCTAACAGTGAAATTATTTTTCCAATCGAACCAGTAGTTCCTGAGATGTGCGTTCAACCAAAATACAAACTCTACAGCTTAAACATTGGTATAAATAAGCGAAAGGTCTGGGATGAACGCCTCACTAGCACTTTCATTGTTTGCCTGTGATGTTTCATTTTACATCATCAACAGCCTCTCACAGTCCACTGCTGGACATAGGCTTCTCGTTTGTAAGGAGGTTTTGGCCTATTATACCACGCTGGCCAGACGGGTATGTAAAGGATTTGTTTCAAGTTTTCCTTCTCTTGGCAGTGATGTTAGCTGCTTATTTTGTTCCTTTAGTCGCCTTTTACGAATGCAGGACAACGACATTGGGTTAGGCTCATGGGCATGTTAGTAGTTCCGAAGTGTTGGTCCGGTGGGGGGCGTTTCTGACGGGGTCCTGACAAAATGTGGGGGACCGACCTGCCAGTAACGCTCGGGTCTTCTCCAGTGTGGTGACCTGTGTTTGGCGAAGTCGAGCTCCTAGGGGGGTCGGGGGACCAGTGGGTATTATGGATGGTCCGGGGAAGGTTGCGACTGAGACGATCTCTCGTCGCAGGCCATACCGGTCCGGCTTTATTTATTTACTAGCTTTCATTTGGGGCTCGGCCCGCCCCTAAAAAGTAGCCCCTGCCTTTTCTTAGGCTCTAGATTAACTGTGTATCAAATTTTATTTATATCTAAAGAAAGAACGAAAATAATATTTGTTTGACACATCCACGATAAAACATAACATCACACATAAATCTAATACACTTTGAAATAAACAACCGAGCGATGATTGCGTCGTGAACGTGTCAGAACAGGACCAAGATAAGCTAAAGTCAGACGAAGCCTGACGCTGGTTTTCAACTATATAGGCCCTAAAGTGACTCACGCATAACAACCGGCCCTTAAATTTCGTAAATACATAGAAATACCAGACACTGAAGGAGTATCATATAGGCACTTATATACCTAAATTTTGAGTATATTATTATATTTAGGAGCTTTGGCGTGAAAGCAAGACAGACAGAGATATTTATTTTCGCATTTGTAATATTGGTAAAGATTCTCGAGTCACAATATTAGTTGCCATACTCCTCCGAAACGGCTTCATCATCATCATCATCAGCCTATCTCAGTCCACTGCTGAACGTAGGCGTCTCCCATTGCACACCACTCTGATCGATTTTGGGCTTCTCGCATCCAGCTCCTGCCAGCTATCTTACGCAGGTCGTCACTCCACCTCGGCTGTGGGCGTCCTACACTACTTTTACCGGCTAAACGGCTTGATCGATTCTTATAAATTTTTTTGTTTATGCAGTAGCTCTGAGAATAGGACGTAAACTATTTTTTATACCCGTAGCTAGTTAATTAATAATGATTAGTCGTGGGCGGAGCTGCGGGCATCAGCTAGATAATATGTAATGTTTATCTATGTGGCGACTTCCACAGCGCTATGAAAACATACAACAGCGCCATCTACCGAAGAAACATTGAACCACGGTGAAACACGGAATGAACCATTCGGAGTAACTACTAATCCTGAATCGCGATAGAAAAATTCTCGCGCTGATTTGCATATATGCAACATCAACTGTTGGGCAGTGGCCCGCCAGATATTATCACCTCGACTAGTCGGAGGATCCTCTCTTTGTGTTGAAGGAACTCAATCCACGCGTTCCTCCACATCTATACATATATAATGATTCATTATAATGTTGACATTGTTAGCAAATAAAACTTAGTGCGTTCTCCAAGCTCTAAATAAATATTTATACAACTGGTAACATTGCATATAATTGTTGCAAGCACTGTAATTACGTTTAATCTTCACATTAAATTAATTCAGATTGCATATTTTGTACTGTTGGTACATAAAGTATTTATAATTAAATTTTAACATTTCTATTTTTTTATTTATTTATTGCTACATAAATATTACGCAAGAGCTTGTTTTATATACCAGATTTACCCGCATGTGTAAATCCCCCCGGATACCACCCGCGTGGCGGTTATGTCGGACTCGAACCGACCAAAAACCGGACGCAGTCTCGGATACCAGAAATCGAGAAACCAGGTACACCCTCGAAAGCTAATCCCTGGAACCCCGATGAACCTCGAGTCACTTACGGTTTGTAGATGCCTCCCTCCTGTGTGAGAACCTCGATATTCCTTTCCTGACCAAAAATAGCTGTATAGTGCTAGAACCGGAACCCCAGTCTGCTTCTGCTAGGGTGACAGATAGCTGTGGCCAACCGCGAGGGGGCGGCGTCTGCGTGTGCCGAATGTCGCCTAAAGAGAGGGTAAAGCCCGTCGGTCCCGGTTGTCATGAACATCTATGGCAATCGTTATTGGGAAGGCAGTGCCCTCAAATATACTGACAACTAGTTCAATCTTCGAATTTCAGTTCTCCCTTAAGGTTGCGGAGGTCCGATGCCAGTCGCTCCGTGGAAAAACTGAAATTCAGGTAAAACCGGTTGAACTAGTAGCCGACCCCAAATAAACTTGGGAATAAAGGCTAGGAAGATGATTCTTTAATGTGTACATATTTTCTAAAAGAAACTGTTAATTTAATATCACAAACAGAAACTCAAATATAATTTATGTTTATAGATTGCAGCCACACTGAATAAAATTACCTATATTACAACATGTTTATTTCTTCTAAACAGGAATAAAACCCACAATATCTCAATAATATCACTATATACTACAACAAAACGCCTAAAAAAATATTCTACAACTTTCTATACTTATCGGATTCGCCAGTATTTGTTGGAAATAGGAGAAATTAACCAGCGCGTGTGTTAGTATCACTGCACGAAGAACGCGGAGGTATTTTCAAACAGTCGTATATTGCTATCGTTATTATACACTCGTACAAGAGGTTTTAGCAAAATAGTATCTTAATATCACTGTCGTGAAAGTGTCAGTGTATGTGTGTATATCTAAGAAATTACTGAAACGATTTCCTTACTTCTCATAAAATAGTAATGAGTGTGTGTGTTACAGAGGATTAGTTGTGTGATATGTTTTGGTTAAAAAACTGTAATTTCTTTGTAAATATTTATAATTATAATTTCATAATGTGTTAGTGTAAATTGCGTGCATCTAAATTAGTAACTATGAAGTACAAATGTCTACGAAAAAAACGACGTTAGTTGTTTTTTTTTTATGTTTGTTGCCAATATCAAAATCAAAATCAAAGCATTTATTTCAAGTAGGCCAGTTACAGGCACTTTTGAATTGTCGAAACAAAAATGTAGCTACAGTCCCAGTCACAAGACATAAAAACTTTGAAAGTACTGTAGTTGCCCATTCCCTAGCGTAGATCTCTATGGAGAAGAACGGGCAAGAAACTCTATGGACACTCTTTTAAATCAAAATGTTTTTTACAAAATCTTGTTTACATCATTCATGTTGAGACATTATGTGAGAACGATGTAGTAAGACGTGCACGTTAAAGGTGTCCATAGTACAACAAAAATACAATTGAAAATTAAAATAATTAATTCAAATAAGCCGTGGCAACTAAGAGATGACCAGTCACAACTGACAGCGCCCGTTCACGAACATGACGCATGGATCCGCACCATTCAACTCAACCATTTTGAAGGGAATTAAATGATCCGACACACGTGCCACCATCAGCGTATGACTCTGCTCAGCCTGATGGAAAGCATGAGCAGAATCCAAGAGTGTTGGCCACCGTCCTCATTACCAATGTGGACAATGCAACACGTTGACCCACACTATGGCGGCCTAGTCAGATGCTTCTTCACGCCCCGCTTGAAGGACACGGGATCATAGTAAGAAGGAAACACAAGAACTGGCAGGGAGTTCCAGTTTTTGACTGCTCGGCACAGGAAGGAAGAGCCGAACCGCTTGTTACTAAACAATGTTGTACATATAGTGCATTTACACATATGACTGCATATTTGGCCTAGTGGTTTAAGTGGTCGCCAAGCCGCTTTAACTGTGCCAAGTGTTGTGGGTTCAAATCCCACATAGGACAACACTTTGTGTAATCCAACAATTGTTCTTTTGAGTCTGGGTGTTCACTGTATCCGTTTTATAGATGTTTGTAAAGTATATATTCTCTTTATTAATAGACTTAAAAAAAAACTATTGAGTATATTTATGGTTTACATTATTTGTTTATCAATCACAATCGTGCCTTGGAGAAGGCGTCAAGCTAAGTTGTCACGAACATCCATGGGAATCGTTATTGGGAAGTCAGTGCCCTCAAATATACTGTCAATTAGTTTAAACTTTTTATATAGTCGTTGTAAAGGTACAACAAAATCAGAATGCTGAATTAACAGTAAAATCTTTTCTTTTCAGGTCCAGGGTTCATCGAAGACTTGGACATTGAGGCCTACATGGAGGGATGCTATCCCGCGCAGGCCATCGACCCGAGGCGGACTACGTAAGATTATCTTCTTAACATTTACATACACAGTAAAAAACGGTTAAAACGTTTAAAGTATCGACTCCGTACACCAACCGCAAAACCGCAGAAAGATAATACAGATTTAGATTCGAACCTGTAATAAACAAGTACCGTGTAATAGTGACTCTTGTGTGTACTAACAATGCGAATAGTCACCTCTACTTTTTTTAAATTTATGGCCCACCAAAGTGACTCTACTCTGCCTGATGGAAAGCATAAGTAGAATCCAGGAGTAGCAGTCACTATCCTTATTGTGAGGGTAGGCAATATAGCATGGTGACGCATATAATGGCGGCATGGTCAGATGTGTCTGCATCATTCTCCCAGCCTCCGGAGAACGGGATGATGCAGAATGATTGGGCCTCCAGTCTCACACTCACCAATGAAATGCGACAGCAAGAATGCTGGCATTATATGGATAGTCTTCTGGTGGTACTGCACTGGTCGAGACGGCCCATTCGCGCTGAAATCAGCGTGGCTCTACTACCTTGAATTCTACTTGTACTTTTCATCAGACAGTGAAGAGTCACTTTTGCAGGCTTTAATATCAGATCAGAAATAGATACTCTAAAAGCAAGAGGAGTAGTCATCATTATCACCATAGTAATTACTCATAAAGAAACAAGACAGTATGTTTTTTTTTTTTTTATTGTTGTAATGGAATAGGCGTTTGTCTTCCATCTCACCTGATGGAAAGTGCAGATGAAGACGAAGATGGTACACGCCCATCCAAAAGAAACCTGTTCACTCTACTCTTAAAGGCTCCAGAGTTCAACTCATCAGGAAAAATAGACCCAGGCAGGTCGTTCCAAATTTTGGCGACTCTCACCAAAAACGAGCTGTCAAACCGTTTAGTTCGTCTTTTGGGTATGCCAACAACGTATGGATGAAACTTTTGCCTGCGCCTAGTAGTCCGATAAAGGAATGGAGATGGTTCAATCAGTTCGAAAAGAGCTTTCGAGCACTCTCCAAAGTGCATCCTATAAAAAACCGATAAGCTGGCAACTCGACGACGATGCTCGAGGGTGTGTAGTCTGCTATTTGAGAGCTTTTCGTTATTAATTAACCTACGGGCTCTTCGGTCAACCGAGTCCAAAGCTTCTAGATGATATTTTGCTGCACCGTCCAAGAGGTGACTGCAGTACTCCATGCAGGATCGAACTTGGGCAGTGTAAAGATTAAGCAGCTGTTCAGAGCTGAAGTACCGACGAACCTTTGACAGAATCGATAATTTCTTGGACGCTGTTTGTACCATAGACTCAATTTGTTTGCCAAAGTTAGGGTTAGAGGTGATGGTAATACCTAGAAGCCCTAGATGGTTAGTAATCGGTAAGGATACACTTTGGAAAGTGGGTGTTAAATCAAAGCTACTCTTTTTCGCGGAGAAAAGACACGCCTGTGTTTTGGAAGGGTTGAACTGGACAAGATTGGCGTCACCCCAATCGGACACCCACTGCAATGTCACGTTCACCCGTTCAATCATGGACTCTCTCAAGGACCGTATGAATGCTGAAACTTTAGGTTGGTTTTCTGTGAGAATCTAGGAACACCATGATCGAGTCGCTTCGTTCGTGCTAAAATACTGTTATGTTTGAGAGAACATTTATAATTTCTTCCAGGGGCCATCAACTCCCAGAAAGTCCACCAGACTCAGGCTCGGAGAACCCATACAGCCCATCAGAAACGCAAGCCCATGCAATTGCTGTACCTCAAACAGTCCTAGGCGCCAATTACATGCTGGTGCAAGATCACATTCCCACCCACGAAATTCTCCAACAGAATGGCGAATATATATACGAGGAGTTGAAGACGGATAACATAGATCCTGAAGTTTTGAGGAGTAACCTCAGTGATGTGGTGGTATTGCCTCAAGACCCAAGTATTGTTGAGTTGGGGATACGAACGGTCAGGCATGATTTGGGAATCGGAGATGTGTACCAGAATAGGTAAGGTTTATTCTAAAGTTTCTTTCAAGGAAATAAGAAGCAGATAACCCATCAACAGCTTTGAGTAGTCTACTGCTGGACATGAGCCTCTTCTTTGAAACTTTTGGCCTACTATACCACGAAGGCCACACGGGTTGGTTTGTTTCAAGTTTTCCTTCTTTTCATCGTGGTCTTATGACACTCATGAAATTAACGATAATCACCTTCTTCTGCATATTTGCATCCTGCATTTGCATCAACTGTTTGATATTTGCCTTCTCCATTCCCTTCTGGATGCGGCGTGTCTGGTCTAGGTCGGCCCTGCCGTCTTTATAAATCCAGAAATTTATAGGTATATCACCTATGTAGTTCTGGATTCCTATCTGAAGTATGTTATTTTCAAGCTATTACAGATTAGTGGTTACAATCATATATATACTTCAACTTTATTTTTTAATAGGTACAATCAGATGAGGGTTGATATGCCGGAGATTGAGCAAGGTCTGATGACCCCACAGTTGGTAGCACTAGGTCACGAAAGTCTTACACCAGTGTACACCAGTCTTCAAGAACCAAGCACGAAGAAAAGGAAACATGAGCAGGACGCCTCGCAGGTCAAGTGTGAGCCTGGTAAGTTTTTTTTTTATATTTAAACCTACCAAAGTGTCTTTACTCTGCTTGATGAATGAGCATGAGTAGAATCCAGGAGTAGGGGTAATCAGGCTCCAGTCTCACACCCACCAACAAAATACGATAGCAGGAATGCTGTCATTATTAGGAATGATTGAATACTAATGAATATTTCCACGATTGTTGTCGCCACGACTGGTCTCTTTAGTCATGCGGTTAGCGTATGCGACTGCTGGTTAGGTCTCGGGTTCGAATCACGGGTCAGGCTGTTGTTGAGTTTGTCATACAATACATACGAGATGTCTTAATAGCAGCCCGGAATATGGTATTTCACACCCGTGCCTCGGTGAGCCCGTTAAGCTGTCAATCCCGGTTGTCATGAACATCTATGGCAATCGTTATTTGGAAGTCAGTGCCCCCAGGGCTGCGTAAATCTCGGAAAAACTGATATTCAGATAAAACCGGGTGAACTTGCAGCCAAATTACTTTATGTTAACCATGTGTAATTTTCCCCAGCCGCCCTATCTCCGGAAAGCTCGAACATCTCTCGTGCCGCACCCCCTTCAGTGGACGGCTCTGAAGCGGGAGACGACGCGCCGATGCAATGCATCAGATTCTCAACCTTCCAGCAAAACCTATGGCACAGTCTTTATGACTGTAATTTAAAACCACTGTAAGTATCTCAGATTTGCCAATAGTAATTAGGCTGTTCACATCAGTAAAGTTCACTAAAATTTGTTATTGGATTAAATATCTACCTTAATTCCAGTTTTTGATAACTCCCAAGTATCCCAATTTAAGACAGATCCATTAACTGCTAGCTGCTTTTCTTAAATCGTCTTTCTATCGTGCTGCAGATACGTCCATCTTTTTTTTTCAATATTTATGCCTGCCAAAGAGCCTCTACTCTGCCTGATGGAAAGCATGAGTAGAATACAAGAGTAGCAGTCACTATCCTACTACTATGACACGACTTAGTGAGATGCTTCTGCTGTATTAGGCCTCTGATCTTCTAGATACCAATGAACCTCTCATTTTAGGATGGTCTTCTGTGGGAATTAATTTTTGCCTAATCGTGGTCTTCACTCCACTTTTTTTTTAAATCGCACTTCAAGATTGATCATACTCCACCCGGTGTTATGCGGTAGTGAGTTCCAAATATGAGATAGACATGTACAGTAGTGTAGCTATTACTGGGCTTGTCACCCTGACGTTGAAGGCCTGACCCCTGCTACTACCGTATCATTCCCCAGGAGCTCTGGAAACCTTCCTCAATCACAGGAACATAACAACACCAACGTGATTGTTGATTGACTGTGGTCTTCTGTAAAGCCACTCAAATTGGAGCAGCCCACCTGGTGTAATACCTCCGGTATTACACCAGGTGGGCTGCTCCAATTTGAACGAAATAGTTCGCTATGCCCTACCTTTCTTCAATTAGTTACCAGAATAACAGATATACTTCCTAGTAATCAAAAGACTTCACTTATTATCATCTCCATTACAGTCAACCTCCATCATACGTAGTGGGAGCTGACAAAGGGTTCAACTACTCACAAATAGACGAGGCTTTCGTCTGCCAGAAGAAGAACCACTTCCAGGTGACCTGTCAGATCCACATGCAGGGGGACCCTCAGTATCTGAAGACCAGCGAAGGATTTAAGAAGATCAATAACTTCTGTATACATTTTTATGGAGTTAAGGTATGTTACTACTAAGGGATTTCAAATACAGGTATTCCTTCAGACATTTTCAATTTAAGGATTAACTGAAAACAGATCTCTGTTCTTGCCATGCTTCCAGAGGTTTTGGGTTCGATGCCCACCCAGGAAAATTAGCACATTTAAGGTAGTAGATCCACGCTGATTTCAGCACGAATGGGCCGGACCGGAGTGGTACTACCCTCACACATATGATCAACCTAAAAATAACACATTTTTGCTGTTGTATTTCGTTAATGGATGCGAGACCGGCAGCCCAGTGTTGCATAAACGTGTCACTAAACCACCAAAGTGTGGGTCACCATGCTGCATTGTGAGCACTCACTATGAGGCTGTTGACCACCTCTCTTGAATTCTGTTGATGCTTTCCATCAGGCAGTGTAGTCACTTTGAGAGTCTCATATATATTTTTTGAAGCAGGTTTTTTGTGAGGTTGTGTAATGGCCTGTTGATCTAGCGCTTAGAGATCCTGACTCCTGACAAATTAAAAGGTTTAACACATTGTTCTAGGCCGAGGATCCAAGTCAAGAAGTACGAATTGAACAAAGCCAATCTGATAGAACAAAGAAACCGTTCCACCCAGTACCGTGAGTATCTTCTTCTATCATCATCATTTACTCGACTTTTTACCGATTCTCGATTCGATAAAGGTGGGATTCTCCTGCTGCGTTGGTAAGGAATAACCAACGCATCAGGAGAATCCCACCTTTTGTTTCTTTTTATCGTGCGGAAGTCCCCACGGATTTCACATGACTAAAACCGCACGCCGTCTCGGATACTATGAGTCGAGGAACCAGGTATACCCTCGACAGGAAGTCCCTGAAACAGGAGAATCCCACTTAAAAGACTATATTAGAAGAATCCGACCCAAATGCTTTTGTTTTGAATATGATATTTCTCTGGTACTATCATTATTATTTACCCTCCTTTTTCCCAATTATATCCCTGGTCAGTCCGGTGGGAAAACCACATCTAAAAGACCATAGAAAAATGCCACCCAATGGCTTTTGCTAGTGGATGGTATTCTTCTATGATATTTTAACTGTCATGATTATTTACCCGTGCATTGTCCTGGTCAATCCATCTGGAAAAATCCATCTCAAAAGACCATAGCAGAATCCACCCAATGGCCTGTCATTGTTCTCTGATCTCATGACTATCATCAATATTTACCCACCTTTTTTTCCGATTCTATTCCTGATCAGCGCAGGGAAAATAACATCCCGAAAAACCATAGAAGAATCCCATCGAAAGATCCTTGCTATTTTGATGGCAATCTTCTATGATCTTTTGACTATCATCATTATTTACCCGCCATTTTTCCAATTGTTTTCATAGTCAGAAATATCCCACCCAAAGGACCATAGAAGAATCCTACTATTCATTGATCATTTATCACAGAAAGTTAACAATCCTTTCTTTCCAGGGTGGAACTCCGTCGTGAGGGTGCGAAGGTAACAGTTGGGAGACTCCACTTCGCAGAGACGACGAACAACAACATGCGCAAGAAGGGCCGCCCCAACCCTGACCAACGTCACTTCCAGCTGGTGGTAGCGCTGAAGGCTCACCTCCCGCACCAACAACTGATGGTCGCAGCCAGCGCTAGTGACAGGATCATCGTTAGGGTAAGTTTTTTTTGACATCTGACACACACTCTCAAACAAAGCAAAACTTGTGGGTACTAGACAACTGATATAAATTCCTAAATACTTTTTTTTTGTAAATACATACAAATTATGCATAGTATGACGAATTCCACAACAGCGTAAGCTAAAAACATATAACAGCGCCATCTACCGAAAAAACACTGGATTACGGAATAACGAACCGTACATAGTGACTACTAAACCTGAATCGCGATATAGAAGTTCTCGTGCCGATTAGCATATGAACAACTTCTCAGCAAAAACCATGGGCCGTGGCCATTATTACTTTGCCTGGTCGGAGGATTCTCCTTTTGTGTTGGGAATACATGATCCGATCCTCTACAATAGAAAATAATCGAACTCCGGAAGAAACATTTGTAGATCATTCGAAAATTTATTAAGTAAATACTTTCGTATGCATTTAGTGCTAATTTGTTCATTTGAAATAAAAAATGGACACCTCTATTTTATTTTATTGTATCGACATAGAAAAATCACTACAAACGCTAATAACTAAACCAAAAAAATATTTTGCGCAGGCCTCGAACCCTGGGCAGTTCGAATCAGACTGCACAGAAAGCTGGTGGCAGCGAGGAGTATCAGAGAACAGCGTCCACTTTAACGGAAGAGTCGGCATCAACACGGACAGACCTGACGAATGTTGCGTCGTTAATGGTAAGTTGCCACCCAGACATATTTGATGTAATTTGCTCCCTCAGTCTTCTTTTACGACACCCACGGTATGAATCGAGGTGGTGACACTCTGTATTCTTAATCCACCACACACCACACACACCACACGAAGAGTTTAAATATTATTAGTAGGTAGAAGAACAACGCTCGACTGGGACAGTACTACCACAGAATACATAATAGTACTCATACAGAAGACTCACTCCGAAAAGTAAATTAAAGAAATCGGGACCCTAGGCGTCAAAATATAAAGTTCAATTCAGATCGTACAGCGCCGCATCAACTACAATTATATTTACCTACCGTTGCGTCTCTTTCTATCGCGTAACTCTTACCTGTTCTGACGATGTATAGTCGACCGGCATGCTCGTCCGGGCAGGCAGGCGGCCGACTATACCTAAACTGCGGAGTGACACCCCCCTGGTACTACCCTCACATAGAAGACCAACCTAAAATGATAGCATTCGTGCTGTCGTATTTCGTTGGTGAGTGTGAGACCGGAGACCTAATCATCCTCACCATGTTGCATTGTATTATTAGGACAGATATCCAAATATAAAATGAAATGTACCAGGTAACTTGAAAGTGATGGGACATATCCTCCATCCCTCGGACGTCCGCGCGAAGCACAACATCGCAGAACTGGACACCGCTCAGCAACTACGCAACGTGCAGAGCATCAGGGTTGTCAAGTAAGTACTATTATTATATTAATAACTACCTTTTGACGGCAGCTCTGCCCGCGTGTATATTGTTTATCGCGGTTAAAAATAGCCTATGTCCTTTCTCAGGCTCTAGACTATCTGAGTACAAAAATGTCACTTAAATCGGTTCAGTAGTTTTGACGTGAAAGCCAGACAGATAGACAGACAGCACATTTATAATATTAGTAAGAATTATATAATTTTACATCTACTTTTAATTTACACATCTCGTGTTTCCAGCAAAGACCATTAGAAATGGCTAGCTCATCAATGTCTGTCCGTTGACTGCCTTGTTATTAGAGTTCCGTAGCCAAATGGCAAAAAACGGAACCCTTATAGATTCGTCATGTCTGTCTGTCCGTCCGTATGTCACAGCCATTTTTTTCCGAAACTACAAGATCTATACTGTTGAAACTTGGTAAGTAGATGTAATCTGTGAACCGCATTAAGATTTTCACATAAACATGGATAAAAAACAATACATTTTGGGGGTCCCCATACTTGGAACTGAAACTTAAAAAAATTTTTTTCATCAAACTCATACGTGTATCTATGGATAGGTCTTCAAAAATGTTGTTGAGGTTTCTAATATCATTTTTTTCTAAACTGAATAGTTTGCGCGAGAGACTCTTTCAAAGTGGAAAAATGTGTGTCCCCCCCCATGTAACTTCTAAAATAAGAGAGTGATAAAACTAAAAAAAATATATGTTGTACATTACCATGTAAACTACCAACGAAAATTGGTTTGAACGAGATCTAAAGTCGGATTTTTAATTAGACGATATCCACTGACGTTTACTGTGTTGTCAGTTTTTGATGAAATAAAAATAGTGCTGTGACAAAGTGAATGATTAAAAAAACTCCTGAATGAATGAAATTGCCTCGATTGTCCAGTAAATAGTTAGTGTGCCGAACTGCCGAAACAATATAGCAACAATTACCAGAAACACAACGTAACGAAAAACTTAACAATAACAGCGTGAACGCAGAAAAAACATTCGTGCTATCAGACCAGAGGTTAGAAGCCGAATTACAAACAAAATGGTGACATACGCACATTATGTTTTTGACCCAAAAAACAACCATCCTTTTTTTATATTTTTATTTTGTTTAATAACTCAACAACCACGTAGAAACTTCTTCAAAGTTGATTATGAGAAAATAGCCCAAACACTTGCTGAAAAGAACTTTATAGATACAAAAGTTACTAATGTACAACTAAGACAAGATATAGCTGTAAAAAAATAAATCCTGAAATAACATTGTTTGTTTTTATCTCCCGTATTTTTCATGTTATGGTTTATATTTTTGTGTTATTTGTGTATGTAACAGCCGCAAAGAAGGACATTAGTAGATTTACAGAAACTCATATGGGATCTAAGATTTTAATTTTTTTTTTTTTGAATATTTACAAAAAAAGCGGCCGAGTGCGAGTCGGACTTGCCCATGAAGGGTTCCGTAGCAGCAAGTAACATCATATAAAAGTTTTTGTAGTTCGTTGTAACTTTCATCGATGTTTTATTAATAGTGTTTTGATTGAAAGAAATGTAAATTGCGGTTTATGATTTACGACGTATTAAAAAAAATACTTACTAGATCTCGTTCAAACCAACTTTCCTTGGAAGTGTGCATGGTAATGTACATCACATATTTTTTTTAGTTTTATCATTTTCTTATTTTAGAAGTTACAGGGGGGGGGGGGGACAAAAATTTTACCAGTTTGGAAGTGTCTCTCGCGTAAAACTATTTAGTTTAGAAAAAAATGATATTAGAAACCTCAACATCAAAAATTTTTGAACTTCAGTCCTAAGTATGGTGACCCCTAAAGTATATTACTTTTTTTCTATTTTTGTGTAAAAATATTAATGCGGTTCACAGAATACATCTACTGACCAAGTTTCAACAGTATAGCTCTTATAGTTTCGGAAAAAAGTGGCTATAACATACGGACGGACAGACAGACAGACAGACATGACGAATCTATAAGGGTTCCGTTTTTTGCCATTTGGCAACGGAACCTTAAAAACATATTTGATCAAAGCACATTTGAACATCAGGAATTCTCGTCTTTCTTTTTAAATTAATTTATCTATTTAATAAAAATATAATAGGAGGGTTGTTTTTTGGGTCAAACAAATAATGTGCGACGCGCGTGACGTTGAGCCGTCAAAAAACTGATTGTAGTTACATACTACTAGTATCTTATATCAGAGCACTTTTATACAATTTCATTCTTAAATAGATATAATATTCTTTTATAGTTTGAAATGATAAACTATTCACACTCATTGTTCATTCATCTGATTGAATGAGAACTGAACGCATCACTATTACTTTAAATATGGCAGCATTAATTTACTAAGTGACATTAGCTACTGTCAGGTAGCTTCGTCTAATTAAAAATTCGACTATAGTAAGTAGTTTTTTTTAATACGTCATAAAGCGTAAACAGCAATTTACCTTTCATTCAATCAACGAACTACAAGAACTTTTATATAATGTTACTTGTTAATACGGAACCCTTCATGGGCGTGTCCGACTCGCACTTGGCCGCTTTTTTTTTCTAATCATTAGAGCACGGGGCTGCCGGTCTCCGGAACGAATCCCAGCTCGGACCAAATGTTTATATGATCTTTAAATATTTGTTTCTGAGTTGTTTATTTTTTAATGTGCAAAACTTATGTATTTACAGAACAAAGTATATAAGTATTCTATTAGTGAAAACAGCTTTCATAGTACAAGCTCTACTTAGTTTGAAGATAGATGGCGTTGTGCGCATATCCAAAAATATTTATTTATTGTCACTCGGGAATTTTAGATTTTATATAGATATTATAATTCGAACCGGTTAAAAACTTTAGAGTAATTCGTAGTTTAACCAACCAGGTTCAACTACGATCCATCGTTCGCGGAGCATTCCGGTCTTCTCGGCTACGATCCAGCTCGGCCTGCCCCTCCCTTAGACACGGGCATCATCGCCCAGGAGGTGCGGAGGGTTCTGCCCGAGGCTGTCAAAGAAGCTGGAGACGTCACTCTTCCTAATGGAGACACCATTTCTAAGTTCCTTGTGGTTAATAAGGTAAGAATTTTTGGAATGCATCATCATCAATGTAGTACAGTCCACTGCTAGACATAGGCCTCTCCCATTGCAATAATGATACCTTTTTTTTCTAAACTCCCGCATTAGGAATATAAATTCCTGTGTCGCGGGGGACTTTACAAACATACATGAAACGGACACAAATAACACCCAGACTCAGAACAACAAATTGTGAATCACACAAAGTGTTATCCTACGTGGGATTTAAACCCACGACACTTGGCGCAGTAGGAAGCTGTGTGGCGACCGCTTAAGCCACTATGCCAACCGTGCAGTCTTGTTGGTCTAGTGATCACCTTATGCGGCTGCTGATCAACAGGTCTCCGGTTCGATTCGATATCGGTTGTCTAGTACTCATATTACAAAATCTGTCTAGTTTGGGACCAGATGGCGTTGTGTGTGAGATGTCCAAAATATTTATCTTTTATTATTCATAACAGGATCGCATTTACATGGAGGGTATCGGTGCTGTGAAAGAGCTGTCAAAAGTGACTGGAAACTTGGAGTCCAGAATAGACCAGTTGGAGAGGATCAACAAGAAATTGTACAAGATCAGTATATTGCAGAGACGGGATAGTTCCAGGTCTTCTGTTAGCAATGGTGAGTACGTAAGGGAGTCAAACAGAGTTTGATTTGAAGAACTCATAAAAAATCTAACCAAATCAAATATACGGCTCTAGCGTTCGACTCTGATGAGTAGATCTAATTAATAAAAAACTATGAAATAGTTGTTATTTTAATAACATTTATGTTTGATTTACATAAAAAATAAAGTTATTTCCTATATAAAAGTTATAATATGTGGGAAGTTTAAAAATTTACTATCCATTTAAAAAGAGTGCCACAAGGGAGTAATTTAAGCCCTCGACTAATTCTATTCACTTAAAGTGATAGACCAAAAAAATTATATAGTTCTGTCGAATTCATCTTAGTTATTTCAATATTAAAAAAAAAACATTTAAAAAAGTATTCGACAACAGTATTCGTTAATTTAAAGTTTACGTAATTCATTTATGTCTGCGTTACTTCAGTACAAAGCGTACTGAAGTTCAAAAGAATACGTTATTTTGGAACTCTTTAATCTTTCAGATTCGCGCTACTCTGCAATATCCAACTCCTCAAAATCCTTATACAGCGACGGAAACATATCCATAGATCAAATTCGTGACATAGCAAGGAACATTCGCAAACACGAGCGTTGCCACAAACTCAGCCATTACTCTCCGAAGCACACCAGAAAACAGTGCAAAAATTGCCACAGCAACTCTTCAAAATACGGCAAATTTTACAACCAAAACAAAACGTGTGACGTCAGATACCATTCTAAAAAAATTGAAGAATCTGAATGCGTTGAAAATCCTACTTATACGGAGTCTCATCTGCAATCGTACCCTGAAGAAAACCATAGTACTCTGAGTAAGAAGAAAGATACTTGTCTATGGTTGAAAAGTGACGAAGATTTTTCGTATGGCAATCCCAGACTGGGTTTCTGCTGTAGAAAAGACTATAGAGACTCGAACAGTGAATTGATTTCTAATAAGTTTCTACAAATTGTTATCACAATATTGATATTTATAATGGCTGTCTGGTAAGTTTATTTTTCAATCTTAATATATATAAATCTCGTGTCACAATGTTTGTCCTCAATGGACTTCTAAACCACTTAACCGATTATAATAAAATTCGCACACCATGTGCAGTTCGATCTAACTTGAGAGATAGGATAGTTTGAATCTCAAATTATAGTACCCGGTAGGTGGCGCTGCGAACAAGCTATGGGATTTCAAATTCGGGCGGTACGAAGTTCGCCGGATCAGCTAGTATACTATAATATTCCATACACTTAATAAAAGAACCGACGTCAATCAAGAACCAGAGTGATATTACAAAAGCAAAAGTTTGTAAGTGTGTATTTGATATGCACGCTTTAACGGCTATGCCGATTTTGATATGGGTCTATTATTCCAAATTTGATCAAAATCGGTATGACACTGGATAAAAACGCATATAATAGTATACACACATATACTTTTCATGCTGAAAATGTGAGTGTGGGTGCGTGTGCGTGAGTGCTTGCTTGCTTGTGCGCATTAAACACACACACACATACACACATATATAAACTTTTCATGCTGTAAATGTGAGAGAGTATGCGTGTGCGTGCGTGCTTGCTTGCTTGTGCGCATTAAACACACACACACACACACACACACTCACACATATAAACTTTTCATGCTGAAAATGTGAGTGAGTATGCGTGTGCGTGCGTACTTGCTTGCTTGTGCGCATTAAACACACACACACACTTACAAACTTTTCATGCTGATAATGTGTGTTTGCGTGCGCGTGCGTGCCTGCTTGCGTGTGCGCATTACACACACAATTCAAACTTTTCATGGTAAAAATGTGTGTGTGAGCGCGTGTGTGCGTGCGTGTGTTTTCAGAAGACGAGGTAGACACCTTAGCTTTATGAAAACCTTTTTGATATAATTTTGATTTCTTGCTAAGTTTTAGAGGTTGATGGAAATAATGAATATTATATTTCTTTACAGCCTGATAGTAATGTCAGCCCTTTACTTCCAAGAGCACAAAGAGTTAACATCAATAAGAGAGGCCAACAGACTACAGAATGTGAACTACTATGGGTTCCATAAACCTTACGACAGGACGAGGGAGGCCAAGGACTTTAACCATATACAGGTATGTTATAGATCTGGTGGCGCAGTGGTGGTGCATGCGACTTCTGTGCTTGAGGTCTTGGGGTCGATTCCCTAGTCGGACCAAATGTTTATTTTATGTTATGTAGTTTTGCTTAGTTTGGGACTAGATTGAGTTGTGTTTCTTTTTTTTAAATAGACAACTCACGCATTAGGAATATACATAAAACGTCCACAAAAAGCACCCAGACTCAGGACAACCATTTCTGGATCACACAAAGTATTGTCCCACGTGGGATTTGAACCCACGACACTTGGCGCGGTGTTGAGATCGCTTAAACCATTAGGCCGACCGTACAGTGTTATATGTCCGATTTGATTGATTTGATAAATTTTAGTTATTTAAGAGCTGTGTGTTGTTCAAAATAATTGTCTGAATTTTAAATTTGCTCATGCATGCTACTATTCTTCTGCTAAATAAAAACGATTATGTATTTTTGTTACAGAATCCAAAACTGTCGCAGCATTCATCTTCTAGGAAATCAGTCAAAGGTAATTTATCTACATCTAGCTTGTGCCCGCGGCTCCGTCCGCGTGTAATTTAGCTTATCGCAGTAAAAAGTAGCATATGTCCTTCATCAATAATAATTAATCAAAGTGTCTTCATTCCAAAAAGCTTAACAGATAAAAGGACAGTTAATTTCGAATTTATAACTAGGTATTAGCGTTAACCCCCTCTCCTCAAATATGGGGGATCACAACATGGACATTACAAAATTGAAAATAAGTACAAATAGTGTTCACAAACAGCTTCATCTTCCTAGCCATTATTCCCAAGTTTATTTGGGGTCGGCTACTAGTTCAACCGGTTTTACCTGAATTTCAGTTTTTCCACGAAGTGACTGGCATCGGACCTCCGCAACCCTAAGGGAGAACAGAAATACAAAGATTGAACTAGTTGTCTGTATATTTGAGGGCACTGACTTCCCAATAACGATTGCCATAGACTTTCATGACAACCGGGACCGACGACTTTACGGGCTCTCCGAGGCACGGGCGTGAATCACCGCCAAACTTCCAAACTCTTTTTGGCCCGACCCGGGATTCGAACCCGAGACCTCTTGATTAGCAGTCGCATACGCTAACCACTACACCAACGAGGCAGTTCACAAACAGGTTATGTACAAAAAAGAACGAAAATAATAAAAGATAACAATAAAGTTAGCACATGTATAATATTGTTTCAGAGAAAGGTAGTCACAAAACGACTCAGGAGTACATAACGACGGCTCCAACGGAGATCCCTCACATCATCTCCACTACAACACACTCCCACAAGAACTATGCTAGCAGACTTATAAGTGAGTATATTGTTACGAAACATCAAGAAAATACATCAGTCAGTTTAGCTGTACAAATTCTAGATAAGTTCTAATAATGATACATTTGGCTGTACAAATTGTAGATAAATTTAATAATGATACATTTGGCTGTACAAATTCTAGATAAGTTCTAATAATGATACATTTGGCTGTACAAATTGTAGATAAATTTAATAATGATACATTTGGCTGTACAAATTCTAGATAAGTTCTAATAATGATACAATTGGCTGTACAAATTCTAGATAAGTTCTAATAATGATACATTTGGCTGTACAAATTCTAGATAAGTTTTAATAATGATACATTTGGCTGTACAAATTCTAAATAAGTTATAATAATGATACATTTGGCTGTACAAATTCTAGATAAGTTATAATAATGATACATTTGGCTGTACAAATTCTAGATAAGTTATAATAATGATACATTATGATGCAAAACAATGAACCATACCGGAATACAAGTAAGGTCGAATTTTAATGTTCTATGGCTGTGGGAACGAACAGTGCGGTCAAGTGCGAGTCGGCTTCCGTACCCTTATGTATACATTTTAAGCGTATATCTGTTGCCGTTATAAATGTCTAACTTGAAATGTCATCTCGACTATTATAATGATCTAATTATCCACAGACACAGTACCGACTCTGGTACAAACTGAGCGTCCCATTTCGAGGAAGTCGGAAGTGGTCGGCGGTGGCTGCTCCTCATACGCCGTGAACACCAATAACGAGCTGGATCCAGAATGTCAGGTATATAACCATTGTTATTGGCACTTACACCCTTTTGTTCTACATAAGTATTTTGTGTTGTTCCCTTTATGAAATAGAAACTTTGAAATGTCTTCTATATTCACATGGTTGCCTGTGTCCTAGTGTTGACCATAAAGGGCATATGAAACACTTATGGCGTCAACCGGGAACCACGTCATATTTATTTCTCCTCTCTCTCTCTTTCTTTCTCTCTCTCTCCCTCCTCTCTTTCTCTCTCTTTTATCCTCTCTCTTCTACATTCTCTCTCTCTATCTCTCTCTTCTAGCCTCTATCCTCTCTCTCTCTCACTTCTAGCCTCTCTCCTCACTCTTCTACCCTCTCTCCTTTCTCCTCAACCCTCTCTCCTCTATCTCTTTTTGTCTCCTTTCTATTTCTCTCTTTATTAAAATCATGTATTAATTCTAATTGTCTCATACATGCTGCTATGAAGGAGGATATTGCAAGGATAACGGCTTGGATTTTAGATATTTTGGTAAGATTTAAAGATCAAAATAGTAGTAATACCTGTCTACTTTTAGGATCCTGGTTTACAGGTTTAGAGATTTCTGGTGGATTGTCAGACCATTCTACTAATCATATTATGGTGGGGTAAACAAGCAAACAGGTCTGCTGATGGCATACAAGTTTTTTTATACACCAGTCTGATGTAAAGCTGTAATATATTAAAAAATTTTTTTATTCCAGTCTCCATGCATAGATCCACCTCAAACTTATGATAATCCAGACGACCATTCAAAACCTGATAAAGAGTTGAACGACACCTACACAGGACCCCTGGAGACCCCTAATTTACCCAATATACTCCAACAAACCCAGCACAATAAGCTACCCAATATCCCGGTCATTCCGGAGAAGAATCACACAGAATCGGTGAAAACGGATGCGGAATCCTACAGGAATGAGAATGATTCGTTCAAGATCGATGATAATATGCCAGAGAATAATTTCCTGGATAACAAATCCAATGTGACGGAGAATGGGAGTCGGATGAAGAGGGAGGTGAAGAGGAAGAAGAGGGACGAGAAGAGTTCGGAAGAACAGCAGCATGAGATTGAAGGTAAGTTGTAAAAAAGACAAGTCGCGAATTACGAATAAATTCTGTGTCGCCGGGGACTTTACAAACATACATCATATATAACCCATAATGACTCCTCTCAGGAGAGGGTTAAGGCCATACGTCCCCAGACATGCCGAATGGCAAGACACGCTGTGGCTACGTAATCTTGATGATGGATATTTTAAGCCGCCCGAAGGCCGGAAACCAAGCTTCATGACTGTTATCTTGTGATAACAAGCGGGACCGACTGCTTAACGTGACTACCGAATCACGGAAACTCTCATAACATATTATGCCACAAACGGTCATCCATCTAGGTCTGACCGCGCATTCGTTTCTTACCCTTGGTGATTGTTTCGCACTTAACTTGGTTATGAGCGCTACATGAAATGGACATTAAGTGTATCACACAAAGCATTGTACCATTTGGGATTTAAACCCACATTTATCGCAGTAGAATGCAGCGTGGCGACCGCTTCAACCTCCAGGCTAACTGTGCAGTCAAATTTTTTTTGGGAATTTAGATTTGTAGTATTCATAGCTACCCACCTTTCTTTCAGAATGCGACTCAGTCCGCGTGGGTATTCAGTCAGTGAGCAAGCCGATCCTTAACTCCTCGCTGTTCAGCGACATGGTCTGTGACTACAAAGTCTTCAACTTCAGCTATGAAGTCCCACTGTCCTTGTGTCTCACGCACAAACAACTGCATTTGACTTTTAGGTAAGTGACCAACATACCCTACATTTAAGGAGCCCTTAGTAATATTTTTGTACTTTGTTTTAAGTAGGGGCTCTTGGTAAGGGGCTGGTTTACGTTACAGTTGGTGAAAACAGGCATTAAACTTAGTCCAGAAGTTAAAATTATTGAAGAGTTAAACGAATAGAACTCTTATGTATATTGTTATTATGTTGAGATTAGCTGGACGGTAAACTATATAGGAAAATAATGGTTTGACGTTCTGTTTTAAATTATTTGAGAATTCTATATTTAAATAACTTTTTTTTCCTTGCGTCGTTCGATACTAGTTACCAAAGTGACTCTACACTGCCTGATGGAAAGCATGATTAGAATCCAAGAGTAGCGGTCTCTATGAGGGCACTAACTTCCCAATAACGATTGCCACATATATTGATGACAGCCGAGAATGACGGCTTGACGATGTTGTCGAGGCATGAAACACCGTCATTTTTCATATTCCAGGCTAATAAGAACTTCTTGTAAGAAAAAACCAACAACAGAACCGGGAATCTATCCAAAGACCTCTTGATCAGCAGTCGCATACTCTCTTTTTCATAATTAAGCCTACCAAAGTGACTACTCTGCCTGATGGAAAGCATGAGTAGAATCGAGGAGTAGGGGTCACCATCTTCACTGCGAGGGTAGGCAATGCAGCATTCTCCCGGCCTCCGGAGACTTGGAGAACTATGCAGAAGGATTGGACCTCCGGTCTCACACTCACCAACGAAATACGACAGCAAGAGTACTGTCAATATTAGAATTGTTTTCTGTGTGTAGGTAGTACTGCCCCGGTCTAGTTGACCTATTCGTGCTGAAATCAGCGTCGCTCTACTACTTCCACAGACCTAGTAATCTAAATCAGGTTTATTTTCCCCACAGCTCCTCGAAACTCCAAGAATTTCGCCTCTGCAACCAATGCAACTTCGAAGCTGGTAACACTTGTCAGTCGACCCGGGAGCCTTCCAAGGCAGCCCTCATCGACAACGTGTGGACTATCAAAATGAACCTGGAATGTAACGTGGACAAGATGTACAGGGTGAGGGCTAGCTTCAAGCCCTTTAGAAAGGTAATTAAAAATGTATATGTATGCATTTAAGCCAGCTAAAATGACTCTACTCTGCCTGATTGAAAGCACGAGTAGAATTCAAGGGTAGTGGTCACCATGTTTATTGTGAATTCCGACAATGTACGCCACTGTTCCTCTATACTAGACAGATAACTCAGACGCCACAGATCGCAAAATCATCTCCGTCCTCCATTAGCGCAAGCCTGGGGGTGACAGGTGAGGCCACCTGTCACCGTCACCACAGTAGGGGGCCGTCTGCAAAGGGGACATCGGAATTCTCGTACAGTAGGGGGCCGTCTGCAAAGGGGACATCGGAATTCTCGCACAGTAGGGGGCCGTCTGTAAAGGGGACATCGGAATTCTCGCACAGTAGGGGGCCGTCTGCAAAGGGGACATCGGAAATTCTCGCACAGTAGGGGGCCGTCTGCAAAGGGGACATCGAAATTCTCGCACAGTAGGGGGCCGCCTGCAAAGGGGACATCGGAATTCTCGCACAGAAGGGGGCCGTCTTCAAAGGGGACATCGGAATTCTCGTACAGTAGGGGGCCGTCTGCAAACCAAGATGGCCCGAGGTACGTCGGGGTCCCAGGGTGTACCTGGTGTCCCGACTTCTAGTGCCTGAAAAGGCGTGTGGTTTTGGTCGGTTGGAGTCCGATATAGCCACCATTGTGTGGGTGGCATCCAGGGGGATTTCCGCGCGAAAAAAACATGGTACGGCCATTAAAATTATATTTTTTTTGTTACAGGACATCTGCACACTAATGGAACCAAAAACCCCATTTATAGAATATAATATACGTATACACAGAGATTGTCGCAATTAATTATAATAATTAATAATTATTGTATTTATTAATAATAGTCACCGAATTAATTAATATTATTATGCCGATTAAATTCATCCAATCCAAATTTATTGCAATCAGTACACCATTTTAGGTTATCGCGGTAAAAAGTAGCTGTACTAGATTTCATTTAAATTTAAAAGCGCGACATGCAGACAGAGTGCCTTTTGCATTTATAGTATTAGTAAAGAATGCCCATTTATTTATGAAGGCTAAATGTTATAAAACATTACGTTATGACCTAATAGGAGTCGAGTATGTTCCCCGAATCATCCAGTATTTGATAAATAAATACTAAATAATAATAAATAATATTTTTATTATATAAAAATAAGTCGTATTTTCCTTCCTGACGCTATAACTCCAGAACGCACGAACTGATTTCCACGGTTTTGCATTCGTTGGAAAGGTCTCGGGCTCCGTGAGGTTTATAGCAAAGAAAATTCAGGAAAATTTCAACAGAAAAGCGGGAAAATCTTTTTTTAGAAAATAGGGGATGACTTTTTTATGGGAATCTTTTAAAGGCAGGACGACGTCTGCTGGGACAGCTAGTTTATTATAAAAATAATGATTTATTAGTACGGTGACTATTTATTGATTTTTATTATTAGTATAGTATTTTGGTAATATTATTATTTAATATAAAATATTTGTTCACATTCCATAAGTGCAATTATGTAATTATCCGTCCTAGTATATCTTTCTATTATATATATATAATTCTCGTGTCACGTTGTTCGTCACAGTGAACTCCGAATCATTTTTTCACGATTTTTGTGTGTTTCTACTGGCGTGCCTAAGATAGGATAGTTAAAATCACGTCTCGACCCATAGAAGCCGAGCATAATTGAAAATAGAAGCAGACGAAGTCGCGTGAGTCGGCTTAAAACATGATATATATATATGATATACGTGAACTTGCTTTAAACCCTTTTGAAACAAATATGGTGAATAGAAGCTGTCAGTCCAGCGATTGATATCTCCCCGTCCGTGTTGGATAGCCGTCCGTGTTGGATAGCCGTCCGTACGTTGGTGAGACTAAAGGAACAGTAATATATTATTTTAAACCTTATGTTCAGTAACATTAGAATAGAAATCTGCGGGATTGCTAACCATGTACCTTTTTGTTAATAAGTATCCGATATTTCGGCACTGTTGCAAGCGCCATGATCACGGAGTAACTGAACATCTTGAGTGGGATGTTATTGGCAGACATATCCGTCTACCCTCTTTCGCTAACAAAAAGGTACATGGTTGCAATCCTGCAGATTTCTATTCTAACCTCCAGCTAGACTGACATAATCTATTTCCCTTCTTCGGGAGCAGTAAAAAGCAATTTAAATATAGCTTTTTAATTATTTTTACAAAAAATATCCATTACAACGTATAATAAATTATTTTGGTGCTTCGAAAACATCAACAAATAAAAAGAAGTCAAAAGAATTTACATATCACTAATTATTTGCTTTTACAGTAGTAAAATTAGCAAAATGGAGAATTGAAGTGACAGCAAAGACTTATTTATACAAAACAGAACCAAGATATATATGAAGGCTGACATATTGATGTTATTAACTGACTTAGGAATGAAGGGAAGTTAAAAAATCTGTACGCCTAACTCAACTTTAAGCTTATGTTTTGGTTCCTTTTTGTGGTCACAGTCCAAGTGAATTGTAGTCACAGAAGCTTACTCGTAATGTAACATAACTTATATAACATTTATAAGTCAATATACTACGTATATAACATGATAATTAAATCGTAACACGTATTAAAAAGAGAAATACGGTACATTAAATAAATCTACCAAATATTCATTTTGGTAGATTTAGTAATAAATTTTGGTAGATTTATTATTATATTAAAGAATCTCTATACAAAGAGCTCAACTATTTTGACAATTATTATTATTTTAATGGAATTGATTTTGTTTGTTATTTTTATAAGAAAAATATTTTTATACAATTTTAAAGAAATGGTGGTAGCTACTATTATTATTTTAGTACATAATAGTTTTTTTTTATTTTATTAAAGGACATTATTTTACTATTATTTTTAGTATTTTTGCAGCTTTACTGTGTAGGTTATTATTATTATTTTTGCTAAATACTAATATAAATTGTATTGTTTATGAAATTATGTAATTTGAATACTCAGTAATGAATGAAATTATTATTTTCTAAAAAATTTAACTGCAAAGCCATAGATATATAAAATTGATATATTTTTAATGAATTAAGTTTTGAGGATTAGCAATACTTTGTTATAACAATTAGTTACATAAGACTTTAAAAAGGGCGAAGCACTCAATTATATCGATATTTTTACTGAGAAAATTCGTCATCAACAAACCGATTACACTTTTTCAATTTGAAATGCATGCTCCTATCCCTTTCAAATTATAAAAATCTACATCTCTAAGGTTGGAAGAGAAACAACAATATTTAACAAAAAACTTTTAATTTAATTGATTTTATTAAAATGGTTCCTTTGACATCTTATTGAGTACAGAACTTTAAAAAATCGCATTGCCTCTAACTAATAACGTGTTTATAATAAAGTATTGTAAACAAATGCTTCTCAAAAATTAACATTCCACTTATACACAAATGTATATTACATTCCACGTACACATATTTATGTGTACGTGGAATGTAGTATAATATGACATGTACATTCCAAGGCAGTACTTAATTAGTTATAAGTATTATGTGTTATCTATATTATTTAATTTCAACATTTATACAACTCGAAAAGTTATTTGTAACTTATCAAATTAAATTAACTATGGTAATTTGAATTGTAAAAATTATTATATCCATTAATTAAGTGAAATCACAATATGCTTCTCTCTTTGAATAATATTAGTACATCTTAATGTTGTATTTACTGTTATATAAATCACATCTCACTAAGATCACATAAGGGGCCATGATTGAAGGTATATCTCACGTAATTAATGGATGATCCTTTATATAACATTTTACTTATACGATTGGATGTAAAGAAGTGAATTGTGACATTGAAAAGTACCCTCACTGTTATAATAAAAAAAAATCGTTCATAGAATGACTTTAGTAATCTCAATTTAATATTATTATTTTTATTAATATTTTTTTTAAAAACAATATTATTAAAGGCGATGTCTGAAAATGAGTTCATACATAAACTTTTATATGTTTAATATGTCTATATGAACCATCAAAGTTGTGAATCGATAAATATAGTATCCAAATATTGACCTCTAAATTTTGTTTCGCTGTCGTAGGTTTGATCGCTATATATTTGATTGAGATTTTATACTTGTCATGATAAAAGCGAGTCTAACTGGACATATTAATAAATCTAAATATGTAAAAGAATATTCAATTAATATAGAATCTCTTGAGACAAACACTATTATTATGATCTAAGCGTAATTCAATATAATAATATTATTTATTGGATTTTAAGGTTTCTAGATTTCTACGAGTCGTTCAAATCTATAATGTAGCTGTAAAACAAAAAGGTTTAGTTTAGATTAATTATTAATAATAAACCACAATTAATTAGGATATAGTAAATTTCTTGCCATATTACTATAACATCACAAATTATTTATTTTTTTCAATTTTGATATAAAAATACAGTTATATAATATTCTTGAATAATATTGTTGATTTGTCATTTACTATCCAACAATAAAATAGACGTAACTTACAATTATACATGTACCATGTCCCCAAAAGCTTATCAAAGCACCACAAATGTAACAACCAACCATTATTTTTATTTGGTCCCAGTCACGTTAATTGAGATGATTTTATCCCATTTACGTCTAACTGTGATTTGGTCCCACTCTCGTAAAAGTAGTAAATGTTCCCACTTACGTAAATGGAGAAATTTGGTCCCACTTGCGTAAATGGGGTTATTTGGTCCCAGTCACGTCATATGGGTTAAGTTAAAATTTGGATACCAGTGAAATAAACATATACCGCTTTATAGAAATAAATATCTTTTTAATTCCTAGTGAATATAGTGAATAACTATATTAGTTAATACTGAAATCAACTTAACACATTTAAAAATGGTAAATCAAGTATTTTTGAGAGGGGTTTATTTATATTCTAAACCCTAATAAAAAGTGGTAAGCCCATGGCGGATTCAGCTTTTATCTTCGAAATATTAATATATAGGTATCTTTTGAGCCACATCTATTTATAATTATAAATCTATATTAATCTTAGTAATTCTATTATTATTAATGTATAAATATGCGTGATATTCTTATTTTTGAACGCATTGTTTTAAAATAATATAATTAAGAGAATTGTCTGTAGTGTTTAGCGATTAAAGTACCTAGTAAAAGTAGATAGGTATTTGTGTTTGTTTAGTTTAAATAAATTGTAGTTTTATTCGTTTAAAATACATTTAAAACAAAAGTTATTGTTTTCTCTAAGTCTTGTGATAGAGGTATGCGTCCTATTGGCAAGGAAGTTTTGGCCTAACACTTCAGGGGAGTAGACATAGCGTCTTTTCCTGATACAAAATAGTCTGTCATTATTTGTGTGTGGGGGGGGGAATCTTCACACACACACATTTTACACTCATATAGAAAAACTATCGCCTGTTACTACGAACTCACACATGACAATAAAATAAAATATTCACAATTGTGTGTGAAATTGTGAATATTTTGTTTTATATTTTCTTAAGGGAGTGTTTCCATGTCTAACAGTGTAATGGAGAGGCCCATTTGGGCATATACTTTGATAGAGGGGAACGCCTGCGAACTTACTCTATGCTGGCAATTTATGATTTAATTTAAGAAGTAGGAATAGATTAGTTCGAGCAAGGAGCTAATGTGGAGTTTATTTTACATTAGGGGCCGTCCATTAATTACGTGAGGCTCGAAAGGGGTTCGACAAAATCACGAAATATCACAAGGGGGGACGGGGGGGGGTATAGTATAAGAAATCACGTGCATTTATTTTTTCGTCAAGAGCGCGATTTGTAAACCGAAAACCGCGTGCAGTGTCCCCTTGACTTGCCGTGTCCTGCTAAATTTTAAGATTTTTTGAAGGTACTATAAACTAAATGTGATTTTGGTAGGTGGGGGGGTTTGTCCTAAACCTTACCACGTATCATCAGGGAGAGGGAGGGGTTAAAAAGGGCTAAAAAAAAATCACGTGATTAAGACGGCCCCTTAACCGCATCAGTAGTTGTGATCTGCTCTCCGAGCTCTTCACCAGTTCAAGGGTAACAGACCTATAACTCGAAAGTAGTTGTTACGGAATCAATATTTTTTTTTTATTGTGTGGAATCCATACATAGTTCATCATCAATCATCATCATCATCAACAGTCCACTGCTGGACATAGGCCTCCCCTTATAAAGGAGGTTTTGGCCTACTATACCACGCTGGCCAGACGGGTTGGTACAGGGTTGGTTTCAAGTTTTTCTTCTCTTTGCATAGATGTTGTCTTGCGTAGTTTATCCCTTAGTCGCCTATTACGACACCCGCGGCATGAATAGGGGTGGTGACACTCTGTATTCTTAATCCGTCACCACACGGAGAGTTACGTGCAAGTATTTAATCATGAAGAAATATCAATACTGAGACGATTTCACCTAATTACCGCGGGCTATAACTGATTAAAATCGTCTTCGCTTCGCTTGTGCAACCGTCCATCACTGATTTTACCCCCTCAGGAGTGAAATCTCCCACAATTATTTAAAAAACTAAACAATCACAAATATCGTCTAATATCTCATATATAAGTATTTCTATATAAAATATAATAATATTAAATGTTATAATTAGATTTTTAAGATTTTTTTTTGCCTCTACGTAAAATGTGGTAGAATTAATATAATTAGTTGTTAATTTATGTAAGAAATCACAAATTTGTATTCAGTAAGATAGATTAATAAAATGTAGATGTTTATTTATTGAAGTTTCATTTTAACCCAGAATTTTGATATTTGAGGTTCTGGATAAGTAATGATATCATAGGGTAAGGGTAAGTAACGAAGCCGTGGTCAGACCTAGATGGGTGACCGTTTGTGGCATGATAAAATGTATTGAGATCTTACGTGATTCGGAGGTCACGTTAAGCAGTCGGTCCTGGTTGTTATCGTAAGATAACAATCGTGAAGCTTGAAGGCCTTTGGGCGGCTTAAAGTCAGTCCCCAACCTGTACTCGGCCAGCGTGGGGACGTATGGCCTTAACCCTCTCTTGAGGGGAGACCTGTGCCCAGCAGTGGGACGTTATGGGTTGTTGTTTGTTATACAAATAAATTAAAATGAAGTGTTTGTATGTCATATCAAAATAATAGATTTTTTTATATGCCTTTGACTGCACGGTTGGCCTAGTGGTTTAAGCGGTCGCCACGCCGCTTCCTACTGCGCCAAGTGTGGTGGGTTCAAATCCCACGTGGGATAACACTTTGTGCGATTCACAATTTGTTGTTCTGAGTCTGGGTGTGCTTTGTGTCCGTTACTTGTATGTTTTTAAAGTTCCCCGCGACACAGGAATTTATATTCCTAATGCGGGAGTTGTCACTCTGAAACAAATATCTTAACAAACATTTGGTCCGACCTAGGGAATCGAACCCGAGACCTCTTTATCAGCAGTCACATACACTAACCAACAAATGAAGGTAAAAAGCTATGAAATAATTGCTTAACTCCGGCTTTCTGTCCTCTCACGGTTCAAAATAATTAATAACCTCGACCACTTGTCAAAGTCCATCTCAGATCTCATTGTACACAGAGGAGGAGGTACATGACCTACCATTTAACCATTCACAGTATGACTTAACACATCTCATAAAAAAAGAATTTCCACATAAAAATGCAAACGTAATGCTTAGTACACATAATATACGGAATATGTTTCAAAGGGTTCCGTATGTTTATATTAAGTTAATACTTACTGAGAAGTGGTCATAACCGAGTGGCTTTAGGTGATTGGAGACGATCAACTAGGGTAAGTGATATTATGTTAAGAGCGTTTTCGTGATTCGGATGTCACGTTAAGCAGTCCGTCCCGGTTGTTATCATAAGACAACAGTCGTGAGGCTTAGTTGGAGACCTTCGGACGCCTTAAAAACATCCAACGGCAAGATTTAATGTATTTATATCAGTTGTCTAGTAAGCTTTGTTTAGTTTGATACAAGATGGCGTTGTGTGTGCAAATAAAAATATTCAAAATAAATTCAATTCAAAATATTATGACCATATTATAAAAAATATTTATAAATTTTAACTAATTATCTTATTCAGATGTCTAAGCTATATTACTGTAGAGTTTCATGAAAATCTATTCAATAGTTTTTGCGCGAAAGAGTTACAAACACACACACATCTAAAACTTTCGCATTTATAATATTAGCCCATAACGCCGTTAGTACACCAACGCATTCGTATGCGGCAGCGAAACAACGAAAAAACTGTCAGTAGTATGGCAGAATTTCGCATACGCTACGTCTCACTCTAGCACTAGGCTACATTAAATAGTTGCGTCCTTGTCGGTATTGTTTCGCCGTTACACAGACGCAGATATTTCGCTAATGGTGTTTCGCATCGCAAGGTGTTCGCATGCGTTCTGTCGTTGAGGACAGATGTTCTTACCATGGAAGCCGAAAATATTGAAATATTATGCTCTGCGAAAAAACTGCTATGTACTAACGTTCCGCAGATATTTCGCTACCGCAGTACTTTCGCAGTGATTCGCTGTCGCATACGAACGCGTAGGTCTACTAACGGCGTAACACAAGCTTTGTTTCGTTTGAGACAAGATGGCGTTGTGTGTCCAAATAAAAATATTCGAAATATATCTCCACTAAATTATTTTATACCTTTATCAACAGCTGTTAATAGGTATCTGCAAGACATAGGTATCTCCTTAGATAGTTTGGAATACAATTTGTTTCAAGTTTGCCTTCTTTTTGCAGTGATATTGTCCTGAGTCGGCTTTTACAGCATCATGGGATGTGACACTCGGTATTCTCAATTCGTCTCTTCATCACACGGAATTTATACCTTAAATATATCTCATCAGTGTTCGATTCACATTAACAACCCATGAATTTGTAAATATTTTCGTCAAGTTATTTAATACCAAACAATAAGTTCAATATCCCCACAACACTAACTAAATTGGGGTTCACGGATTACGCTTACGGAACTCCAAAATTGAAGAAGCTGCGAGAAAAGCCAGTGGCTCTCGCGCATCGACCGCGGATACACGCGCTGTGAACGTTTTATTCATTTGTGCACTTCGAGTCGTCGGACATTCAAACGGTAAACAATCATTTATTTCTACTAAATAATATACAAAATTAGAATTATCAAATGGTAACACCGATATCCTAAAAAAATTTAATATCGTTCTTATTTTATATGAATTTAAATTCGAACCCTTTTTATGCATCGATAAAATAGTTCGTAAAATCTATTACATATTTTATTATGGTCTTTGGTTACGGTGTTATACCATAAAAAAGTTTTAAAATAATTCATGGCTAAAAAGGCTAGGACTTAATATAAAAATAGTTATAGTTATTGTTTTTACAGCAATATATTTTTAAATAACACAGATTTAATGTATTTTTAATGCAAATATTTTTTGGTATGTTTGTATGTATAATATCTGATTGAATCAGGAACTTAGTGTCAGTTTTAGAACTGTTATTTAGTTATGTACTTCGTTTTAGGGTTCCGTAGTTCATGACTCGGAACCCAGATTCGTCAGGTCCGTCCGTCTGTCCTCGACCTACCGTCCACACGCTGGAGCTAGACAGTTGAAACTTTGCATGAATATATGTTGTGATTACATGGACAAAGTGCTACAATATTTTTATTTGGAGTACACACACGTAAAGTGGGGATGATTTTATTTCTCGCGTCTACCCCATCGTGTGGGGTACTATTAGATAGGCCTTTTAAAAACATTGTAAGGTTGCCTAAACTATTTTTCGATTTAGGCATGCGTTTGCGAGTTTTTCAACTTTTGCATTTTTTGTAAAAATAGCGTCTCCCCCCTCTAAAAGCTAAACGGCTGTCTCAAAAAATCTAAAAAAAATCATGATAGTAGTCCATATATTGAACTTTAAAGGAAAACTATAGCGGTTTAGATAACTTTTTTTATTTCAGGAGTTATAGGGCCTAGCTTGAAAAGGCACTAACTTGGAAAACTTCGTACAAAAATAAAGATATACTAAGTAAACATAACATTTATTAGACACGATGTTAAATCCCCCTACTATTATGGGTAACTATCTACGGAACCCTATTCTAAGCGTGACCTGAAACGCACTTGTCCGATTTTTTTATGAGGCAGCACCGTCTTATCTTGCAATATCTTGCACCTACACAGTACCTGTAGTAGATAACAACAGAAAATGTGTTTTATGTCTTATTACAAAATGTAAGTGAATAAAATCCTTTTTTAATTAAAGTACCTATTCAATTTCATAATTTCATTAAATAAAAAATACGGCTTCATTTTTTTATGAGAACATCATCAACAGCCTTTAACAGTCCACTGCTGGACATAGGCCTCTCCTTTGAAAGGAGGTTTTGGCCTACTATACCACGCTGGCCAGACGGGTTGGTAAAGGGTTTGTTTCAAGTTTTCCTTCTCTTAGCAGTGATGTTAGCTGCTTATTTTGTTCTTTTAGTCGCCTCTTACGACACCCATGGAATGAATAGGGGTGGTGACACTTTGTATTCTTAATCCGTCACCACACGGACATTTTGATTTGATTTGAGAACATAGGTACATTTTAATTCTACTGTTTTTATGAAAATCTAATTTCTTTAAATATCGCGAATTCATTTTAGAACTATTTTCAGCACCCCTAGTGAAGTTGCAAACGTTTTTAACCGACTTAAAAAAAGGAGGAGGTTCATAATTTGTCGGAATCTTTTTTTTTCGTTTTCTATTCTATTCTATTTCTCTATTCTCTTGTTTCATTGGCTAATGTCACTCAGTCACGCGATCAAAACAAAATATTGGGCATTTCTAAATAGAATTCGCGGTATTTATCGAAATTTGTTTTTTTTTCTACTACAATCATCCGTCAAATGTTACGCCTATAACAGTATTCGCAGTTATTTTCTCTCTATTTTACATATTATGTTAATGCATTAAAATATAAATCCAACAATTAATTCAAAATTGTAATTTTGTAAGTCAAATTAGTACTATTATGCATTTTTATAACTATCTTAATTTGATATGTATGTATATAGACATATTTAGACTTTTTTCTAACAAATATAATGTTGCCGCAATTAAAAACAAAACAGTCGAACAAAGTGTGTTTATATACATAACGGACCTATTACTTTTTCAATGTTTTAAATGCTTTTTTTTAAAATATATATTTATACAGGCTGAATTTTTGAGACGGGACAGTAAGGGTAGGTACCTTAACCGTTATAGTTAGAGGAAAACGCTTTTAGAAGACTATCCATATTTTTTTTAAATATTCTGAACGGCATTTACATATTTTGGAAAAAATGTACAGCCAACAAGAAAATGGCCATTTGAAACAAAAACTTTTTTTGATGCCAATCGATCCTGTTTCTTATAAGGATCAAAAGTCTCTTCTGGACCGAATGAGGTTTGAGTACTAGAAATGTCAGAAATCGCAAAAAACTTTTCTCATACATTTGTACGGAAATAAATCATTTTAATATGTATTTTAGACACAGACTAACATAACTTACATTTAGATGATCTACGAAATAAGTTGCTCAAAACGACCGCCGTTTTCACGAATACATAAGTTCACAAATTTTTGTACTGAGCTAGTAGCAGCCGATAATTTTCTTGGATAGATATCATTTAAAATCCTGGTTAATGCATCTTTCAGCTCCTGAATACTGTTGTATTTTTTTGGAGACATTGTTTTAGGTAGCTCCACAGAAAAATATCCAGAGGCATTAGATCGGGGCTACGAGGTGGCCGCTTGGTTGAACCATGTGTACCTACCCACTGTGACCCGCACTGCCTATTCAAACTAGAATACGCAGCTGTTGTGCGGAGTGCCATCTTGCTGAAAATAAACTTTTCGCAATTCTGTCAGGAGCCATTCATCCAACTGGTTTTGGAGATTCTCTAACTCTGATGTAAGAGTACCTTCATAAAATTCCACCATTACTACTCGATACTTGTAGCAGTGGAGATTTATTCGTGTACCACACCAATGCAAATTTCGTGTTCCTAGTATTTACTAAATACGCATAAATAATAAAAAAAAGATAAAATACATATTAAAATGATTTATTTCCGTACAAATGTATGGGAAAAGTTTTTTGCGATTTCTGACATTTCTAGTACTCAAACCTCAGTCGGTCCAGAAGAGACTTTTGATCCTTATAAGAAACAGGATCGATTGGCATCAAAAAAAGTTTTTGTTTAAAATGGCCATTTTCTTGCTGGCTGTACATTTTTTCCAAAATCTGTAAATGCCGTTCAGAATATTTAAAAAAATTATGGATAGTCTTCTAAAAGCGTTTTCCTCTAACTATAACGGTTAAGGTACCTACCCTTACTGTCCCGTCTCAAAAATTCACCCTGTATATAAAAGTGTTCCATTACTGACTGACTGAAAGTATGTGTTCTTTGAGGAGCGGAGACGAGCACTAAGAGATTCTAAAAAATTCCACCCCCTAACGGGGGTGAAAAAAGGCAATAAAAGTTATAGATCAGAATAATACGAAAGCTAGTAGAAATATATATACAAATAATTATTATGACTGCCTTGTTGGTTTAGTGGTTAGCGTATGCGGCTGCTGATCAAGGGGTCTTGGGTTCGATTCCCGGGTCGGACTAAATATTTGTGTGATCCAAAAATATTTGTTTCGGAGTCTGGGTGTTTTCTATGTATAATATGTAAGTTATTTACAAAAAAAGTAGGGACTAGATGATGTTGTGTGTAAGTTGTCCTAAATATTTTTTTATTTTTTTATTATTAATTGTGAAATCACTATATTAAATATGATTGCAGTAGTGCTATCTACATATCTATCTTTATAATATATAAAAGCATGTATGTGAAAATATATGTTTCTTAAACAATCACGCTCAAACGGCTTTCCTGATTTGGAGAAAGTTTGCCACAGAGATAAATTATAATCTGGAAAAGAATTTAACGTACTCTTTATTAATTTAAAATCCTTTATAAGATTAAGTCAATGCATGCAAAAGTAACAAACATGAAAACCTATTTTTGACTTGTTTGTGCGTCTGTCCATATGTCTCTCTGTACGTCAGTATGTTCCGATTAATCTCTAGAACGACTACACCGATTTTGACAGAAGTTTCATGGGTAGATAGCAAACTACAAAGAGTAACTAAACCTACCTCTTTAGAATAGCTGAGCCCCACGATGTCACTCGCGGTTATTGTTGTAAAGATACATCTACAACCGCGGGCAGCACCGCGTTGTAAAGCTAGCTATAAATAAGAACCAAAGTAATGCGTCGATAGCGCAGTGATGGCGAACGCGACTGCTGTGTATGAGGTCTCGGCTTCGATTCCCGGGTCGGACGAAGATATTTGTGTGATCCGCAAATATTTATTTCGGAGTCTGGGTGTTTTCACATAAATTAATATATTGAAAAAAAAGTATGTTTATGTATTTACATCAATTGTCTAGTACTCATAATACAAACTCTGCTTAGTTTGGGACTAGATAGCGTTGTGTGTAAGATGTCCATAATATTTATTTATTTCCGGAGTTACAAATGTCACTGAACGCAATTAATTTTAAATGGTTCAATAAATTAGGCGTTTTGTATAGATTTTCATTTATTGGCAACACTAGCTGTGCTTGAGGTCTCGGAACCTGGGTCGGATCAAATGTTTGTATGATCTAAAGATCTTAGTTTGCGACTAGATGATGTTGTGTGTAAGATGTCCGCAATATTTATTTATTTAAAGTACTGTTAGATAACTACGTCAAGATACATCTCATCCTCAAAGCCTTATCCGGCGAGCCCTTGACCCAGCTGCCCTATAAGAGACCTTTTCACACATTGCTCAAGAGCTGGCAGAAAGCCAGTAATGGTTACAATCATTGCACATCATTACGTTCATGATTAATATTACGTATAAGTCCATATTGTACTATCGCAGGTCAGAGACCTCACCTTCTCTTTTACTTACGACTAACTCTCACCGCGGTTTTACCCGCTATATTGTTGTATAACGCGAGTAAAGTATAAAGCAATTTTTTTATATGCATTTCGTGAAAGGCTGTTAATTTGAAATTAGAAACAGATACTACAATTTTATTTGTTGTATGATCGGTGTTGCCAATTTGGAATAGTATCAAATTTGGTGGGAAAATCTATAAAATATTATAGAATGTTCATAGAAAGTACTTGTTTGAATGGAAAAATATTTTAGAGTCGGACTATTTATTAAGCATGGATATATCATATATAACATCAACGCCCACCAATAGAAGTCGAGCATCAATGATTTTGCAATAAAGGGGGACAATTTATTCGAGATACATTGCCATTCCGGTCAGTTTGTTTGATATCAATTTTCTTGTATATTTAGTGACAGTATAATATGCTAAAAATAAATTCATCAATATTTACAAGCATTATTTTTTTAACAAAAAAATTTAACGCGGCATAATCACAGAGCAACACAGAACTGCTGACCGGAGAGGAGTAGCCATATTATCTGTTGCCGATACCAACACCGTGCTGCATGATGATGCACCTTACAACGAGGATGGTGACTCCTACTCCTGGATTCTACTCATGCTTTCTATGAGGCAGAGTATAATCACTTTGTTAGGCTTACATATGAATTCTAATTCTAGGTTATTGCCTCAAGAATTGATAGTATCGTCCAATATGAGGTACCAATAGCATTTTGTAATCACAGACACAAAAAACTTGCTTCATTATGGTGTATCATTAACCTTTAATATTACTTGACGTATTAAAGAAACTCCGTAGGCAAAATGGGCGCTTTCATCTTTGACAGATAATTATACGGATGATGAAGAAGAATGATGCATGCCGGGAGCATAATGCAGAAACATCTGACAACGCCACCATGGTATTGATCACCATGATGCAGTGCTTACCCTCACAATGAGGTTGGTGACCTCACGCTTTCCTGAAGGAAATCATGAGTAGAATCCAGGAGGGTCTGATGAAAAAGTGGAAACAATCGAAGAGTGTAAGCAACGACGGTGCGGTCAGTACCTAGATGGGTAACCGTTTGTGGCATGATATGTTAGGAGCGTTTGCGTGATTCGGATGTCACATTCAGGGGCGTCTCTACCTATAGTGCAGGGTGTGCAATGCACACGGGCGCAGCGCTGTTAGGGGCGCCGCTGCGCATTTCGCCTATCAACGAACATGCGCCCGTGTACGTAAAAAGAGGTTCCTAAGTGAAGTGTTCTTTAAGGTCTAAGGCTCCGATATACCTTAATCTAAAGATAAAGATTTGAATGGAATTAAGGGCCCATAGGGCCACAGCACACTAGCTATTTCTAGCATCGGTGATCGGCGATTTGGCGACTGCATCGATGCTGCAACGCGTTTTAGCGACTTCCAGCGTTCGATCGCGGTATCGGAAACGCGCGTTTTAGCGACTGCTCAGATGCCAAATCGATGCTACCGGCATCTGAATGTGTGCGGAGAGTAGCGTTCAGCTGCTGTGTCGCGCTTCTAAAAAGCGACTCAATCTCCGCGTTTGGCGTTTTTAAGTGTGCGGTGTAGAGCGTTCGGTCGCCGTATTTAGCTTCTAAAAAGCGACTAGTTGCCGATCGCCGATGCTAAAAGTAGCTAGTGTGCGGTGGCCCTAAGTCAAAAATGTAACAAAGGGCGCTCAAACAAAACAAATAAAGGGCGCTAGAGTACTGATTGCACACGGGTGCTATGTAAACTAGAGACGCCTCTGGTCACATTAAGCAGTCGGTCCCGTATATTGAGGAAGGCTACATTCTATATACCATTACGCTATCATAATAGACGTAAAAGTGTCGAAGGAACATCATAACTAATGTTTAGACAATTTATTCCTTTGAAAAAGCGCAAATTGAGTGAATCAACTCGTCTTTAAAACATTTCATGCATGGATTATGCAATTTATTCTATACTTTCAAAGCATCTAAATGTTACACGAATTTGAGTACGATGTCTTTCATATCGTCTAATCTCTCGCTTTTAGGTTATTGACTTATTGTTGTTAGAAAAACAAAAATGGCGTCTATTTCATAAATTAACGGTAGAAAATTGTAGAAAGGAGTGATTTCATAGTATATTATGTTACAAAATCGAGATGTTGCTTTCTAAATAATAAAATTATGGCTTGAAAAACGTCAGGTCAGACGACTATGGCAGAGCAGTATTTTTAGCATCTTTCACATAAAAAAACAACAAAATATAATATGTGCAACAATTAAAAAAAATTGCAAATTGTTTTCTATCTATCCTCTATTCTTTTTGGCTATTAACAAAACGATGCCAATCATTTTGCAGATGACGTCTCAAGATACATTAAATTTTAAGGTTGCGTAAGTCTTCCACGACGTTTGAAGCTTTAATATTAATATTTAGAAAGCATCTATTCTCAATTCTTTTGTAATAGAATCATAGAGTGGTAGTCCACATCTAGACTGTAGAGCATGGAGCATGGTGACCCACACTGTTGGAGGAAGAGGCTCTTTCAGACCTCGCTTAAAGCTCTGTACAGTGACATCAGATAGCTGGTGGAGCAGTGGAGGTTTCTCCGTAGTAGGTAGAGTTCAGATAAAACAGGAGTGTGCTGTAGTTAACGTAAACCCGATTTATTGGTACTAATAAAATACTTGTTACAAGCGATTTTATACTATTACGCGACGTTTGTTTAGTTCAATGATCAATATTGCACACCGCTCGTAAAATGTGATGTTATTCTAGATATATTTATGTTAAGTGCGGAGTCATCAAATCATGTACGAGCTCGTGCAAGCTCGCTTCCCCAATCTTGCTGAGACTCCTTCTAAAGCATAACCTCATCACAGAATGAGACCTCGACTTATCACTCTTCGCCACTCCTGCCTGCCGCGATCAATGCTGGCGGTGTCAAGATTCGTACGATCTGTCCGACCAGGACTCGACCAGAGTACCTGCCACCCCACGCACTAGAGGGACTAATCGCCTGAAATGCTCTTCGAAGCTCCACCGACTATCTGAAATAAGGCTTAGGTACTTCATGTACAACATGTTCAATAAGTTTAAAATAAATAAAGTCGTCGTATGCCTGAGGTGATAGTGAATGAACAGAGAGTGCACCTGTATTTACGCCCACACTTGTGCTTTATATAAATATCTCCTGCGTAATTGGCTAATAGAAGTACATCATTCTTCCCACTTCTTACTAGAAGTGCATAAGAATGTTTTTTTATTTAACAGACATTTATTTGAAATGACATGACTGTCTGGTTGGTCTACTGGTTAGCGTACGCGGTTGCTGATCAAGAGGTCTCGGGCTCGATTCCCGGGTCGGACCAAATATTATTTGTGTGATTCACAAATATTTGTTTCTGAGTCTGGGTGTTTTCTATGTGTTTACAAAAAAAAAGTATGTTTATGTATTTATATCAGTTTTCTAGTACCCTTAATACAAGCTCTGCTTAGTTTGTGTCAGATGTCCGAAATATTTATTTAATTATCTTGACTCCTGAGACAGAAGTTTGTGTAATCATTTGCTCTGCATGAGAGTAAAATCTTAAGTATATTATCAGTTGATTAGTTAAGGTCTCACCAAAATCGATCCAACCGCTCCAGAGGTTATCTGGAACAAAAAGATAGACAGACAAAAATTTTAAAACATTTTTTTTTTATGTGTATACTTTTAAATTTTTCCGTGTGGTGACGGATTAAGAATACAAAATGTCACCTCCCCTATTTATTTCATGGGTGTCGTAAGAGGCGACTAAAGGAACAAAATAAGCAGCTAACATCACTGCCAAGAGAAGGAAAACTTGAAACAAACCCTTTCCCAACCCGTCTGGCCACCGGCAGCGTGGTATAGTAGGCCAAAACCTCCTTTCTAAGGAGAGGCCTATGTCCAGCAGTGGACTGTTAAAGGTTATTGATGATGATACTTTTAAATGCATTTAGTAACAAACTTTTAATTCTATATTATAATAGATACAGACACTGCAACAGCAAGACAACGGAATCGACTTAATATCCTATATTAGTGTCGGAAAGATGCATAAATAAATTAGACAATCTCTAAACACATATTTTATTTCCTATGCTATATTAAAACGGTTCCGACATACATATTCATGCATTTATTTACATATTTGCAGATAAATTAATCATTTAAAGTGAGAGGTAATTCATAAATCACATATAATATCAACTAACCGCCTCGTTGGTCTAGTGGTTAGCGTATGCGACTGCTAATCAAGAGGTCTCGGGTTCAAATCCCGGGTCGGGCCAAAAAGTGTTTTTGGGATTTTCTTAGGAAATTCACGCCCGTGCCTCGGAGAGCACGTAAAGCCGTCGGTCCCGGTTGTCATGAACACCTATAGCAATCGTTATTGGGAAGTCAGTGCCCTCAAATATACTGACAACTAGTTCAATCTTCGAATTTCAGTTCTCCCTTAGGGTTGCGGAGGTCCGATGCCAGTCGCTCCGTGGAAAAACTGAAATTCAGATAAAACCGGTTGAACTAGTAGCCGACCCCAAATAAACTTGGGAATAAAGGCTAGTAGGATGACATATAATATCAAAATAGTGGCAGATTTCAGCACGAAAGGTTCGTCTCAACCGCGTCTAACCCTCACACAGAAGACCACACCATAATGACAGCATTCGTACTGTTGTCAAATCAAATCAAATCAAACCATTTTATTTCAAATAAACCATACAACGGCACTTTTGAAACGTCAAGTAGTCAGTCAGTAGTCAGTCGTGAAGCTAATCGTCTGTTCCAATTCGTAGATCCTATGGAGAAGAACAGACAAGAAACTCCATGGACACTCTTTTCCAACATTGTTTTTACAATTTTTGGTTACATTGTATCTATTTCGTGAGTGTGAGACCGGAGGTCAAATGATGCAGAATCAACTTGCTGCATTTTCTGTACACACAATTAGGATGGTGACCCCTACTCCTGGGCCTGGATTTGACTGTCTCGGTGCAGCAGTGGTAGTGTATGCGACTGCTGAGCTTGAGGTCTCGGATTCAATTCCCGGGTCGGACCAAATGTTTGTGTGATACGCAATTTTTTTTTTTTGGAGTTTGAGTGTTTTCTATGCATAATATGTACATATGTATTTACACAAAAAAAGGATGTTTATGTATTTATATCAGTTTTCTAGTATCTATAATACAAGCTCTGATTAGTTTGGGACTAGATGGATTTGTGTGTAAGATGTCCGAAATATTTATTTATTTATTATTATACACATGCTTTCGATCAAGCAGAGTAGAGTCACTTTGGTAGGCTTAAATATAAAAAAAAGCGGCCAAGAGCGAGTCGGACTCGCACATGAAGTGTTCCGTAGCAGCAAGTAACATCATATAAAAGTTCTTGTAGTTCGTTGTAACTTTCATCGATGTTTTTATACTAGTGTATTGATTGAATGAAAGGTAAATTGCGTGTTACGATTTATGACGTATTAAAAAAAAACTATTCACTAGATCTCGTTCAAACCAATTTTCGTTGGTAGTTTGTATGGTAATGTACAACATATATTTTTTTTAGTTTTATCACTCTCTTATTTTAGAAGTTAGAGGGCGGGGTCACACATTTTTCCACTTTGGAAGTGTCTCTCGCGCAAACTATTCAGTTTAGAAAAAAATGATATTAGAAACCTCATTATCATTTTTGAACACCTATCCATAGATACCCCAAAATTTTGAGTTTCAGTTCCAAGTATGGGGACCCCCAAAATGTATTGTTTTTTTTCTATTTTAATGTAAAAATCTTAATTCGGTGTACAGAATACATCGACTAACGAAATTTCAACAGTATAGCTCTTATAGTTTCGGGAATAATTGGCTGTGACGGACAGACAGACAGACAGACAGACTTGACGAATCTATAAGGGTTCCGTTTCTTGCCATTTGGCTACGGAACCCTAAAAAAGGTGATCATTGTGAACAAAAATGTGACACAAGCATAAAGCAGATGAGAATTATATTTAAGAGAGAACATAAATAAAATAGTAGTGTCTGTTTGTAATATAAAAAAACTGTTTTTTACTACATGGACAAAAATATATTTACTAAAAACACCATAAAAGCATTTTTTTAAATTTTTGTCTGTCGGAATGGCTTGACGGGAATTTCACTGGTAGGTAGCTGAAGACAAAAGCAGTAACATTTAGAGACTATTTTAGATGATTGACAACAATTACCGCGGGTAACATCGAGGGACTCAGCCAGTGGCGTAACAATACCATTTGGGGCCCGTGGCAAATTCTTTTGATGGGGCCCTATCAGTAAAAATCGTCACGTTGTACTCAGTTTAATTTTAATAAACTTTGACATTTTCAGCGTACTCAATTACAAGTTGTAAATGTCCCACTAATGGCCATAGGCCTCCTCTCTTAGGCGAAAGGCAATGGTCTTTAGTCCCCACGCTAGCCTCATGCGTATTGGAGACATTCATCCATAGAAGAGTTAGCGTTTTTTGGACTTCAACAAACCGAACTTTAGAAGCAAAAACGGCATCATAACGTCCTGCCCATCTAGTAGGGATTTTTTTAAATGATATTAAAGTTGATGACTCACTTTCTTTATTAGATTTATAACTTGATAAAATATATTTAATATCTTTTAATACTATGCCCAAAAAAAATACTAATTTGTTGAACTGTTTAAAAAAAAATGGCATATTAATAACATCATTGCATCAATAACAAAATTGCATCATTGAGTACTAGACTTAAATTATGAGCAGCACAGTTAACATTTACGGCATTCGGCTTGACATATTTTTGAACTCCACCATAAGTCCCTTTCATTGTGTTAGCACCATCATATCCTTGTCCTCGACACTTATTAAGTGGAATATATTTGTCATTTATGGATTAAATAATTTGCTTGGACATTGCTAAGGCAGTTTGATCCTTAACTTCATGAAATCCTTAAAATGTTTCTGTAATGAGAAGTGCCTTTGGGATCCCATTACCATCTTTTTCTATCATACAATAACGGTAAATTTCACAAATTTGATCAATTTTTGAAATATCTTGAATTGTATCGAATATGCTATCATATTCGCCAACTAGAATTCCACGTACTCTATAGTAGAATGGTGCGGCATTATTTCATTTATCAGTGAGTTTTCTACTTTTAGAACCAGGACAGAAATAGGCTAAAGAACACATTTAAAGTAGTAGTAGTAACATCAAGGAGTATAGAAAGTACTTTGCGCCAAAATTTTTTTTTTCATCATAGACTCTTGCTCTTAGATGAATTTTTGATGTCACGTGTCTTTGTATGGCATCTACAATATGTTTCCAGTCGTCATAGCCCTCAATCCAAACATTTCGTATTTTCTTAGATGCCCGATTTGCGAATAACCAATACGGTTCACAATACGCCTTCTGAATCTGAAGTATTAAAGAATAGGATAGCCATGTACCTTCAAGTTTCATGCCAGTCTTGGAAACATTTTAGTAATGTTTTTCTAGAAAAGATCTATTGTCACTATCTTTTAAGAAAGGGCCCTTATGTTTACAATGTCCCTTTTCAATCAAGTTAGCTCTTTATAATTATCTTATCAGTAACATAATTTGCGAAGATACAATATTAATCATGCTAAAATATAGTTCTCTTTAATTTTTGCTAGTACCCTTGTTGTGGTTGTTCTGGATTATTGACGGTTTTTGACGGTCATAAGTACTTAAAATTACTCGCCATCTCTAAAAATGAATCAACATATTTTTGTTTAGGTTGGTTGAAATGCTTAACGATTAGCTTGAAATTGTATTATAGGTATTTAGTTGTCTCACTTTGGATTTTAAGCAGATTTTATTATATTTTATTTCAAATAAACTAAAATACTCAGGTACAGTGTAAAAAAATATTTTTGAGCTCGCAGCCTCTTGGGCCGGGGCCCTCTTGGGTCGGGGGCCCGTGGCATTTTGCCAGCCCTGCCACCCTATTGTTACGCCACTGGACTCAGCTAGTCCAAAATTAATTAGTTAACATTACACTTAAGTGAATAGGAGCCGAATAAAATGAATGCGGACGAGCTTGCGTGAATCACCTAAATGGTAAATTAAATTCTCAAGATCAACCCGTTCAAAAATTCAAGACATGCGATAATTATCACACCTCCTATTCAAACATTGACCATAAAATTACATAATCACTAGCTTTCGCCCGCGGCTCTGTCCGCGTCTATTTCAGTTATCGCGATAAAAAAATTCGTCGAAAATTATATTTTTTTCATAAAATTTACATCCTATATTACTTCTAATACCTCCAAGAATATGTGTACAAAGTTTCATGATTATCGGTTGAGTAGTTTTCGCGTGAAAGCGTAACAAACAAACTTAAATTCACATTTATAATATTAGTAGGATGGTTTGATTGTTTATTAAACAAACATTGATTGAACTTTGGAGTTTTATACAATTTATGTAGATACGTGTGTACAATATGACATGCTTAGTGATATTAAAAGATGGAGTTTATTAGTTTGGTGATTTGAGCCATATAATATAGGAAATTGCTAGTTCGAAGTGATAAATTATGTTATTTGTGACTGCCTTGTTGGTCTGGTGGTTAGCGTATGCGGCTGACGATCAAGATTGGTCTTAGGTTCGATTTCCGGGTCAGACCAAATGTCTGTGTGATCCGCAAATATATTTTTAGTTAGGGGGTTTTCTATATAGGTTCGAGCACATTATGCCGGGCCGCAGCGTGCCGGGGCGGAGCGCAAAAATCCGCTCAAATCGCTTCAATACAAATTGTATGAAGTATCGCACACTGTGTCGGGCCGCAGCGGCTCGCATTATTGCGACGCGGATTTGCGTCCGTGCGATGCGACCCGCCCCGCCCCGCTGCTCCCCGTCACAGTGAGCTATAGCAAGCGGATTGGTGTGCATGCGCGTACGTGTTTATTTTACGAAATTTGCGTTTTTTGATACTTTTTCTTCTAACTTCTTCTTCTTCTTCTAACATCAGGCAAAAAAAAGAAAGTTCTTCGTCAGAGCTATCCTTAAGGTACAGTTGCACTAAATACACAACAGTTGCGCATGCGGTACACTCTACTCAAAATCCGTCAATGCGCTGCGACCCGGCCCGTCACAATGTGCTAAGTTAGCATTTTGCGCTGCGCTGCGGCCCGCCCCGACACGCTGCGGCCCGGCATAATGTGCTCGAACCTTATATAAACAAAAAAGTATGTTTATGTATTTATATCAGTTGTCTAATACCTATAATACAAACTCTGCTAGTTTGGGACTAGATGGCGTTGTGTGTAAGATGTCAGAAATATTATTTATTTCATAGACATCGAGGAAGATCGTAGCAAATTTTTTTGCAAAAACAGAGAAAAGTTTCAAAATTTGTTTGTATTCTTACCTAATACAAGATATATAAATCTTCTGTTTGTGTGTTTGTAATTAAACTTCTAAACGGCTAGACCGAGTTTTCAAGTGGGTTTGAGAATGGTTTAGACTCGCAATTGGGCCCTGTAGGTGGCGCTGCGATCAAGTTCTGCGAATTTTATTTTTTGCATATCAGAACAAAACCTTAAGATTGGGCGGGTCAGTTCGCCGGGTCAGCTACTTTAATATAAGTAGGTATATGCTGATGAAGCACTTATAGGTGAGTTGGCCTTAGGAAACAATCACCGAGGGTAAGCAACAACAGCGCGGTCAGACCTAGATGGGTGACCGTTTGTGGCATGATATGTTATGAGCGTTCCCGTGATTCGGAGGCCACGTTAAGCAGTCGGTCCCGGTTGTAATCGTAAGATAGCAGGCGTAAGGCTGCGGCTTAAAAAACATCCCAAGGCAAAATTACGTAGCCACAACTTGTCTTGCCAGTCCCCAACCCGCAGTCAGCCAGCGTGAGGACGTATGGCCTTAACCCTCTTTTGAGAGGAGACCTGAGCCCAGCAGTGGGACGTTGTGGGTTGTTTGATTATTATATTGATATTAAACAAAAAATAAAATTAAAGTGTCTTTTTTAATTTTAAATAAACAGCTTTTCATTAAATTGATATGAAAGTATATACGTTATTTACATCAAAAGAGTAATAAATTTTTATCGGTTTCTTTATTGCGGCTAATCTCTGGAACGGAGTTGCCACGCAGAATTCAACTGGTACGAAAGTACATAGTGTTGTACCAAACAAACTAAAATGAAGAACTACCCCATTTGTATTCTTCTTCCTTCTAGCCTTATTTCCAATATTATTTGAGATCAGCTACTATGTGTTTACCGGTTTTACCTTAATATCAGTTTTTCCACGGAGCGACTGAAATTCGAAAGTTGAACTAGTTGTCAGTATATTTGAGAGTAATTCCCAATAACGATTGCCATAGATGTTCATGACAACCGGGACTGACGGCTTTACGTGCTCTCCGAAGGCACGGGCGTGAATCACCCCCGCCAAACTTCCAAACTCCGGGCTGCTATTAGGAATTTCTTAAGAAAAGCCAAAAATCACTTTTTGGCCAACCCGTAATTTGAACTAGAGACCTCTCGATTAGCAGTCGCAAACGCCATCCACTAGACCAACGTAGCAGTTCTATTCGTGTTTCAAAAACCACAATGGTATAAATTAATAAACGCAGTAAGCGGTTATAAATATGTATATTTAAAGTGAAATTTAAATAAGTTTTCATAACTAAACATCTGTTGAAAGTACACAGTACGCCCCGTCATGTACCAACTATTGACGCAAGCGTTGATGGCGTCTCATAACGAGAAAATAAGTGCTTAGAAATTGTCAACACTTCCTTGCAACAAGATAAGTACTTAGTTTTTTTAGTAGAAAGTAACTCTGTGTTTCTGTTACGTTTACATCGCTAAAATGACGCACCGATTTCGATGTACTTTGGGTTGAAAATCTTGCGGGTGGAGCCGCGGGGAAATGCTTTAAATATTCTTTCATAGCAATGTATTTTTTTAAAATATCTGTATGCATACAATTACATACAAATAAATTAAATTATAGTGTCTGTATGTACATACTTGCAGCAAAAAAATAATTATTCAAAGTCTGATTGTAATCTCTGGATTGACCTGACCGATTATGACGGGACTATGGCAGAAAGCTGATAGCATAAGGTATATATATTTATATGGTATGTATATATGTTAATATATACATACCATATAACCGTGTATATGCTCCTATTCATCCCGAGGGTGTCGTAAAAGGCGACTAAGGGATAAACTACGCAAGACAACATCAATGCAAAGAGAAGGAAAACTTGAAACCAACCCTATACCAACCCGTCTGGCCAGCGTGGTATAGTAGGCCAAAACCTCCTTTCTAAGGAGAGGCCTATGTCCAGCAGTGGACTGTTAAAGGCCACTGACTGTTGATGATGATGTATATATTAACATACGCTTTTTTACACGCTTTTTATTAGCTTCACCTGTGTGTATGTTTGTATGTTTGTAACCGACTCCTTTTGGCGCGATTTTGACCCACTTTAACCAGCCAGATTTCGTTCAAACTTTGTAGATTTATTGAGGACCTATGGTAACAATAGGAAACAAAATCGCTTTTAAACTCAAAAGTGGAAAATAAATTTAATGTAACAAAGCGTTGGGTGCTTTCTGAAAATATTTAAATAACGTCGCCCCACGCTTTTTACATTAAAATTATTTTCTACTTTTTAGTTTAAAATCGTGTTTGTTTAGTTTTTTTTAAACTATTTTTTTTAAAACTAGCTTCGATCCGCGGCCTTACTTAACCTTACTTAACAATAACCTTGGACAACACCGCGGAACACTCCAAATATAACTGGCGGCATACCTATTATAAATTCCAGTTAGAATTACTCAGGTGAGGAAGGCATATATGAAAAGGGCATTGGCCTTTTGTAACATACCGGGAACCGCGACCACTGTGCCATAACTACTACAATTACGCACTAGGAATACTAATTAGGAACGACTCTCGGGGCCATTCATTTATTAAGACGATTTTGACTAGTTTTTGAGCCTCTCCCCCCCTAAATAAGAAAAAATAAGAATAGACTGCCCCCCCCTTCTGTTTAATATATGCATACCTTATATGTATTTTCAACAAACATGGTTTGTCTAGTGGTTTAAGCGGTCGCCACTCCGCTTTCTGCTTTGCCACGTGTCGTGAGTTCAAATCCTTTGTGTGATTCATGAATTGTTGTTCTGAGTCTGGGTGTTCTTTGTGTCCATATATTTCATGTATGTTTGTAAAGTCCCACGCGTCACAGGATTTATATTCATAATGCGGAAGTCGTCTTTTAAAAAAAGTATAATAATAATAAGTTACATATTATGTCTGGATGCCGATGTCCAGCAGTGGACTGTTAAAGGCTGTTGATGATGATGATGATTATGTCTTATTTCTAAGAGGTTCTTTTAAATTAATTACGCAATCAAGCCCCGTTATGCACAGAATAATATACACAGTAGGTACTAAATAGTAACATACCAGTGAATTACAAAAAAATAAAGATAACAAAAACTAAATATAGAGCTTCTTCTGCTATCTTATGATAACAACCGGGACCGACTGCTGAACGTGACCTCTGAATCACAAAAACACTCATAACATATCATGCCACAAACGATCACTCATCTAGGTCTGACCGCGGGGCCGTTGCTTACCTTCGGTGATTATTTCTAACCACCTGAGGCCACTTGGTTATGAGTGCTTCAAATTTAAAAGCCATGATAAAAGGTCAAAACAAAAAAAACGTATATTTCAGAAAACATAAATTGTATTTTTTTTTGGATAACTTAGAGTTGTAATAGTCTTTATAAACCTTTAACCGACCCAACCGAAATTTGACATGACAAATTCAAATTTGACATGGAAACGTAACCAGGACTGGACGCTCTCCGGTCGCTCTTTAAACTAGGAAAAATCCCTAATCCCTAGGTACCATACGCTAGGTTCTAACACAAAAAAAGTTATAGCAGTGCCATTAAACTCTGTGGTCCAAACAACGCAATCGATTCTTCAACGGAATTTTTTTAATCGTTATGGAATATCACCGACCACTAGAGTTGTAAACAAATTGAGGTTTCAAAAGCAATATATTATTATTAATCGATTAACATACTCTCCAAGAATAGATATATAAATAATTTCTCTTATGAAACATTGTAATTTGAATCGTCTGATGCTAAAAATAGATTTGCTCGAATGAGGTTTCCGTACGTTTCGAAACCTGTTTGATGAATCGAACCCAACCGTAGTATACGCAAGGTAGGTATTTGTATTAAACTAGTGAACCCACGCAGCACCGCCTGCGTTTAATGACTGCCTTGTTGGTCTAGTGGTTAGCGTATGCGGCTGCTGATCAAGAGGTCTCGGGTTCGATTCCAGGGTCGGGCTAAATATTTATGTGATCCATAAATATTTGTTTCGGAGTCTGGGTGTTTTATTTACAAAAAAAAAGTATGTTTATGTATTTATATCAGTTGTTTAGTACCCATAATACAAGCTGTGCTTAGTTTGGGACTAGATGATGTTTTGTGTAAGATGTCCGAAACATTTATTATAATTATTTATTTATTTAATGTTTTGTGTTTAATGCCCGTAGCGTAATGTTATTTATAAAGCTTGTAATTAACGAACCTTAAAAGATAGACATATTATGCACATGATATATATTTAAGAAGTTTTCAAGAGGAATAATTCGTTCATACATAATTTTCACGAAGCTCTTAAAATAAATATTTTCCCCCGTTTTTTAAAAAAAAACATTTTTTGGTAGTAGTGTGATGGATATAGCATAAATTATAAATAGTGGATGCCTTTCTCGTTAAAAGTACTATTCAAATAATTTTTCAAATCAGGTCATTGTACTATTAGTTTTTGAGCTTAGCACGTTCAAATAAACATACAAATAAACTTTTCAGCTTTTAATATTAGCATATTAAAGATATTGATGATAGATTTAAGAAAAAGCATGAATTTTTGGCGGACCTTTAGCGAATTACGAGTATATACGGTTCTTAATTTTTTTTTTTTTTTTTCTTTTTTTAAAAAGACAACTCCCGCATTAGGAATATAAATTCCTGTGTCGCGGGGGACTTTACAAACATACATTAAACGGACACAAAGAACACCCAGACTCAGAACAACAAATTGTGAATCACACAAAGTGTTATCCTACGTGGGATTTGAACCCACGACACTTGGCGCAGTAGGAACTTGAGCCACTAGGCCAACCGTGCAGTCTTTAAATCAAAAAAGCAATTTAAAAAAAGTCTAGTGTCAGTCTGATTGTGTCGGCTAATCTCCGAAACGGCTGCACTCATTTTGACAGAATTTTAACTGTCAGAAAGCTGATGACATAAGGAGTAGTTTTAGACTAGCTTCACTCTGTAACGCTACTCGCGTTTTACAACAATATTTGAAGGTAACACCGCGGGACTCAGCTAGTACAGAATTAAGTTAAACAAAAGGTTCTAAGAAAGCCGGACATGACGTAACTCTCCGTTTACTTTCTCTAGTTATGTTTGTGTTATGAACACTCATTCTAAAGTAATGCAGAAAAATAACCCACCATAATGTTAAAAAATACTTTTTAAATTATTGACACACTTTTGCATGCGACGAAAGCAATATATAAAAAAAACAAGTCTTATAAATATTAATTTATACAAATAAGAAAATTAAAATGTCTGTAACATCAAATGTTTACACTAAATAAATAATAGTACATGAAAGTTAAAAAGGTTGTTTATGCGGTACTAACATCATCAAATCGGTCTGTCTGTCTGTTCCGGCTAATCTTTTAAATGGCTGGATGTATTCCGATGGGTCTTTCTATTGTGCCTACGATATCCCTGCTATTTATTAATCTATGGAGCATGCCAGGCGCCCGTTATTTGTCCTTGTCGCACTGCAGTTATAATCATATTATCTATCCTTTTTAACTCGGGGTGTTAGGTTTTTTCGTTACGTAATTTCTTGATTCGGTCGCTGCGCTCAAAGCCGCTTTTCGATGAAGGTACGGTATGTATTTTCATATGCATTTAGCAAGAAACTGTTCATTTGAGTCACAAACAGAGACTCCAATTTTATTTGTTTGTATAATTTGTGATGTAAGTAAAATAATGTAAGGCCCCTTACTTAAATCTCTTATTTACTTACAATACAAATATGTACATACATACATAGTTACATAATCAACTTAATATGATCTTAAAACATCGCTTTATAAATGACTGGGCAGTTTTGTCTACTGTTATGTTGAATTGTTGATGAAAAACTTGAAAAATAATAAATAAATATTTAGGACATCTTAAAAACAGCGCCATCTAGTCCCAAACTAAGCAGAACCTATATTATGAGATAGGCGCCTTTTCTGGCATACCACAGGGCATAATATTGCTTTTGTTCCATATCTGTTTCAAACCGTGGATTGCTTTGCCCAGTATATGTCAGAATAAACGTGTTTTCTTTCTTATTAAGGGTACTAGACAACTGATTTAAATACATTAACATACTTTTTAGGGCTCCAGGCTCCATAGTTCATGGCTCGGAACCCTTAAGATTCGTCATGTCCGTCTATCCGTCCGTCCAAACGGTTGGTGCTAGAGAGATGAAACTTTGCATGTGAATATGTTGTAATTACGTCGACAAAGTGCTATAATAAAATTAAGAAAAATAATTTTATTTCCCCTCTTTACGTGTAGGAGAGGTAACTGGGAGAACTGAAATTCGAAGGTTGAACTAGTCAGTATATTTGAGGGCACTAAATTCCTAATAACGATTGTCATAGATGTTCATGACAACCGGGACCGACGGCTTAACGTGCTCTCCGAGGCGCCGGCGTGAATCACCGCCAAACTTTCATACTCCGGGCTGTTATTAAGAGTTTCCTGTAAGAAAAACTCGACAACACTTTTTTGGGTCAACCCGGGATTTGACCCGAGACCTCTAGATTAGCAGTAGCATACGCTAACCACAAGACCAACGAGGCAGTTAACGTTACATAACGCTCATTAAACCATAGATAATAGTTTAATTCATTGTAACTCACCTTGCAAACGTAAGTATTATACAAAATATGTACAAAATTCATATTAAAATATTACTTCGACCTTAAACGACAGTCTTTAAGACAGACATAATTATTCGCGTGGCCCTGAGATCATTATTTACACAAACTCGTATGAATAAGAGGAAAATAAACATTACGTACTTACCCAACGTTTAAAAGACAACCAAAGACAACTCGAACGAGTGCAAGACTTGAGTACATACTTTTCTTTTATATATTTAAGCTTACCAAAGTGATTCTACTGTGCTTTATGGAAAGCATGAGCAAAATCCAGGAGTAGGGGTTACTGTCCGCATTGTGAGGGTAAGCAATGTAACTTGGTGCACCATGGCGGCCTGGTTGGATCATTCTGCATCATTCTTGCAGGGTAACTTGGTTATGTCCGTGTGGTGACGGATTAAGACTACAGAGTGTCACCACCCCTATACATCCCGCGGGTGTCGTAAAAGGCGACTAAGGGATAAACTACGCCAGACAACATGAATGCAAAGAGAAGGAAAACTATACCAACCCGTAGGCCAAAATCTCCTTTCTATGGAGAGGCCTATGTCCAGAAGTGGACTGTTTAAGGCTGTTGATGATGATGATGAACTTAGTTATGAGCGCCCTTCATTGTTAATAATAATAAAATTTCGGACATCTTACACACAACGTTATCTAGTTCCAAACTAAGCAGAGCTTGTATTATGGGTACTAAACAACGTATAAAAATACATAAACATACACTTTTTTGGAAATAATTATACATAGAAAAAATACCCAGACTCCGCAACAAATATTTGTGGATCACATTTGATTTATATTTGGTCTGACCCGGGAATTGAACCCGATACCTTTTGGTCACAAACCGCATACGCTAACCACTAGACGCATAAGGCAGTTAATAATCAATATTAACACAATTTTACCCCGTTTTAAAAAGAAATTTTAGCAACTGGCATCATTATGCACAAAGACTAAGGGCCACAGCACACTAGCTACTTTTATTTTGCAATTGCATCGATGCTGCATCGCATTTTAGCGACTTCCTGCGTTCGATCGCGGTATCGGAAACGCGCGTTTTAGCGACTGCTCAAATGCCAAATCGATGCTACCGGCATCCGAATGTGTGCGGAGAGTAGCGTTCAGCTGCTGTGTCGCGCTTCTAAAAAGCGACTCAATCTCCGCGTTTGGCGTTTTTAAGAGTGCGGTGTAGAGCGTTCGGTCGCCGTATTTAGCTTCTAAAAAGCGACTAGTTGCCGATCGCCGATGCTAAAAGTAGCTAGTGTGCTGTGGCCCTAAGAAAGCAGAATTACGTGAAGCATGACAAAACTGTCACGCACACTAAAGTCGAGAAAACAACAAAGTTTTTGTTTTATTACAGCGCAATGCTCTATTTAGCCGTGAAACGAGTACCTACTAAATCATAATGAAAAGAAGTATGCACCTTAGCGGTAATACTGCGGTTCTACCATCAAGGAGTACGAAACTCCAACATTAAAAGACCTCTAGCAAAGGCTGGTAGAATTGATAGTGTGATAGTCCATGTGATGAACTTTAAATGAAGACTACCACATTTTTTTTTAGATTTCTCGAACCGGCTGTTTAGCTTTTAGAGGGGGAGAGGGGGGACGAATGGCACTTGAATATAAAATCATTTCCAATAGATAATTGTTATGCTAAATCATTATTTTTGTAGGTAGTTTTCTAAGTAAACCCATTTGACAAGTTAGATACACCGGAACTGATAATGTTATCTAAGCCGTTAGAGTTTTCCTTTCAAACAGGCCAAACAGTAGGTACTCAATACACAACGAAGTTTTCATTGTACGCATCACGCATGCTTAGCGTGATGCCACACAATGAAAACCAATGTAGTGATCGTAGTGATATAACTGTTTTCGATTATATTACATTTTTAGATTAGCATCGATTCAAAATCCCGTGGGTAATACGCGAGACATGGCTAGATGGCTAGTATCTAGCAAATAGCAACGTTATCTTATTTTTACTATTCTTAAAGTAAAATTAAGACTAAAAAAATTATTCAGTTTCAATAATGTCGAAAAAAACGTGAATGTTGAAAATTCGCAAGCCTAAATTCTATTCTAGCGTTACCGTTTATTGCGTGATTAATATTTAAATTATGCTATCTATGTCGTAAAATCTTACCGGTTTGTCTAGTTTTTAGCCATAAAACCACGTATTTACAAATTCGCTATTGTTATTGTCAAGCTTATCTTTGTCTAAGTTGTCAAGTTTGAAGATAAGGCGATTCACACACCGGGTATGTCCCGGCCTGCAAAAATGAAAATTTCGATGTAAAAAAAATATATATTGATAGATCTTAATTAGCCTTTCGAACTACGTTAATTAATTTATGAGCACCTCTTTCCCAGGAAAAAACAAATATCATTTTTATTTTTTCACCTTTTCAAATACCCGTATCTCTTTCAAATAGGGTATTTTTTATTCTACCAAGCGTAGAAAAAATTCCCTTGAGCTGATTTAAATTGCCCTCGTGTCAATTATTATAAATATTTAGTAATAATCCTATAAATTTTAATCATGTATGCAATAGTACATCGATAAGGCGATTCACACACTGCTCCGGGCTCCGTCGCCTGGCGCGTAGTGGTAGATTTTAATACTGTATGCAAGTACATCGATTAAATAAAATGTCTGTATGTATAACTGTACTAACGAATCCTCATTATAATCACAATAATCACAAATAAACAAATAATATAAATGTAATATCAAAAACCATTTTTTTAGTAAATGCAAATAATATTAAAGTACATCACAACGGTACATTGTCTTTTAATTTCTTGTTTATCTATCGGTCCGTCTGTCTGTATGTTTGTTCCGGCCAATCTGTGTGACGCCTGGACCAATTTTGACGGGTTCACTGGTAGCTTAATTACTCTTTAAGGCTGATGACCTATGGAGTAATTAGGCTAATTTCTTTAGACTAGCTAAGGTAACACAATGAATAATCAATAGGTACATAGTATAAAACAAAGTCGCTTTCTCTGTCCCTTTGTATGCTTAAATCTTTAAAACTACGCCTCGGATTTTGATGCCATTTTCTATAATAGATAGAGTGATTCAAGAGGAAGGTTTTTATGTATAATACATGCATAATTTAGTAGATAATAATTTTAATGTCGTAAATAAACCCATTTTTTACGCTTACATTGCAAACGCTGGCTGTACCCTACGAGATAATTCAAAATAATGTACATACTACAGTATTGTACATCTTAAAAAGGTCTACAAAAAAGTCCGCGATGGTATATGTAGACATATCCTTATCCTTAAGAGATAGATCTCTTATGGATAACCCACAATAACCATTTTTTATTATTACGAGAAATAATGACTTATTTACGAAGCGATTTTAAGAAATACAGTATTAATCTTTATCCAATTAATTACCATAAATACATTGTGTATTTAATATAGATTAATATGGCCTTTTACAGTATGTAATTTAAATTAAAACTTTTGAAGATATCACAGATTTAAAACGCGGGAACAAAGCGATTGTGGCGTTACCGCCGGCCGGGGCCCGTTAGTTGACACTGCTGTGTCACTATCACTTATCAGTTAATAACTAAACACAATACTTTAATAAGAATTAATATTCTAAGGCGGTACGAAGTTCGCCGGGTCAGCTAGTAATATTATAAAGCCGAAAAGTTTGTTTGTTTGAACGCACCAATCTCAGGAAGCACTGGTCCGATTAAGGGCTATTTAGCATCACGCAACTGCCAAATCTTGTTCACTACTCCCTTTTTTTTACTGTTTTGAAAAATAATCTCAGTTTTTGTTGTTGTATTTGATATTTTTTTTACGTTCTACAAGAGGAAGGTGTAAGTCATTTAAGTTTAAAAAAAGAAAATCCGGGTCGGATCACGAGTTAAGGATAGTTAAAACTTATAATAATAGAAAACCTTTTAGGAACATAATTAAAATTAAACAATACAATCACCAACAAGATTTAATAAAAAATAAAAAATTGTGCGGGCTATCTAAAAGCGCAAAGTGATGACGACGTTGTACCTCAAACACACGTGTCGAACTATTTTATATTCAGATTCATTCCTGTTTCATACTTCGAGACGGAATCACCTGTACATTATTGAGTTGTAGTTTTTTTTTATTAATTCAAAATTAAATTTGATTAAAATATAAATGAATTAAGCTTGTTTGGGATCCTCCAGAAGCGGCAAACCTAATTGCTGTAGCAACACTATTTTCCTTATTGTGAAAGTTAATGTCAAAACTGTCAAGTTATTGGAAACTCGAAAACTTTTCCGCGTAACGATTTCCAATTTACCAACTTTCTAATTCGGCTATTCTATTACAGATATTGAATAAAACTATTCAAAATGTCAGAAGAATCACAAGTAAAGGCGTTTTATAGCGGTAAAAACTTTTTTATCACCGGTGGCACAGGATTTGTTGGACTATGTCTAATAGAAAAGATTTTGCGATGTATTCCTGATGCGGGGAAAATATACCTTCTAATGCGACCCAAGAAAGGAAAGGAAATAAATGAAAGACTTGAAGAATTTCCTAAGAACGCGGTAAGTACCTATTTATATCATAAATTATACTGAAAAACAAGTAAAATATTATTATAGTAATTTTATATTGATACCTGTACCGTAAATAGTTGATCTAAAAAAAGTGAAACTTAAAAATATATTGACTTTAGAACACATTTATTTACAATGATTAAGCTATAGTAAATAATACAGAGCAGGGCAGAACATTTCTATTTAAATTCAGGTATAATTTATCAGGGTATAGATATAATTAAAATGTTTGCATTCAAAAATTAAAACATCAACACATCTTGTAATAAAAAATTGGCAGATATAGAGCCTGCCCATAGAAGTGAAAATTTAGAACTTTAAGTATTAAAATTTTAAGCACACTGATTCTTGATTCAAATCAATATTAAATCACAATTTCAACTATGCACGATATATACACATTGAACATTTCACTAGATCCATTCAACTTCACTCATAAGACATACACAGCGCTATACGTCAGCTGTATAGCTACAGATATACTGCTATAAGCATGTTGGTGATGCAAACGCATGAGATTTCACCGAAACATAATGTGTCTAAGGCACACAGCTAACTACATGTGCATGTGTCATGAGCATGTCAGCGACGAGAACCCACCAGATTTGACCCATTTCAGAAAAGTGTATAAGATGTAGGGTAAACTACGTACGCATACGACATGAGCATGTTAGTGATGCATACCCATAAGATTTTCTCTTACCAAATAGTGCCCAATGCGGCTAAAGAAGTTTTTCACTTCAAAAAATACAATACAATCATAAAGACTGCAGACAGAATTAAAATCTTGAAATTAAAAGTAAACATGAGATGGCAATCAGGTGAATATTAGCTGCCAAAGTATTAAAATCATCAAATCGTCATTGTTTTTAAATTAATTATAAAATGTATGGATGAGATGAAATGGGAACTGCATTTTGAAAAACAAAGAACAATCTCACAAATATTTGTTAATTTTAAAATTAATCATTTGATGCTCATCCTTTTTTTGTCAGCAAATTTATAAAAAATATTATGTTGGAAAAAAAAACTGTTATTTTTCCTTTTTTTGTGTAGTCCGGTAAAAATACATCTGATGTACAAATTATAGAACTTGCCACAAAGTATTTTTCAAAATTGATTAAAGGAAAGTTAGTGTAGTACATTCATAAACTCGTAATTACGTGAGCTAAAAATAGTTTTATGGGACATTAAATTACTACTTATTTATGATGGAATGAAGGTTCAAGGTAGTTTTAGTGTTTGTTAATGTTACATTCATTGTTTGACAAAATAAGGAAAATTCGAAATGTATAAATATGATCTTTTTAAGACTACCCCCCCTTTTTTAGGGTTCCGAAGTTCATAACTCGGAACCTTTATAGATTCGTCATGTCCGTCTGTCCGTCCGTCCGTCCGTCCGTCCGTCCGTCCGTCCGTCCGTCCTCGACTTACCGTCCAAACGGTAAGTGCTAGAAAGATGAAAGTTTGCATGAATACGTGTTGTAATTACGTCGACAAAGTGCTACAATAAAATTATGAAATATAATTTTATTTGGGGTACCTCCCCTACACGTAAAGTGGGGATGATTTTTTTTTCTCGAGGCTACCCCATCGTGTGGGGTATCATTAGATAGGTCTTTTAAAAACAATAAAGAGTTTCCTAGACGATTTTTTGATTTAGGTATCCGTTTGCGAGATATTTCACTTTAAAGGGCACTTTTTTGTAAAAACAGGGCGTCCCCCCCCCCTCTAAAAGCTAAACGGCTGGCTCAAAAATTTTGAAAAAAATCGTGATGCTGGTCCATTTAATGAACTTTGAAGGAAAACTATAACCGATTAGATGACTTTCTTAGTTCAGGAGTTATAAAGGCTTATATGGTAAAATGCGCTCACTTGGAAAACGTCATACAAAATTAACGTATTAATACGTAAACATAACAATTATCTATTGGATACGATTTTAAATCCACATACCATTATATAGGTGACTGAGGAACCCTTTCCTGTGCGTGGCCTGACACGCACTTGGCCGATTTTTTTTAATATTAATAAATACAGGTTAAAGTATCAACTAATTTAATTATAGAAAATTAAAGACTGCAATAATTACGTTCAGAGGTAGAGTAGTTGACTGACATAAAAATAATGAAAGAAATACGAAAATTTGCAGAAAAAATAAATACATGTGATATATTACTACTTTTATTCTTGAGGAAGTACATTATTGACTGCACGGTTGACCTACTGGTTTAAGCGGTCGCCACGCCACTTTCATGTCATGGTTTCAAATCCTACGCGTCTCATGTATGTTTGTAAAGTTCTCCGCGATATGGGATTTATATTCCTAATGCCAGAGTTGTCTTTATAATATAAAAAAAAATCCTACTCTATAAACCAACATTGATCATCATAATAATACAGTGCTTAAAGAAACTCCCTGGTAATAAGTAACCTTATCCATATTGCAGGTCTTCGAAAAACTCCTTCAAAGCAACAGTGCAGATATATTTAAGAAACTAACACCAATATCGGGAGATGTTGGAGAAGAAAACCTGGGTTTGAGCTCCCAGGACCGTCAGATGCTGGTGGACAATGTCAATGTGGTTATACATTCAGCCGCAACCCTGGACTTCCAGGAGAACTTGAGACCTACTGTCAAGATTAACTTATTGGGGACGAGACGTGTTATGGAATTGTGTAAAGACGCTAAGAATTTGAAGGTAAGCATTAAAATAAAAAAGAAAAGAGCTTTTAAAAAGAATTTCTCTCATACTGACATTATAACTTGTTGTACTTTTAACCGACTTAAAAATAGGAGGTTCTCAATTCGACTGTTTTTCTTCTCGGAACTTTCGTTTGGATGAACCGATTTCGATATTTTTTTATTTGAAAGTTTTTTGTTTGAAAGAAATGGGAAGCGCTTTCCATGTAGTCCCATAATAAGGAAACTAGGATCTGATGATAGGATCCTGGAGAAATTAAGGGAACTCCTCAAACCATAGGCACACCTGTACCAACTTGGAATAGTTATTCTTCGAAGTCGGTTTTTTTTAAATTATTTTTTATTTGAATGGGTATACTTATACTTACTATTAGTATGACAGTGGAAAGGGTGGGGATGCCAGATTGATAAATGCTGAAAGAACTGAGAATGCTAGCTCAAATAATGTTTTTTGAGATTCAGTACCGCATGTTCTTCCTAGCGCCTAGGAACAGGAACAAAGGGAAGATTTTCTGACCAGGCAGAGTTATCATACCAGGAAATCATATTTGGTGTTTGGAACTTGTGCAATCTTTCATTGCGCGATTCAGGATAACAAGTTACACCGTAGTTTAGTGTATCATGGCTATACTGCGTTACATTTTTTTTGTTGTATGTTAAAATTGCCATTGTAAAATATCACATACTTTTTTATTTATAGGTCATGGTACATGTATCATCAGCGTACGTGAACTCCTTCCTGACAGAAGCTCACGAGAAGGTATATGAGGCTCCAGAGGACCCTGACAAGGTGATATCCTTGATCAGCACCCTCAATGACCAAGAACTGGATGAGATAGAACCAAAGTAAGTTAACTACCATAGGTGATTAAGCACAACGCCATCTAGTCCCAAACTAAGCAGAGCTTGTGTTATGGGTACTAGAGAGCTGATATAAATACACAAACATCCTTTTTTTTATATAAAAACACACATATTATACATAGGAAAACACCCAGACTCCGAAGCAAATATTCATGGATCACACAAATATTTGGTCTGATCCGAGAGTCGATCCCAAGACCTCAAGCCCGTTAAATTATTATTATTAACATACCCATTTTTTTTCCAGATTGTTGAAAGACCACCCCAACACGTACACATTTACAAAACACTTGGCTGAACATGAGGTAGTGAAGTGCTCTGAAATCTTCCCTTGCGCGATCGTCAGGCCTACAATGAGTAAGTGCATATACCAAAGTGACTTTACTCTACCTGATGGAAAGCATGAGTAGAATGCAGGGTCACATTCCTCATTGGGAAGATAGGCAATGCAGCATGGTGACCTGGTCAGCCTCTCGAGCCTTCAGAGGCTGGGAAAATGATGCAGAAACATCGAGAAAGAATGTTTGTTTGCACGCTCTATTCTCAGGAAATACTGGTCCGATTAGTTTTTTTTTTCACTGTTAGATAGTCCAATTAACGCTGTTCTATTAAAAAAAAGTACTTATATTTATAAAATATCTGTTTCAGTTGTAGCTGCGTGGAAAGAACCTGTCCCTGGCTGGACTTGCTCCAAAGTAGGACCTCAAGGATTCCTGATGGGAGCTGCCAAAGGTAATACCATCACCACACTACCACCGACTAAAACATATTTTAGTGACATCCATGTATAACGCTACATATATACAGCGCCATCTATCATAGACACACCGAACTACGGAATATTTGTTATCCTGCATCGCGGTATAGAAATTCTCTCAAGGAATAGCATAGAAACAATTTCAATAGTGCATAAGGCTGTTGATTGATTCAATTAAGAGGTGAAAGTGCTGATGATGATTGTGATAATAATATGATACGTTCATCATCTAACTTTGGCACAGTGGTAGCGTAAGCGACTGCTGTGCCTGAGGTCTCGGGTTCGATTCCTTGGTCGGACTAAATATTTGTGTGATCCACAAATATTAATATAGTTTTGGAGTTTGGGTGTTTTCTATGTATACTATGTATGTATTAAAAAAAAAAAATAATGTTTGTGTTTTAAATCACTTGTCTAGTATCCATAATACAAGCTCTGTTTAGTTTGGGACTAGATGGCGTTGTGTGTAAGATATCCAAAAATATTTATCTATTATCAGGTGTGGTGCGGCGGTTACCGCTGGCCAAACAGAATGTGGCTGACTATATACCAGTGGATGTGGTGATCAATGAACTGCTCATCGCTGGATGGGAGGCCGCCAAGAATAAGTAAGATAATACCATAAAGTTTCAAATCAACAACCCTTAACATCCTACTACTGGGCTCGGGTCTACTCTCAAGAGAGGGTTAAGGCCAGAGCGGGTTGGGGACTGGCAAGACATGTTTGACTCAGTAATCTTACCGTTGGATGTTTTTTAAGCCGTCCGAAGGCCTCCAACTAAGCTTCACGACTGCTATCTTATCATAACAACTGATACCGATTGCTTAACGTGATCTCAGAATCACGGAAACGCTCATAACATATCATGCCACAAACGGTCACCCATCTATGTCTGACCGTGCCGGCGTTGCTTACCCTTGGTTATTTTTTCAATCATCTAAATCAAGTCGGTAATGAGTGCTTCAATAAAGACAAAGAGATGTTGTTAGGGTTTCGTATCCAATGGTTAAACGGGATCCTATTACTAACAATCCAATATCCGTCTGTCACCGGACTATATCTTATGAACTGTGATAGCTAGCTAGTTGACCCTTTATAACAACAAATGACTTTGCAGACAATCAAAGGAAGCCATGCCACTTCCAAATGACAAATTAACCAAACGCTTATTGTGTTTGGACAGGAACAGTCTGCGGCTGGTGGTAGGAACTATCACCGGACACTGCTCATTAAATAAACACTTCCACACCATAGGCATAACTGACAGTCTAGTGTATGTGTCAGTGAGTTATTAATTCATTCATTCACTGTGAATAAATGAGGTATCACCAAGTATTCATTCACTCGTTCACCATGAATGAATGAGAAGGAAGCATTATGTCATCTCAAAAGTACGTGCGGGGGTGACACAGTTCAGTCGATTGTTAGCGATATGCTACAGGGGCAGAGGAAACGCATGTACTCCTTGAGTGTACAGGTGTCCCCGAAACACGGAAAAACACCCTTGGATCTCCCAAAACTGTTTCAGAATGTCTGGACAGACTCTGAGACCTTATCCGCTTCTGAAGGGAGGTGGGCTGACTGGAGTGATGGCCGCCCTCACGTACAATGATGCACTTAAAGGACTAAGTGCGTAAACCGACCCACATAACATAGAACATATGGGGGCTCTTATAACATAGAACATTGGGGGCTCTTATAACATAGAACATAGGGGGCTCTTACAATATAGAATATAGGGGGGCTCTTATAACATAGAACATAGGAGGGCTCTTATAACATAGAACATAGGGGGCTCTTACAATATAGAATATATGGGGGCTCTTATAACATAGAACATTGGGGGCTCTTATAACATAGAACATAGGGGGCTCTTACAATATAGAATATAGGGGGGCTCTTATAACATAGAACATAGGAGGGCTCTTATAACATAGAACATAGGGGGCTCTTGTAACATAGAACATAGGGGGGTCTCATAGATGCCCTATTTTGGCCGACATCAATAATGTTATAAAAGAAATCACTAAAAATATTCCTGTGTGCGCTAAGCACTTTACATGAAACTGACACAAAGAACACCAAGACTCGGAACAACAATTTGTACACAAAGCGATGTCTGGCCTAGTGAGAAACTTTTCCATATCCTGCTTGAAGGATTCAGAATCATACTGAATATAATATTTCCAGGTCAGGGTTGTCGGTGTACCACTGTTCCTCTTCCACCTGCAACCCGTTCACATGGCTCATGATTGAAGATGAAGTTAACGGCCTGCTGCATAAATATCCACTCAAGAGTGCTGTCTGGTTAGTATATATAGGGTGTTAAAAATCCGTATGAGCATATATAGTATCTTAGAAATAAGTGTGGTCATATATAGCATGTTAGAAATAAGTAAAGTGATATATAGATGTTACAGAACGACGTGGGTATGTATAGAATGTTAGAAATAAGTTTAGTTATATGTATGATGTGAGCATAATATGAGCATGATGTGAGGTGTTAGAAAGTGTGGTCACATATAGTGGGTGTTTTCTATGTATAACATGTATGTATTACAAAAAAAAGTATGTTTATGTATTTGTATCAGTTGTCTAGTACCCTTATTACAAGCTCTGCTCAGTTTGGGGCTAGATGACGTTGTGTGTAAGATGTCTGAAATATTTATTTATTTATTTATGTGTTACACAACGATTTGGTACATATACAGCATGTTACAAAGTGAGTGGCAGTGTCGTGTGAGTCGCGTTTCGTAGTGAAATAAATATAGTGCTACCAAAGATGTGGTTACAAACAGCGTGTGGTAGAAATGAGTAGTACATATATTGCGCTTTACTGCAAAATGTAGTTATATACTGAGTGCTAAAGTTGACGTCATATATAGGATGATGCCAAAACTTATGACCATTTGGTGTTTCAGCAAAAAGTTGTGGTTATATAAAGAATGTTGTAGAAAGTTTGGCGTTAGGTTTGCGATTGAAAATTCATATATTTAAATATTTTATTTTACTTACGAACTTTATTAACATAATAGGTGTTATTATTAAATTCAGATAGACAGAATTATACTGACGTCTCATGAATGTCCTACCAGGTACCCTCACCTGAAATTCGTGCCGTCTCTGCTGATGTTCCGCCTGTCAGCCATCTTTGTGCACTTCTTCCCGGCCATACTCCTGGACATGGTACTGCGGGTCACTGGCGGGAGACCCATGTAAGTACCTATCTTTCATTTCCCTTTTTGTTAACGGGGTGGAAAGTCCCTTCGGACCCCCGGTTCCTGGGAGATGTACTTAAGAGCTGGGGGGGGGTTTGTATTGAATTATTTAAAAGTGCCTTCGGACCCCCGGTTCCTGAGAGATGTACTTAAGAGCCGGGGCTTTGTGTTGAGTTATTAAAAAGACAACTCTCGCATTGGGAATCGCGGGGGTATTTTACAAACATACATGAAACGCACACAAAGAACACTCAGACTAAGGACAAATATTTCTGGATTATACAAAGTCTTGTCCCATGAGGGTACTACTACTAAGTTCTATTGGGCCAAATGTTCTGGGTTCAAACCCACGACATTTGGTGCAGCGCAGAAAGCGGCGTGGCAATCATTTAAACCACAAAGCCTATCGTACAGACAGCAGAAAAAATAATAGTATTGAATTAGGCGCAATGTATTCAAGTTAAGCGCTTACCAACGAGTGTACAAATAGATTAAAAATTCCACATTTCATATTCCAGCTTGGTTCGTCTCCACAAAAACGTGTGGTCTTCTCTGAACCGTCTGGAGAGGTTCATCTTCAGCCAGTGGAAGTTCTACAACCCGAACACGATAGAGCTTGAGAAGAAACTGAACAAAACTGACAGAGAACTGTTCTATATTGACATCAGTTCTTTAGAAGTAAGTATTTGTCATACTTACAGTCCACTGCTGGACATAGGCCTCTCCTTAGAAAGGGGGATTTGGACTGCTAACTAACTGACCCGCTCCTATTATTTACTATATAAACTTAAAACATACAAAAGGAATCCATAATTCATAAACAAGTACATTACAAGTAATCTAGCTATTGGACACATGTTTCGTGCCTTTCTACTAGAATTTTGATAATTTTAACAAAAAGGAACCGACTTCAAAGAAAAACTATTCCGAGTACCCAAATCGCGACATTTGTACGTATGTTATTTAAGGAGTTAACTCGATTTTTTTGGGACCCCATCATCAGATCCCGATATGGTGACAATGGGATCACCCATTCCAATGCAAAAAGAATTTTTGAAATCGGTCCATAAACGACGAAATTATCGCTGAACATACATAAAAAAAAGATTCCGATGAATTGAGAACCTCCTCCTTTTTTTGAAGTCGGTTACAAAATGCAATTCATTTTTATATATTCACCTTTTAAACCTTCTCTGGACTTCCACAAATAATTCAAGACCAAAATTAGCCAAATAAGTCCAGCGGTTCTCGAGTTTTAGCGAGACTAACGAAAAGCAATTCATTTTTAGGGTTCCGTAGCCAAATGGCAAAAAACGGAACCCTTATAGAATCGTCATGTCTGTCTGTCTGTCCGTCCGTATGTCACAGTCACTTTTTTCCGAAACCATAAGAAATATACCTTTAAAACTTTGTAAGTAGATGTTATCTACGAACCGCATTAAGATTTTCACATAAACATAGAAAAAAACAATACATTTTGGGGGTCCCCATACTTGGAACAGAAACTCAAAAATTTTTTTTTCATCAAACTCATACTTATCTATGGATAGGTGTTCAAAAATGATGTTGAGGTTTCAAATGTATTTTTTTACTAAACTGAATAATTTGCGCGAGAGACACTTCCAAAGTGGAAAAATGTGTGTCCCCCCCTGTAACTTCTAAAATAAGAGAGTGATAAAACTAAAAAAAAAATATGTTGTACATTACCATGCAAACTACCAACGAAAGTTGGTTTGAACTAGATCTAGTAAGTAGATTTTTTTTAATACGTCATAAATCGTAAACCGCAATTTACCTTTCATTCAATCAACGAACTACAAGAACTTTTATATGATGTTACTTGCTGATACGGAACCCTTCATGGACGAGTCCGACTCGCACTTGGCCGCTTTTATATAGATAGATAGTTAAGCCTACCAAAATGACTCTACTCTGCCTGATGAAAAGCATGAGTAGAATCTAGGAGCACGGGGTCACCATCCTCATTGTGAGGGTAAGCAATGTAGCATGGTGACCCATACCATGGCTGCATACTTATAAAACATTTCATTCAATTTTTTTTTTAACTCTTCTGACCTTAAATATGGTTTGTTCCAGTGGCTGCAGTACTTCACAACCCTACATCTTGGAGTCAGAAGGTATCTGAACAGAGAGAAGGAATCTACTCTTCCGGCCGCCAGAAACAAGGATATGATGTGAGTATAGAAAAGTATTAGGAATTGTAGTGTATGTGTCAGTGAGTTATTCATTCCCTCGTTCACTGTGAATGAATGAGGTTTCATGAGTTATTCATTCACTCGTTCAATGTGAATGAGTGAGGTGTTACTAAGTTATTCATTTACTCGTTCACTATGAATGAATGAGAAGGAAGCATTGTGTCATCTCGAGAGTACGTGCGGGTGACACAGTTCAGTCGATTGTTAGCAACGATAGCGAGTGGAAGCGTGCGACTGTGAGTCGACAATATAGAAGGATATACTAAAGGAATATTCCTTCCATGGGAAACTTTACAAAGTAAAATGAAACGGACACAAAAAGAATACCCAGACTCAGAACAAGGATTTGTGGATTGCACAGTGTTGTCATATGTGCTGTTTGAACCCATAGAACTCAGCGTGATAAACAGCGGCGTAACGACTGTTTAAGCCACTGCGCATAAGTTCTACTGTTATATACGGTACTTACATGAAAGAAGTGATTTTTTTATACCTTTGTCTCTGTCTCACTGTTTGTTCCGGATAATCTCTTAAACGGCTGGACCAATTTTGACGGAACTTTCACTGGCAGATAGCTGGTGATATAAGGAGTAACTTAGGTCAATTTTTTTAGACTAACTTTACTCCGTTTCCTTACTCGCAAATGACAACAATAACTGCAGATAATACCGCGGTACTACGGGTCTTCTCTCAAGAGAGGGTTAAGGCCATACGTCCCCACGTTGGATGTTTTTAAGCCGCCCGAAGGCCTCGCAACTAAGCTTCACGACTGTTATCTTACCGACTGCTTAACGTGATCTCCGAATCACGAAAACGTTCATAACCATATAATGCCACAAACGGTCACCCATCTATGTACTGACCGCGCCGTCGTTGCTTTCCCTCGGTGATTGTTTCCAATGCCACTTGGTCTTTGCTTCAATATATAATTGATGGCTGTTCCCCTGTCTCCAGGCTCCTGGCGTTCCACGTGATCTGGCAACTGTTGATCCTGTGGCTGCTCTGGTTCCTGTTCGCTTCGGTCACCGGCCTTACCATGACTACCAGCGCTTGGGTCGCTCCTATTATTTATATCATTTATACCTACTTATAAATTGTATCAAAGTAATGTATGTATGTGCTGTTGGGTATTTTATTATTTTTAACCGACTTCAAAAAAAGTAGGAGGTTCTCCATTCGTCAATTTTTTTTTTTTTCATGTATGTTCAGCGATAATTTCGTCGTTTATGAACCGATTTCAAAAATTATTTTTGCATTGGAATGGGCGTAGCTTACACGTGGTCCCATCGTCACCATATCGGGATCTGATGATGGGATCCCAAGAAAATCAAGGGAACTCCTCAAACATCATATTCACATTGTCGCGATTTGGGTACTTGGAATAGTTTTCCTTTGAAGTCGGTTCCTTTTCGTTAAAATTAAATCCTTACGTAATTAATATTAAGTAACTCTGTCTGTCGAGTTTTCACGTCAAAACTACTAGACCTACTTAAATGAGATTTGGTACATACATAGACTGAGAAAGAATAGACTACTTTTTACCACGATAACCGACAGACAAACGAGGCTAGTTATTCATAAATCGTTGATTAATACAGATATATGAAATTTAAAAAATATTTTTCTATACCTAAACTTTACGTATTGAGACAAATCATTAAATGTATACCAAACTATGCCAAAAGTCGCGATAGCTGATATGAGCAGAGGAATGGATTGTAAAATAAATATGGCCGTGCTAAGGGGTGTATTTAGGGTGGGAGGGGAATAACAGAGAATAACACTACAGTTGTTACCAACAAATATATATAGATTCTTAGAGCTGCGATGCACAAATCTAGTACACAAAAATACTTCTACGAGTATTTAAACAAACGTTAGTGCGATTCAGCCGACCCTAACAGCGCCATCTATGGATTGGCAACTTAAACAAGAATTAAAATAATTAATTTATGCAATCAATGTATGTATGTAAACTGTTCCGTTACTAACTGACTGCCAGACAACGCACACAGACGCAGGAAGCTGAAGTTTAGCATGTGTGTTCCTTGAAGAGTAGCTAGGAATAGGAAGGATTTAGGAAAATTCTACCCCTAAGGGGATTAAAAAGGCAATCAGAGTTATAAATCAGAATAACACACGTAGGCAAAGCCGCGGGGAAAAGCTAGTAATGTAGTAAAAGGACAAATATATATGTAACATCACGACTTCAAATCACAAAAGAGATGACAGAGTATTTTAATTCTATAAATATAAACCTATTGAAAGATCGATTTGAACTGCTATCTAATTTTACTTTGGCAAATATATCTTAAAATTATTTTCTATCGAAAGTCGATTTCCTATCAATCAAATCAAGCCATTTTTATTTCAAATAAATCATACAACGGCACTTTTGAAACGTCAAGTAGTCAGTCAGTAGTCAGTCGTGAAGCTAATCGTCTGTTCCAATTCGTAGATCCTATGGAGAAGAACAGACAAGAAACTCCATGGACACTCTTTTCCAACATAGTTATTACAATTTTTGGTTACGTTGTAGGCATTTTATTAAGAAAACGGTTAAATAAATATTTCGGACAATTACACACAACGTCATCTAGTCCCAAACTAAGCAGAGCTTGTATTATGGGTACTAAACAACTGATATAAATATATAAACATACTTTTCATTTTATTAAATGTGAGGAAAATGTTAACGATGCTGATATTTACACAAGTAGTGTCCAAAAATATTTAAACATTAATATAATAAAATAGCAGTTGTGAGATGACCAGCCCCGTATTATTACTATTAGTGAGCAATTTGTTTTTTTTTTAAAATGTAATCTGCAATATGGTATGATGTTGGTTTAATAGGTTAGAATTCATTGGGAGTGGTAATAATTTATAAAAGCTTGACAACATTATGGGTACTGGTAACCACTTACCATAATTGTTTGTATGAAAAAAATACTGCAACTTATCACATTCTTTTAGTTTAATTAAAATGTGTATGTATTATTAAATATAAGTGTTGTAGGTATGTAAGTAATGTTATTTTTCGTAATTCATTTACAATGTTGCCAACTTATAAATTTAAAATAAAATATGGGGACGCTTAAGTTGAAGGAACACAGGTCTAATTTGGGAGTATATTGTTATTTAAACATATTAAATTTGCCTTTATCTATTAAATTGCTTTAGAAAGGCTTCAGTAGTAAGCGAGCACTAAGGGCCACCGCAGACTAGCTACTTTTAGCATCGGCGATCGGCAACTAGTCGCTTTTTAGAAGCTAAATACAGCGACCGAACGCTCCACACCGCACACTTAAAAACGCCAAACGCGGCGATCGAGTCGCTTTTTAGAAGCGCGACACAGCAGCTGAACGCTACTCTCCGCACTATTTCGGACGCCGGTAGCAGCGACTTGGCATCTGAGCAGTCGCTAAAACGCGCGTTTCCGATACCGCGATCGAACGCAGGAAGTCGCTAAAACGCGATGCAGTCGCCAAATCGCCGATCGCCGATGCTAAAAGTAGCTAGTCTGCGGTGGCCCTAAGAGAGGATTTTAGAAAATTCCACTCCTAAGGGGGTGAAAATAATACAATAACACAATGTTATATATCAGAAGAACACGTAGGCGAAGCCGCGGGCCTAAACTAGGAAAACTTTTTAACTTAATTTGATAGATAAATATTTTGAAAACAATGACCAGTATAAAAAAAATGTTGCAACAATGCTTTTTGAAAATACGAAAACTAATACATATTATGAATCTTTAATTTTGTATTGCAATATTTAGTGTGGACCAAATTAAAATTTAATGCTAAGAAGTTTCAAAAACTTATTGTATAAATAAGAATCTCGTAATGAAAATAAATATTACATTCATATCAAAAGCCTTTTCCTTATTCCTATTGTCTACTGTCCTACGCAGTTTGCACCCTTAGTCGCCTCTTGCGACACTCACGGGATGAATAGAGGTAGTGACACGTCTAAAAAACTATTCAGTAAAAATAATAGAAAAAAATTGGTTGATAAAATCGGTAACGTCATATGAAAACATTATTTTTCTAATTAACTTCATAAACAGTTGATGTGCTGCCGCTCTCTCTTCTACTCACGCGTTGGACGATAGAGTGGAAGAGAGATAGTCAAAGGCTTCGCCTTAGACCGATCGTACTAATGGGTATATGTGATACATATCCTTATGCCCATCACCATGACATATAATATGTTTATGTGTGTGTGTCTGTATGTGTCGCCATCTCTAACGCTAAAATTTATCATAATACTTGTATAGTTATATCGAAAAGGAAAAGGTAAAAATTAAAAATAAACAACTCAGTTACACGATCATATTTTTATTTATTTATTTTCCACAAATACGCACACCGCAAGTCATTTCAATTACCGCACACATCTAAAAATACAGTCTAAATAATAAATTGTGACAGCACCTTAACATACATGACAGTTGCAAAATTGACATGACATATTTGACAGATGCAAATTGACATAACTTTGACAGTTGTAAGTACACCGCGAATGAACGCTGAGAGAGTGAAAAGCATTCGTTCTTCCAGCTCACTAATACTATGCAATGTCTTACAAGAACATACAATTGTCTTTCATAAACTAGGTAATTAAATATTTTTAACTTGATTTTCTAAATTATATCTGAATATAAAGTTAATATTTAGAATTATAATCAACACTCGAGTAATAGTGATTCTATAATAAGTATACCATAATTTTTTTGTTACAGTGTTACCAACTTGAACATTTTTTTTTAACAAATTAATACAATATCACTTTATTAGTAAAGAAAAGGATTTTGTTATTAACAAATATTTATTTAAATAATACTATTGATAAAACTCGAAGAGGTGGCCACACTGTTGGTTTAATAAACAATATACCAAGGTCAGAATTAAAGAGTATTAAATATTGTATTTGTTAACAGTGTCATAACGAATTTCAGTCATAACTACACTTTATAGGTACCTACATCAGTGTACAAATGAATTTCACTAAAATACAGTACAATTATAATTTGTTAATTTCTTTTTTTTACATACTTAAATAAAAAAAATTACCATTTATATATTTTTAGTTTAGTATTTTTTAATAATCCATTTTTTACAACAATTTAGATACTGCTAAAATAATATAACAATGAAATGTCCAAATAAATAAATTCAATATTAGGAGGATTGACACAGAAAAGACTATGAATTATTATTTGAGCAATGTTTTACATTTTAAAGGATTATCGGCCAAACTATGAATATGAATAAGGTCTTAACTTCTAGAGCAACTTTATAGTATTCAACTAAAAGTCGCTTGTTTCGTCTTTCATTCAGAACCACTTTTTGTTAATAAGTATAATATTGACCCCAACCAGCTACGGCCAACGTGGGGACGTATGGCCTTAACCCTTTTCTGACGTTATAGATTGTTGATGAAGTATAAATTTGGTTAGTTTACTTGTAACCTTATTGGTTAAAACAGTCAAGATGTACAAGTATTAAGTATTTGTGTGAGTTGACCTTTAGTTCGGGAGGCAGAGGCAAGGAGTACCACCTCTGTGTATAATAGTTTCCGTAAAAAGACGTTCAACAAGGGTGGCGCTGTGGTAGCCTAGGATCAACTTCAACTAAAAAAAACTACTACTAAAACATTTTAAACTACGTAAATAGATAAGGTTCTGTTTATTGGAATTTTACTAACTACTACTACTACAGAAATACATGAAAACGTACACGAAGAGCACCTAGACTCAGAAAAACAATTTGTGAATCAAACAAAGAGTTGTTCCAAGTGTGATTAATAAAACCATAGTAGCCACTGAAACCACTAGGCCAACCGTGCATTCTACTCTAGTTATATTTTTTGTACTACTCCGCCTAATTTGTACTACGCCAATGCAGGTATTGGAACCTATTTTAACAGTACACAGCTCATCTTTTTCCCTACATGAGATCGTGCTCTTGTACCCTCCTCTCTACCCCCCAAATCTGTAAGGTCAGTTAAAGTGCTATTTCTGAACGTAATTGTTATGTATAGATAATAAACATTAGCTTTTTTGAAATGATAATTGTTTTATCCGATAACTAACGCGTTACGGCTCCAGTCTGTCTGGCTTCCCTTTCCCTCACGCGTACGGCAGCAGTAGGCAGGATTCTCCTCTCTCACTCTAACCCACAGCGCTAGCCGTATTCAATATTAAATAGTTTAACTTAGTTATGATTTCTATCGGGGGTCCTGGAACGCACACATTTATTTTCACAAAAGGAATGGGTCTAAGAGTATTTCATGGTGAATCTCATTTTTTCTATGTATTAACCTGCCAAAGTGAATTCACTCTGATGGAAAACATGAGTAGAACCAAAAACCACTACGGTCACGGCCCCCGGTGTAACATTCGTCAACGAAATACGTCATTTACAGTTGGTTTTCTGTGAGAGGGTACCTCTCTAGTTGATCCGGACCGTTTGTACTGAAATCAGAGTAGCTCTACTACCTAGGACATACTGTCCCAAGTATATGAAGTAAATAAAGCGATTAAACTAAGACCATTGCTATTTCAAATCTTATCGACTAAAGCAAATTTAGTTAACTAAAAAAAATAAAAGTAATGTATACTAATGTAAGTTTTGGGTACACACATATAAGAGCTAAATTAGAATTTAAAGTACAAGATATTTTGTTAGTGATAGATCGGCCGCCATTTTATATTGAATCTCTAATTTAAAAACCCTTGTACATATTAAGTTAATGGTTAGTTATTTAAACTGTTTTTTAAATTATCAAAACGACTCAGGACTATGTAATAAGTGCGGCTATCTCAAGAGTAATAAGTGCGTTTCCTCAAGTCATAAGTGCGTCAACTCAAGAGTCATAATTGCATCTACTCATGAGTCATAGGTGTATTTACTAAGGTGTTATAAGTGAGTATACTCATGAGTCATAAGTGCGTCTATTCAGGAGTCATAAGTGCGTCAACTCAAGAGTAATAACTGCATCTACTCATGAGTCATAGGTGTATTTACTAAGGTGTTATAAGTGAGTATACTCACGAGTCATAATTGCATCTACTCATGAGTCATAATTGCATCTACTCATGAGTCATAGGTGTATTTCCTAAGGTGTTATAAGTGAGTATACTCACGAGTCATAAGTGCGTCTATTCAAGAGTCATAAGTGCGTCTACTCAAGAGTCATAATTGCATCTACTCATGAGTCATAGGTGTATTTACTAAGGTGTTATAAGTGAGTATACTCATGAGTCATAAGTGCGTCCATTCTCGAGTTATAAGTGCGTCAACTCAAGAGTAATAACTGCATCTACTCATGAGTCATAGGTGTATTTACTAAGGTGTTATAAGTGAGTATACTCACGAGTCATAATTGCATCTACTCATGAGTCATAATTGCATCTACTCATGAGTCATAGGTGTATTTCCTAAGGTGTTATAAGTGAGTATACTCACGAGTCATAAGTGCGTCTATTCAAGAGTCATAAGTGCGTCTACTCAAGAGTCATAATTGCATCTACTCATGAGTCATAGGTGTATTTACTAAGGTGTTATAAGTGAGTATACTCATGAGTCATAAGTGCGTCCATTCTCGAGTTATAAGTGCGTCAACTCAAGAGTAATAACTGCATCTACTCATGAGTCATAGGTGTATTTACTAAGGTGTTATAAGTGAGTATGCTCACGAGTCATAAGTGCGTCTACTCAAGAGTAATAAGTGCGTCTAAAGTGTCTCTACTCGAGATCAATAAGCGCTTCTACTCAAGCGTCATTACTGCGTCTACTACTACTCTATTAGTCGTAAGAGGTGGGGCTGGGGGGAGGTCAGGTTAATGTTTTCTTTATACCCACGCAAATGTATTGTTTTCAATATGAAAACAACTCATTCAGTAAGCATATATTCTGATAAACATTATGAACAAGCCAAGTTGCAAGCTTAGTTGGAAGCCTTCGGGCGGCTTAAAAACATCCAACGGCAAGATTAAGTAGCTACAACTCGTACTCGGCCAGTGATAGAACGTATGTCCTTAACCCTCTCCTGAGATGGTCCCGAGCCCAGTAGTGGGACGTTATTGGTTGTTGATGATATACATAACTATGATTCAAAATAAAATGGCGCCCGTAACGAACAAAACACAAATTTAATATTTAAGTAACATCATAACTTAACCTAGTTGTATACTTATCACAACTTATAAAAACTTGTGAAGTCTTACCTATTATTATATATTTGGAGCTATTTCTGCGATTATTTGTAGACGGGCGACAAAAAAGTCGGAGGTCGACAAATTAGTCGCAATATTATATATATTTCAGACGTTTTAAGTAATCTCAAAGGCAAAACGTAGGTAAAGACCATTGGACTAAGTGTCTCATAGATAAATATTTTTTAAACAATGTATTAACAAGTATTGTGCATATTTACTTTGCTTTACAATTTTCCGATTTTCCCTCTTACCCAAGCTGCATTTGGCGTCGAATCTGTTTCTACAATCGCTAACGTCTTTATTCTATTGTAATATTGGCTTATATTTTGTTTAGATCACGCGAGTTGACTTTGAGACGACGTCATCCCCATTTATTTATTTTCTATTAACGTTTTGTAGAATGCCAATTTGGCTAGAGGGCTTATCCTAACCGGCAATACGCTTCTCCCTATTACAGGAGCAGAACCTTTTTTTTTTAATAGTATTGGCTTTTCATACTTCTATATCTAAAACTCACACGTCCACATTGAGACTCAAGAAAAAGTTTTCCAAAATTTTCAATGCTCAGAACATATAGACAGGAATGCATTTACTGTTTTTAGATTCATGCGACTTTTTAATACGGGACTTATTATTACAAGATTATGATCCTTCTACTCTTCAACGTTTCGAACGGGTTATACCGTTCGTGGTCACGGGTAGACTGAAGCAAAGCAAAAACATGAGTATATATGCATTTAATTACTTTTTAAGAAGTCCATTGGTCTCAACCTTCGTATAACCTTATTATAAAGCGACAAGCCTCGCGACTACAACTTTGCGATTAAAAATCGCACGGTCTGTTACAGTCTAAAGACAACGCTACGTATAGGAGATCATCTATTTGGTAGCGATAATATAAATGCATAGTATTTAAGTATTTATTTTGTATTTGCATAATTAATATATATAAAAACATTGCGAAAATCGGTCTGTATAGATTCATCGATACGATTTATCTTTTTCCTTTTTTTTTTAAACTCCCGCATTAGGAGTATCCATCCTTTGTCGCGGCGACCATACAAATATACATAAAACGGACACAAAGAATACCCAGACTAGGAACAACAATTTGTGGATTACACAAAGTATTGTTCCACATGAGATTTGAACCCATGACACTTGGCGCACTAGTCAAAAGTTCAGTTATGTGTATGGCGGGTATTAACCACACCTTAATAGTATTTTAACATAAGATACTGTACAAGTTAATGTTATGTTACTTATATGGTTACATGTCACCTGATGGTAAGCGCCTACCACCACCCACGGACACTCAAAGAGTCACCCCCCATCCCCAATAAAGAGAGGAGGAGGAATTTTTCAAACAGTAGAATTATACTTTCTGAATTGGACTAATCGGTATTGGTCAATTTTTAGTTTTAACGAACCGTGAATCGGAAGAATATGACAAATAAGTGAATTAGACTTATAGTCAAATAGGTGTATTGGAAAGTTATTAATTTTCTTTATTTGCAGATTTAGCATAAAGTTGTGAATTGGACTAACCATCAATTAGGAGAGTTAGCCGATTAAGTGAATTGGACTAACCATCAATTAGAAGAATTTATGAATAAGTGAATTGAACCCACCATAAATAAGGAGAATTAACCGATTAAGTGAATTGGACTAACCATCAATTAGAAGAATTTATGAATAAGTGAATTGAACCCACCATAAATAAGGAGAATTAACCGATTAAGTGAATTGGACTAACCATCAATTAGAAGAATTTATGAATAAGTGAATTGAACCCACCATAAATAAGGAGAATTAACCGATTAAGTGAATTGGACTAACCATCGTTTTAGGTAATTGGATAGGCGATTACAAGAATTGGTACAATCACACTTATAGAAATTAAATTGAAATCTCATAAATGATCTGCCTATACTGTAGATTAAGGCATATATTTAAATTATTGATAAGTAAACATACTTTATTTACAATTTAAGATTTAATTGCAACAAAATTTGGACACGAACATACTTAATATATGTGCTGTTTATGTAATTCACTTGGAAGTTATTGAATGTAGCTAAGTTTGAATATTCACGTGTGAATATTACTTACAAAATATATATATTTTATATTAATAATTGTGATAACGGATATATAAAAATAATTTCAATCACACTATATTTTTTAATATTTTTTTTAAATTAGAAAACGCTACTAAATAAAAAAGGGACCTCTTTTAAAATATATATTTCTTAGATATATTTATTATTTTAAGAAGAAAATATATATCTAGTTTTTTGCACTAAAATAATTAGCTTAATTCCTTTTTTTTATAATATTTTTGCACTATACCGATTCCATCAGAATGATTGTATATTAAGCACACAAGAGGGCTACATACGTGAAATAACATTATTACAATCACATGCATATCGCATTGTATAATACTAACATTGCCGATGACCAGCGCCAGCCCTGATAGAGGGGCATTTAGAGGGTTGTAGTTCTGTTGTTGGGATATTTTTGGTGATGTGGTTGTAGATAGATATACTTGTAGATATATTAGGGGCTAAAGTTCTGTTGCTCGGATAGTTTTGGTGGTGGGATTGTAGATAGGGGTAGGGGTTATAGTGGAAGATGTTTTAGGGGCTAGTATAGGTGGGAGGTTGCAGGGGCTATAGTTTGAGGGGGGGTTTGTAGGGGCTATAGTTTAGGTGGGGGTTGTATGGGCTATAGTTAAGATAGGAGTTGTAGGGTTTTTGTTTGTGGGGGTTTTGGGGGAGGGATTTACAGTTTACTCTAAAAAATTACTAGCACGCAGGTATAAGTGTAAGTAAACTCACACCTATAAAAAGTAACTACAAATTATTTTCAAAGATATGGACGAAACGTAACATCGCTCCTCTTATAAAAGGCACGAGACCGGCGCTGCTATTGACCATTATAAAATGGAATTCATAACATATATACACACAAAAGCATTTAAGTCTATCTAACACCAAAAGGGGGAAATAGACCACCATGAGACTATGAGACCAACGTGGACTTTCGAAGTCCAAGTGACTTAAATTCATCCCACTTTTGATCTGCAGTCACAATGTGCCCGGCAGATCAGAAGTGGGATATTATGATGTTGATGAGAATGTCATAAGAAATAACACATGTAGATGTCTGATTACCCCCTACTCTCCCCCTTTGGTGTAAATAAGAAAATAATTAATATCTTAACATTATTTGTGATAGTTAACTAAAAAATATTTTGCGACAAATAAAATATAATGTATATCATATATGCCTTATTACAGTTGTCAAGTTGTAGTTTATTGAAGCTTCTTAAAGCTATATTGTGGAGTTGGGGTCAGCAGAGAAGCAGGATGTACTTCAAGCACCAACTTTATTCCGTCGCTTGTTCAGCAAAGAGTTGTTGCTTTGTTCTAAAGTTTTGATTTGGACCTGAAACGGACAGACATCAGTTATTTAATATAATAATAATAGTTCTAATATCAATGACTGCCTTGTTGGTCTAGTGGTTAGCGTATGCGACTGCTGATCAAGAGGCATCGGGTTCGATTCCAGGGTCGGACCAAATGTTTCTATGATCTGCAAATATTTGTTTCGGAGTTTGGGTATTTTCTATGTATAATATCTCGTATAGTATTTAAAAAACAAGTATGTTTATGTATTTAAATCTGTTGTCTATTAACCATAGTATTAGCTCTGCTTAGTTTGGAACTAGATGATAGTAGAGCCACGCTGATTTCAGCACGAATGGGCCGGCTCGACCCGGCCAGTACTACCCTCACACAGAAGACCATCCTAATAATGACAGCATTCTTGCTGTCGTATTTTGTTGGTGAGTGTGAGACCGGAGGCCCAATCATTCTGCATCATTCTCCCGCCCTTCGAAGGCCGGGAGAATGATGCAGAATAATCTAACTAGGCTGCCATGGTAGGGGTCACCATGCTACATTGCCTACCCTCACAATAAGCATGGTGACCCTTACTCCTGGATTCTACTCATGCTTTCCATCAGGCAGAGTAGAGTCACTTTGGCAGGCTTAAATAAAAAAAAAAAAAAAAAAAAAGATATCCGAAATATTTAAGAATCATGGGAATCAAACCCTCGATCCCTGGTTCAACAATGGGTACCACTAAACTAAAGGTTCAAGTATAATTATGTTAGACACATGTTTAAATGTAATACACAATGGTGCTTATTTACATCACTAAACTAAAATTCACTTTAATCTGCTGTGGAATTATATACTTTAATCACATTTATTTACAGTCCATTTTTCATTATCTCAAATGTGTAATGTGTTTAGTTAAGTGAACTGAAATTAATTTAATAATAATCATCATAAATAAAAACCATTTTCCAGTTTAGTTTATTCAACATGTTTTTACACGAAAGAGACGTCAAATTTTAATGCGATACGTTTAGTTATACGCTACACGTTTTGAACGTTCAACACAAGAATAGCTAAGATTTGCATTATAGAAAAATAGACTGTAAATAAATGACATTAAAGTATAAAATTGAACAACAATTATAGTAAATTTAAGTTTAGCACCAATCTCTGTAGGGTGATTGTGTACATTTAGCAAGACACTCGCCGTCACCTGATCGTAATCGACCCTCATGGTGGCGAGGGAGCGCGTCATCTCGTCCTGCACGTCCGCCCACACCTCCCCCCCTTCCCGCAGGAGCGTGTGAGTGTAGAGGGGGGTCTGGGGGACTTGCGTGTACTGCCGAACCCACGGGCTTGACATTACCTGGGGACAATACACTTGGAATTATTACTCGCGGTTAGAACAAACACGGCTGTCCGTGTGGTGACGGATTAAGAATACAAAGTGTCACCACCCCTATTCATTCCATGGGTGTCGTTAGAGGCGACTAAAGGAACAAAATAAGCAGCTAACATCACTGCCAAGAGAAGGAAAACTTGAAACCAACCCTTTACCAACCCGTCTGGCCAGCGTGGTATAGTAGGCCAAAACCTCCTTTCAAACCAGAGGCCTATGTCCAGCAGTGGACTGTTAAAGGCTATGATGATGACGATGATGATTGATGATAGAACAAACAACTCCCGCTTTAGGAATATAAATCCTGTGTCGCGGGGGACTTTACAAACATATTGTTACGAGCTAGGTATTAAATAAATGAAAGTAGTCGGTGGATTACCAAAAAATAACACAATATTTACTAACAACACTTTTTACAATTACAAATCACTAAATCACTCGTTAGTCGCACTAGAAGATCGCTTCGATGTTCATTCGCTGTATCTTGAAACAATACTGCTCGTACGGCTAAGACGTCTCGCTTTTATATGGCTGTCGAAATAAGTGGAATGTACGATAATATTCGATCGATGTTTCTAGACTGAATAGATTATTCTAGAGCTACTTGTAGCGCCATCTAGCGTCGAGAAAGTCGTCATAATGTCCACAGTTTTGCGCTACCCGACACTAGATGGCGCTGTCCTTGATTCTATTGTCTTTTAGATTATTCCCGTACAAACGAGATTCATCTTCTTATGGCGCAACAATATGTACATGAACCGGACACAACAACACCCAGAATCAGAACAACAATTTCTGGATCACACAGTGTTGTCCCACGTGGGATTTGAACCCACGATACTTGGCACAGTAGAGAGGCGTGGCGACCGCTTAAACTACTAGGTCAAACATTAGCTTAAGTTCAAGAAAAAGACTCCTTATATTATAAACTATCTGCTAGTAAAAGTACCGTCAAAATTGAGCCCAAGAAATTGCTACGAACGAAGATAAAGACATTTTTTTTATGTATGTTACTTTCATACTTTTATATGAATTAAGTGAAAAGCCGTTAATTTAAATTAACAAACAGACATTTTAATTTATTTGTTTGGATTATATCCGTGTGGTGACGGATTAAGAAGTCCGTGTGGTGACGGATTAAGAAGTCCGTGTGGTGACGGATTAAGAATACAGTGTCACCACTCCTATTCATCCCGCGGGTGTCGTAAAAGGCGACTAAGGGATAAACTACGCAAGACAACATCAATGCAAAGAGAAGGAAAACTTGAAACCAACCCTATACCAACCCGTCTGGCCAGCGTGGTATAGTAGGCCAAAACCTCCTTTCTAAGGAGAGGCCTATGTCCAGCAGTGGACTGTTTAAGGCTGTTGATGATGATTGGTGTATAGATGTATGTATGGAACGCATTGCAAAGTTAAACAATCTCTGGTAGATCAGTTTTTGATGGACCATATGAGAACCTTTATATGTCTCAAAGAGCACGTTATGAGTCGATCCTGATTATCATACTAACATATTTGGCAATTGTCACGAAATAGTTGAAGCCCTAAAAAGTTCCACAACAGTCAATGTACCGTCTATTCGCGTTAAGTAAATAGTGACGTATAATTCAAGTACTGGTCCCTGACCAATCAGGTTTCTAGAAATTTTCGTTTTATACAAAAGCTTGGTTCTTTATTGGTCAGGAGAGCAGGGCTTAATTAATACATCATTATTTTTATCTATATAAAAATAAGTGTATGTGTTTGTTTTTCACTATGCATATGGAACTATTTATGGTATAAACGTCAAAAATTCAATATTTAGGTGTTTTGTTAGTCTGTTTCGGTTAATTTCTGGAAGGGATAGACCGATTTCAATGGGACTTTTACTGGCAGACAGCTCATGACAAAAAGAACTTATCACAATTATATAATAAAAAAAAAGGATGCAAAATTTTGTTTTCTTTTTTTTCCTTTTCAGGAATTAAAGTTGTACTTACTTGTTGGATAGTTAATCTGTTGGCTGGATCTACGGAGAGCATACCACGGATGAGATTCTTAGCCTCTGTTGATACGTTGGACCACTCCGGCTCCGGGAAGTCGTACTGGCCAAGTCTGATGCGCTGAATATAGAAAGAGAATAAGGTTCTGTTAACCTATAGGCGCATTTTACAAGTTAGACTTCTATAACTCATGAACTAATAAAATTATCTAAGCCGTTATAGTTTTCTTTGTAAGTTCAACATATTTACCATTACCACCATCATGTTTTTAAAGCCAGCCGTTTAGCTTTAGAAGAGGGGTGGGGAGATATTTTCCATGATTTTATTTATTGCAACAGATTGTCGACGTGATAAAAACACACAACTTTCTTTTTCACAACGTTTTATCTTTTTAACGGTATGAGCGGTAAGTTGAGGACGGACGGACGTGACGAAACTATAAGGCTTAATTTCATTTCATTCTGTTTCCTGTTTCGCTAAGGAGAGAATTGGACTTATTTCCAACTATTTCAGTTTTCAATTTTCGTTGCAAATTTAAGTTGTATGTTTTTTAAATTCTTACCTTCTTCATACCAGGAGATATGGCGAGACCGTGGTTGGAGTAGAACGGTGGGAACCCACACAGCAGGATATACATCACCACACCTAACGACCAGATGTCGCAAGATTTGTCGTACTTCTCAGGGCCCAGGACCTGAAGGGAGAATTGTATTTAGTTTAATACTTGCCACCTCATCCTGCCACCGGCTCCAGACAGGTCATATAGTATTTTTTCGGGTTAATATATAGCCTATGTCACTCACAAATAACTTAGCCTTCTATTGGTAAAAGATTTACCAAAATTGGTTCAGTAGATCCAGAGATTACGCCCTTTTTTATTCATGCGGAAAACTGGTACCACCAGCGGTGGCTACGTCGGAATCGAACCGAATAAAACCGCACGCCGTCTCGGGTACAAAGAGCCGAGGAACCAGGTATACCTTCGAAAGGAAGTCTCTGGAACCCCGACGTACCTCGAGCCAGCTATGTAGATGGCCCCTTTTTTTATTATTATTTTCGTGTGGAATAACTCTCGGACCGTCACCCCGCCGGGGTTTTCTATGCGGCGGGGCGGTGTGTCGGACTCGAACCGACTTAAAACCACACGGTGTGCCCTCTTTGCGCTTCTCTTTTAGGAGGAGGAGGAATCCAGGGTGAAATCTCCTGGACTCCTCCTTGTAGATGGCACTAGCTCACACACTTTACCTCTTTATATATTAGTATAGATAGATAAATCATCTTCCTAGTCTTTATTAGTCCTAAGTCTATTTGGAGGCGGCTACTAGTTCTACAGGTTTTACCTGAATATCAGTTATTATATTAAAAACTGATATTCAAGTAAAACCGGTCATATCGCTCTGTATAAAACGACTGTCATCGGACCTCCGCAATCCTGAGGGCGCACTGAATTCGTAGATTGAACTAGTCAGTATATGTGAGGGTAGTACTGCCCCATCGAGCTGACCCATTCGTGCTGAAATCAGCGTGGCTCTACTATCTCTAATATTAATATAATTCTTATTTTTTTAATCTGCCTCAATGGTGCAGAGGTATGCCACTGCTGTACCATTGAGGTCTCGGGTTCAAATCCTGCGTCGGACCAAATGTTTGTATAATCTACAGATATTTGTTTCGGAGTTTGAGTGTTTTCTATGTATATGCATGTAAATTCATAGTACAAGCACTGCCTAATTTGAAACCAGTTGTGTGTTAGATGTCTAAAATATTTATTATTATCAGAATTAGTATTGCCATTCAACGATGGGGGATTGTTTTGAATCTTGTATGTACTTAAAAATTGAAAATATTCTTTAAGTTTGTAGAATATCCTTCTAAATTGTCGGCTCACAGACGCACGCGCCCACTCGCTATCGTCGCTAGCAGTCGAACGAACTGTGTCACGACCACACGTAAGTTGGAGATCACATAATGCTTCCTTCTCATTCATTCACAGTGAATGAATGACTTAATGACACATATACTACAATGTTAAAATTGAAATAAATTATTACATCTAGTACATATTAATATACCTCTGGCGCGACGTAGTAAGGAGTGTAACAAGGTGTTTGTAAGGTGTCAGCAGGGCTCAAAGTCTCCTTGGCAAACCCGAAGTCAGTCAGCTTAAGTATCGCGTTCGGTTCCTGGCTGGTGTAAAGCAAGTTCTCTGGCTTGATATCGCGATGGGCGATGTTTGAATCGTGAAGGTGGCGTACAGCTACGCATATTGAATGCATGATCTGGGGAAAAATAATACGTAAATTTAAAAATGAGGAAAATATATTTTTAATTTGAAGTCGCGAGTAAACGTAAAAAGTTCTTCAAATAAAATTGGCTTAAGTTACCCTCTATCTCATGAGCTATTTGGAAATAAAGGTTCTGTTTAAATTGGTAGAATCATTCCAGAGATTAGCCGGCACAATCCGACAAAAATTCTAAAATATGCATTTTGATGTAAGTACCATATTTACCTTCATATGCATTTAGGAGAACACTTTTCATGTGATATATATTACAAACAGACATATCAGCTAAATTAAAAAAAAAAGATTAAGTAATTACAGTATACATAATAATATGTAAATCCTACATAAATTATAAACGCGAAAGTTTGTGAGTATTTATGTATGTTTGTTGCACTTTCGCGCAAAAATGGATGAAACTTTACAGTAATATAGCTTTAATTATATATCAGAAGAACATATATAGACTACTTTTTACTGCAATAATCAAGATACAGCCGCGGGCGTAAGCTAGTATATATTTTTACTACTTACTTACTTCCATACTGACTGCCTTGTTGGTCTAGTGGATAGCGTATGCGGCTGCTGATCAAGAGGTCTCGGGTTCGATTCCAGGGTCAGACCAAATATTTGTTTAGGAGTCTGGGTGTTGTTCTATGTGTAATATGTATGTATTTACAAAAAAAATAGTATGTTTATGTATTTATATCAGTTGTTTACTACCCATAATACAAGCTCTGCTTAGTTTGCGACTAGATGGCGTTGTGTGTAAGATGTCCGAAACATTTATTATTTATTATTATTTATATCAATATCAGGCGGTAGAATATATGTGTACCAAATTCCATTGCCGTGAAAACGCGACAGACATACAGACAAATTTACTTTCGCATTTCAATGTGATCAATGTGTCAATTAGTCAACTCGTCTCTGTCCACTGACTTGACTGCGGTTTTCCTCGTGAACTACTTATTTCAAATTAGTTCAATAAACATGTTTGAACGAGTTATAAAATACAAAGGTTTATTCATTCTAAGTGCTATTTAGATGTGAATTGAATTGTAAGTGCTATTTTAAGAAGTGATTGGGAATGAAATAAACGTGAATGTTTGAAGGTATTTTTAAGTATTAGTTGCTAAAGTGTCTGCCTCGGTGGCGCAGTTGTAGCGTATGCGACTGCTGTGATTATGGTCTCGAGTTCGATTCCCGGGTCGTACCAAAATATTTTTATAAATATTTATTTCGGAGTCTGGGTGTTTTCTATGTATCATCATCAATCATCATCAACAGCCTCTAACAGTCCACTGCTGGACATAGGCCTCTCCTTAGAAAGGAGGTTTTGGCCTACTATGTATAATAAATAAATATTTCAGACATCTTACACACAACATCATCTAGTCACAAGCTAAGCAGAGCTACTAGACAACTGATAGAAATACATAAACATACTAAAAAACACCCAGGCTCAGAAACAAATATTTGCGCATCACACAAATAATATTTTGTCCGACTCGGGAAGTCGGGAATCGAACCCGAGACCTCTTGATCAGCAGCCGCATACGGTAACCACTAGATCAACCAGGCAGTCATAATATGTATGTATTTACAAAAAAAGTATACATATATGTATTATATTTAATATATTTATATCACTTGTCTAGTATCCATAATACAAGCTCTGATTAGTTTGGGACTAGATGGCGTTGTGTGTAAGATGTCTGAAATATTTATTTATTTATTCAGTATCTGGTGGAAGTTCCTCCAAGATTAACATGCCAAATCCTCACCTCAGCTGCCTGCCTCTCAGTGAATGCACCCTCCCTGTTGTCCTGTATTCTCTGGAACAGCTCACCCCCATCCATGCACTCCATCACAACCAGAAGACACCCTCGGCCGCCGTACGTGTTCTCGTATACATCCATGACCTGGAAAGAGGAAGAAGCTATCTATCAGTTGGTGTTTCGGTCAAATACTGTACAGCCGTTGCAGAGATTAGCAGAAACCAACAAACAGACATACGGACAAACATAAAATTTAAAAATAGTATTTTGTTGTATTATTTAACGTAAATACTTTTACGAGTATTTAATATTAGCTGTTAATTTATTTTTGTAAAATAGACAACTCCCGCATTAGGAATATAAATCTTGTGTCGCGGGGGACTTTACAAACATACATGAAACGTACATAAAGAACACCCAGACTCAGAACAACAATTTGTGAATCAAACAAAGTGTTGTCCCACATGGGATTTGAACCCACCACACTTCATGCAGTAAAAAGCGATGTGGCGACCGCTTAAACCTCTAGGCCGACCGCGCAGTCGTTATCTACTGAACTAGTTTAACCTTCGAATTTCGTTCGCCCTCATTTTTTCGGAGGTCCAATGTAATGACTGCCTTGTTGGTCTAGTGGTCAGCGTATGCGGCTGCTGATCATGAGGTCTCGGGTTCGATTCCCGGGTCAGACCAAATATTTGTGTGATTCACAAATATTTGTTTCGGAGTCTGGGTGTTTTTCTATGTATAATATGTATATGTATTTACAAAAAAAAAGTATGTTTATGTATTTATATCAGTTGTTTAGTACCCATAACACAAGCTCTGCTTAGCTTGGGACTAGATGACGCTGTGTGTGACATGTCCAAAAAAAAAAAGGGAAACCTGACATTAATCTAAGTACGGAGAGTCACTCACCGCTGCAAGTGATGGAAGCGTGACCGATACTAATAATCATGCCAATTGACTTCTTATCATTACACGGCTTACTCATTTATGTCACGGCTATGTAAAGTTTATATGGGTGAATGAATCACGGCAGAAGTGAGGGGATTTCTATAATAACCATATGACGCAATCATTGAACAAAATTAGTTTAATTTTAACTAATGAACTGAGTGTGTTGTTCCACTTTTTTGAAGTCGGTTAGAAATTGTGTTAGTCTGATTAAACCTAAAATAATAAGGTACCGCAGACGACTGGAACTCCGGAGGTCGCAGAACGATCTTCGTCCTCCATAAGCGCTAGCCTGGGGGCGACAGGTGTGGCTATCTACGCACTAGAACTAAGCGGTTCGGCTCTTCCTTCCTGTGTTGAGCAATCAAAAATAGGAACTCCCTACCAACTCATGTGTTTCCTTTCTACTATGATCCCGGATCCTTCTAGCAGGGCGTGAAGAAGTATCTGACCAGGCGTCATGGTGTGGGTCACCGTGTTGCATTGTCCACATTGGTAATGAGGACGGTGGCCACCACTCTTGGATTCTGCTTGCTGGGGGTAAGCTGTTGAAGCGTTACTGATAAAGTTACTTTCGTATAATTAACATTACTAATATGTCGTATGACGTCGATTCGGGGATTTACCTAATATTTTAACATTTGGAGAGGCTAGATTTTTCTTTTATTTTGGTCAGACAAGGTTTTATAATTTAAAAGAGTGCATTTTGCTGACGCATATCGAGAAGTCTTTTTTGGTTTGCTTTTTCTTTTTAGCAGAATTTTGAAGTTCGGAAGTTAAATTTAAACAACTTCTAAGAATTGTAAAGTATCAGGGCAAGTATTTTTTGTAGTTCCTAAATTGAGTTTTTTTTTAATATTTTGTCCAGTAGTCATTTTATTTTTAGTTAAAAAACATAGCCAAAGTAGTTAATGCATAATTATAATTACTAAGTTTAGTAAAGTTGATGATTATTTTTATCTTTTCTTTAACTATAATATCCCAAATTAACAATAGAAACTATCATTTGATACATATTTTCCACAATATTCAATGTCATACTTGCGGCCTCTTAGGCCCTACGTCGGTACTAGCGGGACAAAAAATCCACGTCTCGGTAGTTAAAGGTTAAGATTGGACACTTTTTTTTATATATTTAAACCTACCAAAGTGACCACTCTACCTGATACAAGCATGAGTAGAATCCAAGAGAAGTGCTCACCATTCTCATTGTGAGTGCAGACAGACAGATAATAATCAATACCATAACAACTACTTTTACTACCTATACTGTAACATATATAAATTGGTCAATGAAATAAATAGGTACTATTATTATAATGTAACTAACACTGGCATAGTGGTATAGTAGGCCAATACGTTCTTTTTGTAGACTGTTAAAGGCTATTGATGATGATGATGATGAACTAACACTAACGGCCTAGTGAGATATTTACTTTGTACTTTAGTATTTTACTAACACTGCAGCATACTGTCCTTTTATATTTGTTTCCATCTGAAAATCAACGCTCAATGGTTACCGCGCAGCATTCGAAGAGATAGGCAACCGGTTTTGGTCAACACTTTCTATGCAGATCCTACTGGTATGCTATTCATTTACTATACAACTAGGCGCACTGTATTAAACATTGTTCTGTGGATCACGAACACATAAATTATTATCTTTCTTTCTAAAACTTGATAGGAGATCGTTTTTTTGTGTTTTTTCGGAATACGGTCCCCATTTCATCTCATCTACACTTTTTAGGGTTCCGTAGCCAAATGGCAAAAAACGGAACCCTTATAGATTCGTCAAGTCTGTCTGTCTGTCTGTCTGTCCGTCCGTATGTCACAGCCAATTATTTCCGAAACTATAAGAGCTATACTGTTGAAATTTGGTCAGTCGATGTAATCTATGAAACGCATTAAGATTATTACATATAAATAGAAAAAAACAATACATTTTGGGGGTCCCCATACTTGGAACTGAAACTCCAAAATTTAATTTAATTATGGATAGGTGTTCAAAAATGATGTTGAGGTTTCTAATATCATTTTTTTCTAAACTGAATAGTTTGCGCGAGAGACACTTCCAAAGTGGAAAAATGTGTCCCCCCCCCCCCCTCTAACTTCTAAAATAAGAGAGTTATAAAACTAAAAAAAATATATGTTGTACATTACCATGCAAACTACCAACGAAAATTGGTTTGAACGAGATCTAGTGAATTTTTTTTTTTTAATACGTCATAAATCGTAACACGCAATTTACCTTTCATCAAATCAATACACTAGTATAAAAACATCGATGAAAGTTACAACGAACTACAAGAACTTTTATATGATGTTACTTGCTGATGCGGAACCCTTCATGGGCGAGTCCGACTCGCACTTGGCCGCTTTTTTTATCATTAAATTCATTACGATGACGACTAGACTTTAAATACTTGACATTAGAAGAAATTGAATTTCTTTTCTTTCTTTCTAAAACTTGATAGCAATGTTCAATTATTCAACCATCAAATCAATAAGAATCCACTTACTCAAATTTTTGTACACGTAAATTACCTTTCAAACGCGTGCAAAATTTCAAATTGTATTAAAAATGTTTCGTTATTGAAATAATTTTGCAATATTCGAAAAGTTTCTTGTTTAGAGTTTGTTCTGTGAGATAAACTTCGCAAAAACACAGGTAAGAAGTTGTCATAAAGTTTGAGCTTAGCAAAAACTTTTTCAAATCATCTTTCTAGCTTTTATGACTGCCTCGTTGGTCTAGTGGCTAGCGTATGCGACTGCTGATCAAGAGGTCTCGGGTTCGATTCCCGGGTCGGACCAAATGTTTGTGTGATTCACAAATATTTGTTTCGGAGTTTAGGTGTTTTCTATGTATTATGTATGTATTTACAAAAAAAAGTATATTTATGTATTTAAATCAGTTGCCTAGTTACCCATTACACCAAATACCACAGTTAACCAAAACTTTATCGGGCTGTTTTTTATATATATTTAAACCTACCAAAGTAACTCTACTCCACCTGATGAAAAGTATGAGTAGAATTTAAGATTAGGTGCCACTATCCTCATTGTGAGTGCATACAATGCAGCATGGTGACCCACACCATGGCAGTTTAGAAGCCAGGAGAATGGTGCAGAATGAATAGTCCTCCGGTCTCACACTAACCAACGAAGACGACAGCTGTCTTTTTAGGTAGATCTTCTTTGTGAGAGTATTACTGCCTTTTTTTTACGTGTGGAAATCCCCACGGACCGTCACCCCCGCCGGGGCTTTCTATGCAGCGGGGCGGTGTGTCGGACTCGAACCGACTAAAATCCAAACGGTATGCCTTCTTTGCGCTTCTATTTTAGGAGGAGGCCAGGGTGATATCTCCTTCTGGACTCCTCCCAGCACCTGCCAGCTCCCGATCTCTTCTCAGACCGTCTTTTAGGCGACGACAGTCGTTACCGGCCATGAAGCGAACGTCGGCCGATAGCGAGAGATCTCCTCCGATGACTGCAGTGAGGGCGCTGCGTCGCACATGGGGGGTCGACTGCCAGCGTGTGATAAGCCGAATCCTCACTGCAGTCGCAGTGGTGGCAGGCGGGACTCAATTCCCTCCTAGCGACCGAGCGCAGGTACATCCCGAAGCAACAGGGTATTACTGCCTCGATCGACCCATTCGTAATGTTATCAGCGTGACTTTACTAGGCATATTAGAGTATAATCGTAAAGTCAATTATGTGAAAAACAGGCTAGTTTACCGATAAACAATGACGAGTACAATACACTATGACAATGAATAATAGCCAAATGATTGTTCACGACAATAGGCCATTACAATTTCAATAGGTCGGTCTAACTTGAATGAACATGTAAAACATACACACTTCTTTAGTCGTTTTTTACTCAACTACTACATCGACATCCCACTGTTGGGCTCCGGTCTCCTCTCAGGAGAGGGTTAAGGCCACACGTCCATGCGCTGGCTGGCAAGATACGTTGTTTCTACGTAATCTTGCTGTTGCTAAGCTTCACGGCTGTTATGATAACAAACAGGAACGCATGCTTAACATGTCCGAATCACGGAAACGCTCACAACATAACATGCCACAAACGGTCACCCATCCAGGTACTGACCGCACCGTCGTTGCTTACCTTCGGTGATTGTTTCCATTCACCTAAGGTTACTTGGCTATGAGGCAATTGGCTGTATTCTAACATTCCCAACACTCGCCCAACATTGGGACGTTATGGGTTTTATGGGTCTAACATCACCAATGAAATCAATTGACATCCCATAAAAAAGTCTAGAAAACAAAGTATTGTTTTAGAATAAACCTTTAGAGAGCCTTGTTTCGGTAAAAATTGTCGGTCTATTCGTCTAGCAGTTTAGCGATTTTGAGTGCTAGCTAGCGATGAGAGGTTTCTAAGACGATTTTTTGAAATGGGTATCAGTTTGCAAGTTATTCAACTTTAAAGGGCATTTTTTTTTCTCAAAACAAGGCACTCCACCCCCGATCTTTCGAAATAATAGGTCTTAATAACTATGAAATTGCCGTTTTGTATGCAATAACTGAAAGTACTTATTTTTTCAAACATTTTTATTTCTGTTATTCGAAGTAATCGCAATCGACGCATCTTTGCCAACGCATTGGCAGTTTATTGATGCCCTTCTTGTAAAAATCAGCTGGAAGGGAGGCAACAAACTCGTGGGGCCCCCATCTATAAAGCTTTTTTACCTTGCCCATTTGTCGCAAATGGATCAATATTGTTTTGATGCTTACATTAAAAGCTGCTGCTAGCTCAGCTGTAGATTGAGTTTCGGCAGCTTCCACAATCGCCTTTAATTCATTATTGTTAACCAAAGTCTCCGGACGACCACGAGCTTCATTTTTCAAGTCAAAATTTCCAGAACGGAACCTGGAAAACCAATAACGGGTTGTGCGTTCGTTTGTACAGTTCTCTTCCTAAACGTTTTTGATGTTACGTGCCGTTTGAGTCGCTTTGGTGCCACGACGGAACTCATATTCCTTAATTACACGAATTTTTAAAGTATCCATTATGACGAAAATGTTCAAATGTATAAAAAATACAACGCTAATCAAAAAACAAAACACTGAGTTTGTAAATAGAACTGTAAATAGAATTTTAAAACAAAATTAATTTGAATTTAGAATACAGAACCATTACAAACTTTTTTTTATTTGAAATGACCAGTACTGAAGAAAGGCAATTTCGTAGGTAAAGACCTAATATCTATCGGACACGACGAAAGACAATAAGGATAACTATGGAACCATATTCCCTGTGTGGCCTGACACGCACTTGGTCGATTTTTTATGTCCTTAGTTACATTGTTAGTTTAGTAACCTGTCACTATCAGCCGTGCATTGTCCTTATTTACCAATACCCTCTCTACATGATAATCATGATCAAATATTATTTGTTAAGCATATTTACTGAAGGTTATTGCGTCGTTCGCCGAGTTATAAATAGTTGTGTAATAGATAAATTATCTATGACTGACTAGATCGTCACTGCAGAGAAAAAAACGTTGGGTCTACAAATTTGAAATATAATACCTATTTAAATAATATTTCGGACAAACTAAGCAGAGCTTGTACTATGGGTTACTAGACAACTGATATAAATACATATATACAATTTTTTTTTGCTTATTTTGGGACTAGATGGCGTTGTATGTAAGATGTTCATAATATTTATTTAAAAAGAAATGTCACATACTATCTTTCACAGAATGATTGTGCAAGGTAAAATGTATCTTGACAAGAGAACAGAGGTGATGAAAATAATGACCCAAGTGGGTGAAAGTTGGTTTAAATGGAAGTTTGTCATTTACAAAGATAGGAATTAAGAAATAATCAAGCGAAACCTAGGGTAATAGTTTTCTTCTTCTTAAATTCTGAATGCTGACCGTCTTCCTATAATCCTCTCTGTCATAGGCCAGGCGGAACAGTTGCTCCACGGAGGTGATACCGGTACACTCTCGGATATTTCGCAGCCACAATTTCTTTCTTTTCGACCAGCGCGTCTCTTTCGTTCTACTTTGACTTTGACTTTATTAATTGAAGCAGCATATATCTTTCGTGTCTGAGCACGTGACCGAGAAATTCAATTTTGCGCTATTTGATGGTTTGTATCAATTTTTTTTCGGACATCTTACACTCAACGCCATCTAGTTCTAAACTAAACAGAACTTGTATTATGGGTACTAGACAACTGATATTAATACATAAACGTATTTTTTTGTAAATACGTACATAATATATATATAGAAAACACCCAAACTCCGAAACAAATATTTGCTAATCACACAAACATTTGGTCCGACCCGGGAGTCGAACCCGAGACCTCTTGATTTTCAGCCGCATACGCCAACCACTGCGTCATTGAGGCAGTCAATTTTCTAGGCATATGAACACGCTGGAGCACATTCTCGTTCCTGACCTTTTGCGTCCAATTGATGCAAAGCACGCGACGGTAGAAGGTTTTTGTTAGTCATTGAAATAAATAGTAATAAATAATTTCATTGATATTGCTCAACCATTACATTTTCAGATGCTTATCGTTTTATCATCTAAGCGACAATTGATAACGCCACGGTGGAGGACAGACCACGCTTGACAGTTAAAAAAGTTGATACTTGCTAAGTTATGTTGTATTATTTCGTTATTTTTGTACGAAGTTTGCGCATTTTACAAGTTAAACCTCTATAAATCATGGACTAATTAATTACGTGTAAAGTACGGCCAACGAGTAGCGATACTAAATGTAAACAAAATAGCAGGGGTGTGTAACTTTTTGATAGTTGGGTTACATATCTTAGTAGACAATATAGTTGGCAACCAAATAAATAGACTTTTAGAAATTGTAAATATCCTAATATTATAAATGTGAAAGATTATGAGGATGTATTAAGTTTTTAATTTACTAATAATTTACCTAGTTTGTGGGAATAAATTATTTTACATTATTAATTCAAGATATAAGATAGGATATTACAGATTCTGGATGTTTCTTACTCTTTCACACAAAAATTACTGAACGGAATTGAATATAACTTTACAGTAATATAGCTTACATATTAGAATTACACATAGGCTACTGTTTACGGCAATAAACGAGATAAGGGTTACTGAAGGGTTTGTTTCAATTTATCTTACTCTTTGCGGTGATGTTGGCCTGCATATTTTATTCCTTAAGGCCTCAATCGCACGGAGTTTTTTTTATCGTACGTTAAAAAACCGTTCAAATATGAAGTAATGAAGTTGCATAATATTATGATCTATTCCCAACGCCCAAAATTGAAAATGCAACACCGTTCGATAAAAAAGCGTCGCGTTATAAATACGCTGTCGTGTGAACATATACTTGGGAATGCATTTGTTGTATTTGAACGCTTTTTAACGTGTGCGAATGAGGCCTAATTGTCTCTTACGACACCCACGGAATGAGTAGGGGGGGAACACTCCGTATTCTTAATCCAACACTACGAGGATTAGAAAAGGTTTCGTGGTGACTATTAATGCTGTGGATTCTGGGGCTTAGTGGAATTTCTACACACATTGAAATGAATCACTTGTACTTCAACAGGATTCCATTTAATTTCACAATATTGTGGAACAATAACAGTGATTCAATTCAATATGGATTACCTTGTAACAAACTCTAAAGGAAGTGCTCATAGCCAAGCTAAGTCGTAAGCTACGACGGCACAGTCAGACCTAGATGGGTGACCGTTTGTGTTCATTTCATTTTAAACATAACAATGAAACTCTTTCGGATATCCTGTATTTAACGTAGGTGTGGCGCTACACTAAGACAATGAGTAAGTTACACATATGTAATATATTACTCACCGATATTTCTTCACGATTTTCAATAGTGACTATGCAAATTTCTACGTATCGATCTTTTCAATACAATTCCGACGGCTTACTCTTGACTTCAATTACGATCGATCGGTATTGTTTTTTTTTAAATAATGGGCAAAGCATTAAAGTATACATTTTATTTTAACATAAAAACCACTCGCTTACACCGTGTAGGTTTTTATGCGAAAGGGGTCCGTTAACTCAACACAATATTTTAAGCCACAACACCAGTATATTTTTATATTTTTCAGGTTAGTTTGGCCTGCTGTTTATGCACGAACAATCTCATCCGGCAGATCGTTAAAACATTTGGGCAGGTTCATTTGGATGGATTTGCACATTCTAGTGCCATATATGTTGTTATAATGAGGCATTCTATAACGCTTTAGGTTTGACAGCTATGTCAGTTTATTTAACTATGTATTTTAATCATAACTTAAAATTGGAATTGAACTTAGAATAGATTGAAATTGGTATTGAATTCGAAAGTTGTACTCACACTTGTATAAGTGTCTATAGAAAAAGTTAAAAAGAAAAGAGTTCTACGTAGGAATATAACACGGTACTGTACTGCATTAAATAATGAAATTCTACCAAGAGGGTTTAAAATAAAGGATTTACGGTTTTTTCGTCATGATAAATGGAGCCTAACGGCCCGTTTACGACCTTACCGCTGTGAGCGGTAGTTAAGAATGGTGTTAAAAAGATGAGATTCCGTACTAAAAAAAAACTTTCTGACAGTTTCGTGATTAGTTGACTCAGTGTCAGCAAATTTCATGCAAAAATAATGCATTTCTTTTTACTATATACCTATTTTGTAAGAAAAAATAACATGGCGACCATTATTGTGCGATAACAAACGTTTTTCTTCTTCTGTTCTCCTTCTCTGTTCTCTGTAAATATTTTGATCACGTGATTGAGTGACATTAGCCAATGAAATAAGAGAATAGAGAATAGAAAACGAAAAACGCTTGCAACTTGGCTAGGGGGCTGATTCCATAGTTACAGTCTATATAGGATCCGCCCTTTATCTTCCTTCTTTATAAAGATTTTTAGGGATAGCACCAAGATGTCATCCACAATGTATTTACTAACCTGGACAATGTGAATACATCCTCGTGCCCTCCAATGCAGCTCAACTTCTCGACGAGCCTTGGTGTTGTCGTGAAGGACTTTGAGAGCACGTTTGGCGCCTGTCTTCTTATCTTTACACTCTAGAACCTGAAACAATTTAATAGAGAAATCAGTGATGAAGATTTTTTATCTAATTTATGACCTGCTAAGGTAAGTCTCTCTGCCTAATGGAAAGCATGAGTAGAATCCAAAAGCGAGGGCCACACTACTCTCATTACGGCGGCCTAATGAGGTTGTCATGAACATCTATGGCAATCGTTATTGGGAAGTCAGTGCCTTCAAATTTACTGACAACTAGTTTAACCCTTGAATTTCAGTTCTCTTTTAGGGTTGCGGAGGTCCGATGCCAGTCGCTCCGTGGCAAAACTGATATTCAGGTAAAACCAGTTGAAGTAGTAGCCGACCGCAAATAATATTGGGAATAAGGCTAGGAAGAAGAAGTGAGTTGTTTTCATTTTTTCCCGCTGGCTGACGATATAAGGTGTAACTTGGACTCCTTTTTAACCGACTTCAAAAAAAAGGAGGAGGTTATTAGCGTCCGTTTCCCGAGTGAAGATACTACATTTTTTTTAAATAAGTAAATATTTTTGGACATCTTACACACAACATCGTCTAGTCCCAAACTAAGCAGAGCTTGTATTCCATGTACTAAGTAAACAACTGATATAAATACATAAACATACTTTTTTTTGTAAATTCAGACATATTATACATAGAAAGCACCCAAACTCCGTAACAAATATTTGCGGATTACAGAAACATTTGGTCCGACCCGGGAATCGAACCTCTTGATCAGCAGTCGCATACGTTAACATCTAGATCAACGAGGCATTACAAACAAGCAATGTGGTAACTGCATTGCTTGTTTGTAATGCCTCTTTGATCGATGATTGAAACGATGTACTTAGTTGTAGTTTGACTCATAGTTTAAGAAATCTGTGTAACATATAACGTATTCGTTTCATGGAATTGTGAGCCAGGTTTGTTGAGGTCATCTGACTAACGTGTTTACTAAATAAAAATTATACATAAAAAGCCATGCACTAGGCCGCCATAGTATTTATTAGGTGATCTGCATTGGGCCTATGTCCAGCAATGGATTGCGATGGATTTGATGATGATGAAGACGAATTTTACTAGTTTTTCCCTCCTCTAAATAAGAAATAGGTAATAATACATATTGTGAGATATGTTATGGTATAACTATTAAAAAAAAAATTAAGGCTCCGCCCGCGTGTAGGTTACCGTGGTAAAAAGAAGCCTATGTGATATTCTAATATGCAAGCTATATTATTGTAAAATTTCATCAAAATCCATTCAGTAGTTTTTGCGTGAAAGAGCAACGAACATACATACTCACAAACTTTCGCGTTTATAATATTAGTAGGATGTATTTAAATAACAAATCTAAACCCAAATAAATTCTTCCGTAATCTCATGACCTAATTCGCTAACCAAGGTTAATAATTGCAACCAGCTGTGCTGTGATTCCCGTACCATAGAGTTTATTTATGTATGGTACTAGCTGAGACCCGCGGTGTTACCTCTGATTATAATTGTAAACAAGCAACGCCGGGAAGAAAAGCATGTCTAAAAAAAATCTTGTTCTGTCAGTGAAAATCTCGTCAAAGTTCAGCCGATCCAGAGATTAGCTAACTAGAAACAAACAGACAGACAGACAAAATTTTTATAAATTAATTTTTTGATGTGTCTTAGGTATATATTTTCATATTCATTTAGTAATAATGTTCATTTGATATTACAAACAGACATTTCAATTAAATTTATTTATATATACATATGTTATACAATAAAACGGAGGTCATAGACTCCCGGATGTGAATCGATTGAGCTGGGAAGGCCATGGCACAGCGAGATGCGCGCAGGCTGTCCTTGATGGTCAGCCCTGGAGGACAAGGTTTACGGCAAATAGGTCAAGTTTACTACGAAATGGAACAGATTTTTTAGTAGATTAAGCTATACCTATAACTGATAGAATGCTTATCAGTTTTTCTTTATAAATACACTAGCTTTTGCCCGCGACTCTGCCCGCGTGTAGATTATTGCAGTAAATAGAAGCCTATGTGTTATTGTGAAGTTTCATCAAAATTCATTCTGTAGTTTTTGCGTGAAAGATCAACAAACATACATACATACAACATCACCAATTTTCGCGTTTATAATATTAGTAGGATATGTAGGTATTGTTCTGTTTTGTCTCACGAGACACAAATTGGGGTCAAGTTCGCTACACTATTTGCGAGCCAAAACAACGCCGGCCGTGGCATATTGTATCATCGTGTGTTTTGTTCGAAGTTTATCATGAATTAATACTGCAAAAAAAACAACCAGCATTTTTGTAGTGCGAAAAGGTCAACTATTATCAATCATGAAAAAGCATCTCACTAAGCCGCCATAGTTTGGGTCAGTATCGCCATACTTCCTGCATCGCAGGCAGTGTGGTGGCCCCCACTCTTGGATTCCATTCATGCTTACCATCAGGCAGAGTGGAGTCACATTAGTAGGCATCAAATAAAAAAAAGAAAGGATAATCCAGGAGTAGGGGCTACCATCCTCAGTGCATACAATCAATGAAACGTGATAACCCACACCATGGCGGCTTATAAGATGTTTCACTCAGAATACAGAAAGAACCAGAAGCCGCGTTCCACTGAAATTGCAAGTTGTGAGTGTGTCCAAAAACAAAATAAACACCCCGCGCCCGCCTCACTTCCCACCCGCGTAATGTTGCTAACTTATGCATTATTGACCCGTTTGTGGGGTAAATGTTGAGAGTTTTTATATAAATTTTTTATAGGGTAGAGATGAGGTTAGATAATATAAAATCACTCTATACACGTATTAATATTTTCTTTCTAATCTCTATACCTGACAATGACAAGAAAAAAGGTCTTCAAATAAAACAAGGATTAGATTAAAAAAACATTTAATTTCCTTTCTGCTGAGTAAGCTTCTTAAAATATTGTCAATATTAAAATTTGATTTAATAATATTGTTAGATAAATACATTATTTCATACACACCCCCCTTCCTTCCTTCCACCCTTACACAACACAATTTTTGTACGCTCGTTTAGAAATCCCAATAGAATAACACAGTACCAATCATGAATGTTATGCAACTCTAACATTATTATATACATACGGGTCGCATTGATAATCTTTCTTTTTTTAAAGTCGGTAAAATATTTTAAGTAGTTAATAATTTACTAATATGTACAACGAATAAACGCCCTCAGTAAGCAATAATAAGAAGGGAAAATCAAAACTCCTAAATTGGCAACACTCGCAAGATGGACGCATAATTATCTATGACAATTATGAACTGAACAATTAATTCAGTAATTAAATAATACGATAACTGAATGCGCTACTTACACGTGAAATGTGATCCCATCATTAGGCCCGCTGCATTTTTACAGGTAGGAATGACACAAGACGGCATAATTAAAATAAATTGGACACCAGTAAAACACTTTACGCGATACGACGTTCACAGAGTGACTGATCGGTTGCGCGTCAAACTACTCTATTTAGGAGCAGTTTTTGATGCTTCAGTATTAGGCGCGTATGCGGCTTCTGGTTCTTTCTGTATTCTGAGATGTTTCATTTTAAAATAGAAATAGAAGTTGGAAATAGAACTCTAAATTTAACTTCATTTAGTTCAGTTTACAATGGCTGATGACGTATCTGTGTGATGGCTCAATATACGACACTAATGTATTCGCGTCGGTATTTACACAACATATCTGCATCGTTTCCTAGTAAATACGGGTTTATCCTGTTTGTTGGAATGTCTTATTTGAATAATGACGTTAGCGACAGTTTTAAGAATTTGGTCTCTATCGATTGACCTAATTCTTAACAGTTTCTTTTGTGCTTGTAACCTCAGAACGTCGGAATACCGTAGTTTTAGGGTTTCGTACTCAAAGGGTAAAATGTCATGGACCGCGAGATTTAGACAGTTGACTTTAAGTATAGTATATAGTATTTATGTTGCCGCTATAACAACAATTAATACTAAAACAAAGAATAATAAATACTGAAGGAGCTTCCATATAACAAACGTGATATTTTTTGCTCGTTTCTGCTGTATATCAATAAGGGCAACATTTACTATAGATGCTTGATCCGTAAAATCGGCCAGGGGCGAGACGGACTTGCTCGGGCTCGATTTTTTCTTTGAATGGGAAGCATTATGTCATCTCCAGAGTACGTGCGGTCGTGACACAGTTCAGTCGATTTTTAGTGACGATAGCCAGTGGGCGCGTGCGTCTGTGAACCGACAATATAGAAGGATTACTACAGATCACTAAAACCTTTGTTTGCTCCAATTTAAATATGTCACCTTTAAGGGCGGAAATAAGAAGTGAAGTTTGATAATTTCTGACTTCTGTATCACAGGTTTTTACCTAGCTCAGAAGTGAGGGACTTCATAGGATATATGTAAAAAAGTTTTTGAATAAACCATTATTATTATTATAGTGATAATCTAAGTCAATTTCGGTCTGTCTCACCGGAGGCCAGTAAACATAGGTGCCCTAGCTGTTTCCTCCGAAATCCTAAATCCTAAGGGACGGCTATACGACACGATCGAGGAGAGATCAGGTGCAGGACATATGGAGTATACAGATCACTTTAACAGTCCATTGAAGGACATAGGCCTCTCCTTAGAAATAAAAATATAGAGAAGTATAAAAATTTACTATGCGTAAATCAAAATAAATGCATGTATATTTACAGGTATTTCTTTTAATTATTCCTTTTTCTCTATGATGGGGTTTTTATTTTGCAAAATTAGTTATTAATTTACTATTTTAAGTTCCTGTCACTAACATATATAAAAATGCACTTTTTTGGAAATAGTAAATTGGGGGTTCTTCCCAGTTCTTTTTCATAGGGCATGATATTTTGAAACAGAGGAACTAATTAAACTAAATAGAGTCATTGATTTGATGTTTCAAAGTGCTTGAAAAGGCCTACTTGAAATGAAAGCTTTATCTCAACTATGGGAGAATGGAGGGGGACGGGAGAATCTGAAGTGCTCCTTGATAGTAAGAGTATCCACTAAAACCTTCAAACCACAAGTCGTTTGTAAAATGTATCGGTTTGAAGATACATTTTGTAGACAATTTGTTCCAAACATTTGTTAGGCTAGGCAAAAAGTTTCTTGAAAAACCTAAAAGTACCCACCTTTTGTTTCTTTTTTAGGGTTCCGTAGCCAAACGGCAAAAAACGGAACCCTTATAGATTCGTCAAGTCTGTCTGTCTGTCTGTCTGTCTGTCCGTCCGTATGTCACAGCCAATTATTTCCGAAACTATAAGAGCAATACTGCTGAAATTTGGTCAGTCGATGTATTCTGTGAACCGCATTAAATATAAAAATATATAAAAATAGAAAAAAAACAATACATTTTGGGGGTCCCCATACTTGGAACTGAAACTCAAAATTTTTTTTTTCAACAAACCTATACGTGTGGGGTATCTATGGATAGGTCTTCAAAAATGATGTTGAGGTTTCTAATATCATTTTTTTCTAAACTGAATAGTTTGCGCGAGAGACACTTCCAAAGTGGAAAAATGTGTGTCCCCCCCCCTTTAACTTCTAAAGTAAGAGAGTGATAAAACTAAAAAAAATATATGTTGTACATTACCATGTAAACTACCAACGAAAATTAGTGTTGAATGAGATCTAGTGAGTAGTTTTTTTTTATATGTCATAAATCGTAACACGCAATATACCTTTCATCCAATCAATACACTAGTATAAAAACATCGATGAAAGTTACAACGAACTACAAGAACTTTTATATGATGTTACTTGCTGGTACGGAACCCTTCATGGGCGAGTCCGACTCGCACTTGGCCGCTTTTTTTAAAGGTAATTCGCTGACCTGTTAGCGTGTACTATTGACAATGCCAATTGTAATATCCGGGAAGGACTGAAAATCAGTGTTGGCAGGTAAATCGCAACGAATCAAAATACTTTAAAGTCACTTTTAGATTTTACGGTATACTAGCTGAGTTGTTGTACATTTATAATAATGGCGGGTAACGTCGCGGGATGGAGTTAGTCCAAAAAAGTAGCCTAATTTACCCCTTATGTCATCAGTTATCTATCAGTGAAAGTTCCATTAAAATCGGTACAGTCGTTTCAGTGATAAGCTGGAACATACACACCGCATATTCTTTCATATGCACTTACATTACAATCAGAACCTTCAATTTTATTTACTTGTAGAGATGCATGATGCTAATAATGATGATATTCATTCATCGTAAGAATAGACAGAGACAGACTACGTAGAACAACAGCACGGCAAAGAGAAGGAAAACTTGACACAAACCTTTTTTTTTACGTGTGGAAATCCTCTCGGACCATCACCTCGCCGGGGGTTTGCGGCGCCGGCGGGGCGGTGTGTCGGACTCGATCCGACTAAAACCACACGGTGTGACCTCTCTGCGCCTGTATTTTGGGAGGAGTCCAGGGATGGGATTTCCTTCTGACACAATATTCCCTATACCAACTCGTCTGGCCAGCGTGGTGTAGTAGGCCCGAACCTTCTTACGAAGGAGAGACAGTGGACTTTAACATGTTGATGTGTGATGTGTATAGATGCATGGGTCTTGTTGTCTTACACACATAAATACTGTTATTCACTATGATCTATACAGAGAAACTAACATTATTGCCTGCTGAACAGGATACACGTTTTGAAACTGTATAAGTAACCAATTGTTTACTTATATAAACGAGTGGGGAAATAAAGTGACTGATATAATTATATCAGTCACTTCATTTCCCCACTCGTTTGTGACAAAAATCATTTGTCTGAAGATAATATTCATAAATGATAAGGTAATTAACAGCTGATTCACAAATACAGGAAAACTGTAACCACTGTTACATAAATCAATATTTTAATCTTAATTATCTGTTTCTATACAGATAATTTGCGATAAAAACATGCGACCGATATGCTTCAGGGTGTAAAGGCGTGTGCGACAGTGTCAAACGCTTAAGCAAAATCTATATCATGCTGAGTGGACGAATTTATGAAAGTCATGATACATTTCTTGATACAATCATTTTTAAATTCATTATGTTTGAATTAAAGTATATACATAATTTTATAAAGGGAAACTGTTAGGAGTTTGGTTTTATTTTGATGTATATTTAAAGAACTGGATGCTAGCTCGATAACTGACAACAATACTGAAGGATTTTGACGTAATAAGGTCTTATAAATCGATGAACCCGACTGCACGCATGAAAAAGCATTTTTCCGCCTGAGCCGAGCGATCCTCTTGTAACGCATCTATCTCTTTTCAACTCCATCACTCGATGCGTCCGAGTGAAAGCGAGACAGCGGCAGAAAACATCCTACACGTGAACTGTTAGTATGCATACATAACAAAATAATTTTCCATTTACGTAATACCGTGATTGTAAAATCTGTCGACAGTAATCTAGCAAAATGGCGACCTTGATCTCATATTTCAATGTCAATTCAACCAATTTAGTGTACGAATACTGTCATTTTTTTTGATACAATAAAAATCAGAATGGAGGCATTAATACAGTATTCTTACAAAGTATTTATATCGATAGGTCTTTGTTCTGTAGAAAATACATGTATTACAAAAACACCAAGAATTGTAGGCCAAAACCATTAGCATAATACATATAAAATATTCTATTGTCATTGTACGACTATGTTAAAGTGTTTTGTTACGTAAATATTTATTACAATGTAACGATATATTTTGCGACTGCTAATCCAGAGGTCTCGGGTTCAAATTCCGAGTCGGGCCAAAGTGTTTTTGGGTATTTCTTAGGAAATTCCTAATAGCAGCCCGGAGTTTGGAAGTCTGTCGGTAATGCACGCTCGTGCCTCGGAGAGCACGTTAAGGCGTCGGTTCCGGTTGTCATGAACATCTATGACAATCGTTATTGGAAAGTTAGTTCAACTTTCGAATTCCAGTTCTCCCTTAGGGTTGCGGTGGTCCGATGGCAGTCGCTCCGTGGAAAAACTGATATGCAGGTAAAACCGGTTAAAATAGTAGCCGACCCCAAATAATATTGGGAATACTCGTAAGGCTGGGAAGAAGAAGGCAATAGGGCTTTGGTAGTTCTCCGCTGAAGATAAAGGTTTAAGTTTGCCTTCTCTTTGCTGTACATCATGTCTTGCATATTTTGCTTCCTTAGTTGTGTCTTACGACACCCACGAGATGAATAGAGCTGGCAGACTTATTGGGTTCGACAAATAGGATCAATTTACAAAATTCATCATCATCAACAGCCTTCAACAGTCCACGGCAGGACATAGGCCTCTAGTTAGACAGGAGGTTTTGGCCTACTATACCACGCTGGCCAGACGGGTTGGTTGGTTGGTTTCAAGTTTTCCTTCTCTTTGCATTGATGTTGTCTTGCGTAGTTTATCCCTTAGTCGCCTTTTACGACACCCGCGGGATGAATAGGGGGTGGTGACACTCTGTATTCTTAATCCGTCACCACACGGACAGACTATAAGCATAACACAAATTAAAATTTAGGACACTGCCAACATTAGATCGATCTAAATACACCAAATTTCACCATAGAGGTCTCTATATCAACTAAAAAATGAGCAGAACGTTTTTATGTATGTTTTTACTGCAATAATCGTTTCCTTACAAATGACGTCATACGATTTGAATAACACGTGTTCGTGACGTAATAATATGCTACCTAGTTATAAACTTATAATTTTACTAGCAGACCCACGTTATTCTGTCTCAGTTTTTTTATCATGTCCGGCTCCTATTATTGTAAGCGTGAAGTTAATTATCATATAACGCAAGTTTTGAAAAGAAAACGGGAAAATCAGTTCGATAGTTGCGGAGTTCATACTTTAAAATTATTTAGACTTGACTGCCTTGTTGGTCCAGTGGTTAGCGTATGCGGCTGCTGATCAAGAGGTCTTAGGTTCGATTCCCGGGTCTGACAAAATGTTTGTGTGATCCACAAACATTGGTTTCTAAGTCTGGGTGTTTTCTATGCTCAATTGATTGAGGGCTAGATTTCCGAAGTATTTATAAAAAAATATTGAACTCGGACTAGTATTTTCTGAGATTAGCGCGTTCAAACAAACAAACTATTCAGCTTTATATTATTAAAGATTAATAAGACCAAGTTTTAGTATTCAAACTGCGTGAAAAACTGGTCCAATTATAGTTATTGTACTTTATATTCATTATGTGACATTTTCCTTGTTTACTAACATCACAGTAGGGTTGTCACATATATTTTAAAGTCTGTTATGTTCCGGCTTATTTCTTGAACTGCTCGATTGATTTTGACAGGACTTGACAACTTTCACTAGCAATAAAATAGGTTTTTTTTTTATATTTAGCCTACCAAAGTGACTCTACCCTGCCTGATGGAAAGCACGAGCAGAATCCAAGAGTGGGGAAAACCACACACCACTTTCGCGAATGCAGACAATAAAGCATGGCGGCCCACACTATGGCGGCTTAGTGAGATGCTTTTTCACGCCCCGCTTAAAGGACCCGGGATCATAGTGGAAAGGAAACACGTGAGCTGGTAGCGAGTTCCAGCTTTGGATTGCACGGCATTAGAAAGAATAGCCGAACCGTTTCGTTCTAGTGCGTATTTCCTCTACCCTGAGGCGGTGACTTCAAGTCCGGTACGTGTTGTCATGTAAAGGAAGGGAGAAGGAGGGACCAGTTGGAAGAGCTCTTCAGAACACTCCATTTTAAAGGCGATAGAGGACCGCCATAGAAGCGATGTCTCTCCGCTACTTTTGTTATACAAAGAATGAATAACAATAAACAGAAGAAAGAACAAGAACAAAAACCGATAGGCGTAGGTAAGCTACGTTTCATATTATAAATTAAAAAGTAACTTTGTCAGTATACTTTTTCACTGCTAAACCGCTGAACCGTTTTATTTGAATTTCAGTATAGAGATAATTTTAACATAAAGGAACCGACTTCAATGAAAAACTATTCCGAGTACCCAAATCGTGACATTGTGCCTATGATATTTGAGGAGTTCCCTGGATTTCCATGGGATCCCATCATCAGATCCGATATGGTGACGATGGGACCACCTGTAAGCTACGCCCATTCCAATGCAAAAAGAATTTTTGAAATCGGTTCAGAAACGACGAAATTATCGCTGATATAAAAAAAAAAAAAAACCGACGAATTGAGAACCTCCTCCTTTTTTTTGAAGTCGGTTAAATACTGACATTCATACGCGGGCGGAGTACTGGGCTAAATCTGGCATGTTATTAACGGATTCAAAGATTTTAGAGTAATATGATCAATGTATTTCATTGTTTAATTGTACAATTGTATTTTAAATTCGATAAAATCGATAAGTCCCGCTATTGTCTCGATTCTTTTGTAAAGATTATTTCTACAATAAAGTTAATTGTATCGTCATGCACAATCGATATCTTATGATGACTGAGCTGAGCTGAGTCGGTGTTATCAGCGGTTATTGTTGTAAATCCCGAGGAGCGCCGCGGAACGCATCTAGTTTACAAAAAATAGCTTAAGTTACTCCTTATATCATCAGCCGCCTGTTAGTGAAAGTCACGTCAAAATCGGTCCCGTCGTTCCAGAGATTTGTCGGAACAAACAGAGAGACAGACTTAAGAAAAAAAATTGAAACTGTCTTTTTTGAAAGAATGAAAGTATCGTATACATATATTTTGCAATGCATTTACTAAAAAAAGTGTTGATTTTATCCCTACTAATATTATTATTATTTATTATTAATATTATAAATGCGAAAGTAACTCTGTCTGTCTGTCTGTCTGTTACGCTTTCACGCCTAAACCACTGAACCGACTTTGATGAAATTTGGTATGAAGATAGAACTGAACTTGGGAACGGACATAGGCTACTTTTTAATGCGATAACCGACATACACGCGGGCGGAGCCGCGGACGAAAGCTAGTATAAAATATATACAATTGTCTTTATTTACATAGATTTACGACATCTGACACACAACGCTATCTAATCCCAAATTAAGCAGAGCTTGTACTATTAGGTAATACTAGACAACTGACATAAATACATACTTAGTTTTTAGGGTTCCGTAGCCAAATGGCAAAAAACGGAACCCTTATAGATTCGTCAAGTCTGTCTGTCTGTCTGTCTGTCCGTCCGTATGTCACAGCCAATTATTTCCGAAACTATAAGAGCTATACTGTTGAAATTTTGTCAGTCGATGTATTCTGTGAACCGCATTAAGATTTTTACATCAAAATAGAAAAAAAACAATACATTTTGGGGGTCCCCATACATGGAACTGAAACTCAAAATTTTTTTTTTCATCAAACCTATCCGTGTGGGGTATCTATGGATAGGTGTTCAAGAATGATGTTGAGGTTTCTAATATCATTTTTTTCTAAACTGAATAGTTTGCGCGAGAGACACTTCCAAAGTGGAAAAATGTGTGTCCCCCCCCCTCTAACTTCTATAATAAGAGAGTGATAAAACTAAAAAAAATATATGTTGAACATTACCATGCAAACTACCAACGAAAATTGGTTTGAACGAGATCTAGTGAGTAGTTTTTTTTAATACGTCATAAATCGTAACACGCAATTTATCTTTCATCCAATCAATACACTAGTATAAAAACATCGATCAAAGTTACAACGAACTACAAGAACTTTTATATGATGTTACTTGCTGATACGGAACCCTTCATGGGCGAGTCCGACTCGCACTTGGCCGCTTTTGTAAATAGTACATATTTGACATAAAAATTAACGAAACTACGAAACAAATATTAGCAGATTATACAAACTGGTTCGACCCGGGAATCAAACCCGAGACCTTAAGCACAGCTGTAACACACGCAGTCATATCCATACAGAATTTCATCTTTCTAGTACTAACCGTTTGGAAGGTAAGTCGATGACGGACAGACGTGAACTACGGAACCCTAAAAAGTAAAATAAACTTCTATTTTCAGACGCTACACGAGAATGCACGCGTCGCTTCCCATAACACGTCAAAATTATGATAGGTACTTATTTAGGTAATGCCTGATAACTAAGATTGATAAGTTTATCAACTACACCCACTCAGCCGTTAATGTAACGCGACTTATCAGTCAATTTTATTTACACACTCGAGTACGGGCTTGGATAGACCTCATTTTATTTTCAAAGCTTTTTATTTTATTACTATTAGAGTCCAGCGGTAATTATTATAAATTAGTTTTTGCCTGCGGCTCCGCCCGCGTATAGTTCTGTCATGGTGGTAAATAGTAGCCTAAGTGTTATTCCGATATGAAAGCTATATTATTGTGAAATTTCATCAAACTCCATTCAGTAGTTTTTGGGTGAAAGAGCAACAAACGTACATATATATACATACATACTCACAATGTATGTAACGTACATATGTATGTATGCATGTATGTTTGTTGCTCTTTCACGCAAAAACTACTGAACGAATTTAAATGATACTTTACAGTAAAATAGCTTATTTATCAGAATAACACGTAGGCAAATTTTTACTGCAATAATCGAGATACACGCGGGTGGAGCCGTGGGCGAAAGCTAGTAGATCATAAAACATTAGTATCTTTCTTCAATCAACAACCCATAACGTCCCACTGCTGGGCTCAGGTCTCCTCTCAGGAGAGGATTAAGGCCATACATCCCCACGCTGGCCGAGTGCGGGTTGGGGACAGCAAGACACGTTGTGGCTACGTACGTAATCTTGCTGTTGGATGTTTTTGAGCCGCCTGAAGGCCTCCAACTAAGCTTCACGACTGCTATCTTATGATAACAACCGGGACCGACTGCTTAACGTGACCTCCGAATCACGGAAACGCTCATTACATATAATGCCACAAACGGTCACCCACCTAGGTCCGACCGCGCCGTAGTGCTTACCCTTGGTGATTGTTTCCAATCACCTAAAGCCACTCGGCTATGAGCGCTTCTTTCTTAATACAAACATTTTTATTTATTCCTTTTTTAAATTTATGCCAGACACTAACCAACTAAATACGGCGAATGCTGAAATTTTAGTTTGGCCTTCTGCATGACAGTCACTCTACTCTGCCAGTCAAAAGTAAAACTAACCTAAGTATGTAGATGATCAGCTGGCTACTGAGAGTCCTGTTAAAATTAATCCAGCCGTTCCAGAGATAAGCCAGATTAGATAGACAAAAAATATACAAATAGCTTCCTTACCTACTATCATTTACATTTGCAAAAGCACACTTCAATTATATTTTTTTGTACAAATTTAAAATTGTGAGGCAACCCTGACGTTATAAGCACGCGTGCCACTGCATCATACTACATGTAAATTTATGTAAAAGAGGCATTTAGAAAATAGACTGGATTTAAGATTACATAGCTATGTCATGGCGATCCTGATGACATACAAAACTTGATAAACCAGGTAATGGGCGTTGGAAGGCACCTTTAGGAAACCTGTTTAATCATTTGCTCCCAAAAAAATAACTCAAAAATGCTACTAAAATACCCAAACTCCGAAATAATTTGTACCTACCATAAAAAAGATAATTTTGGAAAAATACATATTTATTAAGTAATGGAAGAACGTTAATTGCACGATTCAGGATCGATAATTACCAAGTAGTTTTGGCAACATTCGCAAGATGGCGCTGAAAGATATTTCAGATCTTGTACCAACTACAACAAGGTTTTAAGAATCTTTCGAACTTTTATTGTAAGTATGTGTACTGCAGTATTACACAAATTAAAATTTACTTATTTAAGTAATGTAACGTGGCCACACTGCCCTGCCACGCTCTTCTACAGCGCGAGGGTTTCACAATGCTCGGCTGCGGCTATAAAAGCAGCGCGCGCCCATAAATGTGGGTCTTGCTTGCATGGGGTGCTCTTGGGGGATGATTCTTAACAAATAACCGGTTGAGAGCTGTAAGTCCGCGTAAGACTGTAAAGGCAATCTGAGGCCAACAGTCATACATCTCACACACAAAAAAAAAGACCAACCCCTTTTTCTGCTGCCGACCTTCGCAAGATAAGTGTCTCCTTTATCTTGATTCATCACCGACCGGAATTCTGTAGGACCTCACCCTACCGTGCTCGCGAACTTAACCTTTGTATTGTAAAATCTAACTAAAATCAATAAATTCCTAACAAACCCTTGTCTTAGCATTCTTATTTATTTCTAATTTCGTGCACTACACTCCCGTTACGTGACAGTAATAGTCAATACTTAACAAGTTTTTATTTATTAATTTTGCAGTAAACAAGTTACATAATGTAAAGACGATTTTTATTGCTGCTTTTATGACTATCGTATTACAAATATGTGAACAGTTATAGTGTCATTACGTTAAGTTAACTGACCAGGCCGCCATAGTATGGGTCAGCATGCTGCATTGCCAACCCTCACAATGAGAATGATGACCCCTACTACTGGATTCTACTCATGCTTTCCATCAGGCAGAGTAGAGTCGCTTTGGTAGGCTTAAATATTAAAAAAAATGCTTCTTAAGTTATTTATAATGTGACAACTAAGCTAACCGTCTGTCCGTGTGGTGAAGGATCACAAAATACATAATAGTACCAGCACAGAAGACTCACTCCGAAAAGTAAATTAAAGTTATAGATACCCTCGCTGTCAAAAGATTAAGTTCAATTTAGATCGCACAGCGCCGAATCACTACGATTATATTTACCTACAATTGCGTCTCTTTCTATCGTGTAACTCTGAACTGTTCTGACGATGTCTGTTCGACCGGCGTGTCTGACCCGGCAGGCTATACCTAAACTGCGGAGTGACACCCTCCTGGAATGATTAAGGAGAGTCACCACCCCTATTCATCCAATGAAGGTTGTAAGAAACGTCTAAGGGAGTATCAATCCTAGAACCAGTTTAACGATTCGTCTATCCTGAGAACCGTAACATCTCTGATTAAAATTAATTAATAACAATGTCGAGGCAAGGAATATGACCTTCATCGTTGTATATACGTGATCGATGTATCTATTACGCTTCTTAATAGTGTAGTGATGATGCTTTCCATCAGGCAGTGTAGAGTCACTTTGCCTGGTTCATATAAAAAAAGTTGACATTAAATGATTCTGACGGATCGCAAAATAGTCATCAATAACCCATAATGTTCGACGCCTTGTTGGTCTAGTGGTTAGTGTATGCGGCTATTGATCAAGAGGTCTCAGGTTCGATTCCCGATTCGAACAAAATATTTCTGTGATCCGCAAATATTTTTTTCGGAGTCTAGGTGTTTTCTATGTGTAACATGTATGTATTTAGAAAAAAAGTATGTTTATGTATTTATGTATATCAGTTGTCTAGTACCCATAATACAAGCTCTGCTTAGTTTGGGACTAAACGACGTTGTGTGTAAGATGTCCGAAATATTTATTTGTTATTTGATGTCCCACTACTGGTCACGGGTCTCCTCTCAATAGAGTTTAGGCCATAAGTCCCCATGCTGGCCGAATGCGGGTTGGAGACTGGTAAAATATTAAAATAGATACTGTAGTGTATGCGATTATTCGAGTTACTCGAACAAGCATACATACGCTGTCTCGTGTGCCACGGCTAGCAACACTGCCGGCAAACTGTCACTGTCCACACGCGCATGGCGCGGGTAAGTGTAGTTGAGAGGAGAGTAAAATACGTTGTGTCGTGGGCATTGACGAGCCAGTGTTTAGTTATTGCAGGTTGAAAGGAACTAAACAAACACTATAGATACCTATATAAATAAGACATAAAACTGCGTAATACCTTAAAATTTTACAGTTGACCTTTCCCAGCACCTTTGGGAGAAACGGGTGCTCCTATAATTAGGTGAGGGGGCCATCGAATTAGGTAACACGAAAATACGGGAGTAATTGATATTAAACATCAAAGTGATTATGAAGCGCGAATGTAACCCCTATTGCGTCACCTAATGAAGTGTGACATTGGGTGACAAGGTTCCCACCCTTGAGTGGCAGGGTTTGTGTCACTACATGACACAAAAAATAATAATAACTTCTTCTCCCCAGCCTTTATTCCCAAGTTTATTTGGGGTCGGCTACTAGTTCAACCGGTTTTAATTGAATTTCAGTTTTTCTACAGAGCGACTGGCATAGGACCTCTGCAACCCTAAGGGAGAACTGAAATTCGAAGATTGAACTAGTTGTCAGTATATTTGAGGGCACTGACTTCCCAATAACGATTTCCATAGATGTTCATGACAACCGGGACCGACGGCTTTACGTGCTCTCCGAGGAACGGGCGTGAATCACCGACAAACTTCCAAACTCCTGGCTGATATTAGGACTTTCCTAAGAAAAACTCAAAAACACTTTTTGGCCCGACCCGGGATTTGAACCCGAGAAATCTTGATTAGCAGTCGCATACGCTAACCACTAGACCAACGAGGCAGTAGCAAAAAATAATAATAACGATGATCAATTCTATCATCTCATACACGGCCAGGTTTTGGTGAATCCAATAATCCAATAGCTCTTTCCGCCGAACACAGGAATCAAACCTGAGACCTTGATCAGCAGTCGCATACTCTAACCGCTAGACCAACAAGGCAATAGTACACGTTGTACTAGCAAAATAAACAATGTTTTTCTCCACTAATGAGGTATCACATTATGATACCGTACGGTTGTTTAAACTATCTTTACGGATAAGTACTAAGGTGTAATGGGCTGAGTGATAGCTAGAATTAGTTTTTAATTTGTTAGTACGAGTATAACGGGGTTGTGTGTAGAAATCACACCGACTAAAACCACACGATTTATCAGTTTGCGACTGAGATACGAGGAGTCTGGGAACAGCTGGTAAGCGCTCTTCAGCCGCCCGGTTCACAGGCGTCAAATATATTAACCTACTTCGACCTTAGAGACAAAGTATGATGCGACATTCGAAGTACAACGTAATTTTTATTTATTTATTGGTTAACCAGTAGTTATTCCATTAATACATTCGTAAATACAAGACTAAACAGAACACAGAAGAAGTATTCTTCCTTTTCTTAAAACCTGCTTTTTCCTAGACTTATTCCCAAGTTTATTTGGGGTCGGCTACTAGTTCAACCGGTTTTACCTGAATATCAGTTTTTCCACGGAGCGACTGGCATCGGACCTCCGCAACCCTAAGGGAGAACTGAAATTCCAAGGATGAACTAGTTGACAGTATATTTGAGGGCACTGACTTTATTTGTAATACATACATATTATACCTACATAGGAAATATCCAAACCCCGAAACAAATATTTGCAGATCACACAAACATTTGATTCGATCCGGGAATCGAACTCCAGACCTCAAGCACAGCAGTGGCATACGTTCCCACTGCGCCACCGACGCAATCAAATCGTAGGACCAATAGCAAACAGGAAACGACTAAGATGCAACACATCCTGTAGATAAGATCTTTAAAGACGATGCTTACAACTTCCTTAATGTTTCTAGGTATTTGGATGTTGAGCATAAATTAGGATTAAACACGCCTTTGAATTATGGTACATAACATATACGATCAACCTATAATTTTAACAAAAGGAAACCGACTTCAAAGAAAAACTAATCCGAGTACCCAAATCGCGACAATTTTGCCTATGATATTTGAAGAGTTCCCTTGATTTCCTTGAGATTCCATCATCAGATCCCGATATGGTGACGATGGGACCACCTGTAAGCAACGCCCATTCCAATGCTAAAATAATTTTTGAAATCGGTTTATAAACGACGGAATTATCGCTGAACATACATAAAAAAATGATTCCGACGAATTGAGAACCTCCTCCTTTTTTTGAAGTCGGTTAAAAATGACACCATTCGTGTTGTCGTGTTTCTTTGGTGAATGCGGAGGCCCAATGATAGGTTGACTGCCTTGTTGGTCTAGTGGTTAGAGTATGCGGCTGCTGATCAAGAGGTCTCGGGTTCGATTCCCGGGTCAGACTATATATTTTTGTGATCCACAAATATTTGTTTCGGAGTCTGGGTAATTTTCTATCTATAATATGTATCTATCTGAGCCCCGCAGTGGGACATTATGAAGAGTTGATGAACCGAGATACGCGCGGGTTTAACCAGGGCCAAAAGATAATAGATAATATTAGTTTGCATGAATTACAAAACGTAAACTAGAACTATTTATAGATCAAATAATAAATTTTCCCAGGTGCTTTTACTGTTCATGGTAAATCTAAAATAATCATCCGTATATTGGGTCGTAAATTCTCTAGAACGCTCATGAAGCGTGCTATAAATACTTGCGACTCGACGTTCAACGAAACAGTTCATTGTTCAGTTAAAATGAAAACTTTATTTACAAAACAATTAAAAGGAAATACAATGATTCACGGTAAACTCATTACCAATGGCACGAGTTGGATGTAGGTTATAAAAATTCTGGCTTCAACATAACCTTTACGTATGTTGCGTCATAACAAAATTAAACAAAACATATTATAGTACCATCTAGCGGTGACACAGCGAACTACGTAGTAACTGCTAACACTGTTTCGCGATATGAAAATTTCTCAAGCCACTTAAAAAAATATACCTAATTCCCAACAAATCCCATGATCACCTCATCTGATTGGTCGCGTTTCGTGTTAGAGGAACAGGACACCGGTACCTCTGTAATGGGTCCTGACTCTAAGCTTCATGTCAGATGAGTGTTAAGACGCCAAAGTATGGTATTGATATGCAAACTACGTGTTTATTCAAAGTTTTATATGTTAATTAAAAGATGGGTTGAAAATGACTGCAAGATTTTGTTACAGAGTTCGTTATGATAACATTAATTAGGTAGATAACTTGATACTTCCTACACAGGGCCACCTGTTTCTAAATAAGGCAGAGCCAATATTACTATCACCATACTTACCTTTATTTAACGATTAACACATAAATACTTATCAATACTGCCTCGTTTCCATAGCACGCTGAGCAACTTTAAGCTTATGGACCAACCGTACCGTAAGTGTCCAGGTCTCAGCTCCGTATGTCATGACAGGTAGGACGCATTGATTGAAAACTTTCGTTTTTAGGCATTGTGGGATCGACGACGAAAAGACTCGACGTAGCTTTCCAAACGCTGCCCAACCCAACTGAATTCTTCTATTCACCTCATCCTCGAGGTTGTTTCTACCCAACTGCAATGTCTGCCCAAGGTAGACATATTTTTGAACAACCTCGAGAACGGTATCGTGTACTGCAACCGGTTCCGGTAGAACATGTTCGTTGAACATGACCTTGGTTTTGTCCAAGTTCATCCGTAGGCCGATGCGCATAGAAGAATCAGCTAGGTCATTCAGCATCTGTTGCAGGTCCTGCAGTGTCTCTGCCATTATGACGATGTCGTCCGCAAATTGCAAGTGAGAGATGTATTCGCCATTAATGTTAATGCCACGTCCTTTCCAGTTTAGCGTCTTGAACATATCTTCCATTGCATTTGTGAACAATTTCGGGGAAATAACGTCCCCTTGTCTCACTCCTCGATGCAATGGTATGGACCTTGTATGCTGATTCTGTACTTGGACGGACATGGTGGCGGTATCGTAGAGACATCTCAGCACTTGGATGTATCGCCAATCTACCTGACAACGCTGCAGGGACTCCAGAACAGACCAGATCTCAACCGAGTCGAAGGCCTTCTCATAGTCCACGAATGCTAGACACAGGGGCTGGTTATACTCCTGGGTCTTCTGTATAATTTGTATTTTTTTAATTGTATTTGGAAAGGGCTATGCTCGGCGTTTCTCTGAGAGATCGTATCAGAAATGAGGTGAGGTCCTAGGGTACGCTATAGAGCCCAAACGGGTGGACGGATTTGGACAAATTAAGTGTGGTTGAATTCGCTAGAATTGTGGTAGTGACATAGGTTATTATAATTTTAACAAAAAGGAACCGACTTCAATGAAAAACTATTCCGAGTACCCAAATCGCGACATTGTGCGTATGATATTTGAGGAGTTCCCTCGATTTCCTTGGGATCCCATGATCAGATCCCGATATGGTGACGATGGGACCACCTGTAAGCTACGCCCATTCCAATGCAAAAAGAATTTTTGAAATCGGTTCATAAACGACGAAATTATCGCTGAACATACATAAAAAAAAAAAAAAAAAAAAAAAAAAAAAAGATTCCGACGAATTGATAACCTCCTCCTTTTTTTTGAAGTCGGTTAAAAATTTTAAAATGGCGCCCGTAAATGGAAAAAATCGGCCAAGTGCGTGTCAGGCCACGCACAGGAAAGGGTTCCTCAGTCACCTATAATGGTTTGTGGATTTAAAATCGTATCCAATAGATAATTGTTATGTTTACGTAATAATACGTTATTTTTGTATGACGTTTTCCAAGTGAGCGCATTTTACCATATAAGCCTTTATAACTCCTGAACTAAGAAAGTCATCTAATCGGTTATAGTTTTCCTTCAAAGTTCATTAGATGGACCACCATCACGATTTTTTTCAGATTTTTTGAGCCAGCCGTTTAGCTTTTAGAGGGGGGGGGACGCCCTGTTTTTACAAAAAAGTGCCCTTTAAAGTGAAATATCTCGCAAACGGATACCTAAATCAAAAAATCTTCTAGGAAACCCTTTATTGTTTTTAAAAGACCTATCTAATGATACCCCACACGATGGGGTAGCCTCGAGAAAAAAAAATCATCCCCACTTTACGTGTAGGGGAGGTACCCCAAATAAAATTATTTTTCATAATTTTATTGTAGCACTTTGTCGACGTAATTACAACACGTATTCATGCAAACTTTCATCTTTCTAGCACTTACCGTTTGGACGGTAAGTCGAGGACGGACGGACGGACGGACGGACGGACGGACGGACGGACGGACGGACGGACGGACGGACAGACGGACATGACGAATCTATAAGGGTTCCGAGTTATGAACTTCGGAACCCTAAAAATGGGAGTGGGTATGTTTTTTTTCCTACCTAAGATGACATGAGAAGTAACTTGGGAACTACTTGTTCAGACAAGTTTACACACAGGTGTTGTTGTAAAGGTAATAACAACGGTGGGGCTGAGCTAGTCTATTTCTATGGATACAATGGTATACATATAATACTATATTTACGTAGGTTAATTAATGTACTAAATAATTAATATATTCATTACCTTCCTAAAGATAATAAAGCGATTCTGAATATATTACGAAGCGATGCGGGTTTCGTTACATTGTAGGTAGATTGACTTAACATAAATAGAATGCGGGTAGATCCTTATTTAGGTATAAACGTATACAAGTTAATACCTAAAGCTAGTACCTAGCCAAGTTAACTGCCTTGTTGATCTAGGGGTTGGCGTATACGGCTGCAGATGAAGAGGTCTCAGGTTCGAATCCCAGGTCGGATGTCGTAGCGCGTTTGTCTTCAGAGCGAAGAATTCATTGCTATTGCTCGCAGCTTCGCTCGCCTGACGAACTTCCATACTACTTCAGGCCTACAAGCTCGATGTCCCACGTTCGAATTTGTTATACTAATATTATAAAGGGGTGAAGTTTGTGAGGTTGAGGGGGTAATCTCTAGATCTACTGAACCTTCTTTTTCCTACACTCATTCGCAACATTATTTGGAGTCGGCTACTGGTTCAACCGGTTTTATCTGAATATCAGTTTTCCCACGGAGCGACTGACATCAGACCTCCGCAACCCTGGCGGAGAACTGTCGAACTAGTTTTTAGTATATTTGAGGGTACTGACTTCCCAATAACGATTGCGATAGATGTGAACTTCCTCCCTTGGTCCCCCGAGATAAGGCAGCAAACGATGTATCGCCCCTGATACCATTCGAACTCTGGGACTAATCGCCTGAAACGCTCTTCGAAGCTCCACTGACTGTCCAGGGTGAGGCACGGGTACTTCATGTACTGGCCCACCTGGACCTCAGTGTCACCCACCCGGAAACCTGAAGTACCTATCTCTGTCTGTTACGCTTTCAAAACAAACCCTGAGGAAATTGCGTAACGATATCTTACGGCCCATTCACGACCTTTCCGCTGTGAGCGGCAGCGAAAAGCGAAACGCCGAGCGGTCATATCAAAAGTATAGAAATGTACGAGGCACGCCACGAGTCGCCGCTCATAGCGAAAAAGCTAGCGGTTTTTGCCGAGTGAATTGCTACAGTGGCGGGCGGTATGGAGAGCGGCGGGAACAAAGGCACAAGTTCGTATGTGCGACGCCACGAAACAGAGCGGCGTGGAAAGCGGTGCAGGAGTGACGGACTCAGCGGCGTTAAATAAAAACAAAAAATTTTAGACGATTTTATGGCGGTAATGGATACCGAGGCTTTTATAACAGAAATTTAAATAGACCGCCTATATGGATGTCAAAATATCCCCAACATAAATATAAAAAGGTTGTGGGAAGAAATTAAACAATGTTTTCCGCAATATAATGGTACTTACGTTTAATTTAAATTGATAACACAAAAACATAGAACCTAGGTACCTACCAAACGAAGCCACTGATATGTTGACAAAACTACTGGTATGTTTACGTAATGTAGGTGGATAGTTGACAAGTTTTAAAAGTTAATTTTTTTCTCTGTCAGTAGGTACCTAATTAGCAAAACAGTTTACATATCAGTAGTTTTGTCTGTAGATATAACTACACACGAAACTACTAGTATGTCTTATACGCAATGTAAGTAGTTGACAAGTTTTTAAAGTTTTTTCTCTCTTGGAAACATCAGTTACTTCTTATAGGTAGGACCTTCGTATAGGTCACTAAATCCACCATCTAAATACCGATCTTTATTTAGTTCGTGCACTCATTCTATCATATTTAAAAAAAAAATTGTTTCTAAACAGACAGGGGATAATTTTTATAACGCCATGATTATTAACACGTTTCGACTACCTAAATACGTCCACCGTCGCCGCTGCAACTATTCGCTACTAGGGTTCGTGGCGTGCAAAACGCACCGCTCACCGGCGCCGCTCCGCTTTTCGCTAAGACCAAAACTCGTGGCCAGGCCGTTACAGTCTCAAATATCACACATTTTAATTCATCTTAGCAATTCAACACGAACGCGAACGAATACGTGTGTAAAAGCAAGTACATGATAAAAATGAGATAATTGGCAATATAAGTCACTTACATTTGTTTACATAACCTTGAATTTTTTTTATTTTTATGGAAAACAAACGCAATATCCCTAAAAATACCCGAATATCCTTTTACATAAATAGGTAATTGTAAACTGATCATATCAATTTCAAATAAACAAGTCTTCAATATAAATATCGTTTTATTTTTTCTCGAATTAAAAGAATGTACGGAACAGAATTCCGTAGAAGGTTGTGACGTCATTCATGACATCTTTGGACAGAAGTCTGTATGTAATATCAAAGGAACAGTTTTTTTCTAAATGCATATGAAAGTATATATACGGTACTTACATCACAAAAATTGGCCAATTGCGTGTCAGGGCACGCATAGAATAGGGTTCCGTAGTCCCCATAATGGAAGTTGGGTTTAAAATAGTGTCCAATAGATTTATTATTCCTGAATTTTTGTACGAAGTTTTCCAGGTAAGCGTATTTAACAAGTTAGGCCTCTATAACTTCTGAACTAATAAAGCTATCTAAGCCGTTATATATATTTCCTCTAAAGTTCAATAAATGGACTACTGTCATGAATTACCCATAACATACCATAATTTTATTTTAGCACTTTGTCCACATCATTAAAACGCATATTCATTTAAATTTTCATTTTTCTAGCACCGACCGTTTGGGCAGTAGGCCGAAGACGAACGTACATGACGAATCTATAAGGCTTCCTAGTCATGAACTACAGAACCCTAAAAAACTACATTCCAAAGTTAAAACAAATAAAAACCAACTAATTCTATTTTCAAACGACTTGTTAACAAACTAAACTGACGTGACTCACATCCACTTCCTTAGTTTTTTAATTTATGTTTTTAAATATTATTTTTAATAGTTATTTCATGCAATAGGTTAGTAAAGTATGATGTAGTAGTGAAGAATGTACTATTTCAACAAAATCGTACTTTGTAGTCATTCTACGGCATTGTGCCAACTCGTGTCAGTCTCAGCCGAGTTTATAATGAGCTTTTACAAATTACTAGCAAAAATTTTCAGAGTGATTTGCAATTTGTTGAAATAATAAATTTGAGTTTAAATTTCACATAAATATAAAGAGTGGGATGAAATATTATAGGTTCGGTGACGTCACAGACTCATCATCATCATCCGAGCGTTAATTCCGGTTGCGTCTGGGACGCCCGGGGTCCGCTTTCCGACTATACTTCCTCCACTTCGCACGGTCTTCGGCATCCCGCGTTGTGAGACCATTGGCACGCATATCATCCCTTACAACGTCAATCCAGCACCTCTTGGGTCTACCCCTTTTGCCGGGGCCTGGCGGAGGTGGCATGGCCAAACATTAGATGCCCACGTAGCTGGGTAGTTGCCGCAACACGTGACTATACCAGCGAAGGCGACGCTCTTGCGACTTGTCCGCAATGTCACGGACACGAAGGCTACCGCGTATGCGAGAGTTCTTCACACGGTCTCTCCGCGTGACTCCACACATCCACCGCAACATGTTCATCTCCGTGACATGCAGTTCCTGCTTGTGTCGCTCCAATAAAGGCCACGCCTCACAGCCATGTAAAAGAACAGGTCTAACTATGGTTTTATAGACCTGTCCCTTCAGCCTGACTGGCATTTTAGGGTCACAAATTATACAAGTCATTTCACGCCATTTGGCCCGGCTAATCTCTGGAGCAGCTTTACCGACTTTGATGGGACTTTCACTGGCTGGAAGCTAACGATATAATGAATAACTTAGGCGCCTCTTATTTTGTTTTTTTTTCTGTTCATTGTTTTTAAGCAGATAGGTTTTTGTGTCTATAATAATTGATCTAAAAATATGTCCAAAGAAATTCAATATCCAGTAGTAACCTAAACATAATTCATCATCATTTTATGATATTTTCAATATATTTCAACGGTAATTTCAATAAACAGAAACTTACAAAATTGATCATAATAAATTACCACAAAAGTAAGCACCAACACCCACCCAGCTGCGCAAGACTTTTTGCATTAATTTTCATTAAGAAATCTATCATCAATCAAAAAACAGCTGGTTATTGACAGATGTCAATACGTAGAGTTAATTTATAGAAGAACTAGCTGAGACTCGCGGCGTTACCTGAGGTTATTTTTGGAAATCGAATCAAGTAAAGTTAATCAGCTATTTGCCAGTGAAAACTGCGTCAAAATCGGTTCAGACGTTCCAGAGATAAGCTGGAACCAACAGACAGACAGATACAAATTGCTGTTATATGAATATAGTAGAAAACTTTTAATTTTATATTAAATACAGACAATTCAATTTTGTTTATTTGTATAGATGTATCTTTGTATCATCAATCAACATTTCCATGACCTTTTCACAATTTTCTATAAATGTACTCCTTATATTGACATTTGATCTCTGAATAAGATTTTTGGCAATCAGATGGTATGACAAGGAAAGTGACGTCACAGGTTTACGTGTAAATGGAAAAGAGATGTACGCACTAGTCTCTTCTTTCATATAATATTTAGTGGAAAACTGTAAAGTTGTAAACAGACAGACACTTCATTTTTATTTGTTTGTATGTATAGATCACCGATCATCATCATCAGGTTCGATCATCTCTTATGTTCGGTAAGTAGGTTCTTATTACTTCCAAATGGGGCTTATAGGTGATTTATTAGCGCTCTGGGGTAATAATGTAGCTAGAAAAGCCCTAGGGCGGTAAGTAATTTAAAAAAAAAACACTTCTTTCTTTCAAATATCATAAAATTATTGCTACATCGTTCTCACATAATGTACCATCTCAACATGAATGATGTAACCAAGATTTTGTAAAAACGTTTTGATTTAAAAGATTGTCCATGGACTTTCTTGCCCGTTCTTCTCCATAGAGATCTACGCTAGGGAATGGGCAACTACAGTACTTTCACAGTTTTTGTGTCTTGTGACTGGGACTGTAGCTACATTTAATTTTCATTTTGTTTCGACAACTCAAAAGTGCCTGTAACTTGCCTACTTGAAATAAATGCTTTGATTTTGATTTGATTCTATATCAATTACGCAGAAGACAAAAATACCCACACTCATCCTGAATTAGAAACACCCATCTTAGAGAACCCATAACGAAATTAATCAGAAATAAAATTGGTGAATTTGGAAATATAATAATCTATTTCCATCTTTGACAAAGACGGCACGTGTGTGCCTTCGGTTCGGTTACATCGACAGTTTTTACTAGTCTACTTCTGGACATGCCCTCTCTTTAGAAAAGGAGGGGTTTTGTACAAGCCACAGGTGGCCCGAGGTATATTAATCAGGGATTTCCTTTCTAAGATGCATATGGTTCCCTGGCATACCAATACCAGTGTGGTATTTGGGGGGTAAAAGTTTTACCTTAGAAAAGTGGTTTTGGTCTACTATAAAATGGTGGTCTGATGGAAATCATGAGTAGAAGCCAAGAGTAGGGGTCACCATCTACAGTGTGAGAACAGATAATGTAGCGTAAGACGATGACGACGAGATGGTAACTATGGCGGCCTAGTGAGATTGGGACTCCAGTTCCACACTCACCAACGAAAGATTTAGGATGGTCTTCTGTGGGAGGGTAGTACTGCCCCGGTCGAGAAGGCCCATTCGTGCTGAAATCAGCGTTTCCCATAGTAGGTAGTAACCTACTACTGGTCCCGGTTACAGCAGTGTGGCCGAGCAACGGGCACAAATTCAACAGTCACCGGCAACATTTCAGGAGGCTTGCAGAAATCTTCGGAGGCTGCTTTCCTTCTGGACCAACTTAGGTTGGCTGGAGTGAATGGGAAAAAACTCTTCACGCACAATGGTCCAATAGCTAGGACTAATTGCGAAAACCGCCCAGGAAAACTAACTAATTAACTAACTACTGGTCCCGCTGAAAATTAACTAAAGAAAAATTTAACACGTCGTTCCTGTGAAGGCGTGATATCACTCTGGTCAAATCTAATCTATAATACCGAAGATTAATGGCCGGATATTATAAAATTTAAATTCGTGAACATTGCTGACAGAATAAAAACCATATAATCAATCGGTCATGTTTTGCATGAATCACGGAAACTACGTTGCTTCAATTTCAGGTTGTACAGCGTTCGTGAAAACTATAATTATGTCTAGCTCTAGCTATTAAAATTATACGTTTTGGTTTATATTTGAACCTTTAGTAAATGTTGATAGTGAATATATAAATAGGTACTATGACCGTATGACCAAACGTATTGTAGGACGTCCACAGTCCAGGTGGACAGATGATTTGCTGGCAGGAGCTGGATGAGAGTAGCCGAGGTTCGAACTAAGTGGCGTGCAATTGGAGAGGCCTATGTCCAGCAGTGGACTGCGATTTATCTGGACAACACTTGTGATTTCACCCAATGACTCACTGGTCCGTATGAATATGAAATCAAATCAACAACCCATAATGTCCCACTGCTGGGCTTGGGTCTCCTCTCAGGAGAGGGGTAAGGCCATTCATCCCCACGCGCGAAGAGTGCGGGTTGGGGACTGGCAAGACTCGTTGTGGCAACATAATCTTGCCGTTGGGTGTTTTTAAGCCGCCCGAAGGCCTTCAACTAAGCTTCACGACTGCTATCTTATGACAGCAACCGGGGCCGACTGCTTAACGTGACCTCTGAGTCACGGAAACGTTCATAACATATCATACCACACACGGTCACCCATCCAGGTCTGACCGCGCCGTCGTTGCTTACCCTCGGTGATTGTTTCCAGTCACCTAAGGCCACTCGACTATAAGGGATTCTCAACTCGGCTGTGAGCGCTGATGACTAAATAAAATTATTTTTATGTATATTTCTACTGGCGAATCTAAAACCCTCACTATCAATATTATATAGCAATACCATAACATACTCGTTCACGGTACAAAAAGCAGATTTCTTTTATCACTTCACGCCAGTTAACTAAACCTACCATTAACTGATAAAATTTAACACAGGGCCCTCATGGCCGTCGATGCGTTTGCATGTTGGTAGGGTTCCGTAGTTTAAAACCGTTGTGAAAAAACTTATGTCTGTATTTTCATCTTTACAATTTTGTTTTAAAATAGGTACCTACCTCCAAAATTTTAAGAGTTATCTATTTAAATAAAAATGAATCCCTATTTCCCTTGGTCACGCCATCACGCGTGAACGGCTGGACCGATTTCGCTAATTCTTTTTTTATAACATACCTTGAAGTACGAGGATGGTTCTTAGAAAAAAATATATCTGATAAGTTTAATTGGAATGGTTCCGAAAAGGTAAACCAATTGAGTGACGTTGAATCGACTGTTAGGCGGTACGAAGTTCGCGGGGTCAACTAGTATTTAATAAGGGACGTTACTCCGTCCACAAATGACTCAACACCCCTCCATCTGTAAGGGTAGAGACAACCCCTTCCAAAGACTGAAGTTTCAAGGAGTCCGTTAGCACTGCAAGACACATCAAGTAACCAGTTTATTCGTTTATTCTGTATTCCTAAAAATAAAAATATTGAAGCAAAACCGCGAGCCATCAGACACACTATAAGTATTCCTACTACAGAACCCTAAAAACATCCAACTGAAAAATCGATCCACTCCCGCGGTTGATAAGAATTGGGGTGATGACGTCACGAGTGACGTCAGAACAGCACGGCTGGCCGAATAAATAACGGCAACTGACGCATCAATGGGATGCTACGGCTGTTAAAGATGGAGTTTAATGACCTTTTACATCGTAATAAGAACTCTGTACTGGTTTTCTTTTTATTCCCCGACCGTAAAAAAGAGGGTAATGTTTTTCACGTGTTTTCTTTTTTTCATTTATATCCTACCAAAGCGACTCTACCCTGCCTGATGGAAAGCATGAGTAGTATCCAAGATCACCGTCCTCACTGTGAGTACAGATAATGCAGCATTGTGACCCACACAATGACGGTTTAGTGAGATTCCAAGGCCATCTAGTCCCAAAATAAGCAAAGCTTGTATTATGAGTACTAAACAACTGACTGCCTTGTTGGTCTAGTGGTTAGCGTATGCGGCTGCTGATCAAGAGGTCTCGGGTTCGATTCCCGGGTCGGACAAAATATTTGTGTGATCCACAAATATTTGTTTCGGAGTCTGGGTGTTTCTCTATGTATAATATGTATGTATTTACAAAAAAAAAAAAAAGTATGTTTATGTATTTATATCTGTTGTTTAGTACCCATAACACAAGCTCTGCTTACTTTGGGACTAGATGATGTTGTGTGTAAGATGTCCAAAATATTTATTTATTTAATTAAGTATTTAAATATTTATGATATTAATACATAAACAACTTTTTTTGTAAATACATACATATATATACGTATATACGTATACATAGAAAAACACCCAGACTCCGAAACAAATATTTGTGGATCACACAAATATTTGGTCTGACCTTGGAATCGAATCCGAGACCTCTTAATCAGCAGCCGCATAAGCTAGCCACTAGACCAACAAGGCAGTCAATGCGAGTTGAACCAAACAATCTCTTTAGCTGGTTAATATAATAATAGATACCCAATCTTTAATGCCCTCTTGGCTGCATTACAATTGACTTCAACGTGACTTGAAGACAAATTATAAATAACTAGAGATTGTCTGAGGTCCAAATTTTAACAGTTTTGAATGTTGTATTTCATTGACCATTCTAAGTTGTACCTTAGCGTAGATATTTGTTTATTACTCCGACTGCTTTCATAGCCTTTCGGTCACCCATCTATAAACTGACCTGTGGAAAGGTTGCTTAACCAAATTACGTCATCGTAGTTGTTAAAGATAGTCCGAAAACTATCATGTTTCGACCTTCAAAGGATATTGGAGAAACACAAACACGATTTACATTGTATCATTTTAAATATCCCAGCTTATCTTACCTTAGCCAAAACGTAGTTTAGTAAACAATGATCAAAGAGATCTTTTGTGTTTCCATAACACACTATTTTTATACCTCACGGTATATGATAGAGTTTTTCTCACGCTGTTTACATGGTAATATTAGGATTTTATAAAATATACTAGCTATGCCCCGCGGTGTTACCCGCGTATCATTATGGTTGCTATGCAAGTTTGTTATACATAGCAACCTGTGAAGTTTTGACAGGAGATAAACAGTGATACATGTGTGTTTGTGTTATTCGGATATAAAAGCTATATTACTGTAAAGTTTTATCCAAATAAGTTCAGTAGTTTTTGCGTGAAAGAGCAATAAACATACATACATACTCACAAACTTTCACGTTTATAATATTAGTAGGATATTAAAGTATGGAAGTATGGACAAACATGGCAAAACATTATAATAAACTTGCTTAATAGTAAGTATAAATATTTTTTAGTATATGTAGATATGTTAGATACTATCTTATCTTCTAATGAGATAATTAACAAATATCCGATATCATCAATCATCAAAATTGAAGGGCACTTATACTGATAAATGGAAAATGTGGTTGATAACACAAAATATAAACTTATGATACTAAAAACTACGACTAAAGTATAATTAAAACAGACAATAGGGGTGTCTTTGATATACCTACAAAATATAACTGGCTATGAGAGTGAGAGAGAAAGAAAATTTGAGCGCGCACTGCTCTCTCTTGCTCCTATAGTAACATATGAAACGAAACTCTCTCTTTCTATCTTCACTAACCCATATATCCCTCTCAACGTTCGCCTCGCCCGATCACACTTTTCGTAACGCTCGCATCACGCATTCATCAGCTTACTCCGTAAGTCAAGCGTGCGTAAAGAAGAAGTACATGACAATAACAACCCTTATTAATAATACAGTTTATTCCGTTGTGAAGCCGAGGCAAGGTAAAGCCCCTAGTTAATCTATATACAAATAAATACAATTATAGTGCCTGTAAGTATATTACATGAACAAATTTTTATTTAATGCACATCAAAGTATATACTGAACTACTTAATATCAAAAAGGCATTTTTTTTTGTTTTTGTCACACAGACAGACAGACAGACGGTGTCTGTCTATGTGTTCCGGCTAATCTCTGGAACGACTTGACCGATTTAGACGGAACTTTCACTGCCAGAAAGCTGATGACACAAGGATTAACTTTGTCTAATTTTTAGACTAGCTTTACTCCGCGGCAATACTCGCGATTTACAACTATAACAGCGGGACTCGGCTAGTCCTTACTAATATTTTAAATTTGAAAGTCTGTCTGTTACACTTTCTCGGCTTAACCGCTTCATTAAAATTCGGTACGATTTTTGAGGAAGGCCATGAGTTACTATTTAGCGAAAACCGACATACACAACACATGTCGCGGAGTCGTGAAATTCTTGTATAGAATCACTACGTAGTATAAAACAAAGTCGCTTTCTATGTCCCTTTGTATGCTTAAATCTCTAAAATTACTCAACGGATTTTGATGCAATTTTCTTTAATAGATAGAGTGATCCAAGAGGAAGGTTTATATGTATCATACATGCAAAATATTTTAGAGAAACATTGATAATTTTAGAGGTTTCTAATGTAATGTCGTAAATAAACACATTTTTTACGCTAAATTGCAAACGCTGGCTGTGCCCTACGAGATAGATCAAAAAATAAAAATATCGATTAATATGGCCCTTTACAGTATGTAATTTAAATTAATACTTTAGAAGATATTACAGATTTAAAATGCAGGAACAAAGCGATTGTGGCGGTACCGGCCGGGGCCCGTTAGTTGACGCTGCTGTCGATTTGTCACTATCCGTTAATAACTAAACACAATACTTTATTATGAATTAATATTCTAAGGTGGTACGAAGGTTCGCCGGGTCAGCTAGTTATAGATAAATGAATCATACCCACTAGTGAACATTTCTGATTTAATCATTATAAAGACAAAAAAAAATTGACCTTTGTAATATAAAACGAATTATACCACGAAAGTCTGTTAAAGGATTGAATCGTTCAAACCATAATATTTATCTTTCCTTATCGTTTGATGTTCCAGGACCTCGATAAATATGCTGTTAAATATTTACATTTCGCTTCAAAGTTAAATATTTCTATTAGGTATTTAAGAAACTGTTTTTTTACTTAGGATAGACTAGTTGTATGTTAATGTAATAAATATATTATTCTTTATCACAAAAACTAGTCGTAAAGTAAATTTAGATCGTTTTTACACGCTTTTTATTAGCTTCACCTGTATGTTTGTAACCGACTCCTTTGGGTGCGATTTTGACCCAGTTTAAACGGCCAGATTTCCTTCAAACTTTGTAGATTTATCGAGGACCGATGACAACACACTAATTTGATAAAAAAAACTAAGAAGAAATTATTAAACAAATTAAGCAGTCTTTTCTAGTCTTTCTAAAAAAATAGTTTTAAAAAACTAAACAAACACGCTTTTAAACTTAAAACGTAGAAAATAATTTTAAATGTAAAAAGCGTGGGGCGACGTTATTGAAACGTTTTCAGAAAGCGCCCAACGCTTTGTCACATTAAAATTATTTTCTACGTTTTAGTTTAAAAGCGTGTATGTTTAGTTTTTTAAAACTATTTTTTTTGATAACTTAGGTATCAGTTTAAACTGGCGATAATATGTATATAAACTGTCGCAAGACAATCTATATTATTTATTTAAAACTGAAGAATCTGTCTCTTCGTTTGTTTGGGGACTAGTAGTTCCTGAGATTAGCGAGTTAAGGAAAATAAACAAACACTTCAGCTTAATAATATTAATATAGATAATGTAAAACAAATGTTTAAATACATATGCGCGTCATAAAATTATCCCGCAACGCAGCCAACTGATAACACTGTATTGAGGTTATTAGCACTACAATATAAATAAATAACACACGGCACAAATCTCACACAGATGCCAATCTGTATGATGCCAAACCAAGGAGCCTGTAGCATGGTGATCAGACTCCTGATAACCTACCTAAAGTAACTGACATTAAATTATAATGGTAGATATATATTTTATTAAACGTAAAGCAAAAACTTTGTACACACGGAGGAGGGTGAAATTTCGTTCACTCTTATGGTTTATGTGTACGGATTAAGAATACAGAGCGTCACCACCTCTATTCATTCCGCGGGTGTCGTAAAAGGCGACTAAGGGATAAACTACGCCAGAAAACATCGGTTGCAAAGAGAAGGAAAACTTGAAACCAACCCTATACCAACTCGTCTGGCCTGCGTGATATAGTTGGCCAAAACCTTCTTTCTAAGGAGAGGCCTATGTCCAGCAGTGGACTGTTAAAGGCTGTTGATGATGATTTTGTTTTATGTGGAGGAGGAGGGCAGGAAGCATTTTCTTTTAAATTTGCATTAAAATACACGAACTCAATAAACAATATGTCACACACACACTACACTTTTGTCAAATTAACATTGTAGCGTAGCCTTGGCGAAATCAGTGATTATAGAAGTTATAGTCTTTAACAATAGAACCTTAATAATGTAGCCACTTATAAGTAATTGAAATTAATTAATAATGTTGCCACTTGGCGACCATTAGTTATACGTGTATTATGTATGTATTTACAACCAAAAAATTTAATTGCCTGAGTTGCTCTCTGTGCCATCAGCTTCTGCCAGATAAAGTCCTGTCAAAATCGGTCTAGCCGTTCCAGAGATTTGCCGAAACAGACAGACAGACAGTCAAAAAATCGAAAATTGATAGAAAACTGTTAACGTGATATTAGTTGATAATACCTATATACATATATACAGACACTCCAATTTGACTGCCTTGTTGGTCTAGTGGTCAGCGTATGCGGCTGCTGATTAAGAGGTCTCGGGTTCGATTCCCGGGTCAGACCAAATATTTGTGTGATCCACAAATATTTGTTTCGGAGACTGGGTGTTTTAATATGTATAATATAGTATGTATGTATTTACAAAAAAAAAGTATGTTTATGTATTTATATCAGTTGTCTAGTACCCATAATACAAGCTCTGCTTAGTTTGGGACTAGATGACGTTGTGTGTAAGATGTCCGAAATATTTATTATTTATTATTATTATATTATTAATTTTATTTATTTGTATAGATGATATATATATGCATAGATGCACACGAAAGTACCGCAAATCAGCTGTGCTAGCTGACATACCAGATAGGTACTTTAGGTGAATGTGTAAGTTACCTACGCAGAAATAATTTTCCCAAAATAACCTATTGAAAGCAGAAACTTCGACCTTTGCTGTCGCAAGTAGTGGTATTAAACTGACATTGACAAATGAGAATAAATAGAAACAGCCAAGTGCGAGTCGGACTCGCCCATGAAGGGTTCCGCATCAGCAAGTAACATCATATAAAAGTTCTTGTAGTTCGTTGTAACTTTAATCGATGTTTTTATACTAGTGTATTGACTGGATGAAAGGTAAATTGCGTGTAACGACTTATGACGTATTAAAAAAAAACTACTCACTAGATCTTGTTCAAACCAATTTTCGTTGGTAGTTTACATGGTAATGTATATAACATATATTATTTCTAGTTTTATCACTCTCTTATTTTAGAAGTTAGAGGGGGGGGGACACACATTTTTCCACTTTGGAAGTGTCTCTCGCGCAAACCATTCAGTTTAGAAAAAAATGATATTAGAAACCTCAACATCATTTTTGAACACCTATCCATAGATACGCCACACGTATAGGTTTGATGAAAAAAAAATTTTTGAGTTTCAGTTCCAAGTATGGGGACCCCCAAAATGTATTGTTTCTTTTCTAAATTTTTGTAAAAATCTTAATGCGGTTCACAGAATACATCGACTGACCAAATTTCAACAGTATAGCTCGTATAGTTTCGGAAATAATTGGCTGTGACATACGGACGGACAGACAGACAGACTTGACGAATCTATAAGGGTTCCGTTTTTTGCCATTTGGCTACGGAACCCTAATAAGAAATATCTATATAATTAAATAAAAATAAAGTTTCTGCTTGTGATTTCAAAATAACTTCACTTTAAGCATGTTAAACAATATACCTAAGTACATCGGAAAATCTTCTTTTTTTTTAATGATGCCTACCAATGTGACTCCACTCTGCCTGATGGTAAGCATGAATGGAATCCACGAATGGGGACCACCAGACTGCCTGCGATGCAGGAAGTATGGCGAGCAGACCCAAACTATGGCGGCTTTGTGAGATTCTTTTTCACACCCCTCTGACCCGGGATCATAATAGGAAGGAAACACGTGGGATGGTAGCGAGTTCCAGTTTTTAACCGCTCGGCACAGGAAAGAAGAGCCAAACCGTTTAGTTCTAGTGCGTATTTCTACCAATCTAAAGCGGTGACTTTCAAGGCCAGCACGTGTGTTCTTAAAACTTATTTATCTCGTCTAATCTCTAGAACGGTTAGACCGATTTTGACTGAACTTTCACTGGTATATATTTAATGATACAAGGAGTAACTGAGATTGTTTTTTAGACTAACTGTGCCCCTCGGCGTTACCCTCAGTTGTTGTAGTAAAGGTATAACAAAAACCGTGAGGCTTAGCAAGTATTCTTAATACCAACACCACACAGACTACCATTTTTTCAGAATTCGTTACAAAAACAACACATAAACTTATATATTTTACGCTTTATCCCGTGGCTTCGGCTCTGTGTTTATCGGTTAAGTATTGCGGTAAATAGTAGCCTATATTCTTCCTCAACATTAAAAGGATAGTTTTTCAGAATTCCTTACAAAAACACGTAAACTTATATATTTATACGCTTTATCCCGTGGCTTCGGCTCTGTGTTTATCGGTTAAGTATTGCGGTAAATAGTAGCCTATATTCTTCCTCAACATTAAAAGGATAGTTTTTCAGAATTCCTTACAAAAACACGTAAACTTATATATTTATACGCTTTATCCCGTGGCTTCGGCTCTGTGTTTATCGGTTATGTATTGCGGTAAATAGTAGCCCATATCCTTCCTCAATATTAAAGGGATATTTTTTGGTTACAATTAAATCATTCAACTGGGTTCAGCTGCCCGTGTGGTGACGGATTAAGAATACAGAGTGTCACCACCCCTATTCATCCCGCGGGTGTCGTAAAAGGCGACTAAGGGATAAACTACGCAAGACAACATCAATGCAAAGAGAAGGAAAACTTGAAACCAACCCTATAGCAACCCGTCTGGCCAGCGTGGTATAGTAGGCCAAAACCTCCTTTCTAAGGAGAGGCCGATGTCCAGCAGTGGACTGTTAAAGGCTGTTGATGATGATGATGGGTTCAGCTGTTTAGAATGTAAGCGTAACAGACGATATAGTTTCTTTGAAATCTACTTGTATACTGTTAATATTTTAAAGCTGCAGAGTTTGTTTGAACGTGCTTATCTCAAAAACTACTCGATCGATTAGAAAAATTCTTTCACTATTGAATAATCCATCGAGGAAGGCTATTGGCTATATATCATCACGCTACGACCAATAGGAGTAGAGTACCAATGAAAAAAGTAAAAAAAAACCGAGGATTTTATTTTCTCTTGAGAGCTTCCATTGCGTGCGCTGAGCTAATGACTTAAATATTTGTAAAAATAATGAATTTTGGACATCTTACACACAACGTCATCTAGTCCCAAAATAAGCAGAGCTTGTGTTATGGGTACCTACTAAACAACTGATGTAAATACATAAACATACTTTTTTTTTGTAAATTCATACATATTATACATAAAAAAATACCTAGACTCCGAAACAAATATTTGTGGATCACACAAATATTTGGTCTGACCCGGGAATCTAACCCGAGACCTCTTGATCAGCAGCCGCATACGCTAACCACTAGACCAACAAGGCAGTCAATGTGAGTTGAACCAAACAATTTCTTTGTGTGTGAACAAACAAAAAAAATGAAAGAATTGTTCTTCTTAAAAATTTCTAAAAAAAATCCACGACAGCAAAACAATGTCTATCTATTAAGGTTAGCTCACTGTAACTTTTTTTTATCAGAAACTAGTTCTAACTAATATAATAAACGCGAAAGTTGGTATGTATATACTTACTATGTTTGTTGCTCTTTCACGCAAAAACTACTGAATGGATTTTGATGAAACTTCACAATAACATAGCTTATGCAAGCACCACACTTCGCTATGTGCTATTCGTTATGCGGGTTATTCGCGCGCATACGGCGAAGTGTGGAGAGTATATTCGTTTCGTTCACCATAAAAATGACAATGACACATCTCTATAACACACATATTTGCCTTATTTGATGCTTATTTGGCATTCCAGTTCGAATTGTGGATGGCATGTTTGTTGTTTGCGCGCTTATCTAATATTTGGGCGAATACGGCGTAGACACATAACGAATAGCACATAACGAAATGTGGTGCTTCCATTACATATCGGAATAACACATAGGCTACTATTTACCGGGTGGAGTTTATAATATAAACGCAAGTAGGTAATATATGTAGGTATGGATTTATTAGTGTTTTGTTTCCGCCAGAAAATTAATCACGTCTTTAAACAAGTGATGCAAGAATTTAAAAATAAATTCGGTAGTACACGCCCACAGCTTCGGCCGATGACGGTATTATTAAATATATCATTTGAAAGAGATGGACCGTGGGCGAGAATTCTTTCATTTATAGGTTCTGTTTCATAGTGCATCACGGTAAGAAGTAGCCATACTCAGTTTCCCTCCTTCAAAGCATAAGCCCAAATGGGTATATGCATTAAGTACACTGTTATGACAGAGAATGTTTGTGTGAGTTCATAGTGACAGGTTATTGTTTTTGTATGTGGTCTAAAACGTGTAAGTGTTAAGATCAGATATCCCACCACCTTCCCATGGCCACGGTTCCCTCCAGCAAAACGGCTCGCGTCGATTACCACCCCCAAGGCCTTGATTGACGTGACGCTCCGAATCGATTCGATTCCGAATCTGATGGTGGAACAAAGCCTCTACTCCCGTACCAGCCCCCCCCCCCCCCCTCCCCGTACTCCGGGAAGTGTAAAGATCAATCAAAAAAACACCCATAATATCCCAATATCCATAAGTACGTCCCGTTGGAGGTTAAGAATAAAAAAAACATTTGTAGTTAACTATAACTGACATTTTAGTTGATTCACAACCTCGCTGACACTACCTGCTAATACAAGATAATTTATATTTATATAAATGTATAAAACGGTCTTTGTTCTATAGATTCTCACAATAAAATATTCTGAATAGTCTATTCATATTAAAATTGGATTTATGCTACTATTGTTGGTGATTTGAACATGATTTCACACACCCACACACAGAAGACCACCCTATAATGACAGAACACGTGCTGTCGTATTTCCAGGGCCGGATTTAAAGGAGTGGAGGCCCCTTGGTCCCAAATTCTATTCACAAATAAAATCAATCTAGTTTTCCAATTAATAATTTATTGTGAGACCAAGTATAGACTATTTTATTATTTAACGAACAAATAAATATAATCGGAAACAAGAATTATGTAAAATTAAATTTTAGCGTTAACGAACGGAACTTTCCGAGCTGAGAGAATGTAATCATGTTTGTACAAAGTACTGTAGGTAAAGGTACAACGTGAAAAAAAATATGAAAGGAAAAGTTGTCTACAAGTGTTTACTAGTCTGAATTAGATTTTTTTTTCTGAAGTCTCTATTGTGGGGGCCTTCTTTTGTGGAGGACCGGGGCTGTCGCCCTGGTTGCCCTCCATGGTGTGGGTCAACATGTTGCATTGACTGTATATCCTAGAATAAAGATGGTGACCCCTTATTTTGGATTTTACTCATGCTTTTCATCAGAGTAGTCGCTTTGGTAGGCTTAAATATAATCATCACAATCATCAACGGCCTTTCACAGTCCACTGCTGGACATAGCCTTTGGCCTACTATACCACGCTGGCCAGACGGGTTGGTTTCAAGTTTTCCTTCTCTTTGCATCGATGTTGTCTTGCGTAGTTTATCCCTTAGGGCCACCACACACTAGCTACTTTTAGCATCGGCGATCGGCAACTAGTCGCTTTTTAGAAGCTAAATACGGCTACCGAACGCTTTACACCGCACACTTAAAAACGCCAAACGCGGAGATTGAGTCGCTTTTTAGAAGCGCGACACAGCAGCTGAACGCTACTCTCCGCACACATTCGGATGCCAGTAGCATCGATTTGGCATCGGAAAATTATAGACAACACTAACGATCCAGGCATCCGAGCAGTCGCTAAAACGCGCGTTTCCGATACCGCGTTCGAACGCAGAAAGTCGCAAATGACGCAACATGACGCGCGATTTTGATACCGCGATCGAAGGCAGGAAGACGCTGAAACGCGATGCGATGTTAATTTGATACTGACTTTCGTCTGTGGCTCTCCCTGTATATACATGTATATTGTCTATCGATGTAAAAAGTAGAACATATCCTTTTTCATACTCTGGTCTATCTCTGTACCAAATTTCATCTAAATCCGTTCAGTAGTTTTGGCGTAAAAGAAGTACAGACAGACAGAGTAACCTTTATTAGTATTAGTATGTCTAACAAACAGACACTCCCAATTTTATTTATTTGTATACATTTAGAACTCTATCTTCTTGAACAACTGTTATTTGATCATTATTAATTCTAATAGATCATTCATAAGTAAAACAATATCACACTTTAAAAAGACAATTTACATAAGTTTAAGTATCTATCGATAAATCGATAAAAAAAATGATGAATCAGTATGAAGTGTATATAATATTGGATTTTTATAAACATTTATTTTAGTAATCAATATAAATAAATTCCTGACTGCCTCGTTGGTCTAGTGGTTAGCGTCTAGGGTTCTATTCCCGGGTCGGACCAAATGTTTGTGTGATTCACAAAATATTTGTTTCGGAGTTTGGGTGTTTTCTATGTATAATATGTATGTATTTACAAAAGAAAAGTATGTTTATGTATTTATATCAGTTGTCTAGTACCCATAATTCAAGCTCTGCTTAGTTTGGGACTAGATGGCGTTGTGTGTAAGATGTCCGAATCATTTATTTATATACAAATAAAATTGATATCGGTTTGTAATAGTTAAGAACAGTTTTTCACTAAATGCAGACGAAAGTATGAACAGTACTTATAAACTGGCTGTCTTCATATTGTCTGTCTGTTTGTTCCGGTTAATCTCGGGAAAAGCATAATCGATTTTGATAGGACTTTCACTGGCAGATAGCTGATAATATAAGGAGTAACTTCGGCTACTTGTTTAGACTAGTTACACCACAAGGCCGTTACCCGTAAGGCTCAGCTAATACTCATCATCCGAGCCTTTATTCCCAAGTTTATTTGGGGTCGGCTACTAGTTCAACCGGTTTTACCTGAATTTCAGTTTTTCCACGAAGCGACTGGCATCGGACCTCCGCAACCCTAAGGGAGAACTGAAATTCGAAGATTGAACTAGTTGTCAGTATATTTGAGAGCACTGACTTCCCAATAACGATTGCCATAGATGTTCATGACAACCGGGACCGACGGATTTACGTTCTCTCTGAGGCACGGGCGTGAATGAGGCTCAGCTAGTAAGCTCTTAACCTCATAACCAAAAATAGCTAACACATCACAAAATAAGTAGGTTTTGGGGACAGGAAACGTATATTGCTTATTTTAATCGATATTTTTCCGCATAACCTACATCGGTTTCTTAAACTGAACGAGTTCAAAAGTTAGTAGCATGACAACATAAGCATCTGCGTGATTTGAAGGTCAGGTTCAGCTTAGTTGGCTGAAGCTTAGATCTACGGGTGACTTAAAAACATCCAACAGTAAGATTACGCAGTCACAACGTGATCTTGCCAGACAACAACCCACAGTCAGCGGTGGGACGTGACCTTAACCTCCTCCTGAGAGGAGGCCCAGCAGTGGGACGTTAGTGTTTGTTGTTGGTGAACAAAACCAAACATTTATTGATAGTATGACGCGTGAACGAAAAGAAATTTGTCAGACGATGGATTTAGTTAAATTTTATTGGTGAAATTTGCACACGTTTTGACTTGTCAAATTATAGGCAGTATAATAAAAAAAACCTCGTTCAAGAACCAGATAGCGTTATCTATAAGATGTGTGCACAATTTCAATAATATTGGATAATATGACTGCCTCGTTGGTCTGGTGGTTGGCGTATGCAACTGCTGATCAAGAGGTCTCGGGTTTGATTCCCGGGTCGGACCAAATGTTTGTGTGATCCACAAATATTTGTTTCGGAGTTTGCGTGTTTTCTATGTTACAGGTATAATTTGTATGTAAGTATTTACAAAAAAAGTACTTAGGTATGTTTATGTATTTATATCAGTTGTCTAGTTTCCATTACAACAACACATACTGAGGGTATTTTTTAAAAACGTCCCCTAAATTTAAGGAGCCCTTTAGAGCGAATTCAGTATCCCTTAGTGATATTTTCATTTTCAAAAGCATTGCTCATAATAAGGAAACGGTTTAAGTACCCAATGAAAACCGGCATTAGTGTCCCCCTATTTATCCCCCGGGTGCTCTGAGAACTGACTAAGGGAGCGAACTACACAAGACACCCTTTACCAACCCTTCTAGCATAAGTACAGTAGTCCAAAACTTTGCTGTATAGAGGCTTATGTCCAGCAGTGGACTAACGCTCATCACTCGAAGATTTATCCTTGATGGGAATCGAACCCGACCTTCGCCTTAGCCGTCAGAATCGCTAACCATTAGACCAACAGGCAAGGCCCGGCCCATCATAATTTACGTAATCCAGTTTTTTTTAAATTGGGGTACATTTTAATTAAAAAGAAACATTATTAAGATACCATGCATCCATAAATTCTATTTCACCACACTTTAACATTGACGTCTGACGTAATTAATGTATGACCCCTATTTTGTGAGGCAGACCGTGAACTGATATTATCAATTCACGAATTCTTTCTATTCAGCTCTGAAAATTGACTAATACCTAGTTATTTTTTTATAAACTCCTGCACTGGGAATCCTTACTAAATTATAAATGCGAAAGTAATTGTCTGTCTGTCGCTTTTTCACGTCAAAAGTACATACTGTACCGATTTAAATACCTAAAATTTGGTACACTAGAGCCTGCGAAAGAAGCGGGCGGAGCCGCTGGCGAAAGCTAGTAAATAAATAATATATAAGTATATCCTGTGTCGCGGGGGCCATACAAACTAACACGATTCGGTTGCTTAAAACTTTCAAATGTAACAAAAATATGTGAAAGTTGTTGGCACTTTCAAGTACCACGTATATGAGAAATATTATGAACAAGTGCGGATATGAGATTGAGATTAATATTAAACAAATGTCTTCTCATGAGATTGTTTTTTTTCCCAGGGATATTTATAAATTCTTGTCTGCAACTGAGGGTAAATGGATATCATGTGGAGGCCGAAATATGCATGTTTAAATGTTTTCCTTTATTTCGAAGTCTCAGTACGGTAGGTAATTATATAAAAAAATCCTTAGGCAAAAAACGACATCAGTCATGCACTGGGTCAAAATCATTTAATTGTTTCCATCGAGATGATAAGAAGATTAAAAAATCCTTTTTTTTTATTCTTGTCCGTCTGTTTGTTCGAACTAATTTCTGAAAAGGCTGGACTTTGACGAAACTTTACGCGAACTATAATATGTTTACGCGAAAACACAATTGGAATCAATGAAATAGTAACTGTGTACATATTATATGGTTCGCTGTATTCTAACAGTTTCACACACTGACATAATATATACCTACATACATAGGCACTTTTAAATCAACTTGTTTACATTAAAAAGAAAAAATAAACCTATTTAAACCAAGTAGGTTGATATGCAGACGTCATACATAAAACAAGATGTCTCCCACAAGTTCAATAACATTTAACATTGCAGTATTTAGTTTTATATATAGATGATGATTCAATTGCATTGGGATGTTCGAGTATATCCTGTATATCATAAAGGTGTAGGTATGATGTACAATAGAAGTTGAATATTAAATATTGAACTACATACAATGTGACTTTAATATAGGACATTGTTTTAATAAAAACAAGAGTTTGATGTTATAGGCAGATGAGATCTCAAGTCATTTATTGAATGATGTATGTTTTTTTTTTGGACATCTAACACACAACATCATCTAGTCCCAAATTAAGCAGAGCTTGTGCTATACTTTTTTTGTAAATACATACATACCTATTATACATATAAAACATCATAACTCCGAAATAAATATTTGCAGATTACAAACATTTGGTCCGACCCGGGAGTCGTACCCGAGACGTCTTGATCAGCAGCCGCATGTGCTAACCACAAGACCAACAAGTGATTCTACTCTGCCTGATGGAAAGCATGAGTAGAATTCAGGAGTAGGGGTCACCATCTGCATTAGTCAGTCAGGATATCGACTGTATATCAACTGCCTCGTTGGTCTAGTGGATAGCGTATGCGACTGCTAATCAAAGAGGTATCGGGTTTAAATCCCGGGTCGAGCCAAAAATGGTTTTTGGGTTTTCCTTGAGAATTTCTAATAGGAGTTTGGAAGTTTGGCGGTTAATTTACGCCCGTGTCTAAGAGAGCACGTAAAGCCGTCGATCCCGGTTGTCATGAACATCTATGGCAATCGTTATTGGGAAGTCAGTGCTGTCATATTTACTGACAAACTAGTTCAACCTTTATATTTGCTGTAGGATCATCTAATTGTGTTCATCATCAAATATTATTAGAAAAGGAAGCCCATTTGAACGATGATTCATTCAAATACAGGGATAGAATTGATGATTCAGTGTTTATTAACAAAATTTCCCAATAGCCATTGATATAAATATGTTCTTACTTAATTGTACTCAGATTCATTGTACTTATAATTCAATGTGGATTTCCCGATAACAATATCATTGTTGAAAGTTTGTTTATATATTGACTAGCTGTGGTTTTACTATTAGTACTAATGAAGGTATATTATTGAGTATTGATTACTATTTCGTTGATTTTTTTTTAAATAAAAAAAGCTCGAGTTACTCGTTATAACATCAGCTATATGACGGTGAAAGTCCTATCAACATTGGTTCAGTTTATACAGAGATGGTTTATTTTTTAACAAAGACAACTACCGCTTTAGGAATATACATGTCACAGTGGACTTTACAAACACACAAGAAACGGACAAAAAGAACACTCAGACTCTGAAAAACAATTCGTGGATCACAGTAAAATGTTGTCCCGAACCCACAACACTTGGCCAGTAGAAAGTTTTTAAGAATTAGTTATTTGATATACATGCTGTAGATAGCAAAATGTAACAACATACATGTTTTAAGGTTCATATTGTGTTTCCTAGTTAAACCGATATGTGTAACATATAATGGAGCTTCTGGGACCAAAACACTGGTACCATGGGACTACTGGGTCAAAAAAACTCCATCATTGGGCAGCTCCATGGGAATAGTAGAACAGACCCGAAAGTAATAATACATTTTTTTTAATATGGACAACCTTTAAAAATATATTTGTGAGACAATTCCATTTCAACATGACAATACTAATTATGTACACTACAATATTGATAAATTAAAAATATAATAATACTTAATTCTACACACACTTGATTTTATTAAAAAAAAATAAAGAAAAACTTAATCAGACAAAGGTAGCAAACATACAGCCAGAGCCTAAAAAGGTTAAAAAAAATGTATATTTGTAAATATTACAAAGTATTGTGTACATTCTATAAAGTTTAATAATATGTTTTATTGTTGTGCAATATGTACCATCACTACCGATAAAAAAGAAATAAATAAGTAAAATTAAAAAAAAAAACTTTTTTTAAATTTGGAACGCGGGAATGTTGAATGAAAATTAATTTGTAATCTTTTAAGATGTCGCGTCGTAATAGTTATTTCTGGGAATTACACTCATAGCATTATGTTTACATTTCGTAATTTAAATTTAGACTGTGACAAATTACAAGTTTTTTAACGGAAATTCTTTATCACTTGAATAATGTCACAACTTTTTAAAACTAAAACGTTTTATGAATAACTTAGTAACGGGTAGATGCTAATTTTAACCTTGACGTCATAAGTAAACAAAAGTAAGTTTCGAAAAAACTTGTAATACAAAACTTTTTTTAGTTATTTAAACAATAAAAACCCACCTTTCCATTGATGCCAAGGCCGAGGACCGTGTTTGAGATATCATAATCATCAGTGATTGGCGTAGTTTTGATAATTTTCGTAAAATTACTCATATTGATACACTTCACTATTTTCAAACACAATTATAAAACATTCAGATAACACTTTTAACACTGTATAACACTGCTACAGAAATTATTGTCTATATTTTATTATATTATAAACACAAATAATCACCGCGGCTGTAATTCTTTACGAAAATCAGTGACTAAACGACAAAGACCGCGCTCGAATGACGGAATCACCAACCGATCACACCGTGTCGCAACATTGAGCAACGACGAGTACGACTATACTCCATTTCATGAAAGAAGTCCCGCGGAATATTGTGGAACTAAATTTGACAAATGGGGAGATCGGCCATGTTGTCATTTGTCAATGTTATCAAGGTGCGTTTGTTTTGGTACATATTTTGTGAGTTTATTAATGGATTAGTGCGTTATAAGGTTTATTTACGATGCCAGAAGTTGTAAAAAGTACTGGTCAAGAAATCATTTTAAAGGTTAAGGAGATCTGTGAAGCGGAACACAAGGATCACGGTGTTTTAATACCAATAAGCAATGTTCGTAAGAGAGTCGCCGCCATGACAGGTAGATTTTTGGGCTGCCATATATACAGTTTTTTTTCCCGATTGATTTCTTACAGATTTGAATTAAGTTTTTTTAATGCATGATTTTTATTAAGAATTTTTTTAAAAGGAATTAACACAATAAGAAATTGTAAAGTTATATTCAACAATAATGTAATTAAATACGAAAATAATCATTCATACATGTTCATTTTATTGCAGGTGTGTCAGAGAAAACTGTAACGAGAGTTACAAAAGAAGACGCAACAGCGGCGAGTAATTGCCGCCTTACCACTGCGATCTCAATTCGATAGAAAAAATGTGGAGCCTTGTAAAGAGACGCGTAGCGGAGAAAAACGTGGGCCAAGATCCAAAAGATATTGTGCGCCTAACAGTTTTTTGAGATTGTTACAGCGGAAGACTATTTATACAACTACAGGAAGAATATTTAAAAAATTATGGTCTTATGAAGAAATGGATCCATTTATATCGTGATAGAATCAGAATTTGTCTCACTGTTTTTTATTTACTCTTCTGACAGTGATCATAGTATGATCGATCATAATATTATTCAATAAAACTTTGAATAAAACTTATTAGTATTACTTTATTTTTCTAATTTAAAGTTGGTCGAACATCTCCATTTTAAAATTTAGAAATTACAGGAAGATTTTATTTTTCACTAATCAGACCTTAGTAGTATGAACATCAAATAGGTACCTTAAAAATACATTATATTAGAAACAATTTAGTAGTAGTAGTAGTGAATAAAATGAAAGTAAATAAACGATAAATTATTTCCCCTGATTTCCCCACATTTAACTCTGGCAATATTATATCGCGCGAATACAGCGCTGCGTCTGCGGGACTTCTTTCGTGAAATGGAGTCTACACGACGACTAGTAGAACTAGTGCTTGACTCCTTGGTGTTGGATTTTAAGATTTGATATTTCGATTTTTAGACGACTCGAACGCAATACAATCGATACGTGAAAAGTGAAAATAAAATATATTTGTTAAAGTAAATATTTTATCTAAATAAAATGTATAGTTGCCGAAGTCTTCTATTAAGTAAATAAATAATTGTACCAGGAGATAAAAAAAAGTAGACAACAATTGATTTTCATTATCTATTTTTATTTATTTATCCATTCAAAGAGTTACATACATACAAGTTTGTTTACATTGAATGCATTCACAATCTCATTGGAGATTTACATTTAAATTAAAAAATTGTAGCAGTGTGGCCAGACCGTGTGTGTGTGTGGCCGTATTATCCTAGCATAGTTGTATTATAACTGTAACGTGTACATGTTAAACATAGTTAGTTTTTTTAAGTCAAATTATTTATTTCGTGAACATTTCATTTTCACGTATGTCATTTTATTAGTTTAATGCGTTGTTTTCTCAAGAAATATGGTAGATTGTAAAATTATTTATAAAACAAAAATCATGTGATTGATGTGTGTAATAGGAAACTATTAAGTATTTAATTTATTCTTCTTACACTAGACATCTGTTAAGATTTAACAATTTTATTGATGATATTTTCTTTAATTATTTTATTTATTGAGACTACCTTCCTGCAAACATATTGAGCAAGACTGAAGCTGGAAACACATTTTTGGATGTGGCTGACGGACGCGGCTGATAGCCGTGATCTAGAATATGAATATACACTGAGCTGTGCAAACTATCGGACGTAAGTCGTGGACGTGACCTTTGACTGACCTTGAGCGTTCGGACGTCCGACAGAAATCTGACTGACGAGACGGTGCACACTTATCAGTCGCGGCTGTCTGCTGCGTCCGTCAGCCGCATCCGATAATGTGTTTTCAGCTTAACGTATAATGTAATGCCATATGCGTTTTCTTCCAGAAAATCCTTTCGGTATTGTGAATCTGTATGTGGCAAATAGCGGAGAATAAGAATAATAAAAGTTATGGTAAACACTAATAAACTATATACATATATACTAATATTACGAACTTACTGAACTGAATATTATAACTTCTTGACCAATAGAAATTCACATTCTTGTAACTTTCATAGGCAATGAACACCATACAATGATATCCAACATACAGGCGAGTTGAATCGTGGGCAAAGGCTAGTCCTAAATAAATTCAAGAAAAAAACATAATGAGAATAGAAAAGAAATGGACACGCACATTTCTATGCATGAAAATGTATATAATACGTTTGTTTTTATAAATGTGAGTGTTAAACTCACATTTGTATTGAACAGCTTTTCTCCTATTACAAGCCTCTAATAGTAAAATAGCCTTGTAAAGTTTGATTCATACATCATCAAAGAACATTAATTATTCAAGAGATTTATTCAACACTACTATTCATTTCACTCAAAAACATTTAAGTCAATCGTTATCTAGATTCGAATCAACTTGCAATCGAATTGAGTAGCATACGATTCGACACTTGAACTCACTAAAATTCGTACAAACGAAACGTCAACAAATGTCAAAATAAGTTTACTTTGACGTCAACAAAGAAAGAGACAAAAATATTTTATTTCAGTAATGTTTTTAACTGTAAATACAATAAATTTATCATCAAAATAATTAAAAATAAAAGAAAAACAATATTTTACTTTATAATTGTCGAATTCGCAAAATTATTAACTCATCTAAAATAGTGACTCCATCTGTTGGCAGAGATTTGTAACCACAAAACCTTCGTGACAGCATTGTTTTCTCAATTTGATTCGTTAAACTAAATCTTACAAAGTAGTTAATAACACATATTATAGATGGCGCTATTCTTAACATAACAGATTGTTGTTTTTGGTCACGTAATGATTATGATTGTTTGTGATTTATAACGTAACTCGTTAAATACTCTTTCGTTTGTATTGTAACTCTGTCTAGACAAGTTATATTTGAAATGCTTCGAAGACAGCAAAAGAAAGAGTGTTGCTAAGTACACAGCTACACAGCATTATCGCAATTCTCTAACAGAGATGCGATGGCTGGGGTATGTGCATCAAATGGATCGGCTAACAAGACGCGTTTTGATGAGTGAAGATGCTTTCCTAGGAGAAGGGTATGCAGGTCCATGTTGCGCTTTAAAGGCTGCACAAAGCGTGATATGCTAGCTTTCAGGATCAACCCCAGGGAGTGGGAGGAACTGGACAGTGACCGCAAAAGATGGAAGAGCACTTTGGATGAGGGCTGCTGCAGAACACACGATAAGAGCTGGTTCCGGACTCTGGCGGACAAGCGTAAGAAATTACAAGGGGGAGCCGAAAGTATCTCTTTCTAAATGAACAGAAAAAATGGAAAGGCCTATTATATACTCAGTAAATGTCTATAAAATGCATTGCATGCACATTCAAATGTAATTTTACATAAGAATTCGACATAAAAGTAAAGTTTTGTAATTACACATTTGTTTCAATCACAATAATGTAACTTTCATTTTATTTTCAAACATGTTATGTAAAGTATCTTGAACGGTGGCTTGAATGTGGCTAAATCATTATTTGGTTACTAGAAGGATACTTTCAAGAAATGATAAACTTTGATGAATAGAATTCATATTTCAGAATTTTAATTCAGTATTATAATTTACAGATACATGTTTTTGCTTCTAGAACTATCAACGGAATAATATATTTCACTACACAATTTTCTAATTTAAAATAAATATCGTTCTTAAAAAATAATTCAATCTTTATAAAAACCTGCCAGTAACCTAATACAAAAAGGTTACTTATCTGAGATTAATAATCAACACACCCCCTTAATCTCAGATAAGTACCGAAAAGCATTTCACACATTCTTACACATTCTTACTTCCACAACCACAAACACTTATATCCTGACAACAACAATTTAGAAATTATAACAACAAACTCCTACAACAGTAGCTCCAATAACCACTTCAACAACTCAAACACCAAGTCCAACAACTACAACACCAACTCCAACAACTACAACTAATCAAATCAAATTAACCATTCATAACATTAACATTCATCATATCATCTCAACTCTTTCAACAAAAACCAAAACCTTTTAATATAACAAACCTTAAAAATACACAGAAAAACAACACACTATAAAGGTAGAGGAGATATCAAAAATTCTGTAAATTTTTCTGAAAAGAAAACATTCCGTTTTTCAATTCGTTATTATTTTTATTATATTTGACTTTGTACTAACAGTCAGATGTCAAGTCCAAAAAAACTGCAGAATAATAAAAATCTCCTCCCCTAACAAAAATAATTGATTAACACAAAAACATTAAATATTTTCCCCCTTAAAACAAACACACACGCTTCCACTGCGCAAATCTCTATTAATAACACCCCCTTACAACACTACCTACACCTACAGGGTTTAGAATTAAAAAAAAAAACCTAAAAGTCATAATAACATCTGTCACAAGACACAAAACATCAATCACTAAAAAATCTAGTCACATAAGTCAATTCCTACTTACACCATTACATCACTAAAACTTGATTACGAAGCCGTAAATATATAACGTTGGTCAAGTTCTTTGTCAGTATATCCGCTAACTGTTTATCTGTTGGACAGTATTTTACTTTAAATAATTGTTCATCAAGCTTTTCTTTCAGAAAGTGGTAACGAACATCGATATGTTTACTTCTCCTATTTAAAACTCCGTTCTTCATTAAAGCAATAGCAGACTGATTATCAACCATCAAAGTTGTTTGAGGTACAACATGTAACAATTCCTTCAAGAGATTTTGTATGTATAATAATTCTTTACAGCAATCAGCAGCAGCAATATACTCCGCCTCAGTACTAGAGAGTGCAACGATAGGTTGTTTTCTTGATGCCCATGCAATCGGACCTCCTCCAAAACAAATCAAGTATCCAGTGGTACTTCTCCGAGTATCTAAGTCTCCTGCAAAGTCTGCATCACAAAAAGCCACAAGATTACTATCTCCCTTAACATACTCAATACCCAAACCAGATGTACCTTTTATATATTTTAGAATAGATTTAATATTAGACTTATCATTTTCATTGGGATTATTTTGGTGTCTACTACAATAACCTACATGAAAAGCAATGTCAGGACGAGATTTGTTGGCTACATACAGTAAAGAACCTACTGCCTCCCTATACTCCTCAATTAACGAATCATCATTTATAACAGGATGTTCACCAGTAAATATAGAGGGCGTAATCGTTGGCTTTACATCTTGCAAATTTAATTTATTAATTAATTTATTAATGTAGCTAGCCTGAGCAATTTTAATCCCGTTATCTGTAATATTAACATCTATACCAATATAATTACTGACACTATCACAAACACTCATTTCAAATTCACTATTAAGTTCCTTTAGAATTTTATCCAGTTCCTGAAAAGAGTTACCAGCGAGCAAACCATCATCTACATAAACGGCAAGAAAAACAACATCTCCATTCAATTCTTTAATGAAAATACAATGATCAGATTTTAATTGTAAGAAACCCATTTTCTTCAGTACACTGGTAAACTTAATGTTCCACATCAAAGGAGCTTGTTTTAAACCGTAAAGACTTTTCTTTAACCTACAAATCTTCCCCTTCTTCTCAACATAACCTTTAGGAACATGCATAAATATCTTCTCTTCTAGATTCCCATGTAAAAATGCTGTCTTGATATCAAATTGTCTTAATTTTAAATTCTTCTGAGCTGCTATCGATAAAATAATTCTTAGTGAAGTACTGTTCACCACAGGACTATAGGTCTCCTCATAGTCCTGTGGTGATGTCGTAGTTTTGGTGTTGGAGTTGCGTCCCACGCTAATCTAAAAGCTTTGTATTCGACTGGTAATATTGAAATAATTTTTGTTGTAATTTCTACATTCGATAGTATGTGATTTAATGATTTCAGTTTATTCACTATAAGCTCAACACGCCCGATTGCCGTAAGCATATCCTCCGAATTAAAAGTAAAAGTGTAGAATTCATTTAGTAGTTCACTAATTTGCAGGTCTTTGTTTGCCAGAAAAATCTCGTCCAGTTTCTTCAACATAGAAAATGTCGTATCAATAGTAATGACGTAATTTTCTATGTCTGGATCTATCGAGCTTAAAATTAGTGACTTACCCCATGCCTCCATTTTATTTATGGAAAATATTGTCTCACTTGACGTCGTTGTGGTCACATCTTGGCTACTGTGATTTAGGATGCTCCCATATCCTGCCGCTGTAATCTTTAATATAATTTTTTGTTTCCAGCCATGGTAGTTGGAATTCTTGGATAGTAATGGTTTGATGGGCTTGTCCATCTTTGAAAAAAAATTTCTCTATTGCTCAATAAACTGAAAAAACATTATTATTATATGAATATTCCTGGTATCGTGCTGATATCTTGCTGGGCCCATAACCTCTTGAACGGTGGCTTGAATGTGGCTAAATCATTATTTGGTTACTAGAAGGATACTTTCAAGAAATGATAAACTTTGATGAATAGAATTCATATTTCAGAATTTTAATTCAGTATTATAATTTACAGATACATGTTTTTGCTTCTAGAACTATCAACGGAATAATATATTTCACTACACAATTTTCTAATTTAAAATAAATATCGTTCTTAAAAAATAATTCAAACTTTATAAAAACCTGCCAGTAACCTAATACAAAAAGGTTACTTATCTGAGATTAATAATCAACAAAGTAGACTAATTATAAACAAAAATTTAATATTCAAATAGTAAAATAGCTATTGCGACTTTATGAAGAACTTCCTTTGATTGTTGAAATTAAAAATTAATTGCGAAATTTTCTATAATCAAACTTATTGCCTCGGTGGTTACAGGTTACTTATTGCAGCGTTACGACTGCTGTGCCTGAGATCTCGGGTTCAATTCTTGGGTTTCACCAAATGTTTGTGTAATCAGCAAATATTTGTTTCAGAGTTTGGCTAAATATTTTACTATTATTCGCATAATTTTTGTTAATAGGTGTATAAAAATTTTGCTTCACAATTTAATTTACGATTATAGAATATCTATATTCTAAAAATATAAAGTTGTATAGTTTGTTTGTTTGATTGAACGAGCTAATCTCAGGAACTACAGGTCCGAAATGAGAAATTGTTACAGTATTAGATAGTCGACTTATTGCGGAAGGCCATAGGCTATATATCAGCACGCTACGATCAACAGGAGCGGATTATCAATGCGAAATTATGTCTTTTAAGAGCTTCCATTACGTGCGCTGCTTAAATGAAAATAATCATCATCATCAACAGTCCACTGCTGGACATAGGCCTCTCCTTAGAAAGGAGGTTTTGGCCTACAATACCACGCTGGCCAGATGGATTGGTATAGGGTTGGTTTCAAGTTTTCCTTCTCTTTGCATTGATGTTGTATTGCGTAGTTTATCCCTTAGTCGCCTTTTACGACACCCGCGGGATGAATAGGGGTGGTGACACTCTGTATTCTTAATCCGTCACCACACGGACACATGAAAAACACATGAAAATAATCCATGAAAGAAATGTTCCTCTTGAAAAATTCTAAAAAAAAACGTCCAAGTGCGAGTCGGACTCGCCCATGAAGGGTTCCGTATCAGCAAGTAACATCATATGTCCGTATTTATGCAAAATGGAACCACTCGACAAATTTCATTATTTGCTTTTATTGAAGAATACTTATTTAAAAGTGGTCTAAATTCTTATACAAGAAAGAACCACATGATTTTTCACTTAGAAACAAGGTATACTAAAAGCAGAATAGAACCAAAAGCAATAATAAACATTACCTGTAAAGCTAAACGGAACCACAGTACAACAGGACCCTATTGTTCTAACAAATAAACGATATTACTACCATGTCATTTTATACAAAACAGATCCACATACACTTGGTACCATTTTACATTACACGTATTTCTATTATTAACGATTATTTTTAATACACCAAATGGAACCAAGTTTCTGTGGTTTCGTTGTACGTAAAATAAATTCATACTTAGTTGCATATTTCTTTTTTACAAAATAGAACCACAAGCATTCAGTTCTTTCGTGTATAAATAAATATTGTAAAACAGTAGAACCACTAGTATGTGATTCCTTAATGCATATAACGATTTGAAACATATGACCACTGAAAGGTACCAAAATGACGTGACTTGTTACATGTCTCTCATTTCAAAAAACGAAATATTTACTTTATTTCATTGCATGTATAGCTCAAAGTGCAATGACTCAAAGTTTCAAAGTAAAACGTTAAAAATCTGCCAAAACAGGTGACATTCAACGAAGTAGTTCGAATTCGCGACGACGGTTTTTTTTCTCTGCGAATAAAGTTATGTTGTTTTTGTTAATTTCTTTCGAATTAAGTGTTAAAATGTTTATTAGAGGCAAGCAATTGTTGAATTAAGATTTATAGATCAACACCGAAGTATGGGCCTCCGGTATTCTCAGTCACTCGGTGAAACACAACGCAATCGCTGTTTCATACCGGTTTTATTTTTATTTATTTATTTATACTTTATGCACATAAACAGTGACAAGGGTGGACTTAATGCCGTAGGCATTTACTGCCAGTCGACCTTAGGGAGCGCGTGATGCAGAGCCAAAAACAAGGTAGATGCACACAACTGAATCATATACCTAATTTATTTAAAAAAAATCAATTAGGTATATTATCAGTTAGAAGGCCTATATTTGCGTACATACAACAAGTAAAGGAGAAAGTAGGAGTCGTTGCCTATCAAGAGGTCAAACGGATTGCGGAAAATAGACAGGAGTGGCGATTGCTCCACCGACAAGGGACTGATCCTTAAATTGAGAAGGAGATTTAAAAAAATAAATAAAGGATTCATACTTAAGACTAAGTAGCAATGCTATTAATACACATTATAGATACGGATTCATATTTATACACATAAAACTTTGTCCAGTTTTAGCCATCTTAAACTCGAAAGGGAGTGCGTTCCACAATAGGGCAGATTGTACGAAGAAAGTTGAGTGGAGGAAATCAGAACAGTATGTGGGGGGCAATGAAGAAGTGACTTATTAGAAGATCGAAGATTTTTAGTATGGTTTGCAACTAGATACTGTAAGAACTTGGAGAAAAGAGTATTTAATAAAGGGTAGTTAACGCCCGTATCTCTCTACGTTGGCGAATCAGAAGCCACTTCAAATGAGAGCGATACTCAGACACGTGATCATATTTACGTAAATTAAAAATGAAGCGAATGCAATTATTGAGAAGACGGTCAAGCTTATCAGCAGATTTGCATTCAGGTCAAAGTAACACACATCACCATAGTCGATTATGTGGAATATTAGGGTCTGGATTTGCAATACCTTAGTTTTCACTGGCAGAAAATTCTTAAGCCTTATAGATCCGCAACGAGAATGTGACCTTCTGACACACAGATGCAACTTGTTTTCGCCAGCTGAGAGGTGTGTCGATATATAATCCGAAGTCCTTCACACTTTCGCAGAATGGTGTAACCATACCAGTAGATCAGTGGTGGGAGTGAGTCCAGGTCAATCTGGCTCACACGGCGGTTACTTCTGATGATAATACCCTGACGATAATACTTGACTACTGACGATCCCGAAGGTAAGATGAGAACTAGTCTAGCGCTTCTTGAGAGACCGAGAAGTGGTATAGGATAGCAAGGAGGAGTTTTAAACTGACAGTATTGAAGACATTCGAAAAATCAACCAGTACTACGGTCGTAACCTTAGCTTCTCCATTCCTACTTAAATATCGCCAGTCCCTTTCAAAAGAGCAGAAGCCGTGCTATGGCCATCAGGGAAGCCAGTATCACCCGCGAAACTAGCCGATATTCAGTCCATATTACATCTCATTCCACAAGATGCACAGACTTTTTATTGGTCGCAATTGTGATGATACAATAAAAGATGACATAAATAGACAAGACTCGGTGGATTTCGAAATCTAATTTGATGATAACGTCGAATAAACGTGTATTTTTGGTGAATTAAAGATTTATTTTAAAGATAGAATTAAAGGTTGATTTATATTTTAAAATCCCTGGGCTGTGGTTCTTTTTTGTATATGAGAAAACATATCAATTACTGAATGTTAAAAAGAACCACATGCACATTTTCTTAATTATCTAGAAAGTTTAACAGGAATCAAATCAAATTTAAATACAAATACTTAAAGTAGTAATATATCAATAAATCTAAATAAAGTTAATAGTAATTTTACTTAATCTAACAGTGCTGCACATATTTTTGTAAATCCTTTGATATCTCAAAAGTGTGTTTTTGCTGGGTGGTTCCTTTTTGCATAAATACGGACATATAAAAGTTCTTGTAGTTCGTTGTAACTTTGATCGATGTTTTTATAACAGTCTATTGATTGAATGAAAGGTAAATTGCGGTTTACGATTTATGACGTATTAAAAAAAAACCACTTACTAGATCTCGTTCAAACCAATTTTCGTTGGTAGTTTGCATGGTAATGTACAACATATATTTTTTTAAGTTTTATCACTCTCTTATTTTAGAAGTTACAGGGCGTCCCCACACATTTTACCACTTTGAAAGTGTCTCTCGCGCAAACTATTCAGTTTAGAAAAAAATGATGTTAGAAACCTCAACATCATTTTTGAACACCTATCCATAGATGGGGTGGGGTGGGGTATCTACACGTATGGGTTTGATGAAAAATTTTTTTTTGAGTTTCAGTTCCAAGTATGGGGACCCCCAAAATGTATTGTTTTTTTTTCTATTTTTATGTGAAAATCTTAATGCGGTTCACAGATTACATCTTCTTACCAAGTTTCAAAAGTATAATTCTTATGGTTTCGGAAAAAAGTGGCTGTGACATACGGACGGACAGACAGACAGACATGACGAATCTAAGGGTTCCGTTTTTTGCCATTTGGCTACGGAACCCTAAAAACCCACGACAGCATATGTCTATCTTTTAATCTTGGCTCACTATAACCTCTTTTATGAGAAACATTTTTTTTCCGCTAAATAACATCACGCTATTTACAATAGAGACGCAGACTGGGCTGCGTGGGTTAGCTATAAGTACATTACACTAGCTGTCGCCCGTGGCTCCGACCGCGTATATGTTGGTTATCGCGGTAGAAAGAAGCCATGTCCTTATTCCTAAGTTTATTTGGGGTCGGCTACTAGTTCAACCGGTTTTACCTGAATTTCAGTTTTTTCACGGAGCGACTGGCATCGGACCTCCGCAACCCTAAGAGATCTGAAATTCAAAGATTGAACTAGTTGTCAGTATATTTGAGGGCACTGACTTCCCAATAACGATTGCCAAAGGTGTTCATGACAACCGGGACCGACGGCTTTACGTGCTTTGGCTGTAGTGTAGACTATCTGTGTACTACATTTCATTTCATTTCAACGTAGTTTTGGCGTTAAAGTGCCACAGACAGACATAGTTTCGCATTTATGATGTTAGTAAGGGCCCGTCTATTAATCACGTGATCTTTTTTTTGGCATTTTTCAACCCCCCTTCCCCCTTCGTGATACATGGTGAGGTTTAAGACTGCCCTCCCCCCCTCATATATCACGTGTATTTTTAGTACCTACAAAGAATCTTATTTTTTTATATATTGATAAAATACAGTTATGGGTATCAACTAATTTTATTATAGAAAATTAAAGACCACAAAAATTACGTTCAGAGGTAGAGTAGAAAGGTCGCAGGTTGACTGACATAAGGATAATGAAAGAAATGCGAAAGTTTGCAGAAAAAAATAAATACACGTGATATATTACTGCACCCCTCCTCCCCCTTGTGATATTTCATGATTTTTTGTGGACCCCTCCCCCCCCCCCTATCAAGCCTCACATGATTAATGGACAGTCTCTAAGGGTGTAAGTAAATTAAATTATGAAAGTGCAAATCTGCGTACTATTCGACACAGCAAACGAATTTTCCACCCATCATCTCCATCGTCACCATCATCAGCCTATCGCAGTCCACTGCTGGATATAGGCCTCTCCCATTTCACACAATTCTGATCGATTTTGGGGTTCTCGCATCCAGCTCCTGCCAGCCATCTTACGTAAGTCGTCACTCCACCTCGCCTGTCGGCGTCCTACACTACGTTTACCGAGACGCGGTCTCCACTCCAGAACTCTTCTGCCCCAACGGTAAACATCTCCATATAGCAACAAAAAAACGACATGAAACCTACGACAACCAATGATTTTGACAGCAATTATAAGGTTTTTGTTACAATCTTCACGCCGTGTGCCCCCGGGTGATGAGCAGCGCAAATAATTACATCCTTGACATTCATGTGCCGTCAAATGTGAATGGTGTCACTATATTTTATTTGTATAAATTATATTATAGCTAAATCTCTTCTTCTTAAGGCTTCTATAGTGCATGGTTGGCCCATGACGTTTTTACTGCGCCAAAAGTTGTGGGTTCAAATCTATACTACAAACAAATAAATAAAATGTCAATCTCGAGTAACGCCGTGGAGTGAAGCTACTCTAAAAAAAGTTTGCCTAAGTTACTCCTTACGTCATCACCTATCTGCCAGTGAAAGTTCTGTTCAAATCGGTCTAACCGTTTCAGAGATAACCCGGAACAAACAGATAGACAGACAAAAATTATAAAAAACGGGGCTGGTCATCTCACAACTTCTATTTATTGTTTAACTAGCTTTCCACCCGCGGCTTCGCCCGCGTGGAATTGGTTTATATCGCGCGACACGGTAAGGGTAGATTAAACAATCTTACATTATTTTATGATTGATAATGAGGAAATTCGACACAAACTTTCGTCCCCTATCGCGATAAAAAGTATCCTATGTCCTTTCCCAAGTTCAGTTCTATCTTCATACCAAATTTCATCAAAATCGGTTCAGTGGTTTAGGCGTGAAAGCGTAACAGACAGACAGACAGACAGAGTTACTTTCGCATTTATAATATTAGTAGGGATTATTTTTGGACACTACCTGTGTAAATATCAGCATCGTTACATTGTCCTCACATTTAATAAAATGCCTTAAACAATGTAACCAAAAATTGTAAAAACAATGTTGGAAAAGAGTGTCCATGGAGTTTCTCGTCTGTTCTTCTCCATAGGATCTACGAATTGGAACAGACAATTAGCTTCACGACTGACTATTGACTGACTACTTGACGTTACAAAAGTGCCGTTGTATGGTTTATTTGAAATAAAATGGTTTGATTTGATTTGATATATTATAAGACTACTAACCTCGATTTTTTGTTAGTATAGGTACAACAAAAACCGCAGATAATACTGCGGTGTACAACTAGACTATAATACTATCAGGAACTAACTCAATACTTCATCATCATCATCATCAGCCTATCGCACTCCACTGCTGGACATAGGCCTCTCCAATTGCATACCACTCAGTTCGATCCTCGGCTACTCGCATCCAGCTCCTGCCAGCCGTCTTGCGCAAATCATCACTCAATACTTGCTAAACAAAAATACCACGAAATCTAGCTTATTGTTGCAATATGAAAGTGTTTTGTCTTGAAAAGAAACCTATCTTATTTCGCAAAATATTTTTACAAAGTGCAATTTATCGTGCACTTCCAAATATCGACGCATTAACGAGCGTATCGAGAAGCGAGACTGGTCGACTGCGAACAACGCGGGGCCATGAAAACTGCGGTTTAATATTTCATTATGTATACATAAATGCTGACTGAAAGAGAATGCCTTGGGCATTAATTACGCCTATGTACAAATTTAGCACATAAAAATTATAAAAAAATAAATAAAACAATACATATTGTATTTATAACAGTTGAACCCATAGTACAAGCTCTGCTTAGTTTGGGACTAGATGATAGAAATACATAAATGTCGACTGGAAGAGAATGCCTTGAGCATTAATTACGTCTATGTACAAATTTAGTGCATAAAGATTATAAATAAAAAAATACATATTGTATTTATAACAGTTGACTAGTACCCATAGTACAAGCTCTGCTTAGTTTGGGACTAGATGATGTTGTGTGTGTCATATTTCAGAAATATTTATTTATTTATTATGTTTATAGATATACTAGCTGACAAACACAACATCATTTGCTTTTCTTTTCAATAATGTTCAGCTTCTATTGGTCTAAGTTTTTTTCAGAAAGTAGTGCCACGCTAATTTTAGCATAAATGGGCCAGCTCGTCCGGGACGGTACTACCATCACACAGAAGACCAACCTAAAAACAACAGCATTCGTGCTGTCGGGTTTCTTTGGCCAATGTGAGACCGAAGGCTCAATGATGCAGTAGCATCGCTCTAAGCCGCCATGATGTGGGTCACCATGCTGCATTGTCTGTTCTCACAATGAGGATAGTGAGCCCTACTCATGGATTCTACTCATGCTTTCCATCAGGCGGAGTAGGCACATTGGTGGGCTTAAATATAAAAAAGCGTGATGTTGCGCTCAGATCTTGAATTTTAATAATATGTATTATAAGCCACAACGGCGGTAGTTGTCATTTTTGTGGCGCCATCACTTCACTGTGCTTGGTTATAAATAGGAGTGACCTGTTGTATCGGTACGCATTTCTGACGAATGCGTCGCGGAGTGTGGATCATTGTCTTTGGACAATTAGTACTACTCTGTTAACAGATGTGGAAAGCTGTCTTTGACAAGTTAGTACTGTCTGAATTGCGGTGGGTGCGAGGAAAACTGTCTAACAGCTAGTACAGCCCTATGTGACCGCCCTTGCTGTCTATCTAACTGTAATTTGTTTAGATTCGTTACTTAATTAACGGTTGTTTGTGTCTAATTGCATTTCTAAGATTATTTTGTAATTAATGAAATAAATTGTTTAGAATTAAAGTAAATTGTTTAGAATTATAATTATTTTTATTATTTTTCACTTCTGGACTCTAACATCAGAAGTTGGATCGATCTACGTTCACAAATTATTAATTTTCAATATTTGGGAAACGATCAACTACCGACATTTAGTTAGATATTTTCATTTAATTTGCCTATACTTCATTATCTAGGTGTGTCTTACGATAGAGAGCATTGACAAATGCACAATAGATCGCGCTGTCATATAGAACCAAAGTGAATATACGCAGTGATTCGCCGCAGAGGTCCCGGGAACGATAAACGCGATCGTTCGTTAAAAAAAAAAGGCATTGCACACTATTAGTGCTCATTTGAACGCTATCGAAATTCAGTGTTCGTTGTGATTTTTAATAAGGGAATCCGACTTTTGTGATATTCTTATCCGCTCTAAATCAAAGTCAAAAATCAAAACTAAATCAGTCAAAAATCAAAACAAAGTCAAAACATAGCAAATATAAAAATCGTAAAGGAAGTGACGACTTCTATATTTGGTTTTTAGTGTCAATTACAAACGGTTTTAAAACGATTATTTTAATAAAATAATGAGGGTATTTGTACCACATGTGTGTTCGTGTGTATAACGCTTTCTTTCCAGTTAGTAAACATTGTGCTAAGCGATGGAAACTGCATCCGTGCCAATGTACAATGTGGTCCACCAGTGCCGACACGGTAATGAGAGAAGGTTAGAAGGTTCAGTTAAGAAAAACTTGTGAGTTGTGCTTGACGCTGTACTGGTAAGATCAAATCATATTACATGTTGAGTTGTGATTTATTTTCACATAATTTTGATATGTAGTGTACAAAAGTGAATTGTGTGCGCAATTTAAAATGATGAAAAAATGGACTGTTTGGCGCGTATACGAAAATGCCTTAGGGCTGATGCAAAGCTGTGGCTTAACAAAAGGGCTTAAGTAGTTGGTTTAGTTTTAACAATGACCTCATCTCATACCTTTTGTTATTGCGAATATTTGGTACTAGCTATTGCCCGCGTGTATGTTTCTATCTTTATACCAAATGTCATCAAAATCGGTTCAGTGGTTTTGGCGTGAAAGCGTAACAGACGGTTACTTTCGCATTTATTGCGAATATTTGGTATAACGTAAATAGTGAATAGCGCTCAAACGAATGTTTGTAACTACCCCACCTGTGCATAATCAAGTAGGCGTTCTTTGCTATGGTTACGAACTATTTTTAACGAAGGAATGATGAATAATAGCAGTTGTAGTGGCTGCCTAATGCAACCCGAACTTATTACTTAAAGGTCAAGTAACTTTTATCCATTTACTTAAAATGTTACACTGACACAGCAAGTGTGACGGGACATAATACCCACACACGTTGTGATTAATCTGTTTAACTTTTATTTATGGAAACGAAAAATAGCTACTTGTCAAATTATAACAATTTACAGTGTGTACACCAAGTTACTAGATGTTTCTCCGTAAATTTAAAAATTGAAATGACCATTATTAAACAACTAGCTTTAGCCAGCGGCTCCGCCCGCGTGTATGATGTCCTTTCTCAGGTTCTAAACTATTTGAGTTCCAAAATTCATCAAAACCGGTTTAGCGGTTTAGGCGTAAAAACGTAACAGACAGACAGACAGTTACTTTCGCACTTAATAGTAATAATAGTAGGGATGATCAAAAAAAAAAAAAAATGACAACAAGAAATAGTTGATGATCAATTACATTTCTAATTTTTATTTTGATAATTCGATGAATGGGCTATTCTTTTATATTGTGGTTGGTAAGAGCAAATAAATCGGGAGTATATAAACGTGTGATGTAACTATTCACAATACGGCAAAAGGGTGCGTGGACAGCAGAGCTAGTCCTGACGGAGCCTATTTAAAACAGCTTGAGGAACTCTTATCATCCGCTGGTAGATGTACTATGTCACATTATTTACTGGTGATTGCATTAGTCCACTGTTATTGTAAAATCTATGAAGCGTTATAACAGTGGTAAATGTTTAAATTCTAAAGATATGATGTTAAATTTATTTAATAGTTCAGAGTAGGTAGTACGAAAGTGACTTCACTTGTTATTAATGGTTCAAAGAAAAAAAAAAAAAGTAAAGAAACTTCTATGAACCTTCTATAGTGGACTCCAAACTAAAACTTCATATTTTAAATGTAATCTAATAGGTTTTACACAACATCAACAACAAATTGTAAATGTTAAAGAAAGATCTCTTATGATAAAGCAAAACATATCGTTTGTTAGTTATGTTTTAATGTTTATCGAAATGCAAAGTATTGATACCGGTAAAGACTGCATGTCTATCGATCTTAATAGTACGTCTACTTAAGCATGCTATTCTTGATGTTATAGAAACATTATGAAAGGTTTTAAATACCCTCACTAGTGTCAGGTATTAAATGAACTATGTTATGTTGTTTGTGTAACAATAATGATTAATGGTCAGGTTAGACCGAGCTAAAATGAGGTTTAAGCACTAGTCATTGTGAGAGTACCAATTAGTGTTCCGGAAAGATAATCCTCATGCCTGACTGGCTATTTCAGGTGTTAAATTTTAAGATCATACACAAAATCATGGTAGCAAACTTGATCGTAAAGGTCTGACATTCATATAGGATCAAGATTAATAACATGTTCATAAGCACGTTACGAGCCAGCTCAGGTTATTGTGATCTTTCTTCCTGACAGAGGTACTTATTGAAACGTCAGTACCAGTGATGGTTTCGACTGCTTTGTTGGGTCGACAGTTAGTGTATGAGACTACTGTTCAATATAGGTTCGATTTCTGGGTTGAACAAACAATAACTAATAATACTGTGTACTTCTAATTATAGATATGCTTGTTACGGCCCGAAGTTTAAAAGTTGTGGTCAACGCTCCGTGACTCGAATGAGTACAAAGAGTCGACGGTCCTACGCCTGATCTCTTTCGGGTCATGTTGGGTGGCCGTCTCATCGAACCAAAGGCGTACACCTGTGTTAGACAAGTACTTGCGTGCTGTAGTGTCTACTGTGTTTTTGGTTGCTCACCATTGGGACTGGCCGCCGTAGCAGAAAGGTAAAAAGGTTAAAATGGTAAGGTTCAACTACAGACTCGAGACGATCGACTATAAGCAGACGGTGGCTTATTACAGTAAGTTATTGAACGACACCTGTCGGACAAGCCCTGGTCCATAAAATGACTTTGAGGGCAATTAGTCTGAACTCGAATTCACTGCGTGGGCATACTTGGACATGTTTCGGGTTTGCTTGACGCCAATCGTCAAGCTGCAGACATAACCAAAACTGGTGACCCGGTATCATATCCTAAGAGCTTTGCGATTATTGGGAACATCCTTAACCGAGTACCGTGAGACTTCTGTAACATTTTCTGACATCCTCCGGGTCTTGCGTCCTGAGAGATATGCGAAAGTTAGTAACATTCTTGACGATATTACTGCGTACATACTGAGGGCACTGTTATTTTTAAATATCCTAAAAGCTTTGCTTGCTAGTATCGCCTTCTAAAAGCTCTGTGATTATTCATGACGATAATGAAGCATATTGGTGACGTTAAAGTAATACCGTATTCAAAACTAATGCAATTTTTCATGCTTTCCTTAGATGATAACGATGCATTGAGAGCCTCGTCACTGTGCAAGGTGCAGTCTACGCGAGCCGAGCCCGGGCTGTGACCTGGTGTCTGCTGCTGCCTGGTGAGGCGCAGACTTGCGGCCTGCTCGCTGTATCGCGAGGTGCGGACTTGCCTCCTGCATGCCGCTCAGTGATAAGCGGACCTGCGGTCTGTTCTCCGTGTGCCCGAGATGCAACCTTCCGCCTGTTCACCGTGTGTACGAGACGCAATCTTCGGCCTGATCCCCGTGTGCGTGAGGTGTGGTGCAATGTATGGCGGATGGTGGAGAGCATGAGGTGTGTATATTGGAATGGACCCATGGACAGGGTAACCAGCCCCAAACTCGTGGTCTTCCTGAGATAATTTTAAGACCCATGGACAGGGTAACCAGCCCCAAACTCGTGGTCTTGTTGAGAGAGGTAAGACCCATGGACAGGGTAACCAGCCCCAAACTCGTGGTCTTGATGAGAGAGGTTTAAGACCCATGGACAGGGTAACCAGCCCCAAACTCGTGGTCTTGTTGAGAGAGGTTTAAGACCCATGGACAGGGTAACCAGCCCCAAACTCGTGGTCTTGTTGAGAGAGGTTTAAGGCCCATGGACAGGGTAACCAGCCCCAAACTCGTGGTCTTGATGAGAGAGGTTTAAGGCCCATGGACAGGGTAACCAGCCCCAAACTCGTGGTCTTGATGAGAGAGGTTTAAGGCCCATGGACAGGGTAACCAGCCCCAAACTCGTGGTCTTGATGAGAGAGGTTTAAGACCCATGGACAGGGTAACCAGCCCCAAACTCGTGGTCTTGTTAATTTTAAGTTTAAATGTTTAAGACACACACTTATGATAACTGTTCTTATGATATTATGGTTCTTATGGTAACAGTAGACCTTCATGCTGAAGTCTACTCTTGTGTTAGTACTAAGTTTCTAGTTTTATTTTAAATGTATCTAACAGTGACTGTTTGTTTCTAATCTGGCGCGGATTATAAATAATCTTTCACTCTTTTCCTTGGAGGTTCGAACCTTTCTTATTCGTGTTAACTGTTATTATCTTGTAAAACTATTCGTTAACTCTAACTGTTTACGCTAAATTTGATAACTGTTTTTAGTAATTGACCAATTGGACGATGATGTACTTACAGAGGCGTCCAATAAACTTTTATTTTTGTACATGTTCCAGTAACCGCGAATGAGAACAAAGAAGTGTGGTCATCCGGACCTGCCGAGGACGTCAGGGTGTCAGGAGAGGCCGTATAAGCCACAACGGCGGTAGTTGTCATTTTTGTGGCGCCATCACTTCACTGTGCTTGGTTATAAATAGGAGTGACCTGTTGTATCGGTACGCATTTCTGACGAATGCGTCGCGGAGTGTGGATCATTGTCTTTGGACAATTAGTACTACTCTGTTAACAGATGTGGAAAGCTGTCTTTGACAAGTTAGTACTGTCTGAATTGCGGTGGGTGCGAGGAAAACTGTCTAACAGCTAGTACAGCCCTATGTGACCGCCCTTGCTGTCTATCTAACTGTAATTTGTTTAGATTCGTTACTTAATTAACGGTTGTTTGTGTCTAATTGCATTTCTAAGATTATTTTGTAATTAATGAAATAAATTGTTTAGAATTAAAGTAAATTGTTTAGAATTATAATTATTTTTATTATTTTTCACTTCTGGACTCTAACAGTATAATATCATCAACAGCGTTTAACAGTCCACTGCTGGACATAGGCCTCTCCTTAGAAAGGAGGTTTTGGCCTACTATACCACTCTGGCCAGAAGGATGGTATAGGGTTGGTTTTAAGTTTTCCTTCTCTTTGCATTGATGTTGTCTTGCGTAGTTTATCCCTTATTAGCCTTTTACCCTCGGGATGAATAGGAGTGGTGACAATCTGTATACTTAATCCGTCACCACACGGACTGTATAATATAATTTCTGCAATATTAAAGCATGGTGGAATTGGGGTGGAAATGACAAAAAATGGAGGGTGTAATTGTTTCTCTATGTTACTTTTGCTATTGTATGTATTATCGTGTATATTATATGTAAAACAGATTAATGCATGACGTCACGTGGGCCCAAAAAATAACCAGCGTCAGACTTTTGTCACAGTGCCGAATTGGATCATTTTTGGCCCTACAAAATTGTTATATGTTCGTTATTTTATTTAATATTATTGTGTTTTATTGGCAAATAAGTGTATTTATCTTTCTTTCTTTCCCATGATCACGAAAATTAAATATTTGGACATCTAAATACACAACATCTAATCCCACAGTAAAAAAAATAAATTTTGTAACAGTGAATTAAATAAACGCTGCTCGCTGTTCTCATGGCCCAACACAATGACTCACGGTGATCACGACAGAGAAAGTGAATCACGTCATCGGCTCTATGTGGGCGAAGGTACGCGCTTAACGGCACTGACTTACAATTGATTTAGCAAGCCTTCCGTATTGCTTATATTATACTATGGAAAATACGACCAAATATCTATATTAATTATTAATAATTGAAGTGTCAATAGATCATCATCATCATCAACAGTCTTTACCAGTCCACTGCTGGACATAGGCCTCTCCTTAGAAAGGAGGTTTTGGTCTACTATACCACGCTGGCCAGACGGGTTGGTAAAGGGTTTGTTTCAAGTTGTCCTTCTCTCGGCAGTGATGTTAGCTGCTTATTTTGTTCCTTTAGTCGCCTCTTACGACACCCAAGGAATGAATAGGAGTGGTGACACTTTGTATTCTTAATCCGTCACCACACGGACAGGTACATAAAATCAAATTGAATGGTCAGTTTGTTTTTTTCAAATCAAGAGTTTTTGACTAAACTCTAGAAGCTACTATTTAAAAAAGGCAGCCTTAGTTACTCCTTATAAAATCAGCTATCTGCCGATGAAAGTCCCGATCAAATCGCTTCAGCCGTTCTAGAAATTAGCTGGAACAAAGAGTCAGACGGACGGTCAGACATGAACAGCTGTTAATTTTAAATTACAAACATCCACTTCTTGACACCGGAACTGTCCCGGCGCACAATATCGGAGATATATAAAAACAAAAATATCTCTGGATAGATCTCAATTTGCTCCGTTCATCTGTGCTATTCCGGTAATTTGATCCCATCCCAGAGCCTGCAAAAAAAATTGCTAAACATAAGCTATCAAAATCTGCGTATAATTCAGGAACAAAGGCGTCTACGGTGTTGATTCTTCGACTAATAATTTGCTCCGTATGAAAAACAACGAAATTTTCATTATTTTCCATGAAATACTTAAAAAAAGAAACTTACGACGTACATACGTACTGCGCATCTGCGCAGATCATTCGGCTCGCGTCTACAATCGGCCTGCGCGAGTGCGCTAGGGAGTGTCTAGGGACTTTCTTTCAGCAGTAAATCAGTTTCAAAAGTCTTACACCGCTTACGCGCACTAAGAAATAATGGAGAGTAATAAAAGCTTATAGAAAGTAATCAAAGCTTATCTTGTTCATGGTATACCTATCAAGATATTGATTATTTACAGTCACAGAGAAATAATGTGACTTCCCAGTATTCAAATAAACTGTGGGCCTCTCTTGATAGGTATACCATGAACAAGATAAGCTTTGATTACTTTCTATAAGCTTTTATTACATTCCATTATTTATTAGTGCGCGTAAGCGGTGTAAGACTTTTGAAACTGATTTACTGCTGAAAGAAAGTCCCTAGACTCTCCCTAGCGCACTCGCGCAGGCCGGTTGTAGACGCGAGCCGAATGATCTGCGCACATGCGCAGTACGTATGTACGTCGTAAGTTTCTTTTTTTAAGTATTTCATGGAAAATAATGAAAATTTCGTTGTTTTTCATACGGAGCTAATTATATTAGCAACGGAGCAAATTATTAGTCGAAGAATCAACACCGTAGACGCCTTTGTTCCTGAATTATACGCAGATTTTGATAGCGTATGTTTAGCAATTTTTTTTGCAGACTCTGGGATGGGATCAAATTACCGGAATAGCACAGATGAACGGAGCAAATTGAGATCTATCCAGAGATATTTTTGTTTTTTATATATCTCCGATATTGTGCGCCGGGACAGTTCCGGTCTTCTTGACTGCCTCGTTGGTCTAGTGGTTAGCGTATGCGGCTGCTGATCAAGAGGTCTCGGGTTCGATTCCCGGGTCAGACCAAATATTTGTGTGATCCACAAATATTTGTTTCGGAGTCTCGGTGTTTTCTATGTATAATATGTATGTATTTACAAAAAAAAGTATGTTTATCTATTTATATCAGTTGTCTAGTACCCATAATACAAGCTCTGCTTAGCTTGGGACTAGATGATGTTGTGTGTAAGGTGTCCAAAATATTTATTTATTTTTTATTTGATGAGAATGCAACCAGCCGAATAACATCAGCTATTTCTGCCAATGTCAAGGAATATTTACCCATTTTACCCACAGGATTACCTTAATTAAGGGTGTTACATAGTGAGTGAGGTCACGGAAGCCAAAACAAATCCACCTTAGTTAGGTAAAAGAACATTAAAATATAATTATAATAGTATGCAACAAGTTTTTCGAAACGTTTTTAACACATAAAAATAGTTACAAATTTGAAATATTATTACGTAGGTCGATTATAGCCGTCCCAGTTTGCGCCTGAATATTTATTTCAATATCCATAAAACATTCTAGATCAAACTGTCAAAATAAGTTTTATAATTATGTAACTTAGATATGACTGCCTTGTTGGTCTAGTGGTTAGCGTATGCGGCTGCTGATCAAGAGGTCTCGGGTTCGATCCCAGGGTCAGACCAAATATTTGTGTCATCAATCATCATCAACAGCCTATAACAGTCCACTGCTGGACATAGGCCTCTCCTTAGAAAGGAATTTTTATCCTATAATATTTGTTTCGGAGTCTGGGTGTTTTCTATGTATAATATGTATGATATCTATGTAAAAAAGTATGTTTATGTATTTATATCAGTTGTTTAGTACAAAACCTCATTTCTAAGGAGAGGCCTATGTCCAGCAGTGAACTGTTAAAGGGTGTTGATGATGATGATTTGATATTACAAACAGAAACTCCAATTTCATTTTAATTTTTTTTAAGAAAAAGTCAACTCCTGAATAAGGAATATAAATTCCTGTGTCGTAACTTTACAAACATACATAAAACCGAAACATACATGCTGCTTGCAGATGACCCCCTCCTGATGACCCCCAGGAACGTCACGCTACCACTCCGCCCTGCTTCTGTTAGGGTGACAAATAGCCACACCTGTCACCCATATCTGCCTACCCCCTTACGGGATTGAGGCGTTAATGTATTTACCTCATTTACTTATAATAACATTCTACTTAACAAGTATGTTAATTTATATTTACAACACAATTTTATAACAAATAATTGCATGTTAACATAATCCAAAGGCGTTAGTGATTTTATCTTCATACCTCTGCTCACGCCCTGTATGAAAGAGACCGTGAAGATATATAAGTGTAACAAATCCCTACTAATGTTATAAGTTCGAAAGTTGCTACATTCTTGAAATTAAAATAAATAATAATAATAAATAAACAGACGGACAGACAGACAGACAAAATTTTTAAAAAGTGCTTCTGATTAAGTAATCTTAAATACTTTTCATTGTGGGTAAGAAAAAAAATATCATAATTTACTCTATAAGTCGTCAACTATTTGCCGGTAAACATTTTGTTAAAATGCATTCAGAAATAATCCATTAATCAACAGACAGACAAAATTGATAAAAACATTTTTTTTTAATATAAGTACCGTTTTCACTTTGGTCTAGTGGTTAGCGTATGCGACTGCTAATCAAGGGGGCTCGGGTTCAAATCCCGGGTCGGGCCAAAAAGTGTTTTTGGGTTTTTCTTAGGAAATTCCTAATAGCAGCACGGGGTTTGGAAGTTTGGCGGGTGATTCACGCCCGTGCCTCGGAGAGCACGTAAAGCCGTCGGTCCCGGTTGTCATGAACATCTATTACAACTGTATTGGGAAGTCAGTGCCCTCAAATATACTGACAACAGTTCAATCTTCGAATTTCAGTTCTCCTTTAGGGTTGCGGAGGTCCGATGCCAGTCGCTCCGTGGAAAAACTGAAATTCAAGTAAAACCGGTTCAATTAGTAGCCGACCCCAAATAAACTTGGGAATAAATACTAGCTGATGCCAGCGGCTCCGCTCGCGTCCTAGGGGTATGAAAAGATGTTGACCGATTCCCAGACCTACCCGATATGCACACAAAATTTCATACAAATCGGTCAAGCCGTTTCGGAGGAGTATGGTAACTAGCACTGTGACACGAGAATTTTATATTTATGATATACTATCTGCGCCCCGCGGTGTTACCCGCGTATATCATTATGGTTGCTATGCAAGTGTGTTATGCATAGCAACCTGTGAAGTTTTGATAGGAGATAAACAGTGATACATTTTGACATCTAAGATTTAATGTATTTTCGTAATCACCTAGCTTTCGCCCGTGTATCTCGATTATTGCAGTAAAAAGTAGCCTATGTGTTATTCTGATATATAAGCTATATTACTGTAAAGTTTCACCCAAATCCGTTCAGTAGTTTTTGCGTGAAAGAGCAAGAAACATACATACATGCTCAGAAACTTTCTCGTTTATCTTTATAATTGTAGTAGGATACCACTATGTTATACTGTCGATGTGTAAAATACTCATGTTTCGTTACAGTTACAATGTACAGTTACATAAAACAGATTTATTGCAATAAATGTTTTATGGTCCATAACGAAAGCTAGCTTCTCACACACACATAATAACTTAAGTTATTTTGTCATTATTAATTTCTACAATACACTCTTAATATAGTAGAAACTTAATTGATAAATTTACAATTACTTGGATTCAATATTATTTATGTACATGTAAGTGACGGATGAAGTTACGGCCATATATGATAACCGTTGGGGTCAACGTGTTCTTGAGTGGAGTCCGCGTTTAGACAAACGTAGGGTAGGACGTCCACAGGCCAGGTGAAGTGATGATTTGAGAGATCCAGACGCCGAGGATCGAACCATGTGGCGTGCGATTGGAGAGGCCTATGTCCAGCAGTTGACTGCGATAGACCGCCGTTTAGCTTTAACAGCCATCGCAGACTGGGCGACTTGTCGCCGCGTCTTGTCACGACGTAAGTCGAAGACGGACGGACGGACATGACGAATCTACAAGGGTTCCTAGTCATAAACTTCGGAACTTCTAATTGGTGTTGCCACCTTACAAAAAATAATTCTAAATTATATTACAATATGGTAGTAATAGGTGCCGATGCCAGCTTGAACTTGCCCCCAATCTGGAAAATTGCTCCAGATATGTATTTTTTTAGTTTTTCCTTGATTTATACACCAAACGCTAATAGAATTCTGAAATTCTAGCTTCTATGTCCGCTAGAAGTGCCTTAGAGTTTTGATGATCGGCCAGTGAGTCGGATGATAGGTCGTAAAGAAACTTTTACAAGTTATAATTCATAAATTACTGATTTAAATAGATTGAAAATTTTAATATACTGTATTTATACAATGCCTGCTCGGTTACTGAAAATTCAGACATCTGGCTTTATCCAAAAAGAAGTTAAAGGATCCGTAAATGACATGAATTTTTACGAAAAACGAATGATCAAATAACACAAAAAGGTCCTTTGGGTACCATTAACATCTAAACAAGGTAATATCTGATACCAAAACCGTATAATTAAACTTCCGTATCTCGTATCTTTAACACCTTTAAAATTACATCTAATTTTAAGTGAGTCACACAGGTTTTTTCACGCAAACAAAGGCCCCCATACAACGGAACCACAAAACCAGTACAATACAATAATATAATCAGTGACCTTACATTTAGGGTCACACATTGTGGCCATAACTGTGAAAGGTACGCATTATATTTCAGAACTCTTTGTTGATGGAAACATATGGGAATATATTGTGAACGTTCCCGTAAACCGTCTTTGTGGTGACCGGATTAAGAAAGCAACATAAAAACAATGTAGGATAAAATTACTGCAAAAAAGAGTAATACATGAGGCATTTTGTTTTTTTACGTCTGGAAGCACTCACAAGCCGTTACCCCAACGGTATTTGCGGTGGTGTGGTGTGTCGGAATCAGACCGACTAAAACCACACAGTGTGCTACTCTGCGCCTGAAATGGAAGGGATCCAGGCACTGCTGTTATAAAAACATGTGGATCCATTTGAAACAAACCCTGTGCCAATCCGTCTGGCCAGTTATAGTAGAGCAATACCACCTAGCTAAGGAGAGGCCTATCTCCACTGCTAGACTCCTCTAAGCAGAGGCTTAAGGCCTTACGTCCCCACGCTGTCCAAGTGCGGGTTGGGGACTGGCACTGTGGGACTCAATGACTATAAAAGCTTTCTTACAAGAGTTCGTTGGTTTCTTTTTCTTCTTCCTCAGCATATTTGTATCCACTGTTGCATGGTTCGATGGCTTGTAAACATGTAATCTATATTTATTTAACCTCGTAAGGCCCAACGACCTAATTTAATGACAAAAATATTTTGACGTTCCGGCCCAAGACAGTTTTTAAAATTATTAAATTACGGCCCAGCGACCTAAAATTATGACATGATCAAAAATTTACTAAATTTGATTTATTCGAACAATTATACTTAAAACTATGACCCAGTAACCTAAAAAACGGACAAATTATTTCAACATATTTTTTGCACGGAATAGTTAACTTTCGGTATAGGAAATACCCCATAAATTAATTTTGCCAAAACCATTACCTTTTAACACTTTTTTTACTAAACCAAAGTTCTGGGCCGCAACTACTTGCGCCTATTTTTAGTACATTGGGTCGTAGTGTATATCGTCCTAAATTTAGGTTGGGCCTTACGAGGATAAATGTATTGTAATTTATATGCCATTAAAACTACGTCAAAACTCATCATAACCGGCCGTATGTTTTCTAAAACAGCCCAATTTATAACAAAATATTTTTTGTGTTATTCTGTCGCCTTCAGCATGTTATGCCGTAGTTTTTTTTTTTTAACATTTTGTAAACAATTTAATTCTTCTACCAGCTACAGATATAGATCTAAACATAACTTTTATTGAGTAATTATTGTAATCAACCTATTTATCATTTTTGTTGTTTCCTTCATAATATTAGAAACTACTAATATCTTCTTCTTATGATTATTTAGGGTCGGCTACTAGTTCAACCGTTTTTTCCTGAATATCAATTTTTCCAAGGAGCAACTGGCATCGGACTTCCACAACTGAAGTAGTTGTGAGTATGTTTCGAGGGGGCAACGTTCGCGTGTGCAGGACGTCGCCTAAAGGTTCGAGCACATTATGCCGGGCCGCAGCGTGCCGGGGCGGAGCGCAAAAATCCGCTCAAATCGCTTCAATACAAATTGTATGAAGTATCGCACACTGTGTCGGGCCGCAGCGGCTCGCATTATTGCGACGCGGATTTGCGTCCGTGCGATGCGACCCGCCCCGCCCCGCTGCGCCCCGTCACAGTGTGCTATAGCAAGCGGATTGGTGTGCACGCGCGTACGTGTTTATTTACCGTACACTCTACTCAAAATCCGTCAATGCGCTGCGACCCGGCCCGTCACAATGTGCTAAGTTAGCATTTTGCGCTGCGCTGCGGCCCGCCCCGACACGCTGCGGCCCGGCATAATGTGCTCGAACCTTAAGAGTCTGTCAGTCTCACAGTCACTAACGAAATACGACAGCAAGAATGCTGTCATTATTAGGATGGTCTTATGGGAAAAGGTAGTATTGCCCCGATTGAGCTGGCCTAATTTTATCTAACCTTGAAGCATAGCGTGAAGGTTATTTCAAGATGCCTTCAATGTAAGTAGCAGAGTGCTCTGACCTACTTATACCTAAATTTGAAGTAACTGTAATGATGCTAATAACTATTTTTAACTGCGTGGGATATTCGCAAGTGTTAAATCTTGTTTTGTTGTATTGTGAAGTAATGTTGCGATAATTACAATGGAAAAATCTAGTTTAGGAGAGAATTATAAAACTTGAAAAAAATGGTGACTCGTCCGTTTAGCGGTGGGTTTTGCCAAAAGTTTATCATGGTTTTTCTTACAAGGTTTTGTTGATAACGGATTGGAGTATTATAGACTTTGATGGAGAGTACGTTAGCCGTCGGTCCAGGTTGTCATAAACATCTATAGCAATCGACATTAGGAAGTCAGTGTCCTAAAACTGTAACTGTCTCGGCGGCGCATTTATCTAGTACCCATATTTAAATAAAATAATATTACGGCCATCTTAAACACAACGTCATCTAATCCGAAACTGAACAGAGCTTATGAGAGTATTATGGGTACTAGACAATTTATATAAATATATAAACATGCTTTTTTTTCGTAAATACATACGTATTATACATAGAAAACACCCAGATTTCGAAACAAATACTTGCTTATCACACAAACATTTGGTCCGACCCTGGAATCGTACCCGAGACCACAAGCACAGCAATCGCATACGCTGCCATTGCACCACCGAGGCTGTCAAAATCCTTATGCCATGAGCTACCTGCCAGTGAAAATAGTACAAACTCTGCTTAGTTTGGATCAAGATGGCATTGTGTGTAAGATGTACGAAATATTTGTATACTTTATTTATAATCATCAGCCCGTTGTAGTAAACTAGACATAGGTTTCTTCCGAGACACACCACAGCCCCATCTGATGCTTTTCATCCAGTCGTCCCTGGACCTCTTACGCAAGCTTCGCATTACGTGCACTGTCAGTGATTTTGAAATTACAAACACACACTTCAAATTTATTTATTCGTAAAAGATATATTATGATGTATTTTTTAAGTTCAGAGAAAGATATTACAAGACTTTCTCTGTAATGAACATTATAAAGAAACGCGGATGTAATACTGTCATCATCATCATCCCATAACGTCCCACTGCTGGGCACAGGCTGGCCGAGTGCGGGTTGGGGACTGGCAAGACACGTTGCGGCTACGAAATCTTGCCTTGTGGATTTTTTTAACACGGAGGCCTCCAACTAAGCTTTACGACTACTATCTTATGATAACAGCCGGGACCGACTGCTTAACGTGACCTCCGAATCACGGAAACGCTCATAACATATCACAAACGGTCACTCGTTGTGATTCGTTGCTTAACGTCGGTGATTGTTTCCAACTACCTAAGGGCCACCGCAGACTAGCTACTTTTAGCATCGGCGATCGGCAACTAGTCGCTTTTTAGAACCTAAATACGGCGACCGAACGCTCTACACCGCACACTTAAAAACGCCAAACGCGGCGATCGAGTCGCTTATTAGAAGCGCGACACAGCAGCTGAACGCTACTTGGCATCTGAGCAGTCGCTAAAACGCGCGTTTCCGATACCGCGATCGAACGCAGGAAGTCGCTAAAACGCGATGAAGCATCGATGCAGTCGCCAAATCGCCGATCGCCGATGCTAAAAGTAGCTAGTCTGCGGTGGCCCTAATGCCGCTATGAGAGCTTCGTACTTTTAAGCACAGTGAAAGATATTACAAGACTTTCTCTATAACGAACATTATTACAAAGATACGCGGATGTAATATTTTGTATTTACGACAAAATTTAAACACAACTTGTGTCTCTGTAATTCTTACAAGTATTATCTGACCTTTCATTGCGTAACTTGATTTCAACTTAAGATAAATATGAGTCATTTTAACTTGCAATATTATTTTGTTGCGCACTGCTAAGTACTTTTATATTATGGACTAGATTAGTACTGTGGTGTTGCCTGCGGTCGTTGCAGACATCTAGTTAAAAAATAATAATAATAATAAATATTTCGGACATCTTACACACAACGTCATCTAGTCCCAAACTAAGCAGAGCTTGTATTATGGGTACTAAACAACTGATATAAATACATAAAAATACTTATTTTTTTGTAAATACATACATATTATACATAGAAAAACACCCAGACTCCGAAACAAATATTTGCGGATTACACAAATATTTGGTCTGACCCGGGATTTGAACCCGAGACCTCTTGATTAGCAGTCGCATACGCTAACCACTAGACAAACGAGGCAGTTATTATGGAGTAACATGAGTTTTTTTCAGAATAGCTTCGCTCTGCAGCGTTCCTCGTGATTTATAACAATAACTACAGGTAAAATTGCGGGACTTAGCTGTTTTTTTAAATCATCATCATCAACAGCCTTTAACAGTCCACTGCTGGACGTAGGCCTCTTCTTAGAAAGGAGGTTTTGGCCGACTATAAAAATAAAATAAAATAAAATAGAAATAAAAATAAAATAAATATCGTTAGAATAACGCTATTGCGATATCAATGACCTAGGTTTATGAAATGCACTCTAATACTGACACGAACAATAGAAACTTTAAAAGCAAACTCTGAATTTTAAAATAAACAGATTTCGCGTTATGATAATTATGACAGGCTAGCTGAATCCCGCGGCATTACCCGCGGTTATTAATAAATAGCTAGACTATGTTACTCCTTTTGTCATCAGCTATTTTTTAGTGAGAGTCCCGTCAAAATCCGTTCAGCCGTTCCATAGATTATCTGGGTCAAACAGACAGATTTTTTTTTGGGTATAAGCACAGAATACATAATAGTACCAGCACAGAAGACTCACTCCGAAAAGTAAATTAAAGTAATAGATACCCTCGGTGTCAAAAGATTAAGTTCAATTCAGATCGCACAGCGCCGAATCACTACGATTATATTTACCTACAATTGCGTCTCTTTCTATCGTGTAACTATTAACTGTTCTGACGATGTCTATACGACCGGCATGTTTGCCCCGGCAGGCAGCCGGCCGACTATACCTAAACTGCGGAGTGACACCCCCCTACTAAGTTCCGTATCAGATATATCCAAACATACACTCCAATTTTATAGATATAGATAACGGGGTGGTTGGTCTAGTGGTTCATGATCTTCGTCGGTGTGTGCCGGACGCCGCCTAAGAGAGGGTCGTCGTACAGAGACGGTGCCCGCATCAGGAGCGGGCAGGCGCTGGAGAAGTTCAGAAGGAGATCCCACCCTGGACTTCTCCCCCTCCTAAACGGAGAAGCGCGGAGAGGGCACACTGTGTGGTTTTTAGTCGGTTCAAGTCCGACACACCACCCCGCCGTAACCCCCGGTGGGGTGACGGTCCATGATGATTTTTCACACATAAAAAAAAAAAAAGTGGTTCATGATCTTAACTGCTAAGCCGGACGGAGGTCGTGAGTTCGATTGCCACTTAAGGCAAATATTATGTAAGGAACACAATAATTTACTCTGTCAGGGTCTAAGTTTTCCTGTAAAACCTATGTATGTGTGTAGAAATTTAATTTTGAACATAGAAAAGTGACCTTAGGTGAATCGGGAACAATCACCGAGGGTAAGCAACGCCGGCGGGGTCAGTCTCAGATGGGTGACCGTTTGTGGCATGATATGTTATGAGCGTTTTCGTAATCACGTTAAGCAGTCGCTCCCGGTTGTTATCATAAGAAAACAGTCGTGAAGCTTAGTTGGAGGAGACAACGTGTCTTTCTTGTCCAAAACCCGCACTCGACCAGCGTGGGGACGCATGGCCTTAACCCTCTCCTGAGTCTTCTACCAGAGCCCAGCAGTGAGAAGTAATGGGATTTTGAAGTACCTTGCTAAGCACCGAACAGGACACAAAGAACACCCAAACTCAGAACAAAAACTGCGTTATCCACAGAATTGTCCCATATGGGAATCGAATTGCAATATGCAGTGCAGTGTAAAACTGATTAAATCACGATACCGTCTGTTCAGCTTTCATTTCATTCAGGCAAAAGCCATTCAGAGTTCAAATACCTGAGATATCATCTCTATTATGAAGTATAGCCATTCATTGTGTCTTTCATTACAGAGGTTATTTACATATATGTAAAATTTGCATATAATTTTGTTGTCATATATTTAAAACTAGTTGAGTCCGGCGGTGTTTCCCGCTGTTGTTGTTGTAAATCGCAAGTAATGAATGAAAAAAATTGCTTAAGTTAAAATCTTTTCAGCCGTTCCAGAGATTTTTTATTGCAGCCGTTCCGGCGGGGTTTCCAAACGTTTCACACACTGGCGGTCTGCCCTGCATGGGCGACGCAGCGCCGGGCCCTCACTGCAGTCATCGGAGAGGATCTCTCACTGCCGGCCGTCGTTCGTTCCATGGCCGGCAGCGAGAACTCATTTACCGCGATCGCAACCTTCTGCGAGGACGTAATCACGCAGAAGGAGGCAGCGGAGAAGGCCCGGGAGGACGACATCCAATCGGACCTGATCGAACATCTGCACCTCATGCCGCCTTGAGTGTGGCCGCGGTTGGACGGGACGGGTTTTCCCTCCACCCGCATTATTTGGCCAGCCGCGAGGGAGCGGCGTCGGTGTGTGCCGGACGCCACCTAAGAGAGGGTAGTCGTACCGAGACGGTGCCCGCAACAGGAGCGGGCAGGCGCTGGAAAAGTTCAGAAAGAGATTCCAGCCTGGACTTCTCCTCCTCCTAAACGGAGAAGCGCGGAGAGGACACACTTTGTGTTTTTTAATCGGGTCAAGTCCGACACACCACCCCGCCCTAACCCCCGGTGGGGTGACGGTCCCTGATGATTTTCCACACATAAAAAAGGGGTTTCCAAACGTTATAATAATTTTAACATAAAACCGATTTCAAATAAAACAGTTCTGAGTACCCAAATAGCTACATCTGTACCTATCCTACCTTGGTCTACCTATCGCGATTTCTCCCAGATCCTATCATCAGATCCTGGTTTCCTTATCATGAGACCGCATGGTACCAGCTTACAAATTAAAAAAAGTATTATTAAAATCGTTTCACTCAATCGAAAGTTCTGAGGAAAAATGCAGTCGAATTAAGAACCTCCTCCTTTTTTGCCGTCGGTTATAAAAAGAGAATTCAAGGGCCACAGCACACTAGCTACTTTTAGCATCGGCGATCGGCAACTAGTCGCTTTTTAGAAGCTAAATACGGCGACCGAACGCTCTACACCGCACACTTAAAAACGCCAAACGCGGAGATTGAGTCGCTTTTTAGAAGCGCGACACAGCAGCTGAACGCTACTCTCCGCACACATTCGGATGCCGGTACCATCGATTTGGCATCTGAGTCGCTAAAACGCGATGCAGCATCGATGCAGTCGCAAAATCGCCGATCGCCGATGCTAAAAGTAGCTAGTGTGCGGTGGCCCTAAATAGTATAACTATCTTTATTTCGGCTTACATTTAAATCGATGTTTTTTAAGCTATCACATAACATAGGATTATGTTAAATATTCATCAATTGGAAATCGAACCACGCACACATGACGCAAAACTGTTCGACGTGAATTTTTAAATTTTGTTCGTAAAACCTTTCTTGGATAACTTACTTCAAGTATTTACGTAAGTTTTATAAAAAAAAACAGGACAGACATGACAGACCGGCAGACATGGCAGAAACAGAATAGATTAACGTCGAAATAATTGGCTTGTCTGGTCAGCGTGGTATAGTAGGCCAAAGCCTCCTTTCTAAGGAGAGGCCTAAGTCCAGCAGTGGACTGTTAAAGGCTGTTGATGAATTGGAAGAATTATTTTCGTGAATATTCGCCGATGGTTCCGCCCGATGTATCTCAATGTATTCAAACCGTGATATATAATGAATATCACTGTAAAATTTCATCCAAATCCGTTCAGTACTTTTGCGTTAAAGATACATACACACACACACATACATACACATATACATATACATAAACACACACATACATACGCACACACACACACATACATACATACATACATACATACATAGATACATACACACACACACGCACACATACGCGTTTATAATATTAGTAGGATATCTCTACATATCCATAAAAATATTATAAAGCTGAAGAGTTTGTATGAGAGAGAAAGGCTACATCACGCTACGACCAATCAATCAACAACCCATAACGTCCCATTGCTGGGCTCGGGTCTCCTCTCAGGATAGGGTTAAGGCCCTATCTATCTGTTAAGGCCATACGTCCCCACGCTTTCCAAGTGCGGGTTGGGGACAGGCAAAACACGTTGTGGCTACGTAATCTTGTCGTTGGATGATTTTAAGCCGCCTCAAGGCCTCCAACCAAGCTTCATGACTGCTATCTTATGATAACAACCGGGACCGACTGCTTAACGTGACCTCTGAATTACGGAAACGCTCATAACACATCATGTCACAAATGGTCACCCATCTATATCTGACCGTACCATCGTTGGTTACGTTCGGTGACTGTTTCCACGACCAATAGGAGCGGAATATCATTAAACCGAGGAAAATTCCTTTTGTTAAGAGCTTCCATTGCGTGCACTGCGTCCAAAACTCTTGAAAATATATTTTCTTGAAAAGTTCTAAAAAATAGTCCTGGGCAGCATATGTCTATCTTCTAAGATTGGCTCACTATAACCTGTTTTATTGGAAACAAATTTGTTTCCGCGGTATAACATCACGCTACGGGCAATAGAAGACGCAGACAGAGTTGCGTGGGTGAGCTAGTATATGTATAGAATTAAATGAAAGCATGCAGTTAGGGTTGCAGGGTTTTAAAAAAATATCGATTTATCGATATTTATCAAATTATGTTGATATTGTTATACCGATATATCGGTCTAGTAGGCAGATATATCGATATTCTAACTAAAATATATCGTCCCTCTCTACAGCCATATCGATTATAGTTTTTGTGTGTGATTAGACAAATCAAGTTTGGTCTATTTATTATAATGTGCACGTGAACTCAAATTTAATTAGTGTGTACCGATACAACTGAAACATTAGAAAAAGCTTATACACATAAATTATAAACAATTAGGACGAATAGTGGGGCGCAGCTTCGTGGATCACACTTTCTATAGCTAAAGAGCACTTCTCAATAATAGTTTCAATAAGGTTGTTTTATTAATCGGATAAAAAGTTAGAATAAGTTTATTTCTTTTATCAAAAGTAGCTAATACATAATATGTACAAAAAAACGATATATATAGTTTTTCTATATTGATATATCGATATCAGCGTATCGTCGATATCGATTGAATCGATATTTTTTGTGTCGATATATCGATATTTATCAGTTTTCCGATATATCGTTGCAAGCCTACATGCAGTCTGACAAACCGTTTGCTTAGTGAAACATATATCGATTACGCCTGCACCAGCTGAACTGGTTTAACAAGTATGGCTAGCTGATATTGATGTAATATGGAACTGTACTAAATTATTTTACGCCAGTTTAGGAAACATTCAGAGTAAACTATGAGGATTTTGTAAGAACAAGAGTGAATTGCATAATTTCTAGAAGATTTTCACTTGATCCGAATGAGAAGTAACGTATGATATGATATACCTAGTGCTTAACGATTCTTTTTATACATAAATTTTATGAGTTATATGATTCTTGTATTACTGCCTCGTTGGTCTAGTGGTTAGCGTATGCGACTGTTCGACGTATCAAAAGGTCTCGGGTTCAAATCCCGGGTCGGGCCAAAACAAGTGTTGTTGGGTTTTTTTTACAGGAATTTCTTAGCAACAGCCCTTAGTCTGAAAGTTTGACAGTGATTCATGCCCGTGCCTCAGAGAGCACGTTAAGCCGTCGGTCGCGGTTGTCATGAACATCTAATTGCGAATGCAGACAAAGCAGTATTGTGACTCACATTATAAAGATGCGTCTGCATCTTTCGGCCTCCGGTCTCGGTCCTAATTTATTGTATACTAGCTTTCTTTCTGCTTAGTTGCTGTCTGCTTAGTCTGCCCTGGCGGTTGAGAGTATGTCATGCTCACTCAAATGTCACGCTGATGGTGGCGCGTTTGTCGGATCATTTAATTCCCTTCAAAATGGTTGAGTTGAATGGTGCGTCATGCGTCATGTTCGTGAACGGGCGCTGTCAGTTGTGACTGGTCATCTCTTAGTTGCCACGGCTTATTTGAATTAATTATTTTATTTTTCAATTGTATTTTTGTTGTACTATGGACACTTTTAACGTGCACGTCTTGCTACATCGTTCTCACATAATGTACCATCTCAACATGAATGATGTAACCAAGATTTTGTAAAAAACATTTTGATTTAAAAGAGTGTCCATGGAGTTTCTTGCCCGTTCTTCTCCATAGAGATCTACGCTAGGGAATGGGCAACTACAGTACTTTCACAGTTTTTATGTCTTGTGACTGGGACTGTAGCTACATTTTTGTTTCGACAATTCAAAAGTGCCTGTAACTGGCCTAGTTGAAATAAATGCTTTGATTTTGATTTTGATTTTGATTTTGGAACTAGATGGCGTTGTGTGTTAGATGTCCGAAATATTTATTTACTAGCTTTCGCCAGCGGCTTCGCCCATACACTCGGTTATCGCGGTAAAAAGTATCTTTTATCCTTTCTTAGGGCCACAGCACACTAGCTACTTTTAGCATCGGCGATCGGCAACTAGTCGCTTTTTAGAAGCTAAATACGGCGACCGAACGCTCTACACCGCTCACTTAAAAACGCCAAACGCGGAGATTGAGTCGCTTTTTAGCTGAGCTTGAGCTGAGCAGTCGCTAAAACGCGCGTTTCCGATACCGCGATCGAACGCAGGAAGTCGTTATAACGCGATGCAGCATCGATGCAGTCGTAAAATCGCCGATCGCCGATGCTTAAAGTAGCTAGTGTGCTGTGGCCTTTAGCCGCTGGACTATATGTGTACAAAATTTCGTTTAAATCGGTCCAGTAGTTTTCCCGTGAAAGCCGGACAGACAGACAAAGATTACTGTCGCATTTATAATATTAGTAAGTATTTATTGTGTTGGATAATAATTTCAAATCGGTTGAACAATAAGTTACAACAAAGAAAGCCACGTTTAAAGTACATAATACGTGTGCAATTCTTACGAAAGGATGAGTTTGTGCCCTCGTTCATACACATTGCGCAATCGATTTGTATTTGCGACGGTGAACAACAGTTGTTTATCATGATGATTTAACGCCCATGAAATTGGTAAACCATGTTAAAATATGTAGTTTCGGCGCTCTAATAACTTGTCCTTCGGAAGTACCTTTAAAGAGATCACCTTCTGGATATACTCGTAAGTCTATTCGATTGCACGCCATTTGCAAACTATAACCAATTATATTGAGTAGCTGGTCAGTCTTCTTACCCTTGAGTAGGTGATCAATCTACCATCCCTCCTAACTAAGTTGACATTTTAAAAAGCGGCCAAGTGCGAGTCGGACTCGCCCATGAAGGGTTCCGTAGCAGCAAGTAACATCATATAAAAGTTCTTGTATTTCGTTGTAACTTTGATCGATGTTTTATTAATAGTGTATTGATTGAATGAAAGGGAAATTGCGGTTTACGATTTATGTATGACGTATTAAAAAAACTATTTACTAGATCTCGTTCACTTTGGAAGTGAACGAGATCTTCGCGCAAACTATTCGCGTAAATTATTCAGTTTAGAAAAAAATGACTTCAGAAACCTCAACATCATTTTTGAAGACCTATACATAGATACACGTATGGGTTTGATAAAAAAAAAATTTTTGAGTTTCAGGTCCAAGTAAATATGGGGAAAGGGGAAAAATATGCGGTTCACAGATTACTTCTACTTACAAGGTTTCAACAGTATAATTCTTATGGTTTCGGAAAAAAGTGGCTGTGACATACGGACGGACAGACAGACAGACATGACGAATCTATAAGGAGTCCATTTAGCTACGGAACCCTAAAAAGGGGCTACAGTGGAACATACAAACACACATACATCACTGCCAATACTGTTCCTTCTAACTGCATCGTAGTTTGGTAAAAAGAAAATAATTGATGAACATTAAGAATCGACAGTCCATGGCACATTGCATGCGAATGCACAATAAGTCTTCAAACGTCAACTTCGTGACAAAATTAATGATTTTCGTCTCCTACATAACAGCCTTCCGCTTGCTACCACCTGTTCATGTGATTACGAGATGTGATATCACTGACCCGTCTGGCTAGAGTGATATCAACAACCCATAGTGTCCCACTGCTGGGCTCGAGTCTCGTCCCAGGAGAGGGTTAAGGTCATACGTCCCCACGCTGCCCGAGTTCGCGTTGGGGACTGGCAAGACACGTTGTGGCTACGTAAATCTTGCAGTTGGATGTTTTTAAGTCGACCGATGGACTCCAACTAAGCTTTAAAACCGTTGTCGTATAATGATAACCGGGACCGACTGCTTAACCTCCGAGACGCTCATAGTAAAATGCCATTAACGGTCACCCATCTAGGTTCTGACCGCGGCATCGTAAATAATAATAAAATAAATAAATATTTTTATTTATTTATTATTACACACAATGCCATCTAGTCCCAAACTAAGCAGAGTTTGTATTATGGCTACTAGACAACTTATGTAAATACATACATATTATACATAGAAAACACCCAAACTGAAAAATATTTGCGGATCACACAAACATTTAACGTGCACGTCTTGCTACATCGTTCTCACATAATGTACCATCTCAACATGAATGATGTAACCAAGATTTTGTAAAAAACATTTTGATTTAAAAGAGTGTCCATGGAGTTTCTTGCCCGTTCTTCTCCATAGAGATCTACGCTAGGGAATGGGCAACTACAGTACTTTCACAGTTTTTATGTCTTGTGACTGGGACTGTAGCTACATTTTTGTTTCGACAATTCAAAAGTGCCTGTAACTGGCCTACTTGAAATAAATGCTTTGATTTTGATTTTGATTTGGTCCGACCCGAACCCGAACCCGAAACTTCAAGAACAGCAGTCGCATACGCTCCCGCCTACACCACCGAGGCAGTCCACTGCCTCTTGAGACGACTGCTCTTTGCTCTCCTCATGCTTTCCATCAGGTTTGGTTGTGACTCAATATAACTCTTACCGTTATATTCATGATTACATCAAACTTATTTTTCATACAACCTCTGATTAACTGAACGGTTGGTGGGTTTGGTGATACCATGATAAATCAGGCAGTGATGAGTAACTGATACGGTCAGGTAACATTCAGGTCAGAGGCTGAAAAGGGTTTCACTGATTTGTTAATTTCGAGGTAATTTAGAAGCTCTGAGTTGGTTGTGAGTGTAAAGGTGAAGCGCTCATAGCCGAGTGGCCTTAGTTGATTGGAAACAATCACCAAGGGTAAGCAACGACGGCGCGGTTGGACCTAGATGGGTGACCGTTTGTGGCATTATATGTAATGAGCGTTTCCGTGATTCGGAGGTCACGTTAAGCAGTCGGTCCCGGTTGTTATCATAAGATAGCAGTCGTGAAGCTTAGTTGGAGGCCTTCGGGCGGCTTAAAAACATCCAACAGCAAGATTACGTAGCCACAACGTGTCTTGCCAGTCCCCAACCCGCACTCGGCCAGCGTGGGGACGTATGGCCTTAACCCTCTCTTGAGAGGAGACCTGAGCCCAGCAGTGGGACGTTATGGGTTGTTGATGATTGATGTAAAGGTGACTAAAAATGATAATAGAAAGTGAAAAATGATCAAGTTTTATAAACCGTATACTATAAATATTTATTACAGAAATAAAAATCCCGATAAATCTTACTAATATTATAAACGCGAAAGTTTGTGAGTATGTATGTGTGTATGTATGTTTGTTGCTCTTTCACGCAAAAACTACTGAACGGATTTGGGTGAAACTTTACAGTAATATAACTTATATATCAGAATAACACATAGGCTACTTTTTACTGCAATAATCGAGATACACGGGCGAAAGCTAAGTGATTATAAAAATACATAAATCGTAGATGTCAAAATGCATCACTGTTTATCTCCTGTCAAAACTTCACAGGCTGTTATGCATAACACACTTGCATAGCAACCATAATGATATACGCGGGTAACACCACAGGGCGCAGCTAGTGTCACAATATTTAATAATAATAATAAATAATAAATATATTGGACATTTTACACACAACGCCATCTAGTCCCCAAACTAAGCAGAGCTTGTATTATGGGTAATTAGACAACTGATATAAATACATAAACATACTTTTTTTATAGAAAACTCGACTGTCTAATGCATTGTATTGTTAGCTTTTAGTAAGCTTACAATACAATACTGAAAATACTACAATTGACATTCATACAAGTATCTGGGCGACCGAACTTAGCTCGGTAATCATTAATCATATTTATTGTTTAACAACGCCGTATATTCTGTCCAATAGTTGTGTTGCTGTGTTGGAGTATTAACAGATTAGATACGTGGTCATTTATAAATTGATATGAAAAATCTTTTAATTTGGAGGTAGATAATTTCTTTCTTATTAGTCTAATATGTCATCCTCATTAACAGCCTTTAACAGTCCACTGCTGGACATAGGCCTCTCCTTGGAAAGGAGTTTTGGCCTACTATACCACGCTGGCCAGACGGGTTGGTAAAGAGTTTGTTTCAAGTTTTCCTTCTCTTGGCAGTGATGTTAGCTGCTTATTTTGTTCCTTTAGTCGCCTCTTACGACACCCATGGAATGAATAGGGGTGGTGACAGTTTGATGATAAATACTTACTATGAAAATGGAAACTGAAAGAATTACTAATCTATCGAAATAAATAAAATTGGAGTGTCTGTATTTATTATCAAATGAATAGTTATTTTACATAATGCATTTCAAAGTACATACGGTACTAACTTCATCATCAGCCTATCGCAGTCCACTGCTGGACATAGGCCTCTCCAATTGCACGCCACTTATTACGATCCGCGGCTACTCGCATCCAGCTCCTGCCAGCCGTCTTGCGCAAATCATCACTCCACTCCACCTCGCCTGTGGACGTCTTACACTACGGTACTAACATAAACAAGGCAATTTTTGAAGTGAAACTTCTTTAGAATCGTAGTGATTTCAAACCGGATGCAACACGAAACGACAGGTAAGAGACACAAATATAAAATTAGTGAGCCAGAGCGAGAGAGCAAATGTCGGAGTGTACAACCCATCGGAAATGACGTCATGCAAACTTATGAGAGAGATTACTTATCAAATCGAGATGTTGGTAAAAAATACCAGATGTAAAATGAAACAATATTTTATTTATGTGTATCTATTTTTTTACACTTTTAAACAAAGTGCGTGAGCTAATACTACTGTACACTATAATTTTGACCTAATAAAAAATAGAGATAAAAGTCGCGGCAAAGATGGCGTCCAGCTGTCAAAGTCGAAAGAAAATGTGAAATGTTATAACATGCTTAGTTTGTTATGTTAAGACATATTGTTATAATTGGATGAATTACACATGTTTTAATTTTAAAAATGATGGCTGAGTATGTAATTTATCATTAAATATTCATCTGATTCTTTTGTCGATTTGCCGAAGTTTCACTTCTATCGTGTGTGAATCGCACACACACCTTTTTAGGGTTCCGGTGCCAAATGGCAAAAAACGGAACCCTTATAGATTCGTCAAGTCTGTCTGTCTGTCTGTCTGTCTGTCTGTCTGTCTGTCTGTCCGTCCGTATGTCACAGCCAATTATTTCCGAAACTATAAGAGCTATACTGTTGAAATTTTGTCAGTCGATGTATTCTGTGAACCGCATTAAGATTTTTACATAAAAATAGAAAAAAAACAATACATTTTGGGGGTCCCCATACATGGAACTGAAACTCAAAAATTTTTTTTTCATCAAACCTATCCGTGTGGGGTACCTATGGATAGGTGTTCAAAAATGATGTTGAGGTTTCTAATATCATTTTTTTCTAAACTGAATAGTTTGCGCGAGAGACACTTCCAAAGTGGAAAAATGTGTGTCCCCCCCCCTCTAACTTCTAAAATAAGAGAGTGATAAAACTAAAAAAAATATATGTTGTACATTACCATGTAAACTACCAACGAAAATTGGTTTGAACGAGATCTAGTAAGTAGTTTTTTTAAATATGTCATAAAGCGTAAACAGCAATTTACCTTTCATTTAATCAACGAACTACAAGAACTTTTATATAATGTTACTTGTTGATACGGAACCCTTCATGGGCGAGTCCGACTCGCACTTGGCCGATTTTTTAGGGTTCCGTTGCCAAATGGCAAAAAACGGAACCCTTATAGATTCGTCATGTCTGTCTGTCCGTCCGTATGTCACAGCCTCTTTTTTCCGATACTATAAGAGCTACACTGTTGAAACTTGGTCAGTAGATGTATTCTATGAACCGCTTTAATATTTTTACACAAAAATAGAAAAAAAGCAATAAAATTTGGAGGTCCCCATACTTAGAACTGAAACTCAAAAAAAATTTTTTCATCAAAACCATACGTGTAGGGTATCTATGGATAGGTCTTCAAAAATGATGTTGAGGTTTCTAATATCATTTTTTTCTAAACTGAATAGTTTGCGCGAGAGACACTTCCAAAGTGGTAAAATGTTGGTCCCCCCCCCTGTAACTTCTAAAATAAGAGAATAATAAAACTAAAAAAAATATATCATGTACATTACCATGCAAACTTCCAACGAAAATTGGTTTGAACGAGATCTAGTAAGTAGTTTTTTTTTAATACGTCATCATAAATCATAAACCGCAATTTACATTTCTTTCAATCAAAACACTATTATTAAAACATCGATGAAAGTTACAACGAACTACAAAAACTTTTATATGATGTTACTTGCTGATACGGAACCCTTCATGTGTGAGTCCGACTCGCACTTGGCCGCTTTTTATTTTTTTGTCTATCTGTCTGACTATTTGTTCCGGGTAATCTCTGAAATGGCTGTACGGATTTTGACGCGACTTTCACTGTCAGACAGCTGATGACCTAAGGAATGACATAGGCAATTTGTTTTAGACTAGCTTCGCTCCGGGGCGTCACTCGCGACTTACAACAATAATAGCGGCATTCACCTAGTCTTCCTATAAGAAACCCTTTTGAACGAATAAATTCCTATCATGTACTCACCGATATATGTTGTCACCAATCCCTTTATAAACCGGTTGGTCGTTGCTTAACTCTCGCTCATCTGTACGCGTAAAATGCTTCGTAACCTACTTTAGAGACAGACATTTTATATACATACTGCAGTGTTATCACCGACTCCATACTTAAACCTTATTAAGAAGTGTGGGTAGAACCCATAATACAAGCTCTGCTTAGTTTGGGACTAGACGTTGTCTGTAAGATGTCCGAAATATTTATTTATTTCATCATCATCATCATCACCATCAGCCTATCGCAGTCCACTGCTGGACATAGGCCTCTCTCATTGCACTACACTCTGATCGATTTTGGGCTTCTCGCATCCAGCTCCTGCCAGCCATCTTACGCAGGTCGTCACTCCACTTCGTCTGTGGGCGTCCTACAATACATTTACCGAGACGCGGTCTCCACTCCAGAACTCTTCTACTTTATTTATTTAATATACATTAAACAGTTACGTTACTAACTGACTGCCAGACAACGCACTGCCGAAACTACTGTGTGTTCCTTGACGAGTTGAGGCGAGTACTAAGAGAGGATTTTTGAAAATTCAACCCTTAAAGGAGTGAAAAAGGCAATCAAAGTTTGATTGAATAAAGCTTCAACAATCTTCAAATAGTTCAACTTCAAATTTCAGTTCTCCCTTAGGTTTCTCTCCTTACTTCTGACAACTAGTTCAATCTTCAAATTTCAGTTCTCCCTTAGGGTTGCCGAGGTCCGATGCCAGTCGCTCCGTGGAAAAATTCAGGTAAAACCGGTTGAAGTAGTAGCCGACCCATAATTATGGGTCGGCTACTACTTCAACCGGTGTTACCTGAATTTGAGGATGATTGATAGTATAAAAAGTTTAAAAGCATTTGCCAAGAGTTATTCTGATGATCCGTTGCGTGCCGTGCGTGCGGTGCGTCCGGCGCGGACCAATGGACGCGCACCTTTAAGGTTGACTCACTATAACCCTTTTATGTAAAGCAAATTTTTTTGATGTGAAACATCTATAGCCGCACGTAAAACAGATTTCTGGCGTGGCGACGCATGCCGTGGCGACGCGTCGCCACGCTATACGATGGTATATATATACAGTCTATATGCAGTAGTGTGTACGGTGTGGCGACGCGTCGCCACACCGTACACACTACTGCATATAGACTACTATTTTAATAATTAGTAATATTTTATTTTATCATTATGACATATTTAGTTCCTATTACAATATGTTCTTTTCTGCATATTACTTTTACAAAATAATGGCGATGTTTCACATCTGCCAGGCGTCCCGTGACGGCTCACATTTTTTTTCCTCGTTATCACGCTATGGGCAATAGAATACGCAGGCGGGGCTGCGTGGGTTAGCTAGTGTACTATAAAACGTCTTGTACTCACATATCAGGAAATGTATTGACTACTCATTTAAAGGCTACCGTATTACTGTAATCATGAAGATGCAGATTTTTAATGTTCAAGCAATTTATATTATCTATAAAAATAAATAAAATCGATGTGTCTGTTTGTAATATCAATTTAACAGTATTTAATTAAATGCATATGAAAGTATGTGGTGGTATGTGGTGACGTATTAAGAATACAGAGTGTCACCACCCCTATTCATCCCGCGGGTGTCGTAAAAAACGACTAAGGGATAAACTACGCAAGACAACATCAATGCAAAGAGAAGGAAAACTTGAAACCAACCCCTATACCAACCCGTCTAGCCAGCGTGGTATAGTAGGCCAAAACCTCCTTTCTAAGGAGAAATCTTTTATGTCCAGCAATGGACTGTTGAAAGCTGTTGATGATGATTGATAATTTTTTTCCATAACAACCTACTTCTTTTGTTGTATACACAAAACATTTTTTTTGTCTGGGAGGTGTGAGCCTGGTGATCTGTAACACAGGTTCTACCTACAACAGACACCAGTCTCTCACAAAGGAATGTAGCCTCACTGAACTGTTTTTAACCTTCATATTAATGTAACTACCTTTGTGATGAGAAAAATAAATGCATTATTATTATTATTATTGATGAAAGTATAAACGTTATATAAATAAAAAATACAATTTTTATTTTTTTGTCTGTCTGTCTGTTCCGGGTAATCTCTAGAACAGCTGTATCGATTTCGACGGGACTTTCACTGATAGAATGCTGATGATGTTTTATAGACTACCATCGCTCCGCAGCCTTACTCGCGATTTACAACAATAACTCAGCTAGTCCTACTAATATTATAAAACGCGAAAGTTTGTGAGTATGTATGTTTGTTGCTTTGCTACGCAAAAACTTCTGAACGGATTTCGATGAAACTTTACAGTATCTCTACATAGTATAAAACAAAGTCGCTTTCTCTGTCCTTATGTATGCTTAAATTTTTAAAACTACTCAACGCATTTTGATGCAATTTTCTTTATTAGATAGACTGATTCAAGAGGAAGGTTTTTATGCATAATACATGCATAATATTATAATAGAGAAACATTGATAATTTTCGAGGTTTCTTATGTGATGACGTAAATAAACCTATTTTTTACGTTTAATTGCAAACGCTGGCTTTACCCTACGAGATAGATCAAAATAATGTACTACAGTATTGTACATCTTAAAAAGGTCTACAAAAAAGTCCACGATGGGATCTCTTAGGGATAGGGATAGGGATAACCCACAATAACCATTTTTTTTTCTTAATACGAGAAAATATGGCTTATTTACGAAGCGATTTTAAGCAATACAGTATTTCCATATTCAATTAGGTATTAATTATCAGATTAATATGGCCATTTACAGTATGTAATTTAAATTAATACTTTTGAATATATTACATATTTAAAAAGCGATTGTGGCGGTACCGGCCGGGGCCCGTTAGTTGACGCTGCTGTCGATTTGTCACTGTCAGTTAATAACTAAACACAAAACTTTATTACTGCAATAATCGAGATACACGCGGGCGGAGTCGCGGGCGAAAGCTAGTAATTAATAATTATATTTGTAAGCACCTCAGTAAAAGTGCAATGAAATACTGAAAGTTATGTTACGTAACAATTCAGTCGTGATTGGATGTTTCTGCAACATGTATATTACTAGTCTTGGCATATGACTTTTCTCACGTATTGTGAACTAGCTAAATCCCACGGTTTTACCCGCGGTTATTGTTGTAAATGCGGAGTGAATCTAGTTCTATAAAATATTTGCTTAAGTTACTCCTTAGGTCATGGTTTAAGTGGTCGCCACGTCGTTTGCTACTGCGCCAATTGTCGTGCGTTCAAATTCGACTAGAGACAACACTTTGTGTGTATGTGTTTGTGTGGCGATTTCCACATACAGCGCGACGAATACATACAACAGCGCCATTTAACAAAGAACCACTGAACTACGAAGAAAACACGGAACGAGCCATACGGAGTAACTACTAATCCTGAATCGCGATATAGAAATTTACTCGCAGATTAGTATATATACAAAATCCGAACATCAACCGTTGGGTCGTGGCCACCAGGCATGATAACCTCACCTGGTCTGAGGATCCTCCCGGGACCCGAGACCCGTTCCCTCTACATTTGTAAAGACCCCCGCGACACAGGATTGATATTCCTAATGCCGGAGTTGTCTAATAAAGGAATTATAAAAAAAACCAGTTGATCTATAAATATAACAGTACAATTCTAGATTTCAATGAATAATAATACTCCTAGTATACTAGCTTATGCCCCGTCTACACCCGCTTAAATGTCAGTTGTCGCCACAGATAAAAGAAACACAGGAGATATGCAATTGAGGCGTGCCGCTTGCGAACGCATCTGGCCTCAAAGCGGCTTGATGCCATTTTCGGACATTAGTCGCATGTCAACTTGCGACGTCTTCACTGCTCATGATTTTTGACAAAATGCCGCGTAGTTCAGCGATTGTTTGCAAAAATAACAGCTGTATTGTAAATTACAAGAAAGGTGGCATCTAATTTCATATATAAGTACTATAATATTATAGTTTTTCATACTGAATTCATTAAAACATTTTAAAAATATGATGAAATACCAAATCAATCGTTTTCTTTAGGAACTAAAAACTTTTAAAACCATTGCTTACTTAGTGCGAATCGATCAATGAATCGGCTGGTCTAATAGCGCAATGGATAAGTGTTTTATTGATACTCTCAATCACATGATAGTTTCGGGATGCGGCCGCTGCCGGCCGGCTTGTGTTAGAGATGTGTTGTGATATTTATGATTGTCGATATTTTATACGATCCTATTAAGTACGCATGAAAGAAAAGATATAAATAAATTATAATATTATAATTATGTAAACGTAAAAAAAGTGTAAATAAAAAGTTTAGATTTTTAATTTATTGTGGTACTCAAGCATAATTATACCTTGCCTTTAATTTTTAAAATTTTAGCTATCCGAAGGATCAAAAACTTAAAAAAAAGTGGATAAATGCGACAGGAAGGGGTTCAAGCTGGTTCGTAACAAAAAATGGCACAATTTGCTGGTCCCAATAAATTTTCACCAATACGATCAATCGCCAATGATTAACCATTTAATAATACTAATAAAAGCCGTAATGGAAAAATATGCAAACGTAAGATTACACTACTGTACTAAGAACGCAACACCTAAACTGTCTAAGCGGCAAGTTTTAAATAAATATTTACATTTTACTGGTTAATTAAACCCTTATCAATAAAATTCTTGCACTTTTACCTGTGTTCTAGTCTAGATTCGAGAAGTTGATATCCTGTTTCTTGGTAATTAGTTAGTTAATATTCTAATTATGATAAAACATCGCTTGTATAGAATATGTTTGAATTAAACTCCTGTTTAGTTTTGCTTTTCACAGTCAATGAAATCTTTAGGAGAAAGAGTAGGTAATATAGCTAACTGAAGTTCAATCGATATTTTTCTATGATTATCACTTAACATTACTAGTTGCATAATTTGCACACATGTGTGTTTATTCGGAATCCGTAGCTACAGGTAGATGCGCCGCGAATGAATGATGTTGAATTTTGAATTTTGAACGTGTTATATTAGTGGGTTTATTGGTGTTGCTGTAAGTTTCTTTGTGTGCGGGAGAAATACGAGCTTGTGTGCCATGCTTACAATTTTTGGTTTTGTGTTAGTGAAGGAAGTGGGAGAAACGCGGAGACATCTGAACACGAATAAATTTGTGTACAAACCTAATCTCCTGTGTTTCTTTTATCTGTGGTTGTCGCTTTAAAAAGTAGCCTATGTTATTTGCTTCAGTAGTTTAGATGTGATAGCATAACAAACAAACATACTTCAGCAATAATTTTATCAAAAAAACGAATTCAGAGAAAACCTACTCCGAATATCCAAATCCCGACAGGTGAGCCTGTGATATTTGTGGAGTTCCCTCAATTTCTCCAATATCCGATCATCAGATCCTTTCAGGTTTGCTTAACACGGGAGGCACCGGCTTTCAAATAAATAAAGAATGATCAAAATCGGTTAACCCAATCGAAAGCTCTGTGGTAACAAACATTAAAAAGATCCTCCTTCTTTTTTGAAGTCGATTAAAAAGGATCCTAAGTTACTACATAAGTCATCAGCTGTTTATCACAGTTCGGTCAAAATAGGTTTAACAAATCTGCAAACAAATGAGTGCACGATGGCCTAGTGGTTTAAGCGGTCGCCACGCCGCTCTCTACTGCGCCAAGTGTCGTGGGTTCGAATCCCTCGTGGGATAACACTTTGTGTGATTCACAAATTGTTGTTCTGAGTCTGGGTGTTCTTTGTGTCCGTTTCTTGTATGTTTGTAAAGTCCCCCGCGAGACAGGAATTCATATTCCTAATGCGGGAGTTGTCTTTTTAAAAAAAAAAAAAAAAAAAGAAAAAAGAGAAATCTAGAGATTAGCGAAAACGAACAGACAGACAAACAATTTAAAATTTTAACACTTTAATTTTATTTGTCTAGATTAGTTAGATATTTCTTTACATATTGAAATTTGAGATGATTTATAGACAGAAGTAATATATCCGTCTTATTTCTCGCCATTGTCATATCATATTTTAAAATCACAGACACAACTAAATCTAGACCAAAACTAAGCAAGACTTGGCTTCTAGAACACGAATCACTATTTCTACTTAACATATATAGATTTTTTAACCGACTTAAAAAAAAAGGAATCAATTCGTCGTATTTTTTTTTATGTATGTTCAGGGATAATTTCGTCGTTTATGAACAGATTTCAAAAATTCTTTTTGCATTGGAATGGGCGTAGCTTACAGGTGGTCCCACCGTCACCATATCGGGATCTGATGATGGGATCCCAAGGAAATCGAGGGAACTCCACAAATTTCATAGGCACAATTGTCGCGATTTTGTTACTGAGAATATTTTTTCTTTGAAGTCGGTTCCTTTTTGTTAAAATTATTTACATATACTTACGCCCGTGGCTGCGTTCGTGACTATGTTGGTTATCGCGGTAAAAAATAGCCACATAGGCTACTTTCTTTAGATCATCTAGGTACAAAATTGCATTTTAATCGGTGCAGTGGTTATTGAGTTTATCGCGAACAGGCAGACGCGATGGAGGACTTTATTTTTATATTATATGTAGTGATTTAAGCCTAGCACGTAAAGCCGTCGGTCCCGGTTGTCATGAACATCTATGGCAATCGTTATTGGGAAGTCAGTGCCCTCAAATATACGGACAACTAGTTCAATCTTCGCATTTTAGTTCTCCCTTAGGGTTGCGTAGAAAACTGAAACTGAATGAAACCGGTAAAACCGGTTGAACTAGTAGCCGACCCCAAATAAAATTGGGAATAAGGCTAGGAAGATGTATAGATATATTGTTCAAGTCATGTCCATTTGTCAATATCATCATGAAAACAATAATTATAACATTCACTTACAAGTCTGGCGAATGTTACATTCACCAGACGCGGTACAATGCGCTTTCGACATTAAAAGCTCTTCAATTCTCACACGGTCGAACTAAATATTGTCTAATAATAAATATTTCGGACATCGAGGCGACTAAAGGAACAAAATAAGCAGCTAAACATCACTGCCAAGAAAAGGAAAACTTGAAACAAACCTTTACCAACCCGTCTGGCCAGCGTGGTATAGTAGGCCAAAACCTCCTTTCAAAGGAGAGGCCTATGTCCAGCAATGGACTGATAAAGGCTGAATTTTCTTAGGAATTTCCTAAGAAAATTCCAAAAACACTTTTTGGCCCGACCCGGGATTTGAACCCGAGACCTCTTGATTAGCAGTCGCATACGCTGACCACTAGAACAACGAGGCAGTTACAACAATATATCTATACAATAAATGAAATTGGAGTTTCTGTTTGTAGTTTAAAATGAACAGTTTTTTACTTCACTCACAACAGCTTATCTGCCTCGTTGGTCTAGTGGTTAGCGTATGCGGCTGCTGATCAAGAGGTCTCGGGTTCGATCCCCGGTTCAGAACAAATATTTGTTTCGGAGTCTGGGTATTTTCTATGTATAATATGTATGGATTTACAAAAAAAGTATGTTTATGTATTTATATCAGTTATCTAGTACCCATAATACAAGCTCTCCGAAATATTTAATTATTTATATCAAAGTTCATACATTATAAAAGTAACTTTAAAAATGTTTGTCTGCTTGTTTCTTCTTGGTTTGACTAGTTTCTTGCCTTGCTTTACTCGCGATTTACAACAATAATCGAAGATCTGCTGTGAGTTTTCGAAGAGTTGAGTTCTCTGGAGACCGTTCTGGTTGCAGTATCAGGTCGAAGTTATTAATTAATTGTCTTTTAACGATTATACTGGCATGCCCTCATAGCAGAGTTGCCTTAAGTGATGGGAAACAATCACCGAGGGTAAGCAACGACGACGCGGTCAGTACCTAGATGGGTAACCGTTAGTGGCATGATATGTTATGAGCGTTTCCGTGATTCGGAGGTCACGTTAAGCAGTCGATCCCAGTTGTTATAAGATAACAGTCGTGAAACTTAGTTGAAAGCCTTCGGGCGGCTTAAAAACATTCAACGGAAACATTGCGTATCCACAAGGTATCTTGCCAGTCCCCAACCCGCACTCGGCCAGCGTGGGGACGTATGGCCTTAACCCTCTCTTGAGAGGTGACCAGAGCCCAGCAGTGGGACGTTATGGGTTGTTGATGAATGAAATACTGGCACGCGTACAAGCACTTAGAGTGAGTATACGTCAAAAATGCCTTCCATCGTTTTTTTAAAAAAGCTGATACTCTTACACTGCTGGACCGATATTAACCATACATAGCTAGAAACCACTGCAAGGAAACTGGCTTTTTAATGAAAAAAACCGTATCGAATTCGCTCCATCCGTTTGAGAGCTACGATGCCACAGACAGACACATACACACACAAGCACGTCAATCTTATAACACCCCTAAAAAGTATACAAAACCAAAAAGTATACATAACCAAAAAGTATACATAACCAAAAAGTATACATAACCAATCTACCGTTGTTATTGGTCAAAGGACATCGACATAAAACTTATAACACCCCTCTTTTTGCGTCGGGGATGTCACTCTACGTCCCACTACTCTTTTCTAAGACGAGTTCTATATCCAGCGGTTGACTGTTAAAGAAAACAGATAATGATTAGTATTTCTAGAAGATTTATTACTAAGTCTAGATATATATCATTTAGATTAACATATTAAAATTTCAATAAATTTTAATTAAGATTAAATTAACAGTGATCTTATCTAATTACATTATTAATTGAAATGAGATATAGAGAAATTCTTGTCGAGACGATTTTGAGAGGATTATTTTACAAATTATAGCTTATCTTGGAGTATATGTTTGTAACATCAAAATCTATATATATATATATTTATGATAATTTTAACAAAAAGGAACCGACTTCAATGAAAAACTATTCTGAGTACCCAAATCGCGACAATTGTGCCTATGATATTTGAGGAGCTCCCTCGATTTCCTTGGGATCCCATCATCAGATCCCGATATGGTGACGATGGGACCAACTGTAAGCTACGCCCATTCTAATGCAAAAAGAAATTTTGAAATCGGTTCATAAACGACGAAATTATCGCTGAACATACATTAAAAAGCGGCCAAGTGCGAGTCGGACTCGCCTATGAAGGGTTCCGTATCAGCAAGTAACATCATATAAAAGTTCTTGAAGTTCGTTGTAACTTTCATCGATGTTTTTATACTAGTGTATTGATTGGATGAAAGGTAAATTGCGTGTTACGATTTATGACGTATTAAAAAAAAAATTACTCACTAGATCTCGTTCAAACCAATTTTCGTTGGTAGTTTGCATGGTAATGTACAACATATCTATTTTTTAGTTTTATCACTCTCTTATTTTAGAAGTTAGAGGGGGGGGGGGGGACACACATTTTTCCACTTTGGAAGTGTCTCTCGAGCAAACTATTCAGTTTAGAAGAAAATTATATTAAAAACCTCAACATCATTTTTGAACACCTATCCATAGATACCCCACACGTATAGGTTTGATGAAAAAAAAGTTTTTGAGTTACAGTTCCAAGTATGGGGACCCCCAAAATGTATTGTTTTTTTTCTATTTCTATGTAAAAATCTTAATGCGGTTCACAGAATACATCGACTGACCAAATTTCAACAGTATGGCTCTTAAATTTCGGAAATATTTTTTTTTATTTTTTTTTTTGTAATATTTAAGCCCGCCAAAGTGACCCTACTCTGCCTGATGGAAAGCATGAGTAGAATCCAGGAGTAGGGGTCACCATGCTTATTGTGAGGGTAGGCAATGTAGTATGGTGACCCCTACCATGGCAGCCTGGTTAGATTATTCTGCATCATTCTCCCGGCCTTCGAAGGGCGGGAGAATGATGCAGAATGATTGGGCCTCCGGTCTCACAGTCACTAACGAAATACGAAAGCACTAATGCTGTCATTATTAGGATGGTCTTCAGTGTGAGGGTAGTACTGCCCTGGTCGATCCCATTCGTGCTGAAATCAGCGTGGCTCTACTACCTCAATTGGCTGTTCCGTTTTAATAGGGTTCCGTTTTTTGCCATTTGGCTACGGAACCCTAAAAAAGAGATTCCGACGAATTGAGAACCTCCTCCTTTTTTCGGTTAAAAATGTATACCTATTTCCCTTGGTCACGCCATCACGCGTGAACGGCTCGACCGTTTTCGCTAATTCTTTTTTTTTACAATATTCCTTGAAGTACGAGGATGGTTTTAAGGAAAAAAAAATCAAAATTTATCTGATAAGTTTTATTGGAAGGGTTCCGAGAATGCTAAGAATTGAGTGACGTTGAATTGGCGGTACGAAGTTCGCGGGGTCAGCTAGTAAGCAATAATAATGACTAGCAATAATATGATTTAATTTTGACGTTTAGCATATAGTCTTAAACAATTAGACTGCATTGGTTACGCAGTGGTAATGATTGCGAGTGCTGTACGATTTAGATCTCGGGTTTGATTCCCGGATCGAACATAATGATCGTATGATCTGCAATTATTTGTTTATCAACAAAAAATTGTATAAAATCAGTAGACTGTCCCGGCTTCCTTAACAAGACCAGATTCTCGCTCTTCCAGCACTCAGGGAAACGTCCTCAGCATGGTATGCTGGGCCAAAGCTTCCTCTCTAAGGAGAGGCCATGTTTTTCTGTTGACGGGATGGAAAAAAATATTCAGATCGGACCCGGTTCATGTTATTTAAGCTCCCCCTAGGATCTACGCCGCACCTATCTGGTATCTATTAAGGGGGAAATTTTGGCTCCCCCTGCCAATCATTATATTTTGAGGCCTGTTCGTAAATTTGCAACGTCTTCCTACCCCCAACCGCAATAATTATTCTGCCAGCAGAGGTCCCCACACTCTGGCAGTATGGTTTAAGATGAGGCCTATGAATCTCGGAAATGAATCACATCTCTTGAGAAACAGAAAAAATGTGATTGTTATGATGTAAGCGACGGCCATTGTTTGCCACAGTATTATGCACTGAGAAGTCATCTGTCCTGTCTATACCTATTTTTTTGAAACCAGATTCATGAAACTAAACTTCTTAACCAGCAGAATCTGAAAGCCAAATTTTGGAATAGTTCTTTTAGGGTTCCGTAGTTCATAAGTGTAGAGTATCATTAGATAGGCCTTTTAAAAACATTGTGAGGTTGCTAAGCCCACTTTTCGATTAAGGTGTCTGTTTACGAGTTATTAAACTTTAAAGTGCATTTTTTTGTAAAAATAGCCTCCCCTTCTCTAAAAGTTAAACGGCTGGCTTAAAAAATCTGAAAAAAATTATGACAGTAGTCAATATATTTAACTTTAAAGGAAAACTATAGCGGTTTAAATAACTTTCTTATTTCAGGAGTTATAGGGGTCTGACTTGTAAAATGCACTCACTTGGAAAACTTCGTACAAAAATACAGAAATATTAAGTAAACATAACAATTATCTATTTTAAACCTACCTACCGCTATGGGTAATTACGGAACCCTATTCTAATAATTCGGCCTGACACGCACTTGTCCATTTTTTTTATTCATGGCGTCATTACGAGTAAGAAGCTGTTGTATATCGTATGAAATGAACAAAAAAACAACGTGTTCTAGATATAATACAACGATCTAAAATTACTTACAAACGTATTTAACCTTGTAAAACTGTTCTAGAATTATTCGCCTACGTTCAGAGTAGCACATACACTTATTAAGTCACCAATAAGTGCTGGTAACCTTGAGCTAGAGACCGTCTGTGAACTAAATGTTATCTTCTTGATCAGGACTTAGCCAGGGCTCATGAGTTTTCAATTTATTATATTATTATTGAATTGAAACTTCTTTAGAATCGTTGTGATTTCAAACAGAATGCAACGGAAAAACGACAGGTAAGAGACACAAACACAAAATTAGTGAGCCAGAGCGAGAGAGCAAATGTCGGTGTGTATGTATATTGCACACTGTTTCATCACATTCTTTCGATTTACTGAAGTTTCACTTCTATCGCGTGTGAATCGCACACACACCTTTTTATTATCTATTACTTTGTAACATTAAATATTACGGCCATCTTTGTGTGTGCAGATAATGCAGCATGGTGATCCATTCCATGACAGCCCAGTGAGATGTTTCTAAATCATTCTTCCAGCCTGCGGAGAAAATAATAAATAAATATTTTCGGTCATCTTACACACAACGTCATCTAGTCCCCAAAATAAGCAGGGCTTGTATTATGGGTCATAGACAACTGATATAAATACACACATAAAAACTCCCAAACTCCGAAACAAATATAATTATGCAGATCACACAAACACTTGGTCCGACCCGGGAATCGAACCCGAGATCTCTTGATCAGCATTCGCATACCTTAACCACTAGACCAACAAGGCAGTAAAGATAGGAACTCTGTCTGTCTGTCGCACTTTCACTACAAAACTACTGAATCGATTTAAATGTAATTTAGTACACAGCCTGAAAAAGGACATAGGCTACTTTTTACCGCGACAATCGACGTACACGCAGGCGGAGCCGCGGGCGAAAGCTACTCCTTAATTAAAAGGAAAACAAATATTCATCGACACATGGAGTATACTTTTTGCAAATTATTTTTAGACTAGCTTCGCTCCGCGGCGTTACTCGTGATTTAAAACTGTAACCGCTGTAAAGAATAAATGTTCAATTTTACACTAAGCGGGAATTGAACCCCTCACCTCTGAGCCTCATATTCCATCTGCGTCTCAGAGAATATCAACATAAGGGGGCGTCCATTAATCACGTAATCTTTTTTTGGTAGTTTTTAACCCCACCTCTTCCCCTTGGTGATACATGGTGAGGTTTAAGACTGCCCAATCCCTATATCACGTGTATTTATTAATAATAATAATAAATAAATAATAAATATTTCAGACATTTTTACACACATCGCCATCTAGTCCCCAAACTAAGCAGAGCTTGTATTATGGGTAACTAGACAACTGATATAAATACATAAACATACTTTTTTTTTGTAAATACATACATATTATACATAGAAAACGCCCAAACTCCGAAACAAATATTTGCGGATCACACGAACATTTGGTCCGACCCGGGAATCGAACCCGAGACCTCTAGATCAGCAGTCGCATACGCTAACCACTATACAGGCTTAAGTGTCAACTAATTTTATTATAGCAAATGAAAGACTACAATAATTCCGTTCAGAGGTAAAGTAGAAAGGTTGCAGGTTGTTTTTGACTGTAATAAAAATAATGAAGAAATGCGAAAAATTGCAGAAAAAATAAATATACGTGATATATTACTACAGTCAACCCCCTCCCCCTTGTGATATTTCGTGATTTTTTTGGGACCCCCCCCATTTGAGCCTCAAGTGATTAATGGACAGCCCCTAATATCTTTTGACTGCTATGAAATGAAATGAAATGAAATAATTTATTCTGCAATTAGGTTACATGAACACTTTTGCAAGTTAAACTTTTTTTTTTTGAGCAGATGAGTTCGACCTTTCCTAACTGGACTAGCCCTGAGAAGAAAGGACGAAACAAACTCAGGGATCACAGTCTCTTTTAAAGTCCAGACAATATTCTTAAATGCGATAATTACAATTGTCACAATTATAATAATTAAAGATAATAATTCAAAAGTTGTCAACAATGGCAAAAATTTAGATTAATTTGTTAAATGTATAATGTAAATTTAAATCATAAATCATTGTCACATCAAAATAAATTTAAACATTCAATAAACAGCATGTGCAGAATGGGCAGCTCAATCCCAGGCGGTTTTATCAACAATATATTCTGCTATGGTATAATACCCCTTTGCGGATAACTTAGATGCTCGGTTGGCCTAGTGGTTTTAAGCGGTCGCCACGCCGCTTTCTACTTTGCAAAGTGTCGTGGGTTCAAATCCTATGTGGTACAACACGTTGTGTGATTCGCAAATTGTTGTTCTGAGTCTGGATGTTCTTTGTGTCCGTTTCATGTGTGTTGTAAGTCCCCCGCGACACATTGCTAATGCCGGAGTTGTAAATATATATATATATCTTAATATATATAAATCTCGTGTCACAATGTTTGTCCTCAATGGACTTCTAAACCACTTAACCGATTATAATAAAATTCGCACACCATGTGCAGTTCGATCTAACTTGAGAGATAGGATAGTTTAAATCTCAAATTATAGTACCCGGTAGGTGGCGCTGCGAACAAGCTATGGGATTTCAAATTCGGGCGGTACGAAGTTCGCCGGATCAGCTAGTATATATATATAAAGATACATATACTCGTATATGCGGATACGGTAGTTTCTATTTGAGCGGAATCAGATACATAAATTTGCATAGCAAATATTTTCTTAAATCTATGCTATTGATATTAATTCGAAAGTAATTATGTTTGTCTGTTACTCTCACTGTTTTTAAATGACATATCTAATGGTACCCCATGCTATGGGGTAGACGCGAGATATAAAAATCATCCCCACTTTACATGTGTGGGAGATACCTCGAAAGATTTTTTTTCAGGTTTTAGTTTTGCACTTTGTCCACGTTATAGAGATACACATCTTTATGTGTGAGTGTGTATGTCACTGAACTTCTCTCAAACGATTGGACCGATTTTGATGAAATTTTTTGTGTGTGTTCAAGGGGATCTGGGAATGGTTTAGATTCGCAATGGGACCCGGTAGGTGGCGCTGCGATCAAGTTCTGGAATTTTAAAGTTGGGCGGTACGAAGTTCGCTGGGTCAACTAGTATCCTGGCACTGCTTTGAGTAAGGCTGATATGAAGAAACTTGTTGATCATATGGCTGAACTAGAAAAACCTTGGAATTGTCCGCACGGCAGACCAACAATTCGGCATTTGGTCAACTTAGCTATGATTCATACTAAAGCCCAATTTGCTACTTAACGTCTTTTAATTTTATATTGTGGTTCTAAAATCTTATAAATCTTATAAATCCTTATAAAGTTTCATCTTTCTAGCACTAACCGTTTGGACGGTAAGTCGAGGATGGACGGACGGACATGTTGAAAGTATAAGGGGCTCCGAGGTGTGAACTACGGAACCCTAATATTAGTATTAAAAGATATTACAATCATTGAAATTTAAATTGACAAATTTTAATACAAGATATGTACTTATAAAATACATACCTACATGTCTGGTCTGTAGTGAAAATTCGCGTTAAACAAAAAAAAAATGTAAAAAGTGTGTGGCGACTTTATTGAAATATTTTCAAAAAGCACCCCACGCTTTGTTACATTAAAATTATTTTCTACTTTTTAGTTTAAAAGCGTGTTTGTTTCGTTTTTTAAAGCTATTTAAAAAAAAATACTAATTTGTTTAAACATTTTTTTGTATTTTTTTTTTCAAATTAGTGTATTGTCATCGGTCCTCGATTAATTTACAAAGTTTGAACCAAATCTGTCCATTTAAAGTGGGTCAAAATCACACCCAAAAGAGTCGGTTACAAACATACAAACAAACATACAGGTGAAGCTAATAAAAAGGTGTGTTAAAACTCGAAGGTCGCATCGTATCGCATCAGCAAGGCGCGACAAACTGCCAACAGCTATAATTTATGCTCGAAGTACAACAGTTTAGGTACCCATCGCGCAGTTATTTTGCGATATTGAAGGTTTCGTGGGTAGAAACACACACTACACTACACTACACTACACTAAACTACACTACACTACACTACACTACACTACACTACACTACACTACACTACACTACACTACACTACACTACACTACACTACACTACACGACACTACACTACACTACACTGCACTACACTACACTACAGTACCAATACTGATGCCGAGTTCAGCCAAAATGTCTCGAATATTCGTCTTACGGTCCTCCAAAATGAGTTCCGTGGCGAATGTTGTCTGGTGTGATGCTGATTCTATATGCTGTAGGATTTACAAAAATGACACCCAAGATACACGCAGAAGGAGCCATACGCAAAAGCTAGTAAAGAAATAAATCCAGTTATACTGCGGTAATTTGTCAAAGCAGATTTATTTAGTGTTCAAAAATATAAATTAATCAGAATGACTGACTGTTAGCACATAAGCTTAATTAGATAAGAATTTAATTTATACTTTCGATTGTCGGCACTTCGTGGAATTTGTTAAAATACATTCTTGAAATTTATCCCACTTGTACCTTTATTTCACTACTAGCTTTCGCCCGCGGCTCCGCCCGCGTGTATGTCGGTTATCGCGGTAAAAAGTAGCCTATGTCCTTTCCCAAGTTCAGTTCTATCTTCATACCAAATTTTATCAAAATCGGTTCAGTGGTTTAGGCGTGAAAGCGTAACAGACAGACAGAGTTACTTTCGCATTTATAATATTATTATTTTAGTAGGGATTAGCTGAGCCAAGCAGCGTATGCGTTTTCTATAGCCCGTAGCGTGACGTCACAAATTTGATTCCCTTATGTGAGCCAACCTTAAGAGATAGGCATATGGTGTCGCAGACTTGTTTTTAGAACTTTTCAAAAGAAACAATTCTTTCATACATTATTTTCACAAATCTTTTTTCATTTACGGAAAAAATGGAAAATACACGGAATAGAAATTCTCAAAAGAAATAACATGCCCCCGTTTTTAAAACATTCGGCTTCCAGAGGCTGGGAGAATGATACTGAAAAATCCGACCAGGCCGCCATGGTATGGGTCACCATGCTGCATTGCTTATCCTCACAATGCGTATTGTGACCCCTCCTCCTGGATACTCATGCATTCCATCAGACGGAGTAGAGTTACTTTGGTAGGCTTTAATATTAAAATAAAACAAATGTACTTAAAAATTTATGGCAATGTCAAAGGCAGAACCAAGTAGCAAGTAATGCCAAAAGTCGAAACCGGTCAGGAAAAAAAATTACATTAAATAGTGGAATAAAAGGACAAGTGACTTATATTTCAAAAGTTCATTTAAACATCTTTCTATTTATGATTGAAGGAAAACTTATTACTAGATTATTGCAGTATACAAACTTAGTACGAAATAAAAAAGGTAGCCAAGTCGGACTCGTCCATGAAGGGTTCCGTAGCAGCAAGTAACATCATATAAAATTTCTTGTAGTTCGTTGTAACTTTGATCGATGATTTAATAATAGTGTATTGATTGAATGAAAGGTAAGTGGCGGTTTAAGAATTATGACGTATTAAAAAAACCTGCTAACTAGATCTCGTTCAAACCAATTTTTGGTGGAACTTTGTACATCATATATTTTTTTTAGTTGTATCATTCTCTTAATTTAGAAGTTATAGGGGGGGGGGGGGGGGGACATTTTACCACTTTGGAAGTGCATCTCGCGCAAACTATTCAGTGAAGAAAAAAATGAAGTTAGAAACTTCAATATCATTTTTAAATACCTATCCTATCCTAAAAAAATTTTTTTTGTGTATCTAACACACAAAAAAATTTTTGAGTTTCAGTTCTATGTATGGGAGACCCCAAAATTATTGTTTTTTTTTCTATTTTTGTGTGAAAATCTTAATGCGGTTCACACAATACACATTACCTACCAAGTTTCAATAGTATAGTTTTTATAGATTCGGAAAAAGTGGCTGTGACATGCGAACGGACAGACAGACATGACGAATCTATAAAGGTTCCGTTTTTTGCCATTTGGCTACGGAACCCTAAAAAGAGGACCAGTTCTAAGTTTTTACAGATAGAACAATCATATCTATTTACACAGAAACAGTACATATTCACACAACAACACAGATACAATCAATGTAGACATAATCACGAAATAGTCATCACGGTCATTAAAAGCGAAGAATGAGTTAGTCAGGGTTCCCTGAGCTGGTTATTTCCATGCACAAACAAGTCCACAACACTATGATGTATGTGTAGGTATGCCGTATTGAATAAACATATTTAATTGTAATATTTTACGCCCGTGCCTCGGAGAGCACGTAAAGCCGTCGGTCCCGGTTGTCATGAACATCTATGGCAATCGTTATTGGGAAGTCAGTGCCTTCAAATTTACTGACAACCAGTTCAACCTTCGAATTTCAGTTCTCCCTTAGGGTTGCGGAGGTCCGATGCATGTCGCTACGTGAAAAACTGAAATTCAGGTAAATCCGGTTGAACTCGCTGACCATGCTGCGTTGTATGTATTCGCAATAAGTATTGTGAACACTACTCTTGGATGCTCATGCTTTCCATCAGGCAGTTTGGAGTCATTTAGGCAGGCTAATAAATAAAAAGAAAACTCCTTGTTGGAGTCATTGTCGAGTTTAGTTGTTGTATATGACGGCGTTTACGTAAAACGTCAGGTTGACAGGACTGTCAATGTCAGCCTAGCGAAGCGTCATTGTCGATGGTAGTGCGGGCGGCCATCTTGAATTCACTTTTGAACGAGACGGCGCCCGCTTACCACGCTTGTGACGAATCCCTCAGAATTCTCACCATCGCGCTATTACAAGTTTCAATTAAGTTTATTTCGTATAGTTATAAGCGTTAATTACTTAATTACATCGTGATTACAGTGAATACTGATTAAAATACGTCGACTGTGTTCTGAAGTCATTTATTTCTATTTCCACGCCCACCTACCCACATAGTTGGAAAAAGTTAAGTTCTTGTGAAAAGTCTTCAGTCCTTTTCCTGTCTCTTCACATATTTTTTATATTTAAGCCTACCAAAGTGACTCACTCTACCATTTGAAAGCATAAGTAGTATCCAGGGTCACCATCCTCATTGTGGGCAATGCATCACGGTGACTATGCATTCATCATCATCATTCTCCCGGCCTCCGGAGACCGCGAGAATGATGCAGAATGATTGGGCCTCCGGTCTCACACTTACCAACGACAGCAAGTATACTGTTGTAGCGACACACTCGTTGTTCCGTGAATTTAATAACGCAATTTATCTAAATTGCAATCCGTCTGGTGAGCTCCTTTTTCAATCGTTAAGTATGGTCGATCATATGTCGATATGAGGAAGAAGCTCATCGAGGACCACGCGCCCTCGCGATGCGTGGCAACAGTGGCTTTTATAATCTTGAGCTGCGATCAGCAGCGTCACTTGTTCCTTTCTCCTCGGCGCTACCGCACTCACCTTCTGTACTAGGCTTATGTAGTATTATTTTGTTTTATTTAGTAGTTGCATAAGGTTAGGACACAGTCAATATTACCGATTATACACATATTCGCATCTCGGTAAACTATCATTATTAGGATGGTCTTCTGTGTGAGGGTAGTACTGCCAAGGTTGAGCCGGCCCATTCGTGCTGAAATCAGCGTGGCTCTACTACCTCCATAGTGAGGTATATTTATGTTCATCATCATCATCAACAGCCTTTAACAGTCCACTGCTGGACATAGGCCTCTCCTTAGAAAGGAGGTTTTGGGATACTATACCACGCTGGCCAGACGGGTTGGTTTAAATTTTTCCTTCTTTTTTTTTTTATTTTTTTTTTAATAATTTGGACATCTTACACGCAACATCATCTAGTCCCAAAGTAAGCAGAGCTTGTGTTATGGGTACTAAACAACTGATATAAATACATAAACATACTTTTTTTTTTTGTAAATACATACTTAATATACATAGAAAAACACCCAGACTCCGAAACAAATATTTGTGGATCACACAAATATTTGGTCTGACCCGAGAATCGAACCCGAGACCCCTTGATCAGCAGCCGCATACGCTAACCACTAGACCAACAAGGCAGTCATTTGCATTGATGTTGTCTTACTTAGTTTATCCCTTAGTCGCCTTTTACGACACCCGCGGGATGAATAGGGGTGGTGACACTCTGTATTCTTAATCCGTCACCACACGGACATGATATTATATGATATCTAAATATATCGCTGTATTTTCATTCCACCGTAGTTTATAAATGCCTAAACAAATTTGGATGCATATCGTCAGATAATATAATCACACGTCATACTGTTTGTATTTAATAACTATCCGACTAGGTGCTTCTAGCCAAGTGGCCTTAGGTGATTGGAAACAATCACCGAGGGTAAGCAACGATAGCGCGGTCAATACCTGGATGGGTGACCGTTTGTGGCATTATATGTTATGAGCGTTTTTGGAGGGTGTTATCATATGATAACAGTCGTGAAGCTTAGTTGGAGGCTTTAAAACATCGAACGGCAAGATTACGTAGTCACAACGTGTCTTGCCAGTCCCCAACCCGCACTCGGCCAGCGTGGGGACGTATGGCCTTAACGCTCTCTTGAGAGGAAACCCGAGCTCAGCAGTGGGATATCATGGGTTGTTGATGAAGTCACCACAGTTGGAATGCCTCCATTCACAATGAGTGTAATAAACCCTACTCTTCCGTAGATTCTGCTCATGATTTCCAGCAAAGTAGATAGGTGATGATGATCCTTATATGAGCGAGGCTTCTGGCGGTTGCCCTGCCTGTTGTCCTCAAAGGCCACCTCTGTCCAGAATAGAACCGGCTGAGAATAAAAAACCCTCAGATACCCGTATATTGACACGGTTTTAAAATCTGTTGGTCATTGACTCGGCTATAAATTTTAGAAATCATCAATTGTGAATTGAGAACTGGTCTGCCAGACATACTATAATTTAAAAATTATTTACAGATGACTAATTAGTTTTTTGGAGTAGCTGTACTCTGATAATGAATGTGTTTTTTTTTAAATCGGATGATGAGAGAAAAAAAAATCGTTTAGTTGTCGTGGGGATATACTTCGGTGGTGGGGTTTGGCGACATCTAAATACGGCACAATGAACGTCGAACTATACGAAATACTAATAATCCTGAATCGCGATATAGAAGTTCTTGCTACGATTAGCATATTTACAACTGCCCAACAGTAACCTGTCATGATAAGGTTCCCTGGAATAGATTGCTATTGGCAATAAGGCCGCCCTTTGTACACTACATTTCCGAAATTTTATGAACTTGTTCTTGTAAGTTTGTAATAAAGTGTGCAAATAATAAATTTTCTAGATGACTTTGTGTCTTTGACTGGCGCGTTGGTAGCGTATGCGACTGCTGTGCTTGAGTTCTCGGGTTCGATTCCCAGGTTGGACTAAATGTTTGGGAGATCCGATTGTTTTCTATTTCCAAAAAAAGGTATGTTTATATATTTATATCAGTTTATATCAGCCCAGTACCCATGATACAAGCTCTGCTCAGTTTGGAACTAGAAGGCGCTGTTTGTAAGATGTCCGAAATATTTATATCGTTTCCTCATGCCCTACCTTGTTTGGGGGCTGCCTTCACTACAACAACAAGCTAACGCAGTCCCACGGAGCAAAGCTAGTAAAAAAAAGTTAGCCTAAGTGGCATAAGGAGCACCTTATGCCATCAGCTTTCTGTGATTTCTACCTTTTGTGATTTCTGGATCCTGGATCTAAGTGAGTTTGCAGTCATGATGTATGTCAAAATCAGATCATGTCTCTGCAGATTCTGTTCAATGTCGAGTTTACTACTATATTGGTTTCAGGTTTGGGCTGAACATGAAGCTGTCATGTTAAAGGATGTCTTGATATTTTATTCGTATCGTATTGGAATATCAAGAGGTCTCGGCTTCAAATCCCAAGTCAGGAAAAAAGTGGTTTTGGATTTTTCTTAGGAAATTTCTAATAGCCGTCGGTCCCGATTGTCATGAACATCTATAGTCGCTCCGTGGAAAAACTGATGTTCAGATAAACCGGTTGAACTAGTAGCCGACCCCAAATAATATTGGCAATAAGGCTAGGAAGAAGAAGACTGTATATACTTCTTTTGTCTGTGCTTCTCAGTGTGGTGACGGATAAAGAATGTGACATATCACCATCTCTCTTCATCCCAAGAATGTAGTAAGAGCCAGGTAAGGAAGCAAACGACGAAGAACAAGCATATGTACGTGTAATTTCATTACACAATATGACTCACTCATTAATATCTAGAATTGAAGAATAAGGAAAATTATTAAAATGTTCTAGGTAAACTCCTACGCCAATAAAAGTCAGATTGTATTCGTTGTGGTCCCAGATGAAGTCCTTGTGGCACACCTGCAATGTATATACGTTTTAAACGTGAATATAGTTCACGCTTCTTGGGGGCGGACTTCTTGTGGCAGTGGACATTGAAGCTGATGAAAATATGTAAGTATACTACTACCCATACGAATATTATAAATTTGAATATCGCGTTTACGGCCAAATCACTGCATCGATTTCAATGCAAATTATGGAGATTCTTTGATTCTCTCGAGTAAAGCCATGGACATAGTCTTTAATAAATATGAAATCTTTAAAACTTTGTAGAAGAACAATGGCCTTAGACTTAGACGACGTAGAAGAAGAACCTTCAGGGGACAGATGGTAATAAAAAAAAATGGATGTTATCACAGAAGATTTAAGTTTCAGAGACAACTTTAATTTTATGATTATCATTGTTTTTACGTATCTAATATATACATTCCATGTGTTTCAAAATTAGCGTCCTAATGATAATTTAAACTACAGGCTTTATAAGGACTTCAGACTACGTAAGGCAAGACCTAACAAAGTAAATATGTACATAGTATTTTGTCACCTCATTGGTGACAATGCCATTGTTACTAAGTTGGAATAACCCCTAAAAAGTATGGCAAAAAAAATTATCGGACGTTCGTTATCGCCTACTACTTGGGTTCAAACCACCAGTGTCAAGACTACGTGACCACATATCCCACACCCACACTCGGTCAACGTAGGGACGTATGGCTTTAAACCTCTCCTGAGAATAGACCCGAGCCCATCAGTGGGACGTAAGTTGTTGACGCTAGTACTTGGGTTTGATAGCAGTCGCTCTACGTAAAGCAATAAGGCCGCCCTTTGTACACTCTATATTAATTGATCATTGTGTTTCTTTTTTGTAATTCTGTAATTTAGAGTGCAAATAAAGAGTTATCTATCTATCTATATTCATAATGCGGAGTCATCGTTTAAACAAAGTTACAATAATTACCACAGGTAACGGGTAGCGCCGCGGGACGAAACTAGTCTTAAAAATGTTACCTATGTTACTCCTTACGAAATCACCACCCCACCCCACCCTCTCCCTTCCTCTACAGAACAACACGATCTGGCCAGCGAAGTCACCCCTTCAGAGTGGAAGACATACGCTCCAGAACTAAGCGGTTCGGGTCTTCCTTCTTGTGCCGAGCGGTTAAATACTGGAACTCACTACCAGCTCATGTTTTTCCTTCTCACTATGATCCCGGGTCCTTTAAGCGGGGCGTGAAAAAGCATCTCACTAGGCCGCCATAATGTGGTTCGCCATACTGCTTGCATTTGCAGTGAGTATGGCGACCCCCACTTGTGGATTTTACTCATGCTTGCCATCAGGCATAGTAAAGTCACATTGGCAGGCGTTATATATATAAAAAAAAAAAAAAAAAAAAAAAAACAGCCATCGAAAGTCGTATCAAAATCGATCCTTAGCTGTTCTTCCCTGCTGTTTCAGAGTTTAGGCGAAACAGGCAGACAGACAAAATTGTTTTTTTTATTATAAGTTACTGAAATACTTCCTTATGCATTTAATATAAAGCTGTGTATTTAAAAATTACAAGCAAGCACTTCAATTTAATATATTTTTTTATGTACGTCATCGGTTGCTGACGTCACCTCATAGCGGTAGGTCTTTAAGAGAGGTGGAGTGGAAAGTCCTTCCCGTCACTCACAACTGTATTCACTCCTTACATAACTTAGGTTAGTCGGAGGGTATATAGCTGATGTCGTAAGGAGTAATTTTAGGCTACTTTTTAACCGACTTCAAAAAAAAAGAGGAGGTTCTCAATTCGTCGGAATCTTTTTTTTATGTATGTTCAGCGATAATTTCGTCGTTTATGAACCGATTTCAAAAATTCTTTTTGCATTGGAATGGGCGTAGCTTACAGGTGGTCCCATCGTCACCATATCGGGATCTGAAGATGGGATCCCAAGGAAATCGAGAGAACTCCTCAAATATCATAGGCACAATTGTCGCGATTTGGGTACTCGGAATAGTTTTTTTCTTGAAGTCGGTTCCTTTTTGTTAAAATTATTTAAACTAGCTTCGACCCGCGTGTTACTCGCGGTTGTTGGAAACATCTTCACAAACATTCGCATTTGTATGTGTGTATTTTGGAGGTGCCTGAATAAAATATTATGACATTCCAAAGTTTATATATATATACTTATATGTATATGTATACACAGATTTAAATAAATAAATAATAAATAAATATTTCGGACAATTACACACAACATCATCTAGTCCCAAACTAAGCAGAGCTTGTATTAAGGGTACTAAACAACTGATATAAATACATAAACATACTTTTTTTTTGTAAATACATACATAATATACATAGAAAACACCCAGACTCCGAAACAAATATTTGTGGATCACACAAATATAGTTCGACCCGGGAATCGAACTCGAGACCTCTTGATCAGTAGCCGCATATGCTAACCACTAGACCAAAAAGGCAGTCAATATGATATATGTTTATACATCGATATATATCGTGGCCATCGTGGGTAACGCTGCGGAACTCAGCTGGCATGTTATATATACTGGCTGAGTCACAAGTAACGCCACGAAGCGAACCCAATCTAGAAAAAATATATAAAATATACTTTTTTTTTTTTAACAACTCCAGCATTAGGAATATGAATTCCTGTGTCGCGGGGGACTTAACAAACATACAAGAAACGGACACAAAGAACACCCAGACTCAGAACAGCAATTTGTGAATCACACAAAGTGTTATCCCACGAGGGACTCGAACCCACGACACTTGGCGCAGTAGAGAGCGGCGTGGCGACCGCTTGAACCACTAGGCCAATCGTGCAGTCAAAGTTTCGTTATTTTGTACGAAGATGTCCAAGTAACTGTATTGTACAAGTAAAGCCTCCATAACTCCTCATCTAAAAAGTTACGTGAGCCGTTATATTCTTCCCTTAAAGTTCATTACATGGACTACCTAAACTAAACTTTTAGACTAAACTATTGCAGTTTTTTGACGCCCTGTTTTGAGAAAAAAATACCCTTTAAAGTTGAATAACTCGCAAACCGATACCCAAATCATAAAAGCGTCGTTGCAAATCCTCAACGTTTATAAAGACCTATCCCACGTGATACCCCACACGATAGGTTAAACGCGAAAAAAAAACATCCCCACTTTACGTGTAGAAAATAAAAATGTATTACATGATTTTATTGTAGCACTTTGTCGGCGTGATTAGCATAGAAACATATATTCACGCAAAGTTTCATCTTTCTAGCACTAACCGTTTGGACGGTAAGTCGAGGACGGAGCGATGGATGGACAGATGAATCTATAAGGGTTCCGAGTCATGAACTACGGAACCCTAAAAAGATTAGCCTAAGTTACTTCATTATATTATCAGCTTTCTGTCAGTGATATAATCATATAACAGAGATACACTTGAATTTAATTTATTTGTTATGACTGAATTCAAAATGACTTTTCAAGGAAGCTGGTTTGAAGCAAGAAGCATTGTGTGTGATATTGTACGAGTATATCAGAATCCATTATGATATTTTTGGTTTCTTTTATATGAACCTGCCGAAGGGACTCTACTCGGCCTGATGGAAAGCAGGAGTAGAATCCAGGAGTAGAGGTCACCATCCTCATTGTACTCATAAGTGTAGGCAATGCAGCATGGTGACCCACACCATGGCGGCTAAGTCAAATAATTCTGCATCATTCTGTGCACCCTAAGGTCGGGTGAATGATGCTGAATGTTTAGGCCTCCGGTCTCATACTCAACAACGAAATACGACAGCAAGAATGCTTCCTTTGCTGGTGATGATGATGATTATGATGATGATGATGATCAGCTATATAAATATCTAAAGTTTTTATGTAGTCGGGTTAAAGTTACTTAAATAGTTTTTTGTTTATACAAATTCATAAACTTGTAGAGTTTGCAATTTCAAATTATGAGCCTTTTACTTAATGCGTATTTGAAACTGTACGATACCATTCAGTAATCTGTGACGGTACTTACATCAGAAAAATAGTTTTTAAATTTTTTGTCTGTGTATTTGTCTGTTACTTTCGGCTAATCTCGGGAACGACTTGGCTGGCTTGTAATATAAGGTTAGAACACACGGACAGACAGCCCGGTCATCAGATTGAAAGTGATTACCGCCTTATAAGGGAGTCTTCAATTCAGGAGTCATAGGCGTTGGCCTTAGGAGTACGCTCTTTTCATCAAGGTTTAATGTCTATACTTAATGGTCTTGGTTTAAATTTAATAATTTTTTAAGTATCTTTTGAATCAAGTACTTTCCTAATGAAATTATAATTATTTACGGCTCAAAAACTACTAGATTAGATAACATCGACAAACTGCCTATATATAAAAAAAAAAAAATATCTTTTAAATTTCGAATCCTCTATAAGGAATACGATCAAATAAGGATGCATGTGTCATTTAAGTATCGGTCATACGTCTATCGTGTTGATAACATCATAAAAATAATAAAAAATTTCGCAACAAAAGCCAACCCTGAGACGTATGAGAAAAAAAAAATACCCCGGCCATCTTGCCGTTCACTCCCCGCTTGACAGCTGCCATAAAAGGGCGGGAAACTGAAACATTTGACTCAGTCTCGGTGCGGCAACCACGCTGACCTGTCAAAAAACGCTCGTAATTTACATTTTTATTTTTATTTTCGGAAGGCATTCGTAAGGTGCTCAAAATGAAATACTTTGTCGCGTTCGCTGTTTTCGCTCTTGCTTTTGCCGCTGAGGAGAAGAAGGAAGAGGAAAGGCCGAAGACTTTCAGGAGGTTGATCCCAGCAGATGTTTTAAGAGGTCAGTGTTTAAAAGAGTAATCGGGATGACAAATATATTAGCGCAAGGATTTTTGTCCAAGGAGGTTTGGTGTATGAAACTTCTAGACCGTATGATTTTAGGTCAGTGCCTTAAAAAGTGTTTGACGTCATCCAGAAAAAAAATATTGTCTCACATTTCAAATATATTAAAATCATTCGCAAGAATAATGTAATAAATTACATTTTAAACTAAGTATTTTTTAAATTATTAGCTTTTTCGTCATCGAAAATGTACATCTATAGGTACATTAAGTAACGTAAACTACATAGCCAAGTGAATGTAAACCGAACATTCTAGTTAAGTATAACTTTGAACACTTAATTCAACGCAACGTTGCACTATTACTTTCTAAATAGTATAATTTTGGTAATAGCTAAAAGTTTAATAGCCAAAACGCAAATAAAAAATAAAACACTTATTTGAAATACGAATGCATCAGTGTTGGGCTCTGTCCACTTTCGAATATCGATAAAAATAGTACCTATAAGGCTTTTGATATTTTTAATCATTTACTTACTTAAGTAAATAAGTTGGATGAATAATTGTGTACCTCAGAGGTATAGAATAGTAACTCCACATTTTGTAGAAATTACTTTTATTAAGAACCAGTTCTACATAATGGTATAAACCATAAAGTACTACGTCGCCTATGAAAAGAAATAAACAATGCAAAAATATTTACAGAAGAGATATACAAATACAGGGTATAGGTTCTCAAATGATGTTAGATAATAGATATAATTATCGTAAATATGTGTAATTCATGATACTTTCCTCTATTTATTATAAAAATACAGCTAAGTTAATAACTCTGCCTTTATTATAACCCTCTCAAAATTACATTCAAAATTCCACTACGCGCATTTTTGCCTCTCCTGTAAAATTTGACTTTAGCCAATTAATGTTGTATATTATATCTCTAAGGTACAGAATTATTGTGTGAAATAAACAATCTTGAACAAAGGAATTGTCAAAACTTAATCCATATTTTAGTTTAGATAATAGACAGTAGAAATCCATTGTTTTAAGATTTAATAATGCTGTGTAGGTTACCTCTATTGTTTAATTTTCATAACTTCGTCTATAAAATTTAAAAATAACTACACAAGATTTTTGAATAGACTTTTTTAATTCATTTTATACCGTACACGTAACTACGAGTATATCTAAAAGAATTAGGAACTTTATTCATAATATGACTAGATTTCGCTTGCGGCTCCACCCGTCGGTTATCGCGATAAAAAGTAGCCTATGACCTTTCTCAGATTCTAGACTATCTGTATACCAAATGTTGTTTAAATTGGTACAGTAGTTATGTCGTGAAAACCGGATAGACAGACATACAGAGTGACTTTCGCATTTATTATATTACTTAGTAAGGGTTAGAAAGTATTATTCATTCATAAATAATTAATTTGTCCTCGTAATGAATATTAACATCACTTAGAATTTTTAAATAAATTCGAATCCAATTCCTATTTTAAATACGAATGGAATTAATAATGACCTTAGTTAAAATGAAAGTTTTTTAATTATTGTTTAAGGTGGATGCAATTTTTTATTTTTTAAAAGACAACAAATTGGCGGCAAAAGGGATTTCATTACTTTCAAAGCTAAAGAATGTTATAAAATAAATATAATGCAAAAAAGTATTTAAAAGATACATGTAATTATATAAAAATGACCGCATACTTATGAAATAAATATTTATGATTGCATGCAAGTTTCAAGAACCGAAAAAATGAGTAATTATAATAAAAAAAACCGCTAGAAAATTAAAACAAAGATTGCGTGAGTGATGTAGAGTGAAAAAAGTATCACGCTTATGTAACAGATGGCGGTAACAGACCAGTTGGTAATAGATAGGGTTGTCAAGCAATTAAGTAATATTTGTAACATTGATAGTTTAGTATCATGTCATAGACTCGTTCTAGAAGTATTTACCTATTTAAATCTTTCTTCTTCTTCGCCTTTATTTTTTCCAAGATTATTTGGGGTCGGCCACTAGTTCAACTGGTTTTACCTGAATATCAGTTTTTACACAGAGCGACTGACATCGTACCTCCGTAACCCTGAGGCTAATAATAAGGTAATCGATAGGTTAAAATACTGCTCGTGGGATTAGGGAGAAAAAACTCCAGAAACCACTGATGAGTTCCTGGTGTTCCTCCCAACTGCCGAGGTAGGCCGACGCGGGGTTTAGAGGGTAGGCCGGTTTGACCAGGAGTCTCACACACGCCCTTCGCTTACCCCACGAAGGGTATGGTGCGAAAAGTATTCCTCGCGTAAAAAAAGGGTTAAAATACTGCAAAGTTAGCTTAATATTTAGCTTAAAACCAATGGCCGTGTGTAAATTAAAGTTTCTAGACAGTAATACGTAAAGTGCTAAATACATGTAGTATGAGTATTATCTAACTTATTCTCCACAAGTGCTTGTATAATGTTAAGTTACACTTAACTAACTTAAACATTTACTTTCACTGTAAGCGTTGGTTTTATATTCCTTACTCTGATGTATAAAATAGTCGTGTATTAAAGTTAACGAAATAATGTCTACCTATAAAATTACGTGCCCTGACTTGCCTGGTTCATCAATTTAGAGTCTGAACTACATGGGCTACAAGCTTGAAATTTTGGCAGCTATTAGCTAGCCATTGTAAAATATTTTTCGGAAACTTTTATCCCCTGTCAATCAACTATGGGATCGAAAGTCACAAACAAGAAATGAAAATTAATACCAGTCTTAACAGAATTTATATACTGACAACCCTAATAACTACAACAGATTAAATTTATCAGTGAAATTCATAGATAATCTGTTCTTTTTTTAAAAAGTTGCGTGTCGTACCAGTTCCTCGTTATTTTTTTTTTGTGAGTAATAGTGATATTGGCTTTTTTAATCGATTTAAGTATCGATTGCAGCTATTACATTTTAACAAATTATTTCCTTGTGTATAACACGAAACAAATACAAGGGATTTGAACAACTGAAATTGAACACAGAGTGATTTAATTAAGATCGCCATTTCAACGACAGAAAACAAAGATTCTTTGTCGATTTGTCAATTTATTATTTAGCTGTTTTAGCATGATTGAGTAACAAGTATTAACCATGACAAACTTTCACGTTATTAATATAAATAGAATTGCTAATAGGAAGTACCTACGTACAATGTTAGCACGAACGGAAATACCACTTATTGTTGTTAAGCATTTCGAGGTTTAATATTTTTCATACAAATAAATAAAATTGGACTGTCTGTATGTAATATGAAAAGGTTTTTTACTAAGTTTGAAAATATATACGGTACTGCCATCTAAAATGCATGTTTTTAAATTTTTGTCTGTCTGTCTGGCATTTTGTTCCGTGCATTCACTGGCAGATGTCTGGCATAAGGAGTAACTTAGGTTATTTTTTTTAATGATAGCTTTGCTCTGTGGCGTTACTTGCGATTAAAACAAAATAACCGCGGGTAACACCGTGGCACTCAGTACCATAATATAATGAAGATAACGATGGCATCTACAAAAACAGGAAATACAGAAAAATTGCCGCTATACACAAAAAGTTATCATATTAAAATTTATTTATTAGAAGGAAAACGTTTATTTGACTGTATCTACGAAGGCCAAGGAAAAATGTTATTAATAAATAGTTACTGGGCCAAGGGCAAAAGGCCTCGATGCATAACTAGCAGTTTTAACAACAAAAAAAAACAGTCACGTCGTACTGCCAAGTGGATCATAGCGTTCATAATTCAAATCTGTATTTTTTTAAATTCGGTGATATTATGTCATGGTAAACAGATCACAGAGGATAATTATATTAAGTTGAATTTCGAAGTCTTACACGACGCCATTTTGAATGCATCTGGAATAATCTAGATTAATGTTTGAACTACGAACTGGCATTTAGAATCTAGACCAACCTCGCCCATGGTTGTCCGATTAATTTATGAAGTAGTTGCACAACCAGTTGTAACTTTAGCACGATTTGTAATATGTAAGTTTGTATTACAACTCTCAGTCTTTTAATCCCTGACAAATGGTCCAATTATAAGATATTACGTCTTGTTATAATCTGAAAATGGCGTCTAAATTTTGTGTAAAACAGCTACGCTTCGCAATGTTTTCAAATATTATGTGTGGGTTTCTATTTTCATGGTTAAAAGTAGCCACGTTCTTCGATTGAATGAAGCTTATCATTGTAGATACGATTTATAAAATCAGTTTAGTGGTTTAGTGATAGTGGACCATATAAACTCACAATTGCATTTTTAATATAATTTATAATATTTTATTTCCTTGCTTATTCTGTGGGAATATTATATTTTTATTTATTTGTTGATCCAAGCTCATGGCGTATCTGGATGTCGGCTACCTCCATACCAAATATTATCAAAATTGAACCAGCCGTTTAGGCGTGAAGAAGTTACAGACACACAAACTTTCGCTTTTATAATATAAATGTGATGACATGTTGTCTGACTAGATTACGCTCAATTGGTTTCAATTGGCGTGTTTATAAATTTTTCCTCTTATTAAATATGATAAAAAGATGACGCGACTGCATTGATGGTGTACTGCTTTAAGCGGTCGCTTCTTCACTTTCTAGTGTGCTGTGTTGTGGGTTCGATTGGACAGGAAAAGAAGAATATGATGTTACCTTTTTTTAAGGTAGTAGAGCCGCGGATATCAGCTAGCAATTATATAAAAAAGCATCAACCATAATTCCGACCTTCACAACTGCAATTAAATCTAAAAAAAAAACAATGACCCAACCCGAAAAACAAACAAAGGAGTTATGGTTGCTAATCTTAAATACATAGACAAATCAAAATGAGACAGTCAATTGTCTATGATTCCGCAAAAAAGTTGCCAATTAGACAACCTAAGGGAAGTTCCATTTCACAACCGGTTGTAGACGAGTAAATACCAGTAAAATTGTCGCAACCGAGGAAATGTTGCAACCCCGGTTATATGGTCGGTTGGTATCGATAAAAATCACTCAAACGATTATTCGATTATGTGATTGAATCGATATTTATTGTCATTTTGTAATCGGTAGGGTTTTTGTTTCGATTTTGTATTGTGTATTATTTGAGTGTTTTTTTTTTTAAGGCGATTTGGAATTGTGATATCGAGCATTTTCAAAGGTTTTTGTTGCTTTATTTTATGGCCGATTGTCTGCCCTTAACACCAATCTTTTTTTGGGGAAATTATCCTGACTGCAACTCTATACTACGCAGTGTTATGGGTTCAATCCTACATAAGACAACACTTTGTGTTTCACAAATTGTGGTTCCGTTTCTGAGTGTTCTTTGAGTTCGTTTCATGTACGTTTGTTATTTTTCCCATGGTAAAGATAATATTTATAAAACGGATGCGGTCTTTAAAAAAAATATAATCACGCAAGCAAAGCCTCGGGCAGTACCTAGTATTATATTTTAATAAAAAGAAAGCATTTATCCCGCCATCAAAAACCTGAAGCCACAAATTACATAATTATATACATTGTACCATCACTGTCGAACATTTCGCCAAAACTCGTTTTAAAAAATTAAAAAAAGAGGCAGTTTCGGTCCATGACCTCTTTGGTAATATAAAAGAAGATGCATTTTAGGGTTGCCAATCACCAATCGTCATAAACTACTAAATGTATACCTCAATAAAAAACTTTTTATTGTTTAAAGTTAAGCAGAGAGCAGTCTGGCTGTAAAGTGTCAATAAACTAATAAAATATGGGCCGGATGTTTTCTAATTACGTCATTCAAACCCAAACCGTCTCACTTGAACATGTCGCGAGAATTTCATAACTATGTGTAGGTTTATTTCTTAGCAGTAATTTAGGGTTGCCAATCGTATTAAGGATTAAGAAACATATATTAAATTAATACAAATTGATTTTCTGCAACAGTCTACAGCTATTGGATTCTTTTAAAAGGTAAATTAGCAACACTTTTATTTAAAAAAAACAATAAAAATTACTAAGAAACAAACCAAAGAAGCATTTCGGAAATAAAAATCCTTCATGTAAAATAAATAAACCGTTTTTAAAATCATACGGATTTTTTACAAGCTTTTATTAGCTTGTATATAACCGCCATTTGTAAGCCTGCTCTTATGTTTCAAACTTTAAAAAAAAAAAAACGATCTCGTTACAACCCTAACTCTGTAAAACATTCAATCCTTATACAGGGCATCCGTTATGTCACTTAAGTCGAAGCGAAACGAAAGTTGTTTTACGTTAAAATAATATAAAAGATTTATTGCTTCACTGTGTAGGCGTGTTCAGGAAATGTTTAGACGTCGCTTTTAACGTAAATATAATAAAAACAACATCCTGAGACAAATTAAACAGCGCCATCTTTTATAATGTGTACCTCTATGACGACAATTCGAGTAATGAAGGCGAAGCTTATATAAAAATTAGACTTAGTTAGTCCTTATATTATTAGTTATCTGCTAGTTGAAGTCTCGTCATAAACAATTCAGCTGTTTCAGAGATAAGCAGGGAGAACGATTTTTTGATGTGAATACTTTCATTTGCATTTAATTTGAATTTACAAACAGATTCTTCAACTTAATTTATTTCGATCAATGTATTATGAGCAGAGATCGGAATTGGGTGTGTGAAAATACCTAAAGTTTGCAGCGGGACATAATATGGAGCTGTTACAACCACTTAGGTTAAACCGGGTTTGAATTTTACCGGTTTAGTTTTGTTTTTTTTTTTTACATATTCCTTACCTTTGAAACACCGAACTATAAACATTTACAAGCGCTAATACAGTTCTAAATAAATTTTTGTTTTGTACTTTTCCGGTTAAAATTCGGTCTTTTAGTCCCAATTGTTCTTTGTCGGCCAAACACAGAATTTTATATATCTGCAAAATGCTAATGCGGTTTAAATTTCTTTTTTTAATCTGTATCTTAAGTTAAAAAGCTTTGCTACAGGTTGATGCAAGGAAAACGAAAATTTTCGCGTCTTTACATAGTTTTGAAGTCGGCTTTTATTTTTAATTATTAAACCTGCACTGCATAAAAAAATTAATTAAACATTTATTTCAATTGCAAGAAAGTTGTGCGTAAACTATTTTCGACATTCAGAGTTCGGAACATGCAATAATATTAGTTTTTTTCCTAGAAATGATAAATATTGGTTTAACTTAATGGTTTAACTTAAGTGGTTGCAACAGCTCCATATTATTATTGCAAACTTTAGGTATTTTCACACACCCAATTCCGATCTCTGAATTATGAGACTACGCAAGACAACATCGATGCAAAGAGAAGGAAAACTTGAAACTAACCCTCTAACAACCCGTCTGGCCAGCGTGGTATAGTAGGCCAAAACCTACTTTCTAAAGAGAGGCCTATGTCCAGCAGTGGACTGTTGAAGGCTGTTGATTAAAAAATTGATTGAACTGTTGATGCGTCTTTAAGTATACTATACTATATTTTCTTATAAAGTTTTTTTAAATTAATTGGTTTTAAATCATGAAAACGCTTAGGATATACAATTTTTAATCAATTATATTATTGTCTTAGATATTAAACGAATTGATATGAAAGATAGATACTAAAATTATTATACATAACATCTTTCATGTTTAATTAGAAAGTAAACGTCATAAAACATTATTATAGTAGTATTGTGTAGTAGTTTTTAATGTTATTTACTATTTATTTCATACATAGTATTTTTAATTAATTCTACTAGGTATTTATTTCATACCAACTTTTACCCTCGACTCCGCCAACGTACGTCTTTTAACGCAATAAAAATAAGCCGATGTCCTTCTCCAAGATCCAATTTATCTCTTTACCTAAATTAACAGAACTAAAGCGTAACACACAGATAAAACTTTCGAATTTACAATATTAGTATGGATAACGTAGTAGTTTTTATAAATTCTACTATTTATTTCATATTATTCTAATCTGACAATTCTACTTTCAAATAATGTTCTATTTTCAAACACAATGCGTGCATATTTTTCGTCTATTTAAATGTGTATGTATTTAAAAAGTATTTATGTTCTCGATCAATCTACTTTTAATAGTACAAGCTCTACTTAGTTTGAACTGTATTAATTATTATTCATTATTAAAAACTCCTGTAAGTGTCACCTTATTGTATAATTTAGATAATTTCCTGTTGGCCTCAATGAGAGGTTTAATATAAAAACGGTGTGACTCATAGGTACACATAATCGTTGCAAAAGTGAATGGGAAACCTTGGAACAATCTAGAACTGCATTATTAGGGCGCTACATAACTGTCAAGCGTGTATGGTTTCTTGGAAGCTTTGAATACGATTAGCGTTTTAGGTTTCAACAATGTAGGAGTCCATTTTGTTATTTGTCTATGGTTTGTTTGATATCATTTGTACATAGTCACATGTCATAGTCTACTAGATTTTGCTCTAAGTAACCTAAGTCTATCCTTAAAAAAATTATCTCCTCGCCCAATTGAATTCAAATCGCAGACATGAAAGCATAGAAACAGACGGAAAGAATTACTTTCGAATAATAATTTTGCTGTAATAATACAACGAAAGTAGTATCATTAAAAAAATACTAAATCCTGTTTGTAAAACTAAATAAAAAAATAATAATTTTATTTTAAGCCAAGCCATAGTTGCAGTCAAACCGAAATTAATATTAAAAAATAACGTTTTAAATTATTTCGTGATATATGTCAAAGTGTAGAGTAAAAAAACAAAAATTACCGCCATTTATAATAAGTTGTCAAAAGGTAACTTTTGAAAGTAGAATCAGGTCAGCGTACAGCTGCAACATCTTTGAAAGTGGAACGATTGTCGTCGAATGCTTTTTGAATATAAACCATTAAGATTACAAGCCCACAGATATTTGCGACACAATTAATTCAAAGCCATCCGTTAAACGCATCACGTTGATATTATGTAAACGCGTAGCTTGTTTCGTAAATGTTCTACTTAATACGAAGTTTTTTTTTCTATATTGCCAAATTAAGAAAAAAAAAAGTTTTTTTTTATTAGGTAAAAGGAGAACTCCCACATTAGGGACATAAATCCTTTGTCGCGGGAGACTTTACTAACATATACGAAACGGACACAAAGAACAGATGTGGATTACGCAAAGTGTTATCCCATGTGTGATTTGAACCCACAACACTAGATGCAGTAGAAATGCGTGGCAACCGCTTGAACCACTAAGTCAATCGTAGAGTCAAATGTGGTTCGGTCAGATTCTAAAAGAACAAACAGATAACATTATCTTTATTTAAATACATCATCATCATCATCAACAGCCTTCAACAGTCCACTGCTGGACGTAGGCCTCTCCTTAGAAAGGAGGTTTTGACCTTCTAGTTCTATTTAAGTTATTAATTTAATACCAGTGACTTATTCCACTTCCACTGACATTAAAGTCAAAAATTTCATGTCCTTTTAAAACTGAAAATGTCAAGAATTTGAAAGTTCAATCACTCGATTAAGTTTAAGTTTGACATTTAGACAGGACACTTGGCTTTATATATCAACAACAATGTCCTAAACTAAATTAAAAAGTCACGGACCGAATCCAAGGTTTCCTAAACCAATTCAGGTTAATTTAAAAAAAGGTATTCGAATGTTCTAATTTTTAATTTAAAATGAATCATTGCGAGTTAAGTTTTTTGTTGTCGCCGAATCCTTCAAGGTTATCAATTAAAACTTTTTTTAATTAATTAAGGAAATGACATTTAGTGGCATATTGTTTTTTTTTTTAAATCTGACACTCATGTGACAGCTGTCGTCCAGTTGTCAATTAAAATTAAATATTAAAAAAGTGAAGGTTATAGAATGATAATTATTAATCAATAAAGTCATTGTTACCGAGTAAAAAAAATATTGAATTACTTGGGATCTAGTTTTATCAAATCTATTTTAGGCCCAGTATGGCCATTAAGGCCAAGCTTATGTCAAGCAGTGGACTGTTAAAAGCTGTTGATGATGACGATAACCCACTGTATGTATTAAGTCGGTACTATTCCGTGGGGTAGAGAAGATTTTAAAGTCTGAAATACCAATATTGTATTCTGTATGTGCTTTCCATCAGGCAGGGTAAAGTCACCTTGGAAGGCGATAAATAAAAAAAATACCTTTCTGTTTTAAAAAAAAAGTTAAGTCCCGCATTAGGATTACAAATCTTGTGTCGCAGGGGACTTTACATACAAACATACATAAAACGGACACAAAGACCACCTAGATCAAGAGCAAAAATTTGTGAATCATACAAAGTGTTTTCCCACGTGGGATTCGAACCCACTACCTTATACCTTAAACCAGTAAGCCAACCGTGCAGTCTGCTTAATACGGTGTATTATTATAGTTTTATATCCAAAAAAAAAATATTTTATATTTATATCTAATATATAAAATTCTCGTGTCACAGTTTTAGTTGCCATACTTCTCCGAAACGGCTTGACCGATCTTTATGAAACTTTATATGCATATTCAGTAGGTCTGAGAATCGGCCAACATCTATTTTTCATACTCCTAGGGTGCGAGCGGAGCCGCGGGCATCAGCTAGTTAAATAAGTATATAAATATTTCAGACAACACACAATATCATTTAGTCCCAAACTAAGCAGAGCTTGTACTATGGGTAATAAACAACTGATATAAACACATACATTTTTTTTGTAAATACATACATATCATACATAGAAAACACCCAAACTCCGAAACAAATATTTGCAGATTATACAAACTTTTGGTCCGATCCGGGAATCGAACCCGAGACCTCTTGAATCAGCAGCCGCATACGCTAACCACTAGACCAACCAGGTAATCGTATTGCTCGGCCTAAGAGATTTATTTCAATAAACAATTATAATAACAAATTTATCTTTCAATTTATCAAGATTACCTTACTAGAACGTTTACTATGCTGTAACAAAATGTCAGCATTACCATTACGTATGCCTTTCATCAAGGAAATGTATTCGATTCTCATCTCAAGACTATCTTCAAAACTTCCTACAATTGAAATAACTATGTTAATCTATAATAATAATTCTTAAGTTACGCTTTCACGGCTATAACGCTGTATTTTTACCGAATTGTAACTAATTTTTTTCAAGGAAATCTATTCGATTCTCATTAGTCGCTCCAATGAGCTATAGTCACGACTCACGACTGTCTTCAAAACTCCCTACATATAATTGATATAACTGAATCTGTGTTAATAATTCGAAAGTTATATATACTCTCTGTTTGTTTGTCACACTTTCACGGCTATAGCGCTTTTATCGTGCTGTAACTAAATGTCAGCATTACCATTACGTATGCCTTTCATCAAGGAAATGTATTCGTTTCTCATTAATTGAACCAATGAGCATTAGTCACGACTCACGACTGTCTTCAGAACTTCCTACTCTAAATTATTCTGTCTGTTTGTTTGTTACGCGTTCACGGCTATAGCGCTGTATTTTTACCGAGCTATAACTAAATTTCTTCAAGGAAATGTTTTTGATTCTCATTAGTCGCTCCAATGAGCTATAGTCACGACTCACGACTGTTTACTCAAGTTATACTCTCTGTTTGTCTGTCACACTTTCACGGCTATAGCGCTTTTACCGTGCTGTAACTAAATGTCAGCATTGCCATTACGTATGACTTTCATCAAGGAAATGTATTTGTAATTAATCGAACCAATGAGCATTTGTCACGAGTGTCACGACTCACGGCTGTCTTAAAAACTTCCTACTCTAAGTTATTATGCCTGTTTGTTACACGTTCACGGCTATAGCGCTGTATTTACTGAGCTGTAACTAAATTTCTTCAAGGAAATGTATTCGATTCTCATTAGTCGAACCAATGCGCATTAGTCACGACTCACGACTGTCTTCAAAGCTTCCTACTATTGGGATAACTAAATCTATAATAATAATTCGAATGTTACTCTGTCTATTTGTTTGTTACGCTTTCACGGTTATAACGCTGCACACATCTGCACACTTTACAACTGCCCTTTATCGCGATTGCGGACAAACACGCGGGCGGAGTGGCAACCAAAAACGAGTCTTGTATGAGTTTTCGAAGTATAGGTACAATACACAAGCCAACATATTATACAGATTTTAAGGATATTTATGAACTCTTCTGAAACAGATTACACAAAAATTGTATTACAAAACATCTTATGTGTAGTGTAGTGCATATTAGGGTTGTCACTTGTTTTTATAATGAAATTAAATCTTGTTGTGCTAAGTCCAACAGCAGGAACAGTATGGATATGCATATGTATGTGTATGTGCGTATGTATGTAAATAAATATAATATGTAAAAGTTTTATTTTATTCAATATAACAGGAACGATATTGTTTAGATTGTATATATGTAGTATAGTGTAGTAGTAGTAAACATTGTGTCGCGGAATAACATATATATTTTGTACATTGCTTTTATATTGAATATAGGGAGCTACATCTGCCAACAAACTGAGATAACAGTTTGGCAGAAGTATTATTGTAAGTAGAAGCAGTACTATTATTTTAATAAATTATTTTTATTTATTTTATTTTATTTTCCTCAACTGATAGAAAACTCGAGACCAGCAGTGGGACGTTGTGTGTTGTTAATGATCATTCTATAAATAAAAACTCATACGTGACAGCCCTGATTTTGCAATCATATAAAGGTGACTCTAATTGGCTACTATTAAGCACAGTCAATGCTTTTCAGCTAATTAGGGTTGAGTCATTTTGTTGAGTCAATGAACATAAGTAAAGAAATATACTAAAATATACTGAATTACCTTTTTACGTAATTCTTAGTAATTGGTTTTGAACATGTTTGACTAATAGTCCTTGAGACAGTGACTAATGTGATTAGTAACATGTATTTCTATTATTTTAACAGTTGACCTAGTGGTTTAAGCGGTCGTCACGCCGCTTTTTACTGCGCCAACGTGTTGTGGATCCAAATCCTACACGGGATAACCCTTTGTGTGATTCTCAAATTGTTATTCTGAGTTTGGGTGTTCTTTGTGTCCGTTTCTTGTATGTTTGTAAAGTCCCCCGCGACACATGAATATGTTTCTAAGGCGCGAGTTGTCTTAAATATAAAAAAAGGATTGGTTAGTGTATGCGACTGCCGATACAGAGGTCTCGGGTTCGATTTCCGGGTTAGGCATAAATTATTATTGCGTTTTTATGATTAAATAAATGGTTAAGTAATATTAGTAGATGATAGTAACTAAACGAATATACCGATATTGATTTAGGTTCCTATAAGCACAGAATACATAATAGTACCAGTACAGAAAACTCTCTCCGAAAAGTTAATTAAAGAAATAGGGACCCTTGGTATTATTACATTAAGTTCAATTCAGATTGCACAGCGCCGAAGCACCTACGATTATATTTACCTACAATTGCGTCTCTTTCTATCATGTTACTCTTATCTGTTCTGACGTAATCAGGTATGTCTTCTTTTAAAAATAATTTTAATATAGGTATAATAACTACTTTTTCTCTAGCACTATAAGAAGGTTTATTTAAAGATAGCAAAGACTAGTTTCTTAACAAAAATTACGTATTTTTAATTGGTTAAAATTAATTTTATGACAACCTTAACTAGTCCTACAACTCCTACGTATATAGCTAAGTCTAAAAGCGTAAGTCCCTTTCACTTTTCCTACTCCTAACTGCCTTCCGCCTACACTATACATGGTTTGTATTTACGTATCACTTTCACCCGCGACTCGGCCTGGCTAAGTGTTAATCTAGTATGCAAATTTCATCTAATACGAAAGTAGGCAGTCTATACTATTGTATCAGACGTTAATGTACATTCCTCCTAGCCATTATTCCCAAGTTTATTTGGGGTCGGCTACTAGTTCAACCGGTTTTACCTGAATTTCAGTTTTTCCACGGAGCGACTGGCATCGGACTTCCGCAACCCTAAGGGAGAACTGAAATTCGAAGATTGAACTAGTTGTCAGTATATTTGAGGGCACTGACTTTCCAATAACGATTGCCATAGATGTTCATGACAACTGGGACCGACGGCTTTCCGTGCTCACCGAGGCACGGGCGTGAATCACCGCCAAACTTCCAAACTCCGGGCAGCTATTAGGAATTTCATAAGAAAAACCCAAAAAAACACTTTTTGGCCCGACCCGGGATTTGAACCTCTTCATTAGCATTCGCATACGCTAACCATGTTTAAATATGCCCAAGATTATTGAGCCTTGTAAGTAACGCCCCGGGGCAAAGCCAGTCTCACAAAGTAGTAAATATTTCGTCAAAATCGGTCCTGCCGTTAAAATTAAATAAATATTTAAAACATTTTCACATAACGCCATCTAGTCCCAAACTAAGCAGAGCTTGTATTATGGGTACTAGACAACTGATATAAATACAAGAACATACTTTTTTTTTGTAAATGCGGCTTATACGGCTGCTGATCAGGAGGTCTCCAATTCGATTCATGTCGGACCAAATGTTTGTGTGATCCACAAATATTTGTTTCGGTGGGTAGGTGGGATAATAGTCTGGGTGGTTTCTATGCATAATCGAATGAGTTTGTGCGGCATCGGATTTGTTGCTTGGAATGTGTAACTTTTTTATAACAATAAATAAATAATAATAATAATAAGTATGTTTTTACAAAAAAATAGGCGATATTTTAACACATTATATATTTTTATAATCCTTGAAAATTTTGTAAATTTAAAAATGTAATTTTTTAAATATATTGCATCAGTGTGTCATAATTAAAATGATTTGTGTAATAATTGTAGTTTTAATAACGTTAGTAACGAAATATGCTTGCTTTTGTGTAATGCAGAATATTTTCAGTAATTAAATTATTTAGTATATAAATTAAAAAGAATTACTGGAGGACGAGGACTTTCTGGTAGTGAGCCATTTTGATTTCAGCACGAATGGGATCGACTGGGGCAGTACTACCCTCACACAGAAGACCATCCTAATTTGACAACATTAATGCTGTCATATTTCGTTGGTGAGTGTGAGACCGGAGACCCAATTATTCTGCGTCATTCTCCCGGTGTGGGTCACCATGCTATATTGCCTACCCTCACAATGAGGATAGTGACCCCCTACTCCTGGATTCTACTCATGCTTTCCATCAGGCAGAGTAGAGTCACTTTGGTAGGCTCTAAAATTAAATAAAAAACCAAAAAAAAAAGATATTTGTGTAGACATCTAATCGCTAAAACTTTTTCTTCTTCCTAGCCTTATTCCCAATATTATTTGGGGTCGGCTACTAGTTCAACCGGTTTTACCTGAATATCAGTTTTTGCACGGAGCGACTGGCATCGGACCTCCTAAAGGGAGAACTAAAATTCGAAGGTTGAACTAGTTGTGAGGGGACTGACTTCCCATAACGATGGCCATAGATGTTCATGACAACCGGGACCGTCGGCTTTGCGTGCTATCACCGCCAAACTTCCAAACTCCAAGCTGCTAAAAACATACATATATTATGTTAGAAAGTTTGTGGCTAGTCATTAACTCTTGCAGGCAATATTTGTTTGCTTAATATGTTTGCCAAGTAAAAGCGACAATAAAAGTGAATGGTTTATCAGCAATATTAAAGTTATTTAACTATTTACATGTAAAAAGATTGAATTGTCTGGTTGTAATAATAAATGATCATTTCTTTACTTAATGGTTATGAAAGTATATAAGGTATTTAGGTACAATAAAAAAGCAAATTTAAAGCTTTTGTCTGTCTGTTTATTCTGGCAAATCTCAGGAAAGCCGTGACCGATTTTGATAAAACTTTTAATGGCAGATAGCTTCGCTACGCGGCTTTACTCGAGGTTTACTTTATCGCCGAGTAAAACGGTATTACTCGCGGTTATTGAAACACGTTTTTGATGTAAGAATCATATATACATTTTCATAAGCATTTAGTACAAAACGCTTCGTTTGACATTACAAACACACTTTAATTTAATTTATTTGTAAATATTATTAGAGCTACTTAGAATGTAAATATTGAAGGTTTATTCGTTCACGTACATTGCAAATATAAACGATGATTCGATTGTGAAAGGCGGTCAAATAATTGCACTAAACCGTCATTGCCTTTCAACTATTAGTTGTTTGATTAATTATATTTATAGTTTAGTAAATCCTTTACAGAAATTTGACTCCTTAGATTCTACAGCTAGGAGGTGGTGTTTCTTTTAAATTCGTGAATATTGCTTAGGTTAAAAAAACTACATATGAAATGAATGAAACAAAGCAAATTAGCAAATTCAGTGCTTTTTAATAAAAAAATACACTTTAAATTGGAATAACTCGCAAACGGATACCCTTTTTTTTTTTTTTTCGTGCGGAAATCCCCCACGGATGCCACCAGTTGGTGACTATATCGGACTCGAACCGACTAAAACCGCACGCCGTCTCGGGTACTATGAGTCGAGGAACCAGGTATACCCTCGAAAGGAAGTCCCTGGAACCCCGACGCACCTCGGGCCATCTGGGCCAAAAAAAAAGATTGCTACTTCGCCATGTTTTGAAAAGAACTATTTATTTATTTACATCTTCATGCACTTTTGTTGGTATTCTCTACCAGCCAACCTTTGGGGGGGTGTAGAGATATAGTATGGTAGGTGCATCGAGGTTAGAGCCGTACAGAGCAATATGCGATTGATATAAAACTAAACTTATATAGCATAAATTCACATATACATATATATGAATAGATACATACATACATACACTCATACATAAATACAAACACATATTGTGCACTGTGTATAGGGACTTTAACGAGGCATACAATTAATTAATTGCGTGACTCTGCCATCTCGAGAAGATAATCATGCACGTTCTTTTTAAACGTAATGATGCAATGATCACGACAGGGTAGACGGGAGAAATAAATCATCCCTACTTTACACGTGTAGGGGAGCTACCCCAAAAAACCAAGTACTTTGTCATTTATGTATAAAACCGTACTAAAGACACGTATCCAGGCAAACCGTTGGAGCGGTAAGTCGAAGACGAACGCACGGACGGTCATGACGAAACTATAAAGTCCGAGTTCCGAGTCATGAACTACGGAACCCTAAAAACACTTTATACAGAGTTTGTCCAAAAAACGAGCAAATAAGTGTGGGTACATTGGTGTCTATCCCTATTAGAGACATCAATCGGTACATGGTTAATCAAATATTTTGAATCAGCTTAAAAAAATGCATTTTCAATTGAAAAATTAGAAAGAATTTGACCCATTTTTGCTTAAAAAATTGACAATGAAACCTGTATATAACAATAGCTTACAAAAACTATTTAACAATACAATTTCCTAACAATAGTTAACTGTACACATGCATGTGTATAAAAGTACACAGTTTTGTAAATTGTCCGTGATCTAAAAACTCCTAAACCATTGTCCGTAGAAATATTTCCGTGTGAATTTTTCGTGCGAAATAATTCGCACGATTAACTTTAGTTATAACTTACTAGATGTGTTTAACTAAAATAATAATATAATATGTCCGTGTGATGACGGAGAAAGAATACAGAGTGTCACCACCCCTATTCATCCCGCGGGTGTCGTAAAAGGCGACAAAGGGATAAACTACGCAAGACAACTTCAGTGCAAAGAGAAGGAAAACTTGAAACCAACCCTATACCAAACCGTCTGGCCAGCGTGGTATTGTAGGCCAAAACCTCCTTTCTAAGGAGAGGCATATGTCCAGCAGTGGACTGTTAAAGGCTGTTGATGATGATGATACTTTATGTTGATGATAGTAAAAAACTGTTATTTTCATATTACATACTGACACTCTAATTTTATTTATTTGTGTAGATAGATTTCAATCAGCTAACAGAAGCAATTTTTTAAATATTTCAATAAACTAAACGTAACTTTAATCTTTCCAGATTTCCCTGGCATGTGCTTCGCCTCGACCCGCTGTGCGACCGTTGAGCCTGGCAATGAATGGGACCTGGCTCCCTTCTGCGGTCGTTCCACCTGCGTGGTCAGCGAGGACACACCTCCGAGGTTGTTGGAGCTGGTTGAGGACTGCGGACCTTTGCCTCTGGCCAACGACAAGTGCAAACTTGACACTGGTTAGTTATAAATCGATAAGAAATTCGGATGGGTGCTGATTGCTTACTGGATGGTGGTCTAGACTGCTAAGTCAGAAGTCGTGGGTTCGATTCCCACTTCCCACGCTTCGACTAATAGGAGCCGAGCATTATCGAAAAGAGCCGTTGGTCAACTAGTTTCTTTATGCAATTAATGGAATCAAACGGATGGAAATGAATCAAAGCTTATAGAGTTTTGAGATATCAACTTCAGTCCACTGCTGGACATAGACCTCTCCAATTGCACGCCACTCAGCTCGATCCTCGGCTTCTCACATCCTCCTTACCGACTTACTAGAAATAAAACAATAAAATCTTTGATTTCGTCAGAAACACAAGAGTATAAAATTTAAATTGACTTTTTTCTTTTACAGAAAAGACCAACAAAACCGCACCATTCCCTGGATGCTGTCCAATCTTCACCTGCGAGGACGGAGTCAAGTTAGAGTACCCAGAACTCCCCACACCTGCTCCTGAAGAGCCCAAGAAGGAAGAAGAGAAGAAGAAAGCTTAAATAGCGTTAACATTGGGCATTTTACACACAACCCTAATCTGAAACCAATTCCTAGCCTACCATTGGTTGAATAAAACTTAAAAAAATAATTTTAAAAAGAGAACTCTATCTTATTGGTTAGTTTAAATTGTAGTGATGGGAATGTAGAATGCCAGCTTTATATAAATATTGGTCTCAAAATAATCTTCAATTAAATTGTGTTTGATTTTTTTTCTATTCTGTTTTATATGATGAGGACTGCGTTTCGAAAGTGAGTCAGGAAATTGTTTGACTCTGTAACAATGGTTTAAAAAGTAGATTAGTATTTCCTGGTTTTTATCAAATTTACAAAAGAGTTCAGACATCACAATCGAAAGCGATTGCTCGACGAATACAATATGAAACATAGTGTTGTTATCAGTGCGCTGTCGAAAATTTTTACAAAAAATATTTTCTTCTTGTTCGAAAAATTCTTTTTAATTTTTAAGGACTTTTTGTGAAAATTTTCGACAGTGTGATTTTATTTTTAGAGATATCGGCTTTTTTACTTGAATACCTGCCTAATTGTAATGTTTTGTGATATTGATAACATAAATATAAAATAGAAAAGTTATTCAATAAAAAATACAAAATTTCTAGATATTGTTGTTTTATTTCTGAGTAAAGAATTTCTTTTTTGAACTTGATATATTAGTATGTATTTGTCCTGCTTTCAGATCATATTACATTATTTCCTTTTGAAGTCGAATTTCAATGACTTTAAAAAATTCATTTTAAAATTATTGTAGTATGGATTCTTTCGAGTTTGGATGGAAAAACGGGAGAATAAATTTAGATGTAATGTTGAAGTGGACAAGGAAAGGACTAGGGAGAGAGAGAGAAAACTGAAATGCCAAGGTTTTGTAAATAATGCCGAAGGCCTCATTTCTAAAAAGTGGAGTAACAAACTGTGTGTAGCAGAAAATGGCTCTTGCAATAATTATACTTCTTCTATTATCATTATTTTACCCGAAAGAGAAGTATTCACTACTGGACATAGTCCTCCAAACAACCCAACGATTTCCACTAGACTTTTTTTTTATATTTAAGTGACTACCTACCCACCTACCAAAGTGACTCTGCTCTGCCTGATGGAAAGCATGAGTAGGATCCAGGAGTAGGGGTCACTATCCTAATTGTGATGGTAAGTAATGCAGCATGGTGTCCCAAACCCATGGCGGCCTTGTCAGATGTTTTTGCATCATTCTCCCGGCCTCTGGAAGCCGAGAGAATGCTGTCATTTTTAGGATAGTCTTCTATGTGAAGGTAGTACTGCTCCGATCTGTGCTGAAGTCAACGTGGCTGTACTACCTTCACCAGATCATTGGACCACCTTGGGCCTTGCCACCTGCCATCTGGTACCATTACTAATAATAAACTTGATTTCATACAAAACCTCATTCCTCTCAACAAAAAAAAACATCCCTCAATTAACTCAGTATTTTATTCGGGAATAATGAATTTAATTACAATTAAGAAATACACAATACTTTAATGATTGTCAACACTTGATAATACGTGTATATATAATGAACAGTACACCTAAAACCTTAATAATTAATAAAAAAAAAAAAATATACACCCAACAGTGACACCTACGCAAGAATTGAAACAAAAAAAAAAAAGATACAGCTCAAAGCGAATACATTCTTAGTTTTACATAACAGTCTATAAATACATGTTTAACTTTTCAACTAATCTAACACTGATTACTTAACATTACATGATATTACATATATGTATTTAAAACGTTATTATTTTTTAACTATACGATAAAATATAATCAACTATATTTTTAAAATCACATTTTTCCTAATTTTATAACATTTATATTGCATAAAATAGACACAGACTGCGATTATAAGTCACACCGTTTGAACTGTTACCGAACGAAAACTAAGCTGTCATTGTCAAAATGGCGGCGTCGAAAGCGCGGGATTTTCTTTTTGAGGAATCACTTTGCAATGTAACTTATTTTTTCGGCCACAGTTACTTTACTAATTGCGATTACTTATATATTCAATTATTTACTTCAATATAAATGTTTTAATAATCATTCGTTTACACGCAATCGTTCCCATGAAAAAAGATGTTAGCAATTTATGGTTTACACACAAGAAAAAAAAATTTATAATTAGATAAAAAATAACACTAATGTGCTCAATGTGGATATCTAAATATTTATTTTAAATGACATACCACGAAAATATATAAATATATATTTATATACCTTTGGCTATTTAAATGAATTGATATGTAACAATTGTACATCACAATGATTTGGATTCGAACAGAGTAATTGAAGCGAATTAATTTACTTACTGCGATGCAATAAAAAAAGATTCAAGAAATTGTCAATTTTTGTAAAACGTAACAATAAAGTTGTATTTGACTGCATTTCATTTTCTTTGATTTTATAAATAATAAAATATTTGTTTCGAAGTTTGGGTGTTTTCTATGTATAAATAAATAAATATTTCGGACAATTGCACACAACATCATCTCGTCCCAAACTAAGCAGAGCTTGTGTTATGGGTACTAAATAACTGATATAAATACATAAACATAGTTTTTTTTTTGTAAATACATACATAATAAACATAGAAAACACCCAGACTCCGAAACAAATATTTGTGTATCACACAAATATTTCGTCCGATCCGGGAATCGAACCCGAGACCTCTTGATCAGCAGCCACATACGCTAACCACTAGATCAATTTTATTTAAGCAATTTTATTTAAGCATAGTTCACATAGTTCTAATCTATTGTACTTTGTGTATCACATGAAGAAATAATTATATTTTGCAATGAACATTGCTTAATAAACAAAAAACAAAAATAATAAATCTAATTTTATTGCATCGAATAAACTAAGTTTCTTTTTTTAAAACTCTGTATTTTATAACGTCATAAAAAATTATTCCTTAATTATATTAAAAACAAATCTCTTTCTCAAATTGTTTACTTGATAAAGCAAAATAGAGGTAGTAATCGGAAGATGCAATGTTTTTTTTATATAACATTTTACTTGTTATGCTTTTGCGAATGCGCAACCAGCTTGCATACTGTACGTTTGTGGAATGCAACATTGCAAACAAAATTATAACGTAACTTTATTCGAAATTCGAATATTTACTTTTTAAATTTAGCTCACACACACATATGTACACGTTGTGTACACACATAAACGTCAACATTTACGATGCAGGCGAATTCGGGAATTGCAAACATTAAATATATAATAATGAAATACTTTACCAAACTTTGCATGACAACAATCAATACAATTGCCCTTATTTTTATGTACATTTAATAGAATAATTCCTCTCATTTTGACCTTTCGTTTATACTTACAATATTTTTTTTATTTTACTTTCCTACCGTACCAGGATATGCGTTCGTTTGAAAAGAGCTGAATCTGATTATTTATCAATTAGTTTAACCTTCTTCGTGTAGAAACCGTTGCACGATGCCTGCACTACCAGATAAATATATAACATTAAGTATATAGAAATTCAGATACCTCAAACCAAATCTATAGCAATTTTATTTTTGTAGTTTAATTGATACATTTTAAACAGGCGTCTGAGAAGTCTACAAATCACAGATAACCAACAGATTAGAGGAATTATTGTTAGAAAGTATCAACTAAAAACTATCGTTGTATACTTGTAAAAACGATCATCGGTGTTTTTTCTACAACTAGGTATATACGCACGTAAGGGTTTATAAGAAAATATAAAATAGTATTTTATAATAAACCTTTACGATACACCTGTCAATAGCACATGACAGCTGTCAGGTGAAGTTTTTATTTAAAAAAAATACTATGTACAGATATTATTCTTTTGGGTCGCTAACATGATTGACCTGTCACACCTACCTTATAAAGCGTACATTAGTGAAACAAAATATTTAAAATGCGTAGCAAAAATAAGTGAGAAGCATTTTGAAGGTTTATTACGAGACCTCGTTCAAAAATATACATTTTTTACGTAAACATTAGAGTAAAAAATATAGATATCAGCTATTATTTTCTTTATACAACAAATTCAGATATTACCGTCTTATATATATGTTTATATTTTTTAAACTGGCAAGTTAGATTATATAATTTATGTAGAAGATAAGTGTTTTTAAGGTGTTGAGAGTGCAAAAAATGTTGGATACATAAATACGACACACTCACACTGAAGGTTACATAATATTACCCTAACAAGTCAGAAAAAGGTTGTATAACAGTAGTCAAAATCAGGGACAAAAGATAGCAAGAGGGTTAATGAGGGAGGATTGATGTACTCCTACCCGACTTCGGCTCGGCAGCCGGAATATTGTGAGGGACTACATTAAGTAGGAGATGTGGTGGTGCACAAGTGTGTGCTCTAACATAAGTGCACTCACTGTTCTCTCACTCTTCCAAACCGATGGGACGGTTGCCCGACACGACCAGGCAGAGATCAGAAGCAATACTGACGGCTTTTCGTGTACTCCGAGGCCACTAGAGTTGAGACACCGAGGCAAAAGGCTGAATAATTGACCATTCAAGAAACATCATAAACCTTTATTAAAATGTAGTGCTGATGGATGTAAATGGGGCCTGATGAACTCTATAGCAATAAAAAAGAGGATCTAATGAGGCCTGTAATACAGTCACGGGTCATTATATTTGGTGTCGACAAATTAATTTGTAAACAGAATTTATGTATATCTATGGATACGTGGTTCTTTTTTTGAAAGATTTCTTTCTTTAAGCCGATTCTGCTAAATAGTATTGTACGTAATATTGAGTGGGTGTATATTTTTAAAAGTATAAATGTAACCAACATTTTTTTATATAATCTAATTATTTTTAAATATCTTAACACTTATTTTGCGTTGACGTTTTCTCCGCTAAAATCGGTTTCTGAAGCTCAGTTGAAGATCTTTATAAATTAAAAAGTTATGTTTTCTTTTCGTTATTTTTCTCTTCTTCCTTTGCAACTAATTTTAATGAACATTGAACTGTCTAACATCTATGACAACAAGCTACACGGTACATCTAAAATTACTCTAATTCTAAAAAACTTTTATAAATGTATTCAATATTTTGGAATTTGATGATATTTTTTGTCTTTTTTTAACATTGACTTCCACTACATTTACTGTATTGAAGCTTTAACATGTAACAACAAGCATATTGATACTATTTATATATATATATTTAACAAAAATCAAGCTATCCGAATAAGTTGCCGACTGAAAATTGTTTTTTTCCTCAAAAATGGCCTTACAATTTTGGGCTCTTATTTTACCTCACCTAAAATTGACCAGCCTCATTTGCGACATTCTCTTAAATTTTAACAATAATTTAGAATCTGTTCTTATTCCATTAAGCAATCAGAAAAAGCATATTTTTGACACATCTTTTTTTTTCTGAAAAACCACGTATTCAGATGTTGTATTTTTATGTCACAATTTGGCAGAATGATATTTTTACTCTCTGGCAGACTGGGATGACCATGTTATTATTTAAATTTTCCTTATCGCTTTGTTGTTTGAGCAATTGGATTGCCGATTCGTTTATAACACGCGGGTTTTGGGTATTAATAAATATAATATATTATTCTCTTTTAATTAAATAAAACCACTACACATTTTGTGCGACGTGAACTCGACCTTTCATTACAATTACTACATTTTTAACAATTAATTTATAATTCTAACAATATTATTTATTAAAATTCTTAACAATCGTCGTCCAACTATTATTTATTAAGTAAAACGTCAATATAGGTTGAAGATTAGGCGTTTATTTGAAATGCTGTAACGATTACAAATGAAAATATAAAATTTTAATAATTATTTTCACCTACACTCGAATTCGAACTAGCTCGCTGAGATGTATAAATCATCTGACACCATACCAAAAAATATTTGAATTTACATGGTAATACCTGGTACTGGAACCCAATACCTGGTACTGGTAATACTATAATATTAATAATGGGTACAGTACAGTACCTTCACATACTCAAATACCAACTGTTATGTGACTGTGACCAAATAGTATTGAAATAATTTTAGCAACGGACAGCATTTCAAATAACTATGTATTAGCAAAGTTAATGAGTTAAACATTTTGATTATTTCTTGTTTTTTTTTTAGAAATATCACGATTTGTTTTTACTTGAAGTCATTTTATCTTTTTTTAAAGATAGTCAAGATTGGAAAGTAGCGCGTGCATTTAATAAACAAAAGATCTACAAAAAATCTTCAACATTAATTAAAATAAAATTACATTTAAAAAAATGTACAAATAAAACGAGAATATCGAAAATAAATTCTTGTGAATAAGAAAAGAAATTAAGATCATCTTTTTACGTAAATATAGATCAAAAATATTTTGCTTTTTTTTCTAATATAAAAGAAATAAAAAAAACCTGTGCACGACGCTCAGATGAAGACAGATCAGAGAGATTCGTGTGCCATACAATTTTGTTAACTGTTCAGTCTTATGACGCTTTTGTTTCATTTTTATTTTATTAATTTTTTTGTTTTCTTTTTCTCTTTTCGTTAACATGTTTACTCTGGCTTCAGGCGATGCCATTGCACGATGGTCTGTCGAGGCTTCGTGATCATATCCTGCCAGTGTTTCGTCTCTGTCGCACCTGAACCGTTTTTACCTGAAAAATAATAAAATATTACCAACCAAACGATAGAGGTGTTCCGGGGTCTTAATTCTGTAAAGTCTTTGTTCTGGTATTGGTCTTACAAATAATTATGAAAATCCTGGAAAAAAAAAATTTCAAGAAAAGATTATTAAGATATTCCTTATCACTTCTGAGGTGTAGGCGTTCATAAGTAAGGGTGGTCACTTTCCATCAGGTGACTTGCCTGATAACCTCACTCGGCTATAATTAATATCTCAGTGACACGACGGTGAGAACTTATAAATCTGTAGATATTTTTTTTTACAGTGGTGCAGATGAGGGAAGGAATTGACGGGATACTTGATGGAGCTGATATTTTGTTTTTAAATTTAAGACTACCAAAGTGACTCTACTCTGCCTGAGTTGGGATCACCATTCTCATTGTGAGGGTAGGCCATGAAGCATGGTGACTCATACCATGGCGGCCTAGTCAGATAATTCTTCATCATTCTCCCGGCCTCTGGAGAATAATGCAGATTGATTGGGACTCCGGTCTCACACTCACCAACGAAATAATGCAACCATTATTAGGATGATCCTCTGTGTGAGGGTAGTACTTCCCTGGTGGCATCATCGTGGCTGTACAACCTCGCACCTTGTCCTGGACGTAGGATCCTTTAAAAGCTAAATCCTAGTTTGAGACAGAAATAAAACAATACCCAACTCACCAGCCAGTAATATTCTCCCAATCAGCTCGTTCCTGCCAATGTTATCGAAGTCCATGACTTGAACATCTAGAGAGCACTCTCTTATCTTCTCCCACGGCACGTTGAAGGAGAAGGAGTCGTTGAAGACGGGGTTCAGCGTGCATTTGAAGATAGCTGTCTTGCGTTTCTCTATGCGTTTGTCTCCGAACTGCAGCCAGACCTTCACGTAGGGATCTGGAATACAAGCGGTAATTTTTGAGTAAATAAATAAATATTTCGATTATTTAACACACAACGCTATCTAGCCTACTAAAACTACTAGACAATTTATATAAATACATAAATATTTGCTTTATTTTTCGTATACACAGAAACTTCGAAACGGAGTTTGTCCGTAACAAATATTTCCAGAACCTACAAACGAGACACAGCACAGAAGAGGCAGTCAATTAAGTTGAGAGGCAATTATCCTGTTTCTGTCGAGGCAAAGAGTAAACGGGCAGAACAGAAAAAGAAGGTGACTTGACACAGACTTCTATCAGCCCACTTACAACTCAACCATCCGAATTATTCCCAACCTCCAAATCGCCGGATCACAAGAGATCCACACTCCCTGTCTATTCCTATTTTATTATATAAGCCAGCCCGAGTGACTCTGCTGTGAATGATAAAAAGCATGAGCAATATCCAAGAGTGTTGGTCACCGTCCTTATTGGGGGCCCTCCATAAATTACGTCACACGTTAAGGGGGAGGGAAGGGGTCGACGAAGTGTGACATTGTGTCAAGGGGGGTCCTTAACTTCGTGACGTCACATTTCAAAATCTATTCTAATCTAAGTGGTAAAACACGAACTTTAAACTATTATTTTAAAATTTCTTTCTTGTAAATACGAGATACCAATTGTTTTGTCGCCCTCGCTCTACTAGTGCTATGTCTACAATCCTCTTTTGTTTTGTTAATTGTTATAACTCGTGCGACCTAAGATGGCACCTGACTCAAATGTCAGTCGTTTGAAGTACTGAGTGCAAGAAAAATATTATTTATTCTAGTTTTTTTTTTTAAATTTTAACATTTATTTTGCTTCAAGTAGTTTCTCTTAACATACTAATTTATTTTAAGTGGTACTTTACTACCTGAGTTAAGAAAATACATATGCATACCAATAGGAATCAGACCTCATTAATAATTTACCCGAATGCATTCTTCGTGCAGTGATTTAAATAATATTAATTAATACCTAATTTCATTTCAAATGAAATTAGGAACTGAAATATGGTTATAAAATACAATTTTAAATCGTCATGATAAGCCTTTTAATCGAAGTCTCTAAATATGAAGTGTATATACATATTCTTTATTATAAGCTATTGCGTCTCATAGTCGTCATGCTGTTTTTTTTTCGTGTGACCTTTCTTAAAACAATTGGGTTATCCAGACGAATCTAATGATATGTTAATAAAATAAATTCATGGAGTGATCTATATGACATAAGGTAATACCTAATTAACAAAAATTATAATGGAAAGATTCGTGCAACGGTAATAGTGATGCTAACGCTACTTGCAAGACGACAGAGGGGTATTACGCGGAGGAACGGTATTATGTTTTGGGAGTTTCACAAATGGGACCAGTTGTGACGGGGGAAGGGGCAAAAAATCATGAAATTCGTGTGACGTAATTTATGGATGACCCCTAACGTGAGTGCACACAATGCAGCGTGGTGACCCACACTATGGCGACCTAGTGATATGCTTCTGCATATTCTTGGGCCTACGGTCTCATACTCACAAAAGAAATACAACAGCACGAAAGCTGTCATTTTTAGGTTAGGCTTCGATGTGGGGGGTAGTCCAGTCAAGCCGTCTCATTCGTGCTGAAGTGGTTATACTACCCTTAAAACTTGACACAAACTTCTCACAACCCACTTACAACTCAACCATCCGAAGTATTCCAGATCTCCAAGTCGTCGGGTGACAAGAGATCCACGCTCCCAGTCTATTTCCATCCCATAGGCGAACCCGTCTGGAGTGTGGTATAGGTAAGTCAAGTTTATTTATTTCTAAGAAGAGAGCTAGCTAGCAGCAGACTAAGGTTAAAATTATTTTTTAATTTTTGAGTGTGAATGTGATATTATTTTACTAGCTTTCACCCGCGGCTCCGCCCACGGTTATGTCGGTAAACGCCATAAAAAGTAGCTTTAGACTATTTTCTTCTCTTATCAATTTAAGGGTCAGGCCCTTGTCGGTGAAGCAATCGCCACTCCTGTCTATTTTCTGCAATTCGTTTGACCTCTTGATAGGCCACGTCTCCTACTTTCTCCTTTACTTGCTGTATGCACGCCAATCTAGGCCTTCCGCGTTTTCTTTTACCTTCTATCTTTTCTTCCAGTATGGTTTTTAAAAGGTTATCGTGTCTTATCAAATGGCCAACCATTTTGCCTCTTCTGTTGTCAACAGTATTCAGACTATATAGGTACAAAATTTCACTTAAATCGGTGGGTTTTGAATTTATCGCGAACAGACAGGCAGACAGACGCTTCGGAGGACTTTATTTTGTAGTGATAGTCGCTGTGGCCCACGCCTCCGCCTGCGTGTATATCAGTTATCGTGGCAAAGAGTACCCTATGTCCTTCCTTCTTCTTCCGAGCCTTTATTCCCACGTTTATTTGGTGTCGGCTACCAGTTCAACCGGTTTTACCTGAATTTCAGTTTTTCCACGTAGCGACTGGCATCGGACCTCCGCAACCCTAAGGGAGAACTGAGATTCGAAGATTGAACTAGTTGTCAGTATATTTGAGGGCACTGACTTCCCAATAACGATTGCCATAGATGTTCATGACAACCGGGACCGACGGCTTTACGTGCTCTCCGAGGCACGGGAGTACCCTATGTCCTTCCAATAGGATCAAAGTATTTCCATGGCAAAATTGCACTGAAATCCGTTAGGTTGTTTAGCCGTCAAAGTGTGATAGATAGACAAAGTTACTTTCCAATTTATAATACAGGGTGGCCCAAAATTTCGTTTAAATTTGAATCGGTAGCTGTAATTCTATTACTCGCAACGAAAATTTTGCGCACATTACCAATTACGGCGGCGGATTAGAAAATGGGTACAGAAGTTCGGGGAGACAGGTTCAACAATGAATCAACCACGATCCGGTCGACCAGAACATCAAGAGATCCCGAAAACGTCGAGCGTGTAAGAGAGTCTATTCGTTAAAATCTTGGACTCTCGACTTGGAAGCGGCCTAACGCCTTAGGCGTGCCCAGAACATCTTTGATTCGTATTCTTCACAAATTCACATCCGTACCAAATTCAAATGGTGCAGGAATTAAAGCCTCAAGATCGCGCTCACAGGATCCAATTGGCAAAAGAAATGTTAAAATCCGTAGCCCGGACTTATCTCCAACGGACTTTTATCTTTGGGGATACCTTAAAAGCAAAGTTTTTAACAGCAACCCCGAGTCCCTAGAGGGATATTCGAGAAAATATTCGTGAGGAAATGCAAAACATTTCAAGAAACACTTGAAAGTTTACGCTCCAGGTTGCAGCAGTGTCAAAATTGACAAGGATGATGTAATTTTTTTTAAATGAAATCCCTATTTGTGTATTTTAATAATAAATAAACGGTTTTTATCTCAAATTACTAATTTCTTTTAAATCATCATTTGAAATGTAAACGAACTTTTTTACCACACTGTATTAGCCATATAGCTATATATAAAATAAAGTAAAACTAAAACCCAACTACGACAAAAAACGACGCTGAAAAAGTATGAAACAAGATTTATACAACATAATACAAAATTATTATCATTGTTCAGATGTTACATAGAAACATTCCATAAAACTTTAAAAACGCGTGACTACGGATTTACAAAAACTTAAATATATTGTGTATCTTTGTCCTCCTCTCTGTCTGTCTGTTTGTGTATCTGTATCCTCCTTCTTTAAACTTTTTACCCGACTAAAATACTTAATAGATTTTTATACAGATTCGTTCTTGAAGAAGATTTAGGTGTATCATTTTAATCCTTACGAATGTCATAAGTGCGAAAGTTTGTTTGGTGCTTTTTCACGCAAAAACTACGATACGGATTTGGATGAAACTTTACAGTAATATATCAGAATAACACATAGGCTACTTTTTAATGCAATAATCGAGATACACGCGGGCGGAGTCGCTTGCGAAAGATAGTTAAGTAATAAAATTACGTGAGAAAATCCAAGGCTCGTTTATCACAAAGTAGTACATTAATAAAAACTGTCTATCTTAAGGAATTTTCTTTTTGAAATGTCCTTTGACAACATTTTTTCAGAGAACATTAATTTGAAAAAAAGCTTCTAATATTACAGCGTCTCCTGTTACTGAAAACCGAACTACTGCTTAATTGGACGTGGAATTCAAAGACCCGTTTCATGATTTATATGTATACTTAAGGGTGGTTTTACATTGAGCGAAAAGATTTAGGTGGTCGTGTTTGGCGACTGCCTCGTTGGTCTAGTGGTCAGCGTATGCGACTGCTAATCAAGAGGTCTCGGGTTCAAATCCCGGGTCGGGCCAAAAAGTGTTTTTGGTTCTTTCTTAGGAAATTCCTAATAGCAGCCCGGAGTTTGGAAGTTTGGCCGTGATTCACGCCCGTGCTTCGGAGAGCACGTAAAGCCGTCGGTCCCGGTTGTCATGAACATCTATAGCAATCGTTATTGGGAAGTCAGTGCCCTCAAATATACTGACAACTAGTTCAATCTTCGAATTTCAGTTCTCCCTTAGGGTTGCGGAGGTCCGATGCCAATCGCTCCTTTGAAAAACTGAAATTCAGGTAAAAGCGGTTGAACTAGTAGCCGACCCCAAATAAACTTGGGAATAAAGGCTAGGAAAAAGAAGTTTGGCGGGCTGCAGCCCTCATAGGGAAGTTGCCCTAGGTAAGCAGCGTGTGGTTAGTACCTAGATGAGGGACCGCTAGTCGCATGATTCCAAGAGTGTTTCCAGTTTAAAAAACTTATACTACTTTAATGTATAAGAAGATCAACCGTGCTAGAAACGTTTTCGGTGTTCCTAAACGGAAACGAAAATACAAACAAAGAAAATGCAACAATTTGTTAATCACACAAGGTGTTGTCTCAAGTGGGAATCGAAGTCACTAAATTCAACGCGGTTAGTTAACTGCTTAAACCATTATGCCATGCATATCAACTATGTAATTTAAAAAATAGTTTAACATATATTTACCCATTATTTATAATAAATTGTCCATAACAATACGGATTCAACACTTAACAGCTAAAAAGATTTAAACGCCATCTAGCGTAGTTCGGCGAAACTACTTAGTAATTACCGATGCTACATCGCGCTATTAACATAAACCTACCTGATTTCCCGTTGATGTCCTTCGCTTTAAGGTTCCTGGCCTTCAACAGCGTGAGAGTCAGCACACTGTTGCTGGGGTGATAGCATAGTGATGTCAGAAGCTCTCCGCATTTATCCTTCGCTGGGGGCTTCAGAGCCTTCCAGAATGACGGCTTCTCGCTTAAGTCCACCTGGAAAAAGAAGTTTAAAATCTCTTACTGCTGAAGAAACATAATGTATTAAATATGTACTCGCTAGCTGAGCCCCGCAGTGTTAGCCGCGTTTGTTAATGTAACCGCGGTCAACGCCGCGGGAGGAAGCTAGCAAAAAGGAAGCAAAGGAGGCAAAAGACTGCACGGTTGGCCTAGTGGCTTAAGCGGTCGCCACGCCGCTTCCTACTACGCCAAGTGTCGTGGGTTCAAATCCCACGTAGGACAACACTTTGTGTGATTCACAATTTGTTGTTCTGAGTCTGGGTGTCCTTTGTGTCCGTTTCATGTATGTTTGTAAAGTCCCCCGCGATACAGGAATTTATATTCCTAATGCGGGAGTTGTCTTTTTTTTTAAAAAACAAAAAAAAAAAGTGCCGTTCCAGAGATTACCCGGAACAAACCGACTTGACATTGATACTCCGCTCCTATTACTAGTAATAGAAGCGTGAAAATATCATAGTCCTCAATAACTTAGCTATCTAACAGAGCAAGAATCAAATGGGATCAGTAGTTATTGAGATTAGCGCCTTTAAACAAACTTTCTCTCTCTCTTTGTATATTAATTTAGATTTGCATAAATTGATCAAAAATATCTGTTTATTAGAAAGTTATCAAACAAATTAATGTACAAACTTGATAACTTCTTAAACAAATAACATTGAACTTTCGTAGCTACATTATGTTGGTATGAATTTCTTAGGAAGAGGTTCTCAAGGAAAAGTTTATATCATAACAAATGTTTTCATAAGAATATGTAAATTTACAAAATGGCCTGAAGCATTGTTTTGTAGGCACGTTTATGTGACACGCGTATTCATTTTCTTGAAGAATAATATTATATGAAATCCAAATGGGAGTCATTGTGACAATATTTTGATAGGCGCTGGAAAGATGCGGAGCAATTTCATTGTACATAGTAGAATTTTAGAAAATCTTTTGTATTTTCGTTGAAGCAGTTCTATTCTGGGAAACGGTCCCACGAGAAATCAGGGTGTCCACTAGTCTCAAGGACAATAGTAAATCACCTCATCATCAACAGCCTTTAACAGTCCACTGCTGGTTATAGGCCTCTCCTTTGAAAGGAGGTTTTGACCTACTATACCACGCTGGCCAGACGGGTTGGTAAATGGTTTGTTTCAAGTTTTCCTTCTCTTGGCTGTGATGTTAGCTGCTTATTTTGTTCCTTTAGTCGCCTCTTACGACACCCATGGAATGAATAAGGTTGGTGACACTTTGTATTCTTAATCCGTCACCACACTATGGGTACTAGACAACTGATTTATATACATAAAAATACTTTTTTTTGTAAATACATACATATTATACATAGAAAACATCCAGACTCCGAAACAAATATTTGCAGATCATACAAACATTTGTTACGACCCGGGAATCGAACCTGAGACCTCTAGATCAGGAGACGCATACGCTAACCACTAGAGCATTAAGGCAGTGTCTAAGTGCGCGTGTGTGCGTCATGAGCATGTCGGTGACGTGAACCCATAAAAATTTCCCCTAATCTGGCCAACGTGGCTTAATAAGTTTTTACTTCAAAAATAAAATGGAGCTTTGTACATAACTGAAAAAAAACTAGTTTTTATATAGTTTCATAAAAAAATTTTTATACAAATTATGGGTTTTAATGTTTCACTTCAAGCGCCTGGTGAAAAGTAGTCAATTTATTGTGAGTTGACGATTTGTGTTAATTTTATATGCGTAGTTATTTTCGTTTTAAATTATTTCCTTCGTTTCATTAAAACTTTCTATAAAAAAAATATTTTTGTTTTTCTATCTGTGTGTTGGTACTAACCTCTCGAACCCTCGCTGTATCGATTTTGATGGGACTTTCACTGGCAGTTAAATATTACAAGGAGTAACTTATGTTAATTTTCTAGACTAGCTTCTCACCGCGGTGTTACCGCAAGACTCAGCTAGGTTTGAATATTAAGAATATTTCTTTGTCCACTAGAATCTCCCCTTAAAATCCCTGCGAGGATTCCCTATAACTTTTTAGTACCGCGGGACGTAGCTATTCTAGAGAAAACCTTCTCTATCACCAAATGAGAAAAAGAGAAATGCAAAAGAGATTCAATCAGTAACACTTGTATCTTGTCTAAGGGTACTAACTGCTGATCCATATATGTCTAAGCTCTCCTAAAATTATAATATATATATTTATTAAATAACTATTTTTGTAGGTTTCTACCTACAAAAATAGTTATAGCCACGCTGATTTCAGCCGATTAGGCCGGCTCGATCGCGGCAGTACTACCCTCACACTGAAGATCAATCTAAAATGATAACATTCATGCTGTCGTCTTTTGTTGGTGTGTGTGTGACAGGAGTTCCAATCATTCTGCATTATTTTCCCGCCCTCTGTAGAAACATTTCACTAAACCGGTGCAAGCTGCATTGTATGCACTCATAATGAGGATGGTGGCCCCTACTCCTGTATTTTATTTATGCTTTCCATCAGGCAGAGTAGAGATACATTGGTAGGCTGGCTTAAATGTATAAAAAAAAAGTTCTTCAACCCCATCCCTTCGCATATTTACCATAGTGACACCACACCCTTCCTTGCTACCCTTACACGGCTTACGGCAATATTTACATTCATATAAATACAATGAACACACCAACACAAGGATAAACTATAACTCGTGCGACCTAAGATGGCACCTGACTCAAATGTCAGTCGTTTGAAGTACTGAGTGCATGAAAAATATAATTTATTCTAGTTATTTTAAATTTCAACAATTATTTTGCTTCAAGTAGTTTCTTTTAACATACTACTTTATCTTAAGTGGTACTTTACTACCTTTTTTTTTTTTTTTTACGTGTGGAAATCCCCGCGGACCGTCACCCCGTCGGGGGTTACGGCGGGGTGGTGTGTCGGACTCGAACCGACTAAAACCACACGGTGTGACCCTCTCTGCGCCTTTGTATTGGAAGGAGTCCAGGGAGGGGATTTCCTTCTGGACTCCAACCAGCGCCTGCCCGCACTGTTGCGGGCACCATCTCACAATTTACTCTCTAATTAGGCAACGTCCGGTCACACGCGGACGTCGCCCCCTCGCGGTTGGCCTCTACTGCGGACGGACGGGAAACCCGTCCCGCCCATCCGCGGCCACTCTCAGGGCGGCATGAGACGCAGGTATGCGCGCCTCCGCCGCCCGGGGCGCCGGCGGCGGATCGGGTCCGATTGGATGGCATCCTCCCGGGCCTTCTCCGCCACCTCCTTCTGCAAGATTACGTCCTCACAGAAGGTTGCGACCGCGGTAAAACAACTGTCGCTGCCGACCATCGATCTTATGACGGCCGGCAGCGAGAGATCCCCTCCGATGACTGCAGTGAGGACCCGGCGCTGCGCCGCCCAAGCGGGGCAGACCGCCAGCGTGTGCTGGGCCGTGTCCTCACTGCAGTCGCAGTGGTGGCAGGCGGGACTCGGTTCCCTCCTAGCGACCGAGTGCAGGTACTTTCCGAAGCAACCGTGCCCGGAAAGTACCTGCGTCAGCCGGAAGGAAAGGGTCCCGTGCTGCCGCCCTGCCCACTCCTCGATGACCGGCTGAAGAGCCTCCACGGCGGCGAAGCCAGCGCGTGGGGTCTCCAGCCGGAACGACCATCTCAGCATGGTGGCTCGGCGAGCGGCTTCGCGCCACTCGCGCACGTCCTCGGGCGGAGGGCGAAATCCGCTCTCCGCCCGGAAGTCAGCCACTCGCCGATAAACTTCGGCGAGCACTTCCGCCTCCAAATCCCACGGGGGTGTTCCGGCCAAGGCACACGCCGCCTCTGTGGACACGGTGCGGTATCCACGTATGGCTCTGACCACCAGTATCCGCTGGGGGCGCCAGAGGCGCGCCCTGTTCTGGGCGGACAGAGCCGCCGCCCACACCGGTGCACCGTAAAGTGCCATTGACCGGACAACCCCCGTGTACAGCTGCCTAGTGGGGACACTGGCCCCGCCCAAGTTGGGCAGAAGTCGCCCTAGGGCGGAGGCAGTGCCCACCAATTTAGGTCCAAGCTGTCGGAAGTGCTCGTCGAAGAGCCACCTACCGTCGAGGACCAGACCCAGGTACCTCATCTGGGCCCGGACCGGTACGAGGACCGAGTTGACCTCGATCGAGGCGCCAGCGGGCGGGCCGCGACGGGGCCCATGAAATAGCAGGGCCTCCGTCTTCTCCAGAGCCACCCGCAGACCCAACGCCTCGATGCGCCCGACCACCCGGGAGACTCCCGTGGTGGCCAGGCGCGCCGCCTCCTCAAAGTTTGCCCCCCGGGCCGTGACCAGGGTGTCGTCTGCGTAACAGATTACACCCAGCCCGGGGGGGAGACGCCCTCGTAGGGCCCAGTCGTATCCCATGTTCCACAGGAGTGGTCCTAGGACAGACCCCTGTGGAACACCGCACGACATGGCCCTGCGTCTCAAGGCGCCATCTCGGTCCTCGTACTCGACGGTACGCTCCTCTAAATAGTCTGCCACCAGCCGCCGCAGGTACCCTGGCACTCCGTGGTATTGGAGTGCGGCCCTGATGCAGCCGAATGGCAGACTATTGAAGGCGTTGGCGATGTCCAATGACACCGCCAACACCACTCCGCCGCCTCTCACCGCCTCTTCGGTCACGGCCCTCAGGCGCAGGATCGCGTCGACCGTCGAACGCCCTTCTCGGAAGCCGAATTGGGCGTCCGACAGGTCGGGCCCCACCTCGCTGAGGTGCCGGACGATGCGGACAGAGAGAACCCTCTCAAACAACTTGCCCGCCTCGTCCAGCAACACGATGGGCCTGTAGGCCGCGACCGAATCGGCAGGCCGTCCATGTTTCTGGATCAGTACCAGCTTCCCGCACTTCCAACGCTCAGGGAAGTGTCCGGACGCCAGGCTAGCGTCCAACACTCCCCTGAGGTGGTCCGACATGTAGTCGAGGGCACGGGCCATCACTCGGGCTGGAACCCCGTCCGGCCCGGGGGCGGTGTTCTTGGACCGAATCCGTAGAACAGCCGCCCCTACCTCCGATTCCCTGACAGGCGGCACATCACCCACGCTGTCCCGACGACGACCACGACGGGCCATCGACGGGGGTGTGTGTTCCGCCTGCTGTGGGAATAGGCCCTCGACCACTTCCTGCAGGAAGCTGGGCTGGAGAGTCTCCGTAAGGGGGGGGCCCTGTGTGCGGAGCTTTTGTCGCACCGCACGGTAAGGCCGACCCCAGGGGTCACGCTCGAGACTCTCCAGCATCTCCACTCTGGACGCGTCTTTGGCGCGGCAGATGGCCAGCCTCAGAGTTTCCCGAGCTGCTCGGTACTCCTCGTGAAGCCGGTCCACCTCCTCACCGCCTCCGCGGTGGGTACTTTACTACCTGAGTTAAGAACATACATATGCATACCAATAGGAAGCAGGCCTCATTCATTATTTACCCGAATGCATTCTTCGTGTAGTGATTTAAATAATATTAGGTAATACCTAATATCATTTTAAATGAAATTATAAACTGAAATATGGTTATGAAATACAATTTTAAATCATCATGATAAACCTTTTAATCGAAGTCTCTAAATATCATGTGTGTATGGATAATTATTCTTTATTTTAAACTATTGCGTCTCATAGTCGTCATGCTGGTTTTTATTCGTGTGACCTTTCTTATCTAGACGAATCTAATGATATATTAATAAAATAAATTCGTGGACTGATTTATATGATATTAGGTAATACCTAATAAACTAAAATTATTATAGAAAGATTCGTGCAAAGGTAAAAGTGATGCTGACGCTACTCGCAAGATGACAGAGGGGTATTACGCGGGGGAACGGTATCATGTTTCGTTTTGAGCCAGGTGCCATCTTAGCTCGCACGAGTTATACGCACACATATAACAAACAACTGTTGCGTGACATTACGCGTCAGATTCAGGTGAAATATGCGTTGATATTATCTTCGTAATATTACCACGTAAAGAAATTCACGGCGTAATTCTGTTTACGTGACAGAGGAGTCTGAAGAACTTGTACATTTGGTGATCATCTTCCTAGACTTTTTTACTGATAAGACTATTTGTTGTCAGCTACTAGTTCAACCGGTTTTACCTGAATATCAGTTTTTCCACGGATCGACTGGTATCGGACCTCCGTAACCCTGAGGGCAATCTGAATTGGAAAGTTTAACTTGTTACTTCTCAATAACGATTGCCACAAATGTTTATGACAAACAGGACCGACCAATGTCCCCTCCGAGGCATCGAGCTGTTATTAAGATTTTCATGTTTGACACACCCAACCTCACTTTTTTGGTACAACCCGGGAATCGAACCCGAGACTTCTCGATCGGCAGGCATATATGATTTATATGTACTTTATATGTTTGGTAAAACAATTAAATTACACGTCTGCGGTAGTGAGTGAAGTGAACCCTAAATATATTCTACTAGCTTTCGCCCGCGGCTCCGCCCGCGTGTATGTCGGTTATCGCGGTAAAAAGTAGCATATGTCCTTTACCAAGTTCAGTTCTATCTTCATACCAAATTTCATCAAAATCGATTCAGTGGTTTAGCCGTGAAAGCGTGACAGACAGACAGACAAATTTACTTTCGCATTTATGATATTATATTAGTAGGGATTACACTTATGGCCGTTTTTACTAAAGTCCTCTTAATTTAAGGGGTCAATTATAGAAAGTTAGGTAACCCTTAGTGACAGTTTCGTTTTACCTAAGGGAACACCTACATAACTGCTGATATATTTATTAAAATTTCGGGGCTACCTACGTTAGGGGTCTGCTAATAAAAAGACGGTTCGTTTGGAATAAAATCACTACCTAGAAATACACATCATGGCGGATATCAAATAGTAAGCTAACCGTATATTATAGTAATAATATTTCAGTGACATCTAATCAGTCCATACATATATAATAATCCAACACTCGCTTAGTGATTGATCGTTCTAATATAACGACTTCTATTGCACGACGGACTTGAGTACGTAATTTATCACTACTATCGCATTATTGCAGCGACGATATTGTTAACTATCCGATATTGGTAATCCATTGGAATTAAATCTAACGGTTATTATTGGCTACTGAAATCTATGTTTCTGATATTCACATGATATTGATATGTATCTCGGTGAGCACGTTAGCCGTTGGTCCCGGTTGTCATAAACATCTACAGCAATCGTTATTAGGAAGTATGTGCCCTAAAATATACTAACAACTAGTTCAACCTTCGAATTTAAGTTCTGCCTTAGGGCTGCGGAGGTCCGATGCCAGTCGCTCCGTGGAAAAGTTGAAATTCAGCTAAAACCGGTTGAACTAGTAGCCGACCCCAAATAATCTTAGGAATATAGGCTCGGAAGATGAAGATGTTGATTAATATCGATGGTGGTGTTCCTGGAAGTGTTGTTAAGTGCGTTTTAAGCACTTAATTTAATTTATGGCGTAATTCACTAAACGAGACAAGACTACAGTGGTCGACCGGGTACTTGTGGGAATAAGGGGTGGAAAATTAATAAATAACCCAAAAGTTTATGAAAGAGTATATACAGAAAAGTATTCTTTTAATCGAATAAGGGATCAATTAATTAGAATTTGTCAAAGCAACAAAGTGGTAGATCCCATCACCAGTTCCCGACATGGTGACGATCGGAAGACCTGTGAGCTACGCCAAATCAACTGCAAAAATATTTTTTGAAATTGGTTCATAAACGACGAAATTATCGCAGAACATATATAAAAAAAAAAAATCCGACGAATTGAGAACCTTCTCCTTTTTTGAGGTCGGTTAAAAATACAGTCGAATTGAGAACTTCCTCCTTTTTTGAAGTAATTAAGAATTATTTATCTAATCTAAGTGTGTGTTGAACTGGCTACACTGACATCAGTAACACTTGTAGTAACAAATTCATGGCCCACATAACAGTACATCAGCTTCCATGAATATGAGTTCGAATACGTTACGTAGTACCCATTCTATTCCACCGCGGACTGACAAAAGAACGCAGTTAATTAGAAATGCTGGCATTGTGTTTTTTCTCACGATTGGAAACATACTCGTAAACAATGGGTAACGTGGGAGCTTTCTTTGTATAAGAATGGTAGTGTGAGATATAAATTATTAGCCTACTTTTGATAAGGTTTTATTCTTTGTACGATATTCTTTTATAGCGATTTACTGAGTGAATGAGGGAACCAGAGGAACAAATCATTCTCTTAGTATTAAGGTTATGTAAGTAGTATTTTTCATGTTGATTATAAATTATGGAATGTTATCACTGTTACCTACGTAATGGGTCTCGTAAGAGCTGACTAAAAGTGGAAACACATTATCGGACGCGGCTGACGGACGCGGCCGACAGCCGTGATCGAGAGTATGAACATACACTGAGCTATGCAAACTATCGGACGTAAGACGTGAACGTGACCTTTGACTGACCTTTAGCATTCGGACGTCCGACAGAAATCTGGTAGAAGACCGACTGACGAGACTGTCAGCCGCGTCCGAAAATATGTTTCCAGCTTAAGGGAGCAATCTATTTTGGAAAACAGCACGCTAAAGATTAGAAAAAAAGTGGTGTGTCAGGCAACGAATAGAATACGTTTTCTTAGTCACTCATAATGGTAGGTAGATTAAAAATCGTGTCCAGTAAATAATTGTTATGTTTTCTTATTATTTCTTTATTTTTATACGAGGTTTTCCAAGTAAGTGCATTTTGAAAGTTACGCTCCTATAACTCACGAAATAAGAAAGTTATCAAAACCGCTATAGTTTTCCTTTAAAGTTCAATGTATTATGGACTACTATCATTAATTTTTCGAGATTTTTTGAGCCAGCTGTTTGGCTTTTAGAAGGGGGAGGGGAGCGGCCTGCATTTGCAAAAAAATGCGCTTTAAAGTTGAATAACTCGCAAACGGATACCGAAATCGAAAAACAGTTTCAGCAACCTTACAATATTTTTAAAAGACCTATCTAATTACATATATCCCACACGATGGGGTAGAGTGACAATCATGGGTATTTCAAATTTGGGCGTTTGGGCGGTAAATCGAGGACGGACGGACGAACGAACATGACGAATCTATAAAGGTTCCGAGTCATGAACTGCGGCACCCTAAGAAAACTTTCAAAACCTTCTTGTTAAGGAGAGGTCTATATCAAGCAGTGGATTGTCAGAGGCCTATAACGTTATGAATATCTATACTATATTTATGTCAATACAATAATGTAAAAAAAATGTGAGCCGTCACGGGACGCCTGTTAGATGTGAAACATCGCCATTATTTTGTAAAAGCAATATGCAGAAAAGAACATATTGTAATAGAAACTAAATATGTCATAATGATAAAATAAAATATTACTAATTATTAAAATAGTAGTCTATATGCAGTAGTGCATATAGACTGTATATATATACCATCGTATAGCGTGCCGTGGCGACGCGTCGCCAGTCGCCAGGCCAGAAATCTATTTTACGTGCGCCTATAGATGTTTCACATCAATAAGGTACCAACTGTCTGTCTGTCAATTTACCATCTGTCCTCAACAGTATATGTCAAGTGTCACAGAGCGCATAGACTTCTTGAAGCAAAAGGTTTATGCATGGGCAAATAGGATAAGACGCTATAAAAGACGATCAGATCGGTATAACCAGAATCGCATGTTTCAGAGAAATGAGAAGTGGGTTTACCGGAAATGGGAGGAACCGGATCCTAGTGAGCGTAATAGGCACTTACCAGATGAAAATTGCACAAACGCATTTTGGCGTAGCATCTGGTCTGTGCCTGTCACCCATACAGAAGGCGACTGGATACGGGATATCAAACCTTCATGCGAGTCTATAACAACTATGGAACCAATTAAAATTGACAAAAATGATGTAAGTTGTGCAGTCCGTTCATTACCGAATTGGAAATCACCTGGTCCGGACGGTCTGCACAACTTTTGGCTTAAGTGGTTCCGAAGCTCACATGAATGTTTGGCATCTCATTTCCAGGCCGCGTTGGATTCGGGTTCATTACCACAATTTTTAACAACTGGTATAACCCATTTACTCTACAAATCTGGTAGTGCCATGGATCCCAAAAATTTTAGGCCCATTACATGTTTACCAACTTTATATAAACTTCTGACATCTATTCTGAGACTCAAAATTGCTACACATATTAATAATAATTCGATACTTTCCATTTCTCAGAATGGATGCAGAAGTGGGACCCGTGGCACTAAAGAGCTCCTTATCATAGACATGACCATTAGCCAACAGGTACGTCGTAATCGTAAAAGTCTGGCGACATGTTGGATAGATTATAAGAAGGCATATGACTCAGTCCCACATTCATGGCTTTTGAAGGTGCTGGAGTTGTATAAAATTGATACAACTCTATGCACTTTCTTGAAGTCATGTATGGGGCAATGGAGGACAGTCCTTCGCTATCCTGGATGTCGTCAGACTGCGGTAAACGACGTACTTATAAAGATCGAGAGGGGCATCTTTCAAGGTGACAGTTTGAGTCCCTTGTGGTTTTGTCTGGCTTTGAATCCTCTTAGCACTCTCTTAGAGGGTTCAGGGTTGGGCTATAGGTTACAGAAAGATGATCAAGTTATATCTCACCTTCTTTACATGGATGATTTGAAACTTCTGGCCTCCACTAAATTACAATTGACAGCGTTACTGAAGGTCACTGAAAACTTTAGTAATTCTATCAAAATGGAATTTGGCGTAGACAAGTGTGCAGTCATGTATGTGAAGAAAGGTGTAATTGTGGAATCTGAAGGAATAGAACTTTCAGATTCTACAAAACTCAGATCTCTTTCTGCCACCGAAGATTACAAGTATCTAGGTTTTTCACAGTCCTTGGGAATACCAGAATCTGATGTGAAACAAACGTTGCGGGAACGCTTCTTTGGCCGCCTGAAAAAAGTACTTAAGAGTCTTTTATCGGGGGGTAACAAGGTGCGAGCCTACAATGGTTGGGTCATGCCGGTTCTGATGTATTCCTTCGGCATACTTAGATGGACTCAAACTGAATTAGATGCCCTTGACAGGAGAGTCCGTACTTTTCCGTACTTTACTGACTGCATTTCGAATGCACCACCCACGTTCGTCGGTTATGAGATTGTACATCCCGCGAAAGTTTGGGGGTCGTGGATTTTTAAATATCAAGACCCTACATAATCGCGAGATTTACAATCTCAGAGAATATTTTCTTAATACCGATGTGGGAGTGCATCGCAATGTGGTTGCAGTGGATAACGGATTCACTCCACTCGCTCTGGCTAAAGAGAATTGGCGCAAACCTGTAGTACTTAGTACTGATGATCGCAGGGAGGTATGGAAGGGCAAAGAGCTTCATGGTCGGTTTTATCGGGCTTTGAACGGGCCCGATATAGACTTTAAAGCATCGACTTCCTGGCTACGGTATGGTGATCTCTTTGGAAAAACCGAAGGTTTTGTTTGTGCAATTATGGACGAAGTTATCATGACGAATAACTATCGAAAATATATCCTGAAGGATGGTACGGTTGACATATGTCGGGCATGTTACCGTCCCGGGGAATCTGTCAGGCATATTATTTCTGGTTGTTCTCGTCTTGCTAATGGTGAATATTTGCACAGACACAACCAAGTAGCCAGGATCGTACACCAACAACTTGCCCTTAAATACAAACTTGTGAATTTGGAGGTGCCATACTACAGGTATGAGCCCGACCCAGTTCTCGAGAATGGTCGTGCTACATTATATTGGGATCGATCTGTTATCACAGACAGGACTATTGTTGCCAATAAGCCTGATATTGTGGTGATAGATCGATTAGAGCGCCGCGCAATGATTGTCGATATCGCTGTTCCTCATGACGAAAATCTCGTGAAAGTTGAAAAAGAGAAACAAATCAAATATTTGGATTTATCTCACGAGATTGTCGATATGTGGAATGTGGATTCGGCGATCATTGTTCCGATAGTTGTTTCTGCTCATGGTTTGATAGCCAAGAGCCTCGACCAACACCTTAAGAGGCTCACGTTAGATGGCTGGATCAAGGGTCTGATGCAGAAGGCAGTCCTTCTTGACACGGCACGTATAGTGAGGAGGTTCCTGTCTTTGGAGCCCTAACCACCGGTTTCTTGGTCCATGTACCCGAAGTCGGTGGTCTACTATTTTTTATATTTTTAAATGTACTTTTTATATTTATATTTAAAAATGTAATTCATATGTAAATATTATGAAATAAAGAGAATAATAATAATAATTATAATTATAATTATAATTATAATTTACGCCACACCGTATACACTACTGCATATAGACTGTATATATACCATCGTATAGCGTGCCGTGGCGACGCGTCGCCAGTCGCCAGGCCAGAAATCTATTTTACGTGCGCCTATAGATGTTTCACATCAATAAATAAAATTGTCGTGTATGTTTTTAATTTTTAAAGTGTATACATATCTACAGACAGACAGATGGTATTTGTTTTAGCTGGACATACACTGGCGGATAGCTGATGATATAAGGCCTCATTTTAAGATTAGCTTAGCCCCGTGGCGATACCCGCGATATTTTTTGTAAAGATACGACAAAAACCGCCGGTAACACCGCGGGTCTCAGCTAGTATGTCATCATCAGCCCATCTCAGTCCACTGTTGCACATAGGCCTCTACAATTCATCAACAGCCTTGAACAGTCCATTACTGGACATAGGCCTCTCATTAGAATGGAGGTTGTGGCCTACTATACCACGCTGGCCAGACGGGTTGGTATAGGGTTGGTTTCAAGTTTTCCTTCTCTTTGCATAGATGTTGTCTTGCGTATGACACTCTGTATTCTCAATCCGTCACCACACGGATTTCACACACAATTGCACGCTACTAAGTTCAATTCTCGGCTACTCGCATCCAGCTCGTGGCAGCTGTCTTGCGCAAATCATCACGTTTGCCCAGACGCGATCTCCACTTAAGAACACGTTTATCCCAACGGTTGTCGGTTCTGCGGCTAACATGACCAGCCCACTTCAGCTTGCTAATTCTGTGGGCTTTAGTTTTACTTTACTTTAATTCTATGCCGGATTACCTCGTTTCTAATAGGCTCCCTTAGAAAAACTCCCAGCATAACCGCCTCCATAGCTAGTATGTAATAAAATACTATTCCCAAGTACCGTCAAACGATATTGATAACGTGTATCGATAATTTTATGTGTTTATACTAGTTGTATCAACAACTACGTAACATTTCGACTGATATCGATGCGCTCGTGCTGTTTCCATAACAGATTAATTTCTGTTTGTTTAGTAAATTATTGGATGCTGGCTTGGACTACGAATAAATCTCGTGATGTCAGTTTAGATATATGGATAGATAGATACTAATAATAGAGGTAAAAGTATGAAATTACCGTTTTATTGTAAAAGGTACTTCGAATTGACATAGATCCTTCATGGTTTGAGATTTCAAATCGCACCTATGAGGTTCTTCTTTTAAACAATGTGCAACATTCGATTATTAACCGACTTCAAAAAAATGGAGGAGGTTCTCAATTCGTCGGTTTTTTTTTTATGTATGTACAGCGATAATTTCGTCGTTTAAGAACCGATTTCTAAAATTATTTTTGCTTTGGAATGGGCGTAGCTTACAGGTGGTCCCATCGTCACCATATCAGGATCTGATAATGGGATCCCAAGGAAATCAAGTAAACTCCTCAATTATCATAGGCACAATGTCGTGATTTTTTTTTAACTAATGCAGCATTTTCGCGCATTGTTACTGTCTTTTGTTTCTTAGTTTAAATAAAGATTTATTATTTATTATATTATTTATTATTTGGGTACTCGGAATAGTTTTTCATGGAAGTCGGTTCCTTTTTGTTAAAATTATTCATATTTTTTATTTTATTGATTTGATGCAAATGAGTCAATATTGTTGGTACCAAATAGAAGAAATAAAAAGAGAAAGAATAGAAATAAAACCCACGTAAGCAAAAACCGACTCTGAAAAAGTGGGAAAAAAGGTTTTCAGGACAGTGTTCAGGTCAACGTTACTGAAGAAGCAAAATAATCGACACAATTATCAGTGTACAGAGAGACACTATACATCATCTACTTAGCCCATGTTCCCAAGTTTATTTGGGGTCGGCTACTAGTGCAACCGGTTTTACCTAAATTTCAGTTTTTCTCGGAGCGACTGGCGTCGGACCTCCGCAACCCTAAGGGAGAACTGAAATTCGAAGGTTTAACTAGTAGTTAGTATATTTGAGGGCAGTAACTTCCCAATAACGATTGCCATAGATGTTCATGACAACCGGGACCGACGGCTTTACGTGCTCTCCGATGCACGGGCGTAAATCACCGCCAAACTTCCAAACTCCGGGCTGCTATTAGAAATTTCCTTAGAAAAACCCAAAAACATTTTTTGGCCCGACCCGGGATTTGAACCTGAGACCTCTTGATTAGCAGTCGCATACGCTAACCACTAGACCAAGGAGGCAGTTATAATAATAATAACTTCCTCGACCGGTTTCGGCCACGGCGACCTCTTCAACTCCGATCACACTGTCTTTGGTGTGCTCGTATATGGCTATTATAGCCGATCTTATTTGATAATGTTCGCGCACAGTGCGGGCAGGTGAGCACACCATTGTCGTAGTTATAAAAGAAAGCACTAGGCGGGCGTGCTTTCAGCTCATCGCGTCGAGCATCCAACTCAGCGCAGCGACTGTCCTCAAAGCTCTCGACTCTAGTCCTCACCAAAGACCTCCATTCCGATCGCTGAGCCGCCTTTTGCTCCCACTTTGAAGGCTCCAAATTGCACTTCTTCATATGGCGCTTAAGTACATCTTTATACCTAAGGAGTTGTCCGCTATGCTTTCGCTTGCCCTCCTCAAGTTCAGAGAAAAAGATGCACTTTGCCATCCGCTTGTCTGCCATTCTGGACACGTGTCCACACCAACGGAGTTGCCGCTGCATGAGATAGGCCTCAATCCCGCTGATATTGGCTCTCCGCAGCACTTCGGTATTTCGAATGCGATCAGACCAACGGATGTTTAAGATTTTGCGCAGGCATTTCATGTGGAAGCGATCCAATACTTTTATATGACGGCGATAAACTGTCCATGACTCGGAAGAGTACAGTATGTTCGGCAACACCACCGCCTTATAAATATCAACTTTGGTGGTCAGTTTTAAGTCGTGTGAACTAAAAATCTTACGATCTAGTTTACCGAAAGCGGCAGCTGCGGCAGCGATACGACTATTGATTTCGGCGTCAAGGTCGCACTTAGATGATAATGTGCTCCCCAGATAACGAAATGTGCTGACCTGCTTAAGTATGTCATCCCCAAGTTTAATGGCAAGTGTTTCTTGACCGTGGATATCTATAGACATAACTTCCATCTTTTTGACATTGATTTTCAGACCGAAACTACGGCAAGACTTGTGAAGAGTGGTCATAAGCTTCTGTAGACCATCAGGGGAGTCAGCAACAAAGCACAGGTCGTCAGCATAAGCGATCTCTGTTATCAGTGATTTGGACACCTTCGTATGAGCTTTGAGTCTGGCTAAGTTAAAAAGGTTACCATCATTGCGGAAACGGATGCGGATACCTTCAGGGGTTGTCTCTAAGACGTCCCGGACTACGACTGCGAAGTACAGTGCGAACAGCGTGGGGGCGAGAACACACCCCTGCTTTACCGCACAGGTAACGGGGAAAAACCTCGACTGCTCAGCGCCGACGACCACGCAGCTCTGCATATGGTCATGCAGGAGTCTCAGAACTCGCACAAACTTCTCCGTGCATCCAATTTTCCTCAACACTATCCAGAGGGCCTCCCGCGGCACACCGTCGAATGCCTTCTCAAGGTCAACAAAGCAGAGATACATGTTACGACCCTGTTCTCTACACTTTTCCTGTAGTTGACGCAATGAGAATATTGCCTCACAAGTACCACGGTCAGGTCGAAAGCCGAACTGGGATTCAGGCAAAATTCTCTCTGATAAATCTCTGAGGCGGTTTAAGAGCACTCTAGCGAACACCTTGCCAGGCACTGAAAGTACAGAAATACCGCGATAAGAACCACAATCAGCTCGGTCGCCTTTGCCCTTGTAAATTAAATAAAAAAAAAAAAAAAAAAACCTTTATTAATTCATATCCATATTACAGTTTGATGTTAGTAAAAAGTTAGTAGTAGATACATTTAGTTTCTTATTTGAATGTTAGTAGTTTTAGTAGTAGTCTATAATTTAATAATTTTTGGAAATGAACCCCTCCTTGGGTGAAGGCCTCCTCCAGTTTTTTCCACTTTTCTCTTTTTTTGCCGATAGTTAACCATTGGCTTCCTGCTACTTCTATTATATCATCTGCCCACCTTCTTTTCGGTCTACCTACTCTTCTTTTTCCTGTGGGCCCTTTCCATGCTGTAGTTTTGAGTGTCCATCTGTTGTCTGTGTATCGTGCTACATATAATAAATAAATAATAAAGTCATAACCAGCCCACTGCCATTTCAGTTTTAAAGCTTGTGTAAGACCGTCTGTAAGTTTTGTTTTTTGTCTAATAGTTTCGCTTCTGATTTTGTGTATTTTCCTTATGTTTAGGATGCTCCGCTCCATAGCTCTTTGTGTAGTCGTAATTTTTGGTTTAGTTTTGGTTGTGAATATCCAGGTTGGACAACCGTACAGTAATGAAAGCAATACACAGGTATCTAATACGATTTTCTTTAAGTTTATTGAGTAGTCTCCCTTTAGGATTTCTTTGAGTGACCAGAATTTTGTCCAAGCTAAGTTTGATCTTCTTTCAACTTCTTTGTCGTTCTGAAATTTGGAAAATGAAATCTGTTTGCCTAGATAGATGTAACTGTCGGTATATTCAATAGTAATTTTGTTCACGCTTATAGGTTTTTTGAAGCTGTTTGTCAAAATTTTGGTTTTTGTAGCGTTCATTTCCAATCCTATTATTGAGCTTGCGTTATCCAGTGAGCAGAGCATATCTTGTAGATCATTTGCTGATTCTGCTAATAAAACTATGTCATCAGCGAATCTGAGATGGCTTTTGCCCTTGTATAGGGCCCTAATGAGTGATACTTGAAAGGTATTAGGAACTTGTTCTTTTTCCCACATAACGGTGAAAAGCTCCCACATCGCCGCGTGCAGATTTTCACCGCCGTACCTCAATAACTCACCCGGCATCAAGTCCACGCCAACCGCGCGCTTATTTTGTTGTTGCTTGATGGCAAGGGTAACTTCGCCCAGTGAGAACGGCTCGTCAAGTTCGTGGGCATGAGGTTGTTGGGGTAGAGAGTGAATGTGGTCCAGATTAACAAAACGATCAACGTTCTCCGCCCACCGCTCGAGTATCTCCTCCCTACTTTTAAGAAGCCCTTCACCGGTGGTCGGCTTTAGTGGGACTCTTGTTGCGAAAGGTATAAGAGAGACACAAACACTATTGTGTCAAATCTTTCAAGTTTAAAAGGTCGTAGTCACATGTTACATAGAAACGTACCATAACACTTAAGCATCGCGTGACTATTTTTTTAACACAGAACCTACTTTATGACCGGTAGAGGCCGTCATATTTTATTTCAGTGACTCGTCATATAGCCTTTAACTAGCGGACGATCAAGATGCTTCTAACGATACCCTAGCCTTAAAAATAATAACTAGTTCAGGAGCTATGAGGGAATTAATGAGCCTCTTTTGACTCTGCAGTGGTCGGGTAAAAATACATTCGATCAAGCTACGTGCATCACTTTTCCACAGCTGGGTAAGAAGAATCTATACAAATACTTCGGACATCTTACACACAACGTCATCTAGCTGCAAACTAAGCAGAGCTTGTATTATGGATACTAAATAGCTGATATAAATTCATGTGGGTCCCGGTTGATCATGAGAACCGGGGCCGACATCTACGGCCATCGTTATTGGGAAGTTAGTGCTCTCAAATATGCTGAAAACTAGTTCAATCTTCCAATTTTATTGCTCCTTTAGGGTAGCATAGGTGTGGTGATAGTCCCTCCTTGGAAACATTGAAATTCAGGTAAAGTCGGTTGAACTAGTAAGCCGACCCTATATAATATTGAAAATTAAGGTTAGGAAGAAGGAAGAAAGAGAAAGGAAGAAATACTCCTTATGTCATCACTGTCCACACACACAGTAAAACAATAGAAATAAACACAGGTTAGGTGTGGGTATTTCGCGAAAAGTTGCACATGTTCAAAAATCACTGTCCACTAATGCAATGCAATGCTCCTATTTTTTAAGCATTTAACGAAGTTGCTATCTTATTAAGACTAGAAAAATAAAATTTTAATGGTAATATAAATATATATAAATATTTTGGACATCTTACACACAACGTCATTTAGTCCCTTAATAGGCAAAGCTAAACATAAACATACTTTTTTTTTGTAAATACATACTTAATATACATATAAAAACACCCAGACTCCGAAACAAATATTTGTGGATCACACAAATATTTAGTCTGAACCGGGAATCGAACCCGAGACCTCTTGATCAAGGCAGTCAAGTAAAATGAAGTAAAAATATGTTTTAGCTTTAGTTTTCCAATAAAAAAATTAATTTTAAAATTACTAACCATCGAAATTTGCTGGGTCCTACACTAACATAATCAACTTTGAATGCTTCAAACTTGGTAATGTATTATAATGTCCTACAAACATTAATGTTTATGTAAATATATACTACTGTAATTTATTTAAAATAGCACTGTAACGCAAAATTTTCAGAAACGTTAAAAAACAACGTGTAAAACCTGTCCATCGATTTCGCTTAACGTGGAAAATCCTACATACCTAGTCACGACAGTGAAATGGTTTTTTAAACAGTTTGTTTTGTTGAGAAGTATAAAAACACGTTTTTATTTCAATACTAATAACATTATGTTTAAAAAAAGCTGCCCTTGTGTCTGAATTATAATAAGTAGTTCATTTCGAGTTGACACAAGTGACGACAGGTTTGTGATTCTGTGTGAGTTAAAAATATTGATCCACGATAGTAGCGGTATTTCATTCTACATGTAAGTAGTTTTCATTAAATTTATATGAAGTTTAATGAATTATTTAAGTGTTTATATGCAAGACAACATCAATGCAAAGAGAAAGAAAACTTGAAACCAACCCTATACTTCCCGTCTGGCCAGCGTGGTATAGTAGGCCAAAACCTCCTTTCTAAGGAGAGGTTTTTTTTAGCAGTGGTCTGTTAAAGGCTGTTGATGATGAATAATCTAATTAGGAAATAATTATTTTACCATAAAAAGTACACACAATGATTTTGTTGGCTGAGCTGATGACATTCAGCGTCACGTCCATTTCGTCATGTTACAAATAACATTGTCACGACAAATATCATTTATTTCGTGAATTTGCACTGGAAAGCAATATTTAATTAAATATTCCAATACTGATACTATCAAGTTATGTAATGACTATCTAAAATAATTATATTTTGTCAGAAATTAATAGAGTTCCACTTCCGTCACGTCAGCAACTTTCAGCGAAAATAACCGTGTACATCATTAGGATCTGCATCGAATGTGTGGACCAAAATGGGTTGCCATCTCAGCTGAAAGCTGCGCCGTGACCCTGCAGCGCTTATTTATGACAAAGAACTTAATGAACATACCTGACATAGCGGCAGGAACACCTCTCCAATAGAGTCATCTCTTGAGAACCGATCGTAGTCGAACACGTGGAGATGGAGGACCTGGAACAAACGTACCATATATAGAAATTTATCAGGATTGACGGTCTATTTATGCCTATTATTACGAATTAAAACATTATTTGAATTTGTCGAACAATTGACATACAACGCCATCTAGTCCCAAACTAAACAGATCTTCTATTGGGTACTAGACAACTGATATAAATACATATATATATATATATAAATAAACCAGACTCCGAAACAAATATTTTCAGATCATACAAACATTCGGTCAGATCCGGGAATCAAACCTGAGACCTCAAACGCAGCAGTCTAGTACGACTCCGGCCATTTAATGTATAAACATGGATCTCCTTGGTTAAAAAAGTAATATAAATTTGTCTAAAGCCTATAACTAATATTTTTGAAAATATCATCATTTTATAAACTTTCAGAAATTAAAACCTAAAACTCTGAAGCGAACAAACCTAGAATTGATTGATATAAATTATCATTGTGATAAGGCCGCGTGACTAACCACTAACGACTATCAAATTATTTAAGTTAAGGGATGATTAATTATCAGATTAGGGTGACGTCCTTCGCCCTTTATTATACCGGGGACAAGTTTAAACAATAATATTGTTAAGGACAATATTAAACTTTCCACCCTAAATATAAATAGGGTATTATACATACCCTTTTTGTAACTACTATAGAAGGTTTAGTAAAATAAAAAGAGAAAGTTTAGATTTCAAATTATTCATCAGATCGTTAGTCATGAAATTTGAATTTCAAATTAAAAAATTTTAATAGAGAATTTTAAATTACTTGTGAATTGATTGAACATTATAATTCTAGGGGATTTTTTTCTTTACAGGATTTTAAATAAAGTTATAATACGGTCTAAATCTATTAAACCATAATATTCCAATATAGATAGATATAGATAATTTTATAGACCAGTAACAAGTAAACCGAACCGAAAATATTAAACTAACTAGTCTATCGCTAACCACTAGACAAACATCATTATCATCATCATCAGCCCCTCGCAGTCCACTGTTGGACCTAAGCTTCTCCCATAGCACACCACTTTGATCGTTTATGGGCTTCTTGCATCCAACTCATCATATACTGTCGTCATGGACCGTTTGTTGACTCCGTCCATATTAGAATTTTCAAAATTAACTTCTGAACTGGTATTAACGGTTCTCCCACCAGAAAGTGCCTCGGACTCAAAGGATCTAAATCCTTGGAATCACTACTAACGGTAGATATTGGCTTAGAATTAAGAGGTACCCATGATTCACGATGCTTACTTACTTACTCATATATATCATATCATCATACTATAAAAAAATCAAATTTTCCGACTCAAAATCAATTCTTCCACCAAAAAAAGTCTAGGATCGAATGAGGTTTGTAATTGTTATATTCATCATCATCTTTCTAGCCTTAACTATTCCCAAAATTATTTGATATCGGCTTCTAGTTCAATCAGTTTTACCTGAATATCAGTTTTACCAAGGAGCGACTACCATAAATTGTGATTTTTAAATTATCTTTTTAATTTACAATATTTATTGAGCCCAAAGCCATAATTTTGGTAGCTGCGGTAAACGGAAATTTTGTATCCAATATTTGTATCCATAAATTAAACCAATAATCTCAGGTATCAAATCTTTCCCAAATCCCCGGAGGGAAATTTAATGAGGAAATTAAAGCGTATTGCCTTACTGTACATGGTGTGATTTTCCTCAGATTTAGAACCTAATGGATATTATGCTATCCAACAAATTGAGTTACAATTCTAATCGATATCATTAAATATTTTGGACCAACTTTAAGAAAGAAGGTATTTTTTTTAGATTGATATGTTAGACCTTCTAAATACATTAGGAAATTTCTTTCCTTATTTGCGAGGACAATTATATATTTTACCTAGATGGGAATACCCTCTAACTCTTTACCGTAGCGGTAAATACATTCACCGCGAACACAGACAATGCAGCCATTGAGTTATATGTACGTATGTACATATAACTCAATGAATGCAGCATTCTGAGATGCTACTGGATCGTTGGGCCTTCGGTCTGACACTCACCAATAAAACACGACAGTTTGAATGTTATCATATTCGGTTGGTCTTCTGTGAGAGTGTAGTACTACCCCGGTTCCTGCTATTATATTCTCCTCTGATATTATACTTTTGAGAAATAAAATTGCTTAGTTTGGGACTAGATTTAGGCTTTGTGTGTTAGAAGTCCGAAATATAAATTTATTTTATAACTAAATTTATAAGCAGAGAAACACTATAATGTTTTTCTTTTTATGTGGAATTTTCAAAGATTTTGCGTAAACGATTTGAAAAACTTTTGAGAAGTTTTACAACTAGATTTATTACTTTTCAACAAACAGTTTTATTTATGAGTCTTTCAAATGAAAAGTTCCGTTTGTGATCGTTTTATGAGTTTATTTAATTGATTTTACAAGTTTAAAAAGGTCCAAAGTTTTTTGAGTGAAGTAACATTAAAATTGTCACAAATAAATAAATTTTATTACTTTATCAGTCGTTTCATAAAACCAATCTCCAGTTTTAATGCGAGATGGGTTAATCACAATGGTCTGAATTCGTACATATCAAATATACTGCCTCAGTGGCGCAGTGGGAATGACTCTGCCCTGACTGGTGCAAAGCATGAACAGTTTTTAAAAAGTTTTTATTTGAAGTAGGCCTTTTGAGGCACTTTTGTATAGTTACATTTTTGACTCTGGTTGAGCGATTACAAAAGTCATTTTTATGGAGAAGAACCAGCAAGAAATTTAAATTTTTACCCGACTGCATCAGAAAGAGGGTAATGTTTTTCGAGCGTATGTACTATGTGTGTATGTCAATTTCTTTGGCACGCTCTACAGCCCAAACAAAGAACTGGACGGATTTTGACATATGAGGTATCGTTAAATTCTTTAGAATTGAGGTGACAGTTACACATACAAGTATTGTTCTTCTTGTTATTCTGTTTTCATTCTTTATTTTTAAATTATTACTAAAAATATTTTTATTTGGGGTATCTCCCCTACACGTAAAGTGGGGATGTTTTTTTTTTTCTCGAGTCTACACCATCGTGTTGGATATCATTAGATAGGCCTTTCAAAAATATTGCGAGGTTGCTAAAACCATTTTAAATTTAGGTATCCGTTTGGGAGTTATTTAACTATAAAGTGTATTTGTTTGTGAAAACAGGGCGTCCCCCTTCTCTAAAAGATAAACGGCGATCTCAAAAAACCTAAAGTAAATCATTTCATCGCTTTAAATCATCACTTTAAAGAAAAACTATAGCGGTTTTGCTAACTTTTTTATTTCAGGATATAAAAAAGTAAAAGAAAATAAAAAAGGGGCCTAACTTGTAAAATGTACTTAATTGGAAAACTTCGTACAAAAATGGCGAAATATTAAGTAAACAACAATTATCTATTGGACACGACTTTAATCTACCTACTATTATGCCTACGGAACCCTATTCTATGTGTGGCCCGACACGCACTTGACCAATTTTTGTTTCTATAATAATTATTTCCAGGTTATTAAGTTTCCAGGCTCAGTCTAGTTAGGAAATAAACGGCCTTGTGTAAGTTCTTACTAAAACTAGTCAAAAAAAAGTCTTACCCGACTTTGTAACTTCTGAATAGGGAAACCCTCGAAGTAGAATGTTTCGTTCCAGCGTGGATTGAGGGTACGTCTCTTAATCTTCGTCTCAAGCCGGTGTTTCTTGTCAGGCAGCAGAGTGACGCGGACATAGGGGTCTGAAGTACCGCTGAGATCCTTAGCCGGGAGTTCCTTACCCTGGGGAAGAATGATCGGAATTTAAAATAATTATCGAGAAATATATCTGATGGTAAACGGTTACCAGCGCCCATGATGCTTTGCCTGAAATATGTATCTTATATTACCTAATATTATAAAGTTGAAGAGTTTGTTTGTTTGGTTTTACGCGCTAATCTCAGGAGCTACTGGTCTGATTTAATTTTTTTAAATATTTAACCTACCAAAGTGACTCTACCCTGCCTGATGGAAAGCATGAGTAGAATCAAACAGTGGGGATGTTATCAATAAATAAATAAGATATTGTTGTTACAAATTATTTTTTTGCAGATTTTGAAAACACCAGCGATAAATAAGTTGAAAGGCTTATTCATTAAAATAAATACTTTAGTTTTTATGAAAACTTAAGCCCAAAATTGTGTCTTCAAGACCCTTGAGGGTTGTTAAGGGTTAATTTCAACTTGTTATTTCCGCGTTCCTGAGAAAAAGAACCTTGACAGACTGATAGCTAAGTGATCCGTTTTTGGTACGTGGTACGGAACTCTAAAAAGTAAATTTACAAAGATATTTATATGTTCGAGTATACAATAGTTAATAATTGCATTAACTCATTTACAAATAAAAGATTTTTCACACAATGTTTGCTTTTGTAATTTTCAGGAAGAATCGTGATAACACAATGGAAAATACATTATGACTGTTTGTTCATTGTATTAACAGATATAGCATGAAACTGAGGGGTTTTGTGGTGATAAACAGACAAACATACAGGTTTGTAAATCATCCTTTGTATACAAACAGAAGCATATTTTGTAAATTTATATAGACATTTATTTATGATCTTAACTGCCTCGTGGATAGCATATGCGACTGCTAATCAAGAGGTCTCGGGTTCAAATCCTAGGTCGGGCCAAAAAGTGCTTCTGGGTTTTACTTAGGGAATTCCTAATAGCAGCCGGGAGTTTGGAAGCTTGGCCGTGACTCACGCCCGTGCCTCGTAAAGACGTCGGTCCCGGTTGTTATGAACATCAATGGCAATCGTTATGGGAAGCCAGTACCCCCAAATTTACTGACAACTAGTTCAACTTTCGAATTTCAGTTCTCCTTTAGGGTTGCGGAGGTCTGATGCCATTCGCTCAGTGAAAAAACTGATATTCAGATGAAAGCGGTTGAACTAGTAGCCGACCCCAAATAATGTTGAGAATAAGGCTAGGAAGAAGAAGATTAGTGACTTTGGCTTATATAAAAAAAAAACGGTTCTAACGCTTTCGCTGAGAGTTGGTATTTGGAGGTTTTCTGTAGTGAAAAATCGATATAGATTATTCTTATATTTAGGTTTTCGAGTTTTCTTGCCTTTTTCTTTTGAATTACTCTTGGCATTGCTAGCCATATCTACAGATACTTGAGAGAATAGAGAAGAGAGAGAGATGGCGTTGTTTAACTAGGAAAACGCATGTTTTGTAATAAGTAGTAGTAACCGAGTAAAGCTCGATTGCCCAGTTTTATAAAAGCAAATACTGTTGGCAAAAGGCTGATATTCTGTTCTAAGAGTAGTTAGGCAACTTTTCCTGTACTGAGACCTCAAAAGGATGTTCGCCGGTCAGAAATTTTGTGCTGATGAAGAGGTAATCGAGGGAACTGTAGCCTATTTTGAGGCTAAAGACAAATCTATACCAATATTATAAAGCTGAAGCCTACAAAAGTGAATTTACCCTGCCTGATGGAAAGCATGAGTAGAATCCAAGAGTGGGGGTCACCACACTTACTGCGAATACAGACAATAAAGTATGGCGGTTCAGTAAGATGCTTTTACATGCCTCTTTTAAAGGACCCGGGATCATAGTGGGAAGGAAACACGTAAGCTGGTAGTGAGTTCCAACTTTTGACTGCTTGCGACAAGAAGGAAGAGCCGAACCGTTTAATTCTGGTGCGTTTCAATACTCAGTATTTCAGTATTAGATAGGTCATTTATCCATGAAGGCTATAGGCTATATATTATCATATTTCGACCAATAGGAACAGAGTTTCAATGAAAAACGTTTCAAAAATGGGGGAAAATTATTATTTTTGAGAGTCTCTATTGCGTGCGATGCGGAAATGGTTAAATATTTGTGAACAAATGTAATGTTGTTCCTGAACCTTTTTTATGGGAATCTTCAATTTTGTATTTCTATTCTATTCTTTATAAATATACTGGGTTTCGGGTTAAGGCCATACGTAACCTTCTCCTGAGAGGAGACCCGAGCCCAGCAGTGGGACATTATGAGTTGTTGTTGATGATGATGATGATGATGATAGATATACTTGCAGATTATTTATATGGATGGTTTACTTTACTAGATTGACATACTTTTTTAAGGAATTCTCCCGCATTGGAATTATAAATCCTGTGTCGCGGGGGACTTTGCAAATATATACATGAAACGGACACAAAGAACTCCCAGACGCAAAGTGTTTTGGGACCCACGTGGGATTTGAACCCACGCCACTTGGCGAAGTAGAAAGCGGCGTGGCTACCGCTTTAACCACTAGGCCAACCGTGCAGTAATTATTACCTTATGCCTATTTGATGGATGAATTAGTGCATTCCATAACACTGGTTTTTATTATTGTAAAGCTACAGTATTGTAAAGTTTCATCTATATTAGCTCAGTAGTTTTTTCACGAAAGAGTTACATACATACATAGTCGGTATTTTTGGGAGTACTGACTTTCAAATAACGAATTCCATAGATATTCATGACTTTCAGGAACAACGGCCTAACGTGCTCTCCGAGTCACGGGTGTAAAACTATTGCTAAAAAAACTACAGCCATTTTCCAGACTATTGCTAAAAGAAATCTTGCCCGAAAAACCCAACAAAACCCAGACCTAACCGGTAGACCAACGAGGTACCAACCTGATGGAAAGCATGAGTAGAAATCTAGAGTAGAGTCACCATAGTCCTGGCGAATGCAGGCAATGACCCACACTATGGTTCCGTACTCACTAACACGAAGTCAGGAATGGTATAAATTTAGATTGGTCGTATAGTAACAAGGTGAAATGGCCAGTTCATGCGGAAATCCCTGTGGCTCTTCTACCTTGAAAATATACCAGGTTCCATAAAACATAAATACTTTTAAGTAGTAGAGCCACGCTGATTTCAGCACGAATGGGCCGGATTGACCGGGCCAGTACTACCCTCACACAGAAGACCATCCTAATAATGACAGTATTCTTGCTGTCGTATTTCGTTGGTGAGTGTGAGACCTGAAGTCCAATAGTTCTGCATAATTCAACCGGCCTTAGGAGGCCGGGAGAATGATGCAGAATTTTCTGACTAGGCCGTCATGGTACGGGTCACCATGCTGCATTGTCTACACTCACAATCAGGAATGTGACCCCTACTCCTGGATTCTACTCATGCTTTCCATCAGGCAGAGTAGAGTCACTTTGGTAGGTTTACATAAAAAAAAAACTATTGTCGATTTGATTTAAGAAACCTGGTATTCTTTCAACTTACACTTTCATTATCAGTCAAGAGGGCCTGGCACGGCTTTTGATTGGACCCTAATGAGTTGAAGAGGATCTACTGTTTGTGCGAAGTGTACAAACGGACTGACAGCGTCCCTTTCTTGCATACATACCTGGATAATTCTCAATATCAAAGTAGTGTTCTGGAAGTCGTACTCCAAGGAGAAGTGGATCTGGCCGACGTTCTCCGATGGTTCAGAGTTGTCGATGTACATGTCCACCAGCGATATGGACCGGTTCTGAAGGAACGCCATCTGTTATAAAAACACAGTACTTAAAGCATTTTGGAGAGCTTGTGCCGTTTTGTAGCAGATTTTTTCGAACAAGATTTTGGTAAAAACATATCTTAAAATAAAGTAAAATTTATCTTATCTTATCTTATGTTTTGGTAATATATATTAAACTCTAATATTTTAAATTCGAAAGTTACTTTGTCTGATAAGCTTCCATGGCTTAACAGCTGCATCGATTTCAATGAAATTTTTCATTAACTTTGTACCTTGTTACCGCGAAAACAGACATACACGTGGGCAGAGCCACATGCAAAAGCTAGTTAATTTTATATTTAACGTAGCTCATATCTTACTTCTAATAATGTATTTATTATAGCTTTTTCTATATTTTCAGCAAAATTAATTATTAATGAATTATTAATTAAATTTAATAAAATGTGATATTTTTACTAAAATCTTGTCTATTGTGAAATGCCGTGCAAATTATATCAGTTTCTCTGCAAACTGTGTTTAATTATTTTATTAAAAAATATGCATGTAAAGTAAGTATGATTTTTTAAGATTCTAATTTAAATATTATTTTATATTACAAATGTATTTAGTAGAATATTCTTAATAAATCATACTTTATTTCAAAACAGTGACAATCACACAATAAAATCAATTTATGAGTTTCAAATACATGCAGTGGATTTGCGAAAATACATTCACTGCAAGGTTGTACACCTAAAAAGAGAAAAATCATTTCTGTACAGAAATTGTACTTTACTTTGTGATATTTTAAAAATATGCTCTGTTACTATTATAAATAGAGTCGATTTTAAAATGTCATGAAACGTATTAATTTCGGAAGTATTAAATGAAATTTAATATTTATGTATTTAAAGCAAATTAATCTAAAGCTAGGCTAGAGTTCTAACTCTACTTATATTTTTTGAATGAAAGAAATAGCCTAAAGAGAAAATGTATATATCAAAAGTATTGCATTGTAGATATATTTTAAGTAAATTATTATTAAATTTATTTAAATATAATGTGAGATTTGTATTAGTAAAATTTTGAATTCAAATAAATTAATATAATAAAAATTAATACACATAAATGAATTATAAGGAAATAGCTCTAAAATAATATTAAAAAGTAAAAAAAAGATACAAAACAAGGAAAATTGGGAAATAAAAGATGATTTAAAAATTTGAAATATTTAAAAAATAATTAATTTAGGAATGAAATTATAAGTAATGCAATTAATTTTTTTACTACAAATCTCACAATATAAAATGCACAAGATCTTTTATTTATTTTTATTTATTAGTGCTAAGCTAAACTATTGCCTACTCTACGCATCTAGATCTAAATTATTGTTTTTTTTCGTTCGTTCGTTTTATCAATTCAGCTTTTTTTTTAAATTAAAGTGATTTTTTGTGTAATTAAATAACACTACTCCAGTTCTCGCGTGGAATTTTGCAAGTGATTTATAATTTATAAAAAAAATGTGTTATTTTATACTACTAAAAGCTATTTTTATTTTGCGTTGCTGCTATTTACAAAAAATAATAATATAAAACTCTCAGCATAGCCAAGGGGGCTTGCCGAAAATATTTTTTTTTTTAAAATATCATTAAAAGCGAATCTTAAAAGCCTTCGCTGTTTTTAAAACTCTATTTGTTCTTATACAACCTCTTCTACCTACCATATTTGAAGGAGAAAGCGTGAAAAGAGAATTCATAGTTTAGAAACACCACAAAAAATAAACAGAAAAACTAAAAAAAGAGCACAGTTAAAAAAAGACAGTTCGGTAACGAGTCGACTTTTTTTCAAAAAAATCTTTTTTGCACTTTTTTTTAAAATAGACATGTATATTCGTGTGATGTTCTTATGTGACTGCAGAAAGTCGTGATCTCCTGAAGTTGTTTGTATAATACTGACGTAATTATTTTTATTTGACGTGATCTCCTAATCGATATTAAAGTGAAGTAGGTATAGGATGATCTTTACGTTATGTGTTAGGAAAAAATGGAACAAGATAATTTTAACACAAAGGAACCGACTTAAAAACAACTATTCCGAGTACCCAAATCGCGACAATTGTGCCTATGATATTTGAGGAGTTCCCTCGATTTCCTTGGCATCCCATCATCAGATCCCGATATGGTGACGATGGGACCACCTGTATGCTACGCTCATTCCAATGCAAAAAGGATTTTTGAAATCGGTTCAGAAACGACGATATTATCACTGAACACATGTAAAGAAAAAAAAAGAAAGATTCCGACGAATTGAGAACCTCCTCCTTTTTTTTGAAGTTGGTTAAAAATGTTTAAAACTATAACCCGACTACATAAAAACTATTAATAAAATTTATAGAGTCTATGTCAACCAGATCATTATTACGGATCTATTGACACTTCATAAATTAAAATTAGTTTAGTAGTTATGGCGATACGCTCGAACACAGACACAAACAAAGGTAAATAGACTCTTAAAACTATTACTACCCTACCCTTTGAGCTTGACGTAGTCGGGTAAAAAGGGGGAAAACGAGACCCTAAATATTACCAGCCATTAAAGCATGTAGCTTAAGAGTCCCAGGGGATATCAAGCTAAAGTTGGAGTATGCAAAGTTCTTGGGCTCCCAAAATGCATTGACATTGCAATATTTGACTGCCTCGGTGGCGCAGTGGTAAGGTATGCGACTGCAGTGCTTGAGGTCTCGGGTTCGATTCTCGGGTCGGACCAAATGTTTGAGAGATTCGTAAATATTTGTTTCGAAGTTTGGGTGTTTTCTATGTATCAATAAATAAATATTTCGGACCATTGCACACAACGTCATCTATTCCCACACTAACCAGAGCTTGTGTTATGGGTACTAAACAACTGATATAAATACATAAACATTTATTTTTTTGTAAATAAACACATATTATACATAGAAAACAACCAGACTCCGAAACAAATATTTGTGGATCACACAAATATTTAGTCCGACCCAAGAATCGAACCCGAGACCTCTTTCGAGACCGAGACGATAGTTTCTAGTTAAATGTACATTATATATTTAACGAATTTATTTTAAATTGTTGCTATTGTTGACATTTTTAAATTATTATCTTTAATTATTATAGTTGTGACTCAAATTGTAATTATCGCTTTTATATATGTCTTTCGCATTTAAGAATATTGTCTGGATTTTAAAAGAGACTGTGATCCCTGAGTTTGTTTCGTCCTTTCTTCTCAGGGCTAGTCCAGTTAGGAAAGGCCGAACTCATCTGCTCAAAAAAAAGTTTAACTTGCAAAAGTGTTCATGTAACCTTATTGCAGAATAAATGATTTGATTTGATTTTATTCTTGATCAGCAGCCGCATACGCTAACCACTAGACCAACAAAGCAGTCAATATCAGTTGTTTAGTATCCATAATATAAGCTCTGCTTATTTAACTTTAAATTTAACTAGATGGCGCTGTGTGTAAGATGTCCGAAATATTCATTTATTTATTTACTATGAGATGAGAGCCTCAAACCTTCCAGGGCTACCCGAACTTCGAGGGTCCTCGACCTCAAAAAACCAATGTTTTTTTAAGTGTCACTATGCATGGCCAAAACACTTACTCTTAAATTAGACTAATTTGTTTGTTTGTTTCGTATTCCATCAATAAATATACGTAGGTAAATCTAGCCCAAGCTTCCTTTTAAAGAACAGGCCTATGTCCAGCTGTAGAAAGAATATTGGATGTGATTTTTATCCCAGATATTAATTTTTATTTATTAATTATAATCACTACATAGTATAAAACAAAGTCGCTTTCTCTGTCCCCATGTACGCTTAAATCTTTAAAACTACGCAACGGATTTTGATGCCGTTTTCTTTAATAGATAGAGTGATTCAAGGGGAAGGTTTTTATGTATAATACATGCATAATATAGTAGATAATAGTTTTAGTAATAATATCTTATTTACGAAGCGATTATAAGCAATACAGTATTAATCCTTATCCAATTAAGTACCTTAAGTACATTGTGTATTTATATAAATTAATATGGCCCTTCACAGTATGTAATTTAAATTAATTCTTTTGAAGATATTACAGATTTAAAATGCAGGAACAAAGCGATTTTGGCGGTACCGGCCGGGGCCCGTTAGTTGACGCTGCTGTCGCTTTGTCACCATCAGTTAATAACTAAACACAATACTTTATTATGAATTAATATTCTAAGGCGGTACGAAGTTCGCCGGGTCAGCTAGTAACCTAAAATAATTTAAATTATATTGTACATACATACTTTAAGGTTTTAACTCTAAACCAGCTAAAAATATTTTGACCTTTTAAATACAGTTATTATATTTTTAAACCACAATATTTAAAATGCTTTCCGTGTACACTGGCATTCCCACATTTCATTCTAAAAGGAAATTGCGAACTTTCATTATAACAGTTACCGTTAGAACACATAGTTATGAAACCAGTTAGGGTTGTCACTCAGGAGTAGATATTATTTTATTAGAATTATATATTAGTTTCAGAAATCTTTATTTTCATAAGAATTCTCAGCGAGCTGTTACGGCCCGTTTACGACCTTACCGCTGTGAGCGGTAGCTAAGAGCGAAAAGCCGAGCGGTAATATCAAAAGTATAAAAATGTACGAGGCACGCCACGAGTCGCCGCTCATAGCTGCTCACAGCGGTTAGAATTACCTTCTCACAGTAGACCAGTTTAAAATCACAGTAATCCTGCTATCGTTTTTTATAGGTGACTGCGAGACCGGAGCCCTAAAGATGTAAAAACATCTCACTAGGCCGCTGTAGTGAAGGTCATCAAGCTGTGACGGTGAAGGTGACCGTACGGTTCTTAGATTCTATTCATGCTTTCCATCAAGTAAAATAGATTCACTAAAGGCCGCTGCATACGTGACGGGATTTAACACGGACGGAACGGGACGGGAAGTTTTGCAAACATCGTTACATACAAAATGTATAAGGAAATGCATACTTCACGGAGACACGGACGTGGCACGTACGGGACGAGCTATATATCGTCACCGGCGATGTTTAGCACGCCAATAGCAATTAAAGCCAAATCTTGAAATGAAAAATACATCTTTCCTTGTTCACAACACTAACACGTTAGATCCGAGTCACAGTCAAGGTGCGTATGCATTTAAATCACGTTCCCGTTTATAACGAGGCAACCACGTCCACGACCCGTCCGTGTTAAATTCCGTCACGTATGCAGCGGCCTTTAATCTAAATAAACTAACATAATCATCACTTCACTCATATTATTACTGTAGTATTTTTAACCGACTTCAAAAAGAAGGAGGTGGTTCTCAATATGTCGGAATCTTTTTTTTTTTTTTATGTATGTTCAGCGATAATTTCGTCGTTTATGAACCGATTTAAAAATTGTTTTCGCATTGTAATGGGCGTAGGTGGTCCCATCGTCACCATATCGGGATCTGATGATGGGATCCCAAGGAAATCGAGGGAACTCCTCAAATATTATAGGCACAATTGTCGCGATTTGGGTTCTAGGAATAGTTTTTCTTTGAAGTCGGTTTCTTTTTGTTAAAATTATTTTTAAACTAAATAATTTAACGAAATAAGTTTAGTGACAGCCCTACAAATGACGCCGGTGCTAAATAATATTCTACGTAATTCAAGTATAGTGCACTCGTCGTAGTTAATTTGTTCAAGTTAAGAACTTGTTAAAATTCTAAAGGGGAGAAAAGTGAATTAAAAATCAGCCAAGTGCTACGCATAGAATTGGGGTCTGTAGTTATCTTTAGTGGTAGGTGGATTTAAAACCGTGTCCAATAGATAATCGTTATGTTTACTTAATATTTCTTAAATTTTTGATAATGATGAGATAAAGAGTAAATTAGGCTTAACTTTTCTAGATGAAACTCTTTTAAAGGTGTGGCTTTCGATTTACAACAAAAAACATTGCGAAACTTAGCTACTCTACACACATATTCGACTTATCAATATACGACGTATACAACTTCAATCCTTCATTTTTCTCCTCAAAAAGTTGCGGCTTCAAAGCCTTTGAGCTTGTACAAAAGAAACTTACACAAAAGAAAAAAATCACATTGTTAGCTAATTAAAAGCTGCTCTAAAACTTACTGCTAAATTAGTCTCTTTAAATTAGCGGACTCAAAATTCAAACCCCGCCATGAAGAACCGCGGGTGAAACCGCTGGACTCAGCTAGTCTATTCTAATATAGTAAAGAGTTGAAGGTTGTAAGGTTGTAGGGGGTAATCCCTGAACCCACTGAACCGATTTTGAAAATTCTCGATTTACCAATAGAAAACCATAGTAATTGTGGGTGTCATAGGCTCTTAGACTAGGTATATTTTCTTCCTAGCCTTATTCCCAATATTATTTGGGGTCAGCTACTAGTTGAACCGGTTGTTATCTGAATACCAGTTTTTCCACAGAGCGACTGACATCGGACCTCCGCAACCCTAAGGGAGAACTGAAATTCGAAGGTTGAACTAGTTGTCAGTAAATTTGAGGGTACTGACATCCCAATAACGATTGCCATAGATGTTCATGACAACCAGGACCGACGGCTTTACGTGCTCTCCGAGGCACGAGCATGAATCACAGCCAAACTTCCAAACTCTGGGCTGTTTTTAGGAATTTCCTAAGGAAAACCTCATAATCACTTTTTGGCCCGACCCAGAATTTTAATTGGAGACCTCTTGATTAGCAGTTGAATACGCTATCCACTAGACTGGCTGTTCATCATTCCTAAAGTTGGAAATACAAATAATTAATCACGCCAAGCTGCGGGCAATAACTAGTTTATAATAAACTCTACCGAATATTGCGTGTAATATAAAAAAGAGGACCCATGTAACTCAAATCCCAATCCCAAATCATAGTTCAAACATCCACACAATATTGAAAAAGAAAACAAATCAAATTGTCCTAACCACACAGAGTGACCCCAGAGACACCACAATTTTACGAAAAAGAAATTCCATTTTACTTAATATTTCCGCACGAATTCTAACGTAATTCGGCTTACAATAACATTGGGAAGAAAAACCAGCATAGTCAGAGGTTCTCATGAATAATGGAATGAATACATTGATAGACTATCCAGTGGATTGGAAATAATATGGGACTTCTACATACAATTACGTCGATCCCCTTAAAGAAGTGGGTAAGGTCGTATTAAGCTCACCAATTGTAGCTGACTATAAATTATGATTAATTGTAATGTTCCAAACTTAGTTTTGTTACAATTATAACATACATACAGGTTCTGTGTCCTGGGGAGGCAAATAAGATTTTTGTAAGTACCTAGTCAAATAAAATAAATATAATTTGAAAAAAATAGGTATTTTTCTTCTTCGAAGCTTGATCCCGGGTCCTTTATGAGGGTTGTGAAAAAGCATCTCACAAAGCCGCCATAGTTTGGGTCAGCATCGCCATACTTCCTGCATCGCAGTAATTTTGGGGGCCCCCACTCTTGGATTCTATTCATGCTTACCATCAGGCAGAGTAGAGTCACATTGGAAGGCACCTAATAATAAAAAAAACCTACCCCTGTCTCCCGTGGGTACGCCCGTTTGCCTGTACAGTAGAACTGGGAGTGTTTGCGACTGTTGAGGTCTCGGGTTCGATTCCCGAGTCGAAACAAGTATTTGTGTGATCGGCAAATATTTGTTTCGTTGTTTTCTATGTATGATATGTATGTACTTACAAAAAAAAGCATGTTTATGTATTTATATCAGTTGTCTAGTACTCACAATACAAGCTCTGTTTAGTTTATATCAAGATGGCGTTGTGTGTAAGATGTCTGAAATATTTATTTATGCAGGTAAACTGGGTGTTAAACTGTTCATCTGAGGTGGGTCGATGTTCCGTCTTTTACTGTACAGAGTGGTGAGAGGCGCAACCACATCCTGCCCGGAGGTGAGTCCAGTCACCCTGGGATGTACCCCAGTTGTGGGGTATGGCAGGGGGGACACCACAAGGCGCTGTTGCGATCCTGGTGTTCCTCTAGACTGCCTAGGTATGCCGCCGCGGGGTTTAGTGGGTAGACCGGTTGCCCGGGAGTCCCACACACACTTTTTGTTGTCCCCAAGAAGGGTATGGTGCGAAAAGCATTTTGAAGCACGTATGTTGCACAATTGTGCAGGTCTGTCTTCTACTACTGCCTGACAACGGGTATAAGTGTTCAGGTAAATGTGTAAAGATATATGGATGGCTTTAGAAAACATGTATTATTGAACTGTAATGAAAAAACGAGAATATTTTGTATGAAAGACCGTATAATATGAATATCGTTCAAAAATTGGAAAAGGAGGTCTGAGTCAAAGTTATTAATTTAGAAAATAAGAAAAGGCTAAGCTCATAACAATCGAATGTAATTAAAAAAACTTTGCATTAGGATGTGGTTTCACTAGAAGTATGATAAGCTGCGTAATGAAACCTGAGTCTATATGTGTGTGTGTTTCACCATCCTCATGGTGTGTGAGTGCAGACAATGCAGCGTAATAGTGACCCACACTATGGCGGCCTAATGCGATTCTTCTACATCATTGGCCTCCGGTCTCACACTTACGAACTACGATAGCACGATTACTGTCATTTTATTTTTAACGCAAACACTACGCTCAGTGAGAACGCGCCCTTATCGCAGTTATTCGTCCCTGTAATTATCGAGGGATGTTCACGACGAATACTAATTAGGGTTCTTAATTGCTGCGAGTAAAAACGCTGCCTTTGAGAAGATAAAATATTGGGTGGCGGCTCGATTAACGTAAAAAGGCTTAGAGAGAGGCGAAAATGGAACGTAACTGGGTGCATTTAAGGTATTCAGTTATAGATTACATATCAGTTTTTCTACGGAGCGACTTAAATTGGTTAAATTTTGAGGTTGGTTTTCTAAGCGAGTATAAATGTAATAGTGTGTTTAAGATCATTTTGTCTTTACAGTATTAAAGTACTATTATTAATTGTATGTGATATATAAATAGATTAAGTTTTTCGTATTCTTTAAATCTTCAAATTGTCTATTCAGGTCTATTTCTTCACTCACGTTATCACTGCAGCATTTTTAACCTAAATTATAAGTAAATAATTATAATAAAATATAAGTATTGTAAAAACACCTTTGTACTCTGTTTAATGTGAAATAAAATCATTTCATTTCATTTCATTTCATTTCATTTCATTTCATTTCATTTCATCATTTCATTTCATTTCATAAATTATTTAGCGGAATAAGTTTAGTGACAGCCCTGGGCACAAATGATGCCGGCGCTAAATGAAATATTCTATGCAATTTTAGTTTAGTGCAGTGGTTCATTTGTTCAAGTTAGGAACTTATTACAATGTTAAAAAGGAGACCGGAGAAGTGAATTAAAAATTTTGTAACGTAAGAAGGCTTAAGAGAGAGAGAGAGAGACAGAGAGAGAAAGAGAGACAGAGAGAGAAAGAGAGAGAGAGAGATAGACGAAAATGGAACGTAGCTGGGTGCAGATAAGGTATCATCATCATCATCAACAGCCTTTAACAGTCCACTGCTGGACATAGGCCTCTCCTTAGAAAGGAGGTTTTGGCCTACTATACCACGCTGGCCAGACGGGTTTGTAAAGGGTTTGTTTCAAGTTTTCCTTCTCTTGGCAGTGATGTTAGCTGCTTATTTTGTTCCTTTAGTCGCCTCTTACGAAACCCATGGAATGAATAGGGGTGGTGACACTTTGTATTCTTAATCCGTCACCACACGGGCAGTTAAGGTATGCAATTATACATTACTTTGGCAATTAAAAGATGGGCGGCTGATAATTATTGGGCCTACGGTCTTGCATTTACTAACAAAATACAACAGTACGAATTTAATTTTAAACCGTTAAATTTTAAGGTTGGTTTTCTAAGCGAGTACCATCTCGATCTCCTCTCCACAGAGTAGGCAACTCGTTCATGGGACAATGTATACGCTTCTACAACAAACTCCCTATTGCTATTAGAAATTTGCCATTACGGAAATTTAAGAATACCATTAAATCTAAGTTATCCGCAAAGGGGTATTATACCATAGCAGAATATATTGATGATCAAACCGCCTGGGATTGAGCTGCCCATTCTGCACATGCTGTTTATTTTGAATGTTTAAATTTATGTTGATGTGACGATAATTTATAGTTAAATTGACATTACATATTTAAAAAAAATATATTTTAATTTGTTGCTATTGTTGACATTTTTTAAATTATTGTAGTTGTGACATAATTGTAATTATCGCTTTTATATATGTCTTTTGCATTTAAGAATATTGTCTGGACTTTAAAAGAGACTGTGATCCCTGAGTTTGTTTCGTCCTTTCTTCTCAGGGCTAGTCTAGTTAGGAAAGGCCGAACTCATCTGCTCAAAAAAAGTTTTACTTGCAAAAGTGTTCATGTAACCTAATTGCAGAATAAATGATTTGATTTGATTTGATTTGATCTAGGCTGCCCATTCGTGTTGTAATCAGCGTGGCTCTATCACTCGAAAGTGTATTCTCGATTCGAATACGGATGTTTTTTTTTGTGAAATTTTATAAGAAATTTCAAGTGTACAATTACCAAAACAGTATTATTAAACAGCTAAAAGGGAAACTTTTCTTTGTTACACTAACTGAATCACTGATTAAAGTTAGCACGTGCCTCGATTGATAAAATTGATTCAGAAAAATATTATCAAGGTACCTACAAAAATATATATTATATAATATACAAAATATAATATATATTATAATGAATAATTTAATTATTTATTAACTGCCTTGTTGGTCCTGTGGTCAGCGTATGCGGCTGCTGATAAAGAGGTCTCGGGTTTGGTTCCCGGGTCGGATGTGATCCACTAATATTTGTTTCGTGGTCTGGGTGTTTTCTATGTATAATATGTATGTATTTACAAAAAAGTATGTTTATGTATTTATATCAGTTACTTAGTACCCATAATACAAGCTCTGCTTAGTTTGGGATTAATATGTCTATCTTTTTAGGTTTGCTTACAATAACCCGTAATAAGCTACTGACAATAGAAGATGCAGACGGGGCTGTGTGCGGCAGCTAGTATTAATATACCTAATATAGATAGATAAATAAATAAATAAATATTTCGTACATCTTAGACACAACGTAATCCAGTCCCAAACTAAGCAGAACTTGTATTATGGGTACTAGACAACTGATATAAATACATAAACATCAATTTTTTTTGTAAATACATACATATTATGAATAGAAATCACCCAGACTCAGAAACAAATATTTGTGGATCCCACAAACAATATTTGGTCCTACCAGGGAATAGAACCCGAGACCTGGTGATCAGCAGCCGCATACGCTAACCACTAGACAACAAGGCAGTCATATAATAACGACTATCATACTAAGAGGATTCCATTTAATCATTAGATATGCAACATTTTGGAAATTCTATCTCCGAATGTTCAATCGTGTAGAAACATTGAACAAATGGATGTATTATACAAATACCGAACGAATTTGTAGAGAGCTCGCCGAATGAATCAAGTTGAAATTGAACTCGGCTTGAATCAATATTGCAATGGTTCTATGTTATGTGGGTCGGTTTCCGCACTTAGTAGTTTAAGTGGACCATTGTACGTGAGGGCGGCCATCACTCCAGCCAGCCCCCCTCCCTCCAGAAGCGGATAAGGTCTCCGAGTCTGTCCAGACATTATGAAACAGATTTGGGAGATCCAAGGGGAAGGAGATATTGCAATGGTTTAGTTTTGACTCGCTTTCGTTAACGGTTCCGCCTGTATATATGTCGGTTATCGCGGTAAACTATAGACTATTTCCTTTCTCAGGGTCTATACTATCTGTGTACCAAATTTTATTTGAATTGGTTTAGTAGTTTTGCCATGAAACCACGACAGACAAAGTTACTTTTGCAGTTATAACATCACTACATAATATAAAATAAAGTACTCCAATTCAATTCATTTTTTTTTTTTTTTTTTTTTTTTTTTTTTTTTTTTTTATATATAGCCTACCAAAGTGACTCTACCCCGCCTGATGGAAAGCATGAGCAGAATCCAAGAGTGGGAGAAACCACACATCATTGCTGCAAAAACCACTGCATAGATTTAAGGGCCACAGCACACTAGCTACTTTTAGCATCGGCGATCGGCGATATGGCAACTGCATCGCGTTTTAGCGACTTTCTGTGTTCGATCGCGGTATCGGAAACGCGCGTTTTAGCGACTGCGCAGATGCCAAATCGATGCTACCGGCATCCGAATGTGTGCGGAGAGTAGCGTTCAGCTGCTGTGTCGCGCTTCTAAAAAGCGACTCAATCTCCACGTTTACGTTTTTAAGTGTGTGGTGTAGAGCGTTCGGTCGCCGTATTTAGCTTCTAAAAAGCGACTAGTTGCCGATCGCCGATGCTAAAAGTATCTAGTGTGCTGTGGCCCTGAATGAAATTTTGTACAAAAATAGCCGCGAAAACCGATATCAACACGTGCGTAACCGCGGGCGAAAGCTAGTTAAATATATAGTAAGGATTAAAAAAAACAACTTTCAAGTATATTTTAAATAAGTATTCTAATGGACTTTTCTTTTAAGTAGTCTCCGATATCGGTAAACGGTTCAAGAGCTTTGTAAATACGAGAACCGAACGTTTTGAGCCCTTGTCCGTTTTAGAATGAATAATTTGGCGAAGAAAACGAAAGGTTGGAACAATTTTGTTTGACTTTCAAAATTTTATATTTAGTACACGGAATTTGAGTTACAAATCTGAAACGGTTATAATTTTTTTCATGTTTTTCTTCAGTTAATTGTTTTAACGAGATTTTCAGGTTATGTAAATAGCTGTTCATACAAAATAATATAAATTCGAAAGCAACAAAATGTTATAAACGAGGCGTGAAAAAGCATCTCACTAAGCCGCCATAGTGTGGGCCGCCATACACCATTGTCTGCATTCGCAGCAAGTGTGATGGCCCCCTCTCTTGGATTCTGCTCATGCTTTCCATCAGGCAGGGTAGAGTCACTTTGGAAGGCTAAATATATATATAAAGAAACAACTCTGTCTCTCTGTCTCTTACGCTTTTACGCCTTAACAACAGAACTGACAAAGTAAAATAATGTCTTTGTACTATCTGATGCGCACGAGTTCATCTGCCTCTCCTTTCAATCCTGGTTGACTCCTGTTTTTTTTAGCGTGATGTTAACTATCCTTTTTTTTTATGTGTGGAAAATCATCATGGACCGTCACTCCACCGGGGGTTACGGCGGGCTGGTGTGTCGGACTTGAACCGACTAAAAACCACACAGTGTGCCCTCCCCGCGCTTCTCCGTTTAGGAATAGGAGAAGTCCAGGGTCAGATCTCCTTCTGGACGATGTTAACTATCCCATGTGAAGCGTGACACATTTAAAAGAAAATGTTGAAATAGGTTAAATGGTTTCGGAGTTCATTGCGAGCAATAACGTAACACAAGACTTATATATTTTGTATAATGCATCCACAAGTTTAAAGTTGCTCAGCGTGCTATGGAAAGGGCTATCTATACACGGCGTTTCTCTGAGGGATCGTATCATTAATGACATGATCCGTCAGAGAACTAAGGTCATCCACATAGCCCACCGGATAAGCAAGCTGAAGTGGCAGAAGCTGAACTGATGACTGTTGAGGACCGCGTCTCGGTAAACGTAGTGTAGGACGCCCACAAGCTAGGTGGAGTGACGCCCTGCGTAGGATGGCTGGCAGGAGCTGGATGCGAGAAGCCTACAGTCGATCAGAGTGTGCAATGGGAGAGGCCTATGTCCAGCAGTAGACTGTGATGGGCTGAAGATGATGATATAATCAGATAATATAATTGGTACCTGGGCGACCGAGCATTGCTCGGTTATCATTTTTACTGTTTAACAACTCCATCTATTTATTAAGTAGCTGTAGTATTGCTGTGTTGGAGTACCAACCACCAACCAAACAAGTAATGCAAGAGTACTATAGATGTCGCAAGCAATGTTTTCAGTTATAAAAAAAAACGCACGAAAAACTCGCGTTTTCCCAATCATCATCATCATCAACAGCCTTCAACAGTCCACTGCTGGACATAGGCCTCTCCTTAGAAAGGAGGTTTTGGCCTACTATACTACGCTGGCCAGACGAGTTGGTATAGGGTTGGTTTCAACTTTTCCTTCTCTTTGCATTGATGTTGTCTTGCGTAGTTTTCCCAAACATAAGACTATCTAGAAAAATTTTTCGCCCCCAAAAATCCCCAAAAACCAAATTTTAGCCAAATCGTTCGAGACCTTTCTTAGATCACAAATATATACATATGTAAGTATTGCTAGTTTAAACTTATAAATATTAATAGTCTAATCGATCCCGTACTGTCTTTTTTACATACATATAATATATAATGAAACATAGTCAAGAAAAGCCTTACAGATTTTTAATGGACACATCTATGTTTTTGCAGTCGAACACTTAATTTTTTAAGTTTTAAAAGACAATTGCACTAGGAATTAACAAATATTCATGAGTCGGACATAAAGAATACATAGACTCAGAACTCCATGTAGTGATCCATAACACTAGTGTCTGTTTTCACCAAAGTCCTTTAAGCTTCACGGGGCTTCTTACAGAGTGTTAGGGAACCCTTAATAACGTTTTCGTTTTCTCTAAACTGCAAGGCTCACTAAAATGCTTAGATGTCTCTTAAATTTGGGGGCTGTTTAGACGGTTTAATTAAAGTTGGTGACAAATGAAAACATATTAAAAAATCCACCGCTTACCATAAAACATGGTTAACAGTTCTCCCGACTAATTCACCTTTCGAACAAAACTAAATCAAAATCGGTTCACCCGTTCGAGAGCTACGATGATGCCACATACAAATACGCCTATTGTTTTACATAGTTTGTATCACAATTGTTTCTTTTTCTTTCTTGTAAAATTTGTGTAAATACATAAAGACGATAAATAAACAAATAAATACACACACATACAAACACACACACACACACACACACACACACACACACACACACACACACACGCACGCACACACACACACACACACACACACACACACACACACACACACACACACACACACACACACACACACACACAAACAACAAAAAACGGGCATAAGTGTAATAGGAATTGGCGTGGTGATATACCACTGCGCCATCTTTCTGCAAATGTGTGTTTTACGTAATAATAACATAATTATTAGTAATATGCAAACTTTATGAAAACTACCTTCAATTTCGTTTCAATAATATATGAACATGTTCAACATGATAATTATCTTTGAAAATTTGATGACCGCATCCATCCATTATGCATTGATATTATTTTATGGAAATGTAACAAATTTATTTTCTACCAAATAACTCTTCGATAAACATATTGACAATTAAATTTTTAGTGATATTGTATAATTTTAGCCATCTTTAAAGGTTCTGCCCACATAGCCAAGTTGAGTGATAAGAAAATCTCAGATTCTTCTAAAAACTTTATTTTTACTGTTTTTCTAAATTGTTATTATAACTTTTAAGTGTTAATTTTAACTGGAGTTTCTTTATAAACCTTTAATTTTTTATATTTAAGCCTACCAAAGTGACTCTACTCTGCCTGATGGAAAGCATGAGTAGAATCCAGAAGTAGGAGCCACCATGCTCATTTTGAGTGCAGGCAATGTAGCATGGTGATCCATACCGTGGCGGCCTGCTTAGATAATTCTTCATCATTATCCCGGCCTTCGGAGGCCGAGAGAACGATGCAGAATGATTAGACCTCCGGTCTCTCATTCACCAACGAAATACGACAGCAAGAATGCTGTCATTCTTGGGATGGTCTTCTGTGTGAGGGTAGTACTGCCCCGGTCGAGCTGATAACAGCGTGGCTCTACTACCTATTATACATCATTTTATCATGTTGGGTCAGTTTTTGTGCTGCTGAGTGTGGAATTTGTGTAATTAAAGTATCTCCTTTGGGAGCCTCCTAAAGTACTCGTATGTAGCCTCTAACTTTCAACAGAAATCTAAGCACTAATGCCTTGATCACACGTACCGAGCAAACGGGCGAGACAGTGCTCTCGGCCGAGTACTCGGTGCGTATAAACATATGCCTTGATCACACGTACCGAGCAAACGGGCGAGACAGTGCTCTCGGCCGAGTACTCGGTGCGTATAAACATATGCCTTGATCACACGTACCGAGCAAACGGGCGATACAGTGCTCTCGGCTGAGTACTCGGTGCGTATAAACATATGCCTTGATCACACGTACCGAGCAAACGGGCGATACAGTGCTCTCGGCCGAGTACTCGGTGCGTATAAACATATGCCTTGATCACACGTACCGAGCAAACGGGCGATACAGTGCTCTCGGCTGAGTACTCGGTGCGTATAAACATATGCCTTGATCACACGTACCGAGCAAACGGGCGAGACAGTGCTCTCGGCCGAGTACTCGGTGCGTATAAACATATGCCTTGATCACACGTACCGAGCAAACGGGCGAGACAGTGCTCTCGGCCGAGTACTCGGTGCGTATAAACATATGCCTTGATCACACGTACCGAGCAAACGGGCGAGACAGTGCTCTCGGACGAGTACTCGGTGCGTATAAACATATGCCTTGATCACACGTACCGAGCAAACGGGCGAGACAGTGCTCTCGGACGAGTACTCGGTGCGTATAAACATATGCCTTGATCACACGTACCGAGCAAACGGGCGAGACAGTGCTCTCGGCCGAGTACTAGGTGCGTGTAAACAAGGAGCTATGTTTGTACGCACCGCATACTGTCTCGCCCGTTTGCTCGGTACGTGTGATCAAGCTATTAGGTCTACCCAAGGTGAAAACGAAAATATCACTCAGAGTTACCTGTTTCTAAGTGGCCTCTTAAATTTAGGGGACGTCGGTGAAAACGTCTAGAAGAGTCCTATTGAAATGTAAAATAACTTATGAATTTCTTTAAGAATTCTTATCGTATCGATAATTTCCGAGACGGGGACTTCTGCCCCAAAAACAAATTTCAACATTATAGTGATCGACTGCAAAAACTAAACACTTATGTATACACAAACAGATACATATAGATAAATATTATTTTCTGAAACATATATTTTTTTGTATCGGCACAGTTGAAAGGAACGGAGTCTTATTTCAAGCAGTTAAAGTTAAATATCATCTCATTATTTCATTATCTTTGGTGTTTCAATTTAATTTTAAATACAAACTTTTGTGTGTGGGTAGACAGACAATACACGTAGTCGCCTTAGGGCTTAATAAAAGGCCTTCACTGGACGCAACATTATAGGATCATTTTCAAACTTCCGCGTGCCTATCTTTATAAATGAAAAAGTTTAATTGGTATAAAACAAGCAAAACTTTTAAAACGGTACGGATATAATTAATTGCAAGATATAAATTATGTGGATTTAAATATAGGTGTGGAGGAACGGGTACTTGTTCCTCCATCAAAAAGGGTGATCAAGCTTTTTAGACCACTACCTAACAAATGATGTTGGCGTCTTGTTTAAATGCTAATCGGCTCGAGAATTTCTTTATCGCGATTCAGGATTAGTAGTTACTCCGTATAGTTCATTTCGTGTTTCTTCATGGTACAGTGTTTTTTTGGTAGATGGCGCTGTTGTATGATTTTTGCTTGCGGTAGTCGCCACATAGGTATCGTTGATATAAAACTCCGTTCCGTAATCGCATTAACGAACCCCGTTAAAATATTATTAGCCAATAATACTGGTTCTGAGGTATTGGTTAATCTTTTTTTAAGTGTCTCTATAATCCCTTATTATAAATTTTCTTATTTTTTAAATGGATTTCTATCACTTATGTAAGTATGTTAAAATCTACACATCTTTGAATATCAAGCCAATTTTTCCTTTTCTTTTGTAAATAAGCATATCATAAAAACCTTATTTTGGACCCAAGATTCAGTCATCTGTACATGAAAAAGGTAAAAACTAATACATTAAACATCAAATACATCTTACTAGATACACCAAATCGACTACTTAACAACATTCAAAGTCCTTGAAACATCAACTACCTGAATACATCAATTTAAACATCAACTAAACGTAAATTTAAACATCGAATACCATTCCCGTTTCACATCAATGTTGGGTACTACCCGTTTGAGTACTACCTAAAGACATTCATATCATAACACGGGTACTACCGCTATTCAAAGACATTCTACTTACAGATGGGTGCGGCGGATGGTCTTGGCCCTTGACATTTTGAAGTTGCTTGTTATGAGCAGTTGGAGTGCGTTCTCCTGGTGCGGTGGAAGCGCTCGCAGCGGCTCCAGCGCTGCTGCCTGCTGGTGACTTCGCTTGGGGAGAACTTATTGAGGTTGTCCTGCAAGTAAAGATAGCTGTAAGCGAAAGATCTCTTAGCTGTTTTTAGAATATAGTAATTTGATAAAGGGACAGGCTTCGAAATAAAAGACGATATTGATCACTCAAAGGTTGAATTTGTTAGATTTTGTAGAGATCTACATAATATGCCGTTAGAAAATATTAGTTTTAGAGAACAGTATTTTAGGGTTCCGTAGTTCAAGACTCCAAACCCTTGTAGTTTTATCATGTCCGTCCGTCCGTCCTTAATCCAGTTACCTTCCAAAACGATTGCCAACAAGCCAACAAGATGATACTTGGCATGGCTATCTATATATATCTAACATATATAATACTAGCTTTCGCCCGCGGCCTTGTCCGCGTCTATTTCAGTTATAGCTGTAAAAAAAATCGTAAAAAATAAAAAAATAAAATAATGAAAAGTATTCTATGTTACTTCTAATACCTCCAAGAATATGTGTACAAAGTTTCATGATGATCGGTTGAGTAGTTTTCGCGTGAAAGCGTAACAAACATACTAACATTCACATACATAATATTAGTAGAGACTAGCTGAGTCCCACCAAAATTCTTAGTATTCATGAGGGATGAGCAAGGTACACTGTGGGGTGTAGCTACTTAACCATTAATTGTGGTACAACAATATTATGTTATTAGATTTAATATTGTACGAATTATGAAAGGTTCTAATTACTTTAATATTCTAATTTGCCTGTCCTACATATTTTTGTATTAAATATCTAGTCTTTAAACATGAAATTATAAAACTCGTGAACACGCCCTATCACAAGGGAGCCATTTATGCTTTTAACCAATTATAGCGGTTGTAGAACATTATGAAATTGAGGTAGAGACACGTTTATTATTATGGGGTTATATTATTTAGATAATATTCCTTTCACAACTATAAAGCCCGGTTTCCACCGCGAAAGGGTAATGAGCGGGAAATGGTAAGCGGAACGGAATCCTTTTAAACAAAATAGGTTTGCATTCCCACCAACAAAAAGTTTTGCCTGTTGATTTCCACTGCGAGCGGATAATGACAGAGCGGACTCGGCGGAGCGAGCTGAACGGAAAATGAGAAATGAATAGTCAATTTCCACAGAGAGCGAGTTCAGTTGGAGTTTTGAACTGGTTACGTGCGGTAGTGTTTTGTTGAGTGAATTCGCTATGTTATCGAGTGATACGGAATCAAGTGAGGACAGTGACTATGTATACCGAAAGAAAAAGAATATATTATTATATCTCAAGCTCAGAAAAAAACGTGCAAAACGGAGATTTTGGTTATGTCGACACATTCAAGAAAGTCCTATAAACATGGGGATTGTCGTACTGCTTCTATAAATCTAAATCATATTATTACCACAAACAATGTCAACAATGCATTGGCGCCTGCGCCGGCAGCGGGAGAGGCAGGGAAAGGAGCGCGGGGGGTGGTGGAAACAGTAGCGTTGAGCGCGTCCGTTCCAAATTCAAACATCGGTGAGACAACGGACACATTTTACTCGGTCCGCTCCGCTCAACTCTTTTTTGGTGAAAACACTACTAAAACTCAATTGCGAGTTGAAAGGACTCATTAATGACTCCGCAGCTCATTTTAACTTTTTTTCGCCCTCGTTGACAACTCTTTGTTGGTGGAAACACATGTATGCAGTTTTGTATTGCGAGGTAAAAGGAGTAATTAATGGGTCCGTTCCGCTCGCGGTGGAAACCGGGCTTCACGTTTGTGAGGACTTCTATATTAAGCGGAAAAAAATGCCTTCGGTTAGGTATATCTTATAGTCAGAACTCTTTTATAGGGTTCCATAACTCATGATTCGGAACCGTTTTAGATATGTCATGTCCGCCCGTCCGTCCTCGACATACCGCCGTAACGGTTGGTGCTAGAAAGATGAAATTTTGAATGAATATGTAGGTGTGATCATGTCGACCAAGTGCTACAATAAAATTAACAAAAAATAATTTTATTTGGGATACCTCCCTTTTTTTTTTGTTTTTTTTTTCGTGTGGAAATCCCCACGGATGCCACCAGTTGGTGACTATGTCGGACTCGAACCGACTAAAACCGCACGCCGTCTCGGGTACTATGAGTCGAGGAACCAGGTATACCCTCGAAAGGAAGTCCCTGGAACCCCGACGCACCTCGGGCCATCTGTGGCTTGCAGGCGGCCCCCTACCGTGCGAGAACTCCGATGCTCCCCTTCCGCCAAATACGAAGCGTGCGCGTTTTGTAGCGCTCGCGTTGCCACCCCGGCCTGCTTCTGCTAGGGTGACAGATGGCCTCACCTGTCACCCCCAGGCCTGCGCTTATGGAGGACGGAGATCTTGCGATCTCCGGCGCCTGAGTCGCCTGCGGTACCTGGCCCGTTCCCGGGCCTGGCGGGCCGGGAGAGTTTCACCGCCAGCGCTAGTTCTGCCCGAGTGACTTCAGGCACGTCGTCGTCATCCACGTTAGGCACAGGCATCATAGAAGGAGCCATTTGTGGTGGACTGTGCTCCACAACTCGCGATGGAAACAGGGAGCCAACCACCCTCTCCAGCAGTTCTGGCTGAAGACACCGGGTCAGCGGTGGAGCCCAATGGCGTATCTTGCCCCTAACCATGCGGTAAGGGCGCCCCCATGGATCCCGCTCCAGTGTCTCCAGCAACTCACGGCGGGCCTCACTCTTGGCCCGCTTGGGATACCTCCCAATGGGGTATCATTAGAAAATATTATTTATCTATTTTAGTTGTCTAGTAGGTACCAATAGCAATAGCTCTGCTTAGTTTGGGACTATAGTCGTCACAAAATAAGAAGCCCGTTTTGACATTTGTCATGGTGGCGATTAATTCGTATTCTGTGAATCTTTTCAATATAAAGTTAAACTTGATGCTTATTTTTGATACGCGTTGTGATAACATATGGGTAACATAGTAAATAAATAGGATTATAATTAGATTTTTCAATTTCTTACATAGACGTTCATACAAAGTTAACGCGGCATGTCAAATGACAAATGTCAAAACGGGCTTCTTATTTTGTGACGACTTTTAATGATGTTTTGTGTTTTAATGATGTTGGCTCATTCGTCCGAAATGTTTATACTCTATTAATTAATGGTTATACTCACTCTAGCTGTGCTCTGAACGACACCACATGAAACAAACAAAAAATAGATTAATACATGACTTTTCAACCCTTACAACACTAAAAGCACATAAAAATGTCACATTCTAATGGGGTTAATAGATATTTACAATAGAAAACATCGTTGGGTAGACCATTTATATCAATAATCTCGACGGAAAAGTATTAATGGGTGAGCGAATCGAAAAATTCCATGTTTTTAACCGACTCTGAAATAAGAATGGGTTGTTAAAATTCGTAACTGAAGTTGTTCATAAATTAGGAACGCCTTTTCTAGGGTTCTGTAGTTCATGACTCAGAACCCTTATATATGTCTGTCCATGTTTCATTAGATAGGTCTTTTAAAAAGATTGTGAGGTTTCTAAAAATATTTTTTGATTTAGGTATCCGTTTATGAGTTATTCAAAAGTCTCCTCCCCCTCTAAAAGCTAAACGGTTGGTTTAAAAAAATCTAAAAAAAATCCTGACAGTAGTCCATAAATAACTTTCAAGGAAAACTATAGCGGTTTTGATAACTTTGTAATTTAGGAGTTATAGAGGCCTAACTTATTTGTATTTAAACCTACCAAAGTGACTTTGCCTGATTCAATCTGGTCAGCTAGTTTAATATATTTAATACTAGAATATTTTTAACAAATTAGTAAACCCTGTCACATGTTATAAATAAATGCGATATACTGTTTGTTTGTTTGTTACGATTTTACGCCATCGATGAATGTGAGACTGCAGGCCCAAAGATGCATTAGCATCACACTAAGCCGCCATGGTGTGAGTCACCATGCATCTGTACTCACAATGAGGATGGTTACCCTTACTCCTGAATTCTACTCATGCTTTCCATCAGGCAAAGTAGAGTCCCTTTGGTTGGCTTCAGTATAACAAAATAAAAAAAAGGGGGGGGGGGGTTATGTTGCTCTATGGAAATGAGTACAAGTAAGTTAATTTCTATAATATATAATTTATTACATTCATTATTCGTTCCGTCTTTCTTAAAGTCTATTTCTCATTCATTCTCAGCATAATTAAGATTTATAAAGCTCATTAAAAGACTTAGCGCAAACTTAGTGTTAACTGGATCTTCAAAAGGGTTAACAGGACCGTTAATCTTTGTAAGACTCGTATTAAGATAACTCGGCTGTTACGCAGCATTAATTTTCGGATGAGATCACGTCTGTGTCAAGAATGTTTTTTAACCGACTTCAAAAAATAGGAGGAGGTTCTCAATTCGTCGTTTTTTTTTTTTTATGTATGTTTAGCGATAATTTCGTCGTTTATGAACTGATTTCAAAAATTCTTTTTGCATTGGAATGGGCGTCGCTTACAGGTGGTCCCATCGTCACCATATCGAGATCTGATGATGGGATCCCAAGGAAATCGAGGGAACTCCTCAAATATCATAGGTACAATTGTCGCGATTTGGGTACTCGGAATAGTTATTCAGTGAAGTCGGTTCCTTTTTGTTAAAATTATATCTTATAATAAACTTTGATGACTGCCTCTGTGGCGAAGGTAGCGTATGCGACTGCTGTACTTGAAGTTTCGGATTCGATTCCAGGTTCGGATCAAATGTTTGTGTGATACACAAATATATGTTTTGGAGTTTGGGTGTTTTCTATTTGTAATATTTACATTATTTAAGAATAAGATTTAAGTCACACGAAAAGAAGTATGTTTATGTATTTATATCAGTTGTCTAGTACCCATAATACGAAAGTCCAAACGGTCCTTACAACAATCAATGTTTATCGGTCTGTCTGTCTGTTTGTTCCGGGTAATCTCTCATAGGGCTTAACTGATTTTAAAGGGACATTCACTGGCAGAATGCTAATGACCTACGGAGTAACAAAGACTATTTTATTAAGACTAGCTTCACCTCCTGAACTAACAAAGTTATCTAACTAATAGTATTCTTTTATAGTTCATCACATCGACTACCTTCAAGAATTTTTTCTAGTCCGCCGTAGAACAAAAAAATGCGCTTTAAAGTTGAATAACGCGCATCAACAAGTTGTTTTAGCAACCTCTCAATGTTTTTGACTGCCTTATTGGTCTAGTGGTTAGCGTATGCGTCTGCTGATCAAGAGGTCTCCGGTTCGATTCCCTGGTCGGACCAAATATTAGTGTGATCCACAAATATTAGTTTCGGAATCTGGGTGTTTTCTATGTATATTAAGTATATATTTACAAAAAAAAAGTATGTTTATGTATTTACATCAGTTGTTTAGTACCCAAGCTCTGCTTAGTTTGGGAGTAGATGATGTTGTGTGTAAGATGTTAGAAATATTTGTTTATTTATTATTTATTTTTTAAAAGACATATGTATGTTGACGTGATAAAAACACATATCCATGCTAAGTTTCATCTTTCTAGTACTAACTGTTTGGAAGGGAAGTCGAAGACGGACGGACATGACGAAATTATAAATGTTCAGTCGTGAGTCGTGAACTACGGAACCCCAAAAACGTCAGCACTAAGTAATGAAGTTCCTAAACATTTAACACCACTTTATCAAGCTTAAGGACGGAGTCTAATAAATTAGAACCAGTTTTTGCTCAGCTAAAGTTGAGGAATGCCTCGGGCCATAAATATATCAACAGATATGCTCACGAAAGCTGACAAATCCGGCGCCCCGATAGTTTTTGTCTGCAGACATTTTTCGGGTAATATATCTTTGATATAATTTTCCTTGTTGTTTGGCTTTTGGACCAAAGATTTATTGGGTGTGAATATATAATTCAGAACAAAGAATTAAGAACAACTGAGGTATACTATTAAACAATTGGATTGCCTTATTGGTCTAGTGACAGTGTACAGATCGAATCAATGCAGGATGGATGAATTGGCGGCAGATAATGGGAACCATTTGCGACCCTAAGTTCCCTTTCACGTTAACGGGACAAATATATAAAACGATCATCAGGCCTGCCGTCCTGCATGAATATAAATGTTGGTCAACGAAGAAAACGGATGAGAGACGCCTACATGTGGCTGAAATGCGAATGTGACCAGAATGGACAAGTTGAAGAATGAGTTTATTAGAGGAAGCCTGGAAGTAGCACCATTAGATGAAAAGTTAAGAAGGATGGATATCCTGGTATGGACATGTGATGCGTAGAGAGGAGCAAAATGTAGTGAAGAAAGTTTTAAGTATAAAAGTTGACGGATATAGAAGTAGAGGGCGACCAAAGAAAAAATGGATGGACTGCGTGAAAGGGGATATGGGCAAAAAAGGAATAAACAATGAACTGACGAGTAATAGAGAATAATGGAAGGAGAAAATTGCACCGCACCGACCCCAAATAAATTTCTGAAGAGGGTAGGAAGATGATGATGGTTAGCGTAATACGGCTGCTGGTCAAGGTCTCGGGTTGGATTCGTGGGTCGGTCTAAATATTTGTGTGATCTGCAAATATCTGTTTCGGAGTCTGGGTGTTTTCTATGTTTATTATGTGTGTATTTACCTACAAAAAAAAGTATATTTATGTATTTATGTCAGTTGTCTAGTACCCATAACAGAAGCTCTGCTAAATTTGGGAATGACGTTGTGTGTAAGATGTCCGAAATATTTATTTTTATTACTATTATTTATTTAATATTACAAATAGACATTTAAGTTTTATTTATTTGTTTACATATACGTAGAGATACTCTTTCGTTAACTAGACCACATGTCACTAGCAAAGGGCGCCAATCGATCCGTTTTCCGCTCAGACGTCATTCACAGAAGTAATTCGGTTTTTCTGTTTGAATACTTGTCAATTGGCTTCAGCTGACCTATATCTGATCTTGTAGTCTGGGCAATTAAAGAGGTAATGTTTTGTGAACTTATTTATATTACTAGCTATTTGAGACGGTTTGGCTTGCGTGGTATTGTAATATTTTGGATTACTAGGGTACTCAGTGCTAACGTTATTGAGGTTCCGTAGTTCAGAACTCGGGACATGTACATATATTCTCGTTATGTCCGGCCGTTTTCGACTTACCTAAACGGGTAGTGCTAGAAAGATGAAACTTTGCATGGATATGTGTTTTTATCACGTCATCATACATAGGTCTTTTAAAAACCTTGAGAGGTTACTAACATAATTTGTTGATGCGCGTTTTTCAACTTTTAAGCGCATTTTTTTTTGTTTTAACACCTTCCCCCTGTATAAGCTGGCTGGCTTAAAATATCTGAAAAAATTCATGATGGTAGTCGATGTGATGAACTTTAAAGGAAAACTATTACTTAGATAGCTTTGTTAGTCCAGGAGTTAAATAAGGCTAAATTGTAAAGTACGCTTACTTGGAAAACTTCGCACAAAAATAACGAAACAAAAAGTAAACATCACAATTATTATTTATGGGACATTTTTTAATCTACGTGCTATTATGGGTGACTATAAAACTGACTTCCCAATAACGATTGCCATAGATATTCATGACAACCGGGACCGACGGCTTTACGTGCTCTCCGAGGCACGGGCGTGAATCACCGCCAAACTTCCAAACTCCGGGCTGCTTTTGGGAATTTCCCCTAAAACCCAAAAACACTTTTTGGCCTGACCATTTATAACCATGACATTTAAACCCGAGACCTCTTGATTAGCAGTCGCATACGCTATCAACTAAACCGACACACGGACACTCCAATTTTAATAATTTATATATAACTAGCTGACCCGGCGAACTTCGTACCGCCTAACAGTCAATGAATTAGATAGTGAAAAGTATATATTTTTTTTTATTATTGTTGATAGTGCCACACGGTCCATGAATCATATTCGTGACTACAACATCATGTAGGTCTGGATCGGTTTCAGGAGCAGGAATCTCCGCACATATGATGTCATCCATTTGATCTGGCCGAATTCTTTTGACTAACCAAATCAGAATGTGAGCATGCGGTAGGCCTCGTTTTTGCCATTCGATTGAATACATCCAGCATCGAGTATTCCCAAAGACGTGTTGCTTAACAATGTAATTCATTAGTGACCGAATTTTTTGCCTGAAAACACGTGCGGTGATGTCGTGTCGATCGCTTGATGTTTGTCCGGGAAGCAGCAATTGAATAATTTCTTTCCATTTCGGATTACATATAAATGTAATGAATAGATCTGGCCGACCATAATGACGAATATATGTCATTGCATCTTGCGCATATTCATGCATGCATGCATATTCACTTTCTGAATCTCCTTCTGTGCTAATTGCATCGCGTAAATGGATATACTCTTCCGAACCCAATTTAGCTTGATTCAACCGAATGAAAGTCAGGCGCTCCGTTTCGATTTTAGCGTACATGTCAACGCAATATTGTTAAAGCAGTCGACGTAATCGCAACAAATAATTGTCAGAATGTTCACGAATTATCAAACGATATGCGTAATAATTCATCGAACTAACCTTCTTGGTAGTTTCCTCACCTGAAACAAATGCAGTAAAAATTGTATTTTAGAACCCGTAATAGGTTAACGACTCTTACAGCTACTCTCTACTAAATTAGAAATTACAACTTTTTTTGAGTACTAAAAGCAAACAGAATAAAATGTACATATATCAAGTTAAAATGAAAAGAACAATATTGATCTTACCATTCAATGGATTAATCATTTTGATATTAAAGTGATATGCATCGCCTCCCTGCCAAAACATCAGCGGGTATTGTAACGCGTCATATGAACGGTGTGTTTCATATATTCTTTGTAGTTGCCCAGTATTGCGTCGTGTAAGTACAATATCACGTGTTTCCAAGTTTTCAACAACAATCAGGATTGCCCCTTCATCGATTGTTGGAGCATTAAATGTGCGTTCATGTGTTCCAGCTGGTCTTTTATCTGCTCTGATCACAACTTTATAGTCATCACTTGGCATGCACTATAAAGCAGTCTTGAACAGCCTGACCAATGCATGATGTTCATGAAGCATTTGCTGCAGATCTTGGAGAATTGCTCTTTTCGTAGCTGTGTTGATCCCTTGACGCCGGCTAAGTTGTTTCTCGTTCTCCATCAGATAATTGACTCGCGATATTCCGTTGCCTAATTGCATTACGGCTTCGCTGGGAAAGATTAGATCTTCTAGGACGCGGCATTGTTATTAAAATGTGCACTCGCATAAAACCACCAAATATAATAACAGTGCCTGAACTTTCGAGACATAGACAATAGCTCAAAGAGTATATAACCACTACGTATGAATAGCTTATCAAGAAAAATCATAGACAACCTATAAACAGACATTTACACTTTTGTTAACCTGTAGATTTTTTTTCCTTAATCTAATAACCTTTACTAACTGATTTTTTATTCCCTAAATTCCGTTCCTTTCCGATGATTTTATGTTTTTACTGTAGAATAAATCTTAGGTATTATTTTCGGGAATGAAAAATTAAATAATTAATAAATAATTTTCGAAAATTAATGTCTAAAACAAACAAATATAACAGTACCTGAACTTTGTAGACATTTTACAAAAAATAAATTTCTGAACGCACACATGATGTCTTCAGAAAAAAATAAAGTTGTGGCTTAAAGGTCTCAGCAACCAGGCCATAAGCTCCAAAAAAAAAAAAAAAAAGTTGTCGAGTTTTCATTGTTTTTAAGATGTATTCTGCTATTCGGGACGGAAACAAATCCAACAAATCAAAAACCATGGCAATCGGTCCAGCCGTTCTCGAGTTATAAGTGTTGTAACAAACACGACTTTCTTTTATATATATAGATATATGTGGATTACGTAAAATCATTTATATTCTTGAAAATTGTATCGAAAAATTCATTTAAGTACGTGTCACGTTAAGATTTGAAAGACGTTTATTATTACGTTTCGAAGCGACTCCTTAAATTCGTGCCTTGGGATACAATTTTATATTTAAGACGTGACTGGGATCGTATTTTAATGTTATCTTAAACAATACTTATCTTGCATTCTTCTCAAATATACGATATTGATTTTCTTCTATATATATATATGAATGTTTAACTGTATATTCTATATAGAATTGTAAACTATGCATTTGATCATGTCATGATCTTCAGCAAAGTGTTGAGCGTGAGCCCACAAAGGTTTCTTTTTTTTTTAAGTGTTTTAAAATACCTTTGTAGTGACAATATGTCCTACTTAGTTACACGTAGTTAGATAAGCCACATATTATAAGATACAGTCAAAGATAAAATAAAGTATGTAATTACATGCACGCACCATTTTGGTATATAAGCTCTATTGAGAACTAAATTAAAGACTATTATACCACCTTGAGTCTCATTATACTCCATGTCAGAACAATGGCAAACCTTCATGTCCCCGTGCGGAGCCGGGGCGGGCAGCTATATCTATCAATAAATATTGAACAAGAGATGATTTCACGAAGTTTTAGTTTATAGTAATTATCTGAGTCCCACAGTTTAACGCAGTAATTGTTGTAAATTGCTAGTAATGTCGCCGAGTGAAGCTAGCTCAGAAAAAATGGCCAAAGTTACTCGTTATGTCATCAGTGTCATCACTTATCTGTCAGTAAAAGTTCCTTTAAAATCAATACAGTCGTTACAGAGATTAGCAGACAGACAAAACTTTTTTTAGGGTTCCGTAGCCAAATGGCAAAAAACGGAACCCTTATAGATTCGTCATGTCTGTCTGTCTGTCTGTCCGCCCGTATGTCACAGCCACTTTTTTTGGAAACCATAAGAGCTATAATTTTGAAATGTACCCACCCATACGTGTGGGGTATCTATGGATAGGTATTCAAAAATGATATTGAGGTTTCCAATATCATTTTTTTCTAAACTGAATAGTTTGCGCGAGAGATACTTCCAAAGTGTAAAAATGTGTGTGTAACTTCTAAAATAAGAGAGTTATAAAACTAAAAAAAATATATGTTGTACATTACTATGCAAACTACCAACGAAAATTGGTTTGAACGAGATCTAGTAAGTAGTTTTTTTTAAAACTTCATAAATCGTAAACTGCAATTTACCTTTAATTAATACACTATTATTAAAACATCGATCAAAGTTACGAACTACAAGAACTTTTATATGATGCTACTTGTTGATACGGAACCCTTCATGGGCGAGTCCGACTCGCACTTGGCCGCTTTTTTTATGTAAGTACTGTATTAACTGTTGCTACCTATATTTATTTATTTAAACTTCGTGCAAACATATTGCTCAAGGCGGATTTAATGTCAATGGCATTCTCTTCCAATCAAACCTTTGGGTGTTGCAAAATTTTGTAAGGCAAGTGTGTTATTTAAGAGAAACAATATGAAAGACAAAGAAAAGGTTAAGTAAATATTACAAGAGTTCTAAGAATGTTTACACAAATAAATACCTTTATTTACATACACACATATCCCTACTAATATTATAAATGCGAAAGTAACTCTGTCTGTCTGTCTGTTACGCTTTTACGCCTAAACCACTGAACCGATTTTTGATGACATTTGGTATGAAGATAGAACCGAACTTGAGAAAGGACATATGATACTTTTTATCGCGAAAATAAGGGTAGAAGGGCTTGAAATAGGGGACTAAAGTTTATATGGAAGTTCCTTATTGTCAAACATAAAATCATGTAAGAAGTCTAGACCTCGGGAAAGACTATAGGCTACTCCTTACCATGTCGCACGATATAACCGAATTCCACGCGGGCGAAGCCGCGGGCGGAAAGCTAGTATCTACATATACAACACAAATACATATAAATACATACTATATCACATACTCATTGCGATAATACAGCATGGTGAGCCATACCATGGCAGCCTACTGAGATGATTCTACATCATTAGTCACCACACACTCACCAATGGAACGCTGTCAATTTAGATTGGTCTTCAGAGTTGGTGGAGAGTGGTTCTACTGTTTAAAGAACGGCATCTAATTTAGTTTTTTTTTTAAATTATAAATCTAAACAAAACCGCAGGTGAAACTCGTTATTCTCTTTTTCTAAGTATTTTCTATTTACATTCACACATAACTTATTACAAAGCTCACACCTTCTTATATTAATATTTATCTTTAGGTGTTTAACACAAATACAGACATTAATTAAGAATTTCTCCAACTTTCACCTTTATTAAATCGTATCTCATCTATACGACACAAGACAAGTTCGAACAAGAATCAAACCTGTTCCCATTGTGGAAGTTTCAATTTCCTGTGGCGCCTATCAAAGTTATAGAAAGGGTGAGGTGTACCTGTTTCGAGCTGACACTATTGTGGAAGAGAGAAAACTCTGTTGTTCATGAAATAGACTTACCTATATAGAGTACTGACACATATATACAAATATTATAAAGCAGCATAGATTATTTGTTTGAAATCGTTAATCGCAGAAACTTCTGTACCCCTAGCCAAGTTGTCAAGCCAAGTCAACGTTCTTCGTTTTCTATTCTAGCTATTCTACTCTACAACAAGTAGGAGTCGAGCATTTATAAATAAAAAAAATAGTTTCAAAAAATTAAACAAACACGCTTTTAAAAAGTAGAAAATAATTTTAATGTAAATAGCGTGGGGCGACATAATTGAAATATTTTCAAAAAGCACCACACGCTTTGTTACATTAAAATTATTTTCTACTTTTTAGTTTAAAAGCGTGTTTGTTTAGTTTTTTAAACTATTTTTTTAAGAAAAAAGACTAAAAGAGACTAATTTGTTTTATAAAAATTGTTTAGTTTTTTTTTCAAATTAGTGTATTGTCATCAATCCTCGATAAATCTACAAAGTTTGAACAAAATCTGGCGGTTTGAAGTGGGTCAAAATCGCACCCAAAGGAGTCGGTTGGAAACATACAAACAAAAAGACAAGTGAAGCTAATAAAAAGCGTGTAAAAAAGTAGCTTGATTTAAGTTCTCTGCGATATTTTTAATGTAATAGATTTGTTTGTAGGATATGTTCTTCTAAATGTTTTTAAAAATTACCAAATTGCCTAAGTGGCGTGGCGATGTGGCAGAGTATACGACTAGTGTGCTTGAGGTCTTGGGCTATATTCCCGGGTCAGACCAAATGTTTGTGTGATTCGCAAATAATTGTGTTGGTCTATAATTATTTGGGAGTTTGGGTGTTTTTATGTATAAAATCTATGTATTAAGAAAAAAAGTATGTTTATGTATTCAAATTAGTTGTCTGGTACCCATAATACAAGATCTGCTTAGTTTGGGACTAGATGGCGTTGTGTGTAAGATGTCCGAAATATTTATTTAAGTATTTATAAGTATACATGATACCTTTGATATAATAAGCATGATAAAATTCTTAATATTCCATAACAGAATTAGAGCAAAAAATACTGATCCTAATAAAAATAAATATGAAAATTATTTTCTGTTATATTCTAACTTTTAACGCCTACGCTAATTAAGTTTCCTCTACATAATGAAGTGAAATTTTAATGAGCTAAATATTCAAAATATAATATAAAAAGTCTGTAGAACTGATTTTTGTTTTTTTTTTCACTTAATTTTTTCAAGGGACTTTTACACTAATGGGGTATACCAGTCCCATAAGGCTCTAATTTAAACAAACATCAATTTATCTATGAAATGCTATACTGTACAATTTAAGAGTTTTTTTAGATGTCGGTGCAACCAAAATACTTTGAATTACACCGACATCCAAGAAAATTCAGGTTTATCTGTTTCAGTACTTCATTTCTTTTAGATTGATTAATACATTTCAACAACAAATGTTGAACATCGTACACAATGCTGTTCATATCGCAGTTTGGTGAGTTAACTTTATGCAATAGATGTCTATCGGACCATCACTAGCAGTATTATCATTCAAAAATTTCAAGAAATTAATAACATTCAAAGGAATAAAATAAAAAGTAATAACAACTTCTATTTTAAAGTAGGTAAAAAGCGTAAAGAAAATTTCATTATTATCAAAGAGGGGCTTATTTAATATAATAAACTTTATTAAGTGCAGATGAAACGGCTTCAGTAAATTTCTTCACCCTTTTAATTAAATGAAGGCAGGGACGATAATTGTGACACTCACCCTACCAAGGTGCCATATTACACCTTTAACTCAAACGTGTTATATAGATTAAAGGTAAATCTTTTTAAGATACTGTTTCAGTAAATAGTAATAGCCTCGTTGGCACAATGGTAGCTTATTAGATTGATGTGCTTGAGGTTTCAGGTTCGATTCCTGAGTTAGACCAAATGTTTGGGTGATCCAAAAATATTTGTTTCGGAGTTTGGGTGTTTTCTATATATAATATGTATGTATTTACTAAATTTACTGACAACTAGTTCAACCTACGAATTTCAGTTCTCCCTAGGGTTGCGGAGATCCGATGCCAGTCGCTCTGTGTAAAAATTGATAGTCAGGTAAAACCGGTTGAACTAGTAGCCTACCCCCAATAATATTGAAATAAGACGAAGAAGAAGAATATATGCGTATTCACAAAAAAAGTATGTTTATTTTTTCACCGACTTTAAAAAAAGGAGGAGGTTTTCAATTCGTCGGAATCTCCAGCGATAACTTCGTCGGTAATGGACCGATTTAAAAAATTCTTTTTGTATTGGAATGGGCGTAGCTTACAGGTGGTCCCATTGTCACCATATAGGGATCTGATGATGGGACCCAAAGGAAATCGAGGGAACTCCTCAAATATCATAGGCACAATGTCGCGATTTGGGTACTCGGAATAGTTTTCCATTGAAGTCGGTTCCTTTTTGCTAAAATTATTACATCCACGGATAGAGAGACTGTATTGTTAAGCTGTCATGCGTCACCATACAGGCGATTTTACATCTGCGCTTAGAGCGTGTCCAAAAGCGATTTCTGTGGCATCTCGCATATTGTAATGGCATATCCAGAAGACTTCGCTCATATTCTGACAGGCTAAAACATTTTGATTTAAAATCTCTTAGCAGCCGTCTTGAGTTGAATGACGTGATCTTTGGTTTTAAGACTGTCAATTGCGGAATTGATTGCTGAGCCTTCTTGAATTTCGAGTGCCTTCGAGAATGCCGCGTCATCCCGTCACGCCACTGTGTCCACCATTGAGAAGAACTGTTTTGGGTGCTAATTCTCCTTGCGTGAGGATGTGCAAGGTGTTAAATAGATGCAGTGACTTGGTCGATATATATAATGATTCGTTAAGCAAACTTAAATCGAAGTTGAACTCCTTCCCAGATTGTATCTAATTTCTCAATTAACTGTGTTGCTTATACTAATACCTATCTAAAGCTAATGGCCACATTAAGTATCAATTAAAAAAATGTTATTAGATTTTTATGTCTGTTTGTAAAACCGGGTTTTATTTCTGTAATATGTACATGTTGTGCCTACCTTTAAGTAATTGTTACGTTATGACCTATACTATGAAATTTGTAATACTCTGAATGTGAAGATGTAAACAATTGTTGGCGGGCCTTAATAAATAAATAAATAAATAAAAAAAAAAAAAAATGTAATGGCATACTTTTAACAACAAAATACGTAAGTAGGTAGATCTTAATCTAGGACTACCAATTTTTTACTGCTTTTCAAGTAAAATAAATTACCATTCGAGCGAGTTGTTTGTTTAATCCCACATGCCTGAGTGTTGATATGGACTTGTTTGTGCATGGAAATTACCAGCTCAGGAATACTTTGACTGACTTCTTTGCTTTAAACAATCAAAAGTGATAACTGTACTGTTGTTTAGTGACAACTTTTTCATGATTATGTCTACATTGATAGTGTGTGTGTTGTTGTGTGAATGTATATGTGTTGTCTATTTATATTGATCTATTTGTTTTATCTATGACTGCCTTGTTTGTCTAGTGGTTCGATTTCCGGGTCGCTTCAAATGTTTGTGTGATCTGCAAATATTTGTTTCGGAGTTTGGGTTCTTTCTATGTATAATATGTATGTATTTAAGAAAAAAAAGTATGTTTATGTATTTATATCAGTTGTCTAGTATCTATATTACAAGCTCTGCTTAGTTTGGGACTAGATGGCGTTGTATGGAAGATGTCCAAAATTGTTTTTTTATTTTTTTGTCCGTGTGGTGACGGATTAAGAATACAAAGTAACACCACCCCTATTCATGCGTGTCGTAAGAGGCGACTAAAGGAACAAAATAAGCAGCTAACATCACTGGCAAGAGAAGGAAAACTTGAAACAAACCCTTTACAAACCCGTCTGGCCAGCGTGGTATAGTAGGCCAAATCCTCCTTTCAAAGGAGAGGCCTATGTCCAGCAGTGGACTGTTAAAGGCTGTTGGAGATTGATGGTGATTTATTTATCTGTGAAAAGTTTTTACTGGCCCTCTCTTTTCATAATAAGTCTGTATACTGCAATGATCTAGCTATAAGTTTTCCTTTAATAATAAGAAAAAAAATGCCTCGGTGATACAGCACTCCTAAACCTATTCAAGTTTAAAGGCGTATACAAACATAGGGCATTGTTGAACTTAGAATTCATCCCTTAACTTGACACGGGTGCGAAGTGTCATTAATTTATAACCTTTTTATCGAAAGTTTTCTTTATGATTATATTTCTATATTTTTTTTTTTTTTAATATTTTTTTATTTCCTTTGAACAATTAATACATTACAGGTCTTCCAAAGATTTCACAGACTAGGCACAGCCTGTCTTGTGAGAAGTCTTTATGAACACGCCGCTTGACAATTAGAATGACAGTACATTTGAATAAAATAAAGAAAAAATTAAAACCAAAATCAAAATAAACATCTATCTAAGTAATAAGTACAATTTAGAAATTTTTAATTACTATTTTAACATAGATATATCTTTTTAAGTTTAAAATTTGATGGCATTTGGCATTCTTTACATGAAGAATGTTTTTTTTATAAATTTGCTGTCAAAATGACTCTACTCAGGTGACCACGAGCGGTACAACAACGGGTTAAACCGCGCGTGGTCACAGGTAGACTCTGCCCGTGACCATAAGCGGTTTAACCCATTCTAAACTAAAGGATGAAGATAATTCAAGAGTAGTTGTTACCATACTTATTGTGAATGTAGCCAATGCAGCATAGTGACCCACTGGGAACCTAGTGAGAAGATTCTGCATCATTGGCCCTCCGGTCTCACACTCAGTGTTCCTCATTAATGGTTTGTTACAAGGTTTACCTCTCTTTGCAATAAATAATTCAATATTTCGGACATCTTACACACAACATCATCTAGTCCCAAACTAAGCAGAGCTTGTATTATGTTTACTAAACAACTGATTTAAATACATAAACATACTTTTTTTAGGGTTCCGTAGCCAAATGGCAAAAAACGGAACCCTTATAGATTCGTCAAGTCTGTCTGTCTGTCTGTCTGTCTGTCTGTCTGTCTGTCTGTCCGTCCGTATGTCACAGCCAATTATTTCCGAAACTCTAAGAGATATACTGTTGAAATTTGATCAGTTGACGTATTCTGTGAACCGCATTAAGATTTTTACATAAAAATAGAAAAAAAACAATACATTTTGGGGGTCCCCGTACTTGGAACTGAAACTCAAATTTTTTTTTTTCATCAAACCTATACGTGTGGGGTATCTATGGATAGGTGTTCAAAAATGATGTTAAGGTTTCTAACATCATTTTTTTCTAAACTGAATAGTTTGCGCGAGAGACACTTCTAAAGTGGAAAAATGTGTGTCCCCCCCCCTCTAACTTCTAAAATAAGAGAGTGATAAAACTAAAAAAAATATATGTTGTACATTACCATGCAAACTACCAACGAAAATTGGTTTGAACGAGATCTAGTGAGTAGTTTTTTTTTAATACGTCATAAATCGTAACACGCAATTTACCTTTCATCCAATCAATACACTAGTATAAAAACATCGATGAAAGTTACAACGAACTACAAGAACTTTTATATGATGTTACTTGCTGATACGGAACCCTTCATGGGCGAGTCCGACTCGCACTTGGCCAATTTTTTTGTAAATACATACATCGGACTAAATATTTGTGGATCACACAAATATTTAGTCCGACCCGGGAATCGAATCCGAGACCTCTTGATCAGCAGCCGCATACGCTAACCACTAGACCAACAAGGCGGTCTTTGCAATGCTGTTCTTTTTTTATCTTTAAGCCTACCAATGTGCCTCTACTTTGCCTGATAGAAAGGATGAATAGAATCCAGGAGTAGTCACAAACTAATTGTGAGGGTAGGCATTGCAGCATAATGGCGGCCTGGTCAGAATGATTGGGGCTCCGGTCTCACGCTCACAAACGAAATACGACAGCTAGAGTGCTGTCATTATTAGGATGGTCTTCTGTGTGAGGGTAGTACTGCCCAGGTCAAGTCGGCCCATTCGTGCTGAAATCAGTGTGTCACGACTATCTCTGTTCTGTGTGGTTTGTTCATCTAGTTCTCTTTTAAGAAACCCATGGAATGAACACTCCTTATCACCTCTTATATACATAATTAGAAGATATACAAGAATCTAAATATTTCATTTTTACTCCAAATTATGTTTTTTACACCCTAAATAAAGCTGTTCATTCTCCTGAAGGGTATTGACTCCTAAAGTCATAAGCGTATATTTTTTTATTAGACAACGCTTAAATTGCCAATGTTTTTTTTATGTTGAAAATATATTACCTTTTTCAGTGACTAAAGAATGTACATACGGCAAATGAAGTTCCTGGCCTAATATAAACCTGGCTGAGAACCGCGGTTGATGTTGCAAATCGCGAATCGCAACGGAGCGGAGCAGGTCTAAAAAACTCAGTTACTCCTTATGTTAGTGAATGTCAACTCAGCTTACTGTCAGTGAAAGTCACGTCAAAATCGTTCAAGCCGTTATAGAGATTATCCGAAACCATCGACTCCAATTTTATTTATTTCTATAGGTTTTACGTAGCAATACCTTTTGATAAACGTTATAATTACAAAGTCGTTTCTATACTATTTAACGAAATTTTATTTATTGAAATTTTAATTGTTTTTTAATGAAGTCTTTATTTATTGAAGTCGGTGCAAACCGCTGCACCGACTTCAATCAAATTTGACTTTCTTACGTACTTTCTTACTTACGTACTTTCATATGCATATAGTAAAAAAATGTTCAGATGATATTAAAAAAGCACCCCACGCTTTGTTACATTAACATTATTTTTTACTTTTTAGTTTTAAAGGGTGTTGTTTGTTTAGTTTTTTAAAACTATATTTTTTTTCTAGCCTAAGAAATACTAATTTTTTTAAACATATATTTTATTTTTTTATTTCAAATTAGTGTTTTGTCATCGGTCCTCGAAAAATCTACAAAGTTTGAACGAAATCTGGCCGTTTAAATTGGGTCGAAATCGCGCCCAAAGTAGTCGGTTACAAACATACAAACATAAAGGTAAGCTAATATAAAGCGTGTAAAAAGACACACCATTTTATTTATTTGTATATACTTAATCTCTGAAACTTTCTGTAATATGAGTATTATTGAGGAACCTATTAAGGTCTGTCTTAACCCAAGTAATATACTACCATTGCCTTAGTAATACGATATAAGGCCTACCAATTAAGGAGGCGAGATAATGTTAGTTTCATCGTAGCTACATAAAGGTCCGGATACATTATGTAGGTAGGGACTAAACTCGATTAGAAGGAGGCAATGGGACTAGAATAACATGTAATTAAACACCTTTGTTATTTAAGTATTGGAAGAAAAAAGGTTTTGTTACCTCAAAAGATATTCAATCTATGAAAATAAATATAAATGGAGTGTCTGTATGTAATATTAAATGGACAGTTTACTAAATACATTTTAAAATATTTATGGTTCTTACATCAAAATGGCATTTTAAAAATTTTTGTCTGTCTGTCTGTCTGTCCATATGTCTGTTTGTTCCAGCTAATCTCTGGTGACATAATGAATAATTGAGGCTAATTTTTTGAACTAATTATTTTTTTTGCCTAAATATATTGATATCATTGGCTTACAGTCCATTTTTCCATATCTGAAATCTTAGCCTTTTCAACATGTGTAGCCGAGTGTAGCTTGTAACAAAAATAAATTTTTAGTTTAGGTTAGTTTGGTGATGTTGATGTTAATGTCCATAGGGAGAAAACAGTTCCTTGGACCCCTCCTACTTTAGGCGAACAGAGAGGGCACACCGTGTGGTTTTAGTCGTTACACTTTTGCTAGTTAAACTTTTTTTTTGAGCAAATGAGTTCGGCCTTTCCTAACTGGACTAACCCTGAGAAGAAAAGACGAAACAAACTCAGGGATGACAGTCTCATGTAAAGTCCAGACAATATTTTTAAATGCTTAAAAGACAATAATCTTTCGAGAACAACTACTATAGTATGAGTTTTTCCTACTTTTGGGATCAAACAGCTGTGAGATAAGTTGAGATAGTATTTGTTCTAGTCAATCAGTTAATTAAAAAAAAAGCAAAACTCGGGATTTCTCTCCGGAGAGTGTTAAGGCCATACGTCCCCACGTTAGCTGAATGCGGATTGGAGTGGCGCCCGAAGGCCTTAAACTTAGCTTCACGACTGTTATCTTATGATAGCAACCGTGACCGACTGCTCAACGTGACCTTCGAATCATGGAGACGCTCATATTATCATGTCACTAACGTCAGGTTCATTTTTTAAAAACCGAAAGTGATATGAATGCGTCATTTCATTGCGGTAAGATAGAAAATATCTTAGTAACTTGAGAGGTACCGCAAAAGCTAGACTTATATAAGTTTAAGCTTTAGTATTTCCCAATGTGTTGCGTAATCTGAAGCTAGCCAGACAGATTTATGCAGCGGTTACCTAATGGACTTCTGACGCAGTCGTTAAGTTATATCGATAAGTATATCATATTTTTGACTATCTGTTACTACAAATTTATCTAGGTTGATATTAATTTATGAGCTGGATGAGAGTAGTTGAAGATCGAACTAAGTAGCGAGCAATTGGAGAGGCCTATGTCCAGCAGTGGACCGCGATAAGCTGATGATGATGATGTCAATTTTAAATATTAATATTTATCTTGGTTCTGTAAAGACACTGCTTATTACTGCACGGGCCAAGTGTTATGGGTTCAAATTCTAAACGGGATAGCACTTTGTGTGTTCTTTGTAAGGGTATTCTTTGAGTCCGTCCGATAAGTTTTTAATGCACAGACACTGAGCTCTTAAAATTTCATTATATGTATAGATATAGGTAAAAATATAATAGCACAAAGACACTTAAAAGACAGAGAAATATTCATCATCATCATCAGCCTATCGCAGTCCACCGCTGGACATAGGCCTCTCCAATTGCACGCCACTTAGTTCGATCCTCGGCTACTCGCATCCAGCTCCTGCCAGCCGTCTTGCGCAAATCATCACTCCACCTGGCCTGTGGACGTCCTACACTACGTTTGCCGAGACGCGGTCTCCACTCAAGAACACGTTTACCCCAACGGTTGTCGGTCCTGCGGCTAATATGGCCAGCCCAGAGAAATATTATATCACACAAATAACAAAGTAACGTTCGTTTCAATTTGCGTTAATCAATATTGCTACTTTCCGAGCAGTGTGCCAACCCTAATAAACATTAGTATTCTCGCTCTAGGCTTTATAGGACAGTACATATACATAAGTACAACTGTATACCGTTATTGTGAGGTAGGAAACGTCGTGTCGTACAAACGGACACAAAAGACTGGAACTGACGGCTAGGGTTGTCAACTACACGAGTTTTGTAATAGAATTCAATTTATAAAGGACGACTAGAGATATAGTCGTTGTGGAATATTAAACTGAGTATCGTTAGCGAAACTATATCGTCATCATCAACAGCCTTTAATAGTCCACAGCTGGACATAGGCCTCTCCTTTGAAAGGAGGTTTTGGCCTACTATACCATGCTGGCAAGACGGGTTGGTAAAGGGTTTGTTTCAAGTTTTCCTTCTCTTGGCAGTGGTGTTAGCTGCTTATTTTGTTCCTTTAGTCGCCTCTTACGACAGCCATGGAATGAATAGGGGTGGTGACACTTGTATTCTTAATCCGTGAAACTATAAGATACACCATATCTAAAATCATAGTAACTTTTTATTAAACAAAATGTTTACAATATTTACTTGTGCACACAAGCTTTTTGACAGCGTTCCTAAAAAGTTGGTAGCATTGCCATGTTGAATGACAATGTTAATTCTCCGTGTATAAAACGCCAGTATTTACGGAAGCGTTAAAAAATGGCAGTTACTTGACTGCCGATAGAAATGAAAACCTAGAACTTTTAGTATTAAAATTGAAGTACAATGATTCCTCAATTAAACGATTCAAATAATAAAAAGTCGTATGGCACTCGGAGACTGCCGCGGTAAAGCTATTGCATAGCATTCTTTATCAACTTATGCAATTTTACGCTGATAGTAATTCAAGATTACAAAACAATATACACTGTCTTTTTACCAACATACATTTTAACACTATTATTGCCAAACAATGTAATCATCCCATAAACCGAAAAACAATGACAACTAAACAGAGAACATAATAGTAATATGAGCTCAACTATGGAATAAAAAACGAAATAAAAAAAGAAAAATAATCTATAGAATGACTGTGTTGTCAAGGCAACTGATAACGTGCGGTGGCAGCAGCACGCATGCGTTAGGTTTTTTCGTTACGGAATTTCTTGATTCGGTCGCCGCGCTCAAAGCCCGCCATAAAAGCTATACAATAGCTTAATAATCAAACAAAAACAGTATTTCAACAATGCACAGTCGAACTTTTCACTAAATCCATTCAACTTCACTCATAAGACATACACAGCACAATACGTCAGCTGTATAGTTACCGATCGACTGCTATAAGCAGGTCGGTGAAGCGAACGTTCTAGATTTCACCCATCCAAAATGTGTCTTAGGCGGCTAGAGAAGTTTTGATTTCAAAAATTAAATCTAGAATTAAAATACTGCTTACTATTTTGATAACATTATACTAGAGCAATCTTTCAATTCATATTACACTCAAAGTTGTTGAGGTCCGATGCTCGTCATTCCATAGAAAACCGATATTAAGGCAAAGTTGGTTGAAGACAAGGAACGGACACAAAGCACACCCATACTTAGAATAACAATTAGTGGATCACACAAAGTGTTTTCCCATGTAGGATTTGATCTATCTCACAACTTTTTTTTTACGTGTGGAAATCCCCTCGGACCGTCACCCCGCCGGGGTTTGCGGCGAACCGACTAAAACCAGACGGTGTGCCCTCTATGCGCCTGAATTTTAGGAGGAGTCCAGGAAAAAGATCTCCTTCTGGACAAGCCATGCAGTTATTACGTTTCATTAGCCTATTAGTCTATTGGTATTAAATATATTATTAATTCTAAAGTAACTCTATTTGCCTGTCTGTCTGTTACGCTTTCACGGCTAAACCACTACACCAATTTTCATGAAATTTTTCATAGTTATATATTACTTTAATTCATGGGAAAGGACACGGACTGTTTTTTATTGCGATAACCAACATAAAATCACCTGTGAATGGGCTGCCTCCGAGCCCGGACCTGTTCCCCAAAAACTGTTCTTTTGTTTCGCTCCCCAAATTTTCTTTCGACATCAACAGGTCAACCCAACATCATTTCGGAGCAATGCGCAAGATAGCCAACGGTAGGGGGATCGTGGGGTCCCGTTGGAACAATCCATGATGATTAAATCGAAGACCGGAGACGGGGCATCATATCGTGCGTGCAAAAAGTGACAACCCTATCACGACAAAGTACAGAATTGTAAGGGATGGGAAATTGTCCCTCAAATATAGGTCGAGATCAGGTGGTTGAATGGTACTAGTTTTAAAAGAGCAGTTTATATATTTTTAGTTGCCGAGTCCCGTGGTGTTACTCGCATTTATTGTTATAAATAACGAGTAACGCCGGGGAGCGAAGCTAGTTTAAAAAAAAATAGATTAAAAAACTAAACAAACACGCTTTTAAACTAAAAAGTAGAAAATAATCATAATGTAAAAAACGTGTAGAGGGGCGACGTTATTGAAATATTTTCAGAAAGGACCCCACGCTTTGATACATTAAAATTATTTTTTATTATTTTTTAGTTCAAAAGCGTGTTTTTTTTTAGTTTTCTAAAACTTTTTCTTAAGAAATAAGACTAAAAAAAGAAACTAAAAACTAAAATAATTTGTTTAAACATGCTTTTTTAGTTTTTTTTTTCAAATTAGTGTATTGTCATCGGTCCTCGATAAATCTACAAAGTTTGAACGAAATCTGGCCGTTTAAAGTGGATCAAAATCGCACCTGAAGGAGGGTTACAAACTTACAAACAAACAAACATACAGATGAATACATTTTTTCTCGTTCGGATATTTGCGGATACTAATTCGGATACTCGTGACATCACTAGTGGGTACATATTAAACACTTAAAGTTGCAAGTTATACTTAACACCCTCGTAACTACACCACACAGGTATAATTTTCCCTGAAATAATTCCAAACTACCCCTCATGTAATTACTGTGAGGGCAAGGAGGTAGGTCAGAGGGTAGTTAACGAACAAACAGCTGAATTAAACTAACGAATTTATGATGATTAAACAAGTGAAACGAAGTCCAATTTGAATTATCAATAAGGTTAATGATATTACGGTGTGTAGTAGAATAAAAGTAATTAAAAATCAGCGAGGGTAAGCAACAATGGCGTGGTCAGTAGATGGGTGACCGTTTGTGGCATGATTGGTGGCGTGGTTTGGATGTCACGTTAAGCTGTCGCTCCCGGTTGTTATCATAAGATAACATCGGGAAGCTTAGTTGGAGGTTTCGGGCGGCTTAAAATCATCCAATTTCAAGATTACGTAGCTACAGCGTGTCTTGCCAGTCCCCAACCCGCACTCGGCCAGCGTGAGGACGTATGGCCTTAACCCTCTCCTAAAAGGAGACCCGAACTCAGCAGTAGTTAAAATATATATAAAAAAAAAGTTGAATATAAAAGACGTTATGGGTTGTTGATGATGATGAATTAAATATAGAATGATGCAGAATGATTGGGCCTCCGGTCTCACACTCACCAACGAAATACGACAGCTAGAATGCTGTCATTATTAGATTGGTCTTCTGTGTGAGGGTAGTACTTGCTGATATCAGTCTCTAATACCTACTACTTTCGCTGGCTCATAGAAAAAAATGTTGTTTCCAAGGCATCTAATTTCATAAGTGTAATGTTCTAAGATCTAAAACTAGAGATACATTTTGAGTCAAATAATGATAATTAAATTTTCAAAAGGTCAGGTATTTATTTGGGTTAGGTCAATCTATTAATAAAGTGGCCACAGGCTTCTAAGAGATAACAATTCAATTTGTTATATAAATCTACTTTACTCTCAGATTGGTTTAATATTTCTTAAGTTGACTAGGTTTTGCAGATGGCTCTACTTGCGTATACGTCAGTATATCACTACAAAAAGTAGCCTACATGCTTTTCCAAAGACTAATCTTTCTTTTTACCGAAATTCATCAAAATCGGTTGAAACGTTTAGCCATGAAAGCAGAATTTCGAGATAATATTGGTATGGAAGTAAGGATATACATAATGCCTTTTGAACAGTGACTGCTTCGTTGGCACAGTTCGCAGTATATGCGGTTGCATCTCTATACGACTCGGATTCAAATCCTGGGTCGGACCAAGTGTTTGTATGGTCTACAAATATATGTTGGAGCGTCAGGGGAGGCCTCACAGCGGTCTAAGTTGAGGCTATCCATCATGGGCGGTGCAAAAGCAGGAATTTCAAAATAAGTGTACACTTGTGTTGTTCAATGTCGTATTATTTAAACATCTTACATATTAACGCAAAATCATAAACGATTAACAAGATTGAAACGAGTTAAGAGCCAATAGGTTAGCACATGTGCACCGTGCGGTAGCCGTCAGTAGAATGACCGACCGCCATTACTAGTGGCGCGACATGAGACTATCCCATTCGGATATAATCCGCTCTTTTTTAAATTCATTCAACATCATTCAATATCGATTACAGAAACGACTAAAACATACAAAACTAATACATTGAGCTATGATTACAATAAATCATTATTAAAGGTTCGAGCACATTATGCCGGGCCGCAGCGTGTCGGGGCGGGCCGCAGCGCAGCGCAAAATGCTAACTTAGCACATTGTGACGGGCCGGGTCGCAGCGCATTGACGGATTTTGAGTAGAGTACTGCATGCGCAACTTCTGTGTATTTAGTGCAACTGTACCTTATGGATAGCTCTGACGAAGAACTTTCTTTTTTTTGCCTGCTGTTAGAAGAAGAAGAAGAATTTAGAAGAAGAAGTATCAAAAAACGCAAATTTCGTAAAATAAACACGTACGCGCGTGCACACCAATCCGCTTGCTATAGCACACGTTGACGGGGCGCAGCGGGGCGGGGCGGGCCGCATCGCACGGACGCAAATCCGCGTCGCAATAATGCGAGCCGCTGCGGCCCGACACAGTGTGCGATAGTTCATACAATTTGTATTGAAGCGATTTGAGCGGATTTTTGCGCTCCGCCCCGACACGCTGCGGCCCGGCATAATGTGCTCGAACCTTAACAGTCATGTAATTAATGATACTTAATAACGCGCTGTCATATACATATATAATTTTCTGTCGGTCTATAACTCTGGAACAGCTGGACCAATTTTGACAGGACTTTCACTGTCAGACATATAATAATATAAGAAATCATTTAGGCTACTTTTTTGTCACCCACCGTTATTATTGTAAAGGTACAATAACAATCGCGAAAAGTTAGTCAAAAAATATAATCTTATAATATGTGCGGCATGTGAAGCGGCTGAAAAAGCTAAAGCATCCAAATACAGGGGTCTAGGCTCCGAATATGATGTTGGTGTATGGAATATGGATTAGGTGTCGAGACCCTTGAGCCGTGGGGTCCTAGCGCTATAAAGCTTTTCAAGGAAATAGCGAAAGATTAGTCGACATTAGACCGAAGAGCTGGCAGCTACCTCGGACAAAGAATTAGGGCCACAGCACACTAGCTACTTTTAGCATCGGCGATCGGCAACTAGTCGCTTTTTAGAAGCTAAATACGGCGACCGAACGCTCTACACCGCACACTTAAAAACGCCAAACGCGGAACTTGAGTCGCTTTTTAGAAGCGCGACACAGCAGCTGAACGCTACTCTCCGCACACATTCGGATGCCGGTAGCATCGATTTGGCATCTGAGCAGTCGCTAAAACGCGCGTTTCCGATACCGCGATCGAACGCAGGAAGTCGCTAAAACGCGATGCAGCATCGATGCAGTCGCCAAATCGCTGATCGCCGATGCTAAAAGAAGCTAGTGTGTTGTGGCCATTTGTCTAGCTATTCAAAGGGGGAACGCTGCCAGTATCTTCGGAATCATGCCTAAAGGGACTCCTTTTAATGATATATTTTAGTTATAATATTATATTTTATTAAGGTTTTTAGTTTTAGGTTCATTGTTTTAGTTTATAACCAATACTGTACATACATTAAAAATAAAATGTCTATATTTTATAATACAATTAAATGGCAGATAAATAATTTTCTTTCAGAGCCTTAATAATATCAATATAGAACTTTGGAAAACAATTCGCAAATTCAGTTGTGCCCAATGACAAGTAAATTTTCTGAAGAAAAAAAGAATGTCAGATGTCTTCTAAGAGCAATATCGTGTAGTTTGACAAGTCGACAGGTGACCTTTTGAATCTATTGTATTTTTCATATAATACTTTAAAAGGATCTGTTCAGTTTACGCTCTGTTAAACATTCAAGGGAGTAGAGTCACCCTGATTTCAGCACAAAGAGAAGGCTCGATACTGCCCCTACATAAAAGGTCAATATGAAATGAAAGCATTTGTGCTGGCGTATTTCGTTGGTGAGTGTGAGCAGGGGGGTGTCACTCCGCAGTTAAGGTATAGTCGGCCGCCTGCCTGCCCGGACGAGCATGCCGGTCGACTAGACATCATCAGAACAGGTAAGAGTTACACGATAGAAAGAGACGCAATGGTAGATAAATATAATTGTAGTTGATTCGGCGCTGTGCGATCTGAATTGAACTTAATGTTTTGACGCCTAGGGTCCCGATTTCTTTAATTTACTTTTCGGAGTGAGTCTTCTGTATGAGTACTATTAGGTATTCTGTGGTGTGAGACTAGAAACTCAATGACATAGAAGTATTTGAAATTTGTCATAGTGTACATTTATAATGAATACTGGCTGCGAACCGCGGTGTTACCCGCGTATCATTATGGTTGCTATGCAAGTGTGTTATGCATAGCAACCTGTGAAGTTTTGACAGGAGATAAACAGTGATACATTATGACATCTACGATTTAATGTATTTTTATAATCACCTAGCTTTCGCCCTTTAACTCGATTATTGCAATAAAAAGTAGCCTATGTGTTATTTTGTTATTTATGCTATATTACTGTAAAGTTTCATCCAAATCCGTTCAGTAGCTTTTGCGTGAAAGAGCTACAAACATACATACACACAAATTCACGTTTATAATATTAGTAGGATATGGACCATTACTCATAGATTCTACTTGCCTTCTTGGTCTAGTGGTTAGCGTATGCGGCTGCTGATCAAGAAGTCTCGGTTTCGATTCCTGGGTCGAATCAAACCCGAGACCTTTAATAAAAATTGTTTTCAAAAAATTAAATGAAAAATTTAATGTAAGGACTATCTACTAATAATCTCTTTATAAACCAGATGAAATGAATTTTATTCTCAGTCATATGTAATATGAAAAGGATTTTCTGTTTAAATCAAACCTTCAGCGTGACAGCAATGATAAACGAACCCGCTACCCTTTGGTGTACTAATGAGTGTGTTTAATGAAGAATTACAATGAGGCACTCGCTACCCAGTTTAGGGTAATTTTGCATCATAATCTACAAACGCCTTTGAATAAAACGAAATTTAATACATTTCGAAGATTCTATTCTTACAAGTTCGTTGTCTGTACGGTTGGCTTGGTGGTTTAAGTGGTCGCCACGCCGCTTCTTACTGCGCCTAGTGTTGTGGATTCAAATCGTAGTCGGGATAGCACTTTGTGTGATCCTGAAATTATTTTTCTGAGTCTGGGTGTGCTTTGTGTCCGTTTCATGTATGTTTGTAAAGTCCCCCGCGACTCAGGAATATATCCATGCCGACGTTAACCGTATAATGTGAAGTATCTTATATAAAAGACGGAATACTTTTATTAACTATAATAAAACTCATTGCACCGACTTCAAGTGCATTGGAATAAAAAGGGGCCAAGTGCGAGTCGGACTTGCCCATGAAGGGTTCCGTATCAGCAAGTAACATTATATAAAAGTTCTTGTAGTTCGTTGTAACTTTGATCGGTGTTTTATAATAGTGTATTGATTGAATGAAAGGTAAATTGCGGTTTACGATTTATGACGTAATAAAAGAAAACTTCTTACTAAATCTCGTTCAAAACAATTTTTGTTGGTAGTTTGCATGGTAATGTACAACTTACAACATATGTTTTTTTTTAGTTTTATCACTCTCTTATTTAAGAAGTTAGAGGGACACACACACACATTTTTCCACTTTGAAAGTGTCTCTCGCGCAAACTATTTACTTTAGAAAAAATGATAAAAGAAACCTCAACATCATTTTTGAACACCTATCCATATTTACCCCACACGTATGGGTTTGATGAAAAAAAATTTTTTGAGTTTCAGTTCCAAGTATGGGGACCCCTAAAATGTATTGTTTTTTTTTTTATTTTTAAGTGAAAATCTTAATGCGGTTTACAGATTACATCTACTTACCAAGTTTCAAAGTATAGTTCTTATGGTTTCGAAAAAAAGTGGCTGTGACAAACGGCTGGACAGACAGACATGACGAATCTTTAAGCGTTTCGTTTTTTGCCATTTGGCTACGGAACCCTAAAAACGGACTTCAATGCATTCTATGTCATAACAGTGTAATGCATATGCCTATTTGAGTTTTAACTTTGACAGAGGATAACACGTACGTGCTTGACTCCCTATCGTGTTAGTCTATGGTCTAAATGGCCCATATTATCATATCTTTTGTCACATTAGGCAGTTAATATCTTTGACCTTTTTGCTTAATTAACTTACATATTTTAATGAAATTTTACTCATAACGGACTGAAATGGCTTACAAGCGGGCTATACATTTCTATAGCCGGATTGTATTTCATTTTTAATACAACTCCCTATTGCCATTAGGAATTTGCCATTACGGAAATTTAAGAATACCATTAAATCTATCGTAAAGGGTATTATACCATAGCAGAATATATTGATGATAAAACCGCCTGGGATTGAGCGGCCCATTCTGCACATGCTGTTTATTTTGAATTTTTATATTTATGTTGATGTGACGATAATTTATAGTTAAATTTACATTATATATTTAGCAAATTTATTTTAAATTGTTGCTATTGTTGACATTTTTTCAATTATTATCTTTAATTATTATAGTTGTGACTCAAATTGTTATTATCGCTTTTATATATGTCTTTTGCATTTAAGAATATTGTCTGGACTTTATAAGAGACTGTGATCCCTGAGTTTGTTTCGTCCTTTCTTCTCAGGGCTAGTCCAGTTAGGAAAGGCCAAACTCATCTGCTCAAAAAAAAAGTATAACTTGCAAAAGTGTTCATGTAACCTAATTGCAGAATACATGATTTGATTTGATTTGATTCGCATTAGGAATATAAATTCCTATGTCGCGGGAGACTTTACAAACATACATGAAACGGACACAAAGAACAGGCAGACTCAGAACAACAAATTGTGAATCACATAAAGTGTTATCCTACGTGGGATTTGAACCCACGACACTTGGCGTAGTAGGAAGCGACGTGGCGACCGCTTAAGCCACTAGGCCAACCGTGCAGTCGTAATAAACCTCTGCCTGATGGAAAGCATAAGTATAGCCTAAGAGTCACCATGCTCATTGTGAATGCTGATGATGCATCCTTTTTTTTCTATGCGGCGGGGCGGTTTGACGGACTCGAACCGACTAAAAACCACACAGTGTGCCCTCTTTGCGCTTCTGGACGCAACGCGCAACTGGACGATGGCTGGTGCATAGGTGATACGGGCGCCGCCAGTCGGTGCTGATCATCTCACAACTTCTATATTTTATTATGGTTTAATTATTTTTGGACACTATCTGTGTAAACATCTACATCGTTACATTGTCCTCACATTTAATAAAATGCCTTAAACAATGTAACCAAAAATTGTAAAAACAATGTTGGAAAAGAGTGTTCATGGAGTTTCTTGTCTGTTCTTCTCCATAGGATCTACGAATTGGAACAGACAATTAGCTTCACGACTTACTACTGACTGACTACTTGACGTTTCAAAAGTGCCGTTGTATTGGTTTATTTGATTTGATCTGTTTTAGGAGGAGTCCAGGGCGATATCTCCTTCTGGACCGCTCCTGCTGCGGGCTTCGTCTCTTGTAACATGGTGACCCAGGGCCAACTTTTGCGGCCTAGTGAGAAGCTTCCGTATAATTGATAATGCTATTATTGTAGGTTGATCTTCTATGCGTAGGTCTGCACTAGTAAAGCTGCCCCGTTTAGCCTGTGTGGTTTAGGGTTCCGTACCCAAAGCGTCGAAATGGGACCCTGCTACGAAGACTTCACTGTCCGTCTGTCTGTCACCAGGATATATCTTATATATCTCTTGTTGGTATGACTAAAAGATAAAGAAACTAATAAAATGCCTACATATTTAAGTGAGGCCTAACAATTATGATTTTTTTAATCGTAATTTACTCGATATTACAACGGAAACTCAGTTTCTCAGTCTGTGTGTCTGTTTTGCTCTCAGGGATAAGCCACAACGCCAACAATGAAATTATAATCTATTCTATTCTACCGCATTAAAGCGTTATCACAGATTACTGAATAGTTACTACGTAACAGATACTTCACGCAGTAGAAAATTTCCAATACCTATTACGATAATTGCCTACTCCCTCGCGTCAACAACCACTGTACGTTAAAATGCGCCTAAATGCTCAAGCGTACAGCAGTGATTGCTTCGCACCGCGCGATTCCACAGTAATCGCAGGGCTGCCTCTTCGATAAAATTAAATTAACATAACTTTTTATCTATGTTATTGAGAACTGTGAATATGTTCTGACTTTTTGTGGCAGTTAAAAATTTTTATCATTTATAAAATATTTAACCAACTTAAAAAAAAGGAGCTGATCAGACATACAGGCCAAACTGAGATGTTTGACTTGTATGGTTTGTAGGTATGTATGTTTTATGTATGTTTTATGAACATTATTGCAGTTGTTAGTTTAGCAGTTTATATTCGAATGTTTTCTTTCGAAGAGTTCATCTTCTGTACCTTGTACTATTAATTATTCTGTGGTATAACGTTTCTATGTAACAAAATTATGTAAATCTGTGTCTGAAAGGCAAGCTAATGCTTAGTATATACCTATTAAACTGTCAAATTCTAAGTGGATACCGGTGTCCGCACACCTACTGTCTTTTAATTATGTCTCTAATGACGGTATGTGAATGGAAAAAAATGTAAACGACAAAAACTAGTAATAATTTATCACTTACCTTTCTTCATTGACAGGTAAATGGAAAAATGATAGGTGTTTATCCCTTCTTTTGCTTGATTTACACCCATCTACAGCACATAAGGTACCACTCGGCATCGTAATACGCGTACGAACGAACAGCACTATTAAAATTGAACGGCGTGCGCGCGCTTCGCTTGTGAAAACCGCACTGAATTTGAGCCGTCGGCGGCCCGAGACCGCTCGGCTGGGCGGTAGGCACTTATAGCGCGCAAGTACATGGAGTGACGGAGGCCTGGCGTTATCCTACGTGGGATTTGAGCTCACGAAACTTGGTGCAGTAGGAAGCGGCGTGGCGACCGCTTAAACCATTAGGCCAACTGTGCCAATATGGCATGAAGATATTTTGATTCTAGAGCAAGGACAATATGATAACCTATATAAACGAAGGCGTAGTCGCAGGCAATCGCTGATGTTATATAAAATTAACATCAAATTGAATATAGCAGTAATAAAATATAGGCATATAGGTATATATAAAATGAACGCGAAACAAAAGCCACAAGGCGATATTAAGTATTCAGAACTTTAGAAAGAGTAAATTTTCTCAAGAAATACGTGTCTTTGATACATTTCAAATGTTCTTACAATAATCCAGAGACATGATAGGTAGGTAGATATCTCTGAATAATGTCAGACTTTACATTTGAGAATGCTTATTAAGGCTACATAAAGACTAAATCAGTCTTTAAATCTGACTGTAGTTAGGGTCTAAAATCCTTTGATTGGAAACCTACAAAATAATACCTATCTCAGACTAATGTTAGACTTTACATTTGAAAACTTTTATTAATTGAGTTTAGTCATTATATCTAGCTCTATTAAGGTCTGTTTTTCTTTGATTGAAAATCCACTAAATGACGATGAACATACGTGATTTGGGTAAAACTAATGGTGATTAAGTTGGTATAGTCAATTTGGGCTACAGCGGTCAGTTTGAATAAATACTAGCCAACTACGCAGAAGAATAGTGTACAACCACAGATTAATAAATAGTTACTGTGTAACAGATACATCACTCCTATACAAAAGCGAAAATACCTACGCTAAAATAGCCTACAAGATCTTAATAATAATACCTGCCGCTCAGAACGAGAAGAAATGTACCTTAAGTATGCGAACAAAGAGTCGAGTCTGTGTAGCCCGCTGTGCGGAACACGCGCAACGCACATAGTCATTTCAAAATGCAAAGTGAAAGAGAACGTGTCGTCGCTGCAGCCTCGGCTGTGATATTAATTAACAATTACCAAATTATGTGATCTAGTAAAAGTAAAAAGAACCCACGTTACTGGTGGATATCAGCATACAACAAAAGTCGTTTAACGTAAGTGTAGATATACAAATGTCTAATTTTATTTATTTTCTGTTTTGTCACCCATAGCAGTGGGATCACGGTAGAAAATTAACGAATGACATAAAATATTCCCTGTCCTGTAATCCTACCGGTGCCGGTGGGATCTTGATTTTTAAAAACTTATCTTAATATGATACTTAATTGTTCCAAATGATTCCCCATTAAAATTGACATATTTTGGGACTATTTTAGTCCGCACCGCACCTCACCTTTGAAGTTACCGCCTCGCGACGGATACCAGAGCACCGCCACAGTCGTCCGCTGCTACCACGGACGAGACCCTTCCTACGGTGTGTCCGTGCGAGCTGGTCCGCGTCCGTCCGTGATATCGTAGACCGTGGGAAGCTGCTAATGTGGCTTCCCACGATCCGAGCGCGTACGCCGCGGTGCGAACGCGTCCGTGGTAGCACAGACGACGACAAGTCAGAACTTGTTTGTCCGCAGACACGAGTGGTGGTGTTGTTTGTGTGTAGTTGGTTGCAGAGAAATGGAGTGGACAAACGATCTTATTATTGAATTTGTGAATCTTTATCAAAATGAACCAACTTTATGGAATACTTCGGCGCCGGATCATAAGAACAAAGCTGATGCGTACGATGCATGGCAACGAATAAAAACCCAATTGAAGGATGGTACTATTTCAGTTAAGGATTTAAAAAAGAAGCGAGACAATTTAATGTCGACGTACAGAAGACCAAGAAGAAAAGTAAGAGAATCTATGGGCGCTGGAAGTGGGGCTGACGATGTTTACAAGCCTGAGTGGCCTTTTTATGACATAATGGCTACTTTTTTGGATGTTATCTATAAACCACAAAAAAGGAAGAGTTGTGAGGTAAATAAATATTTATTTAGTAAATAGGTAATTGAATTTAATTAGAGAACATAATATAGGGGAACCTGTTGAACCTTGGCACTATGTGTACAATTTTACTGTCTATCGTATTCGGTACATCATTCAATGTAAATCAGGCACCACACTTCGCTATGCGCTATTCGTTATGCGGGTTATTCGCGCGCATACGGCGAAGTGTAGAGAGTATATTCGTTTCGTTCACCATAAAAATGACAATGACACATCTCTACAACACACATATTTGCCTTATTTGATGCTTATTTGACATAACAGTTCGAAGTGTGGATGGCATGTTTGTTGTTTGCGCGCATAACTAATACTTGGGCGAATACGGCGCAGACACATAACGAATAGCGCATAACGAAGTGTGGTGCCTGCATAAAGTTAGTAAGCCGGTGTTTGCTGTTATCAACCTTAAAACTTTTTTTTGGCGAAAAACAAAGTATTGTTAGTAATAAAAATAGTAAAATTAGATTTATATTGCTTTAACAGGATTCACTGTACTCGGAGGAAATCGAAGAAGAAGAACAGAAAAATGATACAACGGCAACAACGGGGCAACCGGCAACTACGGAGCAACCGGCAACAACGGCGCAACCGACAACAATTAAAACTCCTAAAACATCGGAAAAAAATAAATCTAAAAGACGTCGATTAAACGAGTGTGATGAATTGAAGAAACGCAGCGACGGAACTTATAATATTATGAAACAAATTTCACAGACGGAGTCCGACACAAGTTTACTGTATTGCAATTTACTGTGTAATAAATTACGAAATTTACGGGAAAGTACAAGAGACATCGCCATGATGGAAATAGATAAAATAATGTATACGCTTAAACAACGAGATAATCACGCAAGGAATTTCCTAAACTCAGTTTACCAAAACATATCGTTACCCATTAGCCAACAAGTATACAACTCACAACTATCTCCACAATATCAATCCCCAGGTTACTCTTATTCATACAACTCACAACCATCCCCTGATAACACTTATTCATACAATTCACTGCCATCCCCACAATATCAAGTCTCACTGTCATCCCCAGGTTACTCTCATACATACAACTCACAACCATCCCCTGTTAGCACTTAAGGTCAACACACACTATACAAGCACGGCAACGGCACCGCTCCAACCCAGCGGTAGCTTGTCATTTGAATTTGGCCATTAAATCGTATGTCGTGTAATATGTTTCATAACATCAGTATAAAGAGCTTGCAACTCGCGGTTGGCGTGCGTACGGCGAGCTTGCACCTCGCGGGCTGCTTAGCGCGCTGGCAGCTAGCGGTAGCCAAAATTCAATACCGAGCCTTGCCGCAGCTGTGCCGTTACCGTGCCGTTACAGAGTGCTATGACCTTTATTCATCCAATTTACAACCATCCCCACAACATCAAGTCTCACTGCAACGTCCACTCCCAGGGACTGTGAACAGCATCAACACTCACTGTCGCAAGGTTTACCTACAGTTGAAGCAATATTACGAGAATACCACGTTTGATTAGATCTTTGTACTATTTCACTACTTTATAATAAATAATTTATTCTCACATTTAAGTACTTTACTTACTTTTATTTCTCCGTTTAATTCTACAATCAAGGCTTCGCAAACGGCATCGACACATCTTGAAATTGTTAGTAGACTAGTAAACTAGACCAACAAGGCAGTCAAGGCAGGCATATAATATGTTCATTTGGGCTTACTCTTTATAAGAGAGCCACGCCTACGTCATCATCATCAGCCAATCGCAGTCCACTGCTGGACATAGGCCTCTCCCATTGCACACTACTCTGATCGATTTTGGGCTTCTCGCATCCAGTTCTTGTCAGCCATCTTGCGCAGGTCGTCACTCCACCTCGTCTGTGGGCGTCCTACACTACATTTGCCGAGACGCGGTCTCCACTCCAGAACTCTTCAACCCTAACGGTCATCAGTTCTGCGGCTAATATGGAAAGCCTACTGCCGCTTTAAATTGCTAATCGAGTGGGCTATATCGATGACCTTAGCCACGCCTACGTATGGCTACCATATTATTGCTAAATTATGTTATACGGAACCAATATTAATATTTAAAAAGTATAATTTATCATTTTACCATAATGGCGTATAAACTGATACAAAAAGCTCTTATCATGATTACTTCGTCCGTTTAGGCTACGTACACGAACTCGGCGGGAGCGGGCGGAATCGGTGGCGGTAAATAAATAAATATTATACTACACCTGATCGGAATAGTAGTCAATATTCCCTGAAAATGAAAAGAGAAAGTTAGTCTTTTCCTTGACCTAAATAAGCGGGAGAAAAAAATGTATGAAAATCCATTTCTAACGTGTTTTAGCGGGAGAGAAAGTTGTATGAATTTTCATTTCTCATGTGTTATCTTATCTATGGCGCGCGCCTGCCCAAAGAGTTTTCATATAATTTAAATATGGAATCTCCGTGCCACTGACATCCTTTTGTGAAGAATAAAAAAAAACAAAAGAAGCGCGAAATATTTATAAATATTATGTCAAATTCTAAGCTAAATCGTGTCTTACATAGTGTCTTAACGTTTTGATTTTATTTTAAAAATACTTTAAATGTTCCTTACAGGTGTAGTATAAAGCACTGTGTAGCACTCGGGTGAAAGTCCCATTCCTACCTCGGGAGTATTGTGGCCCTAGGCTGCGCCTTCGGGCCACAAACTGCTCCCTCGCTGGTAATCGGTTCCTTTCCTCCCTCGGTGAACAATGTACTATTTCTGACATCTTACACACGACGCCAGTCCCAAACTAAACAGAGCTTGTATTATTAGTACTAGGTAACTGATATAAATAAGTAATAATAAATAACATTGTTTGTTAAACACAGCATAAAGATTATAAAGCGATTGTTCAAACACAGTACAAAGGAATAACAGAAGATATAATTTTTGAGGCTTGTTACATTTGGTAAGGTCAATTACAGATGACGTGGCATTGATACATTGCTGATAATACATGTACATACTTTTATATTATAAATACATACATATTAACTCCGAAACAGATATTAGCGGATCACATAAATATGCCACCGAGGCAGTCAATACATAGAATATTTATTTAAGTTGAATCCCGCGGTGTTTCTCGTGGCTATTGTTGTAACACGCAAGTAACGCCGCTGAGCAAAGCTGGTGTAGAAAATCGTCTGCCTTCCTCCGTATGTCATTAACTTTCTACCAGTAAAAGTCCCGTCAAAATCGATCCTTATCCGCCATTTCTACGGAACCATTTCTGAATAAAAGACCTTTCTATTTTGTCATAGAAAATGTGTGATAATGAGTACTGCAGGCCGGTGTACGGAAATAATAAACATCTTTTTCACGTAACATTAGGCAAAATACTTCGAAAGCTTTTACTTTAGAAGCTTTCAGGAAAACAATACTATTTAGATAATCGATTTGAATGTTTGTTTCAATTGCCATACTACGGCCCAAGTAGGCAAACTTGATTGGAGTGATACAAGGAAAACCGATGTTATGCAATTTTTACCCGACTACGGCAAAGCCGAAAGCCAAATTTTGAGAGGCTATGTATGTGTGTATGTTTATTTGTTCCACTCATAGGTCCCTCACACGCTCTTAGTTTACCCCACGAAGGGTATAGTGCAAAAAACATTCCCCACGTAAAAAAAAAGCGGCCAAGTGCGAGTCGGACTCGCCCATGGAGGGTTCCGTATCTGCAAGTAAAATCATATAGAAGTTCTTGTTATTCGTTGTAACTTTGATCGATGTTTTTATAATAGAGAATTGGTTGAATGAAATGTAAATTGCGGTTTACGATTTATGACGTATTAAAAAAAACTAAGTACTCGCTAGATTTCCTTCAAACTAATTTTCGTTGGTAGTTTACATGGTAATGTACAACATATATTTGTTTTAATTTTATCACTCACATCACATTATTTTAGTAGTTACAGGGGGGGACACATTTTTCAACTTTGGAAGTGTCTCTCGCGGAAACTATTCAGTTTAGAAAAAAATGAAATCAGAACCTCAGTATCATTAAAATTTTTGAAGATCTATCCATAGGTCACGTAAGGGTTTGATGAAAAAAAATTTTTTTGAGTTTCAGTTCCAAGTATGGGGACCCCCAAAATGTATTGTTTTTTTTCTATTTTTATGTGAAAATCTTAATGCGGTTCACAAATTACATCTACCTACCAAGTTTCAAAAGTATAGTTCTTATGGTTTTGGAAAAAAAGGCTGTGACATACGGACAGACAGACAGACAGACAGACATGACGAATCTATAAGGGTTCCGTTTTTTTACCATTCGGCTACGGAACCCTAAAAATAGCATCATTTAGTATGTACATGTAATATTTTGTGTTCTAAGGTGATAAAGTTATGCATCGATTGAACCTCAAATTTTGATGTGATATACTTAGAAATATTAAACACTAGCTTTCCGCCTGCGGCTTCGCCCGTGTTTATATTTGTTTATATCGCGCGACACAGTAAGGGTAGATTAAACAATCTTACATGATTTTATGTTTGATAATAAGGAACTTCGACACAAACTTTCGTCCCCTATTTCAATCCCTTCTACCTTTATTTTCGCGATAAAAAGTATCCTATGTCCTTTTTCAAGTTCAGTTCTCTTTTCATACCAAATTTCATCAAAATCGGTTCCGTGGTTTAGGCGTGAAAGCGTAACAGACGGACAGAGTTACTTTCGCATTTATATTATTAGTAGGGATTGTTTAAATCTATCGTTTCTCTTTTCTCAGCAATAAAACAATAGTGTGTTACGGCAAAGTTTTGTAAGATACAGCTAGTAATAATATATATATAGTAATCGCACTTTATACTATATACATATAGTATAAAGTGCGATTACTTTTCGTTTTGTGCTCAGAATACAGATGAAAATACTTATATCAAAGTTTATAGTTTGACTGCCTTGTTGGTCTAGTGGTTAGCGTATGCGGCTGCTGATCAAGAGGTCTCGGGTTCGGTTCCCGGGTCGGACTAAATGTTTGTGTGATCCGCAAACATTTGTTTTGAAGTTTGGGTGTTTTCTTTTACAAAAAAAGAGTATGTTTCTATCAGTTGTCTAGTACCCATAATACAAGCTCTGCCTAGTTTGGGCGTTGTGTGTAAATATATTGAAAATATTTATTAATATTTTATTTATATACGGTACTAACATCAAAAAGGCATTTGTTAAATTTTTTTGGCTGACTGTCTGTATATCCGTCTGTCTGTCTGTTTGTTCCGGTTAATCTCTGGAACGGCTTGACCGATTTAGACGGGACTTTTACTGGCAGAAAGCTGATGACATAAGGAGTAACACAGGTTAAGTTTTTTTAGACAAGAAGAAGAAAAGCAAAGTTTTTAAGAATTTGTAACAGTGCAATTATTGTATAGATAGTTTGAGAAAGGTGACCTCTATCGGTAAGATGAGATAGTTATTGATATAGTTCTTGGAAGTTCCGATAGATGGCGTTAGGGTTATCATTGTTTGTGTTCTGATAATAAATAAATATAGTTTTCTAATAATTTTAACAAAAAGGAACAGACTTCAATGAAAAACTATTCCGAGTACACAAATCGCGAAAATTGTGCCTATGATATTTTAAGGATTTCCCTCGATTTCCTTGGGATCCCATCATCAGATCTCGATATGGTGACGATGGGACCACCTGTAAGTTACGCCCATTCCAATTCAAAAAATATTTTTTGAAATCGGTTCATAAACGATGAAATTATCGCTGAACATACATAACAAAAAGATTCCGACGAATTGAGAACCTCCTCCTTTTTTTTTGAAGTCGGTTAAAATAAAACAGTATATGAACATTATTGTGATTTTGATAAACCTCTCTAGTAGCAAACTTTTATTTCTATACCTGTATCCCCAGATAAATATAAAATATATTTTTTTTGTGACGTGGTGTTCCTGGGTCTCGCACAGGATAGATAACTCCTAGGACACCACCATTTTACAAATTAAGCTCTTAAAATAAGCAGTTATGATCACACCCGTAGTCAAACAGGATAACACAAGTGTAATTGGTGTTTAAATTATTATCCACAGTAAGGTCACATGACCTTGATCTAAAATTCTATAACTCCATCAACTTAGATGACACAGAATCCTAAATCAGGTGAACTTCTCTAAAGACTCAAGCCCTTTCGGGGACAGAGGTCGAGGTCACTGTGACCTTCATATATTATTCCTACTAGTCTTCCAGCTAGGCAATGCTGTCAACTGGCTAATTAATTATTTATTTAGACATACATTCAAATCTCTATAGAAATAGATTTAATTGGAGTGTTTATTTTTTATGGAGTGGACGTGTTTTGAGTGTCCCGATCTTATAAATTGGTAAAGTTGGAAAGAGTCACTTTGTCGGCGTAATTTTGTGTCCATTATGCGGAAGACAAAAAAATCTTTTAGATAAGGCAAACAGTGATAAATATTAGCGGGAGTGCTGTAAATGAACCTTTGAGATCTGTCGGTGTGTGCATGCGGGGAGTGACATAATCCGTGAAGTGACCGATGCGGTTGCTAAGGTCGCCATCGGTTGTCCTAGCGACGACATGCGTTGCTAGTGCTTTTGCATTGAATCGTCCAATCAAGACCATCTTGTGACGCACCTACGTAACGACGCATGCGTCTTATTACCAAATTAAGCAGCCGTCATATTTGACTTAGACTTTTTATATTTACAGTGAACATTTGTGTACATTTTAAGTTACTTTTATTGTGTTTTAAATTTGTTTATAAGATATTATTTTTTATGAATGTATTTAGCTGTAGTTGCGAATGCAATCTTGTGATGGCACGTCGAACGTGACCCATACATGTTCACAATGCAATAAGTCTTTCAAATCTTTGAAAGGCCTCAATATACATATTACAAAAACACACAGGAAATGTATTAGCCAAAACAGTTCACCTTTAGACATCCATCCCATTATTCCGAATGCGCCTACTTATGTAGCCAACGTTCAAACTCCTTTCCACATACATCTCAGCCATTTGAAAAATAGTATACCCATAATCAAAAGAATACCTCGAGGGGCTCGAATTACCGTTGCTACACATTTGTCACATTTAGTCCAGAAATGTTACTTAAGCAATTGTTCTCAAGACTGGCAGAACCTATTTTTATTTTCATATAGCACATTACATATTTTAAATACTAATGAACCAAATTTATCCTTAACACAAAAGATTAAGAACAACTGTACTTTAAGCTCCTCGCCTTCACCCGCACCTCTAATCAAACATGATGCCCCTCGTAATCACAAACTCATAGAAAACAAAATCAGTGACGGAGATCTCACAGGTGCCGCTCGCCTTTTGTTCTCCAACGACGTGCTATCACCAGATACCCCTGACACCCTTCAGGCCTTACTGACAAAACATCCCCCAGCTCCAGTAAACCCATATTTTCTCGACCCACCAACAGCAGGACAAGCATGCCTTCAAATTCAAAACAAAGATGTTACGGATGCCATTTTATCTTTTAAACCAGGTTCGGCTGCAGGTTTGGATGGAATCTCACCCCAACATTTGAAAGATTTAACTTCACATTCTGTGGGTGATGCAGGTGAGCAACTAGTAAATTCAATCACTAAATTAATCAACTTTATGTATTCCGGTAATGTCAATCCAGAAATTGTTCCCATTCTTTTCGGCGCGAACCTCATTGCCCTCACCAAAAAGGACGGAGGGGTGAGACCAATTGCTGTTGGATCAACACTACGACGTCTGGCCTCCAAAATTGCTGTTCGACATATTGTACCAAAATTAAACTCAGAATTTGAACCCGTACAGTTAGGTTTCGGTGTAAAAGGAGGGTGTGAGGCAGCCGTCCATGCCCTACGCTCTTTCCTAACTTACGGACAGCCTGACGTGTTGCTCAAAATTGATGTCAAAAATGCTTTCAATTCGGTAAATAGGGATACCCTGCTGACGGAAATAAAACAACACATACCGGAAATTTACAATTATCTTCTTCTCAGTTACGCTGACCCAACAAAATTGCTATATCGTTCTAATGAACTGTCCTCGGAAGTAGGTTGTCAACAGGGTGATCCCCTTGGGCCTGCAATTTTTAGTTTGGCTATAAATCCGATAACTAAAAATTTAAAGTCTAAATTCAACGTTTGGTATTTGGACGACGGGACCCTAGGAGGTGATGTGGATATTGTGTTATCGGACCTTTCTTTAATCAAAAATAAATTTGAAGGCATTGGTTTGGAGCTTAATTTTAGCAAATGCGAGCTTTTTATAAATAACCGCGACTTAAATTTAAGTGACATAAAACAAAAATTTAATATGTTGGCTCCAAATATTAAAATAGTTCACAGTAATTCACTTTACCTTTTAGGTTCTCCAATTTTTGATGAATCTATTTCTGAATATATTAATAATTCAATTACTAAATTTCAAAATTTTGCTGACCGTCTCCTTGAAATTAGTCCACATTATGCACTTTGTATCTTAAAATTCTGTCTTTTCATCCCAAAATTTACGTATGTGCTCCGTTGCTGCTCCTTTTGGAACCACCCAGATCTTTTAATACAAATCGACGTCTTAATCAAAATTAGCTTAGAATTAATTCTAAATATGCAGCTAAACGAGCAATCTTGGACCCAAGCATCCCTACCCATCCGTTATGGCGGTTTAGGGATTCGCAAAATTTCCAGTGTTGCTTTACCAGCCTTCCTATCTTCTGTTCATAGTTCAGCAAATCTCATAAGTAAAATTTTAAGGACATCCCCTTCAAACTTTGAGATTGCTGGCTTGAAAGAAGCTAGAAACGCTTTCTTAATTGCATGCCCAGGTCAAAGTTTTCCAGTTTCTCCAAATTCACAGAGGAGCTGGGACGACATAAATTGTAAATTGACTTTTGATAATCTTTTGAGCTGTAGTACAGGTTCGGCGCGTGCTAGGCTTTTGGCCGTGGGTGCACATGAGGCCGGCTACTGGCTTCACGCGTACCCTTCGTCAAATACAGGAACATTCCTTGAGCCTGACACGCTCCGAATCGCAACCTGTCTACGGCTTGGGGTTCCGGTCTGCGCTCCTCATAAATGTCCCTGTGGCAGCGATGTCAACAAGCTAGGACATCACGGACTGTCATGCCAAAAAAGTGCAGGTCGCTTCTCGAGACATGCCGCACTTAACAATATCATACGCCGGTCCCTTGCCACCGTCAACGTGCCAAGTCTACTTGAGCCGACTGGTATTGCAAGAGACGATGGCAAGAGACCAGACGGTATGAGCTTGATTCCATGGAAGATGGGTCGGGTGCTGGTATGGGATGCCACCTGTTCAGACACGCTGGCCCCTTCCCATCTACATGGAACCAACAACAGAGCTGGTGCGGCTTGTGAAGCGGCTGAAAAAGCTAAAGCTTGCAAATACAAGGGTCTAGGCTCCGAATATGATTTTGTCCCATTCGGTGTCGAGACCCTTGGTCCGTGGGGTCCCAGCGCTATAGCACTTTTTAAAGAAATATCAAGAAGGTTAGTCGACGGTGGCAGCTACCTCGGACAAAGAATTAGTATAGCTATTCAAAGGGGGAACGCTGCCAGTATCTTCGGAACCTTGCCTAAAGGGACTCCTTATAATAATATATTCTAGTTTTATTATAATTTTTAAGGTTTTTAGTTTTTAGGTTCGAAATAAATTGGAGTGTTTGTTTGTAATATCAAATTAATAGAGTTTTACTAAATCCATATGAAAGTAGTTGTCCGTCTGTCTGTTTTGGCTCTGTCTCTCTAATCTCTGAAACTGTTGGGCCAATATACACGGGATTATCATTGGCAGGAAGCTGATGACATATGGAATAACTTAGACAAATTTTTTAGCGTTCCGAAGTTTCTGAATCGGAACCCTTAGAGATTCGTCATGTCAGTCCGTCCTCGACTTACCGTCCAAACGGTAAGTGCAAGATGAAACTTTTCATGAATATGTGTTGTAATGACGTCGACAAATTGCTACAACAAAATTATGAAAAATATTTTTATTTGGGGTACCTCCCCTACACGTAAAGTGGGGATGTTTTTTTTTTCTCGCGGCTACAACATCGTGTGGGATATCATTAGATAGATCTTTTAGAAATAATACAGAGTTTCTAAAACAATTTTTTGATTTAGTTATCCGTTTGCGAGATATTCCACTTTAAAGGGCACTTTATTGTAAAAAGAGGGCGTCCCCCCCTATCTAAAAGCTAAGCGGCTATCTCATAAATCTGTAAAAATTCGTGACGGTGGTCCATATAATGAACTTTAAAGGAAAACTTTAACGGATTAGATGACTTTGTTAGTTCAGGAGCTATAGAGGCTTAACTTTTGAAATGCGCTTACTTGGAAAACGTCAAACAAAATTAACGCATTAATACATAAACCTAACAAGATAATTGTTATGTTTACATTGGATTGGATACGATTTTAAATCCACGTACCATTATGGGTGACTGATAAACCCTTTCCTTTGCGTGGCCTGAAACGCACTTGGCCGATTTTTTGAGACTAAACTTGCTCAGCGGCTTCTACGCGATTTATAATAATAATCACGGGTAACAACGCGGGACTTGGCAAGTCTACATATAAAATTACTTTCCCTAACTGACTCACACATCAATTACTCAGTTAAGGAATTATAAATGTTATTAGTGTTCACTCGCGGCTCCGCCTGCGAGTATGTTGGATAAAGCGGTAAAAATTTCCCTATGTTCTTTCTCAAACTCTAGACTCTGTCTGATCTGTGCATAAATTTTCATTTAAATCAGTTTAGTAGTTTTTGCGGGAACGCGTGATAAATATAAATAATAATCATCATCATCAACAGCCTTCAACAGTCCACTGCTTTGAGAGGAGGTTTTGGCCTATACCACCTATACTATACCACGCTGGCCAAACGGGTTTGTAAAGGGTTTGTTTTAAGTTTTCCTTCTCTTGGCAGTGATATTAGCTGCTTATTTTGTTCTTTTAGTCGGTCGTTTTGCTGACACTTTGCATTCTTAATCCGTCACCACAAGGACAATAAAATAATTACATTCGCATTTATAATATCACTAGGAAAGATAATTTAACTGCAAAATCACCTCAAAGACCTCATTAAAATCTCATTTCGCAGTATTTTTTTTAAATCGTATCTTAGCTTTGTGTAAATTCAAACTGATCGAGATCCCAAATGAAACTCTTTGTATAAACTAGAAGAGTGCTAAGTCATCAAGTTACCGAACCCTTTTCAATATATTTTTGTTTTTAATTTATTGCCCTTACAATTTGTTTACTTTGAGGGTTGTTTACAAACGAAACTTTGGTGAAAATATCGAAATATTAAGATTTGTTCTCTTGAAAGAATTTTATTTGTTTTGGCATTGTGTCAGGTTTTACGGTATTTGGCTCATGGCTGACCTACACAGTGACTTAAAAAAATCTTTTTATAAAACTAAACAAACACGCTTTTAATCTAAAAAGTAGAAAATAATTTTAATGTAAAAAGCGTGGGGTGACGTTATTAAAATATTTTCACAAAGCACCCCACGTTTTGACGGCGGTCAGACCTAGATGGGTGATGTATATGGCATGATACTACTACCATCCAGACCGTATTCGGCCACGGCGACTTGGAACTGATCAGCGTGAGCTTCGTTGATGTGCTCTCAGGTGGCTGATATATAATATGGCATGATATGTTATGACCGTTCCCCTGATTCGGAGGTCACCTTAAGCAGCCGATCCCTGTTGTTGTCATAAAATAGCAGTCAGCAGCAGCAGCTTAGTTGGTGGCCTTACGGCGGCTTAAACACATCCAACGGTAAGATTACGTGCCAGTCCGCAACCCGCACTCGGCCAGCGTGAGGACTTATAGCCTTAACCCTCTCTTGAGTGGAGAAACGAGCCCAGCAGTGGGACGTTATGGGTTGTTGATGAATAGCCTAAAGCGTTGTAGATGAAATAAAAAATAAATCTATCTATCTAAGGAATAAATACACTTGACTAGTTCTTTGACATCAATATTATTAACCCTAGGGTACACAATAGAGGGTAATAAGGTCACGCAGCTGACGGACTTAATTCGTAATCCCTTCGCAGCAGAAATAAACAGTCCCAACGAAAAAATAAAAAGTAAAAATTCCCTGAACGAAATAACTCAAGTTGAAATATAATATTAGGTTAAACAAACGAGTCTCAAATTTCCACTTGACTTGCTGTTTGACATCAATGTTGATTAACGAGCTGTCTATGGAGGTTATGTCATTTGTTATTAACCACATTTGTTGGCTGGGAAATAGGTCAAGTGATTCTAGAAATATAATCGACCAAGTACGTGTCAGATTCCCTAGTAAAGTTACTAGACGTTTTTATTAGTTTGTTTTGATCATTTGCCAATTAAACAAGAACCTAAATAAATAAATAAATAAATATTATATTAAAAAAGTATATCATCATCTTTCTAGCCTTATTCCCAAGTTTATTTGGGGTCGGCTACTAGTTCAACCGGTTTTACCTGAATTTCATTTTTTCCACGGAGCGACTGGCATCGGACCTCCGCAACCCTAACGGAGAACTAAAATTCGAAGATTAAACTAGTTGTCAGTATATTTGAGGGCACTGACTTCCCAATAACGATTGCCATAGATGTTCATGACAACCGGGACCGACGGCTTTACGTGCTCTCCGAGGGGCATGGGCGTGAATCACCGCCCGAGATATTAAAAAAGTATATTTATATTATAAACGCGAAAGTTTGTGTGAGTATGTATGTATGTTTGTTGCTCTTGCTCTTGTTGAACGGATTTGTATGAAACTTTACAGTAATATAGCTTATATATCAGAATAACACATAGGCTACTTTTTAATGCAATAATCGACATACACGCGTACGGATCCGCGGGCGAAAGCAAGTATTAAATAAATATTTCGGACATCTGACACAAATATACATATACATAATAACATGACCCAAAACTGACAAAACCAACAATTACCAAGGTATTTTTCTAAATGCCATTATAATTTGATGGCTCATATTGATGTATTACTAGATAAGAACAAAATTGATCCATTTTAATAACTACAGACAAATTACTACGAAATAGTTCGTAAATTGACTTCAGATGACATTTCAAGATAACGAATGGGAAACGAGGTTATCATACAAATTTATATATCGCGTTTTATTATTAGGTAGGTACCCGCAGTTATTATTATAAACTGCGAGTAACGCCACAGAGCGAGAAGATAGTGTAAAAATAGCTTAAGTTACTCCTTGTAACATCAGCTATCTGCCAGTGAAAGTTCAGTCTGAATCGGTCCACCTGTTCCACACAGACAGACAGACAAAAAAAAAAATGTTTTTTCGTTATAGGTCACGTATTTACCAAATTTTCTTGGGAATAAAAAAGGCTAGTAAAAATAAATACTAAATCTAACCTGCACCCCTAGTTTCAAAACCTTCAAAACTTTTTCGTTCTGCATTCAAGAGAGAGAATACTGCAGACAAGGAGATATACAACATTAAGTGGCTAAAGTCAAATTTTACAGGAGAGGCAAAATTGCGCGTAGTGAAATTTTGAATGTAATTTTGAGAAATTTATAATATAGGAAGAGTAATTAAGTTAGCTGTATTTTTTTTATTAAATAGAGGGAAGTATCATGAATTACACATAATTATGATAAATCTATCTTTAACTAACATCATTTGAGATCATATACCCTGTTAATATTTGTATATCTCTTCTGTAAATAGTTGTGCATTGTTTATCTCTTTTCATAGGGAACTGGTTCTTGGGATTTTTAAGGTATATTAAACGTAATTTCGACAAAACGTGAAGTTACCATTGAATACCTCTGAGGTACAGAAGATAATCAGCAATTGCAGAACGTCTGCAACTTGGCTATGGGTGCAGGCTTGATTTAGCATTCCTGTTTCCTAGCCAATTTTTTTTACACATATTAGCTGACAAAATTACTCTGCCCTGATGGAAAGCATGAACAGATTCCAGAAGTGGCGGTCAACGTCCTCTAGCAACTTGAACTGGATGGTATCAAATTAAATAACCTACACCGCTGCAGCTGTTAGCTAACGACGGCGATCTAAAGCACATTACTGGCACGAACTTCAAATAATCGTATAAATTAATGGCTGCCTGGCATCGGAGAATTTAACCGATATCCTACCGGTTAACCGATTTAAGGTCACTTCATAATCGTTACTTATATTATAAATACGAAAGTAGCTCTGTCTGTCTGGTGGTTTCACGCCAAAACTACTGAAACGATTTAAATGAAATTTGGTGCACAGATAGTTTTGAGCCCGTAAATTAACGTGATAATCAATATACTCGCAGGCGGAGCCGCGGGCGAAAACTAGTAACACATATAGTCCTACTATCCTACTAATATTATAAACGCGAAAGTTTGTGAGTACATATGTATGTGTATATGTATGTATGTTATACACACGGGCCAAATCCTTTAGACCAATCTGTCTAACTTCCTTCCTTCTGAAAACATTGGAAAGGCTGGTAGACCGACACCTCAGAGATGGAGCCCTTGGAAAGGTCCCGCTACATCCCCAACAACATGCCTACAGGAAAGGTAGATCAACAGAGTCGGCACTACACGCAGTGGTTCACAAAATAGAGTCGGCAATCACAAACAAATCTTCAACACTCGCAGCCTTCATAGACATAGAAGGTGCTTTTGACAAAACTATGCACAACAGCATAAACTTAGCTTATACCAATGAACATTCTTCCTGCGAGCGCCCAGAGATGCACACAACTGAATAACAATTAAAGACAGCCCCTCTCGATCCCCCAATACGGCTTGTCACCGCGGGGGATAAAGACTACAACCCTCCATATCTCTATATCTGTACCCTTACTGTTAAGTCTATATAATTAATAAATTAAAAGTATGATAATATGATAATAAAAAGTAAAAACAAGAAAAGATGCACCGTTATAAGAAAAAGAACAAATTATTTAGACTTTTTAAGTCTAAAAATCAAAAGTTTAAATGGGCTGGCCACATAACTCATATGAAACAAACAAAAATGGAGCAAAAATGTAACTGTTAGACTGGACCAGCCGTTAAGAGAAGAAGAGGAAGACCAAAAGAAGGGTCGATAGATGAAATAAATAAGGCGTCAGCCATTAATGAATTGGTTTAAAAAGAAAAAGATAGACAATAATAAAGAGAAATGGAGGAGGCCTTTACTCGCTCAGAGGTCCATAATATAATAAATTAAATAATAATATTTGTAATTTAGTAGATATTTTAATGAATTATGTAATAGAAAATTCGTTGTACACATTAATTTACATTACAAAGTATAACATAAGTATTGTATTATATAAATTTATAATCTATACTTTTCTGTAATATTTGATTTATAGTGTAATTACAAAATATTATGGAATTAAAGAGGCTATAATAAAATAATAATAATAATAAAAGTAACCAGAGGGTGGATCACCGAACTGGTCGGCAAAAGGGCGGTCCAGATAGTCGAGAATACTACCACGAGTGCGAGGGTAGTCAGAGGATGCCCTCAAGGGGGAGTCCTATCGCCACTTCTCTGGAACATAGTAGTTGACAGTCTTCTAAGAAGTTTAAATGACAGAGGATACACTACTATTGGGTATGCAGATGACCTAGCAATTCTGATAAATGGAAACGCTGAGAATGTCCTTTGCAAGGTCATGTCCTCAGCCTTTCAGATTGTGGAAAAATGGTGTGACGAACATTATTTGTCAGAAAACCCGAATAAAACGGAACTTATCCTTTTCACCAACAAGAGGAAGTTACCAGAACTACAACTACCGAAACTATTTAAAACAAAACTCTCCCTATCAGCACAAGTGAAATACCTGGGTGTAATACTTGACAATAAACTAAATTGGGCGAGTCACATAGAATCAAAAACAAAGATGGCCTGTATTGCTTTTAATCAGTGTAGAAGACTAGTTGGCAAAAGATGGGGTCTAAATCCAAAGATCACTCTTTGGTTATACACAACAGTAATCAGACCTTCAAAAACCTATGGATCAGTTGTGTGGTGGCCCAGAACTCAACTGAGCACAGTGAAATCCAAGCTCCAAAGACTACAACGTTTGGCAAGCTTGGCAGCAACAGGATGCATGAGAACAACTCCATCAGCCGCACTAGAGTCTCTCTTGAACCTAAGACCTCTAGACTTAGTGATACAAGAAGAAGCAAAAGCTGCAGCCTTGAGACTGAGATCTCTGGGCGTATGGAGATCGAATACTATAACAACACACTCCAATATTCTTCAAATATGTATCAGGGAGCACCCGCTGTTTGAGGCGCCCATGGACAAGATATTGGGGCAACACGTCTTTGACCGAAGATACGACATCCAACTCTTCGCAGAAAAAGAAGACTACTCTGGCACTGGGGAAGTTAGGATCTACACGGACGGCTCCAAAACCAACACTGGTACCGGAGCTGGTGTCTTCTCAGACGACCTAAACAATAAGATATCAACAACATTAGACAAGCTAAACACAATCTTCCAGGCGGAATGTATTGGTACAGTTGCCAGAGACATCAGGGACCTCAACATCAAAATCATCTCTGATAGTGCATCCGTAACAACACAATAAACTCGGCCTTGATAATGGAATGTCACAAGGCACTCCAATCCATTGCGACAACCAACAGAGTAACTCTGCAGTGGATAAAGGGACACAGCAACTCAGTGGGTAACGACGCCGCAAATGAACTGGCCAGGAAGGGAGCAAACAGAAAAGTGCAGGGTCCCGAACCTCTGCTGCCGATTCCTCAGGCCCAAATTAAGACATGGCTGCGAGAAGGAACCCAGAAAACACACTTGACAGAGTGGATAACTAGCGAAGGATGTCGGCAAACTAAGAACGCCGTATCAGTTCCTAACAAGAAGCTTGCCCGCACCCTTATCAGACTGAACAGAGACAAACTCCGTAAAATTATAGGAACCCTAACCGGACATTGTCTCCTCAACAAACACCTACACACGATAGGAGTAACAGATAGCCCTCTATGCAGAGGATGCATGGAAATAGAAGAAACGCCACAGCATGTCATCATGGAATGCAGCAGTGTGGCCCAACAACGGGCACAATTTCTCCAGTCACCGGCAACACTTAAGGAGGCCTGCAGTAATCTCCGGAGGCTGCTCTCCTTCTGGACCGATCTGGGCTGGCTGGAGTAAACGGGAAATTGCTCACACGCACAATGGTCCAATAGTAGGGACTAAGTGCGGAAACCGCCCAGGACAACAAAAAAAAAAATGTATGTTAGTTCCTCTTTCACGCAAAAAGTACTGAACGGATTTGGATGAAACTTTACATTAATATAGCTTATATATCAGAATAACACATAGGATACTTTTTACGGCAATAATTGAGATACACGGGCGAAAACTAGGTGATTATAAAAATACATAAATCGTACAAAATGTCTCACTGTTTATCTCCTGTCAAAACTTCACAGGTTGCTATACATAGCACACTTGCATAGCAGCCATAATGATACCGTATGATACCGTAACACCGCGGGGCGCAGCTAGTAATCCTATAATTCAGTAATTATATTATTACGTGTGCAAGTTTAGTCAATTTTAACGTCTTATGTGCTGAACTGATTATCATTATCTGGGGTCGATCACTATGTACCTGAAATAAGAGGCCAACCGACTACGCAGCTGCACTTTCTGTTCTTTCACCCACATTATCCGATAAGATGGTTATTAGAAACAACCGTGGAGGGATTAGAACTGGCAGCTGTTAAGCGGGGCTTTTGTTAAAGAGCAAAACTTAATAACACTTTTCGTTCCAACCCGGTAATCGAACTCTTGCTTGGCAATCCCGCTTGCTAACCGATAGACCAACGCTGTGTTAATTTAAATGAAGGGAAACTCCGCAACCTTGCTTACTCTACTCGCACAGCATGGGGACGGATGGTTTTACCCCTACGCGAACCCAGATTGAACCATAATTTGTGCTATAACATTTCATTAATTAAATGACTTCATCAATCAGTTCGTAGTAGTCCACTGCAGGTTATAAGGCTTCTCTCAAAGAACACTACAGAGTCCAGTCTGCTGTTTGGTTATAATTAAGATCTCCAAAGTGACTCTTTACGCTTGATGGAAAGCATGAGTAGAATCAAAGAGAATCACTCCCTCCCTATTGTAAGTGTAGACATAGTACTACTATAGTTTAATCTGCATCATTGGGCCCCTGATACACTAATACAACAAGATATGGTGTCAAATTTAAGATGGTCTTCTCTGTGAGGATAGTCGAGCCCCGTTCATGATGAAATCAGTGTGGCTCTGCAACCAATTGACCTTATTTAATTATATTTTAATTGCCCGATTTAGTTACAATAAACAATGATGTTATGCAATCAAAATCTAAAAACACATTTAAATTCAAATAGACTTAATTGAAAAGAAAAGCGTCATTGTTCCATATCTAAACAATACCTTTTATTTTTTAAAACACTGAGAGTTCCGTTTTCGTATATTAATTAAGAAAATACTTGACAAGTCTGAGTAAGACACGTCTAAGGGTTCTGTATGTTTATAAGTACGTAGGTGGATATGTAATGTAGGATGTTATGAAATAAACGATGCGAAATCTTATACTGTTCCTTTGGTAATGTTATGAAATTAGAGGGGTTGAGATCTTAATTTGACTTCGAGGTTTTAGCGTAATGCTCGTTATGTGTTTACCTCAATTAATTAAAAAGTTGTTGCTTGAAAAATGTACTTCTATTACTATTTTTGAAACAGTAAGTCGAAGGTGTCGTTAAGCTCATCACACAAGTCTACCCATTACCATAAGCGGTATAACCCGTTCGAACCCCGACGTACCTCGGGCCATCTACGAGTACAAGCCGGAGATGACTCGAGCTACTTCGGGGTTTCAGGGTTTTCCTCTCTTGGGTACACCTGGTTCTGTGGCTACTAGAATCTGACACCGTTGTTTACAGTTTATTACTTTAATGGTTTTTGTTCATTTGTTCACTAACATCATCTAGCTAAGCATCGAGTTACTATGTTGTGCCTCTTTCATTATATAGTAACTACTGTCCTGCATCGCGCAATTAAAGTTTTCTCTCCAATTAGTAAAGTGACATTCAAATAAAGTGACAGTAAACTGATACCACAAAGAAGGTTTTTCCTTTGAGATACGGAACGCTAAAAAGCGTAACTGACTAATTTGAACAACGCAATACTGTAATAAACTGTGAAGCTTCAAGTTCATATTTCCATACAAATGAAGTTCTTTAGAACATTTTTCTTAAAAACTCTTGAGAAAGAATAACTTTATATATTAGCATTGTTTCTTGATTACTGGGTGTACATTTGAAAGGAAAGTAGGTTAAGTACAATTCTGATTTTGTCAAGGGGATGGTAATTCAACTTCACTGTACACAACTGAATTTACAAAAATCACGAAATATCACAAAGGGGTAATAATATTTCACATGTATTTTTTTTTTCTCCAAATTTTCGTTATGTCAGTCAACCTGCAACCTTTCTACCCTACCTCTGAACGTAATTAATGTAATCTTTCATTTTCTGAAATAAAATTAGTTGATACTTATACCTGTATTTTATTAATATTTAAAAAACAAAAAGGTTCTTTGTAGGTACTAAAAATACACGTGATATAGGACGGGAGGGGGGGAAGTCTTAAACCTCACCATGTACCACTAAGGTGAGAGGGGGGGGGGGGGGGATAAAAATGCCAAAAAAAGATCACGTGATTAATGAGCGGCCTTTAAACATGACAGCATGAATGCTGTCATCTAAGGTTGGTTATTTAGTAGAGAATAGTAACGTCCTGGTTGAGCTGGTTCCTCGGAGACTTAAGAGACAGGCGTATGTATTCTTTCAGGCGTCCTGGGAGCCCGAATCACGGCCCACATGTGCAATGGAGATCCTTTAATTCTTGAGGAAGGATATTTTGTTTTTGATGGCTGCCAAAGTGACTCTACTCTACCTGATGGAAAGCATGAGCAGAATCCAGGAGTGGGGGCTACCAGACTGTCTGCGACACTGTGGCGACTTAGTGAGATGCTTTTTCAGGCCCCTCCTAAAAGGCCCGGGATCATAAAAACACGTGAGCTGATAGTTAGTTCCAGTTTTTAACTACTCGGCACAGGAAAAAAGAACTAAGGCGTTTAGTTCTAATGCGTTCTTCTACCACTCTAGAGGAAGGAAGAAGGTGGGATCAGTTGGAAGAGCTCATTAGAACACTACCCGTGGTAAAGACGGTAGAGGACTGAAATAGAGGCGATTTCTCTTCGCACTACATCATCACCATCATCATCAGCCTATTGCAGTCCACTGCTGGACATAGGCTTCTCCCATTGCACACCACTCTGATCGATTATGGGCTTCTCGCATCCAGCTCCTGCCAGCCATCTTACGCAGGTCGTCACTTCACCTCGCCAGTGGGCGTCCGTCCTACACTACGTTTACCGAGGCGCGGTCTCCACTCCAGAACTCTTCTACCCCAACGGTCATCAGCACTACATAGGCCACTATTAAACAACATACCGTAGAGAGCTGTGGGAAAATCTAGTTTATAGATAAATAATCGTAGCTACCATTTCTGTCTAACCAGACAATACTGAATCATTAGTAATAGATACCATTTTCAGTGAATTCAGCATAGTACATCAGCATTACTGCCAAGAAGATTTGATTAATGAAGTAAATTAATTTCCACGAACATTTCGGTTCTCGGCGATTAGAATTAATTATTAATCCTTTGACAGTTAAGGCGAAAATGAGGTGAATATTTTGGGATGGAGAAATTTGTGGCTCTTCCATTTGGACGTCAAGCTAGGTAAAGACTATGTAATGAAATGATTTTATACATAAATTAATTAGTTTTTTCCCGCGGCTCCACCTGCGTATATGTCGGTTAACACGGTAAAAAGTAGCCGATGTCATTTCCCAAGGTTCCATTTATGTCTATACCAAAATTCATCAAAATTGGTTCAGCGATTTAAGTGTGAAAACGTTACAGACAGACAGACAGGGTTACTTTCGCATTTATAATATTAGTAGGGATATAGTTATAAATAAATATTTCGGACATCTTACACAACGCCATCTAGCCCCAAAGTAAGCATATATAAAAACAATATAAATATAAATACACAATCATACTTTTTAGGGTTCCGTAGCCAAATGGCAAAAAACGGAACCCTTATAGATTCGTCATGTCTGTCTGTCTGTCTGTCGGTCCGTATGTCACAGCCACTTTTTTCCGAAACCATAAGAGCTATACTTTTGAAACTTGGTAAGTAGATGTAATCTGTGAACCGCTTAAGATTTTCACATAAAAATGAAAAAAAACAATACATTTTGGGGGTCCCCATACTTGGAACTGAAACTCAAATTTTTTTTTTTATCAAACCCACACGTGTGGGGTATCTATGGATAGGTGTTCAAGAGGTTTCTAATATCATTTGTTTTCTAAACTGAATAGTGTGCGCGAGAGACACTTCCAAACTTGAAAAATGTGTCCCCTCCCCCCTTTGTAACTTCTAAAATAAGAGAGTGATAAAACTAAAAAAAATATTTATTGTACATTACTATGGAAACTACCAACGAAAATTGTTTTGAACTAGATCTAATAAGTTTTTAAAACGTCATAAATCGTAAACCGCAATTTACCTTTCATTCAACAATACACTGTTATAAAAACATCGATCAAAGTTACAACGAACAGCGCAACCGAGGCAGTCGATAGCGGATAAGCATCTATCATATATATAAAATAATTACAATAGAAAGAAGAAAACCCAACTACTTAAAAGCTAGAAACTAAAAAAATATGGTTTTAAAAAACTAAACAAACACGCTTCTAAACTAAAAAGTAGAAAATAATTTTAATGTAACAAAGCGTAGGGTGCTTTTTGAAAATATTTCAATAACGTCGCCCCACGCTTTGTTACATTAAAATTATTTTCTACTTTTTAATTTAAAAGCGTATTTGTTTAGTTTTATAAAACTATATTTTTTTCCAGACTAAAAAAGACTAATTTTTTTAAACATTTTTCATTTTTTTTCGAATTAGTGTATTTTCATCGGTCCTCGATAAATCTAGAAAGTTTGAACGAAATCTGGCCGTTTAAAGTGGGTCAAAATCGCGCCCATGGGAGTCGGTTACAAACATACAAACAAACATACAGGATAAGCTAATATAAAACGTGTAAAAAGAGAAAAAAAAGTATCACAATAATCTTCCTAGCCTTATTCCCAATATTGAGGTCGGCTACTAGTTCAACCGGCTTTACCTGAATATCAGTTTTTGAGCGACTGGCATCGGACCTCCGCAACCCTAAGGGTGAACTGAAATTCTAAGGTTAAACTAGTTATCAGTAAATTTGAGGGCACTGACTTTCCAATAACGATTTGCCATATATGTTCATGACAACCGGGACCGACAATTTTATGTATCACAATCTATACAAATAAATAAAATTAAAGTGTGTATTTGTCATTTCAAATTAACAGATTTATGTACATATCTATCTCGTTAATTCAATTATTCACGGAAAGTCAGATAAATCAATTTCAACACGTGTTAACACTTCAAACAGGGCATTGAATGAAACAATTTCATTTCAACGAATTTTCAGTCGGTTGCAGAATGCAATTGAAATGGAATAAAGTTTTAAAATAGTCCATTGCTACAACAAGACTTGTGTATGTTTATTGTTTTATACTAGTTGAGCCCCATGGTTTGTTCGACAATCGTTGTTGTATTCTTAAAACAGCTAGTGGTTGCCAAGTAGTCGAAATTCAATCATGGTTTCGCATGGATTCGAAATGGCGTCGGGACCGCTTAAACCACTAGGTTTACCTAATGTGGGACTTGTCTTTAAAAAAAATTGAGTTATAAGTGGCAACAATATTAAAGTTCTATTATCAAAGACTATAACTTCTATAATCACAGATTTTGCCAAGGCTACGCTACAATGTTAATTTGACAAAGCAGTATCTATGCTGTAATGTTATATTTATTAATTAAATGTATTTCTTATTGATATTTAAAAAAATTGCTTCCTACACTCCTCCTCCACATAAACTATAAGTGTGCTTAAATTTCATACTCCTCCGTAATCGCAATTTTTGTAAACACGGGGTACAAAATATTTGTTTGCCTACTTCTGACGCAGTAGAGTAAAAACATCACTGAATAAAAGTCATGTCCAATTCTCGGTAGACTAACTACCAAATACGCTGTACCCTTACTTAATAAAAGCCATCTCCTAAAGTGCCATGAAAATAGGCATCTTTTAACAAAACATTTTCAAAATGGCCGCCGTTCCGACAACAGTAAGGCAGTTTGTAAATGGCACGCTGGGTATTATCAGTGCTAGCGGCGGCATCGGGAAAATGCTTCCTTTGCCTTCTATTAAAAAATAACGACTTTGTCTATGGCAAGTACTGTGAGAATAAAGATGTACCTGTTTGAGCTAGCTTCGTTTTAATGGTTTCTAAATGAATTAGTGGTGTCTGTATATGTTATTAGCCAATGTGTCATCAGCTTTCTTCTAAGTCCTGTCAAAATGGGTCGTGTCGTTCCAGAGATTAGCCGGAACAAAAAGACAGTAGTGGCCTTTTTGATGTACGTATTTCGTTTGAGTGTGTGAGACCGGAGGCCCATTCATTCTGTATCATTCTCCCGGCTTTCAGAGGCCAAAGATAATGATGCAGAAACATCTGACCAGGCCGCCATGGTCACCATGCTGCATTGAGGATGGTGACCCCTTACTCCCGAATTCTACTCATGCTTCCCATCAGGCAAAGTACAGTCACTTTGGTAGTCTTAAATATATAAAAAAGTACCTTTAACATTTTATTTTAATTTTTTTTTAACATAAACGACATTACATTTTGAACTTCACAGCGGTTTCCGCACTAAGCCGGTGGCTTGTGTCGCGGCAACCAGGGCGAGATTTTTCCAATAGTACTAATTCTGTCGTTCTAATTTTTACTAATTTTTATTTTTATATTCATTTATTTTATTTTTACGTTGTACTTAGTAAAAAACAGTTCATTTGATACTACATACACACACTCCAATTTTATTTATTTTGTATAGAAGTTTAATTTACATTAGGACATAAATACATATGTTAGTCGAGGTATTTAAGTTTCGCGGTATCTCTAAGACGGGTACATTCTAGCTAGAAATACTGAACACTTGGAATTTTCGGTGTGTGTTTGGTGTTCCGTCAAAGGATTTGTGGCTAGCACTAACGAACACCTCGTACACTCACCCTCACTAGCTAACAAGTGTCAACAATATATATTGTACTAGCTTTTCTCGCGGCTTTGCCTATATGTTATTCTGATGTAGGTACAAATTTGACTACCTTTTTCTTGGGAGTAGGTAACTTTTATCTAGCATAAATAAGTCATGTTAAAGATGAGTGCCTTTTTTTTGACTCCGGTGGAATTTCCCAAAATCTTCTCTTAATGCTCGCCTACGCTCCTCAAGGAATCATCATCATCATCATCATCAACAGCCTTTAACAGTCCACTGCTGGACATAGGCCTCTCCTTTGAAAGAAGGTTTTGGCCTACTATACCACGCTGGGCAGACGGGTTGGAAAAGGGTTTGTTTCAAGTTTTCCTTCTCTTGGCAGTGATGTTAGCTGCTTATTTTGTTCCTTTAGTCGCCTCTTACGACACCCATGGAATGAATGGGGTGGTGACACTTTGTATTCTTAATCCGTCACCACACCTCAAGGCATACACGTGCCAATTTTCAGCTTCCTGCCTCCTGAAGTTTCGGCTGGGCGTTGTCTGTCGAACTATTATAAAACGAAGTCCTCTGACGCGTCTCTTTGTCCGTCTGTTCGCGATAAACTTAAAAACCAATGCATACATAGGTTGCTGATGCTGATTTTCATACTGTTTTCAGTGATAGATAGATTGATTCTCGAGAAGGGGTTTGGTATATAATTTGTCACTGTTAAAATGTTTTTAAATACCTATAAACCTGAGTTATATTTACTTTGATGATTTTGTTGTGCCATTGTCATCTAATATGATGTGTCTTGTTTTTCAGAGTATGTTTATAATAACATTATTAAGCTACAGAGTTAATTTGTGTGTATGCGCTAATGTCAGGAACTATGTTCCAATTTGAAAAACTATTTCAATGTTAAATAGCCCAGTTATCGAAAAAGGCTACACTCTATACATAATTATACTACAACCTGTAGGAGCGAAGTATCTATCAATGAAAAATGTGTTAAAAATGTGGAAAAAATATTTTTTTAAGATTCGTAGGATGTGTTAGCGAATACACAAACACATTGTACTATGTAAAGAAGGTAAGATTAAGTTATGATAATATACTCATCATCCTCCTAGCCTTTATTCCCAAGTTTATTTGGGGTCGGCTACTAGTTCAACCGGTTTTACCTGAATATCAGTTTTTCCACGGAGCGACTGGCATCGGACCTCAGCAACCCTAAGGGAGAACTGAAATTCGAAGATTGAACTAGTTGTCAGTATATTTGAGGGCACTAACTTCCCAATAACGATTGTCATAGATGTTCATGACAACCGGGACCGACGGCTTTACGTGCTCTCCGAGGCACGGGCGTAAGAATTTCCTAAGAAAATCCCAAAAACACCGGGATTTGAACCCTAGACCTCTTGATTAGCAGTCGCATACACTAACCACTAGACCAACGAGGCAGTTATGATAATGAGCGGTGTGAATAAAAACGAGTACGACGAGTATTTACTTACAAGTAAAGTGTAACGAGTATTTAAACTCCAAGTTAAACGATGTGAATAAAGCGTCGAGTTTACTTGTGACCGTGTACTCGTCAACCCGAGGGTATACTAGCAAGTATTTACTCGAGAGACAACTGAATTCACAAAAAGGCAAGTAAATACTTGTAGCGCCACACAGACTAAGCATCATTTCCTGTTGTGACTTGTTCTGTTTTCGCCGCTAAACTAACTTGACTCCCCGTCAATTAAATATCCATCTTTTTCCGTGCAGTTAATCCTCCACCCCTTGCATCAGTGTTTTCATCAAGAAAGTGCGAAGTGAGAAAATCTACGTTTTCGCTCTCAAACCGTAATAGTCCCATAAATAGATCGGGACTTATGTCACGCCGGTCTCTATAACGTTTCACACCACGCAGGTTCATAAATGCAGCCATCTTTCGTGTACAAGTACGACTGCAAGTCTGGGGTCGGGTTGACTTGCGAATAGACGAGTATTTACTTGCTACAGAACTATTTACTTGCGTTTATTCACACCAAAATTTGCATTTTTTCGGGTATTACTAGCCTCTCAAGTATTTACTAGCGAGTAAGAGTAAATACTTGTTTTATTCACTTCAATTTTGGCGTTTACTTGTTATTTTGATATGTTCAAGTATTTACTTGTCCTACTCGTTTTTATTCACACCGCTCATTATACTAACGTTTATAAAACAATTTAACTTCGCCAACATAAACTCTCCACGTGCTTAAAAGTTTTCCTTTCCAAACTGTCACACGGGCCCTTCCTCAATAAAATTGATGTCGTTAAGTTAAATTTTATGGCCATAAAGTATCATTTATGTCTTTTACTTAATGGTACATTGGAAATTTCTACTTTATTATTGATAAAGAAAAGTTGGTTGGTAGAGGAATAAATTGATCACTATGTACAATTAAAACAATAACGAATAACAATTGTCTTACAACTAAAATTCATTCTTACTTGGTTACTAATATTATATATTCGAAAGCCATGGCCATTTATGGTCAAATTGCTGTGCCGGTTTCAATGAAATTTATCAAAGAAACTTTGATTGTTGAAGGACATATGTTACTTTTTACTGCGATAGCCGATCCACATGCGGGCGAAACCTCGGACAAAAGCAATATATTTGAAAATTAGCCGCCCACCCCGGCTCCATGTTACTCCATGTTACATATATTGATTTGAAAATATTGATATAGATGTTTCATGTAATTTTTAGGGTACCGTAGCCAAATGGCAAAAAACGGAACCCTTATAGATTCGTCATGTTTGTCTGTCTGTCCGTCCGTATGTCACAGTTTATGTTTTTCGAAACTATAAGAACTATACTGTTGGAAATTGGTAAGTAGATGTATTCTGTGAACCGCATTAAGATTTTCAGACAAAAACAAAAAAAAAAAAATTGGGGGTTCCCCTCCCCATACTTGCAATTTCATTGAATCTCAATTTTTTTTTACATTAAGCCCATACTTGTGGGGTATCTATGGATAGGTCTTCAAAAATGATTTTGAGGTTTCTGGTGTAATTATTTTCTAAACTGAATAAGTTTGCGCGAGAGACACTTCCAAAGTGGTTAAATGTGTGTCCTCCCCCCCCCGTAACTTCTAAAGTAAGGGAGTGATAAAACTAAAAAAAATATATATGATGTACATTACTATATAAACTTCCACCGAAAATTGGTTTGAACGAGATCTAGTAAGTAGTTTTTTTTTAAATACGTCATAAATACACTATACACTATAATTAAAACATCGATCAAAGTTACAACGAACTACGAAAACTTTTATATAATGTAACTTACTTCTACGGAACCCTTCATGGGCGAGTGCAACTCGCACTTGGCCGCATTTTTATATAAAAAAGCGGCTTATATAAGAGCCATCCAAAGTGACTACTCTACCTGATGGTAAGAATGAACAGAATCCAAGAGAGAGTGATGGGAACCATTTTTATTGTGAGTGCACATAATGCAATAAGATAACCCACATTATGGCGGCTTAGTGAGATGGACAGCAAAATACCACGAATTCTGTCATTTTTAGGATGGTCTTTTATGCGAAGTTAGTAATGCCCTGATTGAGCCAGCCTATTCTTGCTGAAAGCAGCGAGACTCTAATACTTCAAAATTCACATATTGGGCTATAAATACTGCATAAGAAGATATTGATTTCAGTGGATGGTGCGGAGTAGCGTTCTCTCATTCTAAAAGTTTCTATCGCCGAACATTTGACGATGCTGCGAATATACATCTAGTAAATAACATAATATGCTCGTAGTAATATTGATGTAATCCCTACTTCCCTACTAATAAATGCGAAAGTAACTCTGTCTAGACAAACAGAGTTAGTCTGTCTGTTACGCTTTCACGCCTAAACCACTGAACCGATTTTGATGAAATTTTTATGAAGATAGAACTGAACTTGGGAAAAGACAAAGGCTAGTTTTTACCGCGATAACCGACATACACGCGGGCGAAGCCGCGGGTGAAAGCTAGTGTATCATAATTTTATTTTTTGCGTACATAGTTTGGTAGTTTTCTAATGATTTATAACGATCATATTTTGCCCATTTAGCAGTAATTCTATTTCTATTATATTAATAAATTTCTTGCTAATATTGGCCACTCTTTAACCAGAATCGAGATTTGAACCCAGGGTCGATATACTAACGAGGTAGTTTTGTTATACAAACCAGCTATATGATAATAAAAATACTACTTTTACTGTTCTAAGTCATGATAGATCTTATCAGCATGGGTTATGTAAAAGACTCGTTACTATTTTTCTATCGGGATTCGTGCAAGTTGTTGAACATATCTACGGGCCGGTTTTCAGGCATGGTTGCTTCGTAAAGTACCTGCACTCGGTCGCCAGGAGGGAATTGAGTCCCGCCTGCCACCACTGCGACTGCAGTGAGGATTCGGCTCATCACACGCTGGCGGTCTGCCCCGCTTGGGAGACGCAGCTCCGGGTCCTCACTACAGTCATCGGAGGGGATCTCTCACTGCCGGCCGTCGTTCGTTCCGTGGCCGGCAGCGAGAGACCTTCTGCGATTACGTAATCACGCAGAAGGAGGCGGCGGAGAAGGCCCGGGAGGACGACATCCAATCGGACCTGATTCGCCGCCGGCGAACCGGGCGGCGGAGGCGCGAACATCTGTGCCTCATGCCGCCTTGAGTGTGGCCACGGGTGGACGGGACGGGTTTTCCCTCCACCCGCATTATGTGGCCAGCCGCGAAGGGGCGGCGTCGGTGTGTGCCGGACGCCTTCTAAGAGAGGGTCGTCGAACAGAGACGGTGCCCGCATCAGGAGCTTTTACGACACCAGCGAGATGAGGAGGAGTGGTGACACTCTGTATTCTTAATCCGTCACCACGCGGACAATTCCCTATTTTTAATTTCAATGTCTATAGATTTATTCAGTAGGTACTTTAACGTGTCTGAATTGCTAATATATTGGCTATTACCATTTAAATATAGATTATTAGGAAGCTTTTGATTGCCAATTTCTTTGGTAAGAACCTGTTTAGATTTATTCTACAAAGACGTGCTGAATTAGGATTATTTTGAGATGAATTTCTATTAAAAAATTAACACAGACTTTTTTTTACACCGTTTCGGGTACCAGAACCCCGATGTTCCCTTGATGTATCCAAAAGTCAGTGAGAAAACTCTGTAGGGCTTGCACTACAGCTAGGGTATACTAATCGCACTGACAAACGCGCTCGTTGTCGAGAACGGGTTAACCTATTCACACCTACTGTACCGTATATGGTACACCTATTAGGAAAACTTATTTCATCAATCATCAACAGCCTTCAACAGTCCACTGCTGGACATAGGCCTCTCCTTAGAGAGGAGGTTTTGGCCTACTATACCACGCAGGGTTGGTTTCAAGTTTGCCTTCTCTTTGCATTGATGTTGTCTTGCGTAGTTTATCCCTGAGTCGCCTTTTACGACACCCGCGGGATGAATAGGGGTGGTGACACTCTGTATTCTTAATCCGTCGCCACACGGACAACTTATTTAAAGCTACCTAAATTGTTTTTATTTTACTTTTTGTCCTACTGTACCTTATGTGGTACAGGTACTTCACAATCCTGTGTTTAGGAATTTTTATTAACGTAATAATTTATTATTAGTTCATAAAATATCCTAAAATAACAAAGAAACATTTTACAAAAAATTGATTCAGGTTTAAATGGATTATTGCGAAACAAACAGACATCAGACCCTCTGTTGACATCTTGAAATAACTTTAGGGTGATTCTTAACTGCATAGCTGCTTTGAACACTTACCTGTAACAAAAGAAAGAAACACATTAAAAAAGTAAAATCAAACACGATTTTTAATGGAAGTACCGTATTTACTGTCATTATAATATGTATTTAGTCAAAAGCTGCTAATTTTAAATTACAATAGACATATAAAAATTAAAAAAAACTTTAAATGATGTACAATTATTGTGTATGCTGGTCAAGCCATACAAAACAGCGATAGTCATAAATATTAATGAGATTTAAAAGCAAAAATAAAAATCATTTCAATGTTAAAAGCTTTTTTGATGGAACACCTCATCTTTTAATTTTAAAGCGTCAGAAAACTACACGTTTCGTCCATTAGTCCATTGAGAGTTTACTTCTAAAATAAAATATGAAATCTCTTATTATATAGTCTGTTTTTCTCCGACTAGCATTAGAGCCATGCCTTTGGCACGAATGGGCCGGCACGACCAGGGCAGTACTACCCTCACACAGAAGACCATCTTAATAATGACAGTATTGTTGCTGTCGTATTTCGTTGGTGAGTGTGAGACCGGAGGCCGCCATGGTATGGGTCACCATGCTGCAATCATCAACAACCCATAACGTTCCACTGCTGGGCTCAGGTCTCCTCTCAAAAGAGGTTTAAGGCCATACGTTCCTTCGCTGGCCGAGTGCGGGTTGGGGATTGGCAACACAAGTTCTGGCTCTCTTCTGACTGGCTGACAATCTTGCTGTTGGATATTTTTAAGCCGCTCGAAGGCCTCCAAATAAGCTTCGCGACTGATATCTTATGATAACAACTGGGACCGACTGCTTAACGTGACCACCGAATCCAGGAAACGCTGATTACATATAATGACACAAACGGTCACCCATCCAGGTCTGACCGCGCCGTCATTGCTTACCCTTAGTGATTGTTTCCAATCACCTAAGGCCACTCGGATATGATATTGCAAATGCTGACAATGCTGACAATGAATTACTGAAAAAAATGAAGAGAGAATATGATAAAAGCGAAATAAAAATGGCCTCCAAGTCAGGTAACAAAAAACTATGGAATGCGATAAAGTCAGTTACTCATACCACCAAACAACATAGTTATGCAACAGAACTTATAGATAATTTATGTCCATCTATTTCAATAAACAGAGTTAATACCTTCTTTGCAAATATAGGCAAGAATATCTCGGAATCTTGCCCTCCCGTAAATAACTATAGTCTACCGTCTATGAAGTCATATCCGGATTCTTTTGTGCTACTGTCGACAGATAGCAATGAGATTAAAACAATTATACTAAATTTGAAGAATGATTGTTGTAGTGGATGTGACAATATTTCATCCACTTTTCTTAAGAGATACATAGACATTTTGGTCCCTGTACTCACTTATATTTTTAATCTCGCTATAGAAACTGGTAAGTTTCCTAATGCCCTGAAATTAGCAGAAATTCATCCCATTCACAAGAGTGGAGACTGGGGCTGTATTGATAACTACAGACCAATTTCGATACTCCCAACGCTATCAAAGATTTTGGAAAAGATCATCAACAGTCGTCTCATTAGATACTTGGAAACCAAATCATTACTGTCGTCTTCACAATACGGATTTCGTTGTGGCCTCTCAACTAGCGATGCTGTACACGATCTAACTGACTTTATAGTATCAAAATTGGACAATAACAAAAAGGTTATTGCAGTATTTATAGACTTGGCTAAGGCTTTTGACACGGTTTCTATTCCACTATTATTAAGTAAATTGGAGAAACTCGGAGTAAGGGACTCCCCACTTAATTTATTATCAGACTACCTCACCAACAGATTTCAACGTGTTAGAATAGGCGATAGTATCAGTGACGGTCTCCCTATTGAGCATGGGGTCCCACAGGGGAGTATCCTGGGACCTACCTTGTTTCTGACCTATATTAATGACCTCTGCGATCTAAACATGACCGGTGGAAGGATCGTCACTTTTGCCGATGATACAGCACTATTATTTGAGGCAGACTCATGGCCGGAGGCCTTCCATCGAGCTCAAATAGGCCTCAACTTGGTAGTTGCATGGCTTGGACACAATAAGTTAAGACTCAATGTGGACAAAACAAAATACATCACATTCTCTCTAGTTAATCAAAACTTACCTCAACCCGACCAACACACATTAAGAGTTCACTCCTGTGAAAATTTGCATTCCATGGCATGCACTTGTCCAAAACTTATCAATATTAATACCATCAAATACCTGGGTATCGTGGTAGACAACAAACTCAACTTTCACGCTCACATAGATTTGCTTACATCAAGAATACGTAAATTAATTTTTATTTTCAGAAATTTACGTCATGTGACCGAGTTTAACACTATTAAAATTGTCTACTACGCCTTGTGCCAATCTTTGATAACATACGGTATAACGGTATGGGGCGGTGCACCAAAAACTGTCATGCTCAAACTTGAAAGATCCCAAAGAGCAATATTAAAAGTTTCTAAATTTCTACCATTTTACTATCCAACTAGGGATCTATATGAGTGTTGCGAGTTGCTTACCGTTCGCCAGCTTTTTATTTTGAACTTATTACTTCGGAGGCACACGCACATTCAGTATGATCCTAATTTATTTGCTAACAAAAGGCGAAGCTATGAAGTGTGCCCAAGTAGACGATTTAGGACCACTTTCTCACAAAGACACTATGAGTTTCTTGGATCTTATCTGTACAACAAAGTTAACCGAATGTTATCCTTATATCCCTTAACTAGACACCTATGCAAGAAAAAATTATCTAAGTGGCTACAGTCCTTGGATTATGAGATAACAGAACAGCTATTGGTTATACCTACGTAATTCTATATCTTATGCACATAATAACAAACTCGTACAATCATACATGCGCACACACACACACACACACACACACACACACACACACACACACACACACACACACACACACACACACACACACACACACAAACAAACACGCACCACATAAACTCACACATCAAGCATGCCTACTAAACTCCTCTTTTATGTAATTTTTCTGTCCATGTATATTCTGTTTTTATATAAATTTCCATATGTTGTGCTAGGGCATGGAGATCTGTCACACAGGGGTAACCCTAGTATAGACTCCGGTCTCTTGAGCACTTAAATGAACACTTAAATATGTTAATACATAGATAACGGCAGAATTGTACTGTATGAAATTACCAGTTTCTTTCTATTGTATTTGTGCCATATCTTACTTTGTAGAGAAATAAATTAATTATTATTATTATTATTATTCAAGTGAATGATTGAAAAAACTCCTGAATGAATAAAATTAATAAAAATTAATAAAATTAAAATTAATTAATAAAATTAAAAAACAATCCTAAACACAAGTACACAATGCATCATGGTGACCTAGAATATAGGGGCTTATAGAGATGCTTTTGCATGATTGGGAATTCAGTTTCACGACACACGTCAGCAAGAATTCTGCCATCTTATGTTGGTTTTCTGTGAAAGGCTTTTCGGGAACTTAAGAGGCAGGAGTATGGGGTGTTTTAGGCTGTTCTGACGGACTGTGGTGACGGATTAAGAATAAAGAGTGTCACCACCCCTATTCATGCCGCGGGTGTCGTAAAAGGCGACTAAGGGATAAACTACGCAAGACAACATCAATGCAAAGAAAAGGAAAACTTGAAACCAACCCTATACCAACCCCTCTGACCAGCGTGGTATAGTAGGCCAAAACCTCCTTTCTAAGGAGAGGCCTATGTCCAGCAGTGGACTATTGAAGGCTGTTGATGATGATGATGATGATGATGAGCAGAACGGGGGCCTGTAAAACTTGGATTGTGCTGAAATCAGCAGGACTTAAATACATTTGGAACAGAACTGGTAGATTAAGAGCAAAAAGCCTTAAGTCCTCGTTACCAGGTAATAGCAAGAATGATGATACTCCACAAACCACATGTAATATACCCACTATTCTACGACTGACTTGTTGGTCTAGTCGTCAACGTATGCAATTGTGGATCAAGAGGTCTCTGGTTCTATTCCCCGGTCGAACCAAATGTTTGTGTGTTTCGCAAATATTTGTTTCGGAGTTTGAGGGTTTTCTATCTATAACATGTATGTATCTATAAAAAAAAGTATGTTTATGTATTTTAATCAGTTGTACAAGCACTGCTTAGTTTGGACTAGATGGCGTTGTGTGTAAGATGTCCGAGATAAAAAAATAACCCACAATTTTTTCGTCGTGTCGACGTGATACGACAAAGAAATAAAGTCTTCGACATACCCACAGGATTTTGCAAGCTGAAGTGACAGTGGGCTGGCCATAAATGCCGTAGAACCGATAACCGTTGGGGTAAACGGGTTCTTGAGTAGAGACCGTGACTCGGCAAACGTAGTGTAGGACGTCCACAGGCCAGGTTGAGTGATGAGGCTGGCAGGAGTTGGATGCGAGAAGCCGAGGATCGAACCAAGTGTCGTGCAATTAGAGAGGCCTATTTCCAGCAGTGGACTGCGATAGGCCAATGATGATGACTATTTTTTTTGGTCCTCCTTCTGAATTACTATTCAATCTCTTCAGCCTGTTGCAGTCCACTGTTGAATGAAGACCTCTCAAACACAAACCTTTCCTGTTAAAGGAAGTTCGCATCCATCCACTTTCAGCCATTTTCTTCCAGTTAGAGCTAAGATAAAACTGCTATCATTTCCCTTAATTTAAGTAGGTACTTAACTCGAGGAATCCCATTCGTACCTTTCCTTAAATAGGTATAATTCAGATGAGATCATCTCTTGAATATTTTGCTCGTATAAACACTTTTAAATGAGATGTCATTAAGGGTGTGTACACATTGTGTTGTATTTTTTTTTATATAAAAAATGATTTTTTTTCTAATTTATATTTTTACTTTTACTGTAGGTTATTTTAATATATCTCAAAACAGTTCAATTTCAAGAATGTGCACTCGTTACATTCAAATAAGTTCTGAAAATGATATTTTTTCAAACACGTTTAGAGAATTTAGGACTGCGATCATTAAGGATTGTAAGGATTATGTGTACAGTTGTAATTGGACTTCATACGTAAATATTGTAAACTTTAATGTGTAATATATTTATGTCTTCGGTTTGTTATCTGTCTCTGTATCTAATAAATAAAAAATAAATTCAATTTCTATATAACGTTTATTAGTACTAGCTTTCTCCTGCGATTCCGCCCGCGTGAATGTCGGTTATCGCGGTAAAAAGCACCATATCACCTTTCCTAAGGTTCCATCTATTTCTATACCAAAATTCATCAAAATCGGTTCAGAGGTTTAGGCGTGAAACAGACAGAGTTACTTTCGTATTCATAATATACTAGCTGACCCCGCGAACTTCGTACCGCCAATTCAACGTCACTCAATGGCTGTGAATGACATTGACATTCGTTACGCGCGTTTTTTCAAATATGCAAAATTAAATGTATATTTTTCAATATTTCTGAGAGATTTTCTTAATATTTTTTGCCGTAAGAACCATTCTCCTAATAATAACAAATACAACAAAAAAAGAATTAGTGAAATCGGTCCAGCCATTCACGCGTGATGCCGTGACCAAGGAAAACGGGTTTCATTTTTATATATAAATATAAATAGAAGTAGGGACTATACTTTACTTTCGTGAGTTGTTCCGGTCAATCTCTGAAATAGCTGGACACCTTTTCATTGGACTTTTACTGGCAGATAGCGAATTATACATAAAGTAACTTCGGCAAATTTAATTTAGACTGATTTCACTCCACCTAGTTACTAGCAATTCACAACAATAACTGCGAGTAAAACCACGGGTATTAGCTAGCTCACATTAAAATGTGATCAATAACCCAGTGTGCACGGACCCTTAGATTAAATTACATTATAGCTATAATGAGATCTAAGTCACAAAAGTGTTTAATGACTTTAGAAAAACGAAAATTTATGATTGCCTAGCTAAGCCCCGTGGTGTTACTTGTAATTGTTTTTGTACCTTTCCAACATCAATCACATGTCGCGCCGCGGGGCGAAGCTGGTCTAACAAAAAGTAGCCCTTCTTAATCAAACTTAATTTATTAATTAGAACTTAATTCAATTGTATATCAGGTAGTAGTCACTAATATACATATATGTATATAAAGTAAGCACGAAGAGAAGAAACTGAAGAGTTCCAGTACAAGAACACTGCAAGATATATTGAAGATTAATGTTGAAGAATACAAGAACACTGCAAGATATATTGAAGATTAATGTTGAAGAATACAAGAACATTGCAAGATATATTGAAGATTAATGTTGAAGAATACAAGAACACTGCAAGATATATTGAAGATTAATTGAAGATGGATATTGAAGATTACAAGAAGTCAAGAAATCGAACCATTCAAGATAGTGAAGACCGTATCGTAGTACAAGTGCGAGTGACGTCATTAGGCGCAACATCCGTGTAAATAAACTGTTAGCATCGTTGTATAAAGCTCGAAATATCCCCGACCGCTCTTTTATTTCGTTTCGAACACATACAGTCCACTACAGATAAGTCGAAGACCAGTGGGCGATCCCCCACAGTTTTTGGTCAGGTTTCATCTATCTCAATACCAAAATTCATCTAAATCGGTTCAGCGGTTTAGGTTTGAAAACCGTAACAAACAAGTAACCTAGGTGACCGTCAACAATCACCGAGGGTAAGTAGCGACGCCACAGCCAGTACCTAGATGGGTGACCGTTTGTGTAATAACAACATGAGCATCTTCGTGGGTGGTTCCGGTAAACAGATGGTCCCGGTTGGTGTCATAGGATAACAGTCATGAAAAATAGTTCATAAACAGCCTTGAACAGTCCACTGCTGGACATAGGCCTTTTCTTACAAAGGAGGTTTTGGCCTACTATACCACGCTGGCCAGACGGGTTGGTATAGGGTTAGTTTCAAGTTTTCCTTCTCTTTGCATCGATTTTGTCTTGCGTAGTTTATCCCTTAGTCGCCTTTTACGACACCCGCTGAATGAATAGGGGTGGTGACACTCTGTATTCTTAATCCGTCACCACACGGACAGATAGAGGCTTCAAAACATTCAGGAGCAAGATTATGTAACACAACTTCTTTTGTGACCAAAGTGACTCTACTCTGCCTGCTGGAAAGCAGGAGAAGAATTCAGGAGTAGGGGTCACACTCCTCATTGTGAGGGTAGGCAATGCATGGACGCTATGCCACACATGCCTTGCTATGAGCAGGGGGGTGTCACTCCGCAGTTTAGTTATAGTCGGCCGGCCGCCTGCCGGGGCAAACATGCCGGTCGTATAAACATCGTCAGAACAGTTAAGAGTTACACGATAGAAAGAGACGCAATTGTAGGTTAATATAATCGTAGTGATTCCGCGCTGTGCGATCTGAATTGAACTTAATCTTTTGACACCGAGGGTATCTATTACTTTAATTTACTTTTCGGAGTGAGTCTTCTGTGCTGGTACTATTACGTATTCTGTGCTATGAGACACCTCAGTGAGACACCTCAAGGAGACCCAACCCCAGCAGTGAGATATAAAGACTTGTTGATGATTGATGTCATCTTTATTTACTATTTAATATTAAACAACAACGCTATCAAAAAAAAAAAAAAAATTTTGGACATCTTACCCACAACGTCATCGAGTCCCAAACTAAGCAGAGCTATGGGTACTAAACAACTGATATTAAAACATAAACATTCTTTTTTTTTAAATACTCACATACTGTCCGTGTGGTGACGGATAAGGAATACAGAGTGTCACCACCCCTATTCATCCCGCGAGTGTCGTAAAAGGAGACTAAGGGATAAACTACGTAAGACAACATCAATGCAAAGAGAAGGAAAACTTGAAACAAACCCTATACCAACCCGTCTGGCTAGCGTGGTATAGTAGGCCAAAACCACCTTCTAAGGAGAGGCCTATGTCCAGCAGTGGACTGTTAAAGGCTGTTGGTGATTGATTGATGATTCACATATTATACATAGAAAACACCCAAACTCCGAAACAAATATTTGCGGACACACAAACATTTGGTCCGACTCGGTAATCGAACCCGAGACCTCAAGCACAGTAGTCGCATACGCTACCAATACGCCACCGAGCCAGACAGTATTAATGATATAACTAATTCGAGAACAACTTTTAATTAAACGATAAAGCTTGTTTGCTGCCTAATTGGTGTATAGGAGAGGATTCTTAATATAATTACGACTATTCGGTACAAACGAACCAAATTACTGAAATGGGGTCAGCAGATAATTAATTGTGTACATTATTTCCAATTGGATATATGGCAATGGATTCGCAGACTGAGTGAAAATATTTGCTGTACAAAAAACTACGGAGATTATGAAACTCAAGAATTTGTTTGTTAGGGTTCCGTTGCCAAATGGCAAAAAACGGAACCGTTATAAGTCTGTCTGTCTGTCCGTCCGTATGTCACAGCCACTTTTTTCGGAAACTTTAAGTGCTATACTGTTGAAACTTGGTCAGTAGATGTATTCTGTGAACCGCAATAATAGTTTTACACAAAAATAGAAAAAAGCAATAAATTTTGAGGGTCCCAATACTTAGAACTGAAACTCAATTATTTTTTTTTCATCAGAACCATACGTGTTCCAACCAACCATGGATAGGTATTCAAAAATGATATTGAGGTATCTAATATCATTTTCTTCTAAACTGAATAGTTTGCGCTAGAGACACTTCCGAAGTGGAAAAATGTGTGTAACCTGTAACTTCTAAAATAAGAGAATGATAAAACTAAAAAAAATATATGATGTACATTACCATGCAAACTTCTACCGAAAATTGGTTTGAACGAGATCTAGTAAGTAGTTTTTTTTAATACGTCATAAATCATAAACCGCAATTTACATTTTTTTCAATCAAAACACTATTATTAAAACTTCGATAAAAGTTAAAACGAACTACAAAAACTTTTATATGATGTTACTTGCTGCTACGGAACCCTTCATGGGCGAGTCCGACTCGCACTTGGCCTCTTTTTTTTATTTAAAGTGCTACTTAATCACAGGAACTATTAGTTCAATTTAAAAAAAATCTTCAGCGCTATTGCCAGTATAACATCACACTTCTTCTAATAGGAGGTGAGAATCAATACTACAAAATTAATTCTAAAATCGAGTTTTAAAACAATCGATTTTGGAATTAAAGGGTTCCGAAGTTTATGACTCGGAATCATTCAACAGCGACTTCACCAACGCTCTCCTATCTTCTCTTGTGTCTGTTATAATCGCTCCAATTTGTTCCTCTCTGTGTGTGCTGTGGACGGACAGGGTAAAACTATAAAGGCTCCGCTTTAGGGCCACAAAACCCTAAAGAATACAGTTACACAGGTTATAGGCCCTTAAATAAAACAACCCAATGTATTACGCCCCCGTAAATCTCGACAAACCCACGTAATTCGCAATACTCAACCAACGAAGGGGATTACTCTGAGAAATTTGTGCAATAAAACAAAATTGTACCTTATTACAACCCGAATACAACAAGACGAATTGCTGAACTGGAATTTCTAAGGGTTCGAATCCAAAACGGTGGGGCGTGATAAGATTTTCTATGTACTCATTTTGTTAGAATTATCTTGGGTGTTTATTGAAGACCAGTTGAGTAGGTGCTACCGGCTTTTATTGTTGTATTATATATTTCGCGAGTAACGCCGCCGAGCGCTGCTATTCTAAAACAAGTTTCTTATGTCATCACCCATCTGCCATTGAAAGTCCCGTCGAATTCGCTACAGCCGTTCTAGAAATTACCCGGAACAAGCAGATTTAAAAAGTTGCATTTCTGATGTAGGTACCGTTTGAACTTTAAAAAATAAATTATGTTTTTTTTTATATTTGCTGCCTAAATGACTCTGCCCTGCCTGATGGAAAGCATGAATAGAATCCAGAAGTGGAGGCCACCATCCTCACTGCCACAACGGACAGTGCAGCACGGTGACCCACACTATGGCGGCCTAGTAAGATGCTTTTTCACGCCCGCTTGAAGGACCCGGGGTCGTAGAAGGAAGGAAACACATGCACTGGTAGAGAGTTTCATTCTATATTATTATATAGATTATGACTTTTTGGTGAGAATAAATAAAAAGCCCAGTTTACAGCAAAAAACAGTATGTATAAAATTTGCGAAAGTCTGAAAACAGTAATTTCGCATTTACTAAATTAATTTGAATGGATCCAGAGAGAAACTTTTCATCGTAAGCCCGAAGCATCCATTACAGAGTCGGAGCTTCGCATTAATGAAACCAGCTGTGAGTTGACATAATTACATTCCTGTTTACGCAAGACACGGCTGTAACGTCCCGTTTCACGTTTCGCTTCAACTTTACTGCCTCATCCTAACGTATTGGCTGAAACCTGTACAACCTGTGGATTTATCGTGCTTATGTGAACCCGTTAAAAATTGATACTGCGCTATCGTTTTGGCTTAGAGATAATAAATTATACCGAAACAGAGGTATGCAAATGCTGAGCAAAAGAAACGGTTCGGTTTTTCCTTCCTGTAGAGTTAAAAACTGGACTAATTGCCGACTTGTGTTTCCCGAGTCTTTTAAACGGGTCCTTAACAAAATTTCATTTACAGCTGTACCAATTTCAATTTGCCATTGAGATTTTGAATATTGAAATAGAATACATTCTAGTATTTATCGTGATAATTAACATACCCGCGTATATGTAGTATTCTGCAGTTTTACTAGTAAATGTATCTAATAAATATTTCGGACATCTTACACACAACATCATCTAGTCCCAAACTAAGCAGAGCTTGTATTATGGGTACTAAACAACTGATATAAATACATAAACATACTTTTTCTTTTTGTAAATACATACATATTATACATAGAAAACACCCAGACTCCGAAACAAATATTTGTGGATCACACAAATATTTAATCCGACCCGGGTATCGAACCCGAGACCTCTTGATCAGCAGCCGCATACGCTAGACCAACACGGCAGCAATGTAAATTTCTTCTGGTAGAAAACCAGCGTGGTATAGTAGGCCAATACCTCCTTTTCAAGGAGAGGCAGGCAGCAGTGGACTGTTAAAGGCTGTTGATGATGATGATGAGAAAACCAGTAAAAACTTTTTTTATGTTTAAGCCTACCAAAGCGACTCTACTCTGCCTGATGGAAAGCATGAGTAGAATCCAGGAGTAGGGGTCACCAACCTCATTGTGAGTACAAACAATGCAGTATTGTACCTCACACTATATCGGCTTAGTGAGACGCTTCTGCATTACTGGGCCTCCGGTCTTACACTTACCAACGAAATTCGATAGCTCGAATGATATTTTCGATGATTCTATGGCCTTCATTCGTCGAGTATCGATTGATGTCATAAATAACACCTTCGTTAGTCGGTTATATGATTAATTATTCACACGCGACACCGTTCTACCTATTGATTTATTTTATATCATTATGGTTGCTATGCAAGTGTGTTATGCATAGCAACCTGTGAAGTTTTGACAGGAGATAAACAGTGATACATTTTGACATCTACGATTTATGTATTTTTATAATCACCTAGCTTTTGCCCGTGTATCTCGATTATTGCAGTAAAAAGTAGCCTTTGTGTTATTCTGATATATAAGCTATATTACTGTAAAGTTTCATCCAAATCCGTTCAGTACTTTTTGCGTGAAAGAGGGAAAAACATACATACACACATACATACTAACAAACTTTCGCGTTTATAATATTATTAGTAGGATAGGATATCGAACCAGGGAGCATGCTTCGCATGAAAATATCAAGAAAAATATAATTCTGTGTACATATTTTGGTATCCATGTGTTGAGAAGCTTAAAGCCAAGTTGCTTTAGGTGATTAGAAATAATCATCGAACGTGAGCAACGACGGCGCGGTCAGTACCTGGATGGGTGACCGTAAGTGACATGATACCATGGAACTGACTGTGATCCGAAAGTCAAATTAAGCAGTCCGCCCCGTCCGTTAAAGTAACTCTGTCTGTCTGTCGGTCTGTAACGTTTTCGTCCTAAATAGCTAAATAGTTTTTGATGAATTTTGCTATAAAGATGGAACCTTGGAAAAGGATATCGGCTACTTTTTACCGCGATTACCGACATACACGCGAGTGGAGTCGCGGGAGAAATATAGTTTAAAATAAACCAACGAAATTGTATATTTTATTTATTTTCAGGTGTGTTTCTCAAAATGAGTTCACTATTGAAATTTTAGCCGACAAAACAACTTTGTTAGACGATGCCCAGGTGAGTAATATCATTCTGACTGCATCGTTGAGCGTGTCAAAAACCCTATAAAAATAATGGTTTGGTCTGTGATTAGCGCTAAGGGGGTTGGACGTCTATACATTATCCAAGGAACCATGAGACAGAACTAATACAAGCAAGCTATAGAAACTCGCCTTTTACCCAAACTTAAAGAATGCTTTCAAGATGGAGAGGAATTCATGTTTATGCATGATTCAGCGCCTTGTCTTAAAGCCAGAAGTGTCACAAAGTTACAGGCTGACCATAACATATCAGTTTTCCCTTGGCCTGACAATCTGCTATCATTAACCCAATAGAAAACTAAGAAAGCCCAATAATTTCATAGTACTATGTTTATTATCTAACTTTTATGGCTTAATTTTTAATATGAAATTCTTAAAACGACATTCTGAATATTGATATAAATGACGTGCCCAAACACCGACAGTATTTAACCTTTTGACCGCCAGGGTCACATATATGTGACAAGCGAAAACTGTCCCTGTACGCCAACGTCACAAATATGTGACAAAAAAGCGGTGCACCGAAATACGAAATAAAGCCTTTAAACATTACTTTTGTGCCTTTAAATTTATATAAGTACCTTAAGAAGAAGCTCTAACTGTTATCTATTTCCATAAAACTATTTAAATTGCTTTATGATATTAAGAAATTTTACTCTAAAAAGAAAGAAATAAACTCTTAAAAAAGAATGTCCTCACACGCCAGAGTCACAAATATGTGACCACTAGTGATGTAGGGCACGTTAGATGATATTGTAAGTTTATATTAAAATTTCTTTAGCCTGTTTTATTTTTGTTGTTAAGTTTTGTTAATATACTTATTATGAAAATGAGTAAGAAAGTAATTAACAGCCGTGCTCGTGAAATGATAATTAAAGTAGACAATTATTTTGTAAAGAAGAAAGAGAACTCTTAGTTATAGATACAAAATATAAGCAGTGCCCTAAAAAATGCTTCGTACACTACTGAGGTTTAAATGAAATAAATAAAAGTTTTAAAATGTCCATCACAAGTTGCTTAGCTTTTTTTTCAAAATTCTACTTGTTACTTTTTATGCCAGGATTATAGAAGCTAGTATTTAAAGGCTATAAACGTACATACTGTTTTACATTTTGTAAATTTTTATATAGTTGGGCGTTTTTTCAAAATTTTGCTCCGTTACGTACAGGTGTCCATTTATTTTCATACTAAATCACGTCACGTCCTGGACGTTACGTATAACGCGGACTTGTCATCACATGTTTCTTTGGTATAAAAAAAGTTGATTATAGTAGTTTACTAGTACACATTCATTATCTACAACATATTTACTTATAATTTAACACGAGTAGTATATAAAATTTGTGGGCCTTACCTTTCAAAATCAATGTTCGTACCGGACAAACAAACAGACCCGTTACGTACATCACGGACCGCAAGTGTTGACGATTGAATTTCTTCAGTTTTAATTCAAAGGAAAAGAACGAATGAATGATAAAAACATTGTCAATATGGCATTGCTTAAAAATAGTTAAAGCCAAAGACAATGTTATTGTTATTCTTTATAAAATCACACCGCTACGTACAGGACTGTCCGCTGTGGCCAGTTTTTAAAATCCGATAATTTCAGTATTTAAATTAGAAAAATATACTACAACCTTATTACATTTTATTTAAAAACAAATAAAATGAGTTATTTCATTCGAGTAATACTAAAGATATCTAAATATAGCATATATATTCTCCAAAATATATAATCAAAATCCAGGATATGATGAAGGACACATAAAAAAGTAGGATATTATTTAGTATTTTATTAAATATTAAAATATGTTTTCCGCTTAAGTCTTATGTTTATCTTTTTTTTACAGTAAGTTAAACATTTTACCCTAACATAAAATAATTTGATACTCACTTCCTACATTTTTGCCTTTTAATCAATGGTCAAACTCGTAGGACATAGCAAAATAGTACTGAGCAAAATTTTGAAAAACGCCCAGTTATATACTTAACCTATTTGAATCGTGTATTTTTTTTAAATATCTCCTTCAACGGAATTATAGAAAATTTTAATCTAATTTATAATACGTGTTTTATTTATTATTAGAAAATATTATACTCGATAAGCGAGATATTACGTTGCTACATCCCTATTTGAGAAGCGCAATATTCAAAAAAATGACGTACCGCCCACGCCAGGGTCACAATATGAAGACAACAGATCAAGAATAGTGTCGTACCCATAGTTATTATATTTAATTAAATTGTCGTCTCATATCTGTTATTACGGAATTAAACAACTCTGTAAATAGTGTATAACTATTACTAGAGTGGGAAGAGGTGTAATGTTGAAATAAATTCAATGTTATAAGGACATATATTTTGAAATTGCAGACGAAAATAAAAATACAATTCATGTTATCGATAAAGTTTTGAAATCCTTATTTTTTTCGTAGAGATTTCCGCTAAATTTGTGGTCTGGCGTTGAGGGCAAGTTGACCAGTTTTTGCTCTGGCGTTCAAAAGGTAGAACATGGTCAAAGATCACTACTTGAATTCATAACATTCAGAATAGTTGTACATGATTTCATAGTTTTTTATTTTTACGTTGTACTAATTTTAAAATGTACTTAGTAAAAAACTGTTCATTTGATACTACATACACACACTCCAATTTTATTTATTTTGTATAGAAGTTTAATTTACATTAGGACATAAATACATATGTTAGTCGAGGTATTTAAGTTTCGCGGTGTCTCTAAAGACCGGTATATTCTAGCTAGAAATACTGAAGACTTGGAATTTTCGGTGTGTGTTTGGTGTTCCGTCAAAGGATTTGTGGCTAGCACTAACGAACACGTCGTACGCTCACCCTCACTAGCTAACAAGTGTCAACAATATATATTGTACTAGCTTTTGATCGCGGCTTCGCCTATGTGTTATTCTAATGTATTACTTTGACTACCTTTTTCTTGGGGGGTAACTCTTATCTAGCATAAATAAGTCATGTTAAAGATGACGGCTTTTTTTTTTGCCAATTTTCAGCTTCCTGTATCCAGAAGTTTCAGCTGGGCGTTGTCTGTCAAACATATTATAAAACAAAGTCCTCTGACGCGTCTCTTTGTCCGTCTGTTCGCGATGAACTTAAAAACTACTGCAACGATTTTCATACTGTTTTCAGTGATGGATAGATTGATTCTCGAGGAAGGTTTTGGTATGTAATTTGTCAATGTTAAAATGTTTTTAAATACCTATAAACCTGAGTTATATTTACTTTGATGATTTTGTTGTGCCATTGTCATCTAATATGATGTGTCTTGTTTTTCAGAGTATGTTTATAATAACATTATTAAGCTACAGAGTTAATTTGTGTGTATGCGCTAATGTCAGGAACTATGTTCCAATTTGAAAAACTATTTCAATGTTAAATAGCCCAGTTATCGAAAAAGCCTACACTCTACATATAATTACACTACAAACTGTAGGAGCGAAGTATATATCAATAAAAAATGTGTTAAAAACGTGGAAAAATTATTTTTTTTAGATTCGTAAAAATAATGACTGTATAAATAATTGACTGCCTTGTTGGTTTAGTGGTTGGCGTATGCGGCTGCTGATCAATAGGTCTCGGGTTCGATTCCCGGGTCGGACCACAAATATTTGTGTGATCCACAAATATTTGTTTCGGAGTCTGGGTGTTTTTCTATGTATAATATGTATGTATTTACAAAAAAAGTGATATGTTTATGTATTTATATCAGTTGTTTAGTCTCTTAGCTCTGCTTAATTTGAGACTAGATGACGTTGTGTGTAAGATGTTCGAAATATTTATTTATTTATTTAATGTATGAAGAAATTGTTCCTCTTGAAAAGTCCTACAAAAAACTCCGGGTAATAAAAGAAGCAGATAGAGTTATGGGGATAAGCTACTGCTTAATAACAGTCCACAATTGGTACTTGGGGACTTAACTCATGTGCTTCGGAGACCATGTAAAACAGTCCGCTAAGCGCCTGATCTCTCAAGGGCCAAGCCGCCATAGTGTGGCCGCCATCCTTCATTGCCTGCATTCGCAGCAAGTGTGGTGGCCCCCACTCTTGGATTCTGCTTATGCTTTTCATCAGGCAGCAGGCAGGGTAGAGTCACTTTGGTAGGTTTAATATATAAAAAGGATTGTGCTGGATAACAGAATATTTTTCATTATATTCCTATGTTGTCCCATTACTACAAAAAATATAACGAAAAACTCAAGATTGTCTGGACGTTTGTAGTGTTCTTTAGGAGGTGGTGGCGAATACACAAACACATTGTATTATGTAAAGAAGGTAACATTAAGTTATGATAATAAACTCATCATCTTCCTAGCCATTATTCCCAAGTTTATTTGGGGTCGGCTACTTGTTCAACCGGTTTTACTTGAATATCATTTTTTCCACGGAGCGAATGGCATCGGACCTCCGCAACCCTAAGGGAGAACTGAAATTCGAAGATTGAACTAGTTGTCAGTATATTTGAGGGCACTGACTTCCTAATAACGATTGCCATGCATGTTCATGACGCTGAGGCACGGTCGTGGATCACCGCCAAACTTCCAAACTCCGGGCAGCTATTAAGAATTTCCTAAGAAAATCCCAAAAACACATATTGGCCCGACCCGGGATTTGAACCCGAGACCTCTTGATTAGCAGTCGCATACGCTAACCACTAGACCAACGAGGCAGTTATGATAATATACTAACGTTTATAAAACAATTTAACTTCGCTGACATAAACTCTCTACGTAGTTAAAAGTTTTCCTTTCCAAACTGTCACATGGGCCCTTCCTCAATAAAATTGATGTCGTCAAATTAAATTTTATGGCCATAAAGTATCATTTATGTCTTTTACTTAATGGTACATTGGAAATTTCTACTTTGTTATTGATAAAGAAAAGTTAGTTGGTTGAGCACTAATTTGATCACTATGTACAATTAAAACATTATCGAATAACAATTGTCTTAAAACTAAAATCCATTCTTACTTGGTTAAAAAGATTATATATTCGAAAGAAGCTGTGTATCTGTTACTTTTTTATGGCTGAATTACTGTGCCTATTGCAATGAAATTTATCAAAGATAATTTAATTTTTGAAGGACATAGGTTACTTTTAGCACTCACCAACAAAATACCACGATTGCTGTGGCGAATGGTGTATCGTCGCCAAACTTAAGAATTTCCTGTAAGAAAAACCCAAGAAGACTTTTTTAGCACGATCCGGGATTTGAACCCGATACCCTTTGATTAGCAGTCGCATACGCTAACTACTAAACCAACGAGGCAGTCACATGTTATGCTATATTAATACTGCATAAGAAGATATTGATTTGAGTGGATGGTGCGGAGTAGCGTGCTCTCATTCTAAAAGTTTCTATCGCCGAACATTTGACGATGCTGCGAATATACAACTAGTAAATAACACATGCTCGTAGTAATATTGATATAATCCCTCCTTCCCTAATAATAATATAATTGCGAAAGTAACTCTGTCTAGACAGACAGAGTTAGTCTGTCTGTTACGCTTTCACGCCTAAACCACTGAACTGATTTTGATGACATTTTTTATGAAGATAGAACTGAACTTGGGAAAAGACAGGCTAGTTTTTACCGCGATAACCGACATACACGCGGGGGAAGCCGCGGGTGTAAGCTAGTGTATTATATATGATTGTGATACATAATTTTATTTTTTGCGTACATTGTTTGGTAGTTTTCTAATGATTTATAACGATCATATTTTGCCCATTTAGCAGTAATTCTATTTCTATTATAATAATAAACCTCCTTGCTAATATTGGCCACTCTTTAACCAGAATCGAGATTTGAACCCGGGGTCGATATACTAACGAAGTAGTTTTGTTATACAAACCAGCTGCATGATAATAAAAATACTACTTTTACTGTTCTAAGTCATGATAGATCTTATCAGCGTGGTTTATGTAAAAGACTCGTTACTATTTTTTTATCAGGAACCGTGCAAGTTGTTTAACATATCTACGGAACTTTAAGTGCTAAATTGTCGAGAACATTGTGGCGACTTCCTCATACAGCGTGACTTAAAACATACAACAGCGCCATCTACCGAACAAAAATTTAACTACGAAGAAAACACATAACAACTAATTCTGAATCGCGAAAGTGACATTCTCGCGCCGATTAGAATAGATACAAAATCCCAATATCAACTGTTGAGCAGTGGCCTACCATGCATGATCACCTCGCTTGGTCGGAGGATCCTCCCTTTGTGTTGGAGGAACACGACACCCGTTCCTCCACAACATAAAGATAGTAATTTTAGACTATTTGGAAAATCTATTATTATGGGTTAAGAACTAACCAGCAGATGTATTAACTGACGGTAAGGTATTATTGTCGCTCACGAAGAAACATATCCAGTTCAAGAGAAACATGAGCGTTGCTGATCTGGTGATCTCTCTCCCCCTAAATCGAGAGGTAGGACTCTAGAGAACAGTACTTTTTTATAGTTAGCCTACCTAAGTAACTTTACCCTGCCTGATGGAAAGTATAAGTAGAATCTAGAAGTAATGATCACCATACTAATTGTGAATACAATGCAGCATGGTGACCCATACCATAGCGGCCTATTCAGATGTTTTCTTTTATCATTGGGAATCCGCACTCGCCCTCATCAACGGAACACGACAACAGGAATTCTATCATTTTAGGTTAGTTTTCTATAAGAGGGTACTACCAGCTCAGTCAAGTCACCTAGTGCATGCTGAAATCAGCGTGGCTCTACTACCTTGAAATTTGTAGTACTTGTAGAGTTGTTAGAAAGGTTCATGAAAGAATATCTAGATATTTAGAGCTTTAGAGTGATTCCATGTAATTTCGATGTCATCATCATCATCATCAACAGCCTTCAACAGTCCACTGCTAGACATAGGCCTCTCCTTAGAAAGGAGATTTTGGCCTACTATACCACGCTGGCCAGACGGCTTGGTATAGGGTTGGTTTCAAGCTTTCCTTCTGAAGTTGTCTTGTGTAGTTTATCCCTTAGTCGCCTTTTACGACACCAGCGGGATGAATAGGAGTGGTGACACTCTGTATTCTTAGTCCGTCACCACGTGCACAATTCCCTACTTTTAATTTCAATGTCTATAGATTTATTCAGTAGGTACTTTAACGTGTCTGAATTGCTAATATTTTGGCTATTACCATTTAAATGTAGATTATTAGGAAGCTTTTGATTGCCAAATTCTGGGGTAATCTTTGGTAAGATACTGTTTAGATTTATTCGTCAAAGACGTGCTGAATTAGGATAATTTGAGATGAATTTGACTACTACTATTTTTATACCGTTTCGGGTACCAGAACCCCGATATTCCCTTGATGTATCCAAAAGTGACTGAGAAAACTCCGTAGGGCTTGCAGTACAGCTAGGGTATACTAATCGCACTGACGAACGCGCTCGTTGTCGAGAACGGGTTAACCTATTCACACCTACTGTACCGTATATGGTACACCTATTAGGAAAACTTATTTCATCAATCATCAACAGCCTTCAACAGTCCACTGCTGGACATAGGCCTCTCCTTAGAGAGGAGGTTTTGGCCTACTATACCACGCTGACCAGTCGGGTTGGTACAGGGTTGGTTTCAAGTTTGCCTTCTCTTTGCTCAATGCAAAGAGAAGTTTGTCTTGCGTAGTTTATCCCTTAGTCGCCTTTTACGACACCCGCGGGATGAATAGGGGTGGTGACACTCTGTAATCTTAATCCGTCACCACACGGACAACTTATTTAAAACTACTGTGTGTATGTTTTTATTTTAGTTTCTGTCCTACTGTAATATATGTGGTACAGGTACTTTACAATCCTCTGTTTAGAATTTTTTATAACGTAATAATTTGTTATTAGTTCATAAAATATCCTAAATTAACAAAGAAACATTTTACAAAAATTAATTCAGGTTTAACCTGAATTAATTTTTGTAAAAGGTTTAACCTGAATAAATTTTTGTAAAATGTTTCTTTGTTAATTTAGGATATTTTATGAACTAATAACAAATTATTACGTTATAAAAAATTCGTTATTAATATATAAAAAATGCGTTATTGCGAAATAAACACACATCGGACCCTCTGTTGAGTTCTTGAAATAACTTTAGGGTGATTCTTAACTGCGTAGCTGCTTTGAACACTTACCTGTAACAACAGAAAGAAACACATTTAAAAAAAGTATGTCATAATAAATAATATTTTAATATTCTTCCAAGCCTTATTCCCAAGTTTAATTGTGGTCGGCTACTAGTTCAACCGGTTTTACCTGAATTTCACTTTTTCCACGGAGCGACTGGCATCGAACCTCCGCAACCCTAAGGGAGAGCTGAAATTCAAAGATTGAACTAGTTGTCAGTATATTTGAGGGCACTGACTTCCCAGTAACGATTGCCATAGATGTTCATGACAACCGGGACCGACGGCTTAACGTGCTCTCCGAGGCACGGGCGTGAATCACCGCCAAACTTCCAAACTCCGGGCTGCTATTAGGAATTTCCTAAGAAAAACCCAAAAACACTTTTTGGCCCGACCCGGGATTTGAACCCGAGACCTCTTGATTAGCAGTCGCATACGCTAGACCAACGAGGCAGTTGTTGTGTATGTATTATTATGTCATATCATAATAAATAAAAAAAATAAAAATCGGACATCTTACACACAACGTCATCTAGTCCTAAACACTGGTACGGGTACTAAACAACTGATATAAATACATACACTTTTTTTTTTTTTTTTTTTTATAAATACATACATATTATACATAGAAAAACACCCAGACTCCGAAACAAATATTTGTGGCCGCATACGCTAACCACTAGACCAACAAGGCAGTCATAATAATATTATGTATTTAGTCAAAAGCTGTTTAAATTGATGTTACAAAAAGACATCAATTTTATTTATTAATGGCACAATATAGTGGAGGAAATATCACAATTAAAAAAAAAAAAAACTTAAAGTGATGTTGTACAATTATTGTGTATGCTGGTCAAGCCATACAAAACAGCGATAGTCATAAATATTAATGAGATTTAAAAGCAAAAATAAAAATCATTTTAAGTTAAAAGCTTTTTTGATGGAACACCTCATCTTTTAATTTAAAAGCGTCAGAAAACTACACGTTTCGTCCATTAGTCCATTGAGAGTTTACTTCTAAAATAAAATATGAAATCTCCTATTATACGATAATATATATTTTTATCCGACTACAGTGAAGGTAGTAAAGACACGCTTTCAGGACGAATGGGCCAGCTCGACCAGGGCACTACTACCCTCACACAGAAGACCATCTTAATAATGACAGTATTCTTAATGTCGTATTTCGTTGGTGAGTGTGAGACCGGAGGCCGCCATGATATGGGTCACCATGCTGAAATCATCAACAACCCTTAACGTTTGTGTGATCCGCAAATATTTGTGTGGTCCGCAAATATTTGTTTCGGAATTTGATTGTTTTCTATGTATAATATGTATATATTTACAAAAAAAAATGTTTATACATATATTTAAATCAGTTGACTAGTACCCATAGTACAAGCTCTGCTTAGTTTAGACTAGAAGGCGTTGTGTTTAAGCTATATCCCTACTAATATTATAAATGCGAAAGTAACTCTGTTTGTCTGTCTGTTACGCTTTCACGCCTAAACCACTGAACCGATTTTGATGCAATTTGGTATGAAGATAGAACTGAACTCGGGAAAGGACATAGGCTACTTTTTACCGCGATAACCGACATACACGCGGGCGAAGCCACGAGCGAATGCTAGTTACCTATATTTATAATATATTTTTATATATATATTACCCACTATTTTTTCGTCGTGTCAAGGTGATACGACAGAAAACCAAAGTATAACCATACCCACAGGATTTGCAAGCTGAAGTGGCAGTGGGTTGGCCATAAATGCCGTAGAACCGATAACCGTTGGGGTAAACGGGTTCTTGAGTGGAGACCGCGACTCAGCAAACGTAGTGTAGGACGTCCACAGGCCAGGTGGAGTGATGAAGCTGGCAGGAGTTGGATGCGAGAAGCCGAGGATCGAACCAAGTGTCGTGCAATTGGAGAGGCCTATTTCCAGCAGTGGACTGCGATAGGCCGTTGATGATGACTATTTTTTTGGTCTTCCTTCTGAATCACTCTTCAGTCTCTTCAGCCTGTTGCAGTCCACTGTTGAATGAAGACCTCCCAAACACAAACCATTCCTGTCTGAGAAAGTTCGCATCCATCCACTTTCAGCCATTTTCTTCCAGTTAGAGCTAAGATAAAACTGTTATCATCTCCCTTAATTTAAGTAGGTACTTAACTCGAGGAATCCCATTCGTACCTTTCCTTAAATAGGTATAATTCAGATGAGATCATCTCTTGAATATTTTGCTCGTAAAACCACTTTTAAATGAGATGTCATTAAGGGTGTGTACACATTGTGTTGTATTTTTTTTATATAAACGTTCGTATTTTTTTCTAATTTATATTTTACTTTTATTGTAGGTTATTTTAATGTATCTCAAAACAGTTCAATTTCAAGAATGTGCACTCGTTACAATCAAATATGTTCTTAAAATGATATTTTTTTCAACACGTTTAGAGAATTTAGGACCGGAATCATTATGGATTGTAAGGATTATGTGTGCAGTTGTAATTTTACTTCAGACCTAAATATTGTAAACTTAAATGTGTAATTTATGTGTGTCTTTGGTTTGTTGCCTGTTTCTGTATATAATAAATAAAAAAAAATCAATTACTATTTTACGTTTATTAGTACTAGCTTTCTCCTGCGATTCCGCCAGCGTGTATGTCGGTTATCATGGTAAAAAGTAGCATATCACCTTTCCTAAGGTTCCATCTATTTCTATACCAAAATTCATCAAAATCAGTTCAGAGGTTTAGGCGTGAGACAGACAGAGTTACTTTCGTATTCATAATATACTAGCTGACCCCGCGAACTTCGTACCGCCAATTCAACGTCACTCAATGGCTGTGAATGACATTGACATTCGTTACGCGCGTTTTTTTAAATATGCAAAATTAAATGTATATTTTTCAATATTTCTGAGAGATTTTCTTAATATTTTTTGCCGTAAGAACCTTCTCCTAATAATAACAAATACAACAAAAAAAGAATTAGTGAAATCGGTCCAGCCATTCACGCGTGATGCCGTGACCAAGGAAAACGGGTTTCATTTTTAGGGTTCCGAAGTTTATGACTTCGAACCCTTATAGATTCGTCATGTCCGTCCGTCCGTCCGTCCGTCCGTCCGTCCGTCCGTCCGTCCGTCCTCGACTTACCGTCCAAACGGTAAGTGCTAGAAACATGAAACTTTGCATGAATATGTATTTTAATTACGTCGACAAAGTGCTACAATAAAATTATGAAAATTATTTTTATTTGGGGTACCTCCCCTATACGTAAAGTGGGGATGTTTTTTTTTTCTCGCGGCTACCCCATCATGTGGGGTATCATGAGATAGGTCTTTTAAAAACAATATGAGGTTTCTAAGACGATTTTTTGATTTAGGTATCCGTTTGCGAGAAATTCTACTTTAAAGGCCACTTTATTGTAAAAACAGGGCGTCCCCCCCCCTCTAAAAGCTAAACGGCTGGCTCAAAAAATCTAAAAAAATTCGTGATAGTGGTCCATATAATGAACTTTAAAGCAAAACTATAACGGGTTAGATGACTTTTTTAGTTCAGGAGTTATAGAGGCTTAACTTGTACAATGCGCTCACTTGGAAAACGTCATACAAAATTAACGCATTAAAACGTAAACTTATCAAATCCGTTGGATACGATTTCTAATCCACGTACCATTATGGGTGTCTGAGGAACCCTTTCCTGTGCGTGGCCTGACACGCACTTGGCCGATTTTATATATATATAGAAGTAGGGACTATACTTTACTTTCGTAAATTGTTCTGGTCAATCTCTGAAATAGCTGGACAGTTTTTCATTGGACTTTTACAGACAGATAGTGAATTATACATGGAGTAACTTCGGCTAATTTTATTTAGACTGGCTTCGCTCCACGTAGTTACTAGCGATTTACAACAATAACTGCGAGTAAAACCACGGGTATTAACTAGTTCACATTAAAATGTGATCAATAACCTAGTGTGCACGGACCCTTAGATTAAATTACATTATTGCTATAATGAGATCTAAGTCACAAAAGTGTTTAATGACTTTTAGGAAACGAAAATTTAAGATTGCCTAGCTAAGCCTCGCGGTGTTACTTGCCATTGTTTTTGTACCTTTCCAACATCAATCACATGTCGCGCCGCGGGGCGAAGTTAGTCTAGCAAAAAGTAGCCCTTCTTTTAATCAAACTTAATTTATTAATTAGAACTTAATTCAATTGTATATCAAGTAGTAGTCACTAATATACATATATAAACTCTTTTGCAAAAAAAACGGGCATTTAAGCAAAGAACTACTTTATAGTTACTATTTGTTTTTTTGACAATTTTAGGAATTGTTATCCTCAGAATTTTATAAATTAATCAGGAAGGAATAGTTTTCATCAGTTTTATCATAACATTTTGATTAAATTATTGAGAAATAATGATTAAGCTCAAAACACTATTAATGTACCTGCTCGCTAAATAAAAATGAAACTTTATTAATAAAGTTAATTTCTTTGTTTTTATTGAATACATTAAAAGCAGATAAAAGTTTAGTATTAAGTGTGACCCCCTCTTGCTGAAAACACGGCTTGCATTCGTCTGGGCATGCTAACGAGTATATCTTTTATGCTTTCTTGAGGAATACGTTCCCACTCCGCGGTAATCACATTCTTTAGCTCTCTGATGGTCTGCGGAGCCGGCTGCATTGATCTCACTCGTCGCTTCAGAACGTCCCAGACATGCTCTATGGGATTGAGGTCCGGACTTCTAGCTGGCCAGTCCAAACGACGAATTCCGACTTCTAGCATTTACGCTTCCACATCGCCAGACCGGTGGGTGCGAGCGTTGTCGTCCCTAAAAATTTAGTTTTCGCCAAGAGCGGTTAAAGCGGGTTGTACATAAGGAATTAGAACTTCCGTTATGTATCGGCGTCCAGTCATTGTACCGTTTTCGATGAAGACTAACTCCTTACGATCCATAGAATTTATTCCTGCCCAAAACATAACAGAGCCCCCTCCATAAGGTGTGATTTCTTTAAAACATGCCTCTGCAAAGCGTTCTCCTCGTCTTCGTAGCACTCGCTGACGTCGGTCTTCACCATGCAGAGATATCCTGGCTTCATCGGAGAACAATATCCTATCCCAGTCTTCATGAGTCCATGACACACAATTTCGAGTGAAGCTAAGCCTGGCAATTCGATGTCCACGGGGTAATTTAGGGCCGCGTGCCCGGCGATGACCATGTATATTAGCAGCGAGAAGCCTCCTCCTGACTTTCCATAGACTAATTTGTACATTTCTTACTTCTTCGAGTCTGTTCTTGAGGTCCACATAAGAAGATTTGCGATTTCTCAACGCTTGACTAACTAGAAAATGATCATCCCGTGGTTCGGTACATGTCTTTCTGCCAGAACCAGGCCTTCTCTTGAAGGAACCGGTCTCTTGATAGCGCTGCCAGGTCCTTTGAACTGTCGACCGACTCACATTTAGCCTCTGAGCCACGAAGCATTGGCTGCAACCTTCTTCAAGCAGCGCAATAATTTTGCTGGCTTTTATCACTTTATCTACCATTTTCGAGATTGATAAACAGCAATAACTATACTTTTAAATGTCAAGGACATCAGATAATTTAATAAAAATTGACAAAAAGTTAATTAGAGTCGATATTAACTATAGGGAATTCGCGCCACAAAATGTAGTTAAAAGTTGTTTTCTTTGAAAACCAGGCTCAGTTAAAAATTTGAATTTGGAAGGTACTCTTATAAACATTATGCACTTTTATAACTGGCCAGTAACATGTTTGAATGATTAAAACCTTTTTGGTATTTTATTTTTTTCAGCCAGGAAGAAAATCGAAACCGCCCGTTTTTTTTTGCAAATGAGTGTATAAAGTAAGCACGAAGAGAAGAAACTGAAGAGTTCCAGTACAAGAACACTGCAAGATATATTCAAGATTAATGTTGAAGAATACAAGAACACTGAACACGATGATGGATATTGAAGATTACAAGAAGTCAAGAAATCGAACCGTTCAAGATAGTGAAGACCGTATCGTAGTACAAGTGCAAGTGACGTCATTAGGCGCAACATCCGTGTCAATAAACTGTTAGCATCGTTGTATAAAGCTCGAAATATCCCCGACCGCACTTTTATTTCGTTTCGAACACATACAGTCCACTACAGATAAGTCGAAGACCAGTGGGCGATCCCTCACAGTTTTTGGTCAGGTTTCATCTATCTCAATACCAAAATTCATCTAAATCGGTTCAGCGGTTTAGGTTTGAAAACCGTAACAGAAAGGTAACCTAGGTGACCGTCAACAATCACCGAGGGTAAGTAGCGACGCCACAGCCAGTACCTAGATGGGTGACCGTTTGTGAAATAACAATATGAGCATCTTCGTGGGTGGTTCCGGTAAGCAGATGGTCCCGGTTGTTGTCATAGGATAACAGTCATGAAAAATAGTTCAACAGCCTTGAACAGTCCACTGCTGGACATAGGCCTCTCCTTAGAAAGGAAGTATTGGCCTACTATACCACGCTGACCAGACGGGTTGGCAAAGGGTTGGTTTCAAGTTTTCCTTCTCTTTGCATCGATGTTATCTTGCGTAGTTTATCCCTTAGTCGCCTTTTACGACACCCGCGGGATGAATAGGGGTGGTGACACTCTGTATTCTTAAGCCGTCACCACACGGACAGATAGAGGCTTCAAAACATTCAAGAGCAAGATTACGTTGCCACAACTTCTTTTGTAACCAAAGTGACTCTATTCTGCCTGATGGAAAGCAGGAGTAGAATTCAGGAGTAGGGGTCACACTCCTCATTGTGAGGGTAGGCAATGCATGGACGCTATGCCACGCATGCCTTGCTATGAGACACTGAGAGAAGACCCTAGCCCAGCAGTGAGATATAAAGACTTGTTGATGATTGATGTCATCTTTATTTACTATTTACATACATATAAAACAACAACGCTATCAAAATAAATAAATATTTTGGACTTACCCACAACGTCATCGAGTCCCAAACCAAGCGGAGCTATGGGTACTAAACAACTGATATTAAAACATAAACATTCTTTTTTTTTAAATACTCAAATACTGTCCGTGTGGTGACGGATAAGGAATACAGAGTGTCATAACCCCTATTCATCCCGCGAGTGTCGTAAAAGGAGACTAAGGGATAAACTACGTAAGACAACATCAATGCAAAGAGAAGGAAAACTTGAAACAAACCCTATACCAACCCTAGCTAGCTAGCGTGGTATTAGTAGGCCAAAACCACCTTCTAAGGAGAGGCCTATGTCCAGCAGTGGACTGTTAAAGGCTGTTGGTGATTGATTGATGACTCACATATTATACATAGAAAACACCCAAACTCCGAAACAAATATTTGCAGACACACAAACATTTGGTCCGACTCGGTAATCGAATCCGAGACCTCAAGCACAGTAGTCGCAGACTGCGCCACCGAGGCAGACGGTAATAATGATATAACTAATTCGAGAACAACTTTTAATTAAACCGTAAAGCTTGTTTGCTGCCTAATTGGTGTATAGGAGAGGATTCTTAATATAATTACAACAATTCGGCACAAACGAACCAAATTACTGAAATGGGGTCAGCAGATAATTAATTGTGTACATTATTTCCAATTGGATATATGGCAATGGATTCGCAGACTGAGTGAAAATATTTGCTGTACAAAAAACTACGGAGATTATGAAACTCAAGAATTTGTTTGTTAGGGTTCCGTTGCCAAATGGCAAAAAACGGAACCGTTATAGATTCGTCAAGTCTGTCTGTCTGTCCGTCCGTATGTCACAGCCACTTTTTTCGGAAACTATAAGAGCTATACTGTTGAAACTTGGTCAGTAGATGTATTCTGTGAACCGCAATAATAGTTTTACACAAAAATAGAAAAAAGCAATAAATTTTGAGGGTCCCAATACTTAGAACTGAAACTCAAAAATTTTTTTTTCATCAGAACCATACGTGTTCCAACCAACCATGGATAGGTATTCAAAAATGATATTGAGGTATCTCATATCATTTTCTTCTAAACTGAATAGTTTGCGCGAGAGACACTTCCAAAGTGGTAAAATGTGTGTAACCTGTAACTTCTAAAATAAGAGAATGATAAAACTAAAAAAAATATATGATTTACATTACCATGCAAACTTCTACCGAAAATTGGTTTGAACGAGATCTAGTAAGTAGTTTTTTTTAATACGTCATAAATCATAAACCGCAATTTACATTTTTTTCAATCAAAACACTATTATTAAAACTTCGATAAAAGTTAAAACGAACTACAAAAACTTTTATATGATGTTACTTGGTGCTACGGAACCCTTCATGGGCGAGTCCGACTCGCACTTGGCCTCTTTTTTTTATTTAAAGTGCTACTTAATCACAGAACTATTAGATCGATTTAAAAAAAATCTTCAGCGCTATTGCCAGTATAACATCACACTTCTTCTAAAGGAGGTGAGAATCAAAACTACAAAATTAATTCCAAAATCGAGTTTTAAAACAATTGATTTTAGAATTAAAGGGTTCCGAAGTTTATGACTCGGAACCATTCAACAGCGACTTCACCGACGCTCTCCTATCTTCTCTTGTGTCTGTTATAATCGCTCCAATTTGTTCCTCTCTGTGTGTGCTGTGGACGGACAGGGTAAAACTATAAAGGCCCCGCTTTAGGGCCACAAAACCCCTAAAGAATACAGTTACACAGGTTATAGGCCCTTAAATAAAACAACCCAATGTATTACGCCCCCGTAAATCTCGACAAACCCACGTAATTCGCAATACTCAACCAACGAAGGGGATTACTCTGAGAAATTTGTGCAATAAAACAAAATTGTACCTTATTACAACCCGAATACAACAAGACGAATTGCTGAACTGGAATTTCTAAGGGTTCGAATCCAAAACGATGGGGCGTGATAAGATTTTCTATGTACTCATTTTGTTGGAATTAGCTTAAGTGTTTATTGAAGACCAGTTGAGTAGGTACTACCGGCTTCTTATGTCATCAGCCATCCGCAATTAAAAGTCCCGTCGAATTCGCTACAGCCAGAAATTACCCGGAACAAGTAGATTTAGCAAATTGAATTTTTGATTTTGGTACCGTTTGAACTTTAAAAAGTTTTTTTTTTCTTTTTTTTAATTTTCTGCCAAAATGACTCTGCCCTGCCTGATGGAAAGCATGAATAGAATCCAGAAGTGGAGGCCACCATCCTCACTGCCACAACGTACAGTGCAGCACGGTGACCCACACTATGGCGGCCTAGTAAGATGCTTTTTCACGCCCGCTTGAAGGACCCGGGGTCGTAGAAGGAAGGAAACACATGCGCTGGTAGAGAGTTCCAGGTTATCTTAGATTATGAATTTTTGGTAAGAATGAATAAAAACCTAAAGCCCAGTTTACAGCAAAAAAACAGTATGTATAAAATTTGCGAAAGTCTGAAAACAGTAATTTCGCATTTACTAAATCAATTGAAATGGATCCATAGAGAAACTTTTCATCGTAAGCCCGAAGCATCCATTACAGAGTCGGAGCTTCGCATTAATGAAACCAGCTGTGAGTTGACATAATTACATTCCTGTTTACGCAAGACACGGCTGTAACGTCCCGTTTCACGTTTCGCTTCAACTTTACTGCCTCATCCTAACGTATTGGCTGAAACCTGTACAACCTGTGGATTTATCGTGCTTATGTAATCCCGTTAAAAATTGATACTGCGCTATGGTTTGGGCTTAGAGATAATAAATTATACCGAAACAGAGGTATGCAAATGCTGAGCAAAATAAACGGTTCGGTTTTTCCTTCCTGTAGAGTTAAAATCTGGAACTAATTGCCAACTTGTGTTTCCCGGGTCTTTTAAGCGGGTCCTTAACAAAATCTCATTTACAGCTGTACCAATTTCAATGAAATTTGCCATTGAGATTTTGAATATTGAAATAGAATACATTCTAGTATTTATCGTGATAATTAAAATACCCGCGTATATGTAGTATTCTGCGGTTTTACTAGTAAATGTTTCTAATAAATATATCGGACATCTTACACACAACATCATCTAGTCCCAAACTAAGCAGAGCTTGTATTATGGGTACTAAACAACTGATATAAATACTTATACATACTTTTTCTTTTTGCAAATACATATATATTATACATAGAAAACACCCAGACTCCGAAAATATTTGTGATTCACACAAATATTTAATCCGACCCGGGTATCGAACCCGAGACCTCTTGATCAGCAGCCGCATACGCTAGACCAACACGGCAGCAATGTAAATTTCTTCTGGTAGAAAACCAGCGTGGTATAGTAGGCCAATACCTCCTTTTCAAGGAGAGGCAGGCAGCAGTGGACTGTTAAAGGCTGTTGATGATGATGATGATGATGAGAAAACCAGTTAAAACTTATTTTATGTTTAAGCCTACCAAAGCGACTCTACTCTGCCTGATGGAAAGCATGAGTAGAATCCAGGAGTAGGGGTCACCATCCTCATTGTGAGTTCAGACAATGCAGTATTGTACCCCACACTATATCGGCTTAGTGGGATGCTTCTGCATTACTGAGCCTCTGTTCTTACACTCACCTACGAAATTCGATAGCTCGAATGATATTTTCGATGATTCTATGGCCTTCCTTTGTCGCGTATCGATTGATGTCATAAATAACACCTTCGTTAGTCGGTTATATGATTAATTATTCACACGCGACACCGTTCTACCTATTGATTTATTTTATATCATTATGGTTGCTATGAAGGTGTGTTGTGCATAGCAACCTGTAAAGTTTTGACAGGAGATAAACAGTGATACATTTTGCCATCTACGATTTATGTATTTTTATAATCACCTAGCTTTCACCCGTGTATCTCGATTATTGCAGTAAAAAGTAGCCTTTGTGTTATTCTGATATATAAGCTATATTACTGTAAAGTTTCATCCAAATCCGTTCAGTAGTTTTTGCGTGAAAGAGGAAAAAACATACATACACACATACATACTAACAAACTTTCGCGTTTATAATATTAGTAGGATATCGAACCAGGGAGCATGCTTCGCATGAAAATATCAAGAAAAATATAATTCTGTGTACATATTTTGGTATCCATGTGTTGAGGAGCTTAAAGCCAAGTTGCTTTAGGTGATTAGAAATAATCATCGAACGTGAGCAACGACGGCGCGGTCAGTACCTGGATGGGTGACCGTAAGTGATATGATACCATGGAAGTGACTGTGATCCGAAAGTCACATTAAGCAGTCCGTCCCGTCCGTTAAAGTAACTCTGTCTGTCTGTCGGTCTGTAACGTTTTCGTCCTAAACAGCTAAATCGTTTTTGATGAATTTTGCTATAAAGATGGAACCTTGGACAAGGATATCGGCTACTTTTTATCGCGATAACCGTTACACACGCGAGCGGAGTCGCGAGCGAAATCTAGTTTAAAATAAACCAACGAAATTGTATATTTTATTTAGGTGTGTTTCTCAAAATGAGTTCACTTTTGAAATTTTAGCCGACAAAACAACTTTGTTAGACGATGCCCAGGTGAGTAATATTATTCTGACTGCATTGTTGAGCGTGTCAAAAACCCTATAAAAATAATGGTTTGGTCTGTGATTAGCGCTAAGGGGGTTGGACGTCTATACATTATCCAAGGAACCATGAGACAGAACTAATACCAGCAAGCTATAGAAACTCGCCTTTTACCCAAACTTAAAGAATGCTTTCAAGATGGAGAGGAATTCATGTTTATGCATGATTCAGCGCCGTGTCATAAACCCAGAAGTGTCACAAAGTTACAGGCTGACCATAACATACCAGTTTTCCCTTAGCCTGACAATCTGCTATCATTAAACCTATAGAAAACTTATTGGAAATTACGAAAGCCCAATAATTTCATAGTACTATGTTTATTTAAATCTAACTTTTATGGCTTAATTTTTAATATGAAATTCTTAAAACGACATTCTGAATATTAATATAAATGACGTGCCCAAACACCGACCGTATTTAAGAACATGGTCAAAGATCACTACTTGAATTTATAACACTCTGAATAGTTGTACATGATTTCATAGTTATTAATAGATTTGTATACTTATATTTATATTATTTGTATATATTGTGATAGTATATATGTAAATTGAGTATATATGTGTCTGTGTGTATTTCATTACCACCATAACTATACAACACCGAAACTACCCTTTGTTTATTCTTAACTCCTGTCAATTTTATGCAATATAAGTCATTGTAAATTAAATCTAGTTCCTCAAACATTACACTTTAACATTACAATTACACATTAAATAAAAAATAGCATAATATAATTGATGTAACGTGGCTATACTGCCCCCGTTCCCCGCGAGCAGGCGAGCGTCTCCCCGCTACTCCGCGCGCCGCTATAAGAACAGCGCGCGCCTCGAGCCCAGCCTTTTTCTGCTGCACTCCGCTACTGAAGTTAAGTGTCTCCTATTTCTGGAGGCATCACCGACAAACTCTCAAGAGCCCACGCCCTAACGTGCTCGCGAACTAGCCCTTGTATTCCGTTTATATCTATCTAATTGTATTGATTGTTAAAACATTAAACTTCTTGTAAACTCTCGTGATTTGGTATATTTCTCTTTCTCCTATCTATCGTGCACAAACCGGCGACTAAAGCCGAGTTGCGTGACACTGGCGCCCGTCTAAATAGGCTGAGAGTTTCATCGGTGATTGCCTCGTATTTTTTTTTTTACTGTGTGCTAACCATTTTATGTGTTTTGTGTCGAAACCCGTCCAGGCAAGTGTTTTTCTTATATATTTATTTCGCTGTGTATTGCCGCATACGCTTAATTGCATTTTTTTAACATATTTAACTAGTGATAAATACAAATCGCTGTAAAGAATCTATCGTCGCGCTGCGCATGTGCATTCTCGCTGCCGAAAACCGGTCTCGCATCGCGTTGCCACGAGATCGCACGCTCAACCTACCTGCTTGATAATTCTCACTTCTAATAACTCAGTTTTATTACTACCTGGACGGCGTTTTACAAATTTCTTTTCGATTTTGTTTCCTCAATTTTCAACTACCGCGTTTAAATTAAACCAAAATGGCCTACGATATTAAATTCTCGTGTCTACAAAAACCCGAACTCGAATACGAAGTGTATTTGAGGGGTGGCGTGAAGTCAAACACGGTAGAGGAATTGCGTAAGCAAATATCTAAACTCGCGCTGAGTCTGCCTTCCGAAGACTTAACGGAATCCTACCTGTCTACCGAAGAGGATCTCCAAGCTATAAAATTCTCACTTTTTAAAGCTAAAAATAACATTAAAATGCTAACTTGTAACTTTGAAAAAAATCTGTTGACTAGAACGGAGTCTCTGTTACACCATATCTATCACAGGTTAAATCGCATCTGTTTAGATAACCTTCCAGATATTAGCCTCATAGATACCTTGTGGAACGAATTCCACACTTTATATTCATCGCTTAAACTACTAACTTCCCCGCCCACGCGCCACGAACCGCAGACAGATTGCTCAGTCGAGTCGATAAGCCTCAGTACCCCCATTAGCGCATTAACTTACGAACGTAAACTTTTTTCTGAACTTGCAAAATTCAAATATGACGGTAGATCGTGTGTGCGTGCCTTCATTCAAAAAATTAATGAATTTATGTCTAGTAGGAACATACCGGAAGACAAGATTCTCTCTTTCGCTTTCGAAATATTCTCGGAAGACGCTTTAACCTGGTATCGTAGTATAAAGGACAGCGTCTCATCTTGGAGTCAGCTGTGCCAATTATTGAAAGGCGATTTTAGCCCGCAGAAATAACAAACTATACAACTTCAAAAATAGTTTAAACCCACTCACTAAGGACTTTCAATTGAAGGAAGTCGTTCCGTCTAAGCGGAGCTCAAAAATCGTGGTGGAAAGCCACACGGTGCCCTCTACCGGTCACCTTGGTATTAAATATCGTTTGTTGTTTCCTATAAAACGGGCTACGCCAGAAATAATCTCTAAAATTTTAGAGGAAAATGTCTTCCTCGTATATGGCGTCCCGTCTCCCTTTGTACTCGATAGCGGTAAACAATTAATTAGCGCAACAATTAAAAATCTATTATCTAAATACAAAATTCCTTTCTTATATTACACACCACTGTATACGCCTTAATAAAATAATAATGACAGCTATTTCTACCTTTATAACTAACCACCATATATATATAATCGACCATATAATCTGGTATAAATTAATAACAAACTAAATTTGGTCTTGACTGCTCAGTGAATGAAACTGCTGGGTTCAGCCCTAACTTCCTAGTCAACGGAAGAGAAATTGTCAACTATGTTCTTTCTATATTGCTGTGGATTCCGATCCAAATATAGTTAATGAAACAAATCACAGTTACGCCGAAACCTTAGGCTATCAATCTTCTATTTTTGAGAAGGTACAGGCAGCTTTATTTGAGGCCCATCAACGAAATTGTAAATCTTATAATCTTCGCCGGAAGCCGGCAGAATTCAACGTTGGTGATATAGTCTGACGTACAACTTATTATCTCAAGTTATTTCTAAAAAAATATCCTCTGGTGAACAAATTGGCAGATATGTCAGATAAACACTTGGGTGAATAGCATCAAAGATATAAAAATAATAAACTATAAACCTTACAATAATTATTCTAAACTATACACAGTAATATTATAAACAAATATGGAGGTAAAGTTAAAATAATGTCAATAAAATTTTACTACTACAGGTTGTGACTACCCCCTTGTTTAAATTCTTCATTATATCAGTTGCATAAGGTTCGTTATCGGTTGGAATATTCTATTTCACTGTCGCTAGGCAAAATAACGTCTGTTCAGAAATGCTGTTGAATAAGCGAATTTAACGATAAAAACATTTTTGAACAGTACCCATTACTTTTGACTTAATCATTGGTCTTAGAGTGTTTGTAGTGCATTTTGTATTGTTTCCTGCGTTGTGTCAACTAGGTATCTATAATTCTTAAAAAAAAAGTTGTTCAATAAAAAAAAAAAAAATAAAAAAAAAAAAAAATAAAAAAAAAACAAGAAAAAAAATTCTTGTACTTCAATTTAAAAATACTGCTTTATAAATATCAAAATGTAACCTAAAAAATTATTAAAACTTTTTGCCCTATGGCTCAGTGGTTAAAAGGTCTGTCCCTAACCTTGTCACAGGTTCGATTCTCGAACGTGTTTTGATCTTTGTGGTTGCGTTTTCTACTGCGCACTTATCTGTCTTATCTGTTGTTGCTACTGACATAAATCACTTCTAGTAATTCTTTCTATATAATTTAATAACTTAAAAATAAAAACTAACCTATCATTCACATCGATCGTATCATCATTCTAATGTATAACTAACGTCTTTTTACTTTCACCTCGCTGAGCACTGTGCCTGCATTTTGTCTTATTTTCCCCTCTAGCTGTGATTCGTGTTTCCTTGTTTAGTTTCTCAGCTTTTGCTTACTACTTCCAGGGTACCAGCGAGGGACTACCTACGGCGGAGACCACGAGCCCCAGGCGAATTTTCCCTGAGGAAAAATTCTGGCCTAAAGGGGGGGGTATGTAACGTGGCTATACTGCCCCCGTTCCCCGCGAGCAGGCGAGCGTCTCCCCGCTACTCCGCGCGCCGCTATAAGAACAGCGCGCGCCTCGAGCCCAGCCTTTTTCTGCTGCACTCCGCTACTGAAGTTAAGTGTCTCCTATTTCTGGAGGCATCACCGACAAACTCTCAAGAGCCCACGCCCTAACGTGCTCGCGAACTAGCCCTTGTATTCCGTTTATATCTATCTAATTGTATTGATTGTTAAAACATTAAACTTCTTGTAAACTCTCGTGATTTGGTATATTTCTCTTTCTCCTATCTATCGTGCACAAACCGGCGACTAAAGCCGAGTTGCGTGACATTGATTAAATGCGATTATTAAATTTGCCTTATATAATTATGATTATAAGATTACATACCTAAATACCATAATTTTCGCGAGGGAAAAATGTAATGAAAAATTAACTTTCCGGGGGAAGACACGTCACACTTCACACGTTTCACAGTTCTTCTTCTTTTGCGCCTGGGGTGCTCTTTCAACACTCCGCCCGAAATTACGCCAAGATCGCCGAAACATCACGTGGCCATTCAATTCTCTTCAAACTACTCGTTTATAGCATCGATAATGAAGCTTGTAGAGCCCATATAGCAGCGATAAGGCCATAAGCAGCAAAATCACGGCCTTCGTTGGTTTTACTGTTGCTGGAGCCCATCTTTCAAAATTTCAAATAAAAGTACGGGAACAGTGTAGAACAATCAATCCGACGAAAGTATGTGTCCCCATATTCATATCTTATTACCACTCGGCACTGTAAATTAACACGCGCATGGCAGGGTCGCCATGTAGGGTTCAGCGTACGATAAACAAAGGAAAGACGACTGTTCAGTATAAAGTTATAAGATTTAATAAATAATATTCGATTACATTGTTCTTTATACTTCAAAGTACTGTACTCAAGTACATACTTTCATACACTATTCTATCATATATCTATACATACACCACACCTCAAAGAGACTTCAAAGAAACTTCAAAGAGACCTCAAAGATACCTCAAAGAGACCTCAAAGAGACTTCAAAGAGACCTAAAAGAGACTTCAAAGAAACTTCAAAGAGACCTCAAAGAGACCTCCAAGAGACTTCAAAGAGACCTCCAAGAGACCTCCAAGAGACCTCAAAGAGACCTCAAGGAGACCTCCAAGAGACTTCAAGGAGACCTCCAAGAGACCTCTAAGAAACCTCCAAGAGACCTCCAAGAGACCTCCAAGAGACTTCAAAGAGACCTCCAAGAGACTTCAAAGAGACCTCAAGGAGACCTCAAAGAGTCTTCAAAGAAACTTAAAAGAGACTTCAAAGAGACCTCCAAGAGACTTTAAAGAGAACTTAAATCCAAGAGACCTCCTAGAGACCTCCAAGAGACCTCCAAGAGAGCTCAAAGAGACCTCAAAGAGACTTCAAAGAGACCTCCAAGAGACCTCTAAGAGACCTCTAAGAGACCTCCAAGAGACCTTCAAGAGACCTTCAAGAGACTTCAAAGAGACCTCCAAGAGACTTCAAAGAGACCTCCAAGAGACCTTCAAGAGACCTCCAAGAGACTTCAAAGAGACCTCCAAGAGACCAAAGAGACCTCCAAGAGACTTCAAAGAGACCTCCAAGAGACTTCAAAGAGACCTCAAAGAGACCTCCAAGAGACTTTAAAGAGACCTCCAAGAGCCTCCAAGAGACCTCCAAGAGACTTCAAAGAGACCTCCAAGAGACTTCAAAGAGACCTCCAAGAGACTTCAAAGGGACTTCAAAGAGACTTCAAAGAGACCTCCAAAAGACCTCTAAGAGACCTCCAAGAGACCTTCAAGAGACCTCCAAGAGACCTCCAAGAGACTTCAAAGAGACCTCCAAGAGACTTCAAAGAGACCTCCAAGAGACTTCAAAGAGACCTCAAGAGACCTCCAAGAGACCTCCAAGAGACTTCAAAGAGACCTTCAAGAGACCTCCAATAGACCTCCAAGAGACTTTAAAGAGACCTCCAAGAGACTTCAAAGAGACCTCAAGGAGACCTCAAAGAGTCTTCAAAGAAACTTAAAAGAGACTTCAAAGAGACCTCCAAGAGACTTTAAAGAGAACTTAAATCCAAGAGACCTCCTAGAGACCTCCAAGAGACTTCAAAGAGACCTCCAAGAGACTTCAAAGAGACCTCAAAGAGACTTCAAAGAGACCTCCAAGAGACCTCTAAGAGACCTCCAAGAGACCTCCAAGAGACTTCAAAGAGACCTCCAAGAGACTTCAAAGAGACCTTCAAGAGACTTTAAAGAGACCTCCAAGAGACTTCAAAGAGACCTCCAAGAGACTTCAAAGAGACCTCCAAGAGACTTCAAAGAGACCTCCAAGAGACTTCAAAGAGACCTCCAAGAGACTTCAAAGAGACCTCCAAGAGACTTTAAAGAGAACTTAAATCCAAGAGACCTCCTAGAGACCTCCAAGAGACCTCCAAGAGACCTCTAAGAGACCTCCAAGAGACCTCCAAGAGACCTCCAAGAGACCTCCAAGAGACCTCCAAGAGACCTCCAAGAGACCTCCAAGAGACTTCTAAGAGACCTCCAAGAGACTTCAAAGAGACCTCAAAGAGATAGATAGATAGATAGATAGATACTCTTTATTGCACACCATAATACAAAAGATACATCATAGAATTCAATCCAATAGAAACAGTGGTACAATGGGCGGCCTTATCGCAGACTGCGATTTCTTCCAGGCAACCTTAAAATGGACTATACTTAAAGGTAATTGTAGTTGGCGGTGCACATTTAGAATTTCCTAATACTCATATATATACATACATTCATGCGCCTACATACATACATATTATACATATGATACATACATAAATATACATATTCAGACAGCTCATAGTTGTTACAGAGATAGATAGTGATCCTTGACGAGTTTTTTAAAAGTATTCACCGACTGTGCCTGCCTTACAGCCTCCGGTAAGGCATTCCACAGGCGTGCAGCTTGCACTGTAAAGGATTTATCAGTGAAAGTTGTGGAGTGTGTTGGAATTTCCAAAGTTCGATTTTCCGATGACCTTAAGCATCGTGTGTGTCGACTTCAAAGAGACCTCCAAGAGACCTCTAAGAGACCTCCAAGAGACCTCCAAGAGACCTCCAAGAGACCTCCAAGAGACCTCCAAGAGACCTCCAAGAGACCTCCAAGAGACCTCCAAGAGACCTCCAAGAGACCTCCAAGAGACTTCAAAGAGACTTCCAAGAGACTTCAAAGAGACCTCAAAGAGACTTCAAAGAGACCTCCAAGAGACCTCTAAGAGACCTCCAAGAGACCTCTAAGAGACCTCCAAGAGACCTTCAAGAGACCTTCAAGAGACCTCCAAGAGACCTCCAAGAGACCTTCAAGAGACCTCCAAGAGACTTCAAAGAGACCTCCAAGAGACCTTCAAGAGACCTCCAAGAGACCTCCAAGAGATTTCAAAGAGACCTCAAAGAGACTTCAAAGAGACTTCAAAGAGACTTCAAAGAGACTTCAAAGAGACCTCCAAGAGACTTCAAAGAGACCTCCAAGAGACTTCAAAGAGACCTCAAAGAGACTTCAAAGAAACTTCTGAAATAATTATATCCCTAGGCGAAGAGAGTTCGGACAGTGAGATCAGCGATAGCGATAATGAGACAATGACTGGCATCGAGCCAATCATATAATTATTCTGAAAAAGATTTTTAGTCTGTAGATTTGTGTAATAAACACTTCTTACTTAACTAAGATTGTTTCATTTATTTTTCATCATTTTAATCATATCATTTTTGTAACATCAATGAAACACAGAGGCTGATGGCTGACTAACTGCTTTATTGACAACGTCAAATCACATACATTCATAGAGGTCAATAGGCAAAGGTGTCTATAGTTATAAATCCTAACATCTTCCCCTCTCAAATGATATGCTCACTTAAAACACCCATACATAATAGATGGTACTCAAAGTACCTATAGAAATTACATACTAAAAAATTAATAATCAAATAGTTACATTCTACCGTATTTACTTAATAGGTAGATACTTATAAACGTATAACATAAGAACATAAACTTATAAGTTATAAATTGGTAATTAACTAAGTATTATTTATTGGCTCGTTGAGCCCTATTGAGAGCGCGCAACGCTCGGGCCGACATGTCTGGGGGCAACAGTTGATGCGGCGGCGGTGACGTCACCGAACTGCACACTTGTTTACTGTTGCTGTCAGAGACCGGGCTATTATGATCTGCCGCCGCCATGTCACTTTCACCCTCTGACGCATCCTCAAATGTAACATCAGCGTCCTTATCAACTTCTACCGAGTCATTGGCAATTGTATTAGCATTCGCCCGCGTTAATGAATACCGGTTCCTATTTAATTGTAAGTCCCATGTTACGTAACCGTTCGAGTACAGCTCTGAGATTACTCATATGCTCCTTCTGATTAGCACCCGTACAACAAATATCATCTAAAAATACTACAGTACCCGGCACCCCTCGTAATGTCTCTTCCATTAACTTTTGGAATTTTTCCGGAATACACGATAACCCGTAAGGGGTACGGCGGTAAGCGAATGTACCCATATGCGTCGTGATAGCTGTATACAGCTGTGAGTCTTCTGTTAATATACACTGTTCGTAAGCATGTTTTAAATCGATTTTAGAAAATTTTTCACCTCCACTCAAACTGGCAAATAATTCCTCAATGCGAGGTAACGGATAAAACTCCCTCTTCAATTTAGGGTTAATTGTTATCTTATAATCACCGCATATGCGTATCTCACCGTTCTCCTTGACGACCGGTACGATGGGGGTGCCGTAGTCTGAGTGGCTGACGCGGTACACGGAGCCGTCGGCCTCCAGACGCTGCAGCTCGGCCTCCACGCGCGCCCGCAGCGCCAGCGGCACGGGCCGCGCGCGCACGTACACTCCCTCTGCGTCACTCAGCTGTAATCGAATGGTTTGCTTACATGTACCCAACTTATCTGTAAACACCTCCGGAAATTCTGCCCGTAACTGGTTCACTAATGAGGTCTCGGATATTTCATTGAAGTTTATCTGGTTAACTTTCAGTGCCCGCATCCAATCCCTACCTAGTAAGGGACGGCTTCCATTTCTAATAACGTATAGTGATAAGCCCTTGGCCTTTTCAACACCTAAAGTAACGTCTACGCTAATATAACCGAGTGACTCAATTGGTGAACCAGAATAGCAACGTAACATTACATTATCCGATTGTAACGGGTAGCAATAAAATACTCGTTTATAAAAATCTTCACTGATTGCTGATATTCTGCTGCCCGTATCAATTTCACATTCTATCTCGCAACTGTCTATCAGTACTTTAATAAAATAAGGTTTCTTACCCTGTGCTGTGACTGTGATGTTTAACATGTCCTCGTCCGACTCCTCATTCACGAAATGATGCCGCCCGACCCATTTATTATCACTGTTATTTATTTTTTTACACATAACTTTTAGGTGACCCCTTTGATTACACTGATCACAATTATAATGTACAAACTTGCATCGATCCGGCCGATGTGGCTTCCCACACCGCCAGCACTGCATTGCGGCCATGGCCCTGGGCCCTGGGCCGTCGCCGCCGGGGGCGCGGGCCTGCCAGCGCGGCCGGGAGCCCCCGCCGCCGCCGGCACCGCGCCGCGCGCTTGCCTGGTGCAGACCCTCGCCTGCCTCGCTGCCGCCGCCTGAGGTCGTCGCAGCCGACACGCTGCCGCTCACCTCCGCATGCTTCTCTGCAGCCTCCAGCGCCAGAGCCAGTTCCACCGCCTCTTTATACTTAATTGTTGTTTCCGCGAAAATCCTAGACCTCATTGCCTCACTACCAAGGCCTGACACAAACTGGTCTCTCAAGTTTTCCTCTAGGTTGCTCTTGAAGTTGCAGGTGGAAGCTAGGTGCTTGAGGCTTTGTAGGTAGTCCATGAGTGGCTCGCCTGGGCGCTGGCGCCGTAGTCTGAACACGTGGCGCTCAGCTATTTCTGACCGCTTCGGCTCCAGGTGCTCAGAGACTAGGCTCACCAGCTCGTCGAAAGTCTTCTTTTCCGGGTCCACCGGCGAACAGAGGTCACACATCAGCGAGTACGTGGCCTCGCCGACGATCGTAATTAACATCGGCACTTTTAGCTCGTCCTTAATTTCATTAAGCAAAATAAACTGTTTTACCCGTCGAATGTACGCTAACCACTGTTTCGACCCTAGGTCAAAGGCTTCTATTTTCCCGATTGGCATTTTATCTAGCGATTTAAGATATCCACACGTCGAAAATAAAATGTCCGCTTCCGCTCGTCGCCAATGTAACATCAATGAAACACAGAGGCTGATGGCTGACTAACTGCTTTATTGACAACGTCAAATCACATACATTCATAGAGGTCAATAGGCAAAGGTGTCTATAGTTATAAATCCTAACAATTTTAATAATATTACCTATATTAAAATTAATTAACACAATCTTTGTTTTGTTGGAAATCTTATTGTTTATAATAATATCCTACTAAAGCGACGCGGCTACGAACGTGACGCGTATCGTGCGTAAGCGACAACCCACCGGAATGGCCTGCGCAGCAGGCAGGCGGCCGACTTGTGCGACACTAAAGTGCGGAGTGACACCCCCCTGTTATTATACATGCAGACACCGCGACCAAATCATCCTCCTAGCCATTATTCCCAAGTTTATTTGGGGTCGGCTATTAGTTCAACCGGTTTTACCTGAATTTCAGTTTTTCCACGGAGCGACTGGCATCGGACCTCCGCAACCCTAAGGGAGAACTGAAATTCTAAGATTGAACTAGTTGTCAGTATATTTGAGGGCACTGACTTCCTAATAACGATTTCGATAGATGTTCATGACAACCGGGACCGACGGCTTTACGTGCTCTCCGAGGCACGGGCGTGAAACCGCCAAACTTCCAAACTCCGGGCAGCACTTTTTGGCCCGACCCGGGATTTGAACCCGGCAGTTCACCAACACCGCCACCAAATCATGACCAAATATGTCTTGTTGTTCTAGTGGTTCGCGTATACGGCTGCCTATCAAGAGGTCTCAGGTTCAATTCTCGAGTCGGACCAAATGTTTGTAGGTGTTTTCTATGTATATTAAGTATGTATTTACAAAAAAAATAAGTTTATGTATTTATATCAGTTGTCTAGTACCCATAACACAAGCTCTGCTTAGTTTGGGACTAGATGACGTAGTATTTCAGATGTTATTTTATTTTATTTAAATATTTTAAATATTTTTTGGACATCTTACACACAACATCATCTAGTCCCAAAGTTGCTTACTTTGCTCGGAAGCTAACATCCCTACCAAAGAGAAATAATCATCCTATTCACATCAATCTATTCGGATATATTTTTTATTTGAAAATGTATAGTTAGATGGTTCTTCGACAATAAAGGGTAACAATTAAAATATAATACACAGTATATACAGTAAATAAATAAATATTTCGGACAATTACACACAATGTCATCTAGTCCCAAACTAAGCAGAGCTTGTTTGTATTATGGGTACTAAACAACTGATATAAATACATAAACATACTTTTTTTTATAAATACATACATATTATACATAGAAAAACACCCTCACTCCGAAACAAATATTTGTGGATGACACAAATATTTGGTCTGACCCGGGAATCGAACCCGAGACCTCTTAATCAGCAGCCGCATACGCTAACCACTAGACCAAGAAGGCAGTCAAAAATTATTTTAATTTAGATAGTATTTTAAATCAAACATTACATGCATACAAATATTTACCTAAAGTAGAAATCAAACATACGACCTTAGAGCAGACCGTTACACAAACAACTACATCATCCAACTGTCAATCAATTTCAGAAAAAAATAGTCGATTTCACTTTGATTGAGTAGTTCGATTAATCGAATAAGTATTTTCAGGGCGAGGTACGATTATCGATCGAGAGGAATACCTAAGTTTCTTGTGATTCGATTGTCGGAGCTTTTGATGTTTCGATTACTGATTTACTGAACCGTATATAACTTTTAATGTTGTGTAACTGTTGTCAAAAGAATTAGACGTATGTTTTTCTTTACGATTTCTGTATGTTTTCGTTCAAATGGAACCTTGTGAAAATACTATTTTGTTGTAACTTGACATTGGTTAAAAAGAAGTGAATTTCTTTTTAATAGCATGGTGAAAAGAGAATTGAAGGGACGCCTCATAATAAGGTTCTTCTTGTATACGTATACTAGATGTAGCCCGCGGCTCCACCTGCTTTTATATTGGTTATCGCGGTAAAAAGTAGCCTAAATCCTTTCTCAGGCTTTAGACTATCTGAGTATAAAATGTTATTTAAATCGGTGCAGTGGTTTTCGAATTTATTGTGAACAGACAGACACGCGGAGGACTTTATTTTATAATATGTAGTGATACTAGCTAAGTCCCCTGGTGTTACTCGCGGTAGTTGTTGTAAAACGGGTTATCAAAGCGGGGTGCCGTTACTCTAAAAATTTATCAGCTTTCTACTAGTGAAAGTTCAATCGAAATCGGTAGAGCTATTTCAAAGATTAGCCTGCAATGTCCGTGTGCGTGAGAATGGTGACCATTCCTCTTGGATTCTACTCATGCTTTCCATCAGGCAGAGTAGAGTCACTTTAGGATCATCATCATCAATACCCTTTACAGTGCACTGCTGGACGTAGGCCTCTCCTTAGAAAGGAGGTATTGGCCTACTATACCACGCTGGCCAGACGGGTTGGTATAGGGTTGGTTTCAAGTTTTCCTTCTCTTTGCATTGATGTTGTCTTGCGTAGTTTATCCCTTAGTCGCCTTTTACGACACCCGCGGGATGAATAGGGGTGGTGACACTCTGTATTCTTAATCCGTCCCACACGTTACTCATTAAATAAAATATTTTAAATATATTAGCTGTAATTTATTTCAGATGTACTAAGTAAATCTAATCGTACTGATAAATTGGTCATATTATTAATTCATAGCCCAAATTGTTCCAATTGAATTGCCCGAATACAATTCAAATCTGCTGTTACCCGCATAATGACGTACAATCTATTGCCCAAGATAATGAATTAACTATCATTAATATTCTATACTAGCTGAGGCCCGCGATGTTACTTACGGTTATTGTTGTTAATTTCTAGTATCACCTGCGAAGCTAAAAATTAGTGTAAGTTAATCTTTATATCGTCAGCTAACTGTCAGTGAAAGTATCGTCAAAATTGGTAAAGTCATTCCAGATATTAGCCGAAACAAATATTTTTTTTTACGTACGAACCATATAATACTTAAATTTGTTTGTGCGGAAATAATAAATAAATAATAAATAAATATTTTGGACTTCTTACACACAACATCATCTAGTCCCAAAGTAAGCAGAGCTTGTGTTATGGGTACTAAACAACTGATATAAATACATAAATATACAGTTTTTTTGTAAATACATACATATTATACATAGAAAAACACCCAGACTCCGAAACAAGTATTTGTGGATCACACAAATATTTGGTGAGACCCGGGAATCGAACCCGAGACCTCTTGATCAGCAGCCGCATACGCTAACCACTAGACCAACAAGGCAGTCAAGTAAAATAAATACACATCTTACACACAACGTCATCTAGTTCCAAACTAAGCAGAGCTTGTATTATGGGTACTAAACAACTGATATAAATACATATACATAGAAAACACCCAGATTCCGAAACAAATATTTGTGGATCACACAAATATACCAGTTACTGGTAGGTATGTCGGAACCTCCTTTCTAAGGAGAGGCTTATGTCCAGCAGTGGACTGTTCAAGGCTGTTGATGATGATGGATGATGATGTCATAATATCACTATTAGTTAAGGATAGGAAGGAGAAGGGATTGTGCTAGGGCAACTTTCGTGTTCGCCTTGAGTGTGGCCGCGGGTGGACGGGACGGGTTTTCCCGTCCATCCGCTGTAGTGGCCAGGCGCGAGGGGTCCAGAAGGAAACCCGTTCCCTGGACTCCTCCCTAAATACAGGCGCAGAGAGGTCACACCGTGTGGTTTTAGTCGATTTGAGTCCGACACAAAATCCCCGGTGGGGTGACGAAACGTTTCACACGTAAAAAAAAGGGCGACATTCGTGTTGGTAGGAAGAAAGTTACGAAGTCTTCGCAGTGATCCCGTTGTAGCAAATAACTTTCGACTAACTTCACCAATCTGTGGGGCCCTGGACATGATTTTGTCCATAAAGATTACAAGGTTTTTGACCTCGTCACTATATGGAATATTCGACCCGTCACAAGAGATAGCTGGTAATTGCCACCAATTTATTAAAGAGTTCCTTGTAAATGTCAATCGGCGCGAGAATTTCTGTATCGTGATTCAGAATAAGTTACTCCGTGGTTAAATGTTTCTTCGGTAGATGGCGCTGTTGCATAATTTTTACTTGCGCTGTGACATAATTTCTATGTATAGATACATGAACAGCAAAAATGTGATCTAAGCTTTTCCTTAAAATGTTCCTACTTCTGATATTCATCTGAAAGACGCCCACGACTGGGAATGTCTTATTACTGATTATAAATCACCAAGATATACTTGCGAGTCAATTTATCTAAGAAATTGTCGATATATCAGACATTCACAAATAAAAGGAATCGCTGTATCGTAACAAAAGGATCAAATGTTTTAGGTCATGTTGCGATTGAATCCTATATGAGAAATTTTAGGTCACCTTGTGTGGGAATATTTTGATTTCAATTTGAAATTCTTTATTCATACTGTATAATATTACAAATTCGAAATTAATTCTGTCCTTCTGTCATGAGAACCAAAGAAAGTAATAAAATAATCATATTTTGTCTAAGCTTTATTAAATAATACATGTTAGGCACGGCGTACAGCCCTCGTTGCCACTATTAACTGCCCAGTGTTCTGATTGAAAGGCTTATTTTTGTTGTGCATCAGTTCAGGTCTCGGGTTCAAATCCCGGGTCGGGCAATAAAGTGTTTTTGGGATTTTCTTAGGAAAATTCCTCGGAGAGCAGGTAAAGCCGTCGGGCCCGGTTGTCATGAGCATCTATGGCAATCGTTATTGGGAAGTCAGTGCCCTTAAATATAGTGACAACTTTTTTTTTTTTTTTTTTTAAAGTGTGGAAATCCCCGCGGACCGTCACCCCGTCGGGGGTTACGGCGGGGTGGTGTGTCGGACTCGAACCGACTAAAACCACACGGTGTGACCCTCTCTGCGCCTTTGTATTGGAAGGAGTCCAGGGAGGGGATTTCCTTCTGGACTCCAACCGGCGCCTGCCCGCACTGTCGCGGGCACCAACTCTTCGCTCGACTCTCTAATTGGGCAACGTCCGGTCACACACGGACGTCGCCCCCTCGCGGTTGGCCTCTACTGCGGACGGACGGGAAACCCGTCCCGCCCATCCGCGGCCACTCTCAGGGCGGCATGAGACGCAGGTATGCGCGCCTCCGCCGCCCGGGGCGCCGGCGGCGGATCGGGTCCGATTGGATGGCATCCTCCCGGGCCTTCTCCGCCACCTCCTTCTGCAAGATTACGTCCTCGCAGAAGGTTGCGACCGCGGTAAAACAACTGTCGCTGCCGACCATCGATCTTATGACGGCCGGCAGCGAGAGATCCCCTCCGATGACTGCAGTGAGGACCCGGCGCTGCGCCGCCCAAGCGGGGCAGACCGCCAGCGTGTGCTGGGCCGTGTCCTCACTGCAGTCGCAGTGGTGGCAGGCGGGACTCGGTTCCCTCCTAGCGACCGAGTGCAGGTACTTTCCGAAGCAACCGTGCCCGGAAAGTACCTGCGTCAGCCGCAAGGAAAGGGTCCCGTGCTGCCGCCCTGCCCACTCCTCGATGACCGGCTGAAGAGCCTCCACGGCGGCGAAGCCAGCGCGTGGGGTCTCCAGCCGGAACGACCATCTCAGCATGGTGGCTCGGCGAGCGGCTTCGCGCCACTCGCGCACGTCCTCGGGCGGAGGGCGAAATCCGCTCTCCGCCCGGAAGTCAGCCACTCGCCGATAAACTTCGGCGAGCACTTCCGCCTCCAAATCCCACGGGGGTGTTCCGGCCAAGGCACACGCCGCCTCTGTGGACACCGTGCGGTATCCACGTATGGCTCTGACCGCCAGTATCCGCTGGGGGCGCCAGAGGCGCGCCCTGTTCTGGGCGGACAGAGCCGCCGCCCACACCGGTGCACCGTAAAGTGCCATCGACCGGACAACCCCCGTGTACAGCTGCCTAGTGGGGACACTGGCCCCGCCCAAATTGGGCAGAAGTCGCCCTAGGGCGGAGGCAGTGCCCACCAACTTAGGGCCAAGCTGTCGGAAGTGCTCGTCGAAGAGCCACCTACCGTCGAGGACCAGACCCAGGTACCTCATCTGGGCCCGGACCGGTACGAGGACCGAGTTGACCTCGATCGAGGCGCCGGCGGGCGGACCGCGACGGGGCCCATGAAATAATAGGGCCTCCGTCTTGTCCAGGGCCACCCGCAGGCCCAGCGCCTCGATGCGCCCGACCACTCGGGAGACTCCCGTGGTGGCCAGGCGCGCCGCCTCCTCAAAGTTTGCCCCCCGGGCCGTGACCAGGGTGTCGTCTGCGTAACAGATCACACCCAGCCCGGGGGGGAGACGCCCTCGTAGGGCCCAGTCGTATCCCATGTTCCACAGGAGTGGTCCTAGGACAGACCCTTGTGGAACACCGCACGACATGGCCCTGCGTCTCAAGGCGCCACCTCGGTCCTCGTACTCGACGGTACGCTCCTCTAAGTAGTCTGCCACCAGCCGCCTCAGGTACCCTGGCACTCCGTGGTACTGGAGTGCGGCCCTGATGCAGCCGAATGGCAGACTATTGAAGGCGTTGGCGATGTCCAATGACACCGCCAACAGCACTCCGCCGTCTCTCACCGCCTCTTCGGTCACGGCCCTCAGGCGCAGGATCGCGTCGACCGTCGAACGCCCTTCTCGGAAGCCGAATTGGGCGTCCGACAGGTCGGGCCCCACCTCGCTGAGGTGCCGGACGATGCGGACAGAGAGAACCCTCTCAAACAACTTGCCCGCCTCGTCCAGCAACACGATGGGCCTGTAGGCCGCGACCGAATCGGCAGGCCGGCCATGCTTCTGGATGAGCACCAGCTTCCCGCACTTCCAGCGCTCAGGGAAGCGTCCGGACGCCAAGCTAGCGTCCAACACTCCCCTGAGGTGGCCCGACATGTAGTCGAGGGCTCGGGCCATCACTCGGGCTGGAACCCCGTCCGGCCCGGGGGCGGTGTTCTTGGACCGGATCCGTAGAACAGCCGCCCCTACCTCCGATTCCCTGACAGGCGGAACATCACCCACGCTGCCCCGACGACGACCACGACGGGCCATCGACGGGGGTGTGTGTTCCGCCCGCTGCGGGAATAGGCCCTCGACCACTTCCTGCAGGAAATATAGTGACAACTAGTTCAACCAACGAATTTCAGTTCTCCCTTAGGGTTGCGGAGGTCCGATGCCAGTCGCTCCGTGGAAAAACTGAAATTCAGATAAAACCGGTTGAACTAGTAGCCGACCCCAAATCAACTTGGGAATAATGGCTAGGAAGATGATCAGTTGATGTACACTTTATTTTTTGGTTTTTGAACATTCCATTCGGTTTTTTAGTAAAACATCTAACTCTGCATATGCTAATACATATTATTACCAATGTATCAATCAATGCCACGTCATCTGGCATGACAATTTGTTACCTGTTAAACGTTGTAAGCCTTAAAAATAATATATTTTGCTATTGCTTTGTATTGTGTTAGTTAAATCGAATTTTGAACTTGTTGTTATTTTTTAATTATTATTTCTGAAGGGCATTAATTGTCCATAAATTTTAAGTGACGTTCATTAAAACTTTTAAAGATTAATCTCCATATTAATTTTTCTTTTTTTTTCTTTTATCAATACAGAGGCACTTAAGCCCTGTAGCATATTAATTTATTTCGCAAATTTTAATGTAAATTAGATGGGTACTTAATTTTTAACTGCCTAAATCATCAATAACACACAACTCAAAATGTTCTATTAATGGGCTCGGGTAAACACGAGCAATTTTTTTTATAAAGACATATTTTCCGTAAAATTTATTCCAAATCCATTCATATAAGTATTAGAGCCACATTGTACTCACAGTTATTTTTTATTTAATGTTCATGGACTTAAAAAAGGGGACACCTGTGTGGTTTGTTCTGGACGGGTATCGTGTCCCTCCCACATAAAGGGAGGATCTTTCGACCAAGGTGATGATGCCTGGCAGGCCTAAAAATGTAACATTTCAATGGACTAATAAAACAAATTGGTTTTCTATCTTTACTGTCACGACACGAAGTCAGCTAGTTCTTTTCTTTATTCCTTCTTCTCGATTAGTTTTAGAAAGGTTACCCTTTCAAAACATACTTATCCATAGTAATATTATAAAAAAATTAAGCGTTTCTTTGAAACTAATGATCCGATTTGAAAAAATCTATCATTGTCTGATAGTCCATATTTCGAGGAAGGCTATATATCATCAAGGCTTCACGCTACGACCAGTACAAGCGGACTATCAATGAACAATGTATGAAAAACGAGGGAAATTTAGGTAAATTCCATTGCGTGCTCTGCGTGAACGGATAAAGTATCACAATAATAATGTTTAAAAAAATTGTTTCGCTTAATTCTTATAATAAACTATTTGCTGCGTTATTGGTCTAGTGATTAGCGTATGTGACTGCAGATCAAGAGGTCTCGGGTTGTATAATATGTATGTATTTACAAAAAAAAGTATGTTTATGTATTTATATCAGTTGTCTAGTTACCCATAATACAAGCTCTGCATAGTTTGGGGACTAGATGGCGTTGTGTGGAATATGTCCGAAATATTTATTTATATAAATCTTCATGTTAAAGATATTTGTTACCGTTGTATAACATTACGCTACAGGTAATAGAAGACACAGACATGGCTGCATGGGGTCAGCAAGTCACCATAAGAATTGTATGTGCATTTGCCTCCTACCATACTAAAAAGGTCATCATCATCAACAGCCTTTAACAGTCGACTGCTGAACATAGGCCTCTCCTTTGAAAGGAGGTTTTGGCCTACTATACTACGCTGGCCAGACGGGTTTTTAAAGGGTTTGTTTCAAGTTTTCCTACTCTTGGTAGTGATGTTAGCTGCTTATTTTGTTCCTTTAGTCGCCTCTTACGACATGGAATGAATGGGGGTGGTGACACTTTGTATTCTTTATCCGCCACCATACCAAAAAGGTAATAATCGAAAAACATTGTATATAAACTACATAAACATAAAGTCATGAATAAGTTTGTGTTGTTTATGCTTTAGAAGTCTTATCGTAAGATTTCATTTCCACGAAGTCAAAACTTCAACTTTGAAGTAAGTTTCCAAGTCACTTCAAATAATATCTTCACCAATATTTTAGTTTAACTTAAAATTGAATCCGAGAAATACAGGAATAGCAAGTTTTGCATTGTATTTTCAAAGTAATTGTATTTTGTGTTTTCAGAGAAGTATAAGTTTTTAGTGGACATTTCAAGTGGCCTGTTAGTTTAATGTAGTGGTAAGGCACCTGGCAGAGCCGTGGGTTCGAATCCCACAGAGAAAAATAATTGTGTCATGATCACTATCATTTTGTTGGGCGCCTGAGTGTAACGTATCTATAATTTAGACATAATAATATATACATATATAAAATATACATATAAAAGTTATGTTTGTTATGTACTGTAGAGTACAGCCCCCTTAGGAAAATTGCAAACGTTCATTAACCGACTTTAAACAAAAGGAGGAGGTTCTCAATTCGTCGGAATCTTTTTTTATTATGTATGGTCAGCGATAATTTCGTCGTTTATGAACCGATTTCAAAAATTATTTGTGCATTATAATGGGCGTAGCTTACAGGTGGTCCATAACAAAGTGTGAGGTGCTTCCTGAAAATATTTCAATAACGTCTCCCAACGCTTTGTTACACTAAAATCATTTTCTACTTTTTAGTTTAAAAGCGTGTTTGTTCATTTTTTTAAAACTATTTTTTTTTACATACTGTGCTGCAGGAACCCTGCTAATGCCCAAAATAAGCGACCGTGAAGATAACGTGTCTCCAACATATATATTTAACACTTACCTCTGTGCGTAGTATTCGAAGAAAGCCACCAAGATCTCAATAGATCTCGTCATAGCGGCCCACATTTCATGAGTCTTGCATTTTGGTGTCAACAGAGACGGTGGACGGGGCGGACCGTCCGACATTTAGCACTCGGTTTTTTTACATAATTTACATAAAATATTAGTTTTGTAATTAGCACTTCACTTCACTTAATTCAAAATGTTGATTTACTTATTTATAATTCTCTCTGTTAAACAATAAGTATAATTTTAACGAAAATAAAACAATGAAATAGTATGAAAGGAATGAACTGAAAAGAGAAAAACATATCACATATCTATATACAATTCGACCGACTAATGCATTGTTTTGTAAGCTCACTAATTACTTAATGTTGCCGCATGCGGGGATGTCATTTATCAAACACCGTCCAGTGGTTTGGACTGTAGGGCGTATCAAAGAAATGGATATACATTCACTTATACATACATACATACATACGCTCGAAAAACTTTAATTTTAATCAACTGTATTGACTGCCATGTTGGTCTAGTGGTCAGCGTATGCGGCTGCTGATCAAGAGGTTTTGGGTTCGATTCTCGGGTCGGACTAAATATTTGTGTGATGCACAAATATTGTTAATACAAATACTGGGTGTTTTCTATGTATAATATGTATTTACAAAAAAAAGTTATGTTTATGTATTTATATCAGTTGTTTAGTACCCTTAATACAAGCTCTGCTTAGTTTGGGACTAGATGATGTTGTGTGTACTTGTCCGAAATATTTATTTATTTAGTGTATTTACTGTGTTTTATATTTTAATTTTTACTTTTTATTGTGGAAGAATCATTTAACTATTTTCAAATAAATAATATCCGAATAGGTTGAAGTCAATAGGATGATGATGTCTCTCTCTGTTCTTTGTTCCGAGTTCTGTTCAAAACAAACAGATATAAGCTTAAATACGGTTTATTAAAACTAAAAAACTATCTACAAACTAAAAATCTTCAATTCTGAAGTCTTCTAGCCTTCAAGTCATCGTCGTAATGAATTTAATGATAGAAAAGAAACAAAACAGAGACTTCAATATAATTTATTGGAATAAAATGAAAATAGAAAAGATGCTACTTAAAATTTGCCTTCACTCAAAAAAAATCGCATTACTATACAGTGTTATATTCATGTCTCAGTGAAAACCAGATTGAGCTAGATAATTTTTCGCATGACATTTACGATTTCAAATACGGCGTATATATATTACAGTAGAAAATCCTTTTATTACACTCGACTGAAATCGTGTTTAAAATAAAATATTTAATGTAAGAAATTGACGTGTTAATAATATAGAATCTATCTCTCTCTTGATTACGAAACTTTCAATACTGACCTTGTTTCGATTTCAATTTCAATTTTCGATTTCAATACGACCAATATAGATAGTTCGAAACAAGGTCAGTATTGAAAGTTTCGTAATCAATTATGCCTAAGTCACTCAAAACCCATTGGCACTAGGTGACTAGTAATAATAGCAACTTTCTGCGAAGAGGTAATCTAGCAGGAGGAGGCGGCGAAGAAGGCCCGGGACCACCTCAGACCAGAACCGCCGGCGAACCGTGCGGCGGAAGCGCGCACACCCGCACCTCATGCTGCCCTGAGTGTGACCGCGGATGTACGGGACGGGTTTTACCGTCCATTCGCTGTAGTGGCCAGCCGCGAGGGGGCTGCGTCCACGTGTGCTGGACGTCCCCCAATTTGAGAGTTTAAGGAGATGGCGCCCGTATTGTGCGGGCAGGTGCTGGAAGGATTTTTAAATTAGCCATTTATACAAACTATTATTGTGGTTGCTATGCAAGTGTGATAAGTGTGTGTAAACCTGTGAAGTTTTGACAGGAGATGAACAGTGATACATGTTGACATCTACGATTGATGTATTTTTATAATTACCTAGCTTTCGCCCTTCTATCTCGATAATTGCAGTAAAAAGTAGCCTATGTGCTATTCTGATATATAAGCTATATTACTGTAAAGTTTCATTCAAATCCGTTCAGTAGTTTTTGCGTGAAAGAGCAACAAACATACATACAAACTTTCCTGTTTATAATATTAGTAAGGATTATAGTATGGAAGTATTATAGAATGGATATAGGTGGAGTAATGTGATGATGAGCAAGACGCCTTGCAGGAGCTGGATGCGAGTAGCTGAGGATCGAACTAAGTGCCATGCAATTGGAGAGGCCAATGTCCAGTAGTGGACTACAATAGGCTGATAATTTAAATTATTATTATTCTAAATATCGTTCTCAAGTAAATTAATTTCAAAAAGTTTTAATACCATAAAAAGCCTTGATATATTTACTTTGTCATAGTAAATTGTTATTTTATAATTTAATCATACACTAAGTATATTACGCTGACATATTTATTTTCAACAAGGTAAATAACTAAAGATACGTCAAAACATAGCTGTCAAATTGACATATTTACAAAGTCATGTGTCATGTCGATTGTATTGATTTGTTGGTTAGAAAACCGGTAACCAGGGTGGAGGCCTAACAAGAAATAGTTTTTTTATAAACAACAAAAAGAAAAAAAGAAAAACACGCTTTTCATAAGCTTCACTTGTATGTTTGTAACCGACTCCTTTGGGTGCGATTTTGACCCACTTTAAACGGACAGATTTCGTTCAAACTTTGTAGATTTATCGTGGACCGATGACAATACACTAATTTGAAAAAAAGAAAACATTTTTTTGGTCTTTCTAAAAAAATGCTTTTTGAAAATATTTCAATAACGTCGCCCCACGCTTTTAAATTAAAATATTTTCTACTTTTTAGGTTAAAGCGTGTTTGTTTAGTTTTTTAAGTTATTTTTACAATCCTTACAATAAAACTTCATCTCTTTGACAGCTATCACTAAATAAATAAATATTTGGACAACTTACACACATCATTAAATTTAGTCCCAAAGTCAGCAAGGCTTGTGTTATGGGTACTAAACAACTGATATAAATACATAAACATACTTTTTTTTTGTAAATACATACATATTATACATAGAAAAACACCCAGACTCCGAAACAAATATTTGTGGATCACACAAATATTTGGTCTGATCCGGGAATCGAACCCGAGACTTTGATCAGCAGCCGCGTACGCTAACCACTAGACCAACAAGGCAGTTAATTTGGAACTTACGTGATATATCGGTTACATATTCGTGAATACAATGTATGAAAGAATTTATCCCATTGCAAAAGTTGTAAAAAAAGTCCGCAACGGCGTATATCTACCATTCAAAGATGGCTCACTAAAACCTTTTTATAATAAACAAATTTATTTTCGCGGTATAAATCACGCTACTGGCAATAGAAGATGCAGACATTGCTGCATTGGTTAGCTAGTCTAGTGTTAAGTTAATACATATTTGAATGTTTAAATTATTTATCCACGCTACTACGGCCGGTGTTGCCAGGCAAAAAACACTGTATTAAAAATAAACTGTATTGCTTATCAATAATTCATCAACAGTGAAAGGGTTAAACGGGTCAAAGCTGATACGCTCCGTCAGATATTTATTACTTTCAACCCTTATCCACCCCTGCGTCGTGTTGATCACAAAAGTTAATTTATCGAGAAATCTAAAATGTTAAAAGTTATTTTAATAGGACGACAAATTACGAAATACGAGAGGCAATGATGAAATACTGGAAAAGTGTTTTGTATTCGATTCCTGGTTAGTGTAAATGGTATTCTGCAGCATGATCCACACTAATGACTGCCTTGTTAGTCTAGTGGTTAGCGTATGCGACTGCTAATGAAGAGGTCTCGGGTTCGATTCCCGGGTCGGTCTAAATATTTGTGTGATCCACAAATGTTTGTTTCGGAATCTGGGTATTTTCTATGTATAATATGTATTTATTTACAATAAAAAAGTATGTTTATGTATTTATAGCAGTTGTTTAGTACCCATAATACAATTCCTGCTTAGTTTGGGACTAGATGACGTTGTGTGTAAGATGTCCAAAATATTTATTTATTTATTTATTATTTTCTAAATTAAAAAAAAAACAGTTTGATTGTCCGTCTGTTACGCTTTCACGGGTAATACAATCATGAGCTGGAAAGCATGAGTAGAATCAAACATAGGTCACCATTCTCATTGCGAGTGCACACAATGCAGCATGGTGACCTACACCATGATGGCCTTTGTTTTTGTTGACGGGGTGGAAAATCCCTTCGGTTCCTTTGCTCCTCGGGGACTCAGAAGCCAGGAGTACGTGGTGTGTCCAAAAAAACCAACCCGACAGCCGGTCTAGGGCCCTGGTCTGAGGAGGACCTGGGCCAAATTATTTCAGGTCCTCGCCAGGATCGACGCTTACTCAGGCACTATCTTATGGAGTCTGTGCTTCCATAAAAAATGTAAAAGTATCCAAGCATTTATGTAACGTGATGTATAAAATTTTAATAAATTTATTCTATAATTTAAGTGTTAGTTAAAGGACCGCTTTGGTGGCGGTCTCATATTAAATATGTCTTTGATAAATGACGTTCATTACTTAAACATTTCAAGACGAAAAAATGTTTTTTAAGCTTTTCAAGTGTCTAGTATTTTACAAAATTCAGTTCTTTCTTTCATAAGTCCTCTATGAGTAATAACTTTCTAGATTTTTAGGAGACTTAGGATAAATTTCATTATGTTTGTTATGAAAGCCACTGGTGGACTATTCTGAAGATATCTGCCAGATGATCTAGGAGGTAGTAGGGCAACGCTGATTTCAGCATGAATGCACTATTACCCTCACACAGAAGACCATCCTAACAATGACAGCATGCTGTCGTATCTCGTTGGTAAGTGTGAGACTGGCCTAACTATTCTGGGAGGGAGGATGATGCAGAATTATCTAACCTATGTATAGGTCGCCATGTTGCATTGCCTACTCTCACAATGAGGATGGTGACCCTTAATCCTGGATTCTACTCATGCTTTCCATCAGGCAGAGTAGAGTCACTTTGGTAACCTTAAATATATATATAGTCTTAGATATAAACACATGTCCAACAAACATATGTGTAGCAATAACTATAATAGTGCTATAGGCCTGAAAAGACAGTCGGATCGGTCCTTAGTGTTGGGGGAACGATTATAAAGAGATTATTATAATGACGCGCTCAAACCCTAGTGACTTTAGGTGATTAGACACAATCACCGAGTTTAATCAATGACGGGGTGGACGGTACTTAAATGGGTGACCTTTGTGATAAGATATATTATATATAGGCGTTGCCGTTTTTCGGAGGTCACGTTAAGCAGTTGGTCCCCGAGAGAGAGGTACTCTCTAAGGAGAAGTCTGGCAATTGACTGTTAAACTATAAATAAATATTTCGGACATCTGACACACAACATCATCTAGTCCCAAGCTAAGCAGAGCTTGTATTAAGGGTACTAGACAACTGATATAAATACATAAACATACTTTATTTTGTAAATCTTTATATATATAATTCTTGTCTTTATATATATAATTCTTCTGTGAGTGTGTATGTCACTGAACTTCTCTCAAACGACTGGACCGATTTTGATGAAGTTTTATGTGTGTGTTCAAGGGGATCTGGGAATGGTTTAGATTCGCAATTGGACCCGGTAGGTGGCGCTGCGATCAAGTTATGGAATTTTAAAGTTGGGCGGTACGAAGTTCGCTGGGTCATCTAGTACATATATATTATACATAGAAAACTCCCAGACTCCGAAACAAATATTTCTGAATCACACAAATAATATTTGGTCCGACTCGGAAAACCGAACTCGGGACCTTTTGATCAGCAGCCGCATACGTTAACCACTAGACCAACAAGGCAGATAATTCTACCAAACATTACCAAATTGTAACCAAACGTTGTTGTATTAAATGTGGACATCTAGTTACGGACATATTCCTTCTATAGAAAACATACTACAAAATATAAGGTAGGTACGTTTAATATATTCACTGACTAAACCCTTTGTTGGCAAAACTTTGAAATATTAAACATGCTTTTAATAACCTTTCAAAACGTGTTGTTTTATTTAATAAAGGTGCTCGAGTTTTAATTTATTTATTTATTTATTGTCTTCATTGTTAATACAAAATACATAGTACAATAGAAAAGAATCATAAAATATGAGTTACAAATTATTTGTACAACAATATTCTGGGTAAGCTGAAATATGAAGGTCTTTAGTAGTAGCCGTTTGTAATTCGTGTCTGTTTTAATCTCAGAAAGTGCTGCATCTACTGCTTGATATGTAAATTTACAATGTAGGTAGTAAATAGAAACACGCTAATTTCAGGAAAGAGGTGATACGGCAGAGAACCAGAGCCATCGTCATAGCCTACAAGAGTTGCAAGCTATATATAAATATTTCGGACATCGGACACACAACATAATCTAGTCGCAAGCTAAGCAGAGCTTGTGTTATGGGTACTAGACAACTGATATAAATACATAGAAAACACCCAGACTCCGAAACAAATATTTGTGAATCACACAAATAATATTTGGTCCGACCCGGGAATCGAACCCGAGACCTCTTGATCAGCAGCCGCATACGCTAACCACTAGACCAACGAAGTGGCAGTGGACTGGCCATATATGCCGTAGAACCGATAACCGTTAGGGTAAACGGGTTCTTGAGTGAGGACCGCGTCTCGACAAATGTAGTGTAGGACGTCCACAGGCCAAGTGGAGTGATGATTTGCATTTTTTTTGCTTTGCAATGATGACGTCTTGCATAGTTTGTTCCCTTAATCAGATTTGCCACACCTACGGGATAAATAGGGATGGTAGGGACTGTATTCTTAATCCCTCACCACACCAACTTTTATCCAGTTCAGAACAATTAAATAAATAAATATTTTGGAAATATCACACCCAACGCCATCTAGTCCCAAACTAAACAGGACTTGTATTATGGGTTACAAGACAACAGATATAGATACATAAACCTACTTTTTCTTAGGTTAAAACACCCAAACTCCGAAACAAATATTTGCGGATCGACCGAGAAATCGAGCCCGAGATCTCTTGATCAGCAGCCGCATACGCTAACCACTGCGTCAACGAGGCAGTCAATAAGCAAGGAGTACAAATATCTGTAAATTTATCACATTAAGCTGTGAAATACCTGTCTAGGCGCGACAGCAACGAGACAAATTTATCTCCCAAGGGAGGTATTTCTGTTCGATAGCGCAAAATAGCCCGAAATACGTAGGTACTTAAAATTTCGTTCTCCTCAAATACAGAATATATTTTGAATTTGTTTTTATGACTGCCTTGTTGGTCTACTGGTTCTCGTATCGACTGCTGATCAAGAGGGCTAGGGTTCTAATCCCGGGTGGGGCCAAAAAGTGTTGTTGGGTTTTTCTTACAGGAACGTTTTAATAACAGCCCGGAGTCTGGAAGTTTGGCGGCGATTCAAGCTCGTGCCTCGAAGAGCACGTTCAGCCGTCGGTCCCGGTTGTCATGAACATCTATGGCAATCGTTATTGGGAAATCAGTCAGTCAGGCATCAAATATAGTGACAACTAGTTCAAACTTCGAGTTTCAGTTTTTTCTCAGTTTTGCGGAGGTCCGATGCGATTCACTGTTTGTCTGTTAGCGATAAACTCAAAAACCACTGATTTTAATGAAATTTTGTACCAGGATAGTCTATAGCCTGAGAAAGGACATAGGCTAGATATAGTTTATATATTAACAACTCGTTTGACAAAAAGTGAATGATTCAAAGTTATCAATGATGATACTGATATCTCGTTAGCATAGTCGATGTGATGAACATTCTAGTGATATGAATTGATTTATACACATATCTTTTTGGGTGTAAATATTTATGTCTATACAAATAATAGTACATTGTTCACCGAGGGAGGAAAGGGACCGATTACTAGCGAGGGAGCAGTTTGCGGCCCGAAGGCGCAGCCTAGGGCCACAATACTCCCGAGGTAGGAATGGGACTTTCACCCGAGTGCTACACAGTGCTTTACACTACACATGTCAGGAACATTTACAGTATTTTTAAAATAAAATCAAAACGTAAGACATAATATAGCTTAGAATTTGACCAATATTTCGCGCTTCTTTTGTTTTTTTTATTCTTCACAAAAAGATGTCAGTGGCACGGAGATTCCATATTTAAATTATAATGATATGAAAACTCCATATTTAAATTAAAATTATATGAAAACTCCTTGGGCAGGCGCGCGCCATAGATAAGATAACACATGAGAAATGAAAATTCATACAACTTTCTCTCCCGCTAAAACACGTTAGAAATGGATTTTCATACATTTTTCCTCACGCTTATTCAGGTCAAGGAAAAGACTAACGTTCTCTTTTCATTTTCAGGGAATATTGACTACTGCTCCGATCAGGTGTAGTATAAATAAAATTGAAGTATCTTTAAAACAGAAATGTGCGGGATTGCTACCATGTACTTTTTTGTTGGTGAGTATCCGATATTTCGGCACTGTTGCAAGTGCCATGATCACCAACAAAAAGGTACATGGTAGCAATCCCGCACATTTCTGTTTTAATGTTACTGACCATGAAAGTTTAAAACAATATATTGAAGTATCTGTTCTTTAATTAACATCAAATTATTATATTTTACAAAATGCATATGAAAGTATATACGTACAACAAAAAAGAGATTTTTATTTTTTTTATCTTTATGTTGTTTGTCCGTCTGTCTGTTTGTTACTGGTATTTTTTTTTAAGACTAGCTTCACTCCGCGGCGTTACTCGCGATTTACAACAATAACTTCGGGTAACATCACGGGACTCAGTTGGGCAATAAAATTGGTACATTTAAAATATATCACTATATTTTAGCTAGTTCTTGGCAATGTAGTATATTTTTTTAGTAGGTAGTAGATTTTTATGCCTCAATGGTCTCTCGAATCACAGGAGAGTCTTATATAACTTAAGCCTTCAACCAGCGACCGAGTTTATGAAAGAAAAGCTCTAAATTTAGTTTCTTATATTTCTTAGAACTCCGTGATTTATGAACCGTATAAAAAAAATAGTTTGAAAAAGCTAAACAAACACGCTTTTAAACTAACAAGTAGAAAATATTTTTTATGTAACTAAGCGTGGTGCGACGTTTTTGATATATTTTCAGAAACCACCCTATGCTTTGTTACACTAAATTTATTTTCCACTTTCTAGTTTAAAAGCGTGCTTGTTTAGTTTTTAAAACATTTTTTTTTTTCTAGACTCAATAAGACTTATTTGTTAAAACATTCTTTTTTTGTTGTGTTTTTTTTTAAATTAGTGCATTAATATTATCATCGGTCCTCGATAAATCTACAAAGTTTGAACGAAATCTGGCCGTTTAAAGTGGGTCAAAATTGCACCCAAAGGAGTCGGTACGAAAATACCAAAAAATACCATACAAAAACATTAACAAAATGTAAACCTTTGTTCATAGAACTTAGCGCGGCTTACTAAAACTCTGAGAAGCTTTTATTGATTATGTATAAACACAGTATTGTATATTTCCCTTTTCCTAAATGATGAAAATGTGTCCAATTCAAATGCAAATATCAGCATTACGAAGAATACTTTGAAGGAAAATGGCGTCGTTTAGATTTGCGAGATTCTCTCAGATTAGGCACAACTTGCGAATGTTTGTAAAATCATAAATCTTTACAAAATAAATAAAATTGGAGTGTTTTTTTGTAATTTGAAATGAATCATCAACAGCCTTTAACAGTCCACTGCTGGACATAAGCCTCTGGTTTGAAAGGAGGTTTTGGTATATACCACGCTGACCGGACGGGTTGGTATAGGGTTTGTTTCAAGTTTTCCTTCTCTTGGCAGTGATGTTAGCTGCTTATTTTGTTCCTTTAGTTGCCTCTTAAAACACCTATGGAATGAATAGAGGGTGACACTTTGTATTCTTAATACGTCACCACACGGACCTTGAAATCAATTCTTCTTCTTCTTCTTGTTCCTCCCCAATTACTGGAGGTTGGACATCAGCCCCGAAAACTTCGTTTTGTCCCTGGCGAGGTGTGAAAGAGTTCCGCGGCGCTCTTGACTCCGGTCCACTCAATAGTTTGAGAATATATACGATACTTGCGTCAAATTTTTTTTTTTAATATGGTGATACCTTGATTTTTATGGATGTTACGTAATAACTGAGATGTACCATAACGTCTTTTCCCCGATACAAAACAGTATGTCATTTTCGCGGAGAAAACCTTCACACATACACATTTTAGATTCACATACAAGAATAAGCGCCTGTCACTATGAACTCACACATATAACAATTAGAACAAAACATTCAAAATTCCACACACACATAAATTTGGACTTATACTTTGACAGAAGAAAACGCCTGCGTTCAAATGCTCCTGACCATATTGCTCTATGATTATTTTTCTTTTTAAGAGATGGCAAACAGCCGAGTAATATCAGCTATTTCTGCTAATGTCAAGTATTTAATATATTCAATTCTAAAGTCTTCTAGTCTTCAAGTCATTGTCGTAATGATAAAAAATGTTGATGAGATGAAATGGGGAGCGTTTTCCGAAAACAAAACGCGATCTTGCTCTATGCTCTTAAGTTATAAAAGTCTGACGTAACAAAAAATTTAAAATTTCATATTTAGAAGGGGACTGTGAGAAATTTTTCTCACGGCAACATTTTCTCATAAAAAATAACCTTCAAATCTCTTGGAATACTCGTCGGTGCTTAGAGTTACGACTTTAATACTAAACTTTTTATTTGACGACCTTTGTGATGGAACTTCGGGGTGTTTGTGTCATCGGGCTTTATATTTACTGCAAATTTCTATAATATATACATGTAAATAAAGTGTAAGTATCTGTGCGTAATGTCTAATTAATAGTTCATTAATGAATACTCTAAAAAATATATACGGTCGGTACTTATATCAAAAATCTATCTTATTTTTAACCGACTTCAAAAAAAAGGAGGAGGTTCTCAATTCGTCGGAATCTTTTTTTTTTTTTTTATGTATGTTCAGCGATAATTTCGTCGTTTATGAACGGATTTCAAAAAATATTTTTGCATTGGAATGGGCGTAGCTTACAGGTGGTCCCATCGTCACCATATCGGGATCTGATGATGGGATCCCAAGGAAATCGAGGGAACTCCTCAAATATCATAAGCACAATGTCGCGATTTGGGTACTCGGAATAGTTTTTCATTGAAGTCGGTTCCTTTTTGTTAAAATTATTTTTGTCTTTCGGTTTGTTCCGGCTAACCTCTGGAACAGTTGGACAGATTTTGATGGGGTTTTCACTAGCAGATAGCTCATGATATAAGGAGTAACGTAATGAAAAATACGCTAGCATTTAGCATAGTTTTTCTTGACTAGCTTTGCTCCGCGATATTTGTCGTGGCTGTCACCAAAAATGTATTTATCTAAAAGTTTTTTTATTATACATCAATAATACTAAATATGACCGTGTGGTGACGGATTAGGAATACAGAGTGTCACCACCCCTTTTCATCCCACGGGTGTCGTAAAAGGCAACTAAGGGATAAACTACGCAAGACAACATTCAATGCAAAGATAAGGAAAACTTGAAACCAACCCTATACCAACCCGTCTGGCCAGCGTGGTATAGTAGGCCAATACCTCCTTTTCAAGGACGAAATGTTCACGCCTATGTCCAGTGGACAGTTCAAGGCTGTTGATGATGATGATGAATACTAAGTATATAGTTACCCGGTTGTACATAGTCTAAAATTATTATTTCATATTAATTTAGTTTTGCCATTTATTTCCTTTCTACTATCTACTAAGTGAATATTATACGAGTATCACTAGTTTATGTTTAAGTTGAAATGCATTTTCGGGTTAGAACTAAAGTTAGTTACATTTCTAGTTACGCCAAGCATTTTAGTTTGGTAAACTAAGGCTTAAATTTGGGGATAATAAATATAAAATTTTAATAGAGAATATAATGTATTTAAGAGATAAAATTAAGTGGAAATTTTTAATAGAGAAAATATTATGTATACAAAAGATTAAAATTGAGAGGTCGAAATGTTGGATATGCAAGAAATATTTAATTTCATTTACATAATAATTTTAGTTACGATAGTCGAGAAAAAAATAGTTTCATAAAATTTACGATTAAACAATCATCCACTAATAAATCTTGAGATGTTATTTTATTATTAATAATCATTTTCTAATCACATACATTAATTTTATGGGTATAAAATCAAAATGATAAAATTATTACAACGAGTTACATACGTGATATTAATATTTTCTACATAAAATCGTCTTCACTCGTCTAATGTGTACGACACGTAAATTGATCCACCCGCGCCACCCTACGTTACTACACGACATTCGCACATAGTCAACAGGTGCAATGACCTAAATAAAACAAATAAAACATAACAATTAAAAACACTTCACAAATAACAAAATAAATTTCACATAAAAAACACAAATAAAAAAATATATAACATTCTAAATTTAAATATTTTACATAAAGAACACAAACCACAAATTGACTCTGGTTCCAAATACAAATTGAAATTTTTAAGAACACAATTGTTTTTGTAATATTATTAATAAAATTTGTTATTTGTTATTTATCGCGAATCGGGAACGCAGGAAGCGTTCGGGACACAGCGCCGGCTTACACCAACTGCCCTGGCGGGAGTTTTGCGCATGCCTCCAACAAACTTGTACATTACCGACCATTTTACTATACCCCTCCCGTCCTTCCCTCTCAAATAATCGTGGTACTTTACAGGGCTTTTCTGTAAGCGTTGAGGGACCAGCATTGACTGGCTTTCCCGGGTACCAAGCTATGCGAAGTGGACGTAAGGTTCTACGAATCCACAGTTGGTTTGACTGTTGTACTAGTTTTTTTTATTTTTCTCCTATATTGTGTTGGAGTAAATTATGATGTATGTTAGTGTGGTTTGTAAATAATGGTTTGAGACATTCTGTTGAAAGTAAATGTAACGAAGAAGTATTTTGTTTGTGTATTTGGATGATACTGTTATGTGTTCTGTCGACTGTGTGTAAATTATGTGCGTTGTAAATTTTGGAAGAGGCCCAAGTTTTAATGTTTGTTGTGTCTGAAGGACGTTTTTTAACAAGTATGAGTGTATGTGTGCCTTGATGTGTGTGTTTATCAAAAGTCTGGTTCGAGGATCAGACAACGGCGTATTAAATGTTTTGAGTGATTAAAATTATGAAATGATGTGCGAGGTAAGTTTTTCCAGCAATAACAAATTCGGAAGCAAGTATCGAATCCTGTTTTACTTGAGCAGTGTTTTTTAAGGTTACGTAGTTCAAGACTTGGAATCCTTACAGATTAGTCATATTCGTCCGTCTTCGACTTATCGTCCAAACGGTTAGAGCTAGAAAGATGAAACTTTGCATGGATATCTGTTTCTTTTACGTCGATATAGTGCTACAATAAAACCATGAAAAATATTTAATTTGGGGTACCTCCCCACACGTGAAGTGGGGCTGATTTTTGTTCTCGCGGCTACACCATTATGTGAGGTATCGTTAAATGGGTCTTATAAAAATTTATGTAAAGATTGCTAAGACGATTTTTTGATTTAGGTATCCGTTTGCTTAAAGGATATTTTTTTGCAACAACAGGGCGTAGCCATCCTCCTCTAAAAGCTAATCCATATGTTAACTTTAAAGAAAAACTATAACAGCTTACATAGCTTTGTTAATTTAGGAGTTATAGAGGGTTAATTTGTAAAATACGCTCACTTGGAAAACTTCGTACAAAAATAACTAAATTATAAGTAAACATAACAATTATATGTATTGGACACGATTTTAATTACACTTTACATTGTAGATAAATAATAATAAATAATAAATATTTTGGACATCTTACACACAACATCATCTAGTCCCAAACTAAGCAGAGCTTGTGTTATGGGTACTAGACAACTGATATAAATATATAAACATACTTTTTTTTTTGTAAATACATACATATTATACATAGAAAACACCCAGACTCCGAAACAAATATTTGTGAATCACACAAATAATATTTGGTCCGACCCGGAAATCGAACCCGAGACCTCTTGATCAGCAGCCGCATACGCTAACCACTAGACCAACGAGGCAGTCAAGATGACTACGAAACCCTATTATTTTCGTAACCTGACACACACTTGCCCGATTTTTCTTTATGATATATACCGTACTAGGAATATTAATATATTATTTATAAGGCACTTTACAGAATACAATAAACCGACACCAAGAACACCCAGTCTTGGAACAACACGGAGAGGTCGCCGTTTAAACAACTACAAGCTTAATATGCCTCTATCCATCCGTAGAGGAACATAACCGTTAGTATTAATAGTGTCATTAATAGATTAGTATAATATTACTAGCTGATGCATGCGGCTACGCTCGCGTCCTAGAGATTTCACAGAGATAATTTTTCTGACTGATTCGGTGGCGCAATGGTAGCGTGAGCAACTACTGTGCTTGAGGTATTGGGTTCGATAACCGGACTGACCAAATGTTTGTGTGATTCATAAATATTTGTTTCTCTACTACGACTCCTTTCTCTGCTACTAGGCTATGAGGGCTTATTTTATGCTTGGGGTTAAAATTGAGCTAATGATTCAAGTAAAGACTACGAAACTATTCATTATTACTTCTTCTTCCTAGGCTTTATTCCCAAGTTTATTTGGGGTCGGCTACTAGTTCAACCGGTTTTACCCGAATTTCAGTTTTTCCACGGAGCGACTGGCATCGGACCTCCGCAACCCTAAGGGAGAACTGAAATTCGAAGATTGAATTAGTTGTCAGTACATTTGAGGAGTGCCCTCAAATGTACTGACAACTAGTTCAATCTTACTTCCCTAGACTAGACTTCCCAATAACGATTGCTATAGATGTTCATGACAACCGAAACCGACGGCTTTACGTGCTCTCCGAGGCACGGGCGTGAATCACCGCCAAGCTTCCAAACTCTGGGCTGCTTTTTTTGGAATTTCCTAAAAAAAACCCAAAAACACTTTTTGGCCCGACCCGGGATTTCAACCCGAGACCTCTTGATTAGCAGTCGCATACGCTTACCACTAGACCAACCATTATTTCTTACTATTGAAAAAAAACTGTTATGATGTGAATAATCACACTAGTTTGGTTCCTTATTTCTCATCAATACAATCACTACATACACAGTGAAATGTGGCATAGTCCATAATATTTTAAATTAGAGAGTTTTACATAGTTTGCTAATCCGCCAATATCCGCCAACGCTTCAACTTTAATGTAAAACTAAGTCAGATACCGAGGATATGAACCGTATAAGCTGTTACACTGACCATGAAATTAGTTTCGCAAGAATCATAAAACATTATTAATATTTGGGTATAATGTGGTTTTCATGAGTTTAAAGTTTGGAATCACTTTAAAACTTTCTTTATTTAACGCCTGCTAAGGTGACTGTTTTATAAGTTCTGTCTAATAAAAAACATGATTAGAATTAAAAAGTGGGGGCCGCCACACTCACAATCCTGGGATCAAAGTGGAAAGAAAACACGTGAGCTGGCAGTGAGTTCCATTTTTTAACTGCTCTGCCCAGGAATTAAAAACGAAAGAAAGCAAATCCGCAGAGCAAGATCGGGAAAAAGCCGATCCCGCTCGAAGGAGGCGGCGAAGGGGACGCGGCAGAGGTCGTTAGCTCTCCAGTCGTCGCTTAAGGGTCGCTGCGGTCAAATCTTGGGGAGATGTAACCGCTGACCTGAGATAGGTGACACATCGGCTGGGGGTGTCTTCTAAGGTGGGTCGGTGTCTCGCCTTTTTCTGTGTAGAGCGGTGAGAGGCGCGACATCGTCATGCCCTGATTCTTGGACAACCTGAGATGTATCTCAGTTATGGTTTACAGCATGGGGAACTCCAAAAGCAGCTGATGCCTTCCTGGAGCTCTTCCCACTGACTGACAGATGGTGGGAGTGGGGAACTCTCCGTGGGGAAGCCGAATAGCGTGTAGGCCCTACCCCTACATGCTATTCGGCTTCCCCACGGAGAGTATGGTGCGTGAAAAACAGAAAGGAAAAGCATATTTTCCACGCAGTGTGGTATTGGATTAAGTGTAATACGGAGTGCCACCACCCCTATTCATTCCGAGGGTGTTCTAAGAGCTGACTAAAGCTAAACTACGTAATATAGCAGTACTGCAAAGGGAAGGAAAATTTGTCCATACTTTATTTTATGTTGTCAGACCAGCGTGTCACAGCAGACCGTAAGAAGCTTATGTTGATGACGGTGTCTACTTAATAAATATTTTATTCCTCGTATGTCTAGTGGTTAGCGTATGCGACTGCTTATCAAAAGGTCTCGGGTTCAAATCCCGGGTCGGGTCAAAAAGTGTTATTGGGGTTTTCTAAGGAAATTCCTAATAGGAACCCGGAGTTTGGTAGTTTGTGCCTCGGAGAGCACGTAAAGCCGTCGGTCCCAGTTGTCATGAACATCTATGGCAGTCGTTATTAAGAAGTTAGTTCCCTCAAATATACTAACAACTAATTCAATCTACGAATTTCAGTTCTCCGTTAGGGTTGCAGAGGTCCGATGCAAGTCGCTCCTTGGAAAAACTGAAATTCAGGTAAAACCGATTGAACTAGTTGAATCGGTTTTACCTGAATATCAGTTTTTCATCAGCGCCTGGTATCGGACCTCCGCAACCTTGGGGGCGAACTGAAGTCGTTAATTGAACTAGTTGTCAGTGTATTTGAATGTACTGACTTCTAAATAATGATAGCCATAGATGCTCATGACAACCGGGATCGATTCATTAACATGCTCTCTGAGGCACAGGCGCGAAACAACGCTCAACTTCCAAAATACGGTCCTTTATTCAGATTTTTGGTAAATAACACCCAACAAAAATTTTGACGCGATCTGGAATCAAACCCGAAGACCAATGATAAAGATTTTATGTAGTGATTATGCGTTCTTAAAATTGAACAACATTGCCTATCACCTCCGCGTCTTAGTGTGATAGGTCTAAAAACATCATCAAATTCTTCTTTGCATACTTTTTCATTAAAAAAAATTATTTTTGGATATAATTTACTTAGGACCAAAAGAAATTTATTACTCGTATATTAATACCCTTTGTGTTTTAATCGAAGGCTGACGAAATGAAATAAAAATAATTGCATAACCAACCCCTAAAATAAATTACAATTACAAGGTAATTTTTGTATCTTGTGAAAAACGGAACAAAGCAGATCTATAAAGATTTATGTTTAAATAACTGGCTTTTGCCGGCGGCTCCGACCGCGTGTATATCGGTTGTCGTCGTAAAAAGTAGCCTGTGTCCTTTCTTATATGTTTATGTATTTATATCAGTTGTCTAGTACCCATAATACAAGCTCTGCTTAGTTTGGGACTAGATGGCGTTGTGTGTAAGATGTCCGACTTGCTCTAGACTAGCTGTGCAATTATTTTATTCAAATCGGTTCAGTAGTTGTGTTGTGAAAGTATGACAGATAGACAGACAGATTTACTTTCGCATTTATAATGTTAATTAAAGCCCTGGCTCTGTCCTTCCTAAATAATCAAGGTATCTCCATGCCAATTTCGTTGAAATACTTGCAGTAGTTTAGGATGTAGTAGATTCACGCTAATTTCAGCACGACTTGACCGGCTCGACCGGGGCAGTACTGCCCTTACACAGAATTATAAATAGCACCGAAACCACCGAGTTCAGAACAGAACGGTTCGGCTCTTCTTTCTTACGCCGAGCAGTCAAAGACTGGAACTCACTACCAACTCTCGTGTTTCCTTCCTACTATGATCCCGGGTTTTTTAAACGAGGCGTGAAAAAGCATCTTACTAAGCCGACATAGTGTGGGTCGCCATACGTCATTGTCTGCATCCGCAGCAAGTGTGGTGGCCCCCACTCTTGAATTCGGCTCATGCTTTTTATCAGGCAGGGTAGAGTAACTTTGGATGACTCAATATATAAAAAAAAAGAAGACCATCCTAATAATAACAGCATTCCTGCTGTCGTATTTCGTATTTCGACTGGCTCCCCAATCGTTCATTCAGAAACTGAGACTGGGACGCCATGGTATGGGTCTCTATACTGCATCGCCTACCCTTACAATGAGGATGGTGACCCCTACTCCTGGATTCTACACATGCTTTCTATCTGTGTGTGTGAAGTCACTTTAGTAGGCTTAAATATAAAAGCGTAGCAAGACCGAGTTACTTTTGAAATTATAATATTAGTATCAATTCAGATTAAACGAATCTAACCATTCACACCTCATCCATTGTTTAAACTATGTAATTTCGTGACTAGAAAATTGACACAAATATTTCATCGGTAACGTTGAAAACTTCTCGAGTGGAACGATAAAAGTCATCCACATTTTCGAGAACTTTCGAGATTTTCGAGATGAGCTAGACAGAAGTTTGAAGACAAGATTGGATTTATAATAAATTTATAGAACGATTAACTTTCTTGCTATTTAGCAGCTGTGGCATAAGGGAGGTGAAAATTAAAATATTTAATATTAGTGATTGTTTCATAACCAAGCTGATACGTAGACGTGTAGACATTGAGTAAATTAAGAAATTTAAGATCACAGATACATAGAGAATATATATAAGAGTATTTTGCGTTGATAACATCTTACAAATCGAAGAACGCCGACTGTGCACATGAGAAAGCATGACTCAGGCCCGTATTTACCGACTATAACTAAACCATCTCCTAACTAAAAGCCCCTTATCGTATGTAGTATCCTACTAATATTATAAACGTGAAAGTTTGTCAGAATGTATGTATGTATGTGTGTATACATGTGTTTTTTGCTCTTTCACGCAAAAACTACTGAACGGATTTGGATGAAACTTTACAGTAATATAGCTCATATTTCAGAATAACACATATGCTACTTTTTACTGCAATAATCGGAATACACGGGCGAGAGCTAGGTGATTATAAAAATACATAAATCGTAGATGTCAAAATGTATCAATGTTTATCTCTTGTCAAAACTTCTCAGGTTGCTATGCATAACAAACTTGCATGGCATTTATATAACAAAAAAGCAGCCAAGTGCGAGTCAGACTCGCCCATGAAGGGTTCCGTAGCAGCAAGTAACGTCATATAAAAGTTCTTGTAGTTCGTTGTAACTTTGATCGATGTTTTAATAATAGTGTATTGATTGAATGAAAGGGAAATTGCGGTTTACGATTTATGACGTATTAAAAAAAACTACTTACTAGATCTCGTTCAAACCAATTTTCGTTTGAAGTTTTTATGGTAATGTACATCATACATATTTTTTTTAGTTTTATGATTCTCTTACTTTAGAAGTTACGGGACACACACACACACACACATATTACCACTTTGGAAGTGTCTCTCTCACAATCTATTCAGTTTAGAAAAAATAATATTAGAAACCTCAATATCATTTACCTAACTATAGATACCCCACCCCACACGTATGGTTTTGATGACAAAAAAAATTTAGAGTGTCAGTTCTAAGTATGGGGACCCCCAAAATTTATTGTTATTTTTTCTATTTTTCTGTAAAAATATTAATGCGATTCAAAGAATCTCTACTTCATCTACTGACCAAGTTTCAACAGTTCTTATAGTTTCGGAAAAAAGTGGATGAGACATACGGACGGACAGACAAAGAGACATGACGAATCTATAAGGGTTCCGTTTTTTGCCATTTTGCTACGGAACCCTAAAAATCAACATACAAGTTTGAGAAAGGATATGTCTTTCTTTTAAGGTTGACTCACCATACAGTATTATAGTAAAAAAAAAGTTCATGCTGTATAACACTACGCTACGGTCAATATGAAACGTAGACGATGTTGTGTGCAACACCTAGTCTTACCTAACTTCACTAAAATCACTTATATTATAATAATTTTGCTTCGATGAAATTCAAATAGGTAATGTCGTCAGTCGAAATTGAAATTGGGTTACAGATTTAATGATAGTTGGAGGAAAGTTACGTTGAATATTGTCAAGAAGTCCCATGACACGCAAAGCTTATTATAAACTTCCTGAAACTGGCAACCCTAAGATAATAATAATATTCATTTATATTCACAAGTTTTTGAAACGATTTTTGACAGTAATTTATAATAGTGCACTGTGTTGACTGCACGGTTGGTCTAGATGTTAAAGCGGTCGCCACGCCGAGTTCTACTTCGCCAAGTGGCGTGGATTCAAAGAAAACTCTTTATGTGATTTACAAATTGTTGTTCTGAGTCTCGATGTTCTTTGTATCTGTTGCCAGGCGTTTAGCTTTCAGAGAGATGGACGCCCGAGTTTTTTCAAAAAAGTGCAGTCTTAGAAACCCTGTATTGTTTTTAAAAGACCTATCCAATGATACCCCACACGATGGGGTAGCCACTAGAAAAAAAAAACATGCCCACTTTAAGTGTAGGGTAGGTACCCCAAATATTTTTATTTTCATAATTTAATTACAGCACTTTGTCGACGTAATTACAACACATATTCATGCAAAGTTTCATCTTTCTAGCACTTACTGTTTGGACGGTAAGTCGAGGACGAACGGACATGACGAATCACTAAGGGTTCCGAGTCATGAACTTCGGAAACCTAAAAAGGTTTTGAAATCATGTTTAATATCTGAGACAGATTGCTTCGAAAACGATCACGTAGCTTTGAACTAGATGTTTAATTTGTATTACGTATAATAGGTTTATTTCAGATTACTGGCTTTCCAATTACGACAACTGCCGCGGCCGATGCGACGGCCTTACGAACTTATCAGCAGTCTGGTTATCAAGATCTGCCTAGTTCAAGGTCCGACAACCGTATAATAACATATGTTAAGTTATCCCCACTAATATTTTAAATGCGAAAGTAACCCTGTCTGTCTGTCTGTTACGCTTTCACGCCTAAACCACTGAACCGATTTTAATGAAATTTGGTATGAAAATAGAACTAAACTCGGGAAAGGACGACATACACGCGGGCGGAGCCTGTTACCTTTCATTCAATCAATACACTATTATTAAAACATCTATCAAAGTTACAACGAACTACAAGAACTGTTATATGATGTTACTTGCTGATACGGAACCCTTCATGGGCGAGTCCGACTCGCACTTGGCCGCTTTTTTTATTTTTGTAGTTGAAGCAAACGACGAAACGGAGGAGCTAAGAACCAGTTTCCAAACACATTTTGCTACAAAAACATAACATCATTCAGGAAACCGGTGGCTATTAAGTGAGTGATCACTTATCCACTGACCTGTGACGGATGGATTGGCTGCACATGACCTGGCTTCACTATATATACATCTTGCTAAAGGTCTATAAACTATGCTTAAAGTATAACATATTGTTAGAAATATTCTTACGGAATTATGAAGAGTATATTTTTCATTAAAAATAAAGATATTCACACTTATAATGTTTGTAATTTTTCAATAGATAGTTTTAGTTATCTGATATGGCCTTGTTTGTATATTTAATTGACTGCTTTGTTGTTCTAGCCCGGGTTCGATGCTCGGGTCGGATAAAATGTTTGTATGATCTACAAATATTTGTTTATTTGTTTAAGTATGTATTTACAAAAAAAAGTTAAATAATAATCTAATATATAAAATTCTCGTGTCACAGTTTTCGTTGCCATACTCCTCCGAAACGGCTGGACCGATCTTTATGAAAATTTACATGCATATTCAGTAGGTCTGAGAATAGGCCAACATCTATTTTTTAAACTCCTGTGACGCGAGCGGAGCCGCGGGCATCAGCTAGGAAATAACATAATAAAATAGATGTTTTTATATCAATTGTCTAGTACCAATAGTATAAGTTCTGCCTAGTTTAGGACTAGATGATCTTGTGTGTCAGATGTACCAAAAAAATATTTTTATATATAATCAAGAGAAAGTAAGGCAATGCAGCATGGTGACCCATACCAAGACGGCCTGGTCAGGTCTCACACTCACCAAGGAAATACGACAGCAAGAATGCTGTCATTATTAGGATGGTCTTCTGTGTGAGGGTAGTAATACCTCGGTTGAGCCGGCCCATTCGTGTTGAAATCAACCTGGCTCTACTACCTCCTGTATTCACAATGAATATTGTAACCACTGCTGTTGGATTCTACTCACATTCCTCATCAGGCAAAGTAGAGTCTATTATGCCGGCTTATGTAAAAAGAAAATTCATTTCAAAATACATCACATGGAGTGACAGCTATGTAAATTTGAAAATATAAAAGCTTACTAACGAGGCGTATAACAAACAAAATAATTGCATGTCCTTGGATGGCATTGTGGCCAGACTTTGAAGGTAACATAAAGTTTTGTGTTGGAACAAAACATTTGTTTTTTGTCATTCTGAATAATGGAGGGGTACTCACAATTTACATTATTTAAAAATAGCTGAGTGTTTTAAATAAATATCTCGGACAATAAATATAGTTCATAGTTTAGTATTTTTCTAGTGGTTTTTTCTAAATGTCCTGCTGTCGGTAGTGTCTCGCTTCGAGAGGTCTCACTGGAGCCATGACGACACTTAAATAAATAACAAAGGTTCGAGTAAACAAATATCTATAGCAGCAATCATACTTATAATATTATATAATACTAGTTGACCCAGCGAACTTCGTACCGCCCAACTTTAAAATTCCAGAACTTGATCGCAGCGCCACCTACCGGGTCCAATTGCGATCTAAACCATTCCCAGATCCCCTTGAACACACACAAAAAATTTCATCAAAATCGGTCCAGTCGTTTGAGAGAAGTTCAGTGACATACACACTCACACAAGAATTATATATATAAAGATTGTGAAATTGTATGCATATATTTTACTCGTTCACACAAAAACTAATTATAAATGAATAAATATTTCGGACATCTTACATACAACATCATCTAGTCCCAAACAGGGCTTGTATTATGGGTACTAGACAACTGATATAAATACATAAACATACTTTTTTTTTATAAAAACAAACATATTATACATAGAAAACACCCAGACTTCGAAACAAATATTTGTGAATCACACAAATATTATTTAGTCCAACCCGGGAATCGAACCCGAGACCTCTTGATCAGCAGCCGCATACGCTAACCACTAGACCAACAAGGCAGTCAACACAAAGGTTAGAATGACACTAAGACTACTTACTATTGAGGCTATAACTGACATATGCGTAGGCGGAGAGCCAGGGAAAAGCTAGTTATATTTATAATTCATACAAAAGGCAAGCAATTATATTATTGTTTACTTTCATGTCTCAGCAAATATTTTACTCAACAAGTGTTGTAGACCATTTAACTTGTTGATACTTGGATGTGACCCAAGATAAGGAGGGTATTAAATGTTTGTAGATTTGTAGATGAAACATTAAAATGAAGAGAGGATGGGCGTCAAGAGGTTTACAGATTTGAATCTTACTAGTATATTACTGATCTGAGTGGATACTAAACCAAATGTTTAAGATTTTGCCAATAAAAAAGATTGTTGTAGAATTAAATCACGTGTAAAATTATAAGGGTATTATTGCTTGTGTGCGTTACTGCCTCGTTGGTGTAGTGGATAGCCTATGTAACTGCTAATCAAGAGGTCTCAGGTTGCAATCCCGGGTCGGGCCAAGAAATGTTTTTGGGTTTTTCTTACGAAATTCCTAAATTCAGCCCGGAGTTTGAAAGTTTGACGGTGATTTTTACGCCCGTGGCTCGTAGAGCACGTAAAGCCGTCGGTCCCGGTTGTCATGAACATCTATGGCAATCGTTATTGGGAAGTCAGTGCCCTCAAATTTACTGACAACTAGTTCAACCTTCGAATTTCATTTTAATACAGGTACTATTACCAATTTAAATATAGTAAGTATACATATATATTATATCTCATACAGATAATTTGTCTTTGAAACTAGTTAATACGAGTAACAAGCAACGCTCGTTTGCCAGAATTGCTTTGAATGTAGTGATAATTAATACACATTATAGTAGTTACCGAGAATTGAGCCAAACGAAGCGTTGTATAGCGATTTAACGTCCTAGTAGTTTATCAGACCTATTTAATGATTTGTTACTTGAAAAGGTAATAAATTATACTAATATATTATAATTAATGCACTGCGTTTGCTATTTATGTGTTCAAAATAGTACTAATAATTGATATTTAAGACCCAGGTTCGTTCCTGTCTGGTACTGTTCTCATCTTTGCGATGGATTCGCGCAGTATTTGTGAGTAGTCCGCATTATCGGCAGTCCTGACGTCACCATCGAGTTTCTTGAGCCTCGGCAATGCGGTGAAGAGTGTTCTCAAAAGCTCTTCCAACAGGTCTCATCGTCTCCCTTCCGCCACGCACTAGAACTAAACGATTTAACTCTTTCTTTCCGTGCCGAGCAGTCAAAATCTGGAGCTCACGCATTTCCTTTCTATAATGACCAGGCGCTCCGGGATCGGATCTGGCGATCGGGGAACAATTTCCGTTCTCCAAAAGCGTGTGTCTAGGGTGACACGTGATTCCATTTGTTACCCTAGCAGAAGCAGGCCAGGGTGGTGGCGCGAGCGTGCGCGTCCCTTCTTTGGGGACGACAAAGACAACATCGAGGTTCCCACAAATGAGGAGGCTATCTGCAAGCCATTGATGGCTTGAAGTACGTCGGGGTTTCAGGGATTTCCCTAGTAGCCGAGACCATATGAGATTTTAACATGACCACCAGTGGGTGTCCGTGTGGTGACGGATTAAGAATACAGAGTGTCGCCACCCCTATTCATCCCGTGGGTGTCGTAAAAGGCGACTAATGGATAAAATACGCAAGACAACATCAATGCAAAGAGAAGGAAAACTTGAAACCAACCCTATACCAAGCCGTCTGGCCAGCGTGGTATAGTAGGCCAAAACCTCCTTTCTAAGGAGAGGCCTATGTCCAGCAGTCAAAAATCAAATCAAAATCAAAGCATTTATTTCAAGTAGGCCAGTTACAGGCGCTTTTGAATTGTCGAAACAAAAATGTAGCTACAGTCCCAGTCACAAGACATAAAAACTGTGAAAGTACTGTAGTTGCCCATTACCTAGCGTAGATCTCTATGGAGAAGAACGGGCAAGAAACTCCATGGACACTCTTTTAAATCAAAATGTTTTTTTACAAAATCTTGGTTACATCATTCATGTGAACTGTTAATGGCTGTTGATGATGATGATGATGACCAGTGGGTGGTATCCGATGGGATTTCCGCACAAAAAAATGATCTTTTAAATCTCTTGCCAGTCTCGGCATGGCAACGTATGACCTTAACCCTCTTGTGAGAGGATACTTAATCCCAGCAGTGGGACATTATGGGTTGTTGTTAATGATGATGATGATGATTTGATACTCTGAACAGTAAAGCTCAGTATTGTCTGTCGTTCAGTTATTTCATAAACTATCATCAATTTAAGTTCGTTTATCCTATCATCATAATAAACCGAGTCGGACTTGCAAATTGAAACTTTAAATTAAATAGTTATCTTGAAGCCTTGGAATTTATTATTCTAAGAAACGCGGAAGATCTGAATTTATTATGCTAATCTATTCCAGTGTTATAAAATACGATATAACTGAGTGTTTGTTTGTAATTATTATTATTTTTACGGGAATTAACGCGATCACTTATTTAGGGGATTATGTTTGTTTGTAATCTATACTAATGTTATGAATTCGAATGTAAATTTGTCTGTTTGTTTTTTACGATTTCACGGTTATACCGCTTCACCGATTTCAATGAAACATGTCACGGAGATATTTTGATTCTTACGAATGGACATAGGTTGATATTTACCGCAATAACCCAAGTACACGCGGGCCAAGCCGCGAGCTAAGGTTAGTCATCAATATAATATAATAAATCTTGGTTTAGTCTGTTGCCGTCCACAATTGAACGAAGATCTCCCTTAAAAAGTGCCAGCCATCCCGATCTTGAATATATGTCACCTGATGGTAAGCGGGTACCTTTACCTATGGATTCAAGAATCACATGTGCGTTGCTGTCTTTTAAGCACTCCTTCGAGATCAGGGGAAGGAAGAGTCTCTTCTCTTATAATTTCTTCAACCTAACACATAACACGTCTGTTACGCTTTCCCGGTTAAACCGCCGTTAATAATAGGCTATTTTTACCGTGATAGTGGACCTACATACTTACACCTAGACGGAGCAACGGGTAAATGCTTGTAATTTATATAATAGGTGTACTAAAAAGAATGCCTCGTTGGTCTAGTGGTTAGCGTATGCGACTGCTAATCAAGAGGTCACGGGTTCAAATCCCGGGTCGGGCCAAAAAAGTGATTTTGGGTTTTTCCAAGGAAATTCCTAATAGCAGCACGGAGTTTGGAGGTATGGCGGTGATTCAGGATCGTGCCTCGGAGAAGCACGTAAAGCCATCGGTCCCGGTTGTCATGAACATCTATGGTAATCGTTATTGGGTGACTTCCCAATTTACTGACCCTCAAATTTAATTTCTGTTCGGAGGCCCGATGCCAGTCGCTTCGTGGAAAATCTGAAATTCAGGTAAACTCGGTTGAACTAGTAGCCGACCTCAAATAAATTTTGGAAAAAGGCTAGGAAGATGAGTAAAAAGTAATGCACAATTTTTGCTTGAAGTTGAAGGCTAAATCTGTGTCAAGTAATAACATACATAACTGTCAAAAAAGAAAGATGAGATTTCGTACTAAATCTCATCTTTCTAACACCATTTATTGCGACTCGATCGGACTTATACAACGCGAGATACAGTTAACTAAAGCCATATATTGGATAAAATAATGAATTTCATTTTACTTAAATATTTAGTACATAATTCACTTCAGAACGACCATGAGCTAAATACCTTAAATTCAGATTAAATACACAATGTCAAAACAAATAAAATTCTTTATCCAGCACAAATCCCAATATTTCGATATTTTCACCAAAGTTTCGTTTGTAAACAACTTCAAAGTAAACAGATTGTAAGGACAATAAATTAAAATCGGCCAAGTATATAATATAGAATAGGGTTCCGTAGTCACCCATTATGGCACGAGGATTTATTTGTTGTATATATACTTATTATTTGTTTCGCAAATATTTGATTCGGAGTTTGAGTGTATGATCTTTCTTTTTTTCTTTTCTTTTTTAAAAAAAGACAACTCCCGCGTTAGGAATATAAATCCTGTGTCGCGGGGGACTTTACAAACATACATGAAACGGACAAAAAAAACACCCAGACTCAGAATAACAATTTGTGAATCACACAAAGTGTTTTCCCACGTAGGATTTGAACCCACGACACGGTGCAACCGTGCAATATGTATTAAAAAGAAGTATGTTTATGTATTTATATTAGTTGTCTAGAACCCATAATACAAGCTCTGATTAGTTTAGGACTAGATAGCCGTGTGTGTATTAGATGTCCGAAATATTATACGGTATTTAGCTATTTTTGTACGAAGTTTTCCAAGTAAGAGCATTTTACAAGTTAGGCCTCTATCATTCCTGAATTAACTAAGTTATCCAAGCAGTTATAGTTTTATCATCATATGTACTATTATCATATTTTTTTTCCGACTTTTTAGAATTAACCGTAAGTAGAGGACGGCAGGACATGCCAAAACTATAGGGTTCCGAGGGATGAACTACGGAACCCTAAAACCAGAAATATATTGAAAAAGGGTCGGTAACTTGATGACTTAGCACTCTTCTAGTTTATACAAAGGGTTTTTTGGGATCTCGATTTGGGATCTCGATCAGTTTGAATTTACACAAAGCTCTAAATACGCTTTTCAAAAAATAATTCGAAATAGGATTTAAAAGGGGTCTTTGAGGGGATTTTGTAGCTATATTATATCTAGTTCTAATTGTTGTTGTATTGTGTGTGTTATTGTTGCTCTATTTTATATCTATTTCTTTCCCTAATGAACCAAAAATAATGAAATAAAATAAATTAAAAACTTCTCTCTACTTCTTCTTCCCAGCCTTATAATCATAATCATTTATTTGCCTTAAATAGTGTAATTAAAAACCTATGCAAACCTATTAATACGTGGGTGACCGAGCTTTGCTCGGTTATCATATTTATTGTTTAACAACGCCATCTATTCTCTGAAGTAGCTGTAGTATTGCTGTGTTGGAGTACCAACCACCAACCAACTAAGTGTTACTAAAATAGTATTTAGCCAAATGGCCACTACGACCACGCTTACAAGACCATATCCTTTTCATGAAATTTTCTACAACCAAATCGCAAAGTGGCTGTCCTATGTCCTCGATAGCCTCACGAATTCCAACTTTGAGGTCTATGTCGCAAGCAATGCTAAGAGTGATAAAGAAAAATGCACGAAATATCGCGTTTTCTCAAACAAGAATTATCTAGATCGATAATTTCAGCGCGATTGAAGCACGAATGGGCCCGGATCGACCGGTGGCAGGACTACCCTTACACAGAAGACCATCCTAATAATGACAGCACTCCCGCTGTCATATTTCGTTGGTGAGTGTGAGACCTGAGGCCCAAACATTCTACATCATTCACCCGGCCTCAGGAGGCCGGGAGATTATGCAGAATTATTTGACCACACCACCGTAGTATGGGTCACCATACTGCATTGCTCACACTTGAAATGAGGATGGTGACTCTTGGATTCAAGTTATGCTTTCCAACAGACAGAGTACACGGGCGTGAATCACCGCCAAACTTCCAAACTCCGGGCAGCTATTAGGAATTTCCTAAGAAAATCCCAAAAACACTTTTTTGGCCTGACCCTAAATTTGGGATTTGAACCCGAGACCTCTTGATTAGAAGTCGCATACGCTAACTACTAGACCAACGAAGAAGAATATTAAAGAAGAAACGAAAACGTTAGAGCCATTTACGAGATCACAATTATTATATAAATATATATACAAGAACTGCTCGTTCAAACATTTTAGAATGTAACACCGAAAGGGTCCGAACAGGAAATCAAATTTATTAATAATATTACCTTGTCCTTCGTTAACTTAGTTTAAATAATTCTGAACTTAAGTTATTGAGACTAACTTTGAAGTGGCACCTTATTGTAAGAACAGAAGCCGTCTTAACCCTAAATTGATCTTGGACAAATGTAAACTTGAATTGGAATTTGAATCTATTTTGTATAAGTTATTATATATAATTAGCTGAGTCCCGTGGTGTTACCCGCATTTATTGTTTACTGTAACTGCCTTGTTGGTCTAGTGGTTAGCGTATGTGGCTGCTGATCAAGAGGTCTGGGGTTCGATTCCCGGGTCGGACCAAATATTTGTGTGATCCACAAATATTTGTTTCGGAGTCTGGGTGTTTCCTATGTATCATATGTATGTATTTACAAAAAATAAGTATGTTTATGTATTTATATCAGTTGTTTAGTACAAATAATACAAGCTCTGCTTAGTTTGGGACTAAATGAAGTTGTGTTTAAGATGTTCGAAATATTTATTTATTATAAATATTTATATTGTTGTATATCACGGGCAACGCCACGGAACGAAGCTAGTCTGACAAGAGTTAGCCTAAGTTACTTCTTATGTCAGTAACTTTCTGCCAGCGAAAGGCCTGTCAAAATCGTTGCCGCTGTTCCAAAGATTTGTAGTTTTTGACGTACATTATTATATACTTTCATAAGCATTTAGTAAAAAACAGTTATAAACTAGGCTACTTCTTGCACCATCATCATCATCAATCATCATCAACAGCCTTTAACAGTCCACTGCTGGACATAGGCCTCTCCTTTGAAAAGAGGTTTTGGCCTACTATACCACGTTGGCCAGACGGGTCGACAAAGGGTTTGTTTCAAGTTTTCCAACTCTTGGCAGTGATGTAAGCTGCTTATTTTGTTCCTATAATCGCCTCTTACGACACCCTTGGAATGAATAGGGGTTGTGACACTTTGTATTATTAATCCGTCACCACACGGACCCGTCACCTTTACTCACTTGCACCATCGTTTCCAGAGATTTATAGCTTTTGACGTAGGTACATTATACATTTTTATATGCATTTAGTTAAAAAACAGATTTAAACTAGGCTATTTCGTGCACCATTAGTTATCTGCCAGTAAAAGTCAGGTCAAAATTTAGATGTTTTCCAGAGAATATTCGGATGAAATAGAAAAAAAAATTTGGAATTAAGTACTCTAGGTATATAACTAGGTAATTCATATGTATTTTGTAAAAAGCTTGAAATTTTAAACAGACCCTTCAATTGTATTTATTTATATGGATAAAAACACCATAACAGAAAAAAAAATGCCCATCACTCAGTTATTTATAATGCATGGGATTCCAACCCACGACCTTAATACAGGGTTTCTAATCACTACTCGAATAAACCAGTCGAAATGACTTAACAAAATCAATATTCCAAAGGGCAAGGGAAGCATACTGTTCATTTATCAGGTGACTGACTTTTGCTTGTGGCCTTATTTGTGTAAAAGGGCGTTATAAAAGTGATTTCCTTTTCACTTTATGTGATTTTGAAGAAACTACATTTTTTTTTAAATTTCATACTAGCTTTATCTATATCATAATACACACAACACACAACTCTTAGATTCTACTCATACTTTCCATCAGGCAGAGCAAAGTCACTTTAGCGGGTACATCGGTACATCATGACTACTTAATATAAAAATAAAGTCCTCCTCTCTGTCTGTCTGTTCGTGATAAACTCAAAAATCACTGCACAGATTTGAAGGAAATTTTGTATTCAGATAGTCTGAAGCCTGAGAAAAAACACAGGCACAAAAAACGCAATAACCGACAATGACGCGGGCGCAGACGAGTTCGAGATCTAGGTAAACTGGAGATAGATTATTGAAACGGTTTTTAGTAGTTAATAAAGTCTTTATTATTATTACGATGCCTTAATAGAAGAACTTAACTTTGCTGAGTGGTACCGTTTATTTATCTCTCATAGAGTTAAAGTGATTTGAACGGTCATAAATAAAAGTGGAATTATCATAAGACCACCAAACAATTAAAACAACGATTTATAGATCACACAAAGAACTGTCCCATATGGGGCTCGAATCTATAACATCAACTAGCTGATGCCCGCGGCTACACTCGCGTTCTAGAGGTTTAAAAAATAGATGTTGACCGATTCGCAGAGCTAACCGATATGCATACAAAATTTCATGACAATTCGTCACGCCATTTCGGAGCGGTCTAATTACAAACACTGTGACACGAGAATTTTATATACAAGACTAGCTGATGCCCGCGGCTCCGCTCACGTCCTATGGGTATGAAAAATAGACGTTGTCCGATTTTCAGACCTAACCAATATGCTCAAAAATTTTCATGAGAATCGGTCAAGCCGTTTCGGAGAAGTATAACTACGAAAACCACGACACGAGAATTTTATATTTAAGATAATCAGAGCAACAAAAGCATCATCCACCTCTACGCTATACGTATTGTATGTTAGTTTGTAACTAATATAGATCGGTATGTTGGTTCATTAGTGTGCTTCGCTAATAATTATCTGCCACAATAGCTCGAGATATTCAAACTATTTAGTAATGAACAATGTTCTGAGTTAATAAACCAAATTAATATTTAGCCGAGATATTAGTGATTTGTCAGTGATTAAAGTGCTCATAGACAAGATGCCTTAGGTAACAATCACCGAGTTTACAACGACCAGGGGCGTTTTTACATATGTATGTTGCTCTTTCACGCAAAAACTACTGAACGGATTCAGATGAAACTTTACAGGAATATAGCTTATATATTAAAATAACACACAGGCTACTTTTTACTGTAATAATCGAGATACAAACGGGCGCGCAAAACTGACTGGATTGGCAGGTTTTGGGGAATTTTATTTAGTTTTAAGTTTTGATTAGTAGGTATTAGATTTCAATTTTAAAATAAAAAATTGTTTGAACTGCAAAAGTGCAAAAACAAGTTTATTTACTTATCTATTGTACACTGTTTTAGGTGTATGCGGTGCTTAGCTGTAAGTAATTGTTAGCCTAGACTAAGATTTCTATAAAATTATTTTTAATATGAACCCACTCAGTGTCCTCCTACTCAGTGTACTCGTAAAGAATTTTTGAGGAGCCAATACAGAAAAAAAAACTATGTACCGACATAACATTGTTTTGTTTAGGTCTAGACATAGTCCCGTCACGTCCTGTGTTAGTTTCTAAATTTTAAATAAAAATAAGCGCCCTTTGCCAATCTAATCACGGAGAGACGGTTCGTTAAATTATTTTTATTAATCAAATATAATTTAGCCAGCTTTTCCCGCGCTTCGCTAGTAAAAAACGTACCTTATTTTTACCCGACTAATATAAAACCTATTCCTAAAGCGGGAGTTGACTTTATTTAAAAGTAAATAAATACTATTGGTTAAACTATTACCACAGAATACATAACTATTAAAAAGCAATTTTTATCAACATAAGCAATTATTTATTTATTTTTTATTTATGCAGTAATATTTTTCTTTGATATTAATTCAAGTTTACAAAACAATATACACTGTCTTTTTACCAACATACATTCTAACACTATTAATGCCAAACAATATAATCATCCTATTAACCGAAAGACAATGACAACTAAACAGGGAATATAATAGTAGTATGAGCATAACTATGGAATAAAAAAACACTAAGATTCAATTAGTCGGTACTGGAAGACGCGCAAGTCATGTATTGTGCCTACGACTTTCCTTCTATTTGATTAATCTATGACGCATGCCAGGCGCCCGTTATTTGTCCTTGTCGCACTGCAGTTACAATAATATTCTCTATTCTTTTTTAACACGGGGTTTTAGGTTATTTGCGTTACGGTATTTCTTGATTCTTTCGCCGCGCTCAAAGCCCGCTATAAAAGCTATGCAATAGCTTAAAAAAGCTTCGCTTTGTAATGCCGCGGAACTGAACTAGTAATTAAATTATAGCTTAGCAGTCAGAACCTCTAACCACTAGACAAACGGGGCTATTTGTATATATCGGCGCAACACAACATTCAACGACCTATGTCATCGCTGCACGTGTTCTCAAAGACGTAAACAACTCGCAACGATCGACCGCCCCACTACAATGCCTATAAAAAGCCGCCCGCTGCAGGGGAGCGAGGATTCGTTTGTCTGCGCTCGGACAGCAAACACCTAATTTATTGTAGAATATTCGTAGCTGTGTAAACAATACTAATTAAAAGTTAATTCTGGTTGAAGTAAAGTTTATTTTAATTTATTTCTGTAAATGAAATACTCCAATAACGATAATAGTAATGACGTCACTGTCTTTAAAAACATTACCGGGCACACCGTTCCGTCATATATGATTAACTAAAATATTGTTTTGACTACAAATTACGAATACAAATAATTAAATAAATATTTCGACAACATCTTACACACAACGTCATCTAATCCCAAAATAAGCAGAGCTTGTATTATGGGTACAAGACAACTGATATAAATACATAAACATAATCTTTTATTAAATACATACACATTATACATAGAAAAACATCCACTGACATTTTAGTATAGGTAAAACACACAACGATCCACCCTATCTGATGTCAATTGTATCTTATTGTGCCACCCCCACTTCTCTTGAGGGTTGGAGGAAGAACTCTTGTACGGCATAAATAAGTCTTAATAAAGATGAGTGGAATTTCAAAATAACAATTCTCAAACACTTGTTATGATAATATTCTTGGCGACTTCTCAATTTTCCTGAGTTTCTTGTCGTTATAACAACTCAGTATTTATTATATTTGTGTTGTGTTGATAATAGATTTATATATTTATTAATCTTTGGGAAGCTTACATCCCATTTGGTCTAGTGGTTAGCGTATGCGACTGCAAATCAAGAGGTCTCGGGTTCAAATCCCAGGTCGGGCCAAAAAGTGTTTTTGGGATTTTCTTAGGAAATTCCTGAAAGCAGCCCGGAGTTTAATAGTTTAGCGGTGATTCACGCCCGTTCCTCGGGGAGCACGTAAAGCCGTCGGTCCTGGTTGTCATGAACATCTATGGCAATCGTTATTGGGAAGTCAGTGCCCTCAAATATACTGACAACTAGTTCAATCTTCGAATTTCAGTTCTCCCTTAGGGTTGTGGAGGTCCAATGCCAGTCGGTCCGTGGAAAAATTGAAATTCAGGTAAAACCGGTTGAACTAGTAGCCGACCCCAAATAAACTTGGGAATAAAGGCTAGGAAGAAGAAGAAGAGAAGGTAAGCTTACAGCAATACATTTAACATTGATTATAGAAGTAGCTACAATACGCCATTAACAAGTCTCCACAAATAGAAACTAAATATTTGGAAAAACTAACCCACAACCACATTGCAAGCTTATTACGACTACATTATATACGAGATTGATTAGTATTTTCTAAGTACTACGTAGTATAGTACTTTAACGTATAGTACTATAACTAGTAGGTAAATAAATAGTTATATATATATATATATATATATGTATGTGTTTGTATGTGTACATGTATGGAGATATAAATGCGTCTCTCATTATATTCATTAGTAGATTATAATTTTTCAAAACTCATTGCACCGTCAACTACTGTCTTTCCAAATCATTTTATTCCATCCTTAAGTGGCCTGGAAGAGATTGCTTTTATCAATAAGGCCGCCCTTTGTACATTAAATGTAAGTCATTTCTGTTCTGTATTGTGAATCTGTAACACGGTGTACACAACTAAAGAGTTTTCTATCTATCTATAACCAGGTATATTTAATCTAACTAAAATTTTCACAATTTATGTAAACAAAAGTAATAAATTTTCATATATATTGGAAATACAAACTAAATTTATTTTTAAATTAGTACCTGCCAGTCAACATGTTTCAAGTAATATTAAATTTTATATCAAATGCAATTCTGAATTTTAAATCGAAATTGAGTTATTGTTACGTACTAAGTCATTATAAATATGGCAAGGCAAGAACAATAGTTTTTTTTTATATTCAAGCCTACTAAAATGACTCTATTCTGCCTGATAGAAAGCTTGAGTAGAATTCAGGAGTAGGGGCCACCATGCCCATTGTGAGGGTAGGCAATGTAGCATGGTGACTTATACCATGGCGGCTAGATTAGATAATTCTGCATCATTCTAATCAGGGAGAGTGATGCAGTATGATTGTTCCTTCGGTCTTACACTCACCAACGAAATACGACAGCAAGAATGCTATGTTATTAGAATGGTCTTCTGTGTGAGGGTAGTACTGCCCAGGTCGAGCCGGCCCATTCGTGCTGAAATCAGCGTGGCTGTTCTACCTATTGATAGACAGAAAACTCTTTTTTTTTTTCTTTTTTTTTTTTTTAAAGACAACTAACGCATTAGGAATATAAATTCCTGTGTCGCGGGGGGCTTTACAAACATACGTGAAACGGACACAAATAACACCCAGACTCAGAACAACAAATTGTGAATCACACAAAGTGTTATCCTACGTGGGATTTGAACCCACGACACTTGGCGCAGTAGGAAGTGGTGTGGCGACCGCTTAAGCCACTAGGCCAACCGTGCAGTCTATTTTCACTCAATAATACAGGAATAAAAGAAAGTATATAAAAATCAGATATCAAAAGGTAGTAGAACCACGGTGACCTCAGCACCGAGGGTCGCCTCGACTGGAGCAGTAATACAGTCACCAAGGAAAGACGACAGTATTTGTGCGGAAGAAGTATGCGAAAACACCTCACCAAGTCGCATTGGTGTGGGTCACGATAACGATGAGTATGGTGGCCCCCACTCTTGGATTTTATTCATGCTTACCATCAGGCAGAGTGGAGTCATGAATTAAAAAAAATGTATGTTTAAAAAAAAACATAAGTATAAGTCAATTTGTTCTTCATAGTACAAGCTCTTAGACGGTGTTATACGCCCAAAAACAATGCTTTTTGGTCCATTTGTGTAGCAGCATCGCAGATATGTGTGGTCAGACAAATAACCTCAAATATATCGACCCTTTTCCTTCTCCGGATCGCGGCCCAGACATCCCTGGTAAGATATAAATCATCCCTAAACGGTCTACCATGCATCATCCCGACTATGTCATATATTTTTGTAATCTTTTGATATTATTATTTCTCACGACATGATGTATTGTAATGTTATGTGTCTGGTCTTAAAGGTCTAAGGTTTTTTTTTAATATTGAATAAACACGGATAAGCAAGCTGAAGTGGCAGTGGGCTGGACATATTAGCCGCAGAACTGATGACCATTGGGGTAGAAGAGTTCTGGAGTGGAGACCGCGCCTCGGCAAACGTAGTGTAGGACGCCCACAGGCCAGGTGGAGTGCTAATTTGCGCAAGATGGCTGGCAGGAGCTGGATGCGAGAAGCCCAAAATCGATCAAAGTGGTGTGCAATGGGAGAGGCCTATGTCCAGCAGTGGACTGAGATAGGCTGATGATGATGATGAAACACGGACAGAGTCACAAAAACTTAGAGGGCGCTACACATGTAGTGAGCCATCATATAGCCTATAATCAGCGAAGATCAGGTCGCTTCTAACGATACCTCATATGTCCAGTTCTAATAAGTAGTTAAGGAGTTATGAGGAACAGATAAACATACATACATAGCCTGTTAAAATCACAATCCTCCTTTGGCTTTCATCATCATCAGCGTATCGCAGTCCACTGCTAGACATAGGCCTCTCCCATTTCACAACACTCTGATCGATTTTAGGCTTCTCGCATGCAGCTACTTTCCTTTCTATCCTTTACTAAAAATACTATATCCCGCCTATATAACTCTTGTGATAAAATTTACACAGTATACGTCACTCGGGTTATCATTACGAGGCTATTGACACCTCATTCATTAAAATCAGGTCAATGGTTTAGACGCTACGGTCTATATAAGTATGGTATATAGACTGACAAAACTATAACTCTTCCATTCGCAGTCGGGTAAGAAATAAAGAATACAATTTGGGCGCTCTATTTATTTAGTGCTAAAATATATTTTTTTATTCTATCAATACAACTTGTTGCTTTGTTCTATGTGGTTGGCTGTTTGGAGAAAATATATGATCCACTTACACGTAATTTATTGAGGGATCCTCGTAACCGCAGGTGATAAGGGAATTCGGTTTCTTCCGTTTTATGATTACAGTTATCTTTTTTCGTTAGGTTAGATCAAGAATAGATTATGGTATTGAAATATTATAGAAGAGTCTAATAAAAAAACTAACATCTTACACACAATGCCATCTAGTCCGAAACTAAACAGAGTTTGTAATTATGGATAATAAACAACTGATAAAAATACATAAACATATTTTTTCTAAATATGTATGTACATAAAAATACACATTTTACATAAAAATACATCCAATCTCAGAAACAAAAATTTCTGAATTTCACAAACATCCGACCCAAGGATCGAACCCTAGACTTCAAGCATAGCAATCGCAAATGTTATCACTGCTTTATTTACGCCTCTCCTTCGAAAAGAAGTTTTGGCCTACGCTGGTGAATTTGTCTGAATTCTAATTAGTTGTTATAACCTTTATTCTTCTTTTACCTTAATTTTCATTCCATTCATTCATCATTAGGGGTGGATTTTTTCTTCAAATTTACATTTGAATTAACCTTGAGTAAATCAACTTAATTACGGAAATTAGAATTAGCGTTGCCATTCAACGTGGCGACGGGTTACGATGTGGAGGTATTTATGATGCTTGTATTTACATAGACGGTATTTTTACCTAAACTGACGTCATATATTAAACTGACTGCTCTGCCTAATGGAAAGCATGAGTAGAATCCAGGAGTATGATGACCCATACCATGGCGGCCTGGTCAGATGTTTCAGCATCATTCTCCCGGCCTCCGGAGACCGAGAAAAGGATTCATAATGATTGGGCCTCCGGTCTCACACTCACCAACGAAATACAACAGCAAAAATGCTGTCATTATCAGGATGATCTTCTGTGTGAGGGTAGTACTGCCCCGATCGGGCTGTTCCATTTGTGCTTGGTAACACTTGTCAGGAACATTTTCAACGGTTGCAACACAAATTGTGCGTGTACAACAAGCTTTTGTATTTTCGTTCACGGGTTTATTATCACTCGTATGCATACGACAACTGCAGACCTTTAAAACGTTGACTATAAAATAAAAGTTCAAAACAAATACAGCAGAATATCTGGCTTTGGTCGCATTTTTCAAAAAGGTGAAAATTTGTCACATTTTAAAACACTTTCGTTAACTTCACCTGTATGTTTGTTAGTTTATATTTTTGTTTTGTTTATTTGTGTACTTGTATAATAAAGAACTATATATCTGTGATATCAAACAACTACATTTAGCAATATTTTACGACACCCACGAGATGAATAGGAGTGGTGACACTCTGTATTCTTAATCAGTCACCACACGGGATAAACTACGCAAGACAATATCGTTGCAAAGAGAAGGAAAATTTTGAAACCAACCCTATACCAACCCGTTTGGCCAACGTGGTATAGTAGGCCAAAATCTTCTTTCTAAGGAGAGGCCTATGTCAAAGAGTGTACTGTTAAAGGCTACTGATGATGATGATGAGTGAACATTTCTTTACTTAATAATATACACTCAGTGCTACCAGCGAATAGTGTAGTAAATAGCGAAGCGAAGCTACTCCTTATGTGATCACCTGCCAATGAAAGTTCGGTCAAAATCGGCCCAGCCGTTCCAGGGAATAGTCAAACAGAAAAAAAGTAATATAAATACTTTGATATGCATTTAATAAAAAACTGTTGATTTGAGTTTAAATATACAGACACTTTAATTTTATTTATTTATATAGTTTCTTTAAAAACAATAACTTAGTAAAAAAATGAAAGAAAACTAAATTAATCTAGTTCTATTTTATCTCATTAAAATCAGCATCTGACCCTGAAGACGCCTTATTCCGGCTACAGTGCATATAAAACTTTTGTGGAATAAAACCTTTTCTGACAAGTTCTGTGGGAGCCTGTACGGTTGCCATGGTGACCTGATCGATTGATGATACCGTTACACCTGTCTCTTTCTCTCTTACATGGAACTATATACTGCTTTCTTTCTTTCGAAGGTATTATCTGAAATCGGTGCTTTTGAAGTCAGAAAGAGTTTTTCATTGTTTTTTTTTATTGTTTCATGAACTTTCTTATTGTTTAATGTGTTCCTTATTGTTAAAATACAACTTCCGCATTAGATTGTACATCCCGTATCGCGGAGATCTTTACAAACGTACATGAAACGAACACAAAGAACACACAGACTCAGAATAACAATTTGTGAATCACACAAAGTGTTTTTTTTCACGTGTGGAAATCCCCGCGGATACCGCCGTAAACCCCAGGTAGGGTGACGGACTCCACCTGGGGTTTACGGGTGGTGTGTGGGACTCGAACCGACTAAAACCACACGGTGTGACTTCTCTGCGCCTGTCTTTAGGGAGGGGTCCAGAGAACTGTGTCTCCTTTTGGGCCCCTCCCAGAACCACTTAACCACTAGGTCAACCGTGCAGTAGAATTATTATATTCTTCTTTTGATGAGATGGCCACCAGCCGAATAACATCAGCTGTTTCTGCCAATGTCAAGTATTTAACGGCTTCAATTCTAAAGTCTTCTAGCCTTCAAGTCGTCGTCGTCGTAATGAATTTAATGATAATAAATGTGGATGAGATTAAATGGGGACCGCCTTCTGAAATAACAAAAAAAAAACATTTCTCTAACGTATTATTTTTTTAATATTATTTTTAGATGAAATTGAATGCTGGAACTGAGGCAACTAATCACAAAACTGTCAGAAAAGTTTTTTTAGTACGAAATCTCATCTTTCTAATGGCTTTCTATGGAAACCGATTGGACTTATACAACGCGAGATACAGTTAATTAAAGCCATCTATTAGAAAAATAATGTTTTTTTTTTAATACACTCGTTGTCAATGACTAAATTATAGTTTCTGTTTTTAATTTCAAATTAACAGCGTACATATGAAAGTATTTATGATAACTTCAACAAAAATAATCCCTACTTTCCTACTTATCCCTATTAATATTATAAATGCGAAAGTAACTCTGTCTGTCTGTTACGCTTTCACGCCTAAACCACTGAACCAATTTTGATGAAATTTGGTATGAAGATAGAACTGAACTTGGGAAAGGACATAGGATACTTTTTATCGCGAATACCATGTCGCGCGATATAACCGAATTCCACGTGGGCGAAGCTGCGGGCGGAAAGCTAGTAATATTATAAATGCGAAAGTAACTCTGTCTGTCTGTTTGTTACGCTTTCACGTCTAAACCACTGAACCGATTTAGATGAAATTTGGTATGAAGATAGAACTGAACTTGGGAAAGGACATAGGCTACTGTTTACCGCGATAACCGACATACACGCGGGCGGAGCCGCGGGCGAAAGCTAGTATTAATTAATTTTTATTCAACCTTCTGTTTATTACGGATCATCTCTGGAACGGCTCAACCGATTTTCACGAGAGTTTTACCATCAGATAGCTGATATTATAAAGAATAGCTTCGGCAACGTTTGAAGACTAGCTTTGCCCCAAGGTGCTACCCGCGGTCATTGCTATAAAAATACAAGTAAAACCATCAGTTTCAGCTAGTCCAAAATATAAATGTACTGTAAACATAAAAATCAAGTAAAAAGAATTCGTTTTTTTACTTCTGTTTATTCAAAGGCTTCTCCCTAAGGGCAAATACAGCCTTGTACCAAATTGAGGAGTTAATTTCATTGGTTTCAGGTTTTGTAAATAAATGGTTTTTGTGTGTAAACATTAAATGATTTCAGTATTGAAGGCTTTTCTGTTGACGGTATCGACCACGAGTACCGGTAAGGAAATAATAAATAAGTATTTGTTACAATACTAGCTAGGACTCGCGGTTTTACTCGAGATTTTTTGCTTCTGAAATGGATATGTTTTGTTTTTTTTATAGACAACCCCCTCATTAGGAACATAAATCCTGTGTTGCGGGGGACTTTACAAACATACATGAAACGGACACAAGGAACACCCAGACTCAGAACAACAATTTGTGAATCACACAAAGTGTTTTCCCACGTAGGATTTGAACCCATGACACTTGGCGAAGTTGAAAGCGGCGTGGCGACCACTTAATCCACTAGGCCAACCGTGCAGTCAATATTGTTTACTTTATTGTACGTTTTGATATTTCTTTACACATTTAAGATCGCTAAAATGACTATACTATTACTAATGGCAAGCAAAAGTGGTGGTACCACGAGTCTTTTCTCAGGAGAGGGTTAAGACCATACTTCCCCACGCAAGCCGAGTGGGGGTTGGGACTGGCACGAAGACATGTTGTGGCTACGTTATCTTGCCATTGGATATTTTTAGGCCGTCCAAAGGCCTCCAACTAAGCTTCACGAGTGTTATCTTATGATAACAACCGGGACCGACTATTTAACGTGACCATGAAAACACTCACGTGAATCATGAAAACACTCATAAAATATCATGTCACACACGGTCACCCATCTAGGTACTAACCGCGCCGTCGTTGCTTACCATCAGTGATTGTTTTTAATCACCGAGGGTAACTTGGCCATGAGCGCTTTTATTCTGAAGCTTTGTATGTCACGAATATAACTTAAGTATCCTTTGTATAAAATTCTCGTTTCACAATGTTAGTTACCATACTCCTCCAAAACGGCTGGACAGATTTGTATGAAATTTTGAGTGCATATCGGGTAGGTCTGTGGATCGTTCAACATCTATTTTTCATATGATTAGGACGCAAGCGGAGCCGCGGGCATCAGCTACTGAGGGAAGGAATGAAAATAATGGTGGCAGGTGTGCCTTCTCAAACGAGGCGATCTTCAAGTGAAGTTATTACTCCTAAGATGATGGCCCACCTGTTACAAGATGACTTAAGCCAGGATATCCTTATTATTATAAATGAGAAAGTAAGTTTGTTTGTTTCTCTGTACTTACGTCACTGTGTAGGTACGGGGATCACTACATATTACAAAAATAGTTGTTTAGTGCGCGTGTTTGTTCAGTTAAAAAACTAAACAAACACGCTTTTAAACTAAAAAATAGAAAATAATTTTAATGTAAAAAGCGTGGGGCGACGTTATTGAAATAGTAAAAGCCAGTGTATTTTAAAAAAAATCGGCCCAGTGCGAGTCGGACTCGCCCATGAAGGGTTCCGTATCAGCAAGTAACATCATATAAAAGTTCTTGTAGTTCGTTGTAACTTTCATCGATGTTTTTATACTAGTGTATTGATTGGATGAAAGGTAAATTGCGTGTTACGATTTATGACGTATTAAAAAAAAACTACTCACTAGATCTCGTTCAAACCAATTTTCGTTGGTAGTTTTCATGGTAATGTACCACATATATTTTTTTTAGTTTTATCACTCTCTTATTTTACAAGTTAGAGGGGGGGGGGGGGCACACACATATTTCCACTTTGGAAGTGTCTCTCGCGCAAACTATTCAGTTTAGAAAAAAATGATATTAGAAACCTCAACATCATTTTTGAACATCTATCCATAGATACCACACATGTACAGGTTGGATGAAAAAAAAATTTTGAGTTTCAGTTCCAAGTATGGGGACCTCGAAAATGTATTGTTTTTTTTCTATTTTTATGCAAAACTCTTAATGCGGTTCACAGAATACATCGACTGACCAAATTTCAGCAGTATAGCTCTTATAGTTTCGGAAATAATTGGCTGTGACATACGGACGGACAGACAGACAGACAGACAGACAGACTTGACGAATCTATAAGGGTTCCGTTTTTTGCCATTTGCCTACGGAACCCTAATTACTTGTTCCATTCATGTATTTAGTGAAATTTTTAGCGCGGCGTATGCGACTGATGTGCTACAGGTCTCGGTTTAGATTCCAGGGTTTGGATCAAATGTTCTCATCATCATCATTAGCCTATAACAGTCCACAGTTGGACATAGCCAGGCATATCCAGCTCCTGCCAGCCATTCTGCGCAAGTCGTCACTTCACCTGACCTGTGGGCGTTCAACAACGTTTCTCGTTTTTTAAGTATTCATAATAAATTATAATATTTTGATTTACATAAATCTTACCAAATCTCATGTATTAATCTGCCATTCAAGTAGAAAAGCTATACAACGGAGAAAACATGAATATAAAGGGGTTTATTGTACCGTTCGCAAATAAATTACATTTAAATTAGGAAGATACTAGGCTCTTTAGGCTGTATATTTTTCCGGTAAATTGTAAGCTGAATATTTAGCAGTCAAATTTGTATTGTCCTGCAAACGTGACTTTTTATACACACTTATTTTAAGCTTCACCTGTATGTTTGTAACCGACTCCTTTGGGTGCGATTTTGACCCACTTTAAAATGCCAGATTTCGTTTAAACTTTGTAGATTTATCGAGTACCGATGACAGTACACTTATTTGAAAAAAAAAACAAAATAAAAAAACAAAAAAAATGTTTAAACAAATTAGTATTTTTTTTGTATTTTTTCTAAAATATAGTTTTAACAAGTTAAACAAACACGTTTTTAAACTAAACAGTAGAAAATAAATTTAATGTAGCAAAGCGTGGGGTAATTTCAAAAAAAATTTTTAATGACGTCGCCCCACGCTTTAAACATTAAAAATATTTTCTACTTTTTAGTTTAAAAGCGTGTTTGTTTACTTTTTTAAAACGAATTTCTCAGTCTTGTTTTTTTGAGTTTAACAAAGTGACTCTACTCTGCCTGATGGAAAGCATGAGTAGAATCTAAGAGTCATAGTGGTAACCATACTCATTGTAAACGCAGAAAATACAGCTGGTGACCCTCACAATGAGACGCTTCTCCATCATTGACTGCCTTGTTGGTCTAGTGGTTGACGTATGCGGCTGCTGATCAAGAGGTCTGGATTCCCGTGTCGGACCAAATTTATTTGTGTGATCCACAAATATTTGTTTCGGAGTCTGGGTGTTTTATATGTTTATGTATGTATGTATTTACAAAAAAAAAGTTTGTTTATGTATTTATATCAGTTGTTAAGTACCCATAACAAGATAACATAAATACATAAACATACTTTTTTTCTTGGAAATACATATACATAGAAAACACCCAGACTCCGAAACAAATATTTGTGGATCACACAAATATTTAGTCCGACCTGGGAATCGAACCCGAGACCTCTTGATCAGCACTAGACCAACAAAGCAGTCACTAAAACAATCTTATGGAAAAAGTACACCCATTATTAGAATGGATATCTATATTTTAATGAAATATAAATCCTTCATAATTCTGCAAAAATATTTGTAACAATATGTTTTACACCACAACTTCTAATATCAACTCAGCATAGTTTATAGATCTTTAGCAAGATGTATGTATATGTAGTGAAGCCAGGTCACGTGCAACCAATCCATTCGTCACAGGTCAGTGGATAAGTGAATCACTCAGCTAATAGCCACCGGTTTCCTGAATGATGTACATTGTTATTGTAACAAAATGTGTCTTCAAGCTGTTTCGTAGCTTTTCGTAGCATTCGTAGCTTTTCGTAGCATTCGTAGCGCCGTAGCACGTATTTCCGTTTGCTTCATTCAACTACAAAAATAAGAAGATGGCTTTGTGTAAATAACAATACTAGGCTTTTTGTTTTTTCGTTTTCTTTTAGTGAACTGTTTTACATACATCATCGTTTAAGCTATACCCTGTTGTAAGTCGCGACTTCGCGACACGTGACGTCACAGTGCAAATCTAGTGTATTAAAAAACTCACATCAGTCGTTGCAGTCGTCACAAACGTCGGAAAGTAAAAGGTATCGTAACCTTTTTAATTTTATCGAGAAGAAATTTCAGTTACAGCAAAAAACATGAGTATGTGTAAATAAGACTTTGGCCTACTATAACTTCTCTTTGAAATGCTGTTGTCTTGGGCAATTGAGTCTCTTATTCGACTCTTACGTCATCCATGAGATGAATGGAGGTAGTGACACTCTAGAATGGGCCCATTAAGATTGATAGCATTATGTCTCAAAACCAGTGTTATATAATATTTTGGTTGCTGTGTATAGCGAACTTAAGTCTTTCTTTTGTTCAAATGCCGGAGACATCATTTATAGTGAACTTATGTGTCAAAGCGAATAACAACCACGGTGTACACAATGGTAGCCATATTTATTATTTAGGAACTAGATATTATTTAGGAACAAAGTATTGGTTATCACTGTAATATTAACTAATGTAGTATGCTGTTGGTACCAACTTCATCATCATTATCATCACTGCTGGACGTAGGCCTCTCCCATTGCACACCACTCTGATCGATTTTACAGCTACATTCTCCGTCCTAGCCATATTCCCAATATTATTTGGGGCTACTAGATCAACCGGTTTTACCTGAATATCAGTTTTTCCACGGAGCGACTGGCATCGGACCTTCGCAACCCTAAGGGAGAACTGAAATTCGTAGGTTGAAATAGTTGTATGTAAATTTGAGGGCACTGACTTCATAATAACGATTGCCATAGATGTTCATGACAACCGGGACCGACGGCTTTACGTGCTCTCCGAGGCACGGGCGTGAATCACCAGCCAAACTACTTAACTAAAACCCCAAAACACTTTTTATCCCGACCCAGGATTTGATTTTACAGCTACATTATATATCCTGAAACCTATCGCTAAAATGCTTGTCATCACGTCTTAATCTCAACGAAATAAACACTGTCAGAATTCTACGTGATCGATAATAGACTCATATCTGAAATATGCTGGCCAAGCTGTCGGATGTCGGCAAACTAAGAATGCTGTATGACTGAACAGAGACAAACTTAGCAAGATCATAAGAACCCTAACCGGACATTGTCTCCTCAACAAACACCTACACACCCTAGGAGTAACAGATAACCCTCTGTGCAGAGGATGCATGGAAGCAGAAGAAACGCCACAACATGTCATCATTTACTGCAGTAGTGTGGCCGAGCAACTGGCACAAATTCTATAGTCACCGGCAACATTTCAAGAGGTCTGCGGAAATCTTCGAAGGCTGCTTTCCTTCTGGATGAACCTAGGCTGGCTGAAGCAAATGGGGAAAGATTCTTCACGCACAATGGTCCAATAGCTAGGACTAAGTGCGGAAACCGCCCAGGAAAACTAAACTAAACATGCTGGCCAAGTCTATCTATATACACGGTTAGTTTTTAATTACCAAAGAAAAACTAGGGGCAGATACAGAACTTATATACTAACATAAAACACCATAGAACAAATACCCAAAAAACAAAAATAACTGAGTTATTATGGTTTTTAAAATGTTAAAATACGCCCATAATTTATTGTCACCCAAATATTTTACACACGCGTATTTTAATTATCAATGAATAACATTTTCTGTTTCAATGTGTGCGACGCATCGCCCAATACTGTCAAATCAGTTCAAAGTTCAAAGCATGCCGCCATTAGGCGCACGCGTCGCATCGTAGGTGTTAGGTACCCCGCTCGCACCCGCAACCCGCAGGCTAGGACATTGACACTTTCTTGTTACGTAATATCATGTCGTGAATTATATCATGCGTTATGAACATAAATTTGGTAGTTTTCGGGAAAATAATAACAAGTTTTTTTTTTTTGTTTTAATTACTTAAATATGTTCAGTATCGAAAGCTGAATACCACATATTTTTTTCTCTTGACATTATAAATTAGTCGTATATAAATTCTATTAATTACTTCAAATACTATATGACGTAGGAATACTTTGCATGAGGTTAGTGTGGTTACCAGAGGTTACCTCAACCGGAGGTCACCTTGTATCAGCTGTATACGAATAATGAAAGACTCAGACAATGTGCCGTGGCCGCGTGGGTCACCTTGTACATAATATGATGTTTACTTGCAGACTTATTCGGAATGAAAACTGCTGATGTAAACTTACCTGTAACAAAAGATAGGGATATATTAGTACAACTTATTATAAATAGAACTTAAATTATTTTTTCTGATTTTTATATAATAAATAATAATAAATATTTCTGACAATTACACACAACGTCATCCCAACAGTCCCAAACTAAGCAGAGCTTGTATTAATTCATAAACGACCTTTTATTTGTAAATACATACATATTATACATAGAAAACACCCAGACTCCGAAACAAATATTTGTAGATCACTCAAATAAAAGTTTATAATCTATGGTAATCTACTCAAAGAAGAAAATTGCCTATTCCTAAGTTTGTAATATCAAAAAGAACAATTTTCTACTAAATCCCTGTGAAAATATATAGGTAAGTTACATTAGAAAAGCTTTTTTATCTGTCTACCGGTCTGTCTGTGTGTTTGCACCGGCTTATCTCTGGAACGGCTGGACCGATTTTAACAGAACTTTAACTGGCAGATAGCTCATAATATAAGGAGTAACTTAAGTTCACTTCGCATCCTTATTCACGATTTACAACAATAATTTCGAGTAAAACAGTTTGAACGAACTAGTCTTAAAGAATGTTAGTTAACAACATCAGAAATACATCTACAATAGCTTTTTTACTTATTTTGAACATTAACTGCGCATAACAAGCTAACAAAAACGAATAAACCAACTGAAATTACTTTGCTCACCTAAATTGGATCATAAAATTCAAAAAAATATAAATGTACCAACTTGGGAAACCATTTAAATTACAAGCAGATATATTGCGGGGGTACGCCATATTGTTTCTTTGTTGAATAACTTTTATTTACGAGTATTACTATCCAGAGTCTCCTTAACGTAAAAGAAGTTATTTCACTCTCTATCGTAACAATATTTAAGTTCAAAAGTTACGCTGTCTGTCCATTTGAGATGTTTGATATGCTTTCAGGATAAAAAATTTGTTATACACAGTCATACATAGTATCTCATCTTCCTAGCCTTATTCCCAAGTTTCTTTGGGGTCGGCAACTATTTCAAACGGTTTTACCTGGATTTCAGTTTTTCCACTGAGCGACTGTCATCGGACCTCCGCAACCCTAAGGGAGAACTGAAATTCAAAGATTGAACTAGTTGTCAGTATATTTGAGGGCACTGACTTCCCAATAACGATTGCCATAGATGTTCATGACAACCGGGACCGAAGGCTTTACGTGCTCTCCGAGACACGGGCGTGAAGTTACTCCGGGCTGCTATTAGGAATTTCCTAAGAAAAACCCAAAAACACTTGGCCCGACCAGCGATTTGAACAAGAGACCACTTGATTAGCAGTCGCATACGCTAACAACTACACCAACGAGGCAGTTTTTTAGGCTTAAATATATAATAAATATAGGCTTTATAATAAACACAATTTAAAAAATATAAACAAACATAAATTCAAGAGGCATTCAAACTTTTTCACCCATTACATTACTCCCACTCCTCAAACCTCACCAGCAAACAATAACGAAGCGCGAATCGCACCACAAATTGGGCCATTTCGTACCATTCATTGTCAAGTAGCGTCATTAAAGCGGCAAATTATTTTAACTGGACACATCCTGCCGTAAATTTATGAACGAAAATGAAATGCGTTGGACATTAAGAATTTTCGGCGTGATATGTGCTTATTTGAGTAATTATACTAGCGATTCAGTTCGGCTTCACTCGGTAGTCTTTGACTGCACGTTTGGCCTAGTGGTTTAAATAGTCCCCAGGGCACTTTCTACTTCGCCAGGTGTCGTGTATTTAAATCCCACGTAGGACAATACTGTCTGATCCAGAAATTATTGTTCTGAGTCTAGGTATTCTTTGTATCCGTTCCATGTACGTTTATAAAGTCCCCCGCGGTATAGGATGTATAATTCTAATGCAGGAGTTGTATTTAAAAAAAAAGAAACTGATTTCCTCGACTGCAGTCGGTAATTTATAAATAAATATTTTGGACATCTTACACACAACGCCATCTAGTCCCAAAATAAGCAGCGCTTGAATTATGGGTACTAAACAACTGATATTAATAAAACTAAACAAATGGCAAAAAACGGAACCCTTATAGATTCGTCATGTCTGCCTGCCTGTCTGACATCTCTGACATCTCTGACATCTCTTTTTTTCTTGTCTGTCTGTCCATCTGTCCGTCCGTATGTCACAGCCACTTTTTCCGGAAACTATAAGAGCTATACTGTTGAAACTTGGTCAGTAGATGTATTCTGTGAACCGCATTAATATTTTTACACAGAGGTTTCTAACATCATTTTTTTCTAAACTGTATAGTTTGCGCGAGAAACACTTCCAAAGTGGTAAAATGTGTGTCCCTCCCCCTGTAACTTCTAAAATAAGAGAATGATAAAACTAAAAATAATATATGATGTGCATTACCAATTTCCCTTTCATTCAATCAAAACACTATTATTAAAACATCGATCAACGTTACAACGAACTACAAGAACATTTATATGACGTTACTTCCTACCCTTCATGGGCGAGTCCAATTCGCACTTGGCCGCTTTTTAATACATTTGTTACACTTTTATTCTACGCTAGTTCTTACCACAGCCGGGTATACACACGATTTAAGACACGGTCAAAAACTACTAGTTTACATAAATATTTCTTCCTAGTCAACACATAAGTACTCTCAATATTCCAGAATAACGCTCTCGATAGCAAGAATCTCACTCAAAATAAAAATTCAGTAGCCATTTTCCTTTACGCTTCCATAAAAGGGGTAAGATGAAAAGCTCGATACCCCATTACGGTAGTTGAAATAAAACTACGCTTCTCTTCCATAGAAGCAATTTGAAATTTTGCTTTTAGTTTGGCTAGCATGAATCTGGTAATTATCTTTTGGTTAAGCTGAAATAGCTTGAAGTTTTTGAATTAAGACCTAAAACGGAACGGAATAAAGTTGTTTTTATACTTTCTTTTGTTTTAGATAGACTATTTGACTGTAAATAAGAATTTATTGTTACTTTTGTTGAACTATATTTTCAATTATCTAAAATTAGTTAAGAAAGCATGGATTATATCATTATCTATAACAGGCGTAGTAGTAAATCCACGTTGATTTCTGTACGAATGGCTCGGCTCAAATGAGGTTGGTCGGCAGCGAGAGCGCATTCACAGCGGTCGCAACCTTCTGCGAGGACATAATCACGCAGAAGGAGGCGGCGGAGAAGGCCCGGGAGGACGACATCCAATCGGACCAGATTCGCCGCCGGCGACTCGGGCGGCGGAGGCGCGAACATCTGCGCCTCATGCCGCCTTGAGTGTGGCCGCGGGTGGACGGGACGGGTTTTCCCTCCACCCGCACTATGTGGCCAGCCGCGAGGGGGCGGCGTCGGTGTGTGCCGGACGCCGCCTAAGAGAGGGTCGTCGTACAGAGACGGTGCCCGCATCAGGAGCGGGCAGGCGCTGGAGAAGTTCAGAAGGAGATCCCACCCTGGACTTCTCCCCCTCCTAAACGGAGAAGCGCGGAGAGGGCACACTGTGTGTTTTTTAGTCGGTTCAAGTCCGACACACCACCTCGCCGTAACCCCCGGTGGGGTGACGGTCCATGATGATTTTTCACACATTAAAAAAAAAAAAAAAAAAAGGGGACCAACCTCAATATGACAGAATTCGTACTGTTTAGTTCGTCTGTGACTGCGAGACCGGAGGCCCAAAGTTTTTTTTTTATATTTAGCCTACCAAAGTGACTCTACCCTGTCTGATGGAAAGCATGAGCAGAATCCAAGAGTGGGGGAAACCACACACCACTGCCGCGAATGCAGGCAATAAAGCATATCGGCCCACACTATGGCGGCTTAGTGAGATGCTTTTTCACGCCCCGCTTAAAGGACCCGGAATCAAAGTGGGAAGGAAACACGTGAGCTGGTAGTGAGTTCCAGCTTTTGATTGCTCGGCATAAGAAGGAAGAGCCGAACCGTTTCGTTCTAGTGCGTATTTCCTGCGGATGCCGAAGCACCATAGTAGGTCACGCCTTTTAAAGTGCTATGGTGCATTTCTATGTAACGAGTGACTACGGCTTTTCAAACTTGAATATGTGTGTCTATGTACACTAATAATTGTGTGGCATGTTGTATAATTCTAGTTTCATACTTTTTAGGGTGTTTTTTTTGTCGTAGTTGGGTTTTAGTTTTTCCTTTTTTTTGTCTTCTAGGATCTAGTTATCTCTACTTTAAGCACGTAGTATTTACTGTGTTTTTCTACTTCCTTTGGGCCTGTATTGTAGTCAGAAGGCATTGTTTCATCTATTCATTATCAATGTATATATATATTATTGCAGAACCGAAAACCGTTGGGGTAAACGTGTTCTTGAGTGGAGACAGCGTCTCGGCGAACGTAGTGTACGTTTGCCGAGACGAGAACATCCACAGGTCAGGTGGAGTGATGATTTGCGGAAAACGGCTGGCAGGAGCTGGATGCGAGGAGCCGAGTAAGTGGCGTGCAATCGGAGAGGTCTATGTCCTGCAGTGAACTGCATGATGATGATGATGATATATATTATTTAAAAACATAAACGAAATTTTACCTACTTTCAATAAAAAAAGGTGTTGTTCGGTTAATTGTTATGTTAAACAAATTGTATACATTCACTGAAGTAATAAGCAAGCGAGGCATTTATTTCTAAAACCGCATTCTTGAACAATAGGGAAAACTCTCTTCCTTAAAAGTTAATCTAAAACTTGAACCAAAAAACTTCTCAGATAGAGAGAAAACTTCCAATAAGCGCCATCTTTCTGACTTTCCTTGAAGCCATCACAAATTCTTATTTCGAACAGCGCTTTCTAAACAATAAAGTGGGAATACTCTCTTCCTTTGAACTGAAACTCGAACCAAATATATTTTCTCAGATAGAGAGAGACCTGTAAAATACGCCATCTTCTTGACTTTCCTCGAAGAAACTTCATATTTCATACCATTGTCCACTGTCCACAAAATAGTTTTTCCAATTTTCAGTTTATTTCACCGCCATCTATGAAAAGAATAACCAAACTCTACAGCTTTTGGTCAACTACTAACTACAATGCAACTAAAGTTATAAAGTGTACGATATAGATGGCGCTAAAATCAATTTATAAAATTCAGCGTATTGGTACAGCGTATCACAATACGCATTGAAACGCTTCTATTTCGTACAGTAATATTTGACATTTTCAAGTTGCGTTATAAACGGAATTTGACGTTAAACCCCGGGGAAATAGGCCATGAATTTGAACGATCCCAGACCTATATTTGAAACTGCGTTTAATCAGCGGCAGTTCGTTATATATTTTATATTATATGCGGTTTACGGTTTTGTATTTTACTAGCTGTATCGCATTGTGTTACTCGCGGTTATAGATGTAAATCGAGCAGAAGAAGCTAATCTGAAAAAAGGTATGTCTAGGTTACTCCTTGTGTTATCAGCTTTCTGCCCAGTGAAGTCCCGTTGAAATTGGTCCAGTCGTTCTAGAGATTAGTCGGAATGAACAGACAGACAGGCAGAATATTTTTTTTAATTACAATTTTGATGTTATTACCATACACACTTTGATTGATATGCATTTAGAAAAAAAATGATCATTTGATATTACATACAGCCTTCAGTTATATTTATGTATTTGTGAAAACTGTCACCTGGGAGAATCGATTCAGTCATTTAGAGTTAAAAATACAAATGTACGAAGACTGCTAAAAATACCATCCATAATTTTGGTCTTGCCATAGTTTCGTTCTGTCCGTGTGGTGACGGATTATGAATACAAAGTGTCACCACCCCTATTCATCCCGCGGGTGTCGTAAGAGGCGACTAAGGGATAAACTACGCAAGACAACATCAATACAAAGAGAAGGAAAACTTGAAACCGACCCTATATCAACCTTCTATAAAACCTCCTTTCCAAGGAGAGCCCTATGTCGAGCAGTGGACTGTTATAGGCTGTTGATGATGATGATGATGATAGTTTCGTAAAAATGTTGCAAAACGGGCAAATTTTATTCCCTTTGAGTGTGGGTCAGGCACTATATGATAATCCGCAAGAAGTGCCCAACATTTAGAAGCTTTTTCTGTAATCTCATCTGATCCCTCACGTTCTTAGCCTCTTAGGGAGGTTCTACTACTGTATGACATTTCATAGGTTAGGAGTTCATTTGTAAATATTTCAACACTAGCTGCGCTCCGCGGTGTTAACCGCGTATATCATTATGGTTGCTATGCAAGTTTGTTATGCATAGCATACTGTGAAGTTTTGACAGGAGATAAACAGTGATACATTTTGACATCTACGATTTATGTATTTTTATAATCACCTAGCTTCCGCCCGTGTTTCTCGGTTATGGCAGTAAAAATCTGTGGGTAGGTGTGAAAAAACTCACACGCGTTTATAAAAGCTCCATATATAATTTAATTATTTTAAAGTTATTTACAACCAAACTAAGTGAATTATTGTGTACTCACCTAATATTTTTCAATAGGATTGCAGTCCATATGTATTAATCTAAGTTCTTGAGCCACCTACCAGCTTATTTCACACAACTATTTAAACCCCTACAAATAGATTTTCACCAACATATTAACTCCTATTTTTACTACCGAAATGCCTCAACTTGCTGAAATCCAAATGGCGCAGAGCACCCTGGAAGAAAGCTTCTCCAAGAGAATGGCCCAGTTGGAGGCACAGCTACACTCCGGAAGCAACGCTAAAGATACTGTTGCCCGAGTTTCCGAGGAGTTTAGAGCATTCAGGGAAATCATGTACGGCATATTGGGTCTGCTACGGACACAAATCAACGAGTGTGCCAAAATGGTGGATGTTATAGAGACCCGCCATCGTCGCAAGGCACTCATATTCCTCGGTGTACCTGAGGCTGTCCAGGAGGATTGTGGCCAGACACTGCTGAGTATTTTAAATCAAAAGATGGGCCTTAAAGATGTTACAACACCTGACATCAAGGTCTGTCACCGCTTGGGTACTCCATCGGATGAACGTCGTCGCCCGGTACTCGTCAGGTTCTCCACGGAGGGGGTTCGAGCTGCGGTTTGGAAGGCGAAGACGTCGCTGAAAGGATCCGGGTTTGCAGTGAGAGAATTCTTGACCAAAACCCGACAGACTGCATTCGCATTGGCACGGCAGCATTTTGGTATGTCGGCCTGCTGGACACAGGACGGCACTGTTATTGTCAGACCAGCTGACAACAGTCGCCATAAGATAACTTCACCGGACGAGCTGAAGCCACTTATGGCTATGTATCCCAAAATTACAACAGAGCCCAAAGCTAACTCCAGCGCTGGCACGAAAAGCTCTCGAAGACAATAACTGTGTCACTCTGCTGCACATTTCACCATAATAAGTATTTTCTACAAGATATATTCAACGTGTAAAGGTATTGTAATTAACTTATTAGGTTTCTAATGTTTACAATATCTATTTCTATTTATTTTGTTTGTTTACTTGCTAACTACTGACAACTCGTTGACATTACACTCAACTGTCAAAACAAAGCATAATACTTAGACGTACGTCATCCAGTCAGGGTGCGTTCCGACTCTATTTTTTGAATAATAGTTGTTTGTACTCCATTTTGATGCATACCTGTTTTTTTTTGTGTGTTTTGTTTTATTTCATTACTACTTTTGTGAGTGAATGTGATGGCTTTATCTAAGATTTATATATCCATAGTCACTGTACTTTTCGTATAATGTTCTTTGATTGTTTTTTATATTATTTTTTCTCTTCTCATGTGCATTCAACTATCTTGTATTAATGCCTGCTGGTGGGTGGTGTGGAAATATGATCTACAATCCCCGTCCACTTATTTTAAAATATATATATATTATTACATAATAGTAAATTAAGTAGATTTAGTAGTTTTTAATAACTTAATAGATTATATACGTATTTTGTTTGTGCACTTATGACAGATGATGTACATGTGGTATATTTCTCTGCCAATGACTCGTCAGAAGGTGACAGTTTTGCCTCTTTGACGGACACGCTGGGTGATCAACTGCGGCAAACATTTACTACTCAATCCCGTTCTCTCCTCAACGTTTGCCACAGAAACGCACAGAGTCTCCCTAGTCACTTCAATGATTTAGCCGATACTTTCTTAGACAATGATGTTCACGCCATCCTGATTTCAGAGACCTGGCTCAAGCCTCACCTACCCACCGCTTCTTACTCTCTCCCCGGTTTTGTCCTTATCCGCAAAGATCGCTTGGATAAAAGAGGTGGCTGCGTCGCTATCTACCTTCGTAATATCTTTCCCTTTAAAACTCTTTCATCCTCCTCTGCAAATACTTCCCCAAACGCAGAATATATCTTTCTTGAGGTTTCTATCAGGGGAGTCAATGTTGTTCTTGGTGTGGTCTATTGCCCCCCCACTGATAACTACTTCTCCAGTCTGGAAACAGAACTGGAATCTTTAGGGTCCGAATACTCACATCACATCATCATGGGAGACTTTAACACAGACCTCCTAGACCTAAACTCCCCCCGTACAAGTAAACTCCTTCAAATCATTCAATCATCCAGCCTACATATCCTTCCTCTTCAAGCCACTCATCACAACTTCCAACACCACGATACCTGGCTTGACCTAATGCTCATCTCTTCCCATGGTCAATTCCCGGCCCCAGGTTTTTCCCATCACGACCTGATCTTTTTGTCTTATATCCTAAAACCTCCTAAACCTCCTCCTAAAATTCTACAGATACGTAGCTTCCGATGCATGAATCTGGAAAACTTACATGCTGACGCTGCAAAGATAGATTGGACTAGTATGGCGGCGACCACCGATGTGAACAGTAAGGTCAACATTTTCACTGATAATATCCTGAAATTATACGATGTACACGCTCCTTTGAAGTCAGTGAAAATAAAACGTGCTCCCGCGCCTTGGACGACGGAGGAGGTCCGCACTGCCATGAGACGCAGGGATCAATCTTTCATCAGATTCAGGAAGGATCGATGTGTAGACAAATAGATCGCTATAAGGCTGCGAGGAATCGTTGCAACCAGGTGATACGCAATGCTAAACGCCGATACATCCTACAAAACATAGAGTCCTCTTCTTCGTCCAGTATCTGGAAATTCCTTAGTTCTTTGGGCATCGGCAATAAACAACATTCCGAGTTTATGAACACAATTTGTTTGAATGACATCAATCGACATTTTTCATCTACAACCACGTTGAATCCTCAAAGTGTCAAACGCTGAGTTACATCTCTAGTCTCACCAGTCCAAATATCGACACATTTGAATATTCTCCAGTGTCTTCTGAGGATATCAAGAAAATTATATTATCCATCCGATCTAATGCTGTGGGGTATGACGGCATTAGCCGACAGATGATAACTACAATCCTGGACCATACTATCTCAGCAATTACTCACATAATTAACTTCTCTCTCAACTCAGGAGCCTTCCCTTCTATCTGGCGAAAAGCCTACATTATCCCTCTTCCCAAAAAAAATAACCCCTCCCTACCTGAACACTTTCGACCGATTTCCATTCTTCCCTTTCTATCAAAAGTGCTCGAGGCCTGCGTGCATAAACAGCTTTCAGAATATGTGTTTACAAACAAACTGCTAAGTCCCCTACAATCGGGTTTCAGGCCCGGTCACAGTACTTCTTCCGCTCTCCTTAAAGTGACTGGCGATATCAGGAAGGGCATGGAGGACACCAAAGTTACAGTATTGGTTTTGGTTGATTTCTCTAATGCTTTCAATACAGTCAGTCACGAAATCCTGTTATCAATCCTAACATACCTTAAGATTACCCCAGATGCACTGGAATGGTTTTCTACTTATCTTCAAGGACGCCAGCAGTGTGTTCGTGTTCGAGACTCGACCTCGAGCTGGTGCGAGCTTTACACTGGCGTCCCTCAAGACGGAATACTATCTCCTCTTTTATTTTCTCTATTTATTAATCTCATAACTCAACATCTTCAGTGTGCGTATTACCTGTATGCCGATGATCTGCAGCTTTATGCACAGGAAAGAGTGGAGGACATAACACGAGCCATTGACAACATCAACAGAGATCTAGATTGCATAAATTCATGGTCAATGAGATTCGGGTTGTCAATAAACCCTACTAAGTGTCAGGCAATCGTGGTAGGTAGCAAGATCATGACGCGTAGATTGGATGTAGCTTCACTCCCATCGATCGTCTTCGACGGCACAGCTATATCTTGGAGCCCTGTAGTCAAGGACCTGGGCCTTCTCATTGACTCAACGCTTGACTGGCAACCACAAGTCACTTATGTCAGCCAAAAAGTTACTGGAAGCCTACGGACATTGTATCGTTTAAAGAATTTCCTACCTCTTAAAACAAAAATCTCTCTCATGCAATCACTGATTATCCCAATAATTGATTATGCTGATGTGTGTTACTACGACCTGAATGCAGACCTCCTCAATAAACTCGACCGTCTTCTCAATAACTGCATTCGATTCATATTTAATCTCCGCAAGTATGACCATGTGTCCTCTTTACGTTCACAAATAAAATGGCTACCAATTCGACTTCGCCGCAATCAACGTGCGCTGACCACCCTCTTTTCTTTCCTTTACTCCCCATTCACACCCTCTTACCTAGACCCCTATTTGAATTTCTTGTCCTCCAATCACAGCAGAAATCTTCGCTCAACTAATAATTCGCTTCTCCTATGTCCCTCCCACAGCTCAGCCTTTGTGAACGCTTCATTCTTTGTGCAAGCGGCGCGGCTCTGGAATGCCTTGCCACTCGAAATCAGGATGTCCACTAATCGACGCACGTTTAAAAAGAACGTGCATGATTATCTTCTCGAGATGGCAGAGTCACGCAATTAATTAAATTGTATGCCTTCTTAAAGTCCCTTTTCACAGTGCACAATATGTGTATGTATTTATGTATGTTTATGTATGTATTTTTGTATGTATATCTATACCTATATATGTATATGTTAACTTATGCTATATTAGTTTATTTTTATATCAATTGCATATTGCTCTGTACAGCTCTAACCTCGATGCACCTACCATACTATATCTCTACACCCCCCAAAGGTTGGCTGGTAGAGAATGCCTTGGGCATTAAGTCCGCCGATGTACAAAAGTGCATGAAGTTGTAAATAAATAAATAAAAAGTAGCCTATGTGTTATTCTGATATTTATGCTATATTACTGTGAAGTTTCATCCAAATCCGTAGAGTTGTTTTTGCGTGAAAGAGGAACACACATACATACATACTCTCAAACTATCGCGTTTATAATATTAGTAGGATCCATACAAATAAATAAAGGTGGAGTGGAGTGAATAAAGCTTAGATCACTATGACAACCGCCATTCGTTTAATAAAGGTAAGTTCCTATCAAAGTATATAAAAAAGACCGTTTTTGTACTTCGTATCAATTCAAACGGTGTCCATCAATATTCAAACAAAGGATTCTTTTTAAAAAAGTCCCCTCAATAGCCTGTCAATTTATATAGGCTCACAAATTTGTTTCGGCCGGCCATATTGTATCACCGTTTTATAACTCACTGCACACAATCCTGAAATTGACAGTATTTAAAAATGGCGTTTCGCGTCAAACCTTTTGTATTTCGTCAAACTTCTTTTGTTATATTTTTTTTATGTTCTGTTTATTAGAAATTTATTGGAAAAATGATACAAATATTTAGCTATATTATAGCTATATTAACAAAAAGAAACCGACTTCAAAGAAAAACTATTCCGAGTACACAAAGCACGACAATTGTGTCTATGATATTTGAGGTGAGTTCCCTCGATTTCCTTGGGATCCCATCATCAGATCCCGATATGGTGACGATGGGACAACCTGTAAGCTACAATGCAGAAATAATTTTTGAAATCGGTTCCAAAACGACGACATTATCGCTGAACACATAAAATAAAAGATTCCGACGAATTGAGAACCTCCTCCTTTTTTGAAGTCGTTTAAAAAGGTAATTTTTTAACGCTCATAGTCAAGAGACCTCAGGTGAGTGAACACAATCACTCAATCACTCAGATGGGTGACCGTTTGTGGCATGATAATTATGAGTGTTTCCGTGAATCAGAGGTCTCGTTAAGCAGTCGGTCCCGGTTGTTATCATAAGATAACAGTCGTGCAGCTTAGTAGGAGGCCTTCGGCGTTTTAAAAACATCAAACGGCAAGATTACGTAGTCACATTTATATGATTTTATTAGTATTATATAAATGATGTTTCCGTGTCCGTGTGGTGACGGATTAAGAATACAGAGTGTCACCACCCCTATTCATCCCGCGGGTGTCGTAAAAGGCGACTAAGGGATAAATTAAGCAAGACAACATCAATGCAAAGAGAAGGAAAATAAATAGGGATACCAACCCGTCTGGCCAGCGTGGTATAGTAGTCCAAAACCTCCTTTCTAAGGAAAGGCCTATGTCCAGCAGTGGACTATTAAAGGCTGTTGATGATATGATGTTTTTATATGATTTGCCAACAATTACAATAATTATTTTTCCTTTTTATTACGTCAGTTTTGCTTTGCATTTTCATCGATGTCAACACAACCACAGCAATCTTGCTGACAGGGTACGGTAATTGATTATAGAAAAATATGATCCAAAAAATGTACTAAATCTCATTGTTTTGTGCAAAAAAATTGACAACCCTACTCTCAATTTATGCTAATCCAAAGTAAATATGGTCGTTTATGTACCAACGTGTTTACCCATAGCTCACATCGCTATCGGTGATATACATTTCTGGTTGTGTATTTATCCTGGTTATATTCCATCCTGAAACTCGGTCACCCAAACATTACCACCGTATAACTGAGCTTAACATAAACACCAATATTTGTCTGTCTGTTTGGGCGAACTCCGGTATGCATTCCTTCCGATGTTCCACTGTCAGGGTTGCCCAAAAAATTAAAAATAATTTCGAGGAAATAAATAAATATTTTGGACATCTGACACACTACATCATCTAGTCCCAAGCAAAGCAGAGCTTGTGTTATGGGTACTAAACAACTTATATAAATACATAAACATACTTTTTTTTGTAAATACATACATATTATACATAGAAAACACCCAGACTCCGAAACAAATATTTGTGAATCACACAAATAATATTTTGTCCGACCCGGGAATCGAACCCGAGACCTCTTGATCTACAGCCGCATACGCTAACCACTAAACCAACGAGGCAGTCATAAATGGCAACAAATATGAGACGTGGAATAAATTTCAATGGTTGTAGGGTTTTTATAAACTTCTACAGTTGTAACATTGAGAGCGATTGTTGTAAAATCAAAAACCATTTGTGACAGAACGGATTTCCAAGAGTAAATTTCTGCATACAATTATAGTAGATATATGGTGCCAAGATTAGATGATCTTCAGCAGAACTTGAGTCATGAACACTATAATAAAAAAAAAATCTAACACTTTTTATCAAGAAGTATGCAATTGTTCCGTTTCTGACAGACAACGCACAACCGAAACTACTTGACGTAGGAAGTTGAAATTTAGCATGTGTGTTTGCACTAAGACAGGGTTTTGGTAAATTCTTCCCCTAAGGGTGTGAAAAAGGCAATCAAAGTTATACAGTTAAACTAGGATGATATAAAATTGCTCTACTTAGCCTGACTTAAAGCATGAGCAGATTCCAATCTTACTGTGAATGCGGAATGCAGCGTGATGACCCAAACTATGGGTAACCCTAGTTAGCTGCTTTTACACGGTCCGCTTGAAGGTATCATCTAGATTTAGAGGGAAGGAAACACGTACGCTGGAAGAAAGTTGCAATTTTCGTAACTTTTTAAGAGACTTAAATTTCCTTTTTTTTATGTTTCCATAATGGTAAATTTGTTATTGTGTTACTGAGTTAGAGCCTACTGTACAGGAGTTCAAATCAAATCAAACCATTTTATTTCAAATAAACCATACAACGGCACTTTTGACGTCATGTAGTCAGTCAGTAGTCAGTCGTGAAGCTCGTCGTCTGTACCAATTCGTAGATCCTATGGAGAAGAACAGACAAGAAACTCCATGGACACTCTTTTCCAACATTTTTTTTACAATTTTTGTTTACATTGTTTAAGTTATTCTATTAAATATGAGGACAATGTAACGATGCTGAAATTTACACAGGTAGTGTCCAAAAATAGTTAAACAATAAATAGAAGTTGTGAGATGACCAGCCCCGACTGACGGCGCCCGTATCACGAGCATGACCTATGTTATTGCAGCAAAAGGCATGTGGAAGGGTATGGAAGGTTAGTCCCATTATTATATTCACCATCATAGTCCTATATTGTAATCACACAGAAATCACAGCCTACATAACGATTGAATATTTTCAATCTAGCTATTATTTGTCTCTTTAAAGTAACAAAAATGGTATTTAAGAACGTGACAACCCTACACTCAGTTATTGCGGATACCGGACCATGAAATTCGATTCGCCTCGATTTACGGGTCTGACTTCCGAAATGAAAAATATGTATGATAGGAAACATGGGGCTTCGAGTACGTTATTGACACTTCTGAAAGTGACTGCAATGGCCTTTACATATATTTTTTATGATGTTTGGTTGACTCCTAGATATTTCTGGAAAATACCAACAACTGTTTCAATAATTTACAGTAATGTTGGTAAAAGATATAATAATAATAATAAGCATTTATTCTCCTTTCACAAACGTTTGCTTTAAGATATAAAAGTAACAATTATGACTTGGCTTCCGGATTCCACCTTTGTGAAAGACTGGTGCCTGATATAGGTTATAAGAAGATAACCTGTGTTACAGGTCACCAGGCCCTCTGCACGGTAAGAATAGGAGGACAATAATGACCGTCTGAGAGACTTTACATTTTAACAAATGAATACTATAACAATAAAGTAAGGAAACACAAAACAAAGACAATATCTCTTAAAGACATTACACTTAAGATTAAAAAACAATTTGATATGTATGCGCGTAGTGTAAAAATAAGTATATGTCGCAATTTTACTGTTTTTTTTTAAATATTTAAATCTACCTCTATCTTCTCTGCTTGATGGAAAGCATGAGTAGAATCAAGGAGTTGTGGTCACCATCCGCATTGTGAGGGTAGCATATCATGGCGGCCTGGTCGGATAAATCAATTCTGGAACATCCAAAGGTTACGAATTTTTCAAAGTAATAATGATCGGTTCCAAAGAAATTGGTATTTAAAATTCGGTAAAAGAACAGGAAATTAATTATTCCGAATAAAATTATTCGTACAGATGAGGTAGAAACCATATCCAAATGTATTTTGATGTGTTTAAGTAATATGTAGTAATCAAGCAAAAGTTTTCATTGTGAGATTTATTTCTGTTGTAGTTCAGTATTTCTTCGCTAGATGGCATTAAATTATGTATATTTTTACACGCTTTATATTAGCTTCACCTGTATGTTTGTTTGTATGTTTGTTTGTATGTTTGTTTGTATGTTTGTAACCAACTCCTTTGGGCGCGATTTTGACCCACTTTCAACGGCCAGATTTCGTTCAAACTTTGTACATTTATCGAGGACCGATGACATTACACTAATTTGATAAAATTATATCAATTTGCATAATAAGATTTTTGTTACTTTATATTAATTTCATCTATCCATGCGCGACGACAGCGCCACATGACATGTGGCGATTATGATTGAACAATATTGTCACCGTTGTCAAGCAACAAGTAAATATTGTGAAGAAAATTAATGAAATCTTCTGTTATTTTACTATATTAGACAATTTTGGACGGTGGTAGTTAGTAAAATTATTGCCAATAACATTAAAATTGTTATTTTCCGTGGGAAATGAGTCTACTGGTGACTAAAACGGGGTTTCGTGCAATCACTCACGAAATCATTTCTCAACCGGAGACAGACGATGTCTAACAAATCAATTTAATTACAGCTAAACACAATTTATCATGTTGAGAGTGCTTTGTGCGACTGTGTTTATAATAAGAGAGGGAAATGAAAGCACATTGCAGCACTTATATACTTCATAAATAATATATTATATATCAATGTAAATAATGAAAACAGTTTTACGAAGATCAGCCAAGAACAACAATGGGGTAAGCCAACTGCCCGTCAAATTTCCAAGGAAGTATATTCTAAAAGAAAGTACTTCCATGAAATGTTTCCCACAGTAAAGAAACAGAAGTGTGAACCATTTCAGTTTAATGTCTCTGATTTGAAGGTAGATTGTGCTTTATAATGTGTCCTAGAAGCTGCTAAAAGTAATGCTGAAGATATCGAAACTTCTGTTAGCTACTTAGTTGTTAGTTTACCAAATTTTAGTCGAACAGGCTGATAAATTATTTTATTGCTAGCATTTATTAACACTTGCACATTCTCCTATCTTTACACTTACTTTTGCACGCGGTTTTGCACATTTATACTCACAGCCACTATCCATGACTGAGAATACTAGTTCTTCAGATACTACTCAACAGTTACTACAGCGTTACAGAAGAAAACAACGCTTTATATTAGAAATTATACAGCTAAACAGTCAGAGGAAGCCAGAGCAGCTCGTTTGCAGCAAGTGCGTGATTCTATGGCCCAGATCTAAGCCTCAGAATCAGACCACGCCAGAGAAGTGCGATTCAGCAAATGCGACATTCCATTGCTAATATCCGAGCCTCTGAATTAGACCAAGTCAGAGCCGTTCGTTTGCAGCAAGTGCGTGATTCTATGGCTGAGATCCGAGCCTCAGAATCAGACCAAGCCAGAGAAATCCGCTTGCAGCAAATGCGTCATTCCATTGCTGAGATCCGAGTCTCTGAATCAGACCAAGTCAGAGCATCTCGTTTGCAGCAAGTGCGTGATTCCATGGCTGTGATCCGAGCCTCAGAATCAGACCAAGCCAGAGCAGCAATGTTGAAGTCGAACATTGACGTGTCAAAAGAATTAGTAAATGGTAACATGGGTTTTATTACAGAAATGATATGGCCAAATTTTCGCAAAGGTCAATTATATGCAGAAGACATTCCGTCAGTACCTATCGATTTTAGTCAAGATGGTGTTCACGTAATTAAACTAATATCGGTACGATTTCCAGCAAAATACAGCTATGAAACTGCCGAGAGACGAATGTTGCCATTGATTCTGAGTTGGTCATCGACCGTCCACAAGATGCAAGGCTGTACAGTTCATCATGCAGTCATTTATCTAGGTTCTCGACTGTTTGCAGCTGGACAAGCTTATGTAGCACTTAGTCGTGGAAGATCTTTGGACGGAATTAGAATTGAAGAACTTGATTGCTCAAAGCTAACAGGTCAAACTCCATGTAACAGAGCAGCATTAGATGAAATGATTCGATTACGAAGTAACACGTAGTAAGACTTGTCAATATCACTTGTTTGGCAATGAACATACCGTTATGTCTCACTGTGTACATTGACGACTGAAAATAATTACAGGTACTTATAGTTATCACGGAATTAATAGTAGATTAAAACAAACAATAGTTTAAAATTAAAAAGACAAGCTATTTTAAATAAACCAAACTAAAAAATAGAAAATAAATAATAGTTTTAAAAAACTAAATAACACGCTTTTTATAGAAATCCAAACTAAAAAATAAAAAATAAATTGAAATAAAATTAAATTAAAAATAGTGTTCAAAATTTCAATAAATATAAATTAATACGTGTAAATAAAGAAAAATGTATTTTATTTAAAAAAAAGCGTGGGGTGCTTTTTAAGATAATATCAAAATGATAATCACTACTCATATCCTTCAATAAAATACTTATAACTATTGACACCATGCACCCCACGCTTTTTTTTAAGTAAAATACAATTTTCTTTATTTACACGTATTAATTTATATTTATTGAAATTTTGAACACTATTTTTAATTTAATTTTATTTCAATTTATTTTTTATTTTTTAGTTTGGATTTCTATAAAAAGCGTGTTATTTAGTTTTTTAAAACTATTATTTATTCCGTAGTAATTGAAAGTCACCCCAATCTTACAAAAACATAACTCACTGAGACGCGTATTGCATAATTTAATTAGAAGTAAAATATGTCGGAGGACGGAATAAATTAAAAGTTATAAGTTAAGATAACAATGAACTGTCCATACAAATACTGCGCTACTTTCAGTCGGGACGAGAAATAAGAAAAATGTTCATGCTCATCTTGGTCTGAATGGAAAGAATGGAATATGAAAAATTTACATTTTAATATCATTACAAAATGTGGAATATAATGCTGTTTGTACAATTACTATTTATTATCTCAGTTCAAGGATCATTAATCATCAAAAAATTCCCACTGCTGTTGTCTAAGTATCAATTAATATAATGATAATAGTTTAAATCAAGCGTCGATAGATGGCGTTATCGCCATTTTCTGAATCGCGCTAACGTTTGAATCCGAGACGAGTATAGAACCTTGAGGAACCTTTTGTACGTGGACGATTCCACACTCAATAAACATTTAGTACAGTGTTCTAGTGTTTTATTGCGGTTCACACCTGGCAGACCCTTAGAGTCGTATTCAGCTGGGCTCGGGTATTCTTTCCGTAGAGGGTAAAGGCCATACGTTCCCACACAATAACGTGCCCCCACGCTTTTTACATTAAATTTTTTTCTACTTTTTAGTTTAAAAGAGTGTTTGTTTAGTTTTTTATAAAAACAATTATTCTTTAATATCAATAAAATTTCATATAATATAGTCGTCACGTTTTAACGATTAAAATATTTTAACCACAAAAGTATTATGCATAATCATAAAGTAAACTGAAACTTTCTTACAGGTTTACCAACACAGTTTAGTTTGTTAGCCATTTTAAGTAAATTCTTTCATGTTTACTTAAAACCTTACACGAAGAAAGGCCAATGTTTGTTACAAACTTTTGAAAGTTTTGTTGAAAGAGTTTTTCGGTTTTATATAATAATATTGTGTAGAAATAAGCTTACTTGGGAACATAGTTTATTTTTAATATTTGTTTATTACACCGAAAGCGTTTTTTACAGACAACTCCGGCATTAGAAATAATACACTCTGAATTGCGAGGAACCTAACAAATATACAATAACACAAATAACACTCAGACTCAGCACAATGTATGTTAACTCTTTTTCTGTCATAAGCAAAAACGATTGTAACTATTATGTAGGCAGGTAAGGCACTAATTAGAATTAGGAGGTTGCATTCCTACTGCTAATTAGTGACTCCCATTAATTAGATCTATCGCTATGAAGAAGCGAATCCGCGAATTTGAGGAACAGCGTTTAACTGACCTCGCCGCCAAGCGCGATGAGCTCAAAGACCGTCCACTCACCGCCATTCACTATTATTATGAGAGTGATAAGCTCACTTGCCCACTTTGTGCAAGGGAGTTTGCTGCGAAAATCGGCTATATAAGCCATCTCCGGGCGCATCAGCGCCAAGCCCTATAAGGGGTCGAAGTGGTCGCCATGAGCGAAATCGATCGGATAATTATTAGATCTATCACTTGATGCTAAGTTAGCACCCATACTTACATAGTAACTATTTATTAATCTGTGCCCATACTAACTGTATACTAATACATCACAAACAGTATGTACTATACTCTGTCCATTCCTTTATTATCTTTTTGACAGTTCAACAAATTTCGAAAATAGTGACGCCCTCACACGTCACCGATTCGATTTGAAATCAAAATCAATAGATATAATATTCTTAAAGTCCGTATTGTAAATAAATAAAATGTGCACTATTATGATATATAATTGGCACAGAACAAAGAAAACTTCTTAACACAGTCACTTGAAGGTCGGTTTAGTAAGTATTATGTGATTTTTCAAATGTATTATCTCATAACTAGGGGTCGGAATAGGTAGTTTAATTTTATGTACTTGCAGAAATAAAGTCAACGTAAGCATAACATGGATAAACCATAACATAGAATTTGCAATACTGATTATTCCAAAATGTTCTTCAATAAAGGTTAGATCACGTCGAAGGTTAGGAATTTGCAATACTTCTTTCGCTTTCTTTATAGATTGTACTTCTTCATCATGAAATAAAGAAAGAATATGTGATATTTCATTAAAATATTTTTTATAGTAAAAAGCAGCTTCTAGCCATGTACCCCATCGAGTTATAACTGGCTCTGGAGGCAAGGGCATATAGTTTTTACAATCTCTGAAAATAGTAAGTTCCCCGGGATTTCACAGGCATATCCATACTATTGATGTCACAAAATCGCAAGTACATAAAATTAAACTACCTATTCCGAGCCCTACTCATAACTCTGGATTTAAACGTTATTAACCAGGCGTTTCAAAGTTAAATTTTACAGTTTAAGTAAGTGGTCCAAAAATAAATTAATTAATGCACAGAAGAAGAAGAAGTTATTGTTCTTTATTCTAAGTTCGAACTTAAATTCCAAAATTTCAACTTATTTCCTTGCAAATAATCAATCTTGAAGTCATACTATTTTAATTTCCTTTTTATTTTATTAAATTTATAGAAACAATACCAACATGAAGTCAAATTATTTTGATCATAATAATATGATAGATTATTTTAATAGTTTAATCGATTCATCGAATTTCAAGAACTGTTTAATATGTTGTTTTTAGCTATGCACACTGCCCACTTCCCTACCCGTCTACAAAGTACGACATTACTGTAGTACATTATTGCGAAAAATATACCGGTAATTTATAGGCGTGACCTGTCAAAAAAACAATATAAAAGTATAAGTTAGAAGTCCGTAGTTGGTTGTACGAATGTGGCATTAATTTTCAACCGAAGTTTCTGTTTTCAATTGATCCAAAACTCCAATACTGGTAGTAAACTGCATTCGCTGAATTTAAGTTGAGTTGAAATAGTAGTTCAAAATATTGGATTTCTGTAGAAATTCTAAATCAAATCTACCATATTTTACGGATACATTGAGTTTTAGTATTGGTTTAAATTTGGTGGAGATAAGAATAGAATAGAATACTTTGTTGGTCTAGTGGTTGGCTGGTCTAATGACTGCCTTTTTGGTCTAGTGGTTGGCGTAGCTGATAAAGAGGTCTCGGGTTCGATTCCCGAGTCAGACCAAATATTTGTGTGATCCAGAAATATTTGTATCGGAGTCTGGGTGTTTTTCTATGTATAATATGTATGTATTTCCAAAAAAAAAGTAGTTAAGTATTTATATCAGTTGTTACAACCCATTTTACAAGCTCTGCTTAGTTTGGGACTAGATGATGTTGTAAAAAAAAACAGAATGGAACACACTTTATTGTAGTTACACCAATCCCATTGTAACAATGGGCGATTTAGAATGTGCATTGTAACAATATATGTACAATGGGCGATTTAGAAACCTATTTTATGTTGATCATCGCCGCACATCATCATAACACATCAAAAGCCTATAGCAGTCTACTGCTGTACATAAATAAAAAAAAAAAAAAAAAAAATTTTGGACATCCTACACATCTAGTCCCAAAATAAGCAGAGCTTCTGATAAGTGTACTAAACAACTGATAAAAATACATAAACATACTTTTTTTTGTAAATACAAACCTACATATTATACCTGCATAGAAAACACCCAAACTCCGAAACAAATCTTATTGGATCATACAAATATTTGGTCTGACCCGGGAATCGAATCAAACATAGGTATCTTCTTAGAAACGAGGTTTTGTTTTGCTGTCCAGACGGGTTAGTACATACCTAATTTGTTTCAAGTTTTCCTTTTCTTGTCATTGATGTTTTTCTGTGTAGTTTGATCGCCTTTTGCGACATCCATGCGATAATTAGTGGCGGTGAAACTGCGTATTCTTCATCGCCCGGACACAATATCTCAGACATGATCTCCTTAATTTACAATCAGATGATCGTGTATGAGTTATTTTAGGGCTTTCTATTCTAGAGTAATCCATCTTTGTGATCAAATCATCTATTTCAATTTAAACTTTTGGATTATTGTACATTTATTATTATCCGGTACAAACAGCGCGCCTACTAATATTATAATGCGAAAGTAAGCCAGTCTGTCAGTTATATTTTCACTCCCAATCCGCTGAGCCGATTTCGATAAATTTTGGTATAGCGATAGATGATGATGATGATACCGCGATAACCAACATACACGCGGGCAGAGCCATGGGCGAAAGCTAGTTCCAAATAAATCCTGGTGATAGTTACCGATACCGAGTTCCAAACCCACAATCCTTATTAATATTATAAACGCGAAAGTTTGTATGTATTTATGTTAGTTGCTCTTCCACTACTGAATGGATTTTGATAAAACTTAACAATAATATAAGCTTACATATCGGAATAACACATAGGCTACTATTTACCGCCATGAAAATGAAAAGCTAATAAAAATATGACATTATTTCTACTTGAGCATCTTTGACGTAGACATTTACTGTACATTCAAATCAATTGATTTGTTTACAAGTAAACTGTCGATAACGAAATTCAGATTATATTATTAATATGTTATTTCTCGTGAACTGGCTGTTCGCAAATACAAAGAAGATTTATCGTTCAGAAATAGCAAGTAAGAAACAAATGTCTATTCCGTTCCGAAACGAAAAGAGATAATTCACATTCAAAACTCGAACAACTTATCAATGTCAGACGATTCTTGAACGGAAATGTGTATTATACAAGTGATCTATTCAAAAGTTTCAGCTGAAAATGTAGGAATTTTGTAAAATTCATGCCCGTTAGCGTATGCGGCTGCTGATCAAGAGGTATTGGGATTCACTTTATATTGAAAAATAATTGTACACCACATTATTGGTAGGACATAGTGTACCATAGAAATTTGCATAAGACCTGTAACTGACTACCTATGTTTCCACAAATAAACGATTGATTGATTGGGTTCTATTCCTGGGTCGGTCCAAATGTTTGTGTGATCCGTAAATATTTTTTTCGAAGTCTGGATGTTTTCTATGTATAATATGTATGTATTTACAAAAAAAAGTATGTTTATGTATTTATATCAGTTGTCTAGTACCCATAATACAAACTATGCTTACTTTGGGACTAGATGGCGTTGTGTGTAAGATGTCGGAAATATTTATTTATTTATCATTATCTTCCTAACATTTATGATTCCTAAGATTATAGTAGAGCATCGCTGATTTCAGCTCGGATGGGCCGGTTCAACTGGGCAGTACTACCCTCACACAGAAGACCATCCTAAAATGAAAGCGTTTGAGCTGTCGTCTTTCATTGATGAGTATGAGACCGAAAACCCAATCATTACTCATCATTCTCCCGGTCTCCGGAGGCCGAGAGAATGAAGCAGAGATATCTCACTAAGCCGCCATGGTATGAGTCATCATGCTGCATTGTATGCAGTCACAACGAGAATGTTGCCCCCCACTCCTAGATTCTACTCATGCTTTCCATCAGTCGTCAACCGGTTTTACTAAAAAATATCAGTTTACCACGCAGCGACTAGCATTGGACCTTCGCAACCCTGAGGGCAAACTGAAATTCGAAAATTGACCTAGTTGTCAGTATATTTGAAGGCACTGACTTCCCAATAACGATTGCCATAGGTGTTCAGTTATTTAGAATTTCTTGTGTTATGTGCACTAAACATACCTACTAAATAAAAGTATTTACAGTATTTACACACTGATAAATAAATACACACACATATACACACATCAAAAGTGTCTAGGGATCAAGCATTTTTATGCGGATTTCTTGAGATTGAGATGTGGCTTTGTAATAAATTTATGATTTTATAAATTTATATGGATCCTTTTTGGTGCATTTCATAATTTGAATCAGGAACTGTCAATCAAATTCGAGTAAAAGATGAAAATCAGCTGCCAATATTTTCCCTATAAAAACATACAACGCATTGAAGAAATTATTAGTGCTACTGTTTCCCTACTACTGATTAAAACCAACGTTATTATGGAGCGGCGACGTCATTTAAGCAGGGAAGAAATGCTCAGAGCCGTGGGAATGATAGAAGCTGGTTCCCGGCAACGTAGATAGATAGATAGATAGATAGATACTCTTTATTGCACACCATAATACAAAAGATACATCGTAGGAATCCAATAAAAACAGTGGTACAATGGGCGGCCTTATCGCAGACTGCGATTTCTTCCAGGCAACCTTAAAATGGACTATACTTAAAGATAATTGTAGTTAGCGGTGCACATTTTCAATTTTCTAATACTCATATATATGCATACATTCATGCGCCTACATACATACATATTATACATATGATACATACATAAACATACATATTCAGACAGCTCATAGTTGTTACAGAGATAGGTAGTGATCCTTGACGAGTCTTTTAAAAGTATTCACCGACTGTGCCTGCCTTACAGCCTCCGGTAAGGCATTCCACAGGCGTGCAGCCTGCACTGTAAAAGATTTATCAGTGAAAGCTGTGGAGTGTGTTGGAATTTCCAAAGTTCGATTTTCCGATGACCTTAAGCATCGTGTGTGTGTGTCATGAACAAAGGTAAATCTTTTCTTCAAATAGGTAGGAGTTGTAGGGTTAACTAAGACATTGTATAGTAGGGAGAGGATATGGGTGTTCCGGCGAAATCGGATTGGGAGCCACTTGAGTTTAGTGCGAAATTCGGATATATGATCATATTTGCGTAAACCAAAAATGAATCTGATACAAAAATTCTGAAGTCTCTCAAGTTTATCAAGTTGGTCCTCGTTTAGGTCAAGATAGCTGACATCGGCATAGTCGAGAATCGGTAGCAGAATCGATTGTGCAAGCTCAATTTTAGTGGAAGTTGGAAGGAAATTGCGTAGTCTTTTTAAACAGGCTGCAGAGGCGAATAGTTTTCGGCTAACATTTTGTAGTTGAGTGTTCCAAGAGAGGGTTTTGTCGATGAATATGCCTAAGTTTTTAACAGTGTCACTGATAGGGATTATGACGCCTTCGAAAGATACTTGTGGTAGTACAGGCCAGTCAATCTTTGCCATAAGTCTGGAGCTGCCAATGATTGTTACTTGTGTCTTACTAGGGTTAACTTTGAGTCCATACATTGTTGTCCATCTACATATATTGCTCAGATCTCTATTTATGGCATCGATACCTAGTGGCAGCTCATTTAGCTTGGTCTGAAAGTAAATTTGCAAATCGTCTGCGTACAGGTGGTAGGAAGAAAGGAGATTGTTAGTGATAGTATTAATAAAAATAGAAAATAGCAGAGGGGATAAAACGCCACCCTGTGGCACACCGGCCGATGTATTCAGCCAAGTGGAGTAGTTGTCATCAAGGCGGGTACGCTGCCGGCGGCCAAACAGGTAACTACGAAACCAGTCAACAGCTGATGGAGATATGTTGAGAGAGTTTAGTATGGCAAGGAGAATGTCGTGGTCAACTGTATTGAAGGCGTTGCTAAAATCTAATAGACATAGCACAGTGAGTTTTCCATTCTCCATACCTGCCCTAATATCGTCCGTTATATTGACGACAGCTGTGGTTGTGCTATGGCCGGGGCGGAAACCAGATTGGAATGGGTTATGGAGGTTATTTTTACAAAGGAATGAGTTGAGCTGGTTATGGATAAGGCGTTCAAGGACTTTGGAAAGGAAAGGTAAGATAGATATAGGTCGATATTCGGAATAGGATATGGGGCTACGATTTTTAGGTAAGGGAATAATCTGCGCTTCTTTCCATTTGGATGGAAATACACCGCCAATGATGGATTCATTTATGATACGGGTGATTATAGGTAAAATTTGATCAAGGATAAGGAGGACCATGTTACGACTGATGGAATCTGAGCCAGTAGCATTAGATGTTATGGACCGAATACTCTTCTCAACATCACAAGCAGACACTTGACTAAGAACTAGCGGAGGGTAGTCAGGAATTGGAAGTGTGGAAAGATAGTGTAGAGTGTTAATTTTGGTTGTCTTATTAAATTCAGACGAAGCAGAGAAATGTTGATTTAGTAAATTAATATCAAGATGGTTACAAGATAACTCTTGACGCTGTTTTCCAATCCCTAATGACCTGAGAAATTTCCAGACCTTAGCTGGATCACTGTTTTGAACGGAGCTATGAATATATTGGCGTTGTGCATTCCTACACACCTTATTGCAGTGATTTCGCAAATTTATGTATTTTTCTTTGTTGTAGTCTGTAGGTCTTGCTTTAAATTTAGATTTTGCTGCTGCTTTGCGCTTAATATGTTTTTTAATTTCATCTGTAAGCCAGGGAGAAGGTAAATGTCTCATCTTAACAGGGCGAACCGGTGCGTGTACGTCATACAGAGCTATTAAATTGTTGTTAAATATCTCTGTCATGTCATCAACGGATGATGCCGACAGGAGAGGGACCCAATCGATCTTCTCTGCATCCTGTCTAAGAAGCTCAAGATCTACATCAGCAAAATTGCGCTGCAACAGAAGTCTCGACTTTGCCTTAGGAGGGCGGGTTTTGTATGAGAGAAAAAGGAGATCATGATAAGAAAATTCGTCTGCAGCGCACTGTCCATGTTTGGCAACGCGATCGCCTGACGAAATAAGAATTAGATCAAGAAGAGAGGGTTTGCAGTTAGGAAAATTATGGGTGGCGTTAAGAGGGAGAAGTGAAAGGTTGTTAGATTCTACAATGGAGAGGAGTGCTGTGGAACGAGAGTCGTTTTTCAGTAGGCAAGTGTTAAAGTCACCCATAATAATAGCTTGAGTATACAGTGGTAAAAAAGATTGTAAGATATTCTCGAAGGAGGAAAAAAAGTTGACACGTAAGGATGGACAGTAGTAAACCCCTAATAATAGTTTTGAGTGGTGCAACTCAACTTCTACGAACAAGTGTTCACCAGCGTTTAGTGGGAGTGGCTGAGGAGATATACTAACCACTTTATGTGGTATGTATTGTCGGAGATAAATAGCAACCCCACCACCAGCACCCGCTGTTCGATCATTTCTTATGAGTGTGTAACCAGGCAGAGAATAAGTGGACGAAGGAAGACAAGGCTTAAGCCACGATTCCGAAACAAGGATAGCGTGTATATCCTTACAATCAAAGTTTGTCAGCATATCGGGGAAATGAGCCGGAATACTTTGCGCATTTATATGGATTACATTGAAATTTCGCGGGACATCGGAAAATTGTCGCTGAAGTGTATCAGCCAGCGAAGAAATACTAGCGAAACTGTCATTGTCGTCACTACCGAGTGAGTAAAACTCATCACTATCAGAGTTCATCAACTATTTATAAAAATCTGACCAGTAAAAATAAATAAAAATAATAATATATATTAATGATAAATATTTATATATATATATATAAAATACCCAGAATGTATAAAATTAAATATATAATATCTTTACAATAAAAAACTCAAAATTTCAACTGTAACCGCAGTATAGTCCACCTGCCAGTTGCTTGGAGTTCACAGTTTAAGCCACAAATAGTGTAAACAAAAAAAAAAGATACATAAAACATACAAGTAAAAATTAACCAAAAAGGTATAAAAAATCAATATAAAAAAAAAAACAAAATTAAACATCACATGCATATTTAAAAAAATAAAAATAATAATAATAAGACAGTAAATTAACAATGGAAACATCAGTGAAATTTTCAAGACTTAATAATTAATAACTCTCTAAATGCGAGTACCGTGACGAGAATATCAGTCGGCACGTTTACAAATCGAAAGATTTGACACATGACATGACAGTTTATTTTGACATTGTCTGTTCCTGTTATTGGCTCTGTTAGATAAAAAGTTATGTACCGTGCATGTAAATGATTAAAATTAATACCGATACTATTTAGAACACTACATATAAGTTTCGATAATGATTTATTGAAAATTGGCATGTTTAACACTAGTAGGCAACGGTAAAAACACTGTGGAGTCAACTTTTCGCTACTGACATGAAAAATCATGAAAAAGACTTGTATCAAGTATTTCACTTCCTTGTGGCCGGTCTTTTGGTCTTTGTGGTCACATTTTTACGGGTGGTTGGCTCCACGTTGGTCGTGTCCTCAGAAATAACTGGAGCGAGCTTCATTAAGTCAGCTCGTGTGCTTACCTTATGACGCTCCCCATTTGCCCCAAGTACGAATATAGTTCCATCCCTGGTCCAACACTTAGCAACACCAAACATCTCTCTCGCAGCCAGGAACAGGTCGTGACGTGGTTTTGTAAGAAATTCAGACAAGGTGATACCTGAACCCTTAAGTTTGATTTTTGAAAACCATACCTTGTCTCGGATAGATAAATTTTGTAGTTTGATAAGAATGGGTCGGTGTCTGTGTGGAGCTGTAGGTCTACCAAGGCGATGACATCGCTTTATGTCACTGTTGTTAAAATCCACTACTTCAAGCTGAGTCTGTATTATATTTTGGACCTTCAACATAAGGTCTTCTTTCTTTTCTTCCTCAACTCCATGGATTAAAAGAATTTTTCTTCGCCCTTGCATCTCTAAATTGTCCATGCTGCATACCAATGACTCAACTTGTTGCTGTAGACTCTTTAGTACATCTACTACAAAGTCCCGGAATGAAGAGAACTCTCCGGCAAGACCAGCAATATTAGTGTGGGGGCTTGTGTTGTTGTGGAGATCTGCTTCAAACTTACTCATTCTGCTGTGAAACATGTTGCTGAGGTTTTCTACTGTGGTCAGCAGTGTTTTCATCTTCAATGATTGTTGTGAACACCGAAGGAAAGTAAAGTTGAAAGGAGTTTTAGACACTGGCAGGTAGTGACTTATTACTACTTCTATTGCATAAACATAAGTGCAATAGCCAATAATACTATTTTTTTTAATCAAATTTAATGGGAGCAAAATTAAACTTGCGTGACACTCACAACTACCCACAGAAAAAAAAAAAAAAAAAAAAAAAAAAAAAAAAAAAAAAAAAAAAAAAAAAAAAAAAAAAAAAAACGTACTGTGGCTTTAGCTCTGAATACAAGTCAGAGTGTTATCAGTCGACTTTGGACACGTTACCGAAGCACTGGTACCGTGGCTGAGCGCCATGGAGGACGGTATCGCTGCACCACACGGAGACAAGACCGATACATTCAAATCTTAACTCGAAGAGCTCCAACAATAACCGCCATGATGTTAGCCGTGAGGCTTCATCACTCTTCAGGGAACTTAATTAGCGACCAAACAGTCAGAAACCGCTTGCATGAAGTGAACCTTCATTCCCGAAGACCGCTACGGGTACCACCTATAGCAATGCACAATCGTAGGATTCGATATCAATGGGCTCTTGAACACAGAAATTGGGCAGAAGAACAATGGCGTTTCGTGTGCTTTTCTGATGAGTCTCGTTTTGGTATGAGACCGGATACAAGACGTATACGACACTGGAGAACCCCTGGACGCCAACAGCGATTAAAATCCTGCCAGGAAGTCCATCCTTATAGTGGTGGAACCATCATGGTATGGGCGGGTATTTGGATCGGCGGAAGAACTGAGTTGATTTGGATCAGAGGCAACCTCAACGCTCAAATTTATGCTGAGACGATTGTATCAGACGTCATCGTTCCTCTACAAGTGCAAATCGGTCCCTTATTTCAGTTAATGCATGATAATGCACGACCGCACACCGCAAGAGTTGTAAGACAGACTCTCGCCGCAGCTAACATCAATGTCCTGCCCTGGCCTGCTCAGTCGCCAGAATTGAACCCGATTGAGCATGCATGGGATATGCTACAGAGAAGAGCTCTGCCGAATATTGAGGGTATCCAGTCGCAAGAAGACCTTTTTTTGTTGTTGCAACGAACATGGGCGGCCATTCCACAGCGTGATTTGGATGAACTCATTTTGAGTATGCCAAACCGATGTTCTTGTGTTGTTAGTGTTCGCGGTAGAAACACGGATTATTAATTGTTTAAGTTACCTAATAAAATTTTAAAGAAAACTGTTATTTCAGTCTTTTTTTCGAACTTTAATGTTAGTGGTTCAAATGTCAAAAATCCCTTTATTAGGAAAATGGCAAATTTCTTTACTAATGCAAAGGTGACTTGGTTTATCGTTACTGTGACAAACGAAAACACTTTATTTGATGAATCCTTAAAGAAATTTTTAATTAATATCAATCAGGAGAAAAGTTATTGCAAAAATATATGTTGATCCCTAGACACTTTTGATGTGTGTATTTACATACATATACATACACACACACTCAATACATACTTATATAATTATAATAGGTTTTTACCTATAAAATTGCCGTTTTGTATGCAATAAGTGAAAGTACTTATTTTTTCAAACTTTTTTATTTCTGTTATTCGAAGTAATCACCCATGCAATCGACGCATCTTTGCCAACGCATTGGCAGTTTATTGATGCCCTTCTTGTAAAAATCAGCTGGACGGGAGGCAACAAACTCTTCAAAGGCATTTTGTACTGCCTCTTGGGAATTGAATTTTTCACTCACTAAAAAGTTGTCTAAATTTTGGAAAAAGTAATAGTCGGTAGGTGCAAGGTCTGGTGAGTATGGCGGGAGGGGAGGAAGAGCTTCCAACCCCAGCTCTTACAGCTTGGAGACTGTCTGTTGCGCAGTATGGGGTCGTGCGTTGTCGTGAAGGAGCAGTGGGGACGACCGATTGACCAAAGCTGGTTGCAGATGTTCTCCATCATTCTCTCAAGTTCTTCGCAGTACCTACACATATGCATTAATGCTCATGCCGTTTTGTAAAAAGCTGTGGTGAATCACACCCGCACTAAACCACCAAACAGTGACCATCACCTTTTTAGGGGTCATTTTTGGTTTAGGGCATTGCTTTGGTGCTAAAGCAGGGTCTAACCAACTTGCTGAGCGCTTTCGTTGTCGAACAGAATCCATTTTTCGTCGCACGTACCAATTCGTTTCAAAATTATTTCATTTCTTTGCCTGTTGAGCAGCGCAAGGCAGGTCTCGACGCGTACGTTGCACTGGCGATCGTTAAGGTCATGGGGCACCCATCTATCAAGCTTTTTTACCTTGCCAATTTGTCGCAAATGGATCAATATTGTTTTGATGCTTACATTAAAAGCTGCTGCTAACTCAGCTGTAGATTGAGTTTCGTCAGCTTCCACAATCGCCTTTAATTCATTATTGTTAACCGAAGTCTCCGGGCGACCACGAGCTTCATTTTTCAAGTCAAAATTTCCAGAATGGAACCGGGAAAACCAATAACGGGTTGTGTGTTCGTTTGTGCAGTTCTCTCCGTGAACGTTTTTGATGCTACGTGCTGTTAGAGTCGCGTTGGTGCCACGACGGAACTCATATTCCATAATTACACAAATTTCTAAAGTATGCATTATGACGAAAATGTTAAAATGTAATGAAAATACAAACTTTTTTTTATTAGAAATGACCAGTACTAAAGAAAGGCAATTACATAAGTTAAGACCTAATATAAAAAAATCTATTATTCATTTTCCGCTGCATTTTGCATTACATAGCTATATTCTCCAAATAGACGGCAGTGCAAGTATGTCAGATATTTAGTTAGAATTCCGAAGGTGTACTGAATTGATAGAAGCTATTACGGAATCTCTAATGCTATGTAGCATGAGGTTATGTGTCTGTTATATAGAATATTGTACTCGTAGCAAACTTGAATTGATTGTCTGGACACTCAATTTCAAACATACCTGCCGATAATTTAGTCTTTATTTATATTTTAGATTTTCATGTTTCTTTAGTGGTTATCCTTCTTAATGAACATGTTAGATCACACTTTATAAATGATTTATTTTTCAAGATGTCGGGCCAAAGCATTTTACTGGCGCTTTCAAAATTTATTTAAAACTAGCTAAGTCCCGCGATCTTACCCGCAGTTATTGTTGTAAACAGCAAGTAACTAGTCAAGAAAAAATTGCCAAGTTACTCCTTGTGAAATCAGCTTTCTGCCAATGAAAGTCCCGTCAAAATCAGTCCAGCGGTTCTAGAGACAAGCATCTTTGTTGTTAGTGCCGTATTTACTTAGATATACACTTAGTAAATTTGATATTACATACAGATAGTCCAATTTTATTTATTTGTATAGAGAACAGATAAATTTGAGTAAGTACAAGTCTATCGATGTATCAATAAAACTAATTAATCTTTAATCTCTAAGGGCCACAGCACACTAGCTACTTTTAGCATCGGCGATCGGCGCATCGACTGCATCGATGCTGCATCGCGTTTTAGCGACTTCCTGCGTTCGATCGCGGTATCGGAAACGCGCGTTTAAGCGACTGCTCAGATGCCAAATCGATGCTACCGGCATACGAATGTGTGCGGAGAGTAGCATTCAGCTGCTGTTTCGCGCTTCTAAAAAGCGACTCAATCTCCGCGTTTGGCGTTTTTAAGTGTGCGGTGTAGAGCGTTCGGTCGCCGTATTTAGCTTCTAAAAAGCGACTAGTTGCCGATCGCCGATGCTAAAAGTAGCTAGTGTGCTGTGGCCCTAAGGAATAAATATGAATTCTAACATTAAGTAAGTACTATGCCATAGTGATGCATTAAATTTCAGCGTATCAAGCTTTTCATGCAATTATTTACCGCTTACACAATTACTCCTAAACACAAAAAAAACACTATACCTAAAATAAACATACTCCGAAATCCCCAACACCCGGTAGCGCTTATGATTAAAATTTCTAGTGAAATCGTCTCGGCTAGGTTTGTGCTCGAACAGACAATAGAAGGCTCTAGTTATTGCGGACCAAAGCGTTAATATCAACAGTAATTTCTAGTGAAATTCACTTTTATGAACGATAATATTTTCGTTATATTCGTATAATATTCAATAGGTTTAACAGGTTTCTTTTGGATGGCCGTGTACCATCTTCGTCTTCATCTACACTTTCCATCAGGTGAGATGAAAGACAAACGCCTATTCCATTACATAAAAAATAAAATAAAAAAAAACTCGTCGTCTGCCCCCCTAGCCTTGTTGCAATGATTTTTAAATATTTTAATTTAAATAGTTTTTCGGACGTCTTACACACAACGCCATAATTATAATCCCAAACTAAGCAGAGCTTGTATTATGGGTACTAGACAACTGATATAAATACATAAACATACTTTTTTTTTGTAAATACATACATATTATTATACATAGAAAACACCCAAACTCCGAAACATATTTGCGGATCACACAAACATTTGGCCTGACCCGGGAATCGAACCCGAGAATTCTTGATCGGCAGCCGCAGTTGAATGTTCGAAGTTTGGATGCTTCTTTAGGATTCCGAAGTCAATGACTCGGAACCCTTATAGATTCGTCATGTCCGTCTGTCCGTCCGTACGTCCGTCCTCGACTTACCGTCCATACGGTAAGTGATAGAATGATGAAACCTTGGGATTGGATTTGGGATACCTCCCCTACACATAAAGTTGGTATGTTTTTTTTTCTCGTGGCTACCCCATCGTGTGGGGTATCATTAGATAGGTCTTTTAAAAACAATAAAGGGTTTTTAAGATGATTTTTTGATTTAGGTATGCGTTTGCGAAATATTCCACTTTAAAGGGCACTTTTTTGTAAAAACAGGGCGTCCCCCCCCCTCCAAAAGCTAAACGGCTGGCTCGAAAAATCTGTAAAAATTCGTAATAGTGATACATATAATGAACTTTAAAGGAAAACTATAACGGATTAGATGACTTTGTTACTTCAGGAGCAATAGAGGCTTAACTTGTAAAATGCGCTTCCTTGGAAAACGTCATACAAAATTAACGCAATAATAGGTAAACATAACAATTGTCTATTGGTTACGATTTTAAATCCACGTACCATTATGGCTGACTAAGGAACCCTTTCCTGTGCGTGGCCTGACAAGCACTAGGGCGATTTTTAATATATAATTTGTATTATGTATTTAGATGTCAGATGTCCGAAATATTTATAAAATTACCGCAACTCACTTCTTACATAATTAAAAAGAGATTTATGTTTAAAAATTTGTAAGGTTCTGCCACAGAAAGGCACATGGGAAGAATCTGACATCGTGTCAGAAGATTATTTTCTATGCAGTATAAGTCATTATAATGCGAACAGACACAATTCAGGTTTCAGTGAAAAGAACCGCGAACAATCCTATATCATTTCAAACGACATCGTAAATTAATCTGACAATGCAATAAATGTCAGATTTGTTTGCGTATGAGTTTTTGATTTGAATTTATCACCCGCACAGGTTCGACGTACAAAAATGTTTGTCAGCGATGAGTTTTTTCAGTCTCCATCTATACAAATAAATAAAATTGGATTGTCTGCTTGTAATATCAAATGAACAGTTTTATACGGTACTTACATCAAAAAGTCTGTATATCTGTTTGTTCCGACTAATCTCTGAAACGGCTCTACCGATTTCGTCGAGAATTTCACTGGTAGACAACTGAAAATATAAGAAGTAACTTATGCTACTTTTTAAAGACTGACATCGCTATGCGGCGTAATATATAAAAAAAATACCGCGAGACTTAGCTGGTTAAAACTAAATGTTTAATGAAGAAAGGATCTGCAAGAACATTAAATTCAAGCGTAAGAAATTAATGTCGTGGAAAATTCAGTCCGACAAACTATAAAACTGGAGGCCGCCTCGTCAGGCCAAAAATTTTTGGCCATTCGTTTTATGGCGACTAAAAGGTACATTCTGGTTTACGACGTGTCGTTTGGTTCCAGTGGTGTCAGAGATTTGCTGAGCTCTAATGCATACAGTATGTAGGTACGAATGAGATTTTCTCCGGCGATTAATTGCCTAATGCATAAACTTATCACGTATTATATTATTATGCTAGGTATAGTTTCAACAAGAATGCCCTCAATTTATCTTGCCGTGTTAGCTGCAATGACGTCAAAACTCATCTTTAGTCACGGTGCACATCTCCCCTTTGTATTAACAATGTGATTATTTTATTGTGAATACAAAAGCTTTCAAAAAGAAAAATTAAAGATTATAGTTCTATATTGGAATGTGTCGAACATTATGTAGATATATCAATTCTTAACCGACTTTAAAAAGTAGGAGGTTTTTAATTCGGGTGCATGGAGAATATTTGAGAAACTTCTTAGTGAAATTTTACAAAATGAAAATAATATTAAATGATCGTTTGTTTGTATATGACATCTCCATTTCAAACCCGCATTTATAGATAGTAGAACAACGCCGATTTTAGAATGAATCTGCCTGACCGAAAGCATGAGTAGAATCCAGGAGTAGGGGTCACCATTCTTATTGTGCGGGTAGGCAATGCAGCATGGTGACCCATAGCAATGCGGCCTGGTCAGATGTTTGGATCTCCGGTCTCTGACTCACAAACGAAATATGACAGCAAAAATGCTTACATTATTAGGATGGTCTTCTGTGTGAGGGTAGTAATTCCCCGGTCAAGCGAGCCCATTCGTGCTCAAATTAGCGTAGCTCTAATACCTAGCTCAATATTTCAATAAAGGTTGCATTACCGCCGCCAGTCGGGGCTGGTCATCTCACAACTTCTATACTAAATTATTGTTTAATTATTTTGTGTAAATATCTGCATCGTAACCAAAAATTGTAAAAACAATGTTAGAAAAGAGTGTCCATGGAGTTTCTTGTCTGTTCTTCTCCATAGGATCTACGAATTGGAATAGACAATTAGCTTCACGACTGACTACTAACTGACTACTTGACGTTGCCGTTGTATTGGTTTATTTGAAATAAAAATGGTTTGATTTGAATGTAAACTAGCTTATGAGGACTTATGAAAACACCCTTATAATTTGACTCAAATCGAACTTGAAAAGCCCTTATTTGTGTAGGGAATCAGCAATTAGTAGATTCATTATTCCTTAATTTACTTGAGTATTATATGTTTAATCTCTAATTAACAATTCATTTCAGTTGCTAATAAGTTAATTTGTAAACGCAAGTAGGTAGTAATTATTTGAATCTGTCAGATTGTGTAAGACTAGCTGAGTGAATTTTAAATTATTAAAGTGTCCGCGATTTGGGCTGAGAAATATACTTAATTTGTCCGACACTTTACGTTTGTCATCGAAATGCTAAGAAGAAGAACATACTAATACGTCAATAGCAATAGTTTCCATTAACGGCTATGTAGTCTCATCTTGGATTGTTGTATAAAGTAATAGAGCATGCTAACGCACATACTTAGATATTATCAACGTTTCTGGATTCAAGTACGACCCGAACAAATCTAGGGAAACAAGCACAAATGAGAAACTTCTGATATATTTTCATGGCAATTACAAACGGGACAGTTCCAGCGTGAGACAGGAACACTCCCAGTAACAATTACCCCACTTTTGAACCTATAAACTAGTTGTGACCTACGTTAAAACTATAATTACTATAGCTACTGTATTATTTTTATGAGGCACACCTTAATGTTTTATAATTCTGTACCGATAGAAGTATTCAACATTAAGTGGCTAAAGTCAAATTTTACAGGAGAGGCAAAATGCGCGTAGTGAAATTTTTGAATGTATTTGAGAGGGTTTTATTAGCTGTATTTTTTATAATAAATCATTATCATGAATACGATAAATTTATCTATTATCTAACATCATTTGAGATCCTATTCCCTGTTAATATTTCTATATCTCTTCTGTAAATATTCGTGCATTGTATACCTCTTTTCATAGGCGACGTAGGATTTAATGCTTTATACCATTATGTAGAACTGGTTCTTGGGATTTCAATGGTATAACAAACGTAATTTTGACAAAATGTGGGGTTATTAAGGTTAACCTCTGAGGAACAGAAACGATCCACGTATGTTTATGCATGCTTTTGTATGTGTGTGTGTGTGTTTGTGTTGTGACTGCCTTGTTTCTCTAACTAAAAGATTCATATACCTATAGTAATTCCGTCATATGATTTATGTATGATATCTAAATTAATTTGGTTTCAATAAATAGTTCGAAGCTATAATTCAATTTGTGAAACCTACTGTTCGAGTTTAATTATTTCGAAAACCCTCAATTGTATTTTGTTATTAAGTCATGAATAGCACCATATTTAAATTTACGTAATTATTTTATATTACACTAGCTTTCGCCCGCGGCTCTACCCGCGTGTGTATCGGTTATTGCAGTTAAAAGTTGCCTGTGGCCTTTCTTGGGCTCTATACTTTCTGTGTGCTAAGTTCCATTGAAATCGGTTTATTGGTTTCGCATAATATTAAATAATTTACGGATCCCTAATTTTGAAAAAAAAATTGCCAATAGCCTTCCTCGATAAATGGACTACCCAACACTGAAAGAATCATTCAAATCGGACCAGTAGTTCCAGAGATTAGCGCGTTCAAACAAACAAACAAACAAACTCTGTAGCTTTATAATATTAGTATAGATAAATATTTTTGAACATCTAACACACAAAACATCATCGAACCCAAACTAAGCAGAGCTTGTTGCTATGGGTACTAGACAACTGATATAATTTATTGTATTTAAACATACTTTTTTTTGTATTTATATTTTTTTTATAGAACGCCTGCCAAAGTGACTTTACTATGCCTGATGGAAAGCATGAGTAAAATCAACAAGTGGGGGTCGCCATACTCACTGCAAATGCAAGCAGTATGGCGAACCACACTATGGTGGCCTAGTGAGATGCTTATAGTACTCCGATACAAATATTTGCAGATCACACAAACGTTTTGTTCGACCCGGGAATCCAACCCGAGACCTCTTGATCTGACTAGACCGAGAAGTTGATGCAAACGGGCATGAATTTTACAAAAATTCTTCATTTTCAGCTGAAACTTTTGAATAGATCACTTGTATAATACCAACCAGACAGTATACCAGACCAACAAGGCAGTCATATTGTATATAATATTATTAAGAAAGTAAGTATTATAAAGATGTACTGATACTGGATATGAGAAGCCGTAGATCGAACCAATTGTCGTGCAACTGGAGAGGCCTATGTCCAGCAGTGGACTGAGATGGGCGGATGATGATGATGATGAAACTCACACTAGGCCGAATGCCTGTATCTTGAAAGATTGAAATTGGATAGAGTAGTGATTTCATCGGTCTCTACGATCATTTCTACTGTGCTAAGTGTCATGAATTCAAACCCCACATTGGATTACATGATTTACAAATTGTTGTGCTGAGTCTGGCTGTTCTTTGTGTCTGTTTCGTGTACATTTATAAAGTTCCTCACAACGCAGAATTGATTTTATAAAATAAAAAAACGTCAATTAACTCTCGTATAACGTAAGTCAGATATTAGAATCAATATTTTCCCTCAATATGGAATGAAGGGGTAAAAAAATATGATAGAATTTGATATAAAAACGTGAAGATAATTGGATGGTAGTAAATTGAAACCACGTTCCCCTATTTCCAATAAAAGTTATCATTAATAGCAAGTCGGAGAGGTGAAATATTATAGTATCGATTCTGAGATTGTGACTTAAGAGTTAACTGATTTTTTAGGGTTCCGTAGTTCATGACTCGGAACCCTAATAGATTCGCCATGTCCGGCAGTCCGTCCGTCATCCACCTACCGCCCAAATGGTTAGTGCTAGAAAGATGAAACTTTGCATGAATATGTGTTGTTATTACGTGGAAAAAGTGCTACCATAAAATTATGAAAAATCTTTAGTTTGGGGTACCTCCCATACATGTTTTTAGGGTTCCATAGCCGAATGGCAAAAAACGGAACCCTTATAGATTCGTCAAGTCTGTCTGTCTGTCCGTCCGTATGTCACAGCCAATTATTTCCGAAACTATAAGAGCTATACTGTTGAAATTTGGTCAGTCGATGTATTCTGTGAACCGCATTAAGATTTTTATATAAAAATAGAAAAAAAACAATACATTTTGGGGGTCCCCATACTTGGAACTGAAACTCAAAAAAATTTTTTTTATCAAACATATACTATCTATGGATAGGTGTTCAAAAATGATGTTGAGGTTTCTAATATCATTTTTTTCTAAACTGAATAGTTTGCGCGAGAGACACTTCCAAAGTGGAAAAATGTGTGTCCCCTCTAACTTCTTAAATAAGAGAGTGATAAAATTAAAAAAAAAATATGTTGTATATTACCATGCAAACTACCAACGAAAATTGGTTTGAACGAAATCTAGTGAGTAGTTTTTTTTAATACGTCATAAATCGTAACACGCAATTTACCTTTCATCCAATCTATACTGTCTATACACTAGTATAAAAACATCGATGAAAGTTACAACGAACTACAAGAACTTTTATATGATGTTACTTGCTGATACGGAACCCTTCATGGGCGAGTCCGACTCGCGCTTGGCCGCTTTTTTTTGAAGTCGGTTAAAAATTAAACTAGTTTAATGCCCTTTTGCACCACTGGATTGAATCTCCATAAACTAGAAAGCAATTACTAGTGTAACTGTCCGCACTCAGTTAGTTGATGGCGTCGATAAAATTTATGACTACCCTCCAATCGTAAAACGCAGTTGTTAAACGACTTATTGGTCTACTACCAGTGAATTTTGTTTTCCAAACTGCAAACTTATTCTTGACTTCAATTCCGATCGATCGGTATTGGAATTTGATGTTTTGTACTTCTGAATTCAACACTACATATTATCTATTTACATCTCATTCATTCACAGATAGTACAATGAGCGAGTGAATGAATGACTGAGTTACACATGCTCTACAATAACCAATAAGAAGTAGCTATTAGTTACGTGTAAAACAACGTTATTATTTAACTAAGGTTGTATTATTATAAATTCTACTCTCAGCTAGAGGAGGGTAAGCGAAAGCATGGCGGACATTCCTCTGATATAAAGATGATCTGAAGCGTCACATGAAATGATGCAATATAGAGCCCGTTCGCTGAGAGAGTTTGGCAGCACATCGACCGGTAAGGTGTGAGATCGTGAAGAAGCAAATCCGCGAATTTGAGGAACAGCGTTTAGCTGACCTCGACGCCAAGCGCAATGATCTTAAAGCCCGTTCATTCGCCGCCATTCACTATAAATTAGAGAGCGGTAAGCTCACTTGCCCACTTTGTGCAAGGGAGTTTGCTGTGAAAATCGGCTTTAAAAGCCATCTCCGGGTACATAAGGAGTCGAAGGGGTCGCCATGACCGAAATCGATCGGATTATTATTATTATTATATAACAATTTCGAAATGTAAATGATGCTGAAAATCTATACATATAATAAAAATGTAACGGACCGCTGTCTGTACATGGAAGATTAATAGGATAATGAACGCAAATAGAACCCAAAACAATGATTGTTAGAATGTTTGTCTGTGCGTTTGTGCACTCTAATCTCAGAAACGGCTTATCCGATTGAGATTTGGTTTGCACTAATATTTTTCGGTAAACTACACTTGACATTTAGTGCTGGTTTAATGTCAATTTAAAGAATGACGTCGATAATTTAATTAATTATTATTAAATCAGTCAATTAACTAATCGCTGTTATTACAAAATAACTATTCCACGCGGACTAAGTCGCGGGCACAGCTAGTAGTAGGTACATAAATGTATTTAGAATCAATTCTGGTGTTTTCCAACACTTATTCTTCCTAGCCTTATTCCCAATATTATTTGGGGTCGGCTACTAGTTCAATCTCTTTTACCTGGATATCAGTTTTTCCACGGAGCGACTGACATCGGACCTCCGCAACCCTAAGGGAGAACTGAAATTCGTAGGTTGAACTAGTTGTCAGTAAATTTGAGGGCACTGACTTCCCAATTACGATTGCCATAGATGTTCATGACAACCGGGACCGACGGCTTTATGTGCTCTCCGAGGCACGGTCGTAAATCACTGCCAAACTTCCAAACTCCGGGCTGCTATTGGTGTTTTCCAACACTACGATGAAAATAATGAAAACATAAATTTGAACAATATGTTGCATGTAATAAAGATTATTGTCCAATAACGTTATCAGGACAGAGCTGTTTGGATAATCGGTATGTATGTATGTTTACCCTCGTTTATACATAAATGTTATGCGTAGCCATTTTTTAGTTGACAATTTAAATGTAAATGAAAGTAAAATAAAGCTCTGTACTTTCATTAATGTTTACAGTTCGATATTCAATAAGTTACACTTTTTTACTTATATCCTGCGTCGCGGGTGACTTTACAAACACACATGTGTAAATATCAGCATCGTTACATTGTCCTCACATTAAACTGTTTTCATAATAAAATGCCTAAAACAATGTAACCACAAAATTGTTGATACTATGTTGGAAAAGAGTGTCCATGAAGTTTCTCGTCTGTTCTTCTCCATAGGATCTACGAATTGGAACAGACAATTAGCTTCACGACTGACTACTTGACGTTTAAAAGTCCTGTTATATTGGTTTATTTGAAATAAAACTGATTTGATTTGATTTGATACATGAAATGGACACAAAGAATACCCAGACTCAGTACAACAATTTATGAATCACACAAACTGTTGTCCCGCGTCGCTTTTTGGCACAATAGAAAGCGGTTGATTATGATTTGATTGAATTTGAAATCCAGATGCAAAAGTTAAGTTGATTTGTGTTATGCACTCGCTTAACTTTTAATATAGATGTATCTAGCTTTATTTGTTTTTCAACGGAACTTCATCTTTATCTTCCTAGCCTTTATTCCCAAGATTGTTTGATGTCGGCTAACAATTCAACCAGTTTTACCTGAACTAAACTTTTTATTTCGCAAAATTTCAAGTGCTATGACTAAATAGTTTTCGAATATGTAATAATAATAATATAATAAAAGTTTATTTCACAAATATAATATACAGAGTTTCAATTATAAATAAGCTAGCAATTATGGTAACAAAATTATTGAAGTGAACATCTGTAACCGAACTAGGCAATATACTAGCATTCGTCCACCGTTGGCTCCACCCGTGTCCATGTCGGTTATCGTTGTAAAAAGTAGCCTATATCCTTTCTCAGGCATTAGACAACCTGGGTACAAAATTTCATTTTAATTAGTGCACTGATTTTTTAGTTTATCGCGAAGAGACAGACAGAGACGTGGAGGAGGAGTTTCTTATTAACAAGATGCGGAAACTAACCGAGTATCGTCGTAACTATCTCAAAACTTTAGACTAGTACCCAAAAAAATATGTTTACTTTGTCACTAACGAACATGAAGCCACAGTCAACAAGAACAAAATAATGATCAAAATATAGGAATAATGCACACAAAGTTCGAGGTTAAGGTACGCGTCCATTGGCCCGCGCCGGACGCACCGCACGCACGGCACGCAACAGATTGTACGGATTTGCCTTGCTCATAAATGCCGGCGTTCGGTGCGGGCGGCGCGGATAGTGGACGCAGCACTATGTGAAATCATACAAAGAAAAATAAAATGCGTTGCGTACCGTGCGTGCGGTGCGACCGGCGCGGGCCAATGGACGCGTACCTTTAATATGAAACTAGTATTTCTACAAGATTTACTCAGATATTCTCGAGGCGTGACGACTGGAGCTTCGCAATTAAGGCTTCAAAACTTATTCCAATCAACGGCACAGGCTTCTCGTTTAATATGCCAGTTGTAGTCAACTATTTGAGGAGTTCTATTCTGAAGATCGGCTGGAGCAGTACTTTTTTTCTTTTTATCAAACTCTCTGTCTAATGTTTTTAAGTAAGCGATCTGAATTTTTCGTGTTTTTGGTTTACACTCCCTAATTAGAATTCTTGAAGAGTGTAAACCAAAACATCAATTCTTTTTACTAAATTATATTACATTCATTTTATGTTTTATATGTGTTGTGATTCGACAGATCGACAAAGTGCTACATAAAATAAAATCGGCCAAGTGCGTGTCGGACTCGCCCATGAAGGGTTCCGTATCAACAAGTAACATTATATAAAAGTTATTGTAGTTCGTTGATTAAATGAAAGGTAAATTCTTGTTTCCGCTTTATGACATATTAAAAAAACTGCTTACTAGATCTCGTTCAAACCAACTATCGTTGGTAGTTTACATGGTAATGTACAACATATATTTTTTTTAGTTTTATCACTCTCTTATTTTAGAAGTTAGAGGGGGGGGGGACACACATTTTTCCACTTTGGAAGTGTCTCTCGCGCAAACTATTCAGTTTAGAAAAAAATGATAATAGAAACCTCGACATCATTTTTGAACACCTATCCCCACACGTATGAGTTAGATGAAAAATTTTTTTTTGAGTTTCAGTTCTAAGTATGGCGACCCCCAAAATGTATTGTTTTTTGTCCATGTTTATGTGAAAATCTTAATGCGGTTCACAGATTACATCTACTTACCAAATTTCAACAGTATAGCTCTTGTAGTTTCGGAAAAAAGTGGCTGTGACATACGGACGGAAAGACAGACAGACAGACAGACTTGACGAATCTATAAGGGTTCCGTTTTTTGCCATTGGCACCGGAACCCTAAAAACGTACCCACTTTACGTTTAGGGAATCATACCCACTTGGGAACTCCGAATAAAAATATTCCAGCACTTTGTCGACTTGATGAAAACACATATCCACGCAAAGTTACGGTACGTCGGAACGGACGGACGGTAAGTCGAGGACGGACGGACGTGACAAAACTATAAGGGTACAACGCACAAAACCCACAGAGTTTTTATTAAATGACTTCAAAAAAAGAAGGAAGTTCTCAATTCGTCGGAATCTTTTTTTTTATGTATGTTAAGCGATAATTTCGTCGTTTATGAACCGATTTCAAAAATTCTTTTGCATTGGAATGGGCGTAGCTTACAGGTGGTCCTCTCGTCACCATATCGGGATCTAATGATGGGATCCCAAGGAAATCGAGGGAACTCCGAAAATATCATAGGCAAAGTTGTCACGATTTCTAATCGGAATAGTTTGTCTTTTAAGTCGGTTCCTTTTTGTTAAAACTATTTTGAAACGTCATAGTATTGTTAGACCTCAGAGCGAGCTCAATACGAACACCTAACATTTTCTCTTCAAACTTCGTCAGTTGGAACATTTCCTTCACAACTTATTTAACAAAGCGATCTTCTTGTGTTATCTCAACAGAGTTTCATCACAACGTGGGTGTAACAGTTAAATGGTATAACTTTATGAGAGTTTGTTAACATAATATATTTCGCACCTGAAGTACTTTGAAAACGGACTAAAATGGCTTGGAAAGTTTCATAATGGTGATGAAGCGTGATGCAGATACCGTCGATTTTATTCCATTTATCTAAACCACATACAAACAAGGTATTTGTATATCTACTTCATCGAAATCATCAATATAAATATATAAATATTTCGGTCATTTTACACACAACGTCACCTAGTCCCAAACTAAGCAGATCTTGTATTAAAATAACTTATAGTAACATATTACCAAAAAAAACAAAGTTTTTTCCACACTTCCAAAATGGTAAAAGGAGATGGGGACTTTTGGGCCCAAATGTAATAAGTTGAGGTATGGCTCAAAAAAAGGTTATATTTTTTTTATATCAAAATGTGATAAATCTCCTCAATTGACAATCTGGAAAATGAGAAATCCAATAATTAAATAAAGGTTACGAATAAATCGAATAGCGATTTAATTATAATCGATTAACGTTACAGAGATTACGAAAGTGCTTTAGTATTTACATAAATGCTTTCACCAGATGATTAATTCATTTAAAATAGTTAAATCTATTAGGATTAAAGTATTAAGAGTTTAAACTAATTAAATATCTACGTAATTAAAATAAATCTATTCACGTTTACTAATCGATTATTGTATTTTTAATCTGTGCTAACTCTGACTTGACTGCGTCATGAGTGACATGACATCGACACTCGTTTCGTATCGAATTGTCGATCGACACAGAGAACCCCGCCTAAACATTGAACTTGACTGACTTGTTATTTTGGATTCTACGAACGGCGTACCGATTGGATATAGATTAACATAATGGAGCGTTGTGTAAATTGTGACATAGCGACTAGTCGCTGTAATACACTGGGACGTCGAGTTTTGGATGATGAAACCTACTAGCAGTGTAATTCGACAATGGCTTGCACCACAATCTGTAAGTACTAACTCAATTCCTGTTTATTAGCTCAGCAGCGTCTACCACACTGGCTTACAATCTTTAGTTTTATATATGTATGTTTTCCTTCACCTAGTTTCTATGTATAATTATTCTAATATAATAAGTATAGATAGGTCAACATTCAAAAGCCACTTAGATATACATTAGATTGAACTAAGTAACTATCGGGCAGAGTAAATGAAATCAAATCATTTTGTTCACATAGAATGTAGGTATTGTACAATAAAGTTGTTACAAAAATATAGTGAGCCGGGTACATTCTGCCTAAGTAAAAGAATATAAAAAGTAATCATGTTATCTGTTATTAAAAACCTTTTGGATCTTATAACAATAAACATACATATGTACCTATGGATATGGATGTTTTCCTTCACCATAACACAAACAAAATAATTAGTATAGATAGGTCAACATTCAAAAGCCACTTAGATTTACATTACATTAAACTAAGTAACTATCGGGCAGAGTAAATTGAATCAAATCATTTATTCACATAGAATGTAGGTATTGGAAAATAAAGTTGTTATAAAAATATAGTGAGCCGGGTACATTCTGCCTAAGTAAAAGAATATAAAAAGTAATCATGATAACCGTTATTAAAAATATTTTGGATCTTATAACAATAAACATACATATGTATGGATAGGTATGTTTATTGTTATAAGTAGATATATATAAATAGGTCAACATCGGGCAGAGTAAATTAAATCAAATCATTTATTCACATAGAACATAGGTATTGTACAATAAAGTTGTTATAAAAATATAGTGAGCCGGGTAAATTCTGCCCAAGTTACAGAATATAAAAAGTAATCATGTTATCTGTTATTAAAAACCTTTTGGATCTTTCAGGTAAACAGCGGTGACCATGTTTACCAAGCTTGCTGGGATTTGGCTCAAAGTTCACCTCATAATAAACATAGACATCCTAGCCACCGTAGTGTTTGTCTCCGATGTGGATGTTCTCTTACATCTAAAGTCAGCCATTTACTTCACACAAGCTCACCTCGTGAATTGAGAATTTATAATGATATTCAAGAGTGGATTATGCCTAAAGCTGTAAGTTGAATTACACACCGAGTTTACATTGTGTTTTATAAATGCTTTTGTTCTAATTCAAATTATTTTTTTAAATACGAAATGATCATGTATTGTTTGTTGCAGATAGAAGTAACCAGTCGCATATGCCATACTTGTTGGGTGGCTTCGGACAGAGCTGTTGTCAAGGCAAGGCTGTAGGTAAATGGACTAATATGGCATCTTAGTTGGGCTAGGTGCCAAGAAACTATAGTACCACAACTACAATTCCTAGATGATGTTCTTGTTATAATTGAAGATGAATAATAAATATTAATAAAAACGATTTTCATTTTTAAACATCATCTCCTTCCCACTCTTCAAAATATATAGGTAATATTTCATACTATCTAAATTATATTAAAAGAAAATCCCGATAGCTAAGCGTATTAAAACAACCTATTTCTTCTTGTATACGTTGGTAAACAAGAACAAATAGGTACATGCTGTGCAGTCGAAGGATACATATGGTTTATAATTGTTTTTATTTTTGAAATCAATTCTTAAAACCCTATTGATACCCCACACGATCAGTTTGGAGGAAAAAGATATGGGTTGCCCATAACTTTAAGGCGCCCATAAGCCGCCATTTTTTTTCAATTTTAATGTAGCCAGTGACACTCGCAAAGTTAAGACGAATGGATTGACGTAAGAATTATTAAAATCGGCTTACGCGTTTGGTCTACACAACGCCAAGAAATACATACAAATATACATACGTATACTGATAAACCCATTATCTTTCGGCAGTCGGGTAAAAAATGACAATCGCACTTCAAAAATAGGCTGTTACGTACCTAACCTCACTTTTCCTAAACACCTTTTACCTCTGCTCTCAGATTGCCAAAATCTGAAAAATTGTTAGTGATTGTTTGTTAATATAGTAGCTATCGATCGACACCAATTTTATCTTTTTACATCTAGGCCCAAAATTGTATGAAAGCGTATCCATCTCCTTTGTGTCTTCCCCCTGTAACTTCTAAAATGAGATAATGATAAAACTAAAAAAAAATATGATGTACATTACCATGCAAACTTCCACCGAAAATTGGTGTGAACGTGTTCTAGTAAGTAGTTTTTAATACGTCATAAATCGTACTCCCGATTCCCTTTCATTTAAACAATACACTATTATTAAAACATCGATCAAATTTACAACGAACTACAAGAACTTTTATATGTCATGTACGTTACTTGCTGCTACGGAACCCTTCATGGGCGAGTCAGACTCGCACTTGGCCGCTTTTTCATTATTTTATAGCTTGCCAAGGTGACTGTACTCTGCCTGATGGAAAGCATGAATAGAATCCAGGAGTGGAGAACACAACACTCTCGCAATACCGACCTACACTATGGTGGTCTAGTGACATGCTTTTTCATGCTCCTCTTAAAATATCCAGGAAAGGAGAAGAAGATACGTAAGCTGGTAGTGAGCTCCAGTTTTTAACTGCTCGGCACAGGATAGAAGAGCCGAACCGTTTAGTTCTAGTGTATATTTCTACCACTCTAAAGCGGTGACTTCCAAGGCCAGCACGTGTTGTCCTACAGAGGTTGGTAAAAGATTGGATCATTTAGAAGAGCTCTTCAGAACACAACCCGTTTTAAAACCGATAGGAGACTAGGATTCAGTCTTGAGAAATCGTTTTCCTTTACGTGACTCTTCTGTTCGCTGGCTCCTCTAACCGTGAAAACGAAAGTTGCATTTGAAATTGAGGTTTTTGGATGAAATTTCCAAAACTTAACGTGTTTTTTTTTTAAATTTCATCTTCTATCCATATAACGTTATGAATTCAAAAGTAACCTGTTCTTCTATATACGCCTAAACCCTTGAACCGATTTGAATGAAATTTGGAGCTGAGAGCAAGAACGACTATAATTGTGAGTAAATATTTTATTAATCAGTTTACAAAACTACAGATTGCATTCCTCAAATTAAATTTACATACACACACGGAAGAAAGAAAATCAATACTACGAAGATAACTTACATATCCATTGCCTGTTTCCTTTGACATATACAAACGATGCTTCGATTAACCGGTAATGGTCATTAGTTTCTCCAAGCAGTCGCAACAAGACAAATGTACCGTGAATATGTAATGCTTCTGCTTTTCCTGTTAAGTCTTAGAGATTGTCTTTTGTGGTAGCTTTTATTTTGTCTTATTAGATAATGTATTTTACACGCTATATATTAGCTTGACCTGTATGTTTGTTTGTATGTTTGTAACCGACACCTTTGGGTGCGATTTTGACTCACTTTAAACGGCAAGATTTCGTTCCAAATTTGTAGATTTATCGAGGACTGATGACAATACACTAATTTGAAAAATAAACTAAAAAATTTAATAAGTAAAAAACTTCAAAATATCACTTAGTATTAAAAAAGTATTAAAAAAATAGTTTTAAAAAACAAAACAAACACGCTTATATATACATAGAAAAAGTAGAAAATAATTATAATGTAACAAAGCGTGTGGTGACGTATTGAAATATTTTCAGAAAGCGCCCCACGCTTTTTTACATTAAAATTATTTTCTATTTTTTCTATGTATATATAAGCGTGTTTGTTTAGTTTTTTAAAAATTTTTTTTTTCTAATATACAATTAATGTGTTATTTTCTTTTTTCTTTTAAAAAAAGACAACTCCCGCATTAGGAATATAAATTCCTGTGTCGCGGGGGACTTTACAAACATACATGAAACGGACACAAAGAACACCCAGACTCAGAACAACAAATTGTAAATAACACAAAGTGTTGTCCTACGTGGGATTTGAACCCACGACACTTGGCGTAGTAGGAAGCGGCGTGGCGACCACTTAAGCCACTAGGCCAACCGTGCAGTCAAATTAGTAGTTTATTAAGTATTAGTAGTTTAGTAAGTTTATTAAGTGATATTTTGAAGTTTTTAACCCCCGACGCAAATAACGACGGGGTGTTATAAGTTTGACGTGTCTGTGTGTGTGTCTGTCTGTGGCATCATAGCTCCTGAACTAATTAACCGATTGTGATTTTTTTTTTTTGTTTGAAACGTGAATAGTCGGGAGTGTTCTTAACTATGTTTGATGGAAATCGGTCCAATCAGTCGGGGGTTTTAAGTTTTAATATTGGATCTTCATCAAAAACATCCACAGTTCACAGCTGGACATAAGCCTCTCCTTGGAAAGACAGACACAAAAAACACTCGCACTCAGATTAACAATTTGTAGTTTTCTCTAAGTGTTTTAGCAGTAGGAACCACTATACACTTTTCGTTCAAATTAACTGTTGGTCTTCATAGCTTTGTTATATGTGTTATATATTATTATTGACGCAACTGAAATAGAAAAATAGTATTCTGCTCAATTTCAATTTATTTTTTAACAAGCTTTCCGCCCGCGGCTTCGCCCGCGTGGAATTCGTTTATATCGCGCGACACAGTAAGGGTAGATTAAACAATCTTACATGATTTTATGTTTGATAATAAGGAACTTCGACACAAACTTTCGTCCCCTATTTCAAACCCTTCTACCTTTATTTTCGCAATAAAATGTATCCTATGTCCTTTCCCAAGTTCAGTTCTATCTTCATACCAAATTTCATCAAAATCGGTTCAGTGGTTTGGGCGTGAAAGCGTAACAGACAGACAGACAGACAGAGTTACTTTCGCATTTATAATATTAGTAGGGAGGTAGGGATGAGCTTACCAAAGTGACACTATTCTGCCCGATTGAAAGCATGATCAGAATTAAAGAGGTTACCATACTCATTGCAAATGCAGACAATGTAACAATGCAATGGATCATACTATGGCGGTTTACTCAGATTAAGCCTCCGGTTTTGCACACACTAAGGATAAACCACACCATTAATACTGTCACTGTTTATATTATAGGGGGCAAACGAGCAGACGGATCACTTGATGGTAGGTGATTGCCGCCGCCCATGAACACCCGAAACACTAGAGGAGTCATAGGTGCGTTGCCGGCCTTTAAGATGGGAGTAAGCTCTTTTTTTGAAGGTTTTAAGGTCCGGAAACACCGCAGGTGACAGTTCATTCCACAATTTAGATGTGCGAGGCAGGAAATTTCGGGAAAAACGTACTGTTGTGGACTGCCAACCATCTAGGTGATGTGGATGAAAACTCCTCAGCAAATGATTGGGTCTCTCTTACCTTGAGTTCGTTGCCTACAAAAATATGGAACATGAGTTTTCGTGTCAGATTTCACCATAGTCCTGAGATTGGAGACTTTCACATGTCGTACAACAGCGTCATCTACCGAAGAAACACTGAACCACGGAGTAACTAATCCTGAATCGCGATATAGAAATTCTTTGGGAAATTAGCATAACATCAACCGTTGGACAGAGGTCCGCCAAGCATGATCACCTCGAATGGTTGTAGGATCCTAAAATAGAATGTCATGGTTTTAAAACAAAATTAATTTGAATATAGAATACAGAGCCATTACAAACTTTTTTTATTTGATATGACCAGTACTGAAGAAAAACAATTTCATAGGTAAAGACCTAATATTTCATTAATCGGTATACAAATATAAATTGCATTACTCAATAATTTAAATTTAATACACGGAAGGAAGAAAATCAATACTACGAACATAACTTGCATGTCCATTGACCGGTTTCCTTTGACATAGACTAAACGATGCTACGATTAACCGGTAATAGTCATTAGTTACTCTAAGCAGTCGCAACAAGACCCTTTGCAAAGACAAATGTAGCGTAAATATGTAATGTAGTGTATAGTTGGATGACCCTACCTTTGTGTTGAAGGGGTATTACACTCGCCCCCCCCACACTGAGTCTTAAATGGTTTCTAATTGAAACCTTCTCTTGAGAGGAGAGTCGAGGGGAGCAGTAGAACGTTATGGTGGTTGATGATGAACCTGATGATGATTGATGATGAACCTACTATATGCATGAAAACAAATGCATAAAAATAACAAAAAAAGTATTTTGTAAAAGAACAATCATTTTAACGACCCAATTCATAAATTTCAGTGTCGACATGACAAAAATAAATGTGTTTACGACTGATGCTAATGTCTTTTTGAACATTACAGTCACGTTTTGAATTAAAAAAACCGTTCATAAAAATATCTGTTTAATGTTTTCTGACGGAAATGGGACATTTAAATTTGTTTACATTATGTTAATATTTGTTGAAGAGGAAGTACTATAATTGTTATTCAGTACAACACTCACACAGAAGACCATCCTAATAATAATAGCATTCTTGCTGTCGTATTTCGTTGGTGTGTGTGAGACTAATAATGATTGGGCATTCTCTGCATCATTCTCCCGGCTTCCATTGGCCGAGAGGATGATGTTTAAGAAGCAGAGAAAAAACATTATCTTTATTGGATAGTAACTATTCGTTCGTTCCGTGGGTGTTGTTAGAGGCGACCAAAGGAACATAATAAGCAGCTAACATCACTGCCAAGAGAAGGAAAACTTGAAACAAACCCTTTACCAACCCGTCTGGCCAGCGTGGTATAGTGGACCAAAACCTCCTTTCAAAGGAGAGGCCTATGTCCAGCAGTGGACTGTTAAAGGCTGTTAATGATGAATGAATGAATGATGATAGTAACGGAGATCAACTGTTGGTAAAAGCAAAGAAAGAAGAATCAATACCACAATTTCTAAGTTTACAACCATCATAATTAATTAATAGACAGACATCAAATAACTTGAAAGATACTCAAATTTTACATCAAAGAGTTCCATAACTAACCTAAAGAGAATATTAAGGGCCCTAGGGTAGCTCGATAGTCTGAACTCTTAGTCTGAGTGCCATAAGTGGTCCTTGTAGCGTCGGGATCGACTTTGTACTTGAATTCAAAGGGTTTTACTATCATAAACATTCTGAGACTTAAGACTTATATAAGGATGAAAATATTGTACGTTTTTCTCATTGGCAATATTTTATTTGTTGGGTGAGTTGAATTTTGTAGTTTAATCAATTAGTTACATCACATTATTTATTCGGTGAGTTTTTCAATGTGGCACACTGTGCCATTTTGCTAATGTTGAATGTATGGTGTCAACTTAGATGGTGATACTTTGATTTTTGAGGAACAATATAGGTTTTTCTTTACCGCGATAAACGATATTTAATAATAAATAAAGTAGGGAGTGTAGTGAAGTCAACTCTTTTTCTTATTAAGATCATGAAACCATTTGGTATGTCCATCAGTGGACTGCGATATTCTGATAATGAATGATGATGATGAACCATTTGGTCCAGGATTTGATACCAGAGACCTCAGGCACACCAGTCGCATGCACCCGATGCTGTTATACATTTACTCGGGCGGAGGCAAAGCTAGCTTTATATATAACATTTTTGATCCAAAAATAAATAAATTAGGAAAGCCCTGAATGTCAGGTTAGAGTTCCGGCATCGAACGAGGGTCTCTGTAATCCAATCTGTTGGGTCCTACTTTGAAATATCGCCTACATATTTGTGTTTTACAAAAAAAGACGGAAAAAGAAAAACCTTTAATGAGGACTATAGGAAGTATACATATTAATTTAGTTACATCTTATATATAAAATTGTCGTGACACAATGTTCGTTCCCATCATCCTCCGAAAGGGCTGGACCGATTTGTATGAAATTTTGTGAGCATATCGGGTAGGTCTGAGAATCGGCCAACATCTATTTTTCATTAATATTATTTTTACGGGAATTAACGCGATCACTTATTTAGGGTATTACATACCTCTGATTTGCTCTTTGATCATGCATAAAGGTTCACAACATCGTCGGCACACCGAAGGATATATTGCCACTACAAACTCCGGGTGTTTATAAAATAGACTGCAGCTGCGGAAGCTCCTACATAGGCCAAACTAAGCGGACTATTGCAGAAAGGGTCAAAGAGCATATCGCTGCTGTGAAGAACCGACAGACGAGCTAATCAGCGATTGCAGAACATGCACTCGATGCAGGCATCAATCACTGGATTGAATTTCACCGCACGCAAGTCCTCTCCACCGAACGTCACTTTTACTCAAGAGTTGTACGTGAAGCGATTGAGATTAAAAAACATAAAACTTTCAATCGGGAAGATGGTTTTAAATTATCTACAGCGTGGAATCCAGTGTTGAAAAACATACCACCTCGCTTTTCTGCGCAGTCGGTTAAACACCAGAATTGGGACTCATCGGATTGCTTACAGAATAGGGACACTGTTGGCATGACTGCACGGTTGGCCTAGTGGCTTAAGCGGTCGCCACGCCGCTTCCTACTACGCCAAGTGTCGTGGGTTCATATCCCACGTAGGACAACACTTTGTGTAATTCACGATTTGTTGTTCTAAGTCTGGGTGTCCTTTGTGTCCGTTTCATGTATGTTTGTAAAGTCCCCCGCGACACAGGAATTTATATTCCTAATGCGGGAGCTGTCTTTTTTAAAAAACAAAAAAACAAAAAAACTGTTAGTGTGGTATGTGACGGTACATGGCGACACAAAAACATCAACAATATCGAAAATGTGCGGGTAGATGAAGAACCTTCTACTTCACGGATTCGACGACGGAGGGCGTGCGCCGATGAGCATGTCAGCCTGTGACCACGGCCGGTGCAACCTGGTCGAAACGTCAGGCAAATCAGAGGTATGTAATACCCTAAATAAGTGATCGCGTTAATTCCCGTAAAAATAATATTAATTATCATGGAACGCGAAAGTTTAAAAGTTAGTATATCTATTTTTCACACCCCTAGGTCGCGAGCGGAGCCACGGGCATCAGCTAGTAATATATAAGTTTATACAAATAAATAAAATTGGATATCAAATACACAGGTTTTCAATGAATGCATATGAAAATAGAAACAGTACTTAAATTAAAAAGTCTGTTTTTAGGGTTCCGTAGCCAAATGGCATAAATTGGAACCCTGATAGATTCATCATGTCTGTCTGTCCGTCCGTATGTCCAGCCACTTTTTTCCGAAACTATAAGAACTATACCTTTTTTAGGGTTCCGTAGCCAAATGGCAAAAAACGGAACCCTTATAGATTCGTCAAGTCTGTCTGTCTGTCTGTCTGTCTGTCTGTCTGTCTGTCTGTCTGTCTGTCTGTCCGTCCGTATGTCACAGCCAATTATTTCCGGAACTATAAGAGCTATACTGTTGAAATTTGGTCAGACGATGTATTCTGTGAACCGCATTAAGATTTCTACATAAAAATAGAAAAAAAGCAATACATTTTGGGGGTCCCCATACTTGGAACTGAAATTCAAAAATTTTTTTTTCATCAAACCTATACGTGTCTGTATGTATGTATGGATAGGTGTTCAAAAATGATGTTGAGGTTTCTAATATCATTTTTTTCTAAACTGAATAGTTTGCGCGAGAGACACTTCCAAAGTGGAAAAATGTGTGTCCCCCCCCCCTCTAACTTCTAAAATAAGAGAGTGATAAAACTAAAAAAAATATATGTTGTACATTACCATGAAAACTACCAACGAAAATTGGTTTGAACGAGATCTATTGAGTAGTTTTTTTTTAATACATCATTAATCGTAACACGCAATTTACCTTTCATTCAATCAAAACACTAGTATAAAAACATCGATGAAAGTTACAACGAACTACAAGAACTTTTATATGATCTTACTTGCTGATACGGAACCCTTCATGGGCGAGTCCGACTCGCACTTGGCCGCTTTTTTTTTTCTTTTTTTTTACGCGGGGAATGCAAACCCCGCGGCGGCCTACCTCGGCAGTTGGGAGGAACACCAGGAACGCATCAGCGGCTTCTGAAGTCCCCCCTGCCTTACCCCACGATTGGGGTAAATCTCGGGGTGATTATTCTCACCCCCAAGGCAGGACGCTGTCAGGCCTCTCACCACTCCACGCAATAAGAGGCGCAACACACACCGAACCGCCTTAGACGACACCCCCCGGCCGCACCGGGGGGTAAGTAGTTTTAGGGTTCTATAGTAAGTAGTTTTTTTTAATACGTCGTAAATTCGTAAACCTCAATTTCCCTTTTGTTCAATCAATACACTATTATTAAAACATCGATCAAAGTTACAATGAACTACACGAACTTTTATATGATGTTACTCGCTGCTACGGAACCCTTCATAGGCGAGTCCGCCTCGCACTTCGTCGCCTTTTTTTAGATATTATTTAGACAAACGATAGTAATATCATAGTAGATGTTATCGCTATCCATTTAATTAGTTTTATATTAATGTCTACTTTTTGTATGTCAAGTCGACTAAAGGGCCCCTTTTATTTCGTGCCGTAATACCCCCGGATACCACCAGCCATCAACTGGTGGCTATTTCGGACTCAAAACGACCAAAAGCCACACGCCGGCTCGGGTACAAGAATTTGAGAAACCAGACATCCTTGAAAGGAAATCCCTGTCAAGTTGATTTGTCCGTGTTCTAGTGAAATCAAAACTGTTTTTAAATTTGACAGATATTTTTATAATTTTAAGGCAATTACTTAATTAACTTCAAATTAAGAGGTTTTTATGTAACTTAGTCTACAAATATTAAGTTAGTTTGTATACCCTACAAAACTGAATAAGCTTTGTACTCATTGAGCTACTATTTCCACATCATCAACATCATCATCAACAGTCTTTAACAGTCCACTGCTGGACATATGCCTCTCCTATAAAAGGAGGTTTTGGCCTACTATACCACGCTGGCCAGACGGGTTGGTAAAGGGTTTGTTATAAGTTTTCCTTCTCTTGGCAGTGATGTTAGCTGCTTATTTTGTTCCTTTAGTCGCCTCTTACGACTCCCATGGAATGAATAGGGGTGGTGACACTCTGTATTCTTAATCCATCACCACACGGATACTTTTCCACACGATATATTATAATAAATTTACAGGAGGTATATGAATCTTTTGTACTTTTTGTGCTGATTTCATTATTCTTGGTAGACACTTACCTGTAACAAAGAAAATATAAATTAATCATCAGATATAAAGATGGCATAAAAATATTATAATATTATAAGTTATAAGAACCATCTCATTGGTCTAGTGGTTAGAGTATACGATTGCTGATAAAGAGGTCTCGGTCTCGAATCCCACTTCTGATACTGTTGGGTTTTTCTTACAAGAAATTCTTAATTAATCGCAGCCTGGAGTATGGAAGTTAGGATGCATTTACCACCCGTGAGAGCTAGTTAAGCCGTCGGTCTTGGAAATCATTACCGTGATGACATAGTGGATCTTTCGGTTGAACATTGTGTCGAACTGTCCTGTGTTGAGCTAGATAAGCATGTAATTGTGTGCGTGTACAGACCCCCAAACTATCAAAACTTTACCTTATTTGAATCGATAATGGAAGATGTCCTGGCAAAACTTGCAGCCAGTAATAAATATACAATTATTTGTGGTGATTTTAATATCAATATTTTAGAAGAAAATTCAAATAGTAGTCGGTTAATAAATCTTTTTAAGTCATTTGACTTGACCAACACTTTTATAGAACCTACTAGAGTCACTCCATCTTCTGCTACTTGTATAGATAATGTTTTCTGCAATTGTAATTACTTAGATAAAGCCATAGTAAATTGTCTACCGTCTGACCATAGTGGACAAACAGTAACTTTTAGGTGTAACACGCCATTGCAAAAAGTTCAGATTAAATTTAGACCTATAACTTCCAGCAAATTAGATAGGTATAATAATTCCCTACAAAACAAATTAAGTGTCATGAGCCTTGACGATATTAATATAAATCAATTGTATGAGCGTTTCTTTTCAATAGTTCACACGGAATTCAACAAAACTTTTGAAAAGAAGACAAAAAGTATTTGCCCTAAATTTATATTTAGTGATTGGGCAACTAAAGGTATCAGAATAAGTAGGGAAAGACTATTTGAGCTGTATGGCCTTAAGCCTTTTATAAACTCTGAAACTTTTAACAAGTATGTTGCTAAGTATTCAAAAACTTTTAGAAATACATGCAAGGTTGCTAAAGCCCTGCACATTAGCAACAAGATCAAATCGGCAGAAAATAAAATAAAGACAGTTTGGAAAGTCATAAATAACGAGACTAACAGGAAGAAAATACGTAACACTAGCTACACATTAGATACAGCATGTGGTCCTAAAAGCTCAAATCAGGAAGTAGCTGAAGAATTTGTAAATTTCTTTACCAATATACCATCAAAAACTACTGAGGCTCTTAATTCCTCACCTGATGTCTCAATTGATTTATTAAAGGCGAATGTGTCTGGCTGCCTGGCTGAATTTAAATTTAAACACATTAACCCTATGATAGTTATTAAGGCTTTCCGGCAAATAAAAATCAAACTGACCGAAGATCTATGGGGAATGTCTATCAAAGTTTGTACATCCATACTTGAGACTATAGCCCCATACTTAGCTTTAATTTTTAATTTATGTGTTGACCAAGGAGTTTTCCCTGATTTAATGAAATTCAGTAAAGTAATACCTCTTTTCAAATCCGGGGACAGTAAAGATACTAATAATTATAGACCTGTGTCCGTGTTACCGGTTTTTAGCAAAGTTTTTGAAAAGGTAATGCTTAATCAAATGCTCGATCATTTTAACACCAACAGAATCATACATGATCAACAGTATGGTTTCACCAAGGGACGTTGTACAACTGACGCCGGTGTAACCTTATTAAAGCATATATTTACTGCGTGGGAAGAGTCCCAAGACGCCATAGGAATTTTTTGTGACCTCTCCAAAGCATTTGATTGCGTAAATCACGACACATTGCTTTTAAAACTTGAGCATTACGGACTAGGAAAACTTGCACTGAATTTGGTTAAATCTTATTTGAGTGATAGACAACAATATGTGCAAATAAATGGTGTTAATTCACAGGGTTTAAAAGTAAAAATGGGGGTTCCTCAAGGCTCAATATTGGGTCCTTTCCTCTTTCTAGTATATATAAATGATCTACCATATTTATTAAAAAATCAACCTCAAAATATGGTGTTATTTGCTGATGACACTTCCTTAATTTTTAAGATAAATAGACGGGCCCAAAATCTAGATGACGTGAATAATGCCCTAGTTCAAGTCCAGAATTGGTTCACAGCAAACAATTTGGTATTAAATGAAAAAAAAACCAAATGCATAAGATTTGCTTTACCGAATGTTAAGAGTAGTGATTGTGATATAATATTGAATAAAGAGAAACTTGAATTCGTAGATAAAACTGTTTTCTTGGGGATTACGCTTGATGCAGGGCTACAATGGGGTTCTCATTTAACATCTCTTGCGGGGCGGCTAAGTTCAGCAGCATATGCTATTAGAAAAATCCGTCAATTTACTGATGCAGATACCGCTAGACTGGTCTATTTCAGCTACTTTCATAGTATAATGTCTTACGGCATCTTGTTATGGGGACGGGCTGCAGATATTGAGTCTATATTTATTCTGCAAAAAAGAGCCATCAGAGCCATATATAATCTTCGTAGGCGCGATTCTCTAAGGGAACTGTTTAAGAATATTGGCATCATGACGGTACATAGTCAATACATCTACGAAAACATAATGTACGTCAGGAAAAATCTTCATCTTTTTGGCAAAAGAGGTGACAAACATAATTACAGTACTAGAAATAGGGACCAACTAGTTCAGCCAGGCTTTAGACTCGCTAAAGTAGACTCTTCTTTTATGGGGTACTGTTTGAGATGCTATAATAAAATTCCACAAAGTATTCTTGAACTGAATGAGACAAAATTTAAAACATGCATTAAACGCACACTATGTAAGCAAGCATATTACAAGTTGAGCGATTATATCGCTGATAAAAATGCTTGGCTCAATGCTGGTCCTGCTTCACAAGGACAGGGGCGCATAAATTGATAGCATTAAATGGTATTGTTGGAGCTGCTGAAGATTGTACAACTTTCTTTGCATTGTATAGATTCAATCTCTTTAGTATTATATAATCGCATGGCCCATATTGTGTGAGTACTATGTACTAGGAAGCTATTTAAGCTATCATTCACTGAAAACCTACGTCTTTTCTTGACTTGAATCTGCCCTGGCGGTTGAGAGTATGTCATGCTCACTCAAATGTCACGCTGATGGTGGCGCATGTGTCGGATCATTTAATTCCCTTCAAAATGGTTGAGTTGAATGGTGCGGATCCATGCGTCATGTTCGTGAACGGGCGCTGTCAGTTGTGACTGGTCATCTCTTAGTTGCCACGGCTTATTTGAATTAATTATTTGAATTTTCAATTGTATTTTTGTTGTACTATGGACACTTTTAACGTGCACGTCTTGCTACATCGTTCTCACATAATGTACCATCTCAACATGAATGATGTAACCAAGATTTTGTAAAAAACATTTTGATTTAAAAGAGTGTCCATGGAGTTTCTTGCCCGTTCTTCTCCATAGAGATCTACGCTAGGGAATGGGCAACTACAGTACTTTCACAGTTTTTATGTCTTGTGACTGGGACTGTAGCTACATTTTTGTTTCGACAATTCAAAAGTGCCTGTAACTGGCCTACTTGAAATAAATGCTTTGATTTTGATTTTGATTTTGATTATTGGGAAGTCGGGTTCCTCAAATATGCGGACAACTAGTGCAATCTTCGAATTCCAATTCACCCTCTGGATTACGCAGGTCCAATGCCCGTCACGCCGTGCAAAAACTGAAATTCAGGTAAAACTGTTTGAACTAGTATCTGACCCCAAATACTCTTGGGGATAGTGAAAGTTAGGAAGAAGAAGATTTATTCCTAAAATATCATTAAAGGTATACCAGTTGCCAGTGAGCACCGGTATTTATTTTAATATACTTCCAAATAAATGAAAAACTTACTTACATAATTAACTTCTTTTATTTTTACTTTCTCAACAGAATTTTATTAATTATTTCAATATCTAAACACAGAATATCATCATCATCAAAAACACATAATGTCCCACTGCTGGGCTCGGGTCTCCTCTCAGGAGAGGGTTAAGGCCCATACGTCCCCACGCTGACCGAGTGCGGGTTGGGGACTGGCAAAACACGTTGTGGCTATGTAATCTTACCGTTGGATGTTTTTGCACCTCGAAGTTCTGCGGACCGACTGCTTAACGTGACCTTCGAATCACGGAACCGCATTCCACCAACAGTCACCCATCTAAGTACTGACCGCGTCTTAGTTGCTTAACCTCGGTGATTGTTTCCAATCACCTAAGGCCATTTAGCTATGATCGCTTCAAAATACAAAACATACCTAATCTCCACCAAAACACTTTTAAAGTCACTTCCTAAAATGTATTTCAAAGCTACATAGAAGCGATACTAAGTGAGATTTGATAGCTTTTAGGGGGACATCATCATAATCCCCCATATCAAGGATCCCCCTCGTAACAAGATACTAACTGATAGCAAAGTATCCGGGTTTACGGTTTATATCCGGATTTTTATGACTTCTTGTGTATTACGTTAAAGGTAATTTGTGATATTATGTATTTTTGACTAGGTGAGGTCCGCGGTTTTTGTTATAGATCACGAGTGTTAGTCTAAAAAAGGGAACCTATTTTATATCTTATACTATCAGACATCTGCCGATGACATATGCCGATGAGATGTGTCAGAACAGTACCGTACCGTATCTTCTTCCTAGCCTTATTCCCAAGTTAATTTGGGGTCGGCTACTAGTTCAACCGGTTTTACCTGAATTTTAGTTTTTCCACGGAGCGACTGGCATCGGACCTCCGCAACCCTAAGGGAGAACTGAAATTCGAAGGTTGAACTTGCGATTACGCAGATCTGCGACGCGGCCATGCCCCGCGTACGTGGGCGTCGGCCTCCAAGGAAGGAGGTCTACTGGTGGTCCCAGGAGTTGGCGGCCCTCCGTGCGGCCTGTGTTCGTGCCCGGAGGTGCCTCACTCGTAGTCGGCGACGACACCGCGGAGTCGGTGAGGAGGTGGACCGGCTTCAAGAGGAATACCGTGAGATCCGGCAAACTCTGAAGCTGGCCATCTGCCGCGCCAAAGAGGAGAGCCGCAAGGAGATGCTGGAGAGTCTCGAGCGTGACCCCTGGGGTCGGCCCTATCGTGCGGTGCGCAAAAAGCTCTGCGCGGGGGGCCTGCCTCTCACGGAGACTCTCCAGCCCAGCTTCCTGCAGGAAGTGGTCGAGGGCCTATTCCCACAGCGGGCGGAGCACACGCCCCCGTCGATGGCCATCATGGCCGGAGGCGACGACGAAGGCGAGGCTGATGAGCCGCCCGTCAGGGAATCAGAGGTAGGGGCGGCTGTTCTAAGGATTCGATCCAAGAACACCGCCCCCGGGCCAGACGGGGTACCTGCCCGAGTGCTGGCCCGAGCCCTCGATCATATGTCGGACCGCCTCAGGGGAGTGTTAGACGCTAGTCTGGCGTCCGGACGCTTCCCTGAGTGTTGGAAAAGCGGGAAGCTGGTTCTGCTCCAGAAGCCAGGTCGGTCTGCCGACTCGGTCGCGGCCTATAGGCCCATCGTGTTGCTGGACGAGGCGGGTAAGCTGTTCGAGAGGGTGCTCCATGCCCGCATCGTCCGGCACCTGCGCGAGGTGGGCCCCAATCTGTCGGACGCCCAATTTGGATTCCGGGAGGGGCGTTCGACGGTCGACGCAATTCTGCGTCTGAAGGCCGCGACCGAACGGGCGGTGGGCTGCGGCGACGTGCTGTTGGCGGTGTCGTTGGACATCGCCAACGCATTCAATAGTCTGCCATTCAGCTGCATCAGGGCCGCACTCCAGTACCACGGAGTGCCACAGTACCTGAGGCGGCTAGTGGCAGACTATCTGACGGAGCGTACTGTCATGTACGAGGACCGAGAAGGAGTTTTGAGACGTCGGGCCATGTCGTGCGGTGTTCCACAGGGGTCTGTCCTCGGACCACTCCTGTGGAACATGGGATACGACTGGGTCCTGCGAGGGCGTCTCCCCCCCGGGGTCGGTGTAATTTGCTACGCCGACGACACTCTTGTGACAGCCCGGGGGGCGACCTTCGAAGAGGTGGCACGCCTGGCCACCACAGGAGTCTCCCTGGTGGTCGGGCGCATTGAGGCGCTGGGTTTGCGGGTAGCCCTAGAAAAGACGAAAGCCCTACTTTTCCATGGGCCCCGTCGTGGTCCGCCCGCCGACGCCTCCATCGAGGTCAACTCGGTCCTCGTACCGGTCCGGGCCCACTTTTAGTATCTGGGTCTGGTCCTAGACGGTAGGTGGCTCTTCGACGAGCACTTCCAACAGCTTGCTCCGAAGCTGATCGGCACTGCCTCCTTCCTTGGGCGTCTTTTGCCCAATCTGGGAGGAGCCAGTGTCGCCACGAGGCAGCTGTACACGGGGGTTGTCCGGTCTATGACACTCTATGGTGCACCGGTGTGGGCGGCGGCTCTGACCGAGCAGAATAGGGCGCGCCTCAGGCGGCCGCAGAGAACTCTGGCGGTCAGAGCCATACGGGGTTACCGCACCGTATCGACGGAGGCGGCGTGCGCCCTGGCCGGAACACCCCCGTGGGATTTGGAGGCGGAAGTGCTCGCCGACGTTTATCGGCGAGTGGCTAACTACCGGGCGGAGAGTGGTGGAGTTGGACCTCCGCCCGAGGACGTGCGCGAGTGGCGCGAAGCCGCTCACTGAGCCACGATGGATCGCTGGTCGGTCCGGCTGGAGACTCCACGTGCTGGCCTCGCCACCGTAGAGGCGCTTCGGCCGGTCATCGGCGAATGGGCAGTGCGGCAGCACGGGACCCTTACCTTCCGACTGACGCAGGTTCTTTCCGGGCATGGTTGCTTCGGAAAGTACCTGCACTCGGTCGCCAGGAGGGAATTGAGTCCCGCCTGCCACCACTGCGACTGCAGTGAGGATTCGGCTCATCACACGCTGGCGGTCTGCCCCGCATGGGAGACGCAGCGCCGGGTCCTCACTGCAGTCATCGGAGGGGATCTCTCGCTGCCGGCCGTCGTTCGTTCCATGGTCGGCAGCGAGAGCTCATTTACCGCAGTCGCAACCTTCTGCGAGGACGTCATCACGCAGAAGGAGGCGGCGGAGAAGGCCCGGGAGGACGACATCCAATCGGACCAGATTCGCCACCGGCGACTCGGGCGGCGGAGGCGCGAACATCTGCGCCTCATGCCGCCTTGAGTGTGGCCGCGGGTGGACGGGACGGGTTTTCCCTCCACCCGCCCTATGTGGCCAGCCGCGAGGGAGCGGCGTCGGTGTGTGCCAGACGCCGCCTAAGAGAGGGTCGTCGTACAGAGACAGTGCCCGCATCAGGAGCGGGCAGGCGCTGGAGAAGTTCAGAAGGAGATCCCACCCTGGACTTCTCCTACTCCTAAACGGAGAAGCGCGGAGAGGGCACACTGTGTGGTTTTTAGTCGGTTCAAGTCCGACACACCACCCCGCCGTAACCCCCGGTGGGGTGACGGTCCATGATGATTTTCCACACATAAAAAAAATAAAACAAAAAGTTGTCAGTATATTTGAGGGCACTAACTTCCCAATAACGATTGCCATATATGTTGATGACAACCGGGACCGACGGCTTTACGTGCTCTCCGAGGCACGGGCGTGAATCACCACCAAACTTCCAAACTCCGAGCTGCTATTAGGAATTTCCTAAGAAAAACCCAAAAACACTTTTTGGCCCGACCCGGGATTTGAACCCGAGACCTCTTGATTAGCAGTCGCATACGCTATCCACTAGACCAACGTACCGTATATACTGATACAATTCAGTTTTTTTTTTTTAATAGTATAGATTCAAAAGTAACTGTCTGCCTGTTACACTTTCACGGCTATAGCGCTGCACCCATTTTCTCTAATAGAAAATAATAGCAATCACAATAGCTAATCTCATAAGTCATTATTCTATTAAATAATTATCTCGGGTTCTTAGTCCAAATGTAATAAAAATATATTATTATACAAAAAGCGACTTCTCCTTAACAACTAGGGTTTCAACACGACGGTAATTCGGTTACGTACTACCGGTTTCACTCGGCCAGTGCTCGCCATCTTGTTTCCGGTCCGACGCCTACATCCTGTCAGACCTAATATTACATAGTACCTGAAGATTTTACGTATTTGGTATATGTATGTAAAACATCTCATAGCCTCATAGGCTAGCCATGTAGCCTTAAGTGATTGGAAACGATCACCGAGGGTAAGCAATAACCGCGCGGTCACTACTTAGATGGGTGACCGTTTCCCACATATCCAATGGATAATTGTTATGTTTACGTATTAATGCGATTATTTTGTATGACGTTTAAGTAAGCGCATTGTACAAGTTAAGTCTCTATAAATCCCGAACTAACAAAGTCATCTAATCCGTTATAGTTTTTCTTTAAAGTTTATTATATGGACCACCATCACGACTTTTTCCAGATTTTTTGGGGCAGCCGTTTAGCTTTTAGAGCGGGGGGACGCCCTGTTTTTACAAAAAAGGGCCCTTTAAAGTGGAATTTCTTGCAAACGAATACCTAAATCAAAAAATCGTCTTAGAAACTCTTTATTGTTTTAAAAGACCTGTCTAATGATAAACCACACGGTGGGATAGCCGCGAGAGAAAAAATCATCCCCACTTTACGTTTAGGGAAGGTACCCCAAATAAAAATATTTTTCATAATTTTATTTTAGCACTTATTCAACGTAATTACAACACATATTCATGCAAAGTTTCATCCTTCTAGCACTTACCGTTTGGACGGTAAGTCGAGCGTGGACGGACGGAAGGACATGACGAATCTATAAGGGTTCCGAGTCATAAACTTCGGAACCCTAAAAACAAAAACCCTCTAACTTAAATCTCACCACTTCGTAACAAGTTGGAGCATGTCAGAACAAGTTTAATGAAATTATATTCACTGGTCGTAGTTGTTACTTATGTTGAACAAGTTGTAACATTACAAAAGGTGCCTCACTTCACGCTCTTTTGTGTAATATTTCTCGTCTTCCAAGTTATTTTCTACGTGTTAGTTTAGTATAAACTTTAAAACTGGTACAAAAACCATTAGTTACACTAATGTATTTTGTGGTTACACACATAATTTTGGAGGCAATATAATAGAAGTAGCATACATGATACATTATTATTAGCATATTATATTATACTTGTGGGCCTCGTTGGTCTAGTGGTTAGCGTATGCGAAAACTCGATGATGTTATGAGCAGCTGACTGGATCGTGGACCGCGAGCGAGTGGGTACCTCGGACCGTAGAGTTTTTAGGGTTCCGTAGTTCATGACTCGGAACCCTTATAGATTTTCTTAAATATATCAGCTTCATCAGGTGGACACACACAAAAGACCAACTTAAAAACTACAGCATTCGTGTTGTCGTATTTCGTTGGTGAGTATGAGATCAGAGGGCCAAAGCTTCGCACTGAGCCGCAATAGCTGCTGCCACCCATCACTATGCTTAATTGTCTGTACTTACAATGAGAATGGTGGTGAAATACTCTTTGATTGTACGCATGCTTTGAATCAGGCAGAATAGTCACTGTGATAGGCTTAACTTAAAAAAAAAGAGTATAAATCTGAAAACAAATGCTTGTCTATTGCTAAATTTGATACCCAAGACTTTAAATCACTTTTAATTTTGACTGCCTCCGTGGTACAGTGGTAGCGCATGCGACTGTTGAGTTTGAGGTATCCGATTCGATTACCGGGTTGATTAAATGTATTTGTGATCTACAAATATCTGTTTCAGTGTTTCGGTGCTTTCTATGTATAATATGTATGTATTTACAAAAAAAAAACGTATGTTTATGTTTAAATCAGTTGTCTAGTACCGATAATACAAGCTCTGCTTAGTTTAGGACAGGACTAGATGGCGTTGTGTGAAAGATGTCAGAAATATTTATAAAATATTTGTAATAAGAAACCTGCTACTGTCATTTCATTTAACACAATAGGTTCTACCTTAAATTTACAAGTACCACTTTATTCTATGAAAAATATTAAGCCATTTTTCGTTCAAAAAAGTGGACGGGAAAGAAAATTTAATAAAAACATTGACAAGACTGAGTCGCACTCGTTTTGAGAGGGTTAGTATAGTAAATTTGAATTCCTCAGTTTCAAAATGTTGATAAAATTGGAAAGATACTTTTAACTAATTTAAGACTCTCATAGTCTCAGGTGATCGAAAATGATCAACAAAGGTAAGCAAGAATCAAGTTGGTAGGATTAAATATAAAAAATAAACTCCTTTCAAACTTCGTCTTTACTTCGCCAATTAAACAATAAACTTGAAAGCCTTTTTACTAACACTAACAGGTTTATATCTATAACAAAAATAAATTTAACACTCCTATCAAGGAATAGGTATCATTAAGGTCGGCAAGTACAGTGTAGGCCATAAAGTGAGCGGGAATTAAAATATATGGTTTCGTATCTCATCTTCCTAGCCTTTATTCCCAAGTTTATTTGGGGTCAGCTACTAGTTCAACCGGTTTTACCTGAATTTCAGTTTTTACACGAAGCGACTGGCATCGGACCTCGGCAACCCTAAGGGAGAACTGAAATTCGAAGATTGAACTAGTTGTCAGTATATTTGAGGGCACTGACTTCCCAATAACGATTGCCATAGATGTTCATGACAACCGGGACCGACGGCTTTACGTGCTCTCCGAGGCACGGGCGTGAATCACCGCCAAACTTCCAAACTCCGGGCTGCTATCAGGAATTTCCTAAGAAAATCCCAAAAACACTTTTTTTGGCCCGACCCGGGATTTGAACCCGAGACCTCTTGATTAGCAGTCGCATACGCTGACCACTAGACCAACGAGGCAGTTTATATGATTTCGTATCTAATATGTTAAAATAAATAAAATTGAAGTATCTGTATTTAATACCAACGCACAGTTTTTTCACTAAATTTATTTCAAAGTTTATACGGTACTAACATCAAAAGGCTATTTTTATCTGTCCGTCTGTCTTTCTGTTTGTTCCGGCTTATCTCAGGAACAGCTCTACCGATTTTAACGGGATTTCTCTGTCAGAAAGCTGATGACATAAGAAGTAACTTAGGTATTTTTTTATAGACTAGCTTTACTCCGCGGCGTGACACGCGATTTATAGCAAAAAAATAAAATAAATGGTATGAGTCACCATGCTGTATTGCTTACCCTCACAATGATGATGGTGACCCTTACTCCCGGATTCTACTCATACTTTCCATCAGGCAGAGTAGAGTCACTTTTATAGGCTTAAATATATTAAAAAATGTTTTGTTTGCCGGAGCCTCGCCCATCGATCAGTGCAGATGCAGGCAAATTGGCTTTTGGTCCTCAGTTTTTAGTAGAAAGCCTATGCCACCTCTTAATTTACAAATGTAAGTAAACAATCGCTATTTTCGGAGCTCACACTCAAACAACAACTAAACGGCTCTAACGAGCAAAACAATTAGGTCGAAGTACCTCAGCCTCTCGATATAATAAAACACATCTCGCACCTGACTTGATTACGTCACTAGGATACTAATGAATACAGTACTTAACCTTTATTTATTGGATTAATATTCGAATACAACATTAAGGAAAATAATCAATTAAATTTAATTGAAGTGCTTCTTTGTATATCTAATGATGTCTAAAGAATAACAATTTATATTTTTTTTGTTTGCCAATTTATTTGGTTCGGCTAATCTCTGGAACGATTTTCACTGTTAATGACATAAGGAGTACATCAGACTACTTTTTACACGCTTTATATTAGCTTCACCTGTATGTTTGTTTGGGCTATGCTCGGAGTTTCTCTAAGAGATCGTGTTAGAAACGAGGTAATCCGGCAGAGAACTAAAGTGATCGACATAGCCCACAGGATTAGCAAGCTGAAGTGGCAATGGGCTGGCCATATTAGCCGCAGGACCGACAACCGTTGGGGTAAACGTGTTCTTGAGTGGAGACCGCGTCTCGGCAAACGTAGTGTAGGACGTCCACAGGCCAGGTGGAGTGATGATTTGCGCAAGACGGCTGGCAGGAGCTGGATGCGAGTAGCCGAGGATCGAACTAAGTGGCGTTCAATTGGAGAGGACTATGTCCAGTAGTGGACTGCGATAGGCTGATGATGATGTTTGTTTGTTCGTAACCGACTCCTTTGGGTGCGATTTCGACCTTCTTTCATCAATAGCTTATAACAGTCCACTGCTGGACATAGGCCTATCCTTTGAAAGGAGGTTTTGGCCTACTATTTGACCCTCTTTAAGCGGCCAGACTTCGTTCAAACTATGTAGATTTATCGAGGACCAATGATAATACAGTAATTTAAAAAAAATGTAAAAAAAAGTTCAACAAATTGGTATTTTTTAGTCTAGAAAAAAAATTCTAGTTTTGAAAAACTAAACAAACGGTGCTTTCTGAAAATATTTGTTACGCTTTGTTACATGAAAATTATTTTCAACTTTTTTTATATAAGTATTTGTTTAGTTATTTAAAACTATTTTTTTTTCAGACGAGCTTCATTCCTCGGCGTTACTCATGAATTACAACCATAACCGCGGGTAACACCGCGGATCTCAACTAGTTTTTAATGTGACCGACCTGTTATCCTTGGCTCTCGACCAAAATTATTCCGCCTCAGTTCAGTTTAGTAGAATGCCACTCAGACAATAAGCCAGTTGTTTGTGACTTTGTACCTTTTAAATATAGCTTGTACTTAAACTTGTTGACTGAATTTTAATAAAACATAAAGATTAAGATAATTACTTCGGTAATTAACGAGTGTAGCAAGCATTTTCAGACGGACAGATTGAGCTTGTGGCGATTCCCACACATAGGGCCAGCGGAAAAACATACAACTGCGCCATCTATCGAAGGAACACTGAACCACGAAGAAACGCGGAAATAACTACACGGAGTATACTGAATCGCGATATAGAAATTCTTGGGCAGTGGCCCGCCAGACACGACCACCTCGCCTGGTGAAAGGATTTTTCCTTTGTGCTGGAGGAACACCAGACCCGTTCCTCCACAAGCTCTTAGTCTATTGCCAAATTATCTTAATAGAGAACCAGTAATCTTATGCTCCATTAAAGGCAAATATTTTGTAGTTGCCACAGAATTTGTTTGTTAAAAAGTGAAGGTGTAAATCACCATAGTGGTTGGTTCTGAGGTTTTGCTCTTTTTAACCGACTTCAAAAAAGGAGGAAGTTCTCAATTCGACTGTATTTTTTTAAATGTTTGTTTCCTCAAAGCTTTCGATTGGGTGAACCAATTTTGTTAATCCTTTTTTCATTTGAAAGCTGGTGCCCGTGTTAAGCAAACCAGGATCTGATGATAGGATCCTGGAGAAATTGAGGGCACTCCTCAAATATCATAGGCATACTTGTCGCGATTTGGGCACTCGGAATAGTTTTTCTTAGAAGTTGGTTTTATTTTGTTAAAATTATATCAAGTAGGCTGGTTTTAGATTTCGAAACTTTTTATTGTTAGAAGTGGTTTTTATATTAAAACTTTTAATCAAAATTTAGTACAGTATTTGCGGTTTAATCTTGTTAATGTTTGGGTTTCATGAATAGCCTTATTTGGCTTTGAACGCGGTATTTAATGGGACTAGTAAGTAATGTACGAGTATTGTGGGCGTACTAAGAAAAGGGTAAAGAAATATTACGAATTACTTTAATCAGAGTTATTTGCTACTTCGCCATTTCTTTTCAATTTATTTTTGTTCAAATAAATACATCAAACATCAACCATTTACTAAATGAAAAGATCTAAGAAAAGAAAGGCACAGACTACTACTTCACAATGTAGAGGTTGTTGCAGAATTTTGATCTTTGTTCGTGCGTGTTACGCAATTTGCTTATTTGTGACATTTACGTGTGATATGTTTGTGTATGTATTTTTTTATATTTAAGTCTACCAAAGTGACTTTACTCTACCTTATGGAAAGCTTAACCATCCGCATTATGAGGGTAAGCAATGCAGTATGGTGCCCCATACCATGGTGGTCTGGTCGGATGTTTTTGCATCATTCTTCCGGCCTCTTGAAGCCGGGAGAATGATTCAGAATAATTGGGCATCCGGTCTCACACTCACAAACAAAATACGACGCCTTAACTGCTGCAATTATGTCGGATGGTCTTCTGTGTGAGGGTAGTACTGCCCCGGTCGAGCTGGCCCATTCGTGCTGAAATCAGCGAGGCTCTACTTCCTACAGATATTCATATAATTATATTAGTACTGTTATTGTAGATACGTTAGCAGTAGGTTTATATATCGTTAATTACATTACACCTCAGACGTAGTCGATCCCGGCTGTTTTTATAGAATAACAATCATGAAGCTTGGTCTGCACTATGGTAACTGGATTGTTTATGGAATAATTACTTTATTATATATAAGTTATATCACACCTAGACACAAAACAAACAATTGTACTCATCACAAATGATTTTGTCTTGGTTGAAAATCAAACTCACGATCCATAGGCAAATGAACAAATCTAATCAGCTATATTTTATGGTTTAGTGTCAGTACTAGCGTAAATATGACCTGGTTAAGTTAAGCGTCCGAGAAATGAACCCTCAACTGTTATCTGATCTAGCATAAAAAGCTATTAACGTATATATATTTATAAAACACAAAAGTATTTTTATACTACTGACGTAAAGACACAATAGCACGATTTAAGGGTATGGTACAACGCCATCTATCGATACATGATATAAACATTTTTGTACTTAATTATATACAACTGTTTTGCATAGATTGCATGAATTATATAAACGTGTTTTGACTGTTAATGTTCATAAAAGGGTAAACCACGTTTCTCAAATAAATCAGATTATGAAATAAGTCATTACAGTTATTATATCATACCTGGTTTCTTCTGAAAAGGTTTTATTTTATTTGATTCGTGGCTAGAATTTATTATTATAAATTTACTAGCAGATCCGATAGACGTTTTGCTGTCAGAATTTTATAGAATTTTATTTTTGATGTTACGCCTTATTTTGAGACTGACGGTCTAGAGGTTAGAGATCCTGACAGTTATATCACATGTTATATATTTGATTTGCACCCGCCTAGGGGAATTTCTTACTTAAAATAGTATTTAAAATGCGAAAGTAATTATGTCTTTATGCAAAAACTACTGAACCAATTTAAATGAAATTTGGTATACATACCTATAGTCTAGAGCCTGAGAAAAGATTTAGGTTACTTTTTACGATAATATATACGATAAACGAAATACACGCGGGTGGGGTCGCGCGTGAAAACTAATGTTAAATAATAATTACGATTTACATTTAATACTGTTCTGTGGCCAGGTGTTATATATGATATATGTTATAGATAATATAAGCATATTTAGAAATACTGCCTTGTTGGTTTTGAAGAGGTCTCGGCTCTGATTCTCGGGTCAGACCAAATAATTGTGTGATCCATAAATATTTGTTCGGAATCTGGATGTTTTTCTATGTATAATGTGTATGTATTTACAAAAAAAAAGTATGTTTATATATTTATATCAGTTGTTTAATACCCATAATACAAGTTCTGCTTAGTTTCGGACTAGATGACGTTATGTGTAAGATGTCTGAAATATTTCTTTATTATTATTTTCTACAAAAACGACATCCAGTTAAAAATACATTCTGTATAGTAGGGGTCTTTACAAACATAAATGAACACCCATACTCAGAACAATAATTATATTAGAATCCAGTGAAAACGCGGAGGTAATAAACGCTTCAATCATCTCACCATTCGTGTATGTACCTATGTATATTATGTACATATGTACAATTGTCTTATTGCTGAATAAGACACAGATTCTCCGTAATGTTGCTAGTATTCTAACAAAGAACAATAAATTGAAAGCCTCATAAAATTGCTCCAACATGGACAAAGATGTGTTGAAAAGGTATTGTTAGCGGATGTCTACGTGACACGATTTACGAAAGCTAAGCAAAGAAAAGCTTTTTTTATGAACGTGATAATGTTGGAACTATAAGTAGGATTTGGGAAAAATTGTTGGCATTTGATAGTCCTACTTTTGAATAATAAATTGAAGAGTGACGTATAGTTGAGGAGGGAAGAAGAGATTTGGCTTATTCTTGTTATATTTTAGCGTCTTTCAATAAAAGACGCAATTTTAAAGACGACAAAATAAGGCAAGGATTATTAAGTAGAGTTTAATTATAATATAATTTTATATATTACTAGCTTTTGCAAGCGGCTCTGTCCAAGAGTATGTAAAAGTTTATCGCTATGAAAACTACATTGTTATTATGAGTGCCTTGTTGGTCTAGTGGTTGGCGTGTGCGGATACTGATCAAGAGGTCTCGGGTTCGATTCCCGGGTCGGACCAAATGTTTGTGTGATCCGCAAATATTTGTTTTGGAGTTTGGGTGTTTTCTATGTATAATATGTATGAATTTACAAAAAAATAGGAATGTTTATGTATTTATATCAGTTGTCTAGTACCGATAAAACAAGCTCTGCTTAGTTTTGGACTAGATGGCGTTGTGTGTAAGATGCCCGAAATATTTATTTATTATTAATTTATTCTTTCTCAAGAATCAAATTATCTCCAGGATAAATTCAATTGAAACTGACGCATTAGCGTAGCCGCGCAAACGTTACATAGAGACAAAGAGCAACTTTAAAATTTGTGATATTAATGTCGAAACTTTGATGTATTTGAAGCAGGGATACGTTTTTTGGAGCCAAATTGTTTTTATCATTTCATTTCCTGTGTTCTTTCATCGTTCTTTTTACTATACATTTATTTCACACAAGTTTAATAGAACAAATTTCTGAATACGTTATTAAAATTAATCGAGTTGAAAATGGTATCTTAAAAGTTTAAAACTTTTTTGACATTTGACAAACACAAAAGAATATATTTTTCACCCCAAATAAAACAGATAACTTTTTTACGAACGCCTTTTAAACGGTACGAAGTGGGCTTAATCGGAAATTGCTGCTTGTTACCGGAAACCGACATCCACCCCCTTCACCCCCTTGAATTCTCCCTCCCTGTAAAACCTCCCCATTCCGGTTCAGATAACTCTACGCTTTGTCATATTTGCAACTTTTGTGATGAGAATTTTTTTCATAATATTTCTGCATGCAATTAGAATTCTTGTTGTTGATATGAAGCAGATTAGTTTTGATTTATTAAAACTTTATAATACAACAACTATATACAACTATATAATAAAACTACATGGCTTTTTTATTTAGCTGAGTGTAAGAATACAGAGTGTCACCACCCCTATTCATTCCGCGGGTGTCGTAAAAGGCGACTAAGAGATAAACTACGCAAGACAACATCGATGCAAAGAGAAGGAAAACTTGAAACCCTATACCAACCCGTCTGGCCAGCGTGGCATAGTAAGCCAAAACCTCCTTTTTAAGGAGAGGCCTATGTCCAGCAGTGGACTGTTAAAGGCTGTTGATGATGATGATGAGTCTCGTGGTTTTACCTGCAGTTATTGTTGTAAATAGCGAGTAACGCCGCGGAGCGAAGTTAGTTATAACCTAAGTTACTCCTTGTGTTATCAGCTTTCTGTCTGTAAAAGTCCCGTCGAAATCGGTCTAGCCGCTCCAGAGATTAGTCGGAAGAAACAGACAGACGGACAGACAGACAAACAACTTATAAAATGTTTTACTTTCGTATGCATTCATTAAAAAACTGTTATTTATTACAGACTAATTTTATTCATTTGTATATATGTAAAAATTCAAATTTTAATTTTCACTTTAAATAATATTGGATTATTGCATATCCCGAGTCGGGCCCAAGTTTAATGGGATTTTTCTCACAAGAAATTCTTAAGAACGGCCCATGGTATGGATGTTTAGAGGTGTATCCGCGCCACGGAGGGCATGTTAAGCCGATCCCGGTTGTCATCCCATAACGCCCCACTGCTGGGTTAGGGTCTCCTCTCAGGAGAGGGTTAAGGCCATACGTACCCTCACTGGCCGAGTGCGGGCTAGGGACTGGCAAGACACGTTGTTGCTACGTGAAGTAGTTTTTCTTAATCCGCCAGAAAAACTCCAACTGAGCTTCACGACTGCTTAACGTGACCTCCGTGAATTACGGAAACGCTCATAACATATTAACGCCGTGATGGTCCGTGGTTTACGTATATAAAACTTCGGGTATTATGTACAATACGTTTAATAATACAGCGCACTTATTATTTACAATATATTATGTATAGAAGGTGCTAAGAAGAAAGATTATGTACACGATTAATTACAATAAATAATATGTACCTGAGACATATCCAGCAGCAAGAGAAGTCTCTCTAGATTTTTCAAAATCACAAAAGTCACACATGACGTTTTATTTTCTCCCACCTTTCATAAAGATGAAATGAAGCGAAGGAAGAAAAGAGTATGTATGCGTAAATGATGTTGAATGATGCGTGGAAGAAGGAGCCCACAATATCATGGCACTAACGGTCACCCATCTAGGTACTGACGTTGCTTACCATAAGTGTTTGTACCCAATCACCTAAGGCTGCTTGACTACTTCACTTCATAAATAAATACATACATGTACAACGCGATTTAATAAGATATGGCAAAATTAAGATAAAAATAAAGTATACCATCCAGTTGCCAAATTTTCTCACAATAATTTTTCGTCTTACTACATAAAACGCATTGCAAAACCAATCATAAATGGAAAGGAATAAGGTTAATAATTGGATGCAGCAGAACAGTTTGACATTTCAAACTAATGCAACTCTATGTTGCTTCATAAATTTCCGAGAGTAATGTGTTCCAGTGTTTTGGAAGATGATGTATTGGTTACGTTAGTTTCTCGTTTAGTATTTAGATAGATTTAATGTTAAATTAACTGCAAACGAGTGACATTTATAAATATTGTGCTAGTGACTCTGAATGCCAAGCTGAGGTTATTTGGTACAATTCCCGCCCAATAAAAAAAAAAATATTATATAACTCGTGCGAGCTAAGATGGCACCTGGCTCAAAACGAAACATGGTACCGTTCCCCCGCGTGATACCCCTCTGTCATCTTGCGAGTAGCGTTAGCATGACTATTACCGTTGCACGAATCTTTCCATAATAATTTTAGTTTATTAGATATAACTAATATCATATAAATCACTCCACAAATTTATTTTATTAATACAGTCATACCTCGACTTACGCTACCCCGTTTTACGCGAATTTGAAGATACGCTGTTTTTCGTTTGCCCACTTCGCTCTGTCGTTACTCTAATTAATTTCGAACCACGGGTGGAAGTTGTATTTTTGCCATTAAAATAATTATAATATTTAAAGCTTACTACACAAGGCGAGCATTTGCACATTTTAATGAAGCTATGAGACTAAATAACGAGCTTTCTGTCAAAGACTTTTGGAAGCAATTCAATGTTTTAGATGCTTTAAGAATTATTGGACAATCTTAGAATGAGATTTCACAAAAAACTTTGAATGGCGTCTGGAAAAATCCGTATCTATTTTTTTACCATAGAAACCCAACAGGAATCAGCCTCAAATCCTGAATAAATTGATGGTATTGAAGAAGAAGTCGATATTGCTAAACAATTAAATTTTCTAGATTCGCACAATCAAGAGCTAACATTGACGAGTTCGTGGAAATACGTGAGCATGGTGAAGACATTGAACAACCTGATTCATTAGACCCAGTTGGATCAGAAAACAGTATGACGACTATGAGACGCAATATTTTAAAATAAAGAATATCCATATACATATGATATTTAGAGACTACGATTATAAGGCTTATCAAGACAATTTAAAATTGCATTTTATAACCATATTTCAGTTCCCAATTTCATTTAATATGTTATTAGGTATTACCTAATATTATGAAATAAATAATGAAACAGGCCTGCTTCCTATTGGTATGCATATGTATTTTTTTAACTCAGGCTGTAAAGTACCACTTAAGATAAAGTAGTATGTTATGAGAAACTACTTGAAGCAAAATAAATGTTGAAATAAAAAAAAATGTAACAAATTATAAATTATTAATTATATTTTTCTTGCACTCAGTACTTTAAACGACTGACATTTGAGTCAAGTGCCATCTTAGGTCGCACGAGTTATAGATAATGTTTTCAATACTTTTTTTATATAAGCTTCCAAAATGACCAGTGGCCATTCCAAACTAATCAGAGCGTGTTGTGTGAGTATTAGACAAATTTTATAAATACATTCTTTACTTTTTTTTGTAAATACAAACATATAATACTTAGAAAATCCCAAACAATCCACAACAGTGCGTTTTTCCCGAAATTTACTGCCTCGCACATCTAAATTATGGAATGAACTGTCGCCTGCGGTGTTTCCGGACCGATACGACCTTCAAGCCTTCAAAAAAAGAGGGTACTCCCATCTTAAAGGCCGGCAACGCACCTGTGACTCCTCTGGTGTTACGGGTGTCCATGGGCGGCGGCAATCAACTACCATCAAGTGATCCGTCAGCTCGTCTGCCCCTTATTATATAAAAAAAGAACACTGAAACAAATATTTGCAGATCATACAAACATTTGGCCCGACCCGGGAAACAAGCCCGAGAACTTTTGATCAATTTGATCAGCAGCCCCAAACGCTACCTATTAAGGTTGACTCACTATAACCTTTTTTGTGGTTACCAAATTTGTTTCCGCGGTATAACATCACGCTACGGCAATAGAAGACGCAGGCAGGTCAGCTAGTGTACCTATACTCGTAAACCTTAATATAAATTTAGTTAAAAACTGTAAATTTTAATTTTTAAATTTATGTACAGACACCATAAAAAGTGAGAACTAGTAAGTACAAAAAAAAATTGTTTTAAAAACTAAACAAACACGCTCTTAAACTAACAAGTAGAAAATAATGTAACAAAGCTAACAAGTAAAAAAGCGTGGGGCGACGTTATTGAAATATTTTCAGATAGCACCCCATGCTTTGTTACATTAAAATTATTTTCTACTTTTTAGTTTAAAAGCGTGTTTGTTTAGTTTTTTTTTAAGTTTTGTTTTCAAATTAGTGAATTGTCATCAGTCCTCGATAAATATACAAACTTTGAACGAAATCTGGCCGTTTAAAGTGGGTTAAAATCGCCCCAAAGGAGTCGGTTACAAACATACAAAAAACATACAGGTGAAGCTAATAAAAAGCGTGTAAAAAGCACATAAAACGTTACTATTTTAATTAACTCAAACGCTTGTACTAAAGTCAAAGTTTCGCCAGGTTGTAATTATTGTTTGAATAACTAGTTCTATTAGCTCCGTACCTACGAGAGAAATAGGAGTTAAGTTTAACTTAGTTGTTACTTAAGTGGCCCTTACATCCTAATTTGTGCCCGATAACTTACTTACTTACCAAGTACCAAATAATCAAACTTTAGATTGTAGGGTTCAAAATTTAAGATCGTTCGTCACTGAAGTACGTTTTAAGTAACATTAAAAAGTTAAGAGAAAATAAATTCTAAAGCAGGCACCACACTTCGCTATGCGCTATTTGTTAAGCGGGTTATTCGCGCGCATACGGCGAAGTGTGGAGAGTATATTCGCCAATATTCGCTTTATTCGTATGCTTTTGCGTATCCGTCGACTTGTCGGTTTTTTGACACACTTCAAAGGACACGAATAAGGCGAATACACGCATCGACTGCCCACACTTCGGACGGGTAGTGAAGTGCCCTGTGCATAACTAACAACCATAGACTATACACAGTTTTTGAAATAGATAAATCAATTAAACGATTAAAATAATCTATCATATGATCAAAATAATTAGACTTCATTTATGTATTGTTTCTGTAAATTTAATAAAATAAAAAGGGAATTAAAATAATGTGTTTCGTTCGTTCGTTGACAACAGACTGCCTGCTATTTAATCAAAATATTTAATGTTATTTAAGTAAGTACTATAATATATACACATTCCTGATGCTGTTAACTTTGTTCCAAATTCCTTTAAATTGTCTTTTCGCGATAAATTGTTTCCTTACCTTTACTTTGTGTCATTCAAAGTTCAAATGCCAAAAATAAAAATTAAACTTGACGCTGGAAAATGCACAGAAGTGTGAGCCAAGTTCCCTGCCAAAGGGAGAAAAAAAAAACTAACAACCATAGACTATAAAACAGTTTTTGAAATACGATAAATCAATTAAACGATTAAATTAGTCTATCATGTGATCAAAATAATTAGACTTCATTTTTATTATGTATTGTTTCTCTAAATTTAATAAAATAAAAAGAAAATTAAAATAATGTGTTTCGTTCGTATGGTTTCGTTTCGTTCACCATAAAAATGACAATGACACATCTCTACAACACACATATTTGCCTTATTTGGCATACCAGTTCGAAGTGTGGTGGCATGTTTGTTGTTTGCGCGCATAACAAATATTCGGGCGAATACGGCGTAGACACATAACGAATAGCGAATAACGAAGTGTGGTGCCTGCTTAATGTTAATAAAAAGTGTTTTTGGAAGTTTGGCGGTGATTCACGCCCGTGCCTCGGTCACGTAAAGCCGTCGGTCCCGGTTGTCATGAACATCTATGGCAATCGTTATTGGGAAATCAGTGCCCTAAAATTTACTGACAACTTGTTCAACATTCGAATTTCAGTTCTCCCTTAGGGTTGCGGTTTACAAAAAAAAAGTATGATAGTGCATTTATATCAGTTGTACAGTACCCATAACACAAGCTATGATTAGTTTGGGACTAGATGGCGTTGTGTGTAAGATGTCCGAAATATTTATATTTATATCAATATAGGTACAGTAGTTTAGGAGCTTCAGTGGAATATACATACGAGTAGACTACCAAAACTATTATCTTATTATCATATTCTGATAGACATGAGGGGAAATGCTATTCAAACATTTTAAAACGAAAGACTCTTAAAATTTACAATACCATTAATTGACTACTATATCTCGAGAAGGGATTACTCTTTAGGAGTGTCACCACTAGATGGCGCTAGTCTCAAATGAGTCGTTAACTTTATTATTTTCCTTAGGAGGTCATTAAAGACAGTGCTTAAAAAGTATTGGAGGCTTAATGTTTTTGTTGCGTTGAGATGTTAATTTTTATGAAGAATTAACATTCAAATTTTGTTGTTGCAAATATTTGTTAATCTCTAAGGCATGTAAGTTTTGAAAATATAATGATATACTCCTGGCTAATCTCGGATACGGTGGCTGGTCTCAACGGAGACCGGCCTACTACGCAGGAGATATTACTGCATAAGTGTGTGTGTAAACACAGGTACATTCTATGTTTCGTCACGGCTATCCAACTTGACCTACAACTTTATGTTCTCTCCGAGGCATAGGGATTGAGACCCTAACTCCCAAACTTTTTGTTGTTGTTAAGCATTTCTGTAATCAGGATAAGTTAGTAACAGTTTTTTGACCCGACCCGGGGATCAAACATGAGACCTCTTGATCGGAAGTTTTTTTTTTAAAGACACCATGAAAATGAAACGAACACAAAGAACATCCAGTGTCCAATCCAATCCATCCACACAAAGTGTTGTTCCACGTGGGATGTGAACCCACGACACTTGGCGAAGTAGAAAGCGACGTGGCTACCACTTAAACCACGAGGCCAAACGTGCAGTAGCATACGCTCACCGTTTAACCAACGAGGCAGTTTAAATGTAAAGCTTAAAATTTATTATGAAAAACTAGAAATTGTATGCAATTATCAAAAATGAAATGTCATAAGTATTAATAATATTTAATGAAAAATCCTATGTCCAAAGGAGAGGGAGAGGTCTATGTCCAGCAATGGACTGCGATAGGCTGATGATGATGATGATGATGTCCGTTAGTAAATGAGAACGCAACCATTTTTTTTATATTGCCTCATGTACTGTCGATTAGGTTGGCTACACTTTTTTCTTCTTGTTCCATTTCTTTGACAAAAGATGACTGCACTTAAATTTTGTATGACGTTTTGCAAGTGAGCGCATTTTACCAGTTCAGCCTCTTTAACTCCTGAACTAACAAAGTCATCTAATCCGTTATACATTTTCTTCAAAGTTCCTTAAAAGGATCACCATCACGATTTTTTTCAGATTTTTTGAGAAAACCGTTTAGCTTTTAGAGAGGGGGGGCGCCCTGTTTTTACAAAAAAGTGCCCTTTAAAGTGAAATATCTCGCAAACGGATACCTAAATAAAAAAAACGTCTTGGAAACCCTTTACTGTTTTTAAAAGACGAGAAAAAAAAATTAACCCACTTTACGTGTAGGGGAGGTACCCCAAAAAAAATATTTTTCATAATTTTCTTGTAGCTCTTTGTCGACGTAATTAAAACACATATTCATCATCAACAACCCATAACGTCCCACTGCTGGGCTCGGGTCTCCTCCCAAGAGAGGGTTAAGGCCATACGTCCACACATATTCATGCAAAGTTTCATCTTTCTAGCACTTACCGTTTGGAAGTCGACAACGGACGGACGGACATGACGAATCTATAAGGGTTCCGAGTTATGAACTTCGGAACCCTAATAACGTGAAAAACGGTTAGATAGTGCCGTGATGCGACAACGTGACATGAGAATTATACAAAATAGATTACACAATCACAATCTCATTAACCACAAACAAAATTAAATTTACCCAAACGTAGACATTACCCAAAATTTCCTTGTAACATTACACCTGGTTGACCAAAGCCTGCATTACAAAGCCTATTGTGAACTAAACAATACACAGTCCTATCAGAACGGAACGGGAAATGAGTGTTTACCTCCGCTAGATGGCGGCACTCGTTAATGCGATTATCACGCTTGGAGGTATTTTATATGAAACGGCACGATTACGATACGACTTCGACATTCTGGATTAACTTTAACATTTTTTATAGCGAGCCAATTATTTTTTAGAACTGATTAGTCTTGTTGACATTTTTATTATTCTGAGGTTTTTTTATTTAAAAGGTTCATTATAAATAATTAACCCATGCCTGACCACCTCCGGTGGAAAGCAGAATTGCCGCGTTGTATGGCAATGGCCAACCTTTGTGCCAGATACGAGCCGGAACGGGAATCCCCGTTAAGCTTTTTGTTATTTATATTTGTAGTTCTATAGACCAAACTATGTATTGCTTCTGTTGTATTTAAAATTCTTAATGGTTTTAACCAGGGATGTTACGGAGCTTCGACTCCGATTCCGTTAAGTCGGAACTTCCGATTATTAATACACCTTCGGTTCCGACTTCGGCTTTGAAACTTTTATATCGGAGGTTTTAATCGGAGGTCACTACGCACAAGTTTGCAGTATGAACCTGTGCGTAGCGTAACTTCTATGAAGTTGTTCCAAATACAACTTGAATTTGGTTTCATTGTCCAACAGAAAAACAGATCACTTTTATATATTATACAAAATATAAAACAACTGACTATAACATATAGGGATTTGGAAAGACCGTAACATCTCCAAGAGAACAAAAATAAAATTGGTACAAACCCTCGTCTTTCCAATATTCCTTTATGGTGTCGAGGCCTGGACGATGAAAGCGGCCGACCGTAGGCGCATTGATGCCTTCGAGATGTGGTGCTGGAGGAGACTACTGCGGATACCCTGGACAGCTCACCACACCAACACCTCTATCCTCAACGAGCTTGCAATCTGTGAGCGCCTGTCATCCTTGTGTCTCCGTAGGATCCTGGGATACTTCGGCCATATTGCGAGGAGGGCCGATGATAGCCTCGAAAGGTTAATGGTGACTGGCAAGATCGAAGGGAGGAGACCCAGAGGCCGCTGCCCGTTGCGCTGGACAGACCAAGTTGGCTCCTTTCTCGGATGTACGATCCATGCTGCTCTGCATGCTGCCCGGAACCGACACAAATGGCGAACCGCCATTCACAAAACTTTAACAAGTGGGGGTCACGACCCTCAGAACTGAGGAGAACGACGCAAGGAGGATAACATATAGACACATCATGTGCGTAACAACCTCACAACAAGTGAAAAACAATCGACGATAGAGAGCAAAATCGGGGAGGAGGGGAGGAGGAGTTTGAAGCTTATATTTAAGTAAAAAATAAGGATTTGCTCACACAATTTGAGAAGATCTCATTAACAACAGACATTTAGACCACTTATGACCACGCCTTCGCCTTCGACTTCGACTCCGGTTCCGTTTCCGACTCCGATAAATCTAATTTAAAAACTCCGACTCCGATTCGGTTCCGATAAAATTACCTCCCTCACATTTCTAGTTTTAACAAAGAAGATTGGTACAAAATGTCACTGTTTGTTATAAGTACTTTGATAAACATGCTCACTGCTTAGATAATGTCCAATATGAACCCACAATATTATTCAATAATCCATGTTCTCTTATATTTAAAGTTTATTTTATGAGAGTTTTATTTTCTCCATATGTCTCTACTAGTTATACCTACTGTGATACAATAAAATCTTTGCTTCATATACATTGCAATACACAGTCATCATCAACAACAACAGGCTTTAACAGTCCTCTTCTTAGAAATGAGGTTTTGCTGGCCAAACCGGTTGGTATAGCGTTTTCTTTCTCTTTGTGTTGATTTTCTCCATAATTTGATCTCTAAGTTGCCTCTTACGACACCCACGGGATGACTAGGGACATTTTGTATTCTTACTCCGTTACCACACAAATTTATAAAAAAAGTACAAAGTTTTATTCATTACGCTTAAATCATACTGTAGCATCCAGCTACCATGACATAACGCCAACTTACGCTGCACGTACTCGGCGGTCGACGAGGCGTGTTACTATGCGCCCGCGCCGCCACCTAGAATCAGTCAGCCGTACGCTCTCACCGTGGAACTACGTCGCTTGACTAAATACTCTTGCTCCGCGCTTTTACGCTTACATTGAAGTGCTTAATATTTGTTAATTCTATTTTCTTATCTTTGCTTGAACTGTATTTTACTTTGCTTTCTGTGCCGCGCATTGTGTAAGTATTCTCTTCTGTAATTAAATAATTGTGAATCTAAATCCGCGTATATTATTTAAGAACTTACGATCTTACCTATACGCAGTGAATATAGTGGTAGTAGGAATTGATAGACTTATCGCTACCTAGCTACTATATAACAACTGTACAAACTACAATACTTATACTATGGTTTTTATACTTCAGCTACGACGGTTCGGATATTAAATATACATTTTATTACCAGAGTCGTTATCGAATCGTCGGTTATAAAAGTTTTCGCCTCCAAATAGTGTAGAATATATCGGATATTATATTCTTAACGCGCGGATATTTCTCCGAGACATAAAGCTGAGGGTGTATGATTATATCCGTATTACGGATATCGATTTTCTTTTACTCTGATGGAATTGAGAATAGATCTGGGAAAAATTTCTATCCTTTAATGTACCTACTCTAAAGTACTTATGAGATGTTTGAAGTTTAGATAAATCCGGTGGATCACTGGTAGGTGTAAACATGATTTTGTAGCACAACGATTTAGTAAGTCAAATTAAATCAAATCATAACATTTTATTTCAAGTAAACCATACAACTAGTACCGTGTGGTGACGAATGTACCGTGTGGTGACGGATTAAGAATACTAAGTGTCACCACCCCTATTCATTCCAAGGGTGTCGTAAGAGGCAACTAAAGGAACAAAATAAGCAGCTAACATCACTGCCAAGAGAAGGAAAACTTGAAACCAACCCTTTACCAACCCGTCTGGCCAGCGTGGTACAGTAGGCCAAAACCTCCTTTCAAAAGAGAGGCCTATGTCCAGCAGTGGACTGTTAAAGGCTGTTGATGATGATGAAACCATACAACGGCACTTTTGAAACGTCAAGTAGTCAGCCAGTAGTCAGTCGTGAAGCTAATTGTCTGTTCCAATTCGTAGATCCTATGGAGAAGAACAGACAACAAACTCCATGGACACTCTTTTCCAACATTGTTTTTACAATTTTTGGTTACATTGTTTAAGGCATTTTATTAAATGTGAGAACAATGTAACGATGATGATATTTACACAGTAGTATACAGTAAGTTATCTACACCGGCATGTTTAGTCACGTTGTTGCGTTTCCATATTATAAAAAGTTGATTAAAAAATGTTTTTGCGCTGTGCACACAAGAGCTTGTAAGTAGAAAGTGTGTACATAGAAATTTCTTGCTTTTATTAAAACTTAGCAAAGTGCCGTGGTGTAATCAGCTCTTATTGTTATAAAATGCGAGAATCACCGTCTAAAAGTCTAAGTTACACTTTATGTCATCAGCTATCTGCTCAGGGCCGCATTTAAAGATGTGTAGGTCTCGGGGCAACAAAGGAGTGGAGGCCCCTTGGTCCCAAATTATATTCCAAATAAAATGAAAAAAAAATTCAATCTAGTTTTCTCTTTTAATAATTTATTGTGAAACCAAGTATAGTCTATTTTGTTATTTAACGAACATATAAATATAATCGTAAACAAGAATTATCAAAGTACAAAGTACTGTAGGTAAAGATACAACGCGAAAAAAAATATGACAGGAAAACTTGTTTACTAGTGTTTAAATTTTTTTTTCCGATGCCTCTATTTTTATGTCTCTATTATCCCCTCTTTTGTGGAGGCCCCGGGGCTGTTGCCTGGTTGCCCTCCCCTGAATCCGGCCCTGTATCTCCAATTGAAGTTCTGTCAAACGGTCTAGTCGTTCTAGAGATTAGTCGAAACAGACTGATCTACAAAAAAAATTAAAATAACTTTTTAAGAATTTAAGAACCGTATGTACTTTCATATGAATTGAGTAAAATATTGTTTATTTATTATTTCAACGAGACTAGTTTACAAATACATAGCGTCCGCCTCCTCCAGTACCGTTTAATTGAATCTTAGTGTTTTTTTTTATTCCATAGATATGCTCATATTACTAATAAGTTCTCTGTTTAGTTGTCATTGTCTTTCGGTTAATAGGATGATTATATTGTTTGGCAATAATATTGTTAGAATGTATGTTGGTAAAAAGACAGTGTATATTGTTTTGTAAACTAGATTTTTTTTTGTAAGTACATATTATACTTAGAAAACACCAACCAAAGAAAAAAAATTTAAAACCAATTAAAAATGAAAACCTTCATTTTATCGTGTTTCTTTGGGAGTGTCTCAATTGTGAGTGTGAGACCGAAGACCCAATAATGAAGAAGTATCTTGGTACAGTATACCTGTGGTGATTGGTCTTAGTGTGAGTCACCATTCTGCATTGTGTGTGAGTTTATTATTCTGCATTGTCAGCATTTACTTTCAATTTTTTTGTTTCAGACATCTTACACACAACGCCATCTAGTCCCACACTAAGCAGAACTTGTATTATGGGCACTAAATAACTGATATAATTACATTAACTTACTTTTTTTTTAATACATACATATTATACATAGAAAAACACCCAGTAATAACTCTAACTCCGAAACAAATATTTGCGGATCACACAAACATTTGGTCCGATCCGGGAATCGAACCCGAGAACTCTTGATCAGCAGTCGCATACGCCAACCACTGCGTCAACGAGGCAGTCATATCATAATAAGGGTTAAAGTATGAAATTACCGTTTCATTGTAACAGGTACTTCGAACTGACATAGAACCTTATTAGTTTGAAAGTTTTAAGTGAAACTTTTTTCAAGTCGTACCTATGAGATTCTTGTTTTAAAAACTGTGCAACATTCGATTATCGACTTTCAGTTGTTTTTTATTCAGCTTAGACAAAAAAGATGGATACTTCGAAAATTCGAGTGATTATTGAATACGAGTTGCGACGCGGAACTAACGCTGCAGAAACAGCTCGCAATATCAATGTTGTGTTTGGAGAGGGTACTGCTAATGAACGCACCGTGCGATTTTGGTTTAAAGGCTTTCGTGATGGAAATTTTGATTTGAAGAACGAACCATGTGGTAGAACTGATATAAATACATAATCATACTTTTTTTGTAAATACATAACTCTAACTCCGAAACAAATATCTGCGGATCACACAAACAATTGGTCCGATCCGGGAATCGAACCCTAGACCACAAGCACAGCAGTCGCATACGCTACCACTGCGCCACTGAGATAGTCAATTTGCAAATATGGTTACCACTATTCTCGAATTCTATTCATGCTTTCCATCAGGCAGAGTTGAATCACTGTGGCAGTCTTGAAATCTCTACTATCCCTACTAATATTATAAATGCGAAAGTAACTCTGTCTGTCTGTTACGCTTTCACGCCTAAACCACTGAACCGATTTTGATGAAATTTGTTATGAAGATAGAACTGAACTTAGGAAAGGACATAGGCTACTTTTACCGCGATAACCGACACATACGCGAGCGGAGCCGCGGGCGAAAGCTAGTACATAATATTTGAACTCGCATATTTGGGGTGCACGAGAGGAGCCTCCCCGAGCGACGTAAAAAAGAGAACAAGAGTCCCGACGTCCGGCGCACCCTGGACACCTAACACTCGGTATCGCAGAGTTTAGGTGACAAATCCTCTCACCACAATGGATCAACACAAGGCCAAACGCAATCCGCGTTGTCGAGTACTATGCCAAAACCATGTAAAGTGTTGCCATTGATACGATAAGAAGAAGATTTGGAGTAAAACTGAATTTAAATCAATACATTCAGTGGCTGTCACAGTATTAAATGCTTAGCAATATTGTCACGATTTCAATGCAGAAAGTAATTTAATATTGAATTTGAAACGTGTTCAACTTCAGAAGGAGATGAGAATAATATTCTAATATGACTGGTGTATCAAATGTTGATATTAGATCGTTAATAATGTAACGGAATATCGACTTGAAAAATAAAAACTCGGCCAAGTCCGTATCAGGCCACGCATTTAGTAGAGTTCCGTAGTTACCCATTATGGTAGGTAGATTTGAAATCGTGTCCAATAGTTTTTTTTTTTCAATAGATAGTCCAATAGATAGAATAGTCCAATAGATTCGGGCAGCTTAAAAACATCCAACGGCAAGATTTACGTAGCCACAACGTTGTGTTGCCAATCTCCAACCCGCACTCGGCCTGCGTGAGGACGTATGGCCTTAACCCTCTCCTGAGAGGACACCCGAGACCAGCAGTCGAACGTTAAGCGTTGTTAATTGATTTTACTTCTATTCCACTATGAAAAGAACTTAAAACTTTTATCTGATTGAACAGATCTTATAGCTGTTCAATCAGATAAAAGTTTTAAGTTCTTTCTAAGCGAAACCGTCATAAAATAAGTCAATAGTGGAATAGAAGAACAAGTGAGTTTAATTTCAAGAATGTATTTCAACAAGTACCACCAAGTGCAGACAATAGTGAGAATAATTATATTATTACTAGCTGATGCCCGCGGCTCCGCTCGCGTTTTAGAGGTATCAAAAATAGACGTTGGCCGATTCTCAGACCTACTGAATATGCATATAAAGTTTCATAAAGATCGGCCAAGCCGTTTCGGAGGAGTATGGCAACGAAAACTGTGACACGAGAATTTTATATATTAGATAATATAAAAAATACTTGTCTATTTAAAAGTAAAAACTAGTTTTGACTAATTTGACGTAGAAAAATGTAGTACATGCATAAAGCTTATTTCCAAGATGGGTAACCAGAGACTATTGATCTCAACTTAATATGATTCTTAAACACCTTTCTTACTTCTTTCGCAATCATGAATCGCTGCATGCATGATCGTCGGTTCCTATGCTCTTGAGAGCACCAAAAATAATGGGACGGCTCGACCAGGGCACTACTACCCTTAGACCGAAGACCATCCTAATTATAAGAGCATTCTTGCTGTCGTATTTCGTTGGTGAGTGTGAGACCAGAGGCCCAATCATTCGGCATCATTCTCATTCATATCATCATCTTTCAGAATGAAAAAAAACATCTGACCAGGCCGCCATTGGGTCACCTTGCTGTGTTGCCTACCCTCACAATGAGGATTTATTTATTTATTTATTTATTATAGACACGCCAACAGTTTACATATACAGCATTGAAGAAAAAAAATATTACAATACAATATAGTTCTTATATGTAGACCAATAAAAGGCATGCACAAAGATCGCCAATGAAATTGTGTTTTAACAATATAGCACTGTATTCGTAACTATAAAGGGTAGAAAATCAGTGCCTCATTTTCAATTAAAAAAAAGAACGAAAATTAATGATTACAAAAAAGGATAGAAAAAAATATATGAGAAATTTTACGCAAACGATTTCAATATTTTACTTTTGAATTTATCTAATGAGTCGTGAAAAATATCCAACTGGTCAAGCTTTCCATTCAGTCTGTTGTATTCATTACACGCGCGTACTAATGGTGAATTTAGTCCAAGATTAGTTCTCACTGATGGTTGGTAGAAAGATCTAGTCATAGGGTAACGTGGCGGTTTCCGAGGAACTGCCAACAATAATCGATTAAGTATATCGGCGCTGTCGATGTTATTGTTGAAAACCTTATGTAGAAAGAGCACGTCATGCAGCATACGTCGATTCGATAATGAAGACATTTTAAAATGCCTTAGCCGCATGTCGTAACTACATCTATATGTAATATCTTTTGCGACAAATGCTAAGTGTCTTGTAAACGCGCGTTGTACACTTTCTATGCGCTGAGAGTGTACTGTGTAATGGGGACTCCAGATCACGCACCCAAATTCTAGATGACTGCGGACTAAGGCATTGTATAATGTTATTCGGGTTTGTACGTGCCTAAAGCTCCTCGTATTGCGCTTTAAGAAGCCCAGCATCTGGGACGCCTTGCTTACGATCGTGTCGATATGTAAAGTGAATCGAAGCTTACTGTCAATCACCACACCAAGGTCTTTCATTGCAGATACTGTTTGTAGTTCAGCGTCTCCAATTTTGTACTTTGAAACTACTGAATTTTTCTTTTTGGTGAACTTAAGGTGGTAGCATTTTTCAACGTTAAGCAACATGCTGTTAAGCCTGCACCACTCCTCTATCCTAGTCAAATCGTCCTGAATGAGATTACTATCATCTTGTGCTATGATAGGTCTATATAGTTTTAAATCATCAGCGAAAAGCAGACAGTTACAGTTATGTATAACTGATGTTATATCGTTTATGAATATCGAGAACAAGACAGGTCCTAGATGTGATCCCTGCGGCACCCCAGAGACAGCATAATAAGAATTTGAGATGTAGCCGCTGACAGACACCGTCTGAAGTCTTTTTGCTAAATAGGATTGAAACCAATGCAACAGGGAACCCGTTATGCCAAAGTGATTTAATTTTTTAATTAAGATTCTATGATTTACCTTATCGAAAGCACTGGCAAAATCAGTATATATTGCGTCAACTTCCATACCCTTATCGAGCTGGTCAGAGATATCAGATACAAAGGAACATAAATTGGTTACTATTGAGCGACCAGAACGAAAACCATGTTGACAAGGTGACAACATATCATTTACATGACTAGTTAGAATAGGACATATCAGGGATTCAAAAAGTTTCGAGAAAGCTGACAGTATGGCTATGGGGCGATAATTTTTAACATTATTCGGGTCCCCCTTCTTAAACAGTGGCAGTATTCTTGCTTTTTTCCATTCGTCTGGAAAACATCCATCTATCAACGATCGGTTAAAAATCAAAGCAAGTGGTAGACTTAAGGCCTTACTACAACGTCTTATAAAAACTGGAGGTATACAATCAGGACCAGCCCCTTTAAATATATCAATTTTTTTTATTTTAGCTACTACTTCACGTTCGGTTAAGTTAATTTTAGCAATGCATTTTTCTTGAGTGCATGATTTGAGGTTAGATACTTCGGAGTGCATGTTATTTTCGATGGTATATGCGGTAGAAAAATGGTGTGCGAACAGCTTAGCTATTTCCGGTCCAGTATCCGCGATATCGTCTTCTCTGTATAATTGAGATGGAATTGAGGTTTGGCCTTTATTTTTTTCTTTTATGAATCGCCAGAATGCTCGAGGATTTTTAACGATATTGCACTCGGTATTGCGCACGTACTCTGAGTAACAGCTATGGTATAATTTGTTGCAGTGATCTCGCAAATATTGAAAAGATATTAAGTCCAATGGATTCCTGTATTTCCGATATTTAAGCCTAAAGTTTTCTTTTTCTTTTAACCTTCTAATTAACGAATAACTAAACCAGGAGGGATATTTAGATTTTATAACTTTTTGCTTAGGAACATAGGTATTAATACAACCTCTAATAATGTCATAAAATATTGAAACCGCTGCATTGACGTCACTACATGCCTGAAACCTTTCGTACCAGTCAACGCGTTTTAACTCTGAAACTATAGCATCATAATTGGCCTTAAAGTAGTTATGTTGATTACTATTTATTGACTTCAAAAATCGAACATGAACAGAACATGGGATATGAACCAACAGACCAGGGTGTCTATTGTCCAAATTGCATAAAAGCGCAAGGGGCTCTTCCACGCTAACACAAGGTACATTAGTTATGACAAGGTCCAAGACTCTATTATCAACATTGTGGATACTATTATATTGTTGAAGGTTATTAACAGACATAAAATCGACAAGTGAATAGCCCAGCGAACCTTTGTAATCACTAGGAATAGCATGGATGTATTCATTATTTTTAGACCATTTAATGAAAGACAAATTAAAATCACCCACAATCATCACTTCGTCAACCAAATTCGCTACGCTGCCCACGTTATCGAGAAAGTAATTTAGAGATTCCAAACGGACGGGAGGCGGCAGGTAAACAACGCAAATAGCAATTTTTTTTAAGCAATTGTTTATATTTAAGTGAATGGTAATCCATATACATTCACAATCGCATTCCCAACTAGTCATTCTAACAGATGGTATGTCGCGGGAAACAGCTACCAGTACACCTCCCCCGTCCCTTTTAGAACTCTCGACACAAGAACGGTCCCTACGATATAAAATGTATCTTGAATCCGCGACTTCGCTGCTACGAATACTTGTGTTGAGCCACGTCTCAGTGAATATGATGACGTTATAACTAGATTTAAGAATATTTTCATAAACGCTCGTAGTTTTAGTGCGAATTCCCCGTACATTCTGATAGTATATTTCCAACCCGTTGAATTTGAAAACAATACACAACAACGCTGACCAAAAAGATAGTAAGTACACAATCAGTTTATTAGTTTTAGACTATCAACACCTCGGATAAATAATGCCTGTGACGATTCATCTTTACGTACGTAGATACGGCCATTTCGAACCCAAGTAAATTTATAGTGTAATTCTTTAGCTTTTCTTCGAGCGGCTGCATGTAAAGCTTTATTGCCGGGTGTTAAGTGCTCTGAGATGAATACAGGGACGCGTGGGCCGCCCAGTCCCAGATGATGAGAGTTTAATTTATTGTTGGGATTCTTTCTGTTGAATTTTGTTACCGCTGCTAACACTGTGTCTCGCTGACGCGCGTTACGAAGCTTTACGATGACTGTGCGTGGTCTATCATTGTCCTTCGATAGTTTAGCTACCCGGGTTGCCTTACAGATGTCTTCTTCCGGAATAGGACAATCTATTGTTTTTGCGAGTTGTGTTATGACACTAATTAAGTTTTCGGTACGATGTTCCGGGAGACCATTTATTTCGAGGTTGCATTCGCGCAGGTGTTGTTCGGATACAGCAAGTCTAGAAGAAAGATCATTCACCGCTGATTGGAGTGTCTCGTTGTCGGTCTGTAATTTTAATATTATAGAGGACTTTTCCTCGATACTAGACTTCAGCTCTTCGAATTTAGCATTCATAAAAGACATAGACTCATGGTAGGATGTCAACTGCTGCTTAATGGTATGAAGCTCCTCAGTAACTTGTCGTTCAACTATGATCGTCACTTCCCTTTGAATTATTTCTCTAATATTGTCCAGAGTGAGCAGTGGTTCATCACAAGTCGGTTGATGCCGTGCTCTAAAAGTGATATTTGAGCAAGTTGGAGACTCGCCTACCAATGCACCCGTCTCGGAGTTTTCGGAACTTGGCGAAATTGTAGGGATTTCATTTTGACGAACGGGTGTGTTCGTATTTCCCTTTTTCGGCAATTTACTAACACATTCGGGACATTTCCATGAACACTTTTGCTCTTTGTTCATACCATAGTTGAAGCGCTTCTCAGATATGTTAGCGCACTGTAAATCAAATTTCTTTGCACAGAGCGAGCACGCCAGAAAATCCTTAGACTTTAACATGATCTTACATCCCGCGCAATTATGAATAGGAGCCATAATGTTTACCTTTAGAATGTATCGTTCAAATTCCAACAAGTGGGTAAATCACAACTCGTAAGTGAATCTCAACTAGCGAGGTCACAGCATAAAAAACTGCTGTGGAAGGATTGTGACTTCTACTCCTGGATTCTGCTAGAGTCACTTTGGTAGGCATAAATACATAAAATAAAATATGTGTGGCACTCGGGGACTACCGCGGTAAAGCTATTGCATAGTATTTTAAATCAACTTATGCAATTATAATTAAATGGGCAGTATTTTTTTTCTTTGATATTGATTCAAGTTTACAAAACAGTGTACACTATTATTGCCAAACAATATAATCATCCTATAAATCGAAAGACAATGACGACAACTAAACATGGAACTTAATAGTAATATGAGAATATCTATGGAATAAGTCCTTGTCGAACTGCAGTTAAAATCATATTCTCTATCCTTTTTTAACACGGGGTGTTAGGTTTTTTCGTTACGAAATTTCTTGAATCGGTCGCCGCGCTCAAAGCCCGCGATAAAAGCTATGCAATCGCTTAAAAATCATTTAAAAGCACCGATCAGGTAAACACAACTGTAAAAATAACAGTGATACACATTAATCATTTTTTGACATTCATTTTATTTACAACATCTTGAGTGCTAACGATTTGTTTGCGAACTCTGCTGACAATATTTTTTTTGATGTATTAGATTTTTATTTTGATTTACTGCGATCCCTGGGGACGGATCTGTGTAACATGAAGTTGGGAAGTACGTGCTGTTTTATTTGATCCTTATTGTTCAATTTGATCATTCGTGTAAGAGTGTTTCAAGAGAGCTAGCTGTCAGATGGTAAGTCGAATGCCAAATATTTAGCATTAATATTAGATTGCTACAATTATTTACGTTCCATAGAGTAAAAATTAAAAACTAAGGTGCTAATCTATGTGAAGATATTCATTATCATCAGCCTATAGCAGTCCACTCCTGGACATAGGCCTTCTCAATTTCACGCCACTTAGTGTAGACATTATTTTTAAAAAATTTTTTTCATCATCATCATCCTTTAACAGTCCACTGATGGACATAGGCCTCTCCTTTTTAAAGAAGTTTTTGGCCTACTATACCACGCTGGCCAGGCGGGTTAGTAAAGGGTTTGTTTCAAGTTTTCCTTCTCTTGGCAGTGATGTTAGCTGCTTATTTTGTTCCTTTAGTCGCCTCATAACACACCAATGGAATGAATAGGGGTAGTGACACTTTGTATTCTTAATCCGTCACCACACGGTATCAAAAAGTAACCCTGTCTGTTAGTCTGTAACGCTTTCACGGCAAATATTCGAAATTGACTTGGACAAAATTCACAAAGGTGATTCTTTAATTCTAATGAAGTATATAGGTTACTATTTATTCAGACTGCCTTGTTGGTGTAGTGGTTAGCGTATGCGGCTGCTGATCAACAGGTCTCGGGTTCCGGTCTCGGTCTCGTGCAGACCAAATATTTGTGTGATCCACAAATATTCGTTTCGGTGTCTGGGTGTTTTTCTATGTATAATATGTATGTATTTACAAAAAAAAGTATATAAATCAGTTATCTTGTACCCATAACACAAGCTCTGCTTACTTTGGGACTAGATGATGTTTTTTGTAAGATGTCCAAAAATATCCAGAATATTTATAGCGATTGCTGAAACACGCGGGCAAAGCCGCATGCTAAAGCTAGTATAACATAAAAGAAGAAAAAAGTACTCCCACCCTAAAGTCCTATAATGCACTTATAGATCTGCAATCGTAAGTTTACTATCAGAGGTCAATAAATCATAATAAAAATAATAAAATGATTAAAAAAAAAACCCTTACTAAAATTTATTTCAAATGAAAAATGTAATTTTACCCTTTTAATTTTAAATGTCAAAAAAACGAAAGTACAATTAAGACCGAAACTAATAAATCATTAAAAAACAAACGTGTTGGAACAGGTAACTGATCTGTCAATGCAGCCTCCGAAAAGCCTCTCAGAGATAATTAATAACCAAAAAAAGGTGAAAAAAAAGCTCATCGCGACCATAAAGTTGTTCAAATGATTTGTATGCCGTCCCTCTGGTGTGTTTGATAAAATAAATTAATTAATTTTTATAACAAAACTTTAGGTACAAATATCACAAAATATTTTTTATATTTTGGACTGCCTCGTTGGTCTAGTGGTAGCGTATGTGACTGCTGATCAAGAGGTCTCGGGTTCGATTCCCGGGTCGGACCAAATGTTTGTGTGATCCGCAAATAATTGTTTCGGAGTTTGGGTGTTTTCTATGTTTAATATTTATGTATTTACAAAAAAAAAGTATGTTTATGTATTTATATCAGTTGTCTAGTTACTCATAATACAAGCTCTGCTTAGTTTGGGAACTAGATGGCGTTGTGTGTAAAAATGACCGAAATATTTATTTATTTATGTCTACAAAACTGATTTTACTGCCTGGTGGAAAGCATGAGTAGAATCCAAAAGTAGTGGTCACCATTCTCATTGTGAGTACAGACAATGCACCCACACTATAGCGTCTTAGCGAAATCCTTTAATTCATTTGGTCTCCGGTCTGACACTCACCAACGAAATAGGACAACAAGCTTGTTGTCATTTTAGGTAGATCTTATCTGAGAAGAGTTTGAAAGAGTTTGAATCGCTCACAGCCAAGCTGAGGGTAACAAACAATCTCCGAGGGTAAGCACCTAGACCGACGGCGCGGTTAGTACTTAGATGGGTGACCGTATGTGACATGATATCATCAACAGCCTTTTACAGTCCACTGCTGGACATAGGCCTCTCCTTAGAAAGTAGGTTTTGGCCTACTATACCACGCTGGCCAGACGCGTTGGTTTCAAGTTTTCGTTTTCTTTGCATTGATGTTGTCTTGCGTAGTTTATCCCTTAGGCGCCTTTTACGACACCCGCGGGATGAATAGGGGTGGTAACACTCTGTATTCTTAATCCGTCACCAGACGATATGTCACAGATATATGACATGATATAAATAAATAAATCTAGTCAACGTCATCTAGTCCCAAACTAAGCAGTGCTTGTATTGTGGGTATTAAACAACTGATAAAATAAAAATATAAAATAAATAGAAATACATGAACATACTTTTTTTTTGTAAAATATATTATGAGCGTTTCCGTGAATCGGAGGTCACGATAAGTAGTCGGTCCCAGTTGTTGTCATAAGATAACAGTCGTCAAGCTTGGTTGGAGGCTTTCGGACGGCTCAAAAAAACATCCAACGGCAAGATTACGCAGCCGCAACGTCATTTGCCAGTCGCCAACCCGCACTTGGCCAGAATGGGGACGTATGACCTAAACCCTCTACTGAAAGAAGACTGGGAACAGCATTCTGACATTATGCGTTGTTGATGAATGAAAAAACAAATATGAAAAAACCTCATTCAGACGGTAGTGAATGCTGTAGTTCATCACAACTGTACCTGGTTAGACACGATTATCACCATCCATCAAAGACATCCACTGCCTCTATAACTCCTAAATAATAAAAAATCCTCTTCAGCTTAATAATAATACTAGTTGATGCCTGCGGCTCCGTTCGATTTATAGAGGTATGAAAAATAGATGTTGGCCGATTCTCAGACCTACCCGATATGCATATAAAATTTCATAAAAATCGGTCCAACCGTTCCGGAGGAGTATGGTTACTAACATTGTGATAAAATTTTCTAATTTTACGCGCAAATAATTTTTTTTCTTATATAAGAACCTTCTTCTGACAATAACAAACACAACAACAAAAAAATTTGTGAAATCGGTCCAGCCGTTCACGCGTGATGGTGTGACCAAGGGAAATAGAGATTCATTTTTATATATATAATTTAATAGATAATAGATACATATATGTATCAGGTAATAATAGCTTCTGATGTGATGTGACTGAATGTGACTGAATAAGAATACAAAGTCTCCTCTCCTCTTACAACACCCATGGAATGAATAGGGGTTATTCATTCCATGGATGTTGTAAGAGGCGACTAAAAATAAGCAGCTAACATCACTGCCAAGATAAGAAAAACTTGAAACTAACCCTTATCCAACCCGTCTGGTCAGCGTGGTATAGTAAGCCAAAACCTCCTTTCAAAGCGGAGGCCTATGTACAGCAGTGGACTGTAATGTTAAAGGCTGTTGATGATGATTGATGATAAGTATAGATAACACTTCAGATAAGCTGATGACGATGTTGATATTGGTTAAAGACGTTATAGTATATAGTACTGAGATTGATTTAGTATTTAAACCATAGAATATGCACAGGAACATGGGTATGAGAAGGCGATTTTCATTCAACACAAAATAAAAAAGAAAATGGAGGAGCTTTTGAAACCTTTCAAACTTTTTATCCCCAAAACATTGTATTTAGCAATATCTCGCCTCAAAGTTCAACTTAGGGGTTACTTTGTGTATAAGAATGGCCATATTTCATGTGAAAACGGAAATTAATGGTACTTTAATATAACTTGAGAAGCTGCGACGTTTTATTTACCCATTTGTGTCGCAAAAATAGGGTTATGAGTTTGTCCCTGTATGAATAAGGAATGTACTTGAGATGTAGGGGCTTACCGTTGGACTGGTCTACAAGTTGATAGTCGCTCAGCGTGCGATGCTGAGCGTTTCTCTAGTCGATTGAATTCCAAAATTCAAATGACTAGGGAGGCAGGATAGTTGACGCTTTCGTTCAGCAGTAGCTAAATTGGACTGGATTATACTGGAATAAAATATAGGAAGCACGCGGGTTAAGATGGTTAGTTGATAGACTTGGAACAAATCGAGTGTTTCAAGTTTTCCTTCTCTTTGTAGTAATACTGTGTAATTTGCTACTTTAGTACCTACTAAAGTAGCAAATTACACAGTATATTTATTTGTTTAGCTCATTTGTTTAGCATAGATCATTCGTACCAGGTGGTACGAATGATCTATGCTAAACAAATGAGCCGGCTCTACCTAATCTCACACATAAGACCATCCCATCTTAATATTGACAGCATTCATGCTGTCGTATTTAGTTCGTGAGTGTAAGACCTTAGGCCAATCATTCTGCATCATACTTCAGGCCTCAAGCCGCCATGGTATGGTCTACTGACAGAGGCGACATCTCTTCGCAACTGCAAAGGTTCTAGGAACTCGGTGGCTTCGGGACTGTCTATGATGCGAATTGCTCGCCTCTGCAACCGATCGAGAGCGTCAAGCAAATACTGCGCAGATCCATCGCATAGATGAGAACAGTACTCCACGCAGGAGCGAACCTGTGTCTTATAGAGAAGACACAGATGCTCCGGCGAGAAGAACCGTCTCACCTTGTTTAGGCCGCCTTTGTGACGCTCTCGATGTACTCCCGTCGGTTGAGATCCCGGCAGATATCCATGCCCAGGATACCGAGCTTATCTTGTAGTGGCAGCTGAGTGTTCTGGAAAGTAGGAAGGGGAAGGAAAGGAGACTTTTTGGTGGTGAGTGCGCAAACCTGTGTTTTTTTGGCATTGACAAAGGACGCGCCGTCACAAAGGACTCTAATGCGGCGCTGGCGCAGGAATGCGGCAATCCAGCTGCACAATTTAGTGGGCAGGCCGTATGCCGGAAGCTTAGACAGAAGCGAACGGTGCCAAACCCTATCAAAGGCCTTGGCCATGTCTAGGCTGATGGCCAGGTTCTCTCCATACCTATCCAAAGCCTCACCCCACAGGTGCGTGAGGTACGTTAGAAGATCACCCGTGGATCGGTTCGGTCTGAAGCCATATTGCCGATCACTTAGCAGAGAGTGATCTTCCAGGTAATGAACCAATTGCTTGTTAATTATTCGTTCAAGCACCTTACAGAGTATGGAGGTGACAGCTATAGGACGGTAGTTGGCGGGGTTGGAGCGGTCACCCTTTTTGGGGATAGGTTGAATATTCGCCTCTCTCCAGGCCTCCGGGACAATTCCTGAGGTATATGACAGGCGATACAAGCGTGTCAGTACAGGAGTCAACTCTGGTGCACAGTTCTTAAGAACCCGTCGGGTCCACTGGCTTTCCGGACGTCGAGTGACTCTCTCGTCGAGCTCTGTCCACTGCCTGACTCAGGTGGTCGAATAAACGGGTTGTCTCCGAGTCTCCAGTGTGGGAACGATAAAGGCACACGTAAATTCGACTGGTAGATCCGAGATCTACGTGAAGCCCGAGGATAGAGAAGGATGAGTCCTCGAGGCAGCGCAGGCGGCGACAGCAGACATCCCCCCTGACGAAAAGACACACTCCAGCCTTCGCGAGGAAGCACTCCTCAAGCTGGTATCCAGGGTAGTGGAGATATGTCGTGTCGGCAGGGCGGCGTATCTGTGTCTCCGTTAGAAACAGCATAGCCGGCCGTACCGTCTCAAGGTGCTGGTGGACGGCGTTGAGGTTTGCATGGAGTCCACGAATATTTGTGAACTCCACCTCAAAGAGCGGGTTGGTGGGAAAAGAGGATGCCGCTGTGGTATGCTTCTTCTTTTTGTTGTTTGCTGCCATGTTTGTTTGAGTGTAGGGACGTGAAAGGCATGACAGTCATCGCGGCAGTGTTTACCGAAACTGGGAATACTGTGTCGTCATGTAGCGGGGAGGTAAGACGGTGACCGAACCGTCGGACGGAAGGGCCCCCGTACAATCCCGGAAGTGGTCGCCGGGTCCCACCGTCCGGTCACCAACCGGCACGACGAACCACTCCGAGATTATGCGCGACCTGATGGGGCAGCCTCCCAAGGTGGTTAGCCACGGTTGGGCCCCTCTCTATGCCGCGGGCGGCCAGCGGCACCACCGTTTCTACAGGTCTCCCTGGCCGACGGTTCGACCCACGTCTCCCTCACAATGACTCCTCAAGAATTCCACTACTCACACACATACCCCGATGACTATCATCCCTGCATCTTTGGGCCTCCGGTCTCGCACCCACCATCGAAACACGACAGCACGAGTGCTGTCGTTTTAGGCTGGTGTTTTGTGCGAGGGTAGTACCGCCCCGGTCGAGCCGGCCCATTCGTGCTGAAATCAGCGTGGCTCTACTACCTGTTAAAGTGTTACTACTTTTAATAAAGTGTCGCAATTTTTACGTCATTGACCGTTTCAATTGAAAGTGCGAATGATGGAGATTCATATGAATCGTCAATTGCTCGGAAATCGGGTAGGGAGCGTGACGCGAAAATCGGTCAATCGCAAAACAAGACGATCAATTTTTTACTTCATACGCGATTGTCAATGGGCTTCAATCAGAACTTCCATCATTCATCTTCAATCACATAGTTGCGAATGACAATGGCTTCAATTGACTCTTTACACGATCATTTGGTACTTCAATGACGTAAAAATTGATGATTGCGAATAACTGTTTCCGGGGCACTTTAGACAGAGTCACTCTGGCATAAATATAAAAAAAGTTGATTCTTGCGACAGCTACGAAATGGTGATACACTGTATTCTTCACCCGTTAATATATGGTTTTTGGGACATAGAAGAGTTTCTTAAACACTCGGTCAGAATCTATGTACTCATAAAGTTTAGATAGTTATTAATTCAAATAGTAAACCTAACACAAGACTTGTAAAAAAACTAGTTCAGAAATACCTTTATTATTTTAGGTCTAAAAGGACAATGTTTCTTTGTCCAATGAACTCAGGTGGCTACTGAGTCGCTATAAATAACAAAATTCGGTTAGGATGTATACTCGTAAGCCAAATATTTCGTGGCAAACTTACTGACCGATTACAATTTTTGTGATCCATAATTTGAGGAGCCTTACTCACTAAAAAATTGTCGAAAAAATATATAATTGGACATTGACACAATTGAGTCCACACAACTGCATTTTTATTAAAATAATTATATACTATAAAGATGCTATCCTTTGCTGCTTTTGAATTATTTTACAAAATTAATTATATTATTAATATTTACAGAAAACACTTGAATATCAGCAAAAAGCACTAATAGAGCTTTCGAATCTTAAAAGCAGTTCAATAGTCACGCGGTTGCAGCTATGTCTTTTCAATTTATGTTGTCGCATAAATTTAACTCGCAAATAGTTTGTCACGTATAGTTTGTCACAAATAGTTTGCCAACTTAGACTTTGCCCTTATCTAGTTAATAAAGACCCCGAATCAATCTATCCCCAGTCTTCAAATATTAGTTTGGGTTGTTACTTCAAACTTGGTTCTGTAGGGTCATTATCGTCTTTGAAGACCTACTAGAATAAATTTTCCATTCAAAATAAGACCCTAACTCGGAATTTATTAAGGATATATTTGAGAGTCTTGAGAAGCTACCACTCAAGATTTGGTTTCATTTCTAAGATAATATTATAATTTATATTTGGACTAGTTTTTGTTCTTGATTCCGTTTGTGTTATTGTTGATTTTGAAAATATAAAAGTTAATGTACTATCTAGTAGAGCCACGCTGATTTCAGCACGAATGACGTCAGCTCGACCGAATCAGAACTACCCTCACACAGAAGACCACCCTAATAATGACAGCATTCTTACTGTCGTATTTCGTTGGTGAGTGTGAAACCGGAGGCCCAATAAGAAACATCTGACAAGGCTGCAATGGTTTTGGTCACTATATTGCTTTGTTTACCCTCACAATGAAGATAATGACCCTTACTCCTGGATTATACTCATGCTTTCCATCAGGCAGAGTAGAGTCACTTTGGTAGGCTTGAATATGTATAAAAAAAAACAGGTTATGCTATGGCTAATTTGATCTAAATCTCACTACCAGTGCACGTGTTTCAGTGCCACTATGATTCCGGGTCCTTAAAGCGGGGCGGGAAAAAGCAACTTACTAGGACGCCATTATGCAGTTCACTACACTACATTATAGGGCCATTCGTCTACACATTGGCCGAGTGCAAATTGGGGACTAGCAAGACAAAGTTAAGTGTATGTAATCTTAAACCACCATAAAAAATCCAACAGGGCTTCACGGCTGTTCTGTATTTTCTTATTCTGTATCCTACAATAACAACTGGGACCTAATGCTTAACATGATCTAAGAATCACGGAGACGGACGTGGCATTCTACCATTAACGGTCGCCCCTTCAAGCATTGAGCTCGATGATTGTTTCTAATCACCTCTGAGCTGAGCCTCTTCAAAAGTACAAATGACGACAATCGAAAGCATAAAATAAGTAAAAAAACTCTCCAATCAAATACTTATTTCACTGATATCAAAAAAAGATAATATATTAAAACAACTGAAATAGAACTGGTAAAGATAACTGACATTTATTAACGATCGTATTCAATTTTGTTAAAAAAGTTCCGATACCAATAAAAATCAGCCAAGTGCGTGTCAGGCCACGCACAGGAAAGGGTTTCTCAGTCACCCATAATGGTACGTGGATTAGAAATCGTATCCAATGGATAATTGTTATGTTTACGTATTAATGCGTTGATTTTGTATGACGTTTTCCAAGTAAGCGCATTGTAAAAGTTAAGCCTCTATAACTCCTGAACTAACAAAGTCATCGAATCCGTTATAGTTTTCCTTCAAAGTTCATAATATGGACCACTATCAGGAATTTTTCCAGATTTTTTGAGCCAGCCGTTTAGCTTTTAGAGAGGGGGACGCCCTGTTTTTACAAAAAAGTGGCCTTTAAATGGGAATTTATCGCAAACAGATACCTAAATCAAAAAATCGTCTTAGAAACCCTTTATTGTTTTTAAAAGACCTATCTAATTATACCCCACATGATAGGGTTGCCCCGAGCAAAAAAAAACATCCCCACTTTACGTGTAGGGGAGGTACCCCAAATAATAATATTTTTCATAATTTTATTGTAGCACTTTGTCGACGTAATTACAATACACATTCATGCAAAGTTTCATCTTTCTAGCACTTACCGTAAGTGGACGGTAAGTCGAGGACGGACGGACGGACAGACGGACATGACGAATCTATAAGGGTTCGAAGTCATAAACTTCGGAACCCTACAAAAGTTAAAATCAAAACTAAGTTTTAAAAAGCATCACAATCCTCGCGCCAAAAATATAACGGATTTAAATATACAGTCTGTGTTCTATATTCAAATATGTGCTACTTTTGCTCTTGAATGGAATAATTTAAAAATGGAATTTTCAAAACTGACATTATCAAAAAAAAATTACAATAGGAAAAAAAAAATGTATTGGCCCTATCAGTACGTTCAAAGTCTGTTTAAAAAGTAATTTAAAAAATGCAAACTGTCAGAAACAACAGTACAACTTCACCGTAAAGTCTGTAAGTTACGACTTACGAGAATGTATTTATATTGATTTTGTTTCGGGCGTGGTCGGAACTGCTCGGGTGTGATCGGGAATGCTTTCCACTTAAGGACGCTGTGTTAGACACGATAAATATGTATTTGTAGGTGCTTTTTAACAAACGTTTTTTTCAGATTTTTATAAACACAAATATAAATTAATACTCATGCCCATATCCTTGAAGGGGTGATCACATGTGTAATAAACGCCCACATTCTTTCTGGTGCTATGGAAAGGGCTATGCTCGGCGTTTCTCTGAGGGATCGTATCAGGAATGAGTTGATCCATCAGAGAACTAAGGTCATCGACATAGCCCACCGAATTAGCAAGTTGAAGTGGCAGTGGGCTGGCCGCAGAACTGATGACCGTTGGAGTAGAAGAGGACTGGACTGAAGACCGCGTCTCGGTAAACGTAGTGTAGGACGCTCACAGGCGAGGTGGAGTGACGACCTGCGTAAGATGGCTGGCAGGAGCTGGTGTCAAGAAGCCCAAAATCGATCAGAGTGGTGTGCAATGGCAGAGGCTTATGTCCAGCAGTGGACTGCGATAGTCTGATGATGATGATGATGATGATTCTTTATGGTATGAATAAAGAAGCCACAGCCATAGCTATCGAGGCTTGCAACATGATTGAACATTGCGTTGTGTACTTTGTCAAGTTCTAAAATTAGAACAAGAGGTGGTTGGGGTTCTGATAAGATTATCAGAACCCCAACCACCTCTTGTTCTAATTCAGATTAAGTCAGATGACTCACCCCCTGACAGACATCAAAATACTTATCACGGTAATATTGATGTGAAACATCTATAGCCGCACGTAAAACAGATTTCTGGCCTGGCGACGCGTCGCCACGGCACGCTATACGATGGTATATATATACAGTCTATATGCAGTAGTGTGTACGGTGTGGCGACGCGTCGCCACACCGTACACACTACTGCATATAGACTACTATTTTAATAATTAGTAATATTTTATTTTATCATTATGACATATTTAGTTCCTATTACAATATGTTCTTTTCTGCATATTACTTTTAAAAAATAATGGCGATGTTTCACATCTGCCAGGCGTCCCGTGACGGCTCACATTTTTTATTTTTGTGAATATAAAAGTAGGTTTGCGAAAATCCAATGCCAGTCGCTGCGTAGATAAATTTATATTCAAGTAAAACGATTTAAATTCTTAAATTCTAAATTAGGCTAGAAAAATATTCATACTCAAATATTACTTTTAGTATTTCTTATTTAGGCATAAAAGTAATAAACACATTAAAAAAAAAAGAAAAAGTATATCTCGAGACGCCCGACAGAAGCGATTACTTAAACTAATTTGAGTTGAAACATTTAATATTCAAATTTTTAAACTTGAGAAATGCTTAGGTTATTACTTAAATATGTCTATCGCACATTAAACATTTAGCAGAGAAAGAGTCAGCGTCAGTCAGAAATACGGATAGCGATGTGTGTTACAGTGAGAGAGGACAAGCCTGCCTACCGCTACCGTATGCGTGAGAGAAAGAGATGCCAGACTGACAAGCGCCGTACGTAACGCGTTACGCAACGAAGCGGTTTACCCTTCCATTAGAAGCTATCCTTTCAATAAGGTTTGAGTACAACGTCAGCAACGAAATGCTCCCTTCCCGCTCAATGGTATTACGTCACGACTGCAAGTTGAAAAAGTAGCTGAATGGGCCGCACACGCCTACGTTCGTGAAAACACCATAAAATACACAGTGCTATTACAGTAACACCAATTCATTAACTTCCATTATTTTTATGGGGTAACTTGGGATTATTTTAGTTAAGTTAATGACGGTTTTTGTTGCTAACTTTTATGTTGAATCTAATTAATGTGTTAAGTTAGTACAGTCTGTGAAATAAATAAATAAATATTTCGGACATCTTACACACAACGTCATCTAGTCCCAAACTAAGTAGAGCATGTATTATGGGTACTAAACAACTGATATAAATACATAAACATACTTTTTTAAGAAAACACCTAGGCTCCGAAACAAATGTTTGTGGATATTATTAAATATTACCTTGGTCTCGATATATGTGACACACAGATATATCTCCAGGTCAACTTTAATTGAAAACGGTAGGAGTTTAGCCGTAAAAGAGTAAAAATTAAACAAATGGAAAGACAGATAGAAGAATAATTAGAGAGATAATACATAATCATCATCTTCCTAGCTTTATTCCCAAGTTAATTTCAGGTCGGCTACTAGTTCAACCGGTTTTACCTGAATTTTAATTTTTCCACGGAGCGACTGCCATCGGCCCTCCGCAACCCTAAGGGAGAATTGAAATTTGAACTAGTTGTTAGTATATTTGAGGGCACTGACTTCCCAATAAAGATTGCCATAGATGTTCATGATAACCAGGACCGACGGCATTACGTGCTCTCCGAGGCACGGTCGTGAATCACCGACAAACTTCCAAACTCCGGGCTGCTATTAGATAATACATAAACATAAATGCATAAATACATTAAAGACTTAAATGCGAATTTATGATATTAGTATATCTTAGCTTAGCCACAAAAAAATAAAAAAAATATTCAACTGACTACCTAACTAAAAAAAATACTCCTTGCCATATCAGCTATCTACTAGTGAAAGTCCTATCAAAATTGGTTTAGCCGTTCCAGAGATTAGCCGGAAGAAACAGACAGACCAAAAATGTCAAAAAATGGGTTTAATAATATAAGTTTAACTACAGATAGAACTTCTTAACAATTTAAGACATGCATGAGTTAACCCGTATATACATTCTCAATTACTTTTCTATGGATTCTACTATCGCTTTCCATCAGGTACAGTAGAGTCATATTGGCAGGTTATTTAGTAAAAATAATCATTGACGGTGACGGATTATGAATACAAAGTGTCACCACCCCTATTAATTCCATGGGTGTCGTAGGAGGCGACTAAAGGAACAAAATAAGCAGCTAACATCACTGCCAAGAGAAAGAAAACTTGAAACAAACCCTTTACCAACCCGTCTGGCCAGCGTGGTATAGTAGGCCAAAACCTCCTTTCTAAGGAGAGGCCTTTGTCCAGCAGGGCTCTGTTAAAGGCTGTTTGTTTGTAATATCAAATGAATCGTTTTAGACAAAATACATGTGATAAATATAATCAAAAAAAGCAACTTTTCTGCTGTCTGTCTTTCTGTTAGTTCTTGGTAATCACTGGAACCTCTGGACTTATTTTGATTGGATTTTCAGTAGCAGATAGATGATGATACAAGAAGTAACTTAAGCAAGTTTTTAATATAGACTATATTACTCGTGTTAATTACAGTAAAGGTACGATAACAATTGCGGGTAACCCTGCGGGATACAGTTAGTTATTAAATAAAGATAATTTTTACAAAAATCCCCGTAAGCGAATTCCAAATCATTTTTAAATCTATCCCAGTCGTTGCGTCAATCTGTATAAGGATTATTTCAGCGGGTAATACCGGTAGCCATGTTTCCCGAAGTATTAGTGACATTTTGACGTTGATGGATCGCATGCGGTGACTGGGTGATGTCCCCTGTCAGTTTGACATTCATGAGGAAGGGTTACTGGTTTATTTCATGTCTTAAATTGTTCTCAGATACCTATCTGTACTGCCCCTTAGCTAAGTTGCAAATTTTATTTTATAATAATAATAATAAAGAACTTTATTTGATAAACATGGTCATGCTCGTGATACGGGCGCCGCCAGTCGGGACTGGTCATCTCACAACTGCTATATTATATTATTATATTAATGTTAAATTATTTTGGACACTACCAGTGTAAATATCAGCATCGTTACATAGTCCTCACATTGAACAGTTTTCTTAATAAAATGCCTAAAACAATGTAAACAAAAATTGTAAAAAACTATATTGGTAAAGAGTGTCCATGGAGTTTTTTGTCTGTTCTTCTCCATAGGATCTACGAATTGGAACAGACAATTACTACTTGACGTTTCAAAAGTGCCGTTGTATTGGTGTATTTGAAATAAAAATGGTTTGATTTGATTTGATTTGATTAAACACAGCATGAATATAATGCGATTTTTAAACACAGTACAAAGCAATAACAGAAAATTTAATTTTTGAGGCTTGTAACATTTGGTAATGTCAGTTGTCAATGCCAGATGACGTGGCATTGATACATTGATGATGTGTAATTTTCTATTGTATTTGTCTATTGTCTTTTTATATTGGCTAATATTTTGTTTTGATCACGTGACTGAGTGACATAAGCCAATGAAACAAGAGAATAGACTAGGCAATAAAAAACGTTTCGAACTTTGGTAGGGGGGCTCGTATTATAAATACAAAAGATTCTCTCGCGACTTATAACAATGACCGCTGTTAACACCGCGGGACAGCTAGTTTTACATATATATATCATCATCATGATCAGCCTATCGCAGTCCACTGCTGCATATAGGCCTCTCCCATTGCACACAACTCAAATCGATTTTGGGCTTCTCGCATCCAGCTCCTGCCAGTCATCTTATGCAGGTCGTCGCTCCACCTCGCCTGTCATCCTACACTACGCTTACCGAGACGCGGTCTCCACTCCAGAACTCTTCTACCTCAACAGTTATCAGTTCTGCGGCTAATATGGCCAGCCCACTGCCACTTCAGCTTGTTAATCCGGTGGGCTATGTCGATGACCCTAGTTCTCTGACGGATCAGCTCATTCCTATGAAGTGTTCGAAAAAAATTTCTTCAGAGAGTAGAAAAAATATTTTTTCGCAATAGTCTTAAAAAAGTCTAACTTTGTATTCACTCACAGTTTCAACTGAAAAAAATTAAAGCTAGATGTAATCTACATCGTAACAACTAAGCTATAAGCTCATTACTTTATGTAAAGTAAGTAAATTCTACGAAACTGTGTACACTACACCTTACAATGTTTGAGTTGAGCTCAAAGGAAAACTTTGGACAAACTCAATATTACGGCAAGTAAACTAGCAACCCCAACAAGCATGGCAGTATGAAAATTCACCGCAGTTGGTAAGTTTAGCTTTCAAAATTTACCTGTGGAGGAACGGGGATCGTGTTCCTCCAACACAAAGGGAGAATGCCAGGCGAGGTAATTGTGCCTGGCGGGCCACTGCCCAACGGTTGATGTTGGGATATTGTATATACTTATGCTAATCAGCGCGAGAATTTCTCTATCGCGATTCAGGATTAGTAGTTACTCCGTATAGTTCAATCCGTGTTTTCTTGGTGATTCAATGTTCCTTCGGTAGATGGCGTTATTGATTGTTTTTCGTCACGCTATATTATGTGGATTAACTACGCAAGACAACATCAATGCAAAGAGAAGGAAAACTTGAAACCAACCCTATACCAGCCCGTCTGGCCAGCGTGGTATAGTAGGCCAATACCTCCTTTCTAAGGAGAGGCCTATGTCCAGCAGTGGACTGTTTAAGGCTGTTGATGATATTATGTGGAAGTCACCACATACCTATACTAGCTTTTGCCCGCGGCTCCGTCCTTGTGTATGCCGATTTTCGCATTAAATAGAAGCTTATGTCCTTTCTTGCTATATGTGTACCAGATTTCTTTTAAATATGTTCATTAGCTTTGGCGTGAATGTGCGACAGACAGACCGATAAACAGAGATAGGTAGTTTTGCATTTATAATATTAGTAAGGATAAGGTAATAAGGATTGACTGTCTCAGTGGCGCAGTGGAAGCGTTACGACTGCTGTGCTTGAGGTCTCGGGTTTGATATCCGGGTCGGACCAAATGTTTGTGTGATCCGCAAATATTTATTTCAGAGTTTGGATGATGCGACTTCAGATCAAAAGGTCTCGTATTTCTGATTATAGAAACTCTTAATGCTACCCAGGAGTTTGAAAATTATGGGCTAATGCAGCATAGTGACCCACACCAAGGCGGCCTGATCAGATACTTCTGATGAGAATGATTGGGCCTCCGGTGTCATACTCACCAATGAAATACAACAGCAATAATGCTATCATTATTAGGTTGGTCTTCAATGTGAGGGTAGTACTGCCCAGGTCGTGCCTATTCGTGCTGAAATCAGCGTGACAGACCTCAAAATATAAATTAATATTTTGGATATTTTACACAAAACGCCATCTAGTCCCAAACTAAGCCGAGCTTGTATTATTGGTACTAGACAACTGATATAAATATGTAAACATAATTTTTTGTAAATACATACATATTAAACAAAATAGAATGGCTACTTGAATTCTACAAAACTGAAAAAAATGCTCACAATGCAATAAAGTGATGCCAGGACGATACCCGATCTAAGTCCTCTGAACAAAAGTATTGAAGGCCAGTTTGACCCACTTTGAGCAAAAGCCGGACAAAAGCCTCTTGACTTAATGTTGTAAATTTGAATATATTGGACAGGCTTTGACATGTTGTCAATTGAACGTGAGCGACAGAAGGAGTCCATCGAAAAGGAGGGATATATTTTTGAGTGTGTGAGTGTAAACAAAAGTATTTAAGTAGTTATAACGTTTTAAAGTTGAATGATCCAAGCCTGGTTAAGTTTTTTTTTAAATTAATGATTCGTTATGCAAAAAGCTATTTTCTTTTATTGATTTAAAGGGAATCTATTCTGTTTGATGGAAAGCATGACTTGACATTGTCATTGACATTAACTACCTTGTTAGTCTAGTGGTTAGAATAAGCGGCTGCTGATCAAGAGGTCTCGGGTCCGATTCCCGGGTTGGACTAAATATTTGTGCGATCCACAAATATTTGTTTCGGAGTCGTATTTATATGAGTTATCTAGTACCCATAATACAAGCTCTTCTTAGTTTGGGACTAGATGACGTTGAGAATCTAAAAGTAGTGACTGTGGTGACTTCAAGAGAAAATCATACAATAGCGCCATCTACCGAAGAAAGACTGAATTACGAAGAAGACACGTATTGAACTACTAATCCTGGATCGCGATAGAGAAATTCTCGCGCCGATTAGCATTATATACAACATCCCAACATCAACTGTTGGGTAGTGCCTGCCAGGCATGATCACCTCGCCTGGTCGGAGGATCTTCCCTTTGTGATGAAGGAGGATGATCCATTGCAAATGCAGACAATGCAACATGTTGTGGGTACATTACGACGGTCTGTTAAGATGTTTATGCATTATTGGACCTCTGACCTCGCACTCACCAACGAAAGACCACATCACGAATGCCATTATTTTCGGTTGATTTTCTGTGAGTGGTTAGTGTGGCGACTTCCACATACATCTACCAAGAAAACATGGAACTACGAAGAAAAATACGTAACGATCTATACGGATTAACTACTAATCCTGAATCGCGAAAGAGACATTCTCGCGCCGATTAGCATATATACCACATCCCAACATTACCAGTTGGGCAGTAGCCCGCCAGGCACGATCACCTCGCCTGGTCGGAGGATCCTGCCTTTGTGTTGGAAGAACACGACACCCGTTCCTCTACAGTTAGTACCGTCCACAAAAAAAATACACAAAACAAAATTGATTTTATAGATGCTCATATTACTTTAGACATACGCTTAAACTAGTACATTATAAATTATATAACTTAACCAACTTATTACATAAACTATAATTAATTAAATAATTAACACGTTACGAGGAGTATAATTCAGAAATTAATTTGTTTAATTGTGTAATTAAGCTCCAAAATTATAGGAAATTCTGATTTACTCGTAATTACTATACAAACTTTAAGTTGTTTGAAGCGTAATAGCTTAAGCAAGCTACTAAAAGCATTATAACTGCCGACAACATTGCTCACTGTATTGTATGTAAGTTGAGTTAATTAAATCCAACAGAATCACTTCAACTAGGGTTATTTCACAAGGTAATTTTTCTATTGTCATATAAACATGTTGTCACGTAACTCGGCTTTAGTCGCCGGTTTGTGCGATGTTAGGGAGAAAGAAGAATGTAAACTTGGACACGAGGGTTTACAAGGAGTTTATTGATTCTACAACTGATAAAAATTAGATAGGTCAGTTAAGTTATACAAGGGCTAGTTTGCGAGCACGTCAGGGCGAGGTTCTAGAGAGTTCCGTCAGCGTTGCCTCCCAGAAATAGGAGCAGTCGGGTAAGAAGAAAGAGGCTGGTCTTCTGGTATAGCCGCGCGCGGAGTAGCGGGGAGACGCTCACCGGGTAGCGGGGAACGAGGCAGTGTAGCCACGTTACAATGTATAGCAATACTAAAACCCTACTTCTCCTTTAAATCAGGCAGAGTAAAGGCACTTTGGCAGTAACATAGAAAAAGTCTTGGGTTTTGGATGTCTGATGTCAGTTCACATAGGAAATTCAACCGTATCGTTTCACAAAAAGGTTCGACGGAAAACGTTATGAAACTGAATACAACCATTAAATTTAAGCTTGGAGATTCCAGCTATGTATCAACCCTACCATATTCATGCGTGCAAGCCTTTGATAATAGTGCTTATCGCCTCTCGAAATGTAACGGTCAATAAACTGTAACGATGTAGTGCGAATTGTTGCCGAACGATTGTGGCAAAACAATATTGTATTAGCGATTTGCGCAAAATGGCGTGCAGGAGCTGGATGCGAGAAGCCCAAAATCGATCAAAGTGGTGTGCAATGGGAGAGGCCTATGTTTAGCAGTGGACTGCGATAGGATGATGATGATGAATATTGTATTTAAGTTGATGTTGATTTTGTTACATACTTGAAATCTTCACTTCTAGGATGATGCTGGTAGGAGCTCAGTTGTAGTAATTATAGCTGATCCCGGTTGACTCCTACTTCAGGCACAGCTTTAGTAGGTTTACAGTCACAGTTTTAGTAGGTTCGATTCTACTATATACAAATGAATGAATAATAATAATAATACTTTTTTAATAAATAAATATTTCGGACAACTTACACACAACATCATCTAGTCCCAAAGTAAGCAGAGCTTGTATTATGAGTTCTACAAAACTGATATGAATACATAAACTTACTTTTTTTTTTATAAATACATATATATTATAAATAGAAAACATCCAGTCTCCGAAAAAAAATATTTGTGAATTACACAGAACTTTAGTCCGACCCGGGAATCGAACCCGAGACCTCTTGATCAGCAGCCGCATACGTTAACCACAAGACCAACAAGGCATTCTAATTCTATAAAATCTAAATACTGTCTGTCTGCTTGTTTCGAGTAATCTCTGGAACAGATAGACCGATTTTGACAGGACTTTTCACTGGCAGAAAGCTGATCACCTTAGGCCTTAAATAATTTTTTTTTGGACTAGCTTCGCTACGCGGTTTACAACAAGCATCGCGGGTAACATCGCGGGACTCAGCTAGTCCTAACTAAACGGTGACTACCAGTGACTGTCCAAGTGGGTAAAAAAGCTCCATTATTCTATCTAGGATTTTTTTAATTTATTTAAGCCTACCAAAAGTAACTCGACTCTGCCTGATAGAAAGCATGAATAGAATCGAAGAGTTGGGGTCACCATTCTCATTGTGAGTACAAACCATGCAGCATGGTGACCCACACTATCGCGGCTTAGGGAGATGCTTCTACATAATTGAGCCTTTAGTCTTAAATTTACAAACGAAAAACGCCAACACGAATGCTGCTAGTTTTAGGATGGTCTTCTGTGTGAGGGTAGTAGCTCCCCGGTTGAGGCGGCCCATTCTGGACTGCTTTGTTGGGTTAGTGGTTCGATTCCCGGGTCGGACCAAAAGTTTGTCATCATCATCAACAGCCTTTAACAGTCCGCTGCTGGACATAAGCCTCTCCTTTGAAAGGAGGTTTTGGCCTACTATACCACGCTGGCCAGGCGGGTTGGTTTAAGGTTGGTTTCAAGTTTTCCATCTCTTTGCATTGATGTTGTCTTGTGTAGTTTATCCCTTAGCCCCCTTTTACGACACCCGCGAGATGAATAGGGGTGGTGACACTCTATATTCTTAATCCGTCACCACACGGACAGTTCGTATGATCTGCAAACATTTGTTTCGGTGTTTTCTATGTATAATGTATGTATATATAATAAAAAAGTAAAAAGTACATATGTATTTACATATATCAGTTGTACTAGACCCTTATCACAAGCTCTGCTTAGTTTGAGACTATTCTTCTTCTTCTTATCGTATCAATGGCAACACTACATGGTTTTGGCCTAGTGCTCGGCAACGTAAATTGCGTTTGGCCTTGATTGTTGTTGTTGTTTGTTGTTGTTGTGATCCATTGTGGTGAGAGGATTTGTCACCTAAACTCTGCGATACCGAGTGTTAGGTCTCCAGGGTGCGCCGGACGTCGGGACTCTTGTTCTCTTTTCTACGTCGCTCGGGGAGGCTCCTCTCGTTTGAGACTATATGATGTTGTGTGTCATTCGTCGTCGTCGTCTTTATTTGTTACTAGCTTTTGGCCGCGGCTCCGCCCGCGTGTATGTCGGTTATCGCGGTAAAAAATAGCCTATGTCCTTTCCCAAGTTCAGTTATATCTTTATACCAAATTTCATCAAAATCGGTTCAGTGGTTTAGGCGTGAAAGCGTAACAGACAGACAGAGTTACTTTCGCATTAATAATATTATAGTAGGGATTTATGCGTGCTGAAATTAGCGAGGCTCTATCACCTGTGACCTAATGCAGGATTTATCATTTTCATTCATGGTAAAGCGTATAAAGATTATTGAGTTTAGCGGATTATACAGAGGGAGAGGAACTCAAAACCCTCTATTATGAAGAGGCAAGACTCGTACTAGCTTCCATATTTAGTGATATATCACCGTCTAAGACGGCCCGACCTGAATTAGCTTCTCTGACCTACATTTGAATGCAAACATGTTCGTATTGTAACTGAATCTTGAATGGTTGAATTCAGGAAGTAAATTGTTTGCACATTTTGCTAATATTTGCACTAAGTGTGATGTTTTTAGTTGAAATATGAGATCAATAGCTGAGTCCCAAGGTATCATCCGCATTTTTAAATAAATTTAAGCCTAAAGTGACTCTGATATAAATAAATAAACATACTTTTTTTCGTAAATACATAAACATTATACATAGAATATACCCAAACTCCGAAACAAATATTTGTCGATCACACAAACATTTAGTCCGACCTGGAAATCGAACCCAAAACCTCAAGCACAGCATTTGCATACGCTACCACTGCGCCACCGAATCAGTCACAAACAGACACTTCAATTTTGTCTATTCGTATAGATAACTAGCTTTCGCCCGCGGCTCCGCCCGCGTAAAAAGTAGCTTATATCCTTTCACGAGTTCAGTTCTATCTTCATGCGAAATTTCATTAAAATCGATTCAGTGGTTTAGGCGTGAAAGCGTAACAGACAGACAGACAGAGTTACTTTCACATTTAGTAGGGATTTTCTTCGCGTATGTGCTTATGAAATGTTCTTTATTTACGAGAGTTTTTCTCTTCCTTTGTTACTGGAATGTGTGTGTATATAAGCTTAACTCACAATACACGGAATCTGAGTATTGTCTTGAACCGTTATTAATACGAGAAGGTCACATTAATAGAAGAACAAAGATGAAATTCCTGGAATGTTATTAGTTTATTTCAAAAGAGCATAAGTAAACAAAAAGAAAACACAAAATAGATTTTGTGACGGTGATTATAAGATACGTATTAGTAAAGCAATGATTACGTGATAATATGAAGTCAAATAATACTTTGTAATTGAATTAATATAACACATTTATAAAAGTAATAAGATGTACAAGGAATGGATATCTATATAGAGACTCGGATTTGGATAATCCCCATCCTAATAAAATACTTTTATAGTAAACTTCGGGGCTTCGCTCGCGTCCTAGGGGTATGAAACATAGATGGTGGCCAATTCTCAGACCTACTGAATATGCATATAAAATTTCATACAAATCGGGCAAGCCGTTTCGGAGGAGTATGGTAACTAACATTGTGACACAAGAATTTTATATTTATATATATATTTATACAAGGTTAGTTGTCATGCTATAATTATGAATACAATATTGTTTCCGTGTATCTTTAACTGATTTAAAATGACAACTCGTGTATTCGATCAAAGGAAGCAAAGCCATGCTGATTTCAGCATGATTGGGCCACCTCGACCGGGGCGGTACTACCCTCACACAGAAGACCAACCTAAAAATGATCGCATTCGTGGCGTCATATAGTTGCCATGTTTATAATGACTTAGTGCGTAAAAGCACGACCTTGACATCCTTACTATGAGTATATCAAGAATGAGGAAGACATTGCATTAAATTTCGTTTTAAAAATTCAGAATTGTATTTGAAACAAAATTTAAAGTTGCTTTAATCATTTTGACTGGCAGGTACTATTTTTAAAAGGAATTTAATTTGTATTTACAATTTACCTAAGGGTTTATGTTTTCTAAATATTTAGCTTCTATTTGTGGAGACTTGTTATTGGCGTATTGTAGCTACTTCTATAATAATCTATGTTAAATGTATTGCTGTAAGCGTCCATAAGATTAATAAATAAATAAATGTTTTGTTGGTGTATGTGAGACTGGGGGCACAATTATGCAGGAATATCACACTAAACCTTCATAGTGTGGATCACCATCCTGCATTGTTTGAACTCACGATGAGGATGGTGACCCCTACTGTTGGATTCTACTCATGCTTCCCATAAGGCAGGGTAGAATCATTTTAGACGACTATTAACGAAAAAAACGAGGTATTAACAACTCTATAAATGTACCATGCTAATTTATCATTCTGATAATCTCATATTTCGCAATTTCCTTGTCACGCTAAGATCGCTTAACAACATAATACCGAAATATTTTTAACGCAGATAAACTTTATGAATAAATATTAGGGTTATTAAATGCCTGGAACAGGTCACGTTGTTTTAGGAAAACTATTTTGTAGCTGTACAATAATTAATAAAATTGCCGTGTCATTGCAACTGCAAAATACCAGCTTTTCGCTGAATGTATTTGAATGTATAAACAGTACTACATTAACACAGCCATTTTTTTAAAGTTGTCTGTCTGTCTGTTTGTTCCATCTAATATCTGGAACGGCTACACTAATTTTGATAGAACTTTCACTAGGAGAAAGCTGACGGCATCAGAAGCAACTTGGGCTTATTTTTTATACTGGCTTTGCTCCGCGGCGCTACTAGCGATCTACACCAAAAATCGCGGGTTACACTGCGGGACTCAAATAGTATTTTTTAATATATTTAACTCTACCAAAGTGACTCTACTCTGCCTGATGGAAAGCATTAATAGAATCCAAAAGTGGAGGTCAACATGTGAGTGCATGCAATGTAGCATGAAGACTAGAGATTGAATAACGGGATCCCGGACCGATTTTTCTCGGGAATTACAATCCCGAAATTTACCGGGAATGAAAAAAAAACCCAGGCTAATAAAACCATTTTTGTTTCACTCAAATCCTTACCGAAAGTTTTCTAAACTCGACAAAGTTAATCTCATTGTTCTAAAAATAAATTCACGCTTAATAAGGCATTGCAATTTTTGACAATAGTAGTAACCATAACTAAAGAGATCCGATGCTTTTTCTTTAGCTTTAAGATATGATTTGGGAACATTTAGATGATAATTTGTAAGTTTAGTTAATTAATAACTGTTAATTTGAAAATTTTGTATGTAATTAGATTATAATTAGAATAGTAATTATAAATAAAAATAGACAATAAATACTTATACTAGTTCCAAAACTTGTTAACTGTTTTGTTCGTTTTGTTATAATTTATGCTTGTTTGTATTCTTGCCTTTTGTTATTTATTAAAAGTTAATTTTGTAGTTTTCATAATTAAATTCTGTTTAATTAAAGTCTGTCTGTGTGTTGTTTTTTCATTTAACCCATATATTTAATCAAAATATCTACCATTATTATCTATCCATTACTGCCATCTAATAGGAAGGTCATTTATGCCTTTGCCATAGAACTCTAGTAATCTAGATTCTACAAACTGTGTGAAAGCATTTAATGCTGCCTCCTGGGAAGAAAACTTTTTATCACGTAGAAAATTGTACAAATCACGAAAAAAATGGTAGTCCATTGGGGCAAGATGACGAATGGTTTCTAATTACAATTCATGTAGAGTTAAAACGATTTTTCGTCGTGCTGTATGTGGTCTCGCGTTGTCATAAAGCAATAATGGTGAAGATCGATTCATGAGTCGGAGCTGTTTCATTGCAAGTTTTGCTATCATTGTTCGGAGTTCGGCACAGTAAACATCTGTCGTTATTGTAACCCCTATTATTAAATTATTTCTAATTTTTCATATAATCCCGGTATGGAAAAAAGTTCGGGATTTGCAATCTCTAATGAAGAGCCACACTGTAGGGGCTTAGTAAGGTGATTCTAATAAGCCGTATTACACCAGAAACACACCCCAATATATTTTGAGAAAAACACTCAAGGAAAGAAGTATTTGTGTTAATACTACTACAAAATTCACAAAATACCGTTCTTACTTCAGAACTTCGAGTCGTAATACATATTGACTTTTATTTTTGTCTATATTACAGCTTTATATCGCAAAGGAAATTGATATCGAGAATCGAATCAACCTCCGCATTTCTGTGTAGACAAATCTTGTTGAAAGAAGAGTGAGCGGAAGATATCGGAAATGTACTTTACCTTATTTCATATGTAATTGACGTATTATTGGCAATATGGATGAATATGGAACATGATTACGTTTCTGGTATGTTAGGGTTCCATATTCCAATCGAATAAGCTAGAAAAGTTTCGCTGGGTGTCTGTTTGTCTAATGAACAACTCATAACGTCCCACTTCTGGGTTCAGGTAACTTCTCAGGAGAGGGTTAAGGCCATACGTCCCCACGCTGGCCGAATGCGGGTTGGCAAGGCACATTGTAGTTACGTAATCTTGTCGTTGGATGTTTTTAAGCAGCCCGAGGGCATCCAACTAGGCTTTACGACTGCTATCTTATGATAACAACCGGGACCAACTGCTTAACGTGACCTCCGAATAACGGAAACGCTCATAACATATCGTGATACAAACGGTCACCCATCTAGGTCTGACCGCGCCGTAGTTGCTTACCCTCAGTGATTGTTTCCAATCACCTAAGTCCTCTCGGCTATGAGCGCTTCCTGTGTGGCATCATCATCATCATCATCAACAACCTTTAACAGTTCACTGTTGGACATAGGCCTCTCCTTAGAAAGGAGGTTTTGGCCTACTATACCACGCTGGCCAGACGGGTTGGGCTGGTTTCAAGTTTTCCTTCTCTTTGCATCGATGTTGGTATAGTAGGCAAAAATGACAACTCTAATCAGGGATCTATGTCTAAAGGGCTACTATTGAAGACAGTAAAGAAACAAAAGGCTTTTATTTCAAGTAAACCTTTTCAAGCACTTTCAAAACGTTACATTACTGTTCTGAGAGTCATTACTATTGAAAAGAAGAGACAAGAAACTAATGAGGATGAAGAGTTCTGACCGTTATTTTAACCTACTAATATTATAAACGCGAAAGTTTGTGAGTATGTATGTGTGTATGTATGTTTGTTGCTGTTTTACACAAAAACTACTGAACGGATTTGGATGAAACATTACAGTAATATAGCTTATACATCAGAATAACACATAAACTACTTTTTACTGCAATAATCGAGATACATAGGCGAAAGCAAGTGTTTATAAAAATACATAAATCGTAGATGTCAAAATGTATCACTGTTTATCTCCTGTCAAAACTTCATAGGTTGCTAGGCATAACATACTTGCATAGCAATCATAATGATAGTTTGTAAATGGCTTTAATTTTAACAAAAAGAAACCGACTTCAAAGAAAAACTATTCCGAGTACCCAAAACGCGACAATTATGCCTATGATATTTGAGGAGTTCGCTCGATTTCCATGGGATCCCATCATCAGATCCCGATATGGTGACGATCGGACCACCTGTAAGCTACGCCCTTTCCAATGGAAAACGAATTTTTGAAATCGGTTCATATACGACGAAATTATCGCTGAACATACATAAAAAAAAACCGACGAATTGTGAACCTCCTCCTTTTTTTTGAAGTCGGTTAAAAATACCGCGGGACGCAGTTAGTACCTACATACTTCTGTAACAGCAGTGTACAAAATATTATTCATATGTATATATATAAACACATCACTACAGATACGGGTACAAAACACACTACCCTATTCGTGTTTACATAAATCCAGAAACGTTGACAATATCGGTGCAAGAGCGGCTATGAGCATTTCAAAGCTGTTTGTCAATACGTGGTTTAATACTCCTCTTTTGAATGGAAATTTGGGTTTCAAGTAATCACTCGATAAAGCATCGAAATTGTATCTTTAGGCAAGATGCTGTGTGTTTGCGTTCTATCTCCTTCTAAAATCTATATATAAATAAATAAATTTGAAGTGTATGTTTGTAATATTAAATAAATAGTTTTTTAGGGTTCCGTAGCCAAATGGCAAAACCGGAACCCTTTTAGATTCGTCATGTCTGTCTGTCCGTCCGTCCGTATGTCACAGCCACTTTTTTACTTGGTAAGTAGATGTATTCTGGGAACCGCATTAAGATTTTCACATAAAAATAGAAAAAAACAATACATTTTGGGGGCTCCATATGCTTGGAACAGAAACTCAAAAAAAAATTTTTCATCAAACCCATACGATCTATGGATAGGTCTTCAAAAATGATAATGAGGTTTCTAATATCATTCTTATCTAAACTTAATTGTTTGCGCGTGAGACACTTACAAAGTGGTAAAATGTGTGTCCCCCTGTAACTTCTAAAATAAGAGTGATAAAAATAAACAAAATAAATTATGAACATTACCATGCACATTTCCACCGAAAATTGGTTTGAACGAGATCTAGTCAGTAGTTTTTTATTTAATACGTCATAAATTTTAAAACGCAATTTACTTTTCATTCAATCAATACAATAATATTAAAACATCGATCAAATTTACAACCAACTACAAGAACTTTTATATGATGTTACTTGCTTCTACGGAACCCTTTCTGGTATATAGTCCGACTCGCACTTGGCCACTTGTTTTTATAAATTTAGATCTGCTAAAGCTAAAATCTCATCGCGACCATAAAGTTGTTCAAATGATTTGTATGCCGTCCCTCTGGTGTGTTTGATAAAGTAAATTAATTATTTTTGTTAGCAAAACTTTAGGCACGAATATCAAGAAACATTTTTTATATTTATGTGTACCAAAGTGATTCTACTGCCTGATGGAAAGCATGAGTAGAATCCAAGAGTAGGGGTCACCATCCTCATTTTGAGTGACAGCATGGTGACCCACACCATACTGACCTAATGACATTTGTCTGCATCATCGGGCCTCCGGTCTTGCACTCACCAAATGCAACAGCACGAATCCTGCTATTTTTATATTGATTATTAGTTTTGCCCGCGGTTCCACCCGCGTGTATGTTATCGCGGTTAAAAGTAACCTATGTCCTTTCCCAAAGTCCCATCTATTACTATACCAAAATTCATCAAAATCAGTTCAGCGGTTTAGACGTGAAAACTTAACAGACAAACAGACAGAGTTACTTTCGTATTAGCGATTATGTAATAGACATCTTACACACAACGCCATTTATTCCCAAACTAAGAGTTTGTATTATGGGTTACTAGACAACTGATATAAATACGTAAACATACCTTTTTTTTTGTAAATACATGCATATTATACATAGAAAACAGCCAAACTCCGAAACAAATATTTGCGGATCACACAAACATTTGGTCCGACCCGGGAATCGAACCCGAGACCTCTTGATCAGCAGCCGCATACGCCAACCACTAGACCAACAAGGCAGTCAGTATGATATGATGTTGATGAATAAATTAATGATAGAACTACAATCCGTTCTATCAAGATAATTTATAGTTTCTTAGACAATTGTAAGCAAACCTAACCACCAAATGATTATAAATAACATCCCAGTCTCGGCAAATAGCGCCATTGTTCGTGTTATATCAACTGTTTTACCCCGCTATACTGCGACAAATAATTCATGTTTAATATTCAACAAGAATATTAGCTATTTATTACTAACCAGAGTAAATCTACCGCTGCTATGCAGCAAATGAGAATGACTAGCCTGTCCCCTAATTTAGAAAGTTTTTTTTAAGGTTCCGAAGTATAAGACTTCGAACCCTTATAGATTCGTCATGTCCGTCCGTCCGTCCTCGACTTACCGTCCAAACGGTAAGTGCTAAAAAGATGAAACTTTGTCGACTAAGTGCTACAGTAAAATTATGAAAAATATTTTTATTTGGGGTACCTCCCCTACACGTAAAGTGGGTATGTTTTTTTTTCTCGCGGCTACCCCATCATGTGGGGTATCATTAAATAGGTCTTTTAAAAACAATAAAGGCTTTCTAAGACGATTTTTTTATTTAGGTATCCGTTTGCGAGAAACTCCACTTTAAAGGCCACTTTTGTAAAAACAGGGCGTCCCCCCCCCCCAAAACTTCAAAAATTCGTGATCGTGATCCATATAATAAACTTAAAAGGAAAACTATAAAAGATCAGATGACTTTATTAGTTCAGGAGTTATAGAGGCTTAACTTTTACAATGCGCTTACTTGGAAAACGCCATACAAAATTAACGCATTAATACGTAAACATAACAATTATCCGTTGGATACGAATTCTAATTCACGTACCATTATGGATGACTGAGGAACTCTTTCCTGTGCGTGGCCAGACACGCACTTGGCTAATTTTTTATATATATTGAAGCATACCAAAGTGACTCTTCTCTGCCTGACGGAAAGCATGAGTAGAATCCAGGAGCAGGGGCACCATCCCCATTATTTGAATAATTAATGCAGAATGGTGACCCATACCACGGCGGCCTTGTTCGATGTTTCTGAATCATTCTCCCGGCCTCTGAAAGCCGGGTGAATGATGCAAAATGATTGGGCCTCCGGTCTATGTTATGATGGTCGGTTTCAGCACTTGGTCCTTTAAGTGGACCATTGTACGTGAGGGCGGCCATCACTCCAGGCAGCCCACCTCCCTCCAGAAACGGATAAGGTCTCCGAGTCTGTCCAGACATTCTGAAACAGATTTGGGAGATCCAAGGCTGTTTTTCCGTGTTTCGGTGACACCTGTGCACTCAAAGTGTACACTGTTTCCTCTGCCCCTAAGCATGCTCTGCATAGGGGACTGTCAGTTATGCCTATGGTGTGGAAGTGTTTGTTTAGTGAGCAGTGTCCGGTGATAATTCCTGCCACCAGCCGCAGACTGTCCCTGTCCAAACGCAATAAGCGTTTGGTTAGTTTATCATTAGGAAGTGGCATGGCTTCCTTTGATTGGGCCTCCGGTCTCACATTCATCAACAAAATACGACAGCACATATGCTGTAATTAATTTTAAGTTGGTTTTCTGTGTGAGGGTAGTACTGTCCTGATCGAGCTGGCCCATTTGTGCTGAAGTCAACGTGACTCTACTACCTTGACATGACCTCTTGAATCGTGTCTTCTGAGTTGTGAGTCTCCAAGGGCAGTTATAATTATGGTCGTTTTCTCCTTTGAAACCTTTTATCTGAAGGCACTGTGGGATTTTTATGAAAAGAAAAACTAAATAAATAAATGTTTCGGATATCTGACACACAAAATCGACACACACAAAGTCCTAAGCGAAGCAGAGCTTGTATTATGGGTACTAGACAACTGATAACTTTTTTTTTATAAATACATATTATACAAAAAAAAACACCGAGACTCCGGAACAAATATTTGTGAATCACACAATAAATCGAATCGAACCCGAAACCACTAGATCAACAAGGCAGTCATACATCCCAAAACAAATACTTAGAAATATTCAGATGTTTTACTATTCCAGGTAATTGTCGTAGCTCAGCAAAATAGGCAAGTCTACTTCCAGCTTCACAAACTGATATTCGCAGATGTCCAAAGCATCACTGTTTGTGCACCTTCGCAAATTAAATTTAGTAATCCGGTAAGCTGAACTATCTAGCGCAATTCGTGAACTGACAGTTGTACATAATTAAGTCAAACTGTATTCTCTAGCCTGAGGGTACACAGGTGTTCTAAGTAAACAGCTGAGAGGGAACAGAGGCTAAATTCAGAGGAATATAATGTTGGGGAGAAATCGTTGTAACTTATTCCAGGTATAGGTCAGACGAACTAGAACTAACGTGTATAAAATATCACAAATTGTCCAAATATTTTAAAATATCTTTTAACTGAAGTACTGTATTTGGTTAGTAGTGTATTAAAAAGTTGTTAACAATTTATCATCACTGTTCAGTTTGCTTTTTTACATGATAGTTAGGTGCTTGTTATGGCACGTCATAGTTGGACAATGAGCGTCTTTGATGCTGAATGCAATCTCCTAAATCTCTCCGAAATTCTTGGATAAAAAGAAATAAATATTTGTACGCTTTTCGTCAGTTTATGTTAAAATAGAAAATTAAATGTAGTATAATATATGTTTATTTGAAATGTTCTTTTTGAAATATTTGATACTCATATTAGAAAGGTAAGAAAAAAAAACAAACCCACCCCCCCGTTTTTTGATTTGCAGACTGCATTTTGTAAATTTATATGTCACTATATCACTACCATGATTTTAACAAATTCAACGTAACCTCATATGTCAAAATCCGTCATATATGCGAAATATTACCCCCTTTTGACGCAGTTGGGTAAAAAGATAGCTTTCCTACACACCCTACAGTAAGAAGAGCGAGGATTTTTAAAGTGGAGAACATTCACCAATTTGAATTTGGCAAAAGTCAGTTAATTCATATTCCTTCTACCTGGAGTACTGAAAAATTTAATTAAAGAGAAAAATAAGCATAACTGCCGAGGAAATCTCACTATGGGATAGGGTATTGTCAAGTTCGGTGTCGATTTATACCTTCAAGTTGAGACCTTCCCAGTGAAGAACTTCTGAAGCTAGCTGTTGGGGAATTTTTATCCCATCACTCAAAACAAAGGAAATCTCCCTGACTAAGTTAATTATAATATAATGCTTATAAATATGTATACATAAATATGGTTCGTCTCTTCCGTCCTATGCCAAGCAGTCAAAGACTGGAACTTACTACCAGCTCACGTGTTTCCTTCCCATTATGATACTGGGTTCTTCAAATGGGGCGGAAAAAGCATCTCACCAAGCCGCCATAGTGTGGGTCGCCATACTATATTGTGTGGTATAGTATAAGTATCTTAGATTCTGCTCAGCCTTTCCATCAGGCAAGGTATATTCACTTTGCTAGGCTAAATATATAAAAAGAATGTAATAATACATAAGAAAACTTACTTTTAGAAATACGCTTGTAATTTATTGGCGAAATACCAAACTTATACACTTTAAGTTGAAACATAGTACATACAATAAATTCTTAGAACAACTTAAGTTCCTTATCTTGGTAAAAATACACCTAAGTCTTATTGAGGGAAAGTTTTTCCGACTCGCTTAAGTTTCCACTGAAGTGAAATTTAGAGCGACTTTAAAGGGGGTAGAAAAATAAGAACATTGGAGACTGCTAAATAAAATTCTTATAAAGGATCTTAAAGATGTTGGTTATGAATGGATGAAAGTGAACTAGTACCAATGTGACAAAACCTGTCTTTAAATATAATTTTGTCTACCACATTCAAGGAAATGTGTGTGTGTGTATTTTTTTAGGTAGTAGAGCCAAGCTGATTTCAGTACGAATGGGAAAGGTTCGACTGTGGCAGTGTTACCCTCACAGAAGACCATCCTAATAATGACAGCATTCTTACTGTCATATTTCGTTGGTGAGTGTGAAACCGGAGGTTCAATCATTCTACATCTTTCTTTTGGCCTCTGGACGCCGGGAGGATGATGCAGAAGCATTTGATCAGGCTGCCATTGTATGAGTCACTATACTGCATTGCCTATCCTCACAATGAGGATGGTGACCCCTACTCCTGGATTCTGCTCATGCTTTCCTTCAGGCAGAGTACAGTTACTTTGGTAGGCTTATCTATAAAAAAAATACGTGAGTTTTATTGCTTAAGTTTATGTGTATGTTTATTTCAATAAAACTGTGATCAAATAAACACACAGGCTACATGATTGAATGTGTGTGTGTGTGTGTGTTTTTTTTTTTGAAGAATTAAGGTAACATAAAGTATTTAAATGAGGTTTCGATTGAGTTAAGTAAAATTAGGTTCGTTTTCGTTCCCTCGTGATTTTTATCTCCGTTATCGATGTAATTGGCTTGATTCGATAAACCCAAATCCCGAGCGATGCGTATAATGATCATTTATTGATCATTCAGTTAACTGAAATTTGATTGAACAAGTTGAGGATTTTTATATAGTCTAATCGGGATTTATTTAGTCCTACTTGTATATATAATGTTTACTTGATACTGCACGAGTACGTATCAAATCACGAGTCGGGCCAAAAAGTGTTTTTGGGATTTTCTTAGGAAATTCCTAATAGCAGCTGGGAGTTTGGAAGTTTGGCGGTGATTCACGCCCGTACCTCGGAGAGCACGTAAAGCCGTCGGTCCCGGTTTTCATGAACATCTATGGCAATTGTAATTGGGAAGTCAGTGCCCTCAAATATACTGACAACAAGTTCAGTCTTCGAATTTCAGTTCTCCCTTAGGGTTGCGGAGGTCCGATGCCAGTCGCTCCGTGGAAAACCCGAAATTTAGGTAAAACCGGTTGAACTAGTAGCCGACCCCAAATAAACTTGGGAATAAAGGCTAGGAAGATGATTACTTTACGAGTACGTATAAAACGTGATTAGTTTACTACTCTACTATAATGATTACACTACTTTAATAGGAAATCTAAAATACTTATAACAATCATCATCATCATCATCAACAGCCTTTAACAGTCCACTGCTGGACATAGACCTCTTCATTAAAAGGAGGTTTTGGCCTACCATGCCACGCTGGCCAGACGGGTTGGTAAAGGGTTTCAAGTTTTTCTTCTCTTGGCAGTGATTTTAGCTGCTTATTTTGTTCCTTTAGTCGCCTCTTACGACACCCATGGAATGAATAGGGGTGGTGACACTTTGTATTCTTAATCCGTCACCATAAATATTTATAACAATATTGTACACAAAATATTAGAGGAACTAAATACATTTCTCCAACCGTGTAACAGATTCGTGTTAGTTTACACGTCATAAAATTTGACGTCGTTTGTTCTTGCTAAATAGCGTTACATCTGCTTGAATGGTTTTGAATAGAATTAATATAATGCAGTGGGTCGTATATAATGTATGGAGAATGTAATAGTCCCTACTTATATCTTTTGTTATGGAAATGATTAAAACCGAGTTCAGTAATCTATTTTGGGAAACAAGATTCGGTCAAACTATATATAAAAACTGAGTATGACATATCTACCATACTCATACACATACACTCATAAAAATACACATGTTGATATATGTATGTATGTGTGTGAATGTTGTGTAGCAAATAAAGTTGGCATTAACGGTTGATTTTATTTATTTTCTACCGATATTTTCATTGGTTGAAAATATCGGTAAATCTTTTCGTTGAAAAATATATTTTGCTAATGGTAAACTCAAATGGTTAAGTTTATTACATTGTGTTTGTTGTTTGCACTTTTCAAAATGATCCGATATTTCTGCATTGCGTTTCGGCATTTTCAATTAGATATAAAATTTAAAAATCCACAACAACAAAGTAAACAAAGTCTCAAACACACAAAAACAAAGTAAAAACACACAAACACAAAGTAGGTACAAATCTCTTGAAATACAAAAACACAACTTTACCAAAACAATAGAAAATATGCACTGACCCGCCGAAATATTAATTACTAAACAATATACCTATTACGTTAAAAAATCAACCAATCAAGTCATCTTCGCGATCGCTTATTTAAAAATTGACCTAGTGGTTTAAGTGGTCATCACACCGCATTCTACTGCGCCAAGTATTGTGGGTTCAAATCCCACACGGGACAACACTTTTTGTGATCCACAAATTGATGTTGTGAGTCTGGGTGTTTTTTGTGTCTATTTTTTGTATGTTTGTAAAGTAATGATGTACACAAATTGTATTGTCTTCTTTGGGTCAAAAATAAATTACCATTTCAGTGGTCCATATATCAAAACCATAATATAAGTTTTCGATTGTTTTAACGACGCTGTGTTAACTTATGTAAAATCATTTCTAAAACTTCTAAAATATTACTAAAATCACAGCTTAACTTTAAAAATACTGTCGGCTTAATGACGTTTCAGCCTAATACTATGTACACATAGAAGTCAGGCCCTTTCAAAAGATTTTAACTGTAATTAGGACGGCAAATAAAGCAGGCGGCCTTCGCTTTAATTTTAGGGGTCACTTCAATTATAAGAGCAATAAAAACAGAATTTGTAACTGTCGAATTAGAGCTATCGTATTTAAAGCCGAAAAGGTTTCGTTGTGACCGTTTTAAATGGTAAATTTGTTAACATAAACCGTTTGAGTAGTATATTTAATTTAAATTTAGGCTTAACAAGGGGCAACATGATTGCGGCCATGGTGCGGAGCGAGAGCGCGTGGAACTCCGCCAATTCTTTCTGCGAGCAAGTTATGCTAGCGAAGGAAATGGCGGAGCGGGACCGGGAGAGGCTTAGAACCCCCCCGATGGACAATCTCCGTCCTCCATAAGCGCTAACCTGGGGGTGACAGGTGAGGCCATCTGTCACTCTAGCAGAAGCAGGCCGGGGTGGATGCTTTTGCTTTTGCCCTGTGCTTTTATTATGAAGAGGGTCATCTGCAATTCGGAGTTCCAGGGATTTCCTTCCAGGGTACACCTGGTTCTCCGGCCCGGCCGGATTTCCACACAGAAAAAAAAGACTTAACAAGGGTTTACTTGGGGGGGCTTAACCGTCAACCAAAATATACACATACTAATAATTGCAAAGTTGACGAAATTTTTGTAAATAGTCTACTATATACAAAATATTGCCAAAATCTAAAGAAGTATTTAACAGGTAGTGCAGCTATGATGATTTCAGTACGAATTCGCCGGCTCAACTGCGGCAGTACTATGCTCACATAGAAGACCAACCCAAATTGATAGCATTTGTACTGTCGTCTTTCGCTGGTGAGTGTAAGACCGGAGGCCCAATCATTCTGCATTATTCTCTTGATCTCCGGAGGCCGGGAGAATGAAGCAAAAGCATCTCACTAAGCCGCCATGGTGTATTGTATGCACTCACAATGAGGATGGTGGCTCCCTACTCCTAGATTCTATTCATGCTTTCCATCAGGCAGAGTAGAGTCACTTTGGTAGGTTTAAATATTGAATAAAAAGATATATATAGATTTGAACATAGTTTCGTAATAAAATATACATTTATTTTAAGTAGCTTTTGAAGTAAGAGATCGTAAATTTTGTGTAGTGAGAGGGCCTTAGGTCGTATATAAAATTCCATTTTGAAAATAATCCAATATTGAAATGGAGGTAGTCTGAAAGTGTCTCCAAATATTTTGTGTAAATATGGCACCAAAGTGCTTCGCGTTCGAGAACTTGTTGGCAAACTCCCCTGTGCCTAGATAAATATTTAATACTAACGCTTTTGAACATACATGTTTTATCTACAATACTAATTTATGTATACTTAATTTTATATCCAATCTGGACTAACGGAATCCAACTTTGGAGCACACCTGCCAACTCGAACCTGGAAATACTCCAGAGGTTTCAATCCAAAATGCTAAGGATAATCACCGTCGCTCCATGGTTTGTAACAAACTAACATTACAGCACGACCTTAACATCAGAACAGGTTTTTCAAGAAGAGATCAAGCACTCAATGAAATCTTACAGGAATAGACTGGATATCCATCCAAACATACTGACTGTGCCCCTGATGAGTGACACTTCTAGATTCAAAATGCTAAAACGAAAGTCTCCACGAGATTTATAGGAATAATAATACATCTCTTTATTGTACACCAGAAAATAATATACAACGGTAGCTTATACTAGGAGGTACAAGTGGCGGACTTATCAAGGCAATCTCTTCGGGATTATTAAACATGGCACATGTCGCAGGACTGATTACCCTTATATTGCAAAATGCATAAGTTCATAACCCTAAACAGATTGCATAATAATAAAATCAGTAAAATAACAATAATATAAATCTGAAGAGTTTGTTGGTTTGAAAAAAATACCAGTATAAGATTATCCATTTATTGAGGAAGGTTAAAAGCTATATAGTATTATGCTAAGATTGGAGCACCAATCGGGTTTTTTTTTATTCAGAGCTCGATTTATCACCCCCGTAAACAGCACCCGGAAAAATATGATTATGCAAATAGGTTTATTTACAGAAAACTGACACAGGTCCCTAACTGAATATCAGTTTTCCAGACATATCTAAAACTGTTACAGATCGATCACAAGCCTCGTCTATTTGGGTCTATACTAAATAAGATATTCTGCCTCCAAAGTTAAGCGCCAGCATTTGATTCTAGGCAAAGTTTTGCACCGTTGTTCGTATAACTAGTAAATTAGACTTGCTTAGTATGAAGGTGGTTTGGACTAATTTGCGAGATGTACGATTAAATTAACAGGAGTTAGTGAAATTGTGTTATATCTCAAATGCAATTTTAGGGAATACTAGCTTATGCTGGCAGCTTCGCCTACGTATTATAGCACTCGTAAGGTGGTGAAAAAGGCATCGAAGTTATACATCATGCTTGTATAACTTTGATCGCCTTTGCACCCTATAAAGGTAAAGATTTTTGCAAAATCTTCTCTTTGTTTTCACCTACGCTCCTCAAGGAACACGCATGCCGAATTTCAGCTTCTAGCGTGCAGTAGTTAGTCAGTTACAGAACAGTTACATATATACATACATTGGTTATAAACTATATTACACACCACTTAATCCAAACCCTGTCTCTGTTTGTAACGCTTTCACGGCTAAGTCCTTACAACAATTTCATTGAAATTCCGTATTGAGATACTTTGATGATTTAGGAAAATGGATAGCAGAGTCGCGGTCAAAAGTACTTTTTATATGTGCACGTAACAAACTGACTATATTCTGCATGTCTGATGGAAAGCATGAGCAGAATCCAAGAATAGTGATTGTGGCGACTTCCACATACAGAGCAAGCGAAAACATACAACAGCGCCATCTACCGAACAAACACTGAACCACGAAGAAAACACGGACCGATCTATACGGAGTAACTACTAAACCTGAATCGCGAAAGAGAAATTCTCAACATCAGACATTGGGCAGTGGCCCGCCATGTATTTTCACCTGGCCTGGTCGGAGGACCCTCCCTTTGTGTTGGAGGGACACGACACCCGTTCCTCCACAGTACTCATTGCGAATGCAGACGGGGTAGCATGGTAACCTATAGGACGTCAGCCTATAGAGATGTTTCTGCATCATTGGGCCTCCGGTCTAGCACTCACCAACGAAATACCACTGCATTCTTTTACGTTTGTCTTCCCGTTCATGTTGAAGTCAACGTGTCTCTACTACTTTATAATTTTATAAAAAAAGTTTAAACTAAAACCCAACTATGACAAAAAAGCGGCAAAGTATGACACCAGATTCTCAGAATAGGATCAGTGCACAGAGACAGACGATGAGTGTGGTGACGGGTTAAGAATACAGAGTGTCACCACTCCTATTCATCCTGTGGGTGTCGTAAAAGGCGACTAAGTGATAAACTACGCAAGGCAACATCAATGCATAGAGAGGGAAAACTTGAAACCAACCCTATACCAACCCGTCTGGCCAGCGTGTTATAGTAGGCCAAAACCTCCTTTCTAAGGAGAGGCCTATGTCCAGCAGTGGACTGTTAAAGTTGATGATGATGAGAGACAGATATTCACAGATATTCAAGTACATGTGTGTACTAGTGGCTACGACTCGCAAACTTGATTAATTGCATCTCCTTCACTGATAGTTGTGTCCTGACAATCTTGTTTCTTGAATTCAAATTGTTTGTTTGTAAATGAGAAATTGATTATCTTAGAAACTGAAGCATCTTAAGATTGTTCTGAGAAAATAATCCTTATATCTTATATCTTAATTTACCTTTCATTCTTAGAAACAACATCATGATCACACGGAGTATGAGGATTAAGAGACTTACCTGAAACAAAAATAGTAATATTAATTTAATAATTCATTGTATTTCCTCATTTTGTAACTGTTAGCGCAAATTTCTAGGGCCAGCTGAATACCATTGCTGTGTTTCAGTACAGTATGAACTGAGCTGGTAGACTTTACTGCACAATGTACTGTCCTATCTCGATTGTATCTTGTAAGTGTATTTTGTAGTAAAAATAAATGGTTTAATTACAATGGTGTAATAATATAACGGCATTTGGACCAATATATAATCACCAAACATCTATAGAGATAATTAAAATTGAAGTCTGTTAACAATTTAAGAAATTCTTGCAGCTTTTTACTCTGCCTGATGGAAAGCATGAGCAGAATCCAAGAGTGGTGGTCACCTCTTTATGAGTGTACACAATGCAGAGTGTGTGTACTCATAAAGTGGACCCTATGACATTATGGCGGCCTAGTGATGTGATTCTGAATCATTGGGCAACTGGTCCGACACTTACCAACGAAATACGATAATATGAATGCTGTCATTTTTATAGGTTGGTGTTCTATTTGTGGTGTGTGGTGACAGATTATGAATACAGAGTGTCACCAACCCATATTAATCCCGCGGGTGGCGTAAAAGGCGACTAAGGGATAAACTACGCAAGACAACATCAATGCAAGAGAAGGAACACTTGAAACCAACCCTATACCAACCCATCTGGCCAGCGTGGTTTAGTAGGCCAAAACCTCCTTTCTAAGGAGAGGCCTTTATTGAGCAGTGGACTGTTGATGATGATGATGTTCTATTGGAGGGTAGTAGTGCCCCAGACGAGCCGGGCCTATTCGTGCTGTAATTAGCGTCGCTCTGCTACCTTGACACTTAAAACTTTTGTCTGTATGTCTGTTGTTCCGGCTATTTTCTGGAATGGTTGGATCGCTTATCATGAAACTTTGATTGGCAAATAGCTGACAAGATTAGGGTTAACTCAAACTCCTTTTATTTTAAATTAACTTGCTCTAAACTGTTACTAGTGATTCCTGTTGTGCCTCTACAATAACAATCACGGGTAAAACCGCAGGAGCAACTAGTTTAGTAACATAATCAACCTAAGAACCTTAGGGAATAATATTTTGCTCCCTCGTTCTCAACGTGACGTAGTTTTTCCTGAAAAAATCTGAAACGAAATTAGATAATAGAAAAACCACCCCCGTCTGCGAATCCTTTAAGGTATCCAACCTTTACTGAAAGCCATTTTGCGGTTTTCACAATAGGGTTGAACGCTTCAATTTCTTTTGCTTTTTTAGGGAACTTATAAGGGTAGGTGAGATTAAGTAATTTGTGAACATTGAATAGGTCTATCTGTCTAAGGGTTGGTGTTGATGATTATTAAGCTAGAGGTGGTGGGTTCGATTTCCACCCAGGACAAAAAAAAATATGATGGTTATTGGTTATTGCGATCCTACTAATCTGACCATCTGACTGATGGAAAGCAAGAGTAGAATCCAGGAGTAGGGGTCACCATCCTCATTGTAAGTACAGACAATGGAGCATGGTGACCCCCACTTCGGCGGCCTAGTGGATGCTTCCGTAACATTGGGTCTCAGGTTTCACACTCACGAACGAAACACTATCACTAATGCTGTCATTTTAAGTCAGTCTTCTGTGGTCGGTCGGCTTTCCATCAGGAGGAGTGGGGTCACTTTGGCAAGCATAAATATAGTAAAAAGGTCATTCCGAATTTTATATTATAAACTATCTACATACACATATAAATAAATGTTAGTGTTAAATTAAGCCCTTTTTAAGGTTCCGTAGTTCATGACTTGGAACCCTTAAAGATTCGTCATGTCCGTCCGTCCGTCCGTCTGCCTCGACCAACCGCGCAAACGGTTCGTGCTAGAAAGATGAAACTTCGCATGAATATGTGTTGTAATTACGTCGACAAAGTGTTACAATAAAATTATGAAAAATATTTTTATTTTATTGGGGATGTTTTTTTCTCGCGGCTACCCCATCGTGTGTGGTATCATTAGATAGGTCTTTTAAAAATATTACAATGTTGCTCAAGTTATTTTTCGATTTAGGTAACCGTTTGCGAGTTATTCAACTTTAAAGCGCATTTTTTTTTGTAAAAATAGGGCGTCGTCAAAAATCTCACAATAGTGACTACTATACATACATTGAATACATATGTATATACAATACATATATTGAAATTTCAAGGAAAACTATAGTGGGTTTGATACGTTTTTTATTTCAGGAGTAATAGGGGCCTAACTTGTAAAATGCACAGTATGAAAACTTCGTAAAAAATCAATAAAAATACCTAAAGGAAACAATTATCTATTGGAAATAATTTTAAATCCTCGTGCCATTATGCTCGACTACGGAACTCTATTCTATGCGTGGCCTGACACGCACTTGGACAATTTTTACAAAATGAATGTTCAGACAAATGCTGTAAAAGTCATACGAACAAGATTTACGTTTACGGTCCAACGAAGTCATCAAACTTGTATTTACGTAATAATTTTTACCAGCTGACCCACGTTGCCCTGTCTGGGTCTTCTATTGCCCCTAGCGAGATGTTATACAACTGAAAGAAGTTTGTTTATCAATGTATGTCTAGAGGTTATTGTGAGCCAACCTTGAAAGATAGACATATGCTATGAAAGACTATTTTAGACCTTTAAAAGCAATTCTTTTATATATATTATCGTTTTATGGAACTTTAACAGTTCACGCAGAGCGCACGATGATATCGCGCAAAGGCAAGAATTTCACAACGTTTTGCATTATTTTTTAATTTCAAATTGATCCCTGCCGCTTCTTTCAGTCATCGTCCCACGCGACAGCATTTCCATCCCCATCACTTAGCTGGTTGGCAGTCCACAGCAGTGCGTTTTTCCCGAAATTTCCTGCGTCGCACATCTAAATTGTGGAATGAACTGTCGCCGGCGGTGTTTCCGGACTGATACGACCTTCAAACCTTCAAAAACGAACCTACATCTTAAAGGCCGGCAACGCACCTGTGACTCCTTTGGTGTTTCGGGTGTCCATGGGCGGCGGCAATCACCTACCATCAAGTGATTCGTCTGCTCGTTTGCCCCTATAATATAAAAAAAAACTCCGCTCCTTTTTGGAGTCGCGTGATGACACATGGCTTTCCTCGATAACTATACTATATAATACTGTTTTATTTAAATCGGACCAATAATACCACACAAACAAAACAAATATTCAGCTTTGCAAAATAAGTAAAGATGAGTTTGATCATTCGTATAAACGCACCCTCTTTGCTGTAATACTATATTTCAATATCAAAATACTCAGTTTCTTTGTGATAAAAATCAAGATCTTTGTAATCACTTCTTGAATTTAAGAGGTTTTTGCTATGTGTGTTTTCACATAGTCCAATCTCCTAAGTAATAGTTGAGACGAGAAAGATTTATCGCGTATGAAACTGAGTTATTGCTCATTTTCAACGATTTTCAATTCATGTCAATGAGAGTCGCCTGTCGAAGAGAAATAGACATTTTAATAGATATTTTTATACATACTTAAGTGTAACAAAGTGATTTGAGGACTCGGGTTCCAATGTTTGTGTGATCCACAAATATTTAATTCGGAGTCTGGGTGTTTTCTATGTATCATTTGTATGTATTTACAAAATAGAACTATGCTTATATATGTATCACTAGTCTAGTACCCATTATACAAGCTCTGCTTAGTTTGAGACTAGATGGCGTTGTGTGTAAGATGTCAGAAATATTTATTATTATATTGAAAATTAAGAAAGTATGAAATTGGGGTTTATAAATTTAGTTTATATAACGTGTACACAAATAGAAAATTAAAACTTAATACCATCTTCATTTTGTAGACCACGTCAAAAGTCTATTTCTCTCTTTGACACACTGTAACATGTTGTAACGGGTTGTGACAGGATTCGAGACAAGTTCTCTTTCTATTTGCAGTAATATATTGGTATTTTAACTGCCTCGTTGGTCTAGTGGTTAGCGTATGCGACTGCTAATCAAGAGGTCTCGGGTCCTAATCCCGGGTCGGGACAAAAAGTGTTTTTGCGTTTTTCTTAGGAAATTCCTAATGGCTGCCCAGACTTTAGAAGTTTGGCGGTGATTCACGCCCGTGCCTCGGAGAGTACGTAAAGCCGTTGGTTCCGGTTGTCATGAACATCTATGGCAATCGTTATTGGGAAGACAGTGCCCTCAAATACACTGACAACCAGTTCATTCTTCGAATTTTAGGGTTGCGGAGGTCCGATGCCAGTCGCTCCGTGAAAAACTGAAATTCAGGTAAATCCGGTTTAACTAGTTGACAAACCCAAATAAACTTGGAAATAAAGGCTAGGAAGATGATGATATTTGATAGGTACTTTCATCATCTAATTCACAAATTATTTTTTATATATCGAATCTCACTGTAAAGTATGTGGTTAATAATTAAAATTTAATTGGTAAAAATTAAAAAAAATCAAAAATAAAAGCAGCAACCAATAACGTCCCACTGCTGGGATCGGGTCTCAGGAGAGGGTTAAGTTCTCAACGGGTGAGTACGGTTTGGGGACTGACAAGATACGTTAAGTAATCTTGCCGTTGGATGTTTTTAAGTCACCTTAAGGCCTCCAACTTAGCTTCACAAATGCTATCTTATGATAACAACCGGGACCGACTGCTTAACGTGAACTCCGAATCCACAGACAGTCACCCATCTTGATCTGAACTCACCATCGTTGCTAACCCTCTGTATTGTTTCCAATCACTTAAAGATTTTCGAGTATGAGCGTTTCCTATGACAAATTTGATAAAATCAATTTACAAAAAAAGCGGCCAAGTGCGAGTCGGACTCGCCCATGAAGGGTTCCGTATCAGCAAGTAACATCATATATAAAAGTTCTTGTAGTTCGTTGTAACTTTCATCGATGTTTTTATACTAGTGTATTGATTGGATGAAAGGTAAATTGCGTGTTACGGCTTATGACGTATTAAAAAAAAACTACTCACTAGATCTCGTTCAAACCAATTTTCGTTGGTAGTTTGCATGGTAATGTACAACATGTATTTTTTTTAGTTTTATCACTCTCTTATTTTAGAAGTTAGAGGGGGGGGGACCAACATTTTACCACTTTGGAAGTGTCTGTCGCGCAAACTGTTCAGTTTAGAAAAAAATGATATTAGAAACCTTAATATCATTTTTGAAGACCTATCCATAGATACCCCACACGTATAGGTTTGATCAAAAAAAAATTTTTGAGTTTCAGTTCCATGTATGGGGACCCCCAAAATGTATTGTTCTTTTTCTATTTTTATGTAAAAATCTTAATGCGGTTCACAATATACATCGACTGACCAAATTTTAACAGTATAGCTTTTATAGTTTCGGAAATAATTGGCTGTGACATACGGACGGACAGACAGACAGACAGACAGACAGACAGACAGACAGACAGACAGACAGACAGACTTGACGAATCTATAAGGGTTCCGTTTTTTGCCATTTGGCTACGGAACCCTAAAAACCGATTTCAAATTTTCGCATTCTGAATTAAAAGCATAAAACTTTTAGATTTTTACATTTCTAGCGAAGGTTAGGAATGTTGAGTAAGCCCCAAAGAAAATACAGTTAAAGGAAATTGGCACCCATTTCTGAAACCTGCACTTGGTAAGATATCCGTTGGAAGTTATTTCGATTGCATAAGAAGAATTTCTGCTTACCACATCATTTTGGAATGTAACAAGTTTTAACATTCGTTTGGTTTTTAACCGACTTCTAAAAAAGGAGGAGGTTCTCAATTCGTCTGTTTTTTTTATGTATGTTCAGCGATAATTTCGTCGTTTATGAACCGATTTCAAAAATTCTTTTTGTATTGGAATGGGCGTAGCTTACAGGTGGTCCCATCGTAACCATATCGGAACCTGATGACGGAGTCCCAAGGAAATCGAGGGAAGTCTTCAAAAATCATAGGCACAATTGTCGCGATTTGGGTACTCGGAATAGTCTTTTTATGAAGTCGGTTTCTTTTTGTTAAAATTATGATCATCTACAAAATAACAAAAGAAAAGCAAATATTGTTTATAAGCTCTGCTTAGTTTAGGAACTAGATGGCGTTGTGTGTAAAATGTCCGAAATATTTATTATTATTATTATAGTATAGTATCAACCTATCGCCGTCCACTGGTGAACGTAGGTCAAGGAGCGCCAATATTGTTGATCTGCCAAAACTACTCTATTTTGCCTCGTGGAAAGCTTGAGTAGAATCCAGAAGTAGGGGCCATCCTTATTGTGAATGTATGCAAAGCAGTATGGTAACCCACACCAGCTTAGTAAGTTGTTGTTACATCATTTCCCCGGCCTTTCGAGGGCCAATGATTGGGTCTCCGGTCTCACACTCACCAACGAAAGACGACAGCAGGAATTTCGTTCTTTAAATTGTTCTTCAGTGTTAGGGTAGTACTGCCCCGGTCGAGAAGACCCATAATAAGCTGATATCATGCTACTGCGTGAAAGAAATGTTCCTCTTGAAAAGTCCTTAACAAAAAGACCGCGACAATATATGTCAATCTTTTATGGTTCGCGCACTATAATCTTTTTTTATGGGAAACTCTTTATTCCGTGGTATAACTGCATGCTATGTTTATTAAGAGATACCTCACAACATATGTCACTAGGTTTCGCCTGCGGCTCCGACCGCGTGTATGTCGGTTATCACGGTAAAAGTAACCTATGTCCTTTCTCAGGTTTTAAACTACCTGAGTACAATATTTTATTTCAATCGGTGCAGTGATTTTTGAGTTTATCGCTAACAGAACAATGCAGAACAGTGGAGAACTAATTTTTTTAATATAAGGCCTGCCAAGGTGGCTTTACTATGCCTAATGGCAAGCATGAGTAAAATCCACAAGTGGGGGTCGCCATACTCACTGCAAATGCAGGCAGTATGGCGAACCACATCATGGCGGCCTAGTGAGATGCTTTTTCACGCCCCGCTTAGAGGACCCGGGATCATAGTAGTAAGGAAAAACATGAGCTGGCAGTGAGTTCAAGTTTAAAACTGCTTGACACAAGAAGGAAGACCCATGTAATATAAAGTGATACATTAGATATATCATACATTTTATAAAGCTGACAATCATTTTTATACCATCATTGACAATTGGGTGACCTAAAAACAACAGTGAGACATTGAAGGTAGGGTTTGAAGAAATACTTAAACGACATTTTACGAGTTTCGTAACTTTTATTTCCATTTATATTTTGAGTAACAGTAAATTTGTGGACTCTTTTTGGAATTCAAATACGAAAGCCAGGAAACGGTCGGAATTGAACGGCGCTTATGTAAATTAGGGTTAAACGAATTTAAGAGAGTCTTTTTCTGAGGTTTTTCTAGTGACAAATTATATTAGAGTGAATTGTCAAGAACTTCCGTATTTTATACTGGCTGAGTCCCGCTGTGTTCTTCATGGTTATTTTTCTAATGGCGAGTAACACCGCAGAGCGAAGTTAGTTAAAAAAAAATTGAAAAACCTTCTGCTTATGTAATCATCTATTTACCAGCGAAAGTTCAGTCGAAATCGGTCCAGCGGTTTCAGAACGGAACAAACAAACAGACAGAAAGTGCTTATTTGATGAAGTAACGTATTACTTTAATATGCATTTAGTTAAAACCTTTTAATTTGATATTACATACAAACACTTAAATTTTATTTATTTGTATAGAAGCGCCATAGCTAAGTGGCCTTGGGTGATTAGAAACAATCATCGAGAGTAAGCAACGACGGCGCGGTCGGACCTAGATGGGTGACCGTATGTGGCATGATAATGTTATGAGCGTTTCCGTGATTCGGAGGACACGTTAAGCAGTCGGTCCCGGTTGTTGTCATAAGACAGCAGTTGTGAAGCTTAGTTGGAGGCCTTCGGGCGGCTTAAAAACATCCAACGGCAAGATTACGTAGCTACAACTTGTCTTGCTAGTCCCCAACCCGCACTCGGCCAGCGTGGGGACGTATGGCTTTGACCCTCTCTTGAGAGGAAATCCGAGACCAGCAGTGGGACGTTATGGGTTGTTGATGATTGATTATTTAAATTTATTTATGTGTTACAAACTAAATGGTAATTTAATTATGCTCCCGTACCGTACTGAAATTGAAAATAATTTAAAATTTTCGTGTTTCTAACTTCACAAACTGCCAAAAAACAATTTTTACTTTATTTTACCTCCTTAATGTTAAGGGTGAATCACTACATACCTATTATAAAATAAAGTCGTTCGCCGCGTCTGTCTTATTCACAATATTATTTGGGGTCGGCTACTAGTTCAACCGGTTTTACCTGAATATCAGTTTTTCCACGGAGCGACTGGCATCGGACCTCCGCAACCCTAAGGGAGAACTGAAATTCGAAGGGTGAACGATCAGTGAATTTTAGGGTACTGACTTTCGCAATAACGATTGTCATATATGTTCATAACAACCGAGACCGACGGCTTTACGTGCTCTCCGAGGCACGGGCGTGAATCACCGCCAAACTTCCAAACTCCCGGCGGCTATTAGGAATCTCCTAAGGAAAACCCAAAATCATTTTTTGGCCCGACCCGGGATTTGAACCCGAGACCTCTTGATTAGCAGTCGCATACGCTATATAGTAGACCAACGAGGTAGTGAGAAAGAACATAGGCTACTTATTACGGACGGAGCCGCGGGCGAAAGATAGTTAATAATATGATAATAATGTACTTGCTTCCATAATTACTTACATAAAAGTATAAAGTTTAAGTTAATCACTTTTACTTAAGTGAAAACATCTAAGCTTATAACTTATCGTAAAGTGGGATTAGCGCTGAGTTTAATTACTTACTCTTGTTAACTTACAACAAAGTTGTTTAAGTTATTACTAAGTAAAGTATATCTCATTAAAGAAAATGTCTTATAATAAAATTTGAAAACATTGATATAACGATTGTGTTCATATTTATGATCTTTTTTAGAGGTCAAACGAGCTCTCTGAGGGTTTTTTTTTAATGCTCGGATCTGATCTACGTCCGAACTGCGTAACTCCCCAAACGTAATCTGGGACCTTTGGTAATTTTTTAATTTCTTTACAGTTTTAATGTTTGATGATTAATTTTTTATGTGTATAATAATTCTATTGCGATATTTGCTTAAAGTTATCTTTTATCTTCTATAATAGTTACAATTTACGACTGCACGGTTGGCCTAGTGGTTTAAGCGGTCGCCACGCCGCTCTCTACTGCGCCAAGTGTCGTGGGTTCGAATCCCACGTGGGATAACACTTTGTGTGAATCACAAATTGTTGTTCTGAGTCTGGGTGTTCTTTGTGTCCGTTTCATGTATGTTTGTAAAGTCCCCCGCGACACAGGAATTCATATTCCTAATGCGGGAGTTGTCTTTTAAAAAAAAAAGATAAAAAAAATAAAAAAAAAAAAAAAATTCTTATCTTAACTTTTAGTAAATTCCTATCAACTGTTCTACTATTTAATTTATCTACTATTCTTATCCATAGGGAGATTTATGAGGGGTCACATGTACACTTCTATATATATTAACGCTCTCTGAGGGTTGAGGGAGACCTCTTGATCAGCAGTAGCATACACTAACCGCTAGATCAACGAGGCAGTCACTGTTAACTCGGTAGCGCAGTGGTAGCATTTGAAATTGCTATGCTTGAGGTCTCGAGTTAGATTTCCGGGTCGGACCAAATGTTTCTTGGATCTTCAAATAATTGTTTCGGAGTTTAAGTATTCTCCATGTATAATATTGAATGTATTTACAAAAATAAGTATATATGTATGTATTTATACCAGTTGTCTAGTTCCCTTAATACAAGTTCTGATTAGTTTGGGAATAGATGGCGTTGTGTGTTAGATATCCGAAACATTTATTTATTGAACCCGAGACCTCTGGATCAGCATTCACAGATGTTAGCCGCTATATCAACTATGAACAAGCATTCTTGTTAAACCGTGTCATATGTTTGTAATCTTGTTACGTATCCCTAATCGTTTCACACCTCACTTGAAGATCTAAAATATGATGACGTGTGGCCCTTAATGTTTCACATAAAATCCGAGGTTCCTAAGTGCGGGTTATCTAAAAGTATTGAACTATTTTCATAATCAGATTCATTCCTGTTTCACACTTCGAAACGGAATCACCTGTACATATTTAGTTATAGTTATTACTTTATTTGTAATGTAAAATTAGTTAATAATTAAATACGAATCAAGTAAGTTTCTTTTGGAGTCCTCCTGGTTGGGGCAAAAACGTAATTATCTCAAACGAGTAATATTTGTGTTATGGTTTTCGTTTGAAATGAGTGTGTTGCCACTCCACAATAATGATATTTGCATGACCCGCTACTGACGGCTACTGAAAGCTTTGCTGTAGGGCACAAAGCGAAGTTTTGTGACACCACGAATGTAACTGGTGAGGCTCGCTAAAGTTTGTGGACACAAACTTTTATTTGTACCAAAAAAAAATGTGTTTTTATTTTTTAGAATGTTACCAGACTACAACGTTTTTTGTTATGTATGATTTCGTGGAATGGTTTTTGTTTATTAAAAAAGTTTAAATTAATTTTTAAACAATTAGCTAAGCTGCTTCTCGTGACCAAAAGGCTGCCCTCTATCAAGTATTGCCACGTAGAATTAGCATTGTCATTCAACGTGGCAATGTTGCCAGTCTTTTGGCAACGCTATCAGTAAGCGATGATGCGGTGGAACTTTTTGACGCTTGTATGTGAATATTCTATAAGTTAATATTGTAAATAAATAGTCATTATATACAGTTTAGATTTTTTTTGTTATTATATTGTGATCGTAATACATATTAATCTGAGTTATCTATTTTGTAAAATTATAGTGGTATTACTATCAATGACAGTGCTTAATCTGTACAAATAAGTAAAATTAAAGTGTCTATTTGAAATTTATATTGTTTTAACTAAATTCATATGAATTATGTCTTTTAAAAAAAAAAAAAAAAAATTTTTTGCCTGTCTGTTAGTACCGAAATATCTATGGAACGGATGTACCGTCTTTGACGGACTTAACCCGGCAGGTAGCTGATGACATAGGGAACTTTATTTTTGTTGAGACTAGCGGTGTTATTCTCGACCAACAATAAGCTTAGAGGTTTGATTTTATCACGATTAAAGGGGACCATAAACTTCAGCAATTTATACTTTCGAAGGAGATGGCGGACCAAGACCGGGAAAGGTTTAGCAAGGTTGCGGGCCCGATACCGCAGACGACTTCTCAGGAGGTTGCAGAATGATCTCCGTCCTCCAGGTTACAGGTGAGGCCATCTGTCATCCTAACGGAAGCAGGCCTTGGAAATAGGGGCTCCCATTATGAAGAAGGTCAAGGTTTACAAGTATGTAGATGGCCCGAGGTACGTCGGGGTACCAGGGATTTCTCTTCTAGGGTACACCTGGTAACTTAGTAGGGAATTTATAAGGGTTCGGTTAATTCCTTTTGAGAGAGTTTTCACTTCACTTTATGAACACATTCATGTTCATTCATTTACTACCTATTCGTTAAGAGTTAATAACACCCCAGATTCATATCTTTGTATATCTGAAACATCGTGTTATAGTTCACCTTTTTTACGTTCATCGAAAATCTAGGTCACTCTAATCAGAACTTGCTCTCAATCCCAAAGAAAAATAGCTTCACGCTTCCCTAATCTTTGTTCCCATCGATCGTGCAATGGTTATGATTCTCGTCTTGTACAAACTTTCTAATGAAAGTGCTGTTCGGAATATTGTTCAAAATTGTGCAAAGAACAAAAGTTAAATTCAAAACTTTGAATTGAATTGGAATTTCAAATTATTTAGGCTGAAGTATGTATTTATTTATATTTAGGTACATCTTCCTGGCCTTTATTATACCCAAGATTATTGAAGGCCGTTGCTAGTTCAATAGGTTTTACCTGAATATCTATTTTGTTTTACGGAGCTACTGTCATCGGACCGCCGCAATCCTGAGGGCGAATTAATTTCGAAGATTGAACTAGTTGTCAGTATATTTAAGGGCACTGACTCCTCAATAACGATTGTCATAGATGTTCATGATGTTCAATGTTGTAATATCTGCCTCGGTGGCGCAGTGGGAGCGTATACGATTTCTGTGCTTGAGGTCTCGCATTTGGTACCGGGTCGGACCAAATGTTTGTGTGATTCGCAAATATTTGTTTCGGAGTTTGGGTATTTTCTATATATAATATGTGTGTATTTACAAAAAAAAAGTATGTTATGTATTTATATCAATTGTCTATTACCCATAATACAAGCTCTGCTTATTTTGGGACTAGATGGGATGGCGTTTTTTAAGATGTCCCGAAATATTTATTTATTACTAGGTTTTATGCAAAGTAAATTTAGCACTAAGAAAAACCGACGTATCCCAAACTACAAGAACTTTAAAAACCCAAGATTTTAAAAATTTCGTAGCTACATTAAACTTTTACAAAACTAAAATAAGGTGACGAAAAAACTTTTGATAATATTTAAATAGACTATACCAGCTTGTGCCCGCGGCTCACCCCGTGTGTATGTCATTTATCTCGATAAGAGTAGCCTATAGATTCAAAGTACCCCATGCCATATTTTATTGAAATTGGAAATCGTTGACAGCGTAACAGACAGACAGATTTAATTTCAAATTTATGATATTATTGTGGAAAAAGGTAGACAATGGTATGATACCATAAGTGTCTACGTGATTGGAAGGTTATTCCCGCTTGTTTTCATAGGATAACAGTCATAAAACTTAGTTGGAAGTTTTAGGGTGGCTTAAAAATATCCAACGGCAAGATTAAGTAGCCAAAAACTTGTCTTGCCACTCCTAAAACCCGCGCAAACCAGTGTGGGGACGTATGGACTTAACCCTGAGAGGGGACTCGAATACTACCTATAAAATAGCTACTTTTCATATACTTCAGAAATATAACAATCAAATAATATAAGTAGATACAATATCCCGACAAAAGTTGAACATCGGATTATATCTAAGTTGACGCGAACTATCTCGCTACGCCTTTAGCCCCAAATCGATAGAAAATCGCTCAAAGTTTTCGATGTCAGTCCGCCTCTGGTTCAAATCCATCAAAGAATTATTAGAGTCTACAACTGGAGACCAAGTTTGAATAATAAGTGAGCAAGCTGGTTTGTCAGCTAATGAACACTTGACTTTTATACTTTTGGGGTTTTATTTTGTGTTTTATACTTTCTTGAAGGGAGATTTGCAAGTTTTTAGGTGAATATAAACTATCTTAGCAAATCTATTATATAAAATTCTCGTGTCACAATGTTCGTTCCCATACTCCTCCGAACCAGCTGGACCGATTTGTATGAAATTTTGTGAGCATATAGGCTAGGTCTGAGAATCGGCCAACATCTATTTTTCATACTCCTAATGTGCGAGCGGAGCCGCGGGCATCGGCTAGTAGATATTTATATATATAACTCTTTATTTGCGCACTAAATTACAGAGTTACAAGCATTGATATATAAAAACCCTAGATGCACAGTCTCAAACAAAAGTCGCATACGAAACTGTCCCACTTAGTCATTGATGTATAAAAATATCAATGTGGGTAGTTTTAGTTAAGCTATAAACACATCTTTTGCACATTCAACCTTACGCGCATTGTTTAAAGTTTTTATTACAAAGTAGCGTACAATGACCAATCAAATTTTATGACCGAAGCTAGCCGGCAGGACAGGACATGGAGTGAAGAGGAATATTTGTATATTTTTTTTATTATAATACATTGAGTTAGTATTTTAAGAGTTAGTTAAATTGTTGTTTTTAGACTTTCGCGACTTTTACACATACTCATGTTTTTACTGTAAACGGGACTTATTCGCGATAATATTATATAATATATAAGGTATCAGTATAATATTATATATAAGGTATCGTAACCTTTATAATATTATCGCGAATAAGTCCCGTTTACAGTAAAAACATGAGTATAGTTAAATTGTGTTCTAAGCCCATAATTATACTTAGCGTAAATATGTTTTTGGGTAGGACATGTGTACATCAATGAAACAAATATTAACTCTTAAAATCATTTATTTCATTTTTTCATATCATATCAGTGACATCCTGTAAAAAATAATTATATTATTTGAATGTAGGTACGAAATTATTTGATAAATTCATTATTTTTCTGGCTAACGACTACTTACCGTTATACTAGGAACAGCCGTTTTAAGAAGACGTTTTATGCCTTTAGCAGTGACATTCATATCTTCGTCCAGAAAATGTTCAGAACAAACGACGCATGCACTATTTGGCTTAAAAAAATTGTATGTCACGAACCCATAAGTTGTCCCCTAATTAATCGATACAATAGGTAATATAATATTTACGAACTTTAATAATAACACCGTTTGGACGACCTCTTTTCCTTTTGAAATTCGATTAATAACTATAATAATATTATTATATATTTTGTAACGTATACATACTTATTAAAAACTAAATACAAAAAAGTTCAAATTAAATAAACTTATATATAAAAATTAAACACAATAAAAAAAAATCGACTCCATTAAATTCAGAACAGGGTCGTTTGGATTATGCGACTAAAATAAAAGGTTGTGTAATAGTCGTTCTTACACTGAAAAAGCGGCCATTGAAATTTGTCGTATTATACTTGGACCGTTAAGTGAAGTTTTTAGACAAATTAAATCAAAATCACATAAAGCTTCCGATATTTAGTCATAAAAACAACAAAAACAAATTAACAAACTCTTTTACTCACCGAAAATACGATATCCCATCCTTTTTTAACGTTCTTGACGTAATATTTTTACAATTCCGCATCGAACACTTAGGCATTTTTAACGAGCGCACAGAGACGCGAGCGACGCGAGACTATTTGAAATATGAGCATCATTTTCAATAGTGCGCTTATTTTATGAGGACGGTTTTGCGACGCTGAGTGTGTATCTAGGGTTTTTTAATACATCAATGGTTACAAGTAAAGAAAACACTGAACTGTTATGACAAATACTATATAACAGAATAAAATGCATATTTAAGGGCTCCCATACAACAAACGTGATTTATTTGCCGGTCTCGGCCCTTTATGCATAAGTCCAACTCGCACTTGGTCCCACTTTTTTGTATTACTTTTATCTTTAGTGTTTCCAAGGCCCATCCAAATGTCCTACTGTAGGCAGTGTCGCTCTTTGGGTCATTGATCTTTACCAATAACGACATGGATTTCTCATGATCGGGGCTCGAGTGCCGTCTGTATGGATAGGACGATTCAAAATTACGGTCCTTTCTTAAAAAAGCCAACTCAGACCGTATACTGTATTCACATAATTTCATAGACCTAAAAAGTGTTCGTTCATTACAGATCGACACCTGGAAAAAGTCGGCGGCATTCTAGCTTGATAAAGAGTTCGTAAAGAATTCCTCATAAGGCTGTGAAACCACAATACATCAAAAGGTATCATTTTTAACAACCTTTAATAAAATAAACTTATACGATTGTTCAAACTCCATGCAATATACACAAATAAGAAAGAATAATACAGATTTCTTCCAGGCACGTTGTTTTTGCCATTCAAACAGCATTGAGTACATTTTGCTTTTAGTTCCAGTCTCTGAAAGGTAATTACTACTTGAAGATGGCTCAGAGATACTAGAATTCCGCTTTAAATATTTTCCGTATTCTCGTGGTATTGCTACTCGGAAGATCGTGAAATTTTAATATAGCATAAACCTGTGGTGAATTTGAAATCCACATACAACAGAAATAAACTTTGTCTTAAAGTTTGCTGAATTTACAAAGTTAATTTAAGATATCTTTTACCAAAGTTTGAAATGTAATATAGCTATATGAGTCATCTTTTGGTACATATAAATAAGCCGACTCTACTGTTCGATACACAATGTATCCAAACATAAGAGTTAACTAAACGATGTATTCGAACATGAATGAGAAGGCTAGTTGACCCCTCCACAGAACTTTTTCACTTTTTGTTTCGACCTTTTGTCCAACGGAGTGAGCTATTGTCACTAATATTAATAAAAATTATCTAAAAGGCAGCCATTGTGCCAATTAATAACATTAATTGTATTTACCTACTGAGCTATCATATATTGTAAAGTGTTTGTGATATTGAAATAGACACGCCTACGTTTCTTTTGTGCAACCTTTTTATTTAATTGAACCAGCACCGCACATCTACTAGAAGTAACCGTGAGCTGACTTGGGGGAGGAGGACTTGACTCAGGGTAAGTCGCTAAGTATCAGATGGTCCATTTGCTAGTTGCCCCCCTTACTATAGAAACCAATGGGCAGATTGGTGAGAAAAATTCTTAGTCTTCCTCTTATAAAATCTGAAACAAAGATCCATTTTTATATATTTTGTTGGCTATCTTTGATCACAGCCGTAATTGAAAGTTATAAACTATATAAAAACCTAATGAACCTTAATTAATTTCAAAGGAAACTTTCTTCTTAGAAGCCGTATTTCAAACAAATTGACTGCCAGTCAGGGCGGCAGTATACTATAAGCTATTAAATGTAGATTGAATTTTTCTATTGGCAGAAGAAGCATAATTAAAAAGTTTATTCGTGAGGCAAAAATTAACGGTGATTTATTAAAACTAAAACCTTTCTCTTTTTGATAATAAATAAATGGGATTTTAATGAAGTTTATTTAAAGAACTGTGGAATTATTAACTATCCATCTTCTTCCTTTATTAAACTTGGAGTCGGCTACTAGATCAATCGGTTTTATTATAATATCAGTTTTTCTACAGAACGACTGGCACAGGACCTCTGCAACCTTGTGGACGAACTGAATTCGAAGATATGTAACTGTATTGTTGAATGTATAAATATAAATCAAGAGTGATCGTTATCATACTTATTACATACACCATATAACAAATAAAACAACCGATGCGGCGGCTTAAAAATATCCAACGGCAATATTGCCTAGCCACAACGTTTCTAGGCAGTTCCCAACCCGCACTCGGCCAGCGTGGGGACGTATGGACTTATCCCTCTCCTCAGAGGTGACCGGAGCCTAGGAGTGGGACATTGTAGGTTATTGATGATACTAATAGATATTACTTTACTCCTAATACTGTATTGTTAGATGTTATCTCATGGTGAATGCTGTATGTGTGCATACTTGGTAATCATCATCATCATCAACAGCCTTCAACAGTCCACTGCTGGACATAGGCCTCTCCTTAGAAATGAGGCTTTGGCCTACTGTACCACGATGGCCAGACGGGTTGGTATAGGGTTGGTTTCAAGTTTTCCATCTCTTTGCATTGATTTTGTCTTGCGTAGTTTATCCCTTAGTCGCCTTTTACGAAACCAGCGGTATGAATAGGGGTGGTGACACTCTGTATTCTTAATCCGTCACCACACGGATACTTGGTAATATGTTTCTGTAATATTGTTAAGATTATGTTAGTATGAGCTGGTTGGTATACCATATAATTAATCTGGTAACTTCCACATACAGCGCAAGAAAAATATTTACAATTACGTCATCTACCGAAGAAATACTGAAGCACGGAGGAACTAATCCTGAATCGCGCTATAGAAATTCCTACTCTGAATATCATACACACAACTGCTCAACATCAAGCATATGACACGAAACACCTTGCCTGGTCGGAGGAGTCTCCCTTTGTGTTGGAGGGACACAAAAGCCGTTCCCCCACAAATAATAATTATATATATTGTGTATAGCCAATGGAAGGTGTGCACATTCCTTAAAAAACTTCCCTTCTGACGGCCGCTCATTTCGATAATTAGTTTTAAATTATATTTTAAGTAGTAATTGCCATTTAAATTAACGAGAGAGTATTTTCAAAGTAATCGTCGTATTCTAGATTAATATGAGTGTTAATCTACATTAATTAATAAAACTAAAGTGTCTATTTGTTAATTTAAATTAACAGTTTTAACTAAATAGAAACGTAATTAACAAAATATTTTATACTATACCTGATCGGAACAGATGTCAATATTCCTTGAAAATGAAAAGAGAACGTTAGTCTTTTCCTTGACCTGAATAAGCGGGAGGAAAAAATGTATAAAAATCCATTTCTAACGTGTTTTAGCGGGAGAGAAAGTTGTATGAATTTTCATTTCTCATGTGTTATCTTATCTATGGCGCGCGACTGTCCAAGGAGTTTTCATATAATTTAAATATAGAATCTCCGTGCTACTTACATCCTTTTGTGAACAATAAAAAAAACAAAAGAAGCGCGAAATATTGGTCAAATTCTAAGCTAAATTGTGTCTTACATGGTGTCTTACGTTTTGATTTTATTTTAAAAATATTTTAATGTTCCTCACAGGTGTAGTTTAAACCACTGTGTAGCACTCGGTTGAAAGTCCCATTCCTACCTCGGGAGTATTGTGGCCCTAAAACTGCTCCCTCGCTAGTAATTGGTCCCTTTCCTCCCTTGGTGAACAATGTACTATTGTATGCCTGCCTGTTATGTCTCGCTATCTCTATATCTTGACTGATTTCTAAGGCAGGCAGGCAGCTGATCAGTGGTTAGCACGTTGGTCTAGTGGTTAGCGTATGTAACTGCTGATCAAGAGGTCTCGGGTTCGAATCCCGGGTCGAACCAAATATTTGTGTTATCCGCCAATATTTGTTTCGGAATTAGGGTGTTTTTTTATATATATAATATGTATGCATTTACAAAAAATGGGTATTTATGTATTTATATTAGTTGTTTAGTACGGATTGTACAAGCTCTGCTTAGTTTGGAACTAGATGGCGTTGTGTGTAAGATGTCCGAAATATTAAAAAAAAAAAAACTTAGACTTCTTTTATTTTACACAACAAATTTATTATGTTATGTTATATTATGTTATATGTTCTCGCAAAATATAATTCACGAACTAAACCGAACAGCTACAAAAGTAGTTAAAGTTACAACACAGAAATGATCGTCGCAAAATGGAACTTATATAAACTGTAAATACGGTTTATTGCAAAAGTTTCACATTCAAATCAACGTTTTAAGTCATGTTTTAATGCTAGTAAATTTCCTCGTAACATTATAACTTTACAAGTTTGTTGCGATCAAAACGGATTGCTTTTAATTACACGTACGACATTACATTTCTACGGTAACTAAATTTCTAATTTGGCAACCCCATTAATCCACCCTTTTCCTCATTAAACTCTGGCAATACTGAATTCTGAAACATGCAGTAACATAGAAATCAGTGTAGTATTATAAAGAAAATACAAGTTGAGTTCATTCAAATCTTTTATTGAGCAAATGTAATTATGTTTTGCGAAATTCTTTTCCTTTTCAATGAACACGAAGTAAATTAAATGTAGAAGAATGTCAATAACGAACGTGGGATTGAGATGAGTTTTGTTAAGCAATACGTATGTACGTTTTGAGGACCTATATTTTGCGCGTCGTGTTTAATTTTTTTTTTGTTGTTGCCAAGTTGACTTTGGAATGGAAAGCATGAGTAAAATCCACAAGTGGGGGTCGCCATACTCACTGCAGATGTAAGCAGTATGGCGAATCACATTATGGCGGCCTAGTGATATGCTTTTTCACGCCCCGCTTAAAGGACCCGGGATCATAGTATGAAGGAAAAACACGAGCTGGCAGTGAGTTCCAGTTTTTAGCTGCTCGGCATAAGAAGGAAGACCCGAACCGCTTAGTTCTGGAGCGTATGTCTTCCACTCTTAAGGGGTGACTTCCCTGGCCAGATCGTGTTGTTCTGTAGAGGAAGGGAAAGGGTAGGATGAGTTGGAAGAGCTTTTCAAAACACCTCCCGTGGTAAAGGTGATAGAGGACTGCCATAGAGGCGCCATCTCTTCACAATTGCAAAGGTTCCAGGAACTCGGAACCTTTGCAGTTAAAAAATGATTTGATTGTTCTATTTTTCTTATATTTATTTGGGTACAGTTTTATTAAAATTATTTATTTATTATTTACTTTAAACTTATTGCACATGTTGTACAAAGGCGGAGAGAAAAAAACCTTTACTCAGGATAGCTATGTAAAAAAGATTAGCCTACTTAAATATAATTATTTTTAAATACACATACATATACACTACTATTCTATATATAAAACTATATATCTATACATACGCACATTCAATATAATAAAAATATACACAGGGGTACTATGGTTGTAGCTGTACTGCCAATTCGCTTTGAAGCGCACTTTAATTTTTACCGACGCCAAAAAAAAGGAGGATGTTCTCAATTCGTCGGAATCTTTTTTTTTTTAAGAACCGATTTCAAAAACTCTTTTTGCATTAGAATGGGCGTAGCTTACAGGTGGTCCTATCGTCACCATATCGAGATCTGATGATGGGATCCCAAGGAAATCGAGGGAACTCCTCAAATATCATAGACACAATTGTCGCGATTTGGGTACTCGGAATAGTTTTTCATTGAATTCGGTTCCTTTTTGTTAAAATTATAAAACTAATGCGATTTGTAGACATTCTGATTTCGGTAGAGAGCGCGTTCCATTATTTTGTGTATCCAAAAGAGTGAAGCTAATATTAGGAAGTTGTCTTAAATTTTCTACCTAAGTCGGTTCTTACGATACTCATGATTTATGAATAGTGGTGAGATTCCCTATTCTCAATTAGGGCTCGTCAATGTTTGTACTGGAGTATAAAAATTACAATGCTAAAGAACCACTGATAAAACACAGTTTGCCACAGAGAGCATGGCAGAGAGTCATCATCAACAGCCTTCAACAGTCCACTGCTGGACATAGGCCTCTCCTTAGAAAGGAGGTTTTGGCCTACTATACCACGCTGGCCAGACGGGTTGGTATAGGGTTGGTTTTAAGTTTTCCTTCTCTTTGCATTGATGTTGTCTTGCGTAGTTTATCCCTTAGTCGCCTTTTACGACACCCGCGGGATGAATAGGGGTGGTGACACTGTATTCTTAGACCGTGGCAGAGAGTCGCTTGTGATATTTTTTCAATTAATAATAAGGATTATTTTAGCCTAATTGATTCATACAGTAATTGGATTGGAATAGTTGCATTATCGAACAAAACGGCCACAAACGTAATTCTAGCCCATAAGTCATTCTTTCAATCAAAAAGAAAAACTGCAGGCAGATAACATGCCATTTCATAGCCAAGAGTTCTTAAAATTTTCAAAAGATTGGGATTTTGAATGTATATTTTCTAGCCCGAGATATCCAAGGTCTTGCAGAGAAATGAGTAGACATATGCAAATCCATTATAAACAAATGCTGTGAATCGAAAACTGATGTAAGTCTAGCCTTAATGAATTATAGGAATACTGTATTAAATAACATGGAGTAACACGGACTAGCATATGTCGCATCGCAAAACGGGCAATGTGCTTGTGCATCTAAGGATTTTGATTAGGGATTATCCATCCATCTATAAAAGCTACATCCCTACCCTATGCCACTGCCATCTCATTTCATCAATGTTACATTCATGTTATACTCCCTAGAATCTCATCTTTTTGTTATTGGGGCATGTGTGTATTTATGCGTGTGTATTTATGTGTGTGTACATGTATGTGTGTATGTGAGTGCGAGTGTATGTGTGTGTGTGGGTTTATCTCTCTGAGGACATTAAACGCATGAGTTAATGTATGTTTAACATATACAGTTGCAATACAATTGAATATTTATGACGTCACATTAATAAGTCATACGAATCGAGCACTCCGTTTAAATGTATCAGTCAAACCAATTTTCATTTCAATTAATAATATACATAAAATGGTTGAACGGAAAAGTTTTACCAAAATGTTTCATTTCGTCCACATATTGTTGGTTGCTTTACACATTATTACTCAGAAATACTGCATTGAATATATTTTATTGAATGTTTGTATAACGTGTGTTGGATTATTTAAGGGTATTGAATACTGAAGGTTCTTTTTTATTGACGATAATCTTTTGGGACGTAACAGAAATTGTTATATATAAAAGAGGCCATCTTATTATACTTAAAATAGCTATTGTGCTATTCGTTGATAACACAATTTTTGGTTTGTTTATTTTACCTATCTTTTATTTACTTTTTAGATCTTTGTAATTGAATGTTTTTAAATATCTTCTATATATCACAATGATAGTTACGATACTCCTCCTAAACGGCTGGACCGGTTTGTATGAAATTTTGTGTGCATATCGGGTAGGTCTGAGAATCGACCAACATCTATTAATTATTCATACCCCTAGGACGCGAGCAGGGCCGCGACGTCAGCTGGCTTAAATATATATATGTATTGTTACGTATGTTAGAGAGTAGATTTATAATTTTAACAAAAAGAAACCGACTTCAAAGAAAAACTATTTCGAGTGCCCAAATCGCGACAATTGTGCCTATGATATTTGAGGAGTTCCCTCGATTTCCTTGGGATCTCATCATCAGATCCCGATATGGTGACGATGGGACCACCTGTAAGCTACGCCCATTCCAATGCAAATAATTTTTGAAATCGGTTCATAAACGACGAAATTATCGCTGAACATGCATAAAAAAAAGGTTGCGACGAATTGAGAACCTCCTCCTATTTGAAGGCGGTTAGAAATAAAGCTAATTTTTTTTTTATTATTTATAAATTTATTATGTAAAACATTGTTGTTAAACGTACTGTAAATGTTATTATTTGTCTTTTCTGTGAATTGTAGGCCAAGAATAAAAGAAAATTCCCACACATCATAAACAGTTTTAAATCGACTACTGCTAAACATATGGCTAAACTACGCAAGACAACATCAATGCCAAGAGAAGGAAAACTTGAAACCAACTCTATGCCAACCCGTCCGGCCAGCGTGGTATAGTAGGCCAAAATCTCCTTTCTAAAGGAGAGGCATATGTCCAGCAGTAGACTGTTAAAGACTGTTGATGAAACATAGGGCTCCCCTTAGACAGGATTATGTCATCTTCCTAGTCGTTCCCGCATTGGTGAGCATCGTGACACTGATGTAGCTAGTCTACTGTGCATATCCATATTATGTCACGATCAGTCGCCAGATGTAGTGTAGCGCTAACTATTTTATCCAGTTTTTTTTATATTATGTATACTAGCTAATGCCCGCGGCTCCGCTCGCGTCCTAGCGTTGGCCGATTCTCAGACCTACCCGACGTGCACACAAAATTTTGCAACCGTTTCGGAGGAGTATGGGAACGAACACTGTGACACGAGAATTTTTAAAATAAGATTTTAGGGGGCAAACGAGGAGACGGATCATTTGATGTTAGGGGATTGCCGCCGCCCATGGATACCCGAAACACCAGAGGAGTCACAGGTGCGTTGCCGGCTGCTTTTGAGATGGGAGTAGGTTCTTTTTTTGAAGTTGTTCTGATATCTGATCTGTCCAACGCTCAGGACTCTGTCCTCTGACCTCTTAATCTTCCCTGTTACCATTAGTCGTTCTAGGTTATCGGCCTTATTCTTGCGTTGTGCTCAAAATACCGCACTATGAGCTGTAAATATATTGAGGACAGACATCGAGCTTTGTAGATATTGATTTCTTTCAAGACTTTTTCAAGACCTCAATCTGAATCCGGTTAATAAGTAAAAACTAGTCCGCTTATAAACAATAAAGTTCTAAATGGATAAACATTAAAAAGAAATACTGCCGCACGAATAAAATCCTTTTTACGTCTTTTAAAAGGGTTTAGTCTCTAAAACGTAAACCCTTTAGTTTGTTGTTACAAAACTTTTGAGATTTCTCTATTTAGAATATTAGTCTAGTTGAGTTTATATAACAAAACTAAAACATGTTTGTTTTAGATTGTTTAGAGAATACCAGATAAGCTACACACTGTTAATTTAGATTAAATTTTGAGCTCACTACGCTTGGTCATACAGAGTTAGACATTAGATTTTCAGGATAAACGGAAAACTAGGCAGGTGGGAACCTGTCTGTTGCTTAGGAAAGAGTATTCAATTATGATATCAGTGTACGCGCAAAGGGTACACAGAGGATAAGTTACAATAAAGCAATGGGAAGAGGAAGAAAGAAAAGTGTGTGTGAATATGTGTATGCATGCGCGCTGCGAGCGTACGTGCGTGCATGCATGCGTGCGTGCGTACGTACGTGTGTGTGTGTATGATAAATCTATAGAACACACACAATACAGCATGCAGCATAGTGCCCCTTAAGCTAGTAATAATTTACAGCAAACCTAATTAAAATAGTAACAACTAGGTGTTCCCATTTCAACCAGATGACTTCATAAACACTTCATCACGTCAAAGTTTCCAATTAATTTCCAATGTTGCCAGCGTTCGCTGGTGAGTTGGATAGCTGCCAAGCTCGGCGACTTCAGCTGGAAGTTTAATCTGTTTGAAGCAAAGTGTTAAAGATTGGAGAAAAATCTGTGGTTCCATGGCAGAATTCTAGTTTTGACAGATAGAGCAGACGTTCCGCTTTTTCAAATGGAATGTTCTTTTTTTTTTTTTTTTTATACATAAGCCATCCAAAGTGACTCTACCCTGCCTGATGGAAAGCATGAGCAGAATCCAAGAGTGGGGGCCACCACACTTGCTGCGAATGCAGACAGTAAGTATGGCGGCCCACACTATGGCGGCTTAGTGAGATGCTTTTTCACGCCCCGCTTAAAGGACCCGGGATTATAATAGGAAGGAAACACGTGAGCTGGTAGTGAGTTCCAGTCTTTGACTGCTCGGCATAGGAAAGAAGAGCCGAACCGTTTTGTTCTGGTGCATATTTCTTCCACTCTAAAGCGGTGACTTCTGAGTCCAGCACGTGTTGTCCTGTAAAGGAAGGGAGAGGGAGGGATCAGTTGGAAGAGCTCTTCAGAACACTCTCCATGGTAAAGGCGATAGAGGACCGCCATAGAGGCGATGTCTCTCCGTAACTGCAGAGGCTCAAGGAACTCGGTGGTTTCGGGACTATTTATAATGCGGACTGCTCGCCGCTGCAACCGGTCGAGAGCGTCAAGCAAGTACTGCGCAGATCCATCGCATAGGTGAGAACAATACTCCACGCAGGAACGAACTTGGGTCTTGTAGAGAAGACACAGATGCTCCGGCGTGAAGAACCGTCTCACCTTGTTGAGTACACCTAGCTTCCGCGAGGCCGCCTTGGTGACGCTCTCAATGTACTCCCGTCGGTTGAGATCCCGGCAAACATCCATGCCCAGGATACCGAGCTTGTCCTGTAGTGGCAGTTGAGTGTTCTGAAAAGTGGGGAGAGGAAGGAATGGAGACTTTTTCGTAGTGAGCGCGCACACCTGTGTTTTCTTGGCGTTGAACTCGACCAAATTCTCTTCACCCCATTGAGAAATACATTTGGTATTTTATTACTTAATTCGATTTCATTTAATGAAATTAAAGTGTATAATCTAAAAACAAATTTTAGTTGACTTAAAGGAGATGGTCCAAAATGTATGGATCAAAAACCCAGAATCGATTGGGACTAAATGGGTATCAGTAGTTTTATTATACTGTACAATGTACCTCACCGAAAGAGCAATACCCAAATCAATGGGGTATAAGAGCTATAGACTGACAAAGTCTATAAAAAATCATGAGTTACTTGTGATTTTTATCAGTTTATAGAATCAAAGCAATATTCTAACGACTATAATGACAGGATTACTATACTATTGTTTACTATCAACCATTTATGTTTATAAATAATTATTACTCATTACCCAAAAAAATTGCAATTTAAAAAAAAAAAAAAACATTCGAGCTTGCTTATGGAACTCTTAAGAGAAAGAAATGACAATAGCATGCAAAAGAGTTGTTAGTTTAAGACGCCGTTTTACTGAAATACTATACCAATGCTAATTATTGTTTTTGTAAAAGCTGGAAACTCATCATCAATCAACAAGTAACTCATGATTTTTTCATACATACTTTGTTAGCCTATAGCTCATATACCCCATTGATTTTGGCATTGCGCTTACGGTGGAGTAAATTGTGCATTATAATGAACCTACTGATACCTATTTAGTCCCAATCGATTCTGGGTTTTTTTTGGACCATCTCTTTTGGTGATGTTATCAAGTACATCACTAACAATGTTCTCAAGTTGTCTGTATTCAAGCAATTTCCCTTGCATCAATTTCAAAATACTATATCACTATAATTTATCATAAAATCTTTTAACTTCATTTTCAAGGCTTATTATGAACAAACAATTATTACAAATTAATGCAAATTACATTAAAACTGTAAAAGCTTATTAAGTCAACTACAGCTACAAAAAGATGTTTTAAGTAACGATAGTTACGAAGTACAATTATTCAAAACATATTTAAAATTGAATTCTGTACTTAATTATTTTTTTAAAAGTTTTTTCAAAACATCACAGACAAATTGTTAGAGAGTATTGTTAAAACTATAGAGAGTGGCTATAAATATCAATCAATCATTTTTTTTAGGGTTCCGTAGTTAATGACTCGGAACCCTTATAATTTCGTCATGTCCGTCCGTCCGTCCTCGACCTACCGCCTAAACGATTGGTGCTAGAAAGATGAGTCTTTGCGTGAATATGTGTTGTAATTACGTCGACAAAGCGCTACAGTAAAATTACGAAACATATTTTTATTAAGTCTACCTCTCCCGTCCACGTAATGTGGGGATGACAATTTTTTCTAGCGTTTCTGCCATAGTGTGAGGTATTATTAGATAGGATACAGTCTTTTAAAAATATTAAAGGGTTGCTAAGACGATTTCTTGATTTGGGTATCCGTTTCAAAGTTATTCAATTTTAAAGGGTATTGTAATAAACTTTAAATAAAAATGATAACGGCTTACGTAATTTTTATAGTTACAGAGTTATAGAAGCCTAACTTATAAAATAAGCTTTCTTGGAAATCTCTACAAAAATTACGAAAGAATAAGTAAACACCAATAAATAATTATCTATTGGAGACGACGAAAGCCTTTATGGGTAACTACGGAACCTTATTCTACGCGTGGCCTGACACGCACTTGACAGATTCTTATATTTATCAATAGCCTGGCTGGGCATAGGACAGCTATGTCCATTATGTGTTATAAGGCTTGTATAAACACTTATTTAACAAGAACTCCATGCTAGCCATTATATTATATTTAAGTGGCATAATCTTTACAAATTTTTAAGCGCATCTTGTTTGCTTGTTGCATCAGTATGGTTAATAACATTGTGACAGAAGAATTTTATATATAAGAAAATTCAAAATGACTATAATAACTTTATACGATAAGAATAATCTTTAAATACTAAAACACAAATTATCAGATAATTCTATTCAATTTCTGTTTTGTTCTCAATTTATATTATAAGTGTAAACACGCTGCCCTTTCTGTTTAGAATTTGTTTCGTTAAAAGAAACAGCAATTTCTCCCGCCCACGATATTAAAGATATTGGACGGGTCATAAGGAAACCAGTACTATTACTTTTTACGGCTTGTTTATTTGAAATTCTCCTTTCGAGCAAAATCGTAAACTAGTAATATTGAAGCAAGATTGTATGTATAAAGACTTTGATATATATTTCAAGAAGAAGAAGCTCAAAATCTGAGTGGTGTGCAATGGGAGAGGCCTATGTCCAGCAGTGGACTGCGATAGGCTGATGATGAGGATGATATTTAAAGATACATATTTGATTGATCGCAGTTTCTTTGTCGTGTAAAGTTCATCAATGAAGTTATTCGGTAGAAAACTAGAGGACGACGATTCGACATTACACGTAGAATCAGTACAGACAAGTTCTCAAGACGAACTGATGATTGATGGAGCTGAAATATACTAGAATAGAAACCGTGATGGGACAAATGTTAAGGCTGCAATTTAAGGCAAAATGCTTTAAATAAAGCACTAAAGCATAACCAATTAAATGCATACGAAAGTTTTAACGGTGTTTCATCAAAAAAATCTATTTAAAAAACATTTTTTTTCTGTGTTTCTGTCTGTCTGTTTGTCTGTTGTTCCGGCTTATCTCTGGAACGACTGAATCGATTTTCACGGAACTTTCACTGACATATTACCTATGACATAAGGAGTAACTTAAGCATTCTTTTTACACTTTTTGCCCGCGGTTTTATCCGAAATCTACAACAATAACTGAGTGTAACGCCGCAGGACTTAGCTAATAAAAATAAAACAATTCAGTTTCGAAACAAAAATGGAGTATGTAAGGTTCCATTTTTTAAAAATACATTTGCCTGAAACTGACTGGCTTTAACGAAGTAAGTTAGTATCTAAATTCAATACAAGCTCACAACAAATGCTAGGTCTGCGAAGGTTTTTTTTCAATATCCCAGTTTTTCCAATACTCGAAGTTTTGAACGTATACTTCTCTTTGTTGATCTTTAACAAAAGAAAAGTTCTAACAACATATATGTAGAATCGGAACGTAATAGTATGAGTGGAAAGAAACGTGAAATAATGAATGACAGATTTAAGCATGACAAGTTGAGTGAAAGAGATGAAGGATGAGGATAACCTAAGGAGTGAAACAGTAAGAGAGTGTTTAAAATGTGACCAAGGAGGAAGTAGAATAAGATTGAAAGACGGTGAAGACTAGCTAAGACGTATTTTTAAAGAAGAAAATAAAAACAAGATTTATAGAAGTAATCCACTCTTTTATTTGGCTCCAATTGAACACACCCTACATGTATAACAGTCAACATTTATTTAAATAACGTTAAAATAATAATATTCCGTTTGGAAATATTTTTAAAGAGTTATTAATAGTTGATATATAGAAGGAAAACTTGACATAAACCCACTACACACTGGCCTGCTTGGTGTTGTAGGCCAAATCTTTTTTTTATTTATATTTATGACCACCAAAGTGATTTTACTCTGATGGAAAGCATGAGTGGAATCCTAGAGTAAGGGTCACCATGCTTTTTTTCTTTTTTGGACACCTGACACACAACATTTAAATTTTACACTTTAAAAGGCCAGATTTCGTTCAAACTTTGTACATGTATCGAGGACCGATGACAATACACTAATTTGAAAAAAAAAAAAAAAAAAATTTTTAAACAAATTAATCTGTTTTAGTCTAGAAAAAAAAAATAGTTTTAAAAAACTAAACATACACGCTTCTAAACTAAAAAGTAGAAAACTATTTAATGTAACAAAGCCTGGGGTGCTTTCTGAAAAGATTTCAATAACGTCACCCCACGCTTTGTTGCATTAAAATTATTACCTACTTTTTAGTTTAAAAGCGTGTTTGTTTATTTGTATTTTCAAATAAGGGAATATATTAAACAATAGATTTAAGAGGGACAGCCTTTAATTGTTTTAGAAAAAAATATCAGGAATTCAGGTTTTTGCAAGGTAAATGGGAAGGACCGGTTTGTCCCTTAGGAATTACACGATTTTCGGGCACGAAGTCACAGACAGGCACAAATAACCTTCCGATATGCGGAGTGCAGCAGAGAGGGCTGGTCTAATGTACCAACACATATCAGTTATAATGACTCAACAACCTTTCAACAATCAATTGTCCAACTAATATAATATTAATAATGTCTATTTAAAAAATAAGGTACAAAAATGTTTACATTTACTGTGACAGCTACACTAGGCAAAGCCTGTGTTGTGGCTATCAAGCTATATATAAACATATATATTACAAATACATATATATGTATATTTACTTTTCTTGTAAATACACACATATTTTACGTAGAGAAAACTTGTAACGTATCTTCACTGCCTCGTTCCCCGCTACCAGGCGAGCGTCTCCCCGCTACTCCGCGCGCGGCTATAAAAGCAGCGCGCGCCTCAAGACCAGCCTCTTTCTCCTCGCCCGACTGCCCGGCTGCGGGCGGTCCGCAACTCAAGTTAAGTGTTTCCTATCTCTGGGAGGCAACGCTGACGGAATTCTCTAGAACCCACGCCCTAACGTGCTTGCAAACTAGCCCTTGTAAGGCTAACTGATCTAATTGTGTACTGATTGTGAAATCAATAAACTTCTTGTAAACCCTCGTGTCTAAGTTTCCATTCTCTATCCCTTCTACCTAACATCGTGCCCAAGCCGGTGACTAAAGCCTACTCAAACTGTGAAACAAATATTTACAGATCATACAAACATTTGGTCCAACCCGGGAATCAAACCCGAGACCTCAAGTACAGCAGTCGCATACGCTACCATTACGCCACAGAGGCAGTCGAAAGTGTAGTGTGTCAACGATATGTACATCATAAAAACCTATAAGACTGCAATGGATTTTTGAAAACTGTTAATAAATATAAATAAATAAATATAAATATTTTCAGACAAATAACATAGCGCTACTCTACGAGGACCGCTGACGCCGCACTTGCACAATGCAATGTGCTTAATGTTGTACTCCAATTAAATAGCTAATGCATGTCCGGTGTCCATCGATTTATTAAATTCTCAAATAGTATATAATACGTAATTTATTTTGTAAGAAGAATCATTCCATATTCCTACTTTGAAGTGGAATTATTATTCATTCATCATCATCAACAGCCTTTAACAGTCCACTGCTGGACATAGGCCTCTCCTTTGAAAGGAGGTTTTGGACTACTATACCACGCTGGCCAGACGGGTTTGTTTCAAGTTTTCCTTCTCTTGGCAGTGATGTTAGCTGCTTGTTTTGTTCCTTTAGTCGCCTCTTACGACACCCATGGAATGAATAGGGGTGGTGACACTTTGTATTCTTAATCCGTCACCACACGGACTTATTATTCATTAGTTTTATTTTATTAATTACATTAGTTATACAATCATTTCGGTTTTTTTTCGATCTTTCTGCTTCCGCAAACGTAATTGACATCTTGAAAACAACGTCATCTACTAGTCCCAAAATAAGCAGAGCTTGTATTATGGGTACTAAACAACTGTTAATGATAGATGTAATGAGAGCATTAGTTTACCTTTTTTTTAAAATAAGAGAATATATTAAACAGTAGATTTAAGAGGGACAGCCTTAAATTGTTTTAGAAAAAAACATTACGAATTCAGGTTTTTGCAAGGTAAAGGGGACGGACCGGTTTGTCCCTTAGGAATTACACGATTTTCGGGCACGAAGTCACAGACAGGCACAAATAAACTTCACCTGGTCGTAACGTGTTTGGAATAAGATCATTTGATAACGTACGGATAAGCAACACATAATAAGATTACTGACTTACAGTACAATATCGAGAGTTAACATCACTAATATTTTTTGAATATTTAGCCAAACAAAGTGGCTCTACCCTTCCTGGTGGAAAGCACGAGCAGAATCGAAGAGTGGGAGGCCACCACACTTGCTGCGAATGCAGGCAATAAAGCATAGCGGCCCACACTATGGCGGCTTAGTGAGATGCTTTTTCACGCCCCGTTTAAAGGACCCGGGATCATAGTCATAGATTAGTATTTTCTTAATATGATAGATAGTACTTGTTTAGACCTTCTTTAGTTATTTTGGGTTTGTAAGTAAATAGAGTAGACTGTATAAATGGACTGTATTATGTACAACAATAATAAGACAATAATATGTAAGGCGAGCGTCGCTGACTAGCGTGTTGCGCGGAGTGAGCTCGCACCCAAAGGATCGCCTCCTTGCGCCGTCGTCCTCCTGTCCCCCGCCGCTGCTCGGTGCTCGTGCGCCGACATACTGCCCGGGTTGAAGTACCTAATACTTCAATTATTAGGTAAGGGGCAGATGGAGTTGAACCCTCGTATGATGCTGCCCGTCTTCGTCCGGATCTCGGCCACCCTTGTGACTCGGTCGCTGCCAGGAAACACCTTTGTGACTCGGCCAAGCGACCACAATAGAGGTGGCTGCGTCCTGTCCCTGATCAGCACCAACATGCCCGGTTTCAAGGCTCCCGTCGAAGCGCTCCATTTTGACCTTTGCTGCAGTGTGGAAACATATTCATTAGCAAATCGTTGCCAAAAGTGAAGTCGTATGATTTCCACTCTCTGGAAGCGCTCTAGATGCGTGATGGCCTCGTTCGATGTAACCTGTGGGTGCGGAACAGACGTAAGTGGTCGTCCAATCAGAAAATGGGCAGGTGTTAAGGCGGTATAATCTAAAGGATCAGAGGAAGCAACGGTGAGAGGACGAGAATTAAGAATGGCCTCAATTTGGACCAAACATGTCGCCATTTCCTCATACGTGAGGTGCGTAGAGCCTAAGATTTTTTTGAGGTGGGTTTTGGCGGACTTAACGGCTGCTTCGGCGATGCCATTAAAGTGGGGAGAATATGGAGGAGCAAAATAAAATTCTATACCCTCTTGGGCTATGTCCGAAGCAACGTCTAGACCCGAAAGGAAGCTACACAACTCGTTACAAACTCCAACGAAGTTGGTCCCATTGTCGGACCAGATGCTGCGGGGTTTACCTCGACGTGACATAAGCCGTCTAAGAGCAGCCATGTATGCTGCTTTTGTCAATGCTGCAAAAAGGAAATCTGATTGGAACGAACTCACTTATGTATCCGAACCGTCCCACCAAGTCAGATGATATCTTCAGCTCCGCAGTCTAGCAGCAACGTGGTAGCGGGCGATCCAACGTCCTTGTCGGGTTCAAAGTTCGCCCACGCCGCCTTGTAGATAACTCGCCGGTTTTTTCCGTGGTCGGTTTTAATTAAAAAAACTTAGGGACCAATGTTTAGGTCCTTTCTATCAATAAAAATATATTGTACTGTATAAAATTTATATGTACAACAATAATAAGACAATAATATGTAAGGCGAGCGTCGCTGACTAGCGTGTTGCGCGGAGTGAGCTCGCACCCAAAGGATCGCCTCCTTGCGCCGTCGTCCTCCTGTCCCCCGCCGCTGCTCGGTGCTCGTGCGCCGACAGTACTTATTTATGCAGTCTCTCAGCCTCATAAAATGAATTGGTTTCTTGAAAATACTATAGTATTTGGAACTGGTTTGTAGAGGTTTCAAACTTTACGGTAATTCAAAGGGTGGCTGCAGGTTTGCCTATTGAAGTGAATATAAGACATGTCAATGAAAAAGGCAAAAACCTTCGTTTTGGATACAAGGAGAAGTATATGACCTAGCCTTGGACTGAAAGAATGTTAATATAAATATTTGAAGAGAAACACTGATGTATATTTTGTAGGTACCTAACATTACGCCATCTTGCCATATACACTTGCTCGACCAATCAGGTGCGAGTCGAGTGATGGGACATGTCACGGGCTCGGCTTTAGTCGCCGGTTTGTGTACGATATCAGAAGTAGAAAGAGATGAAAACTTAGACACGAGGGTTTACAAGAATTTTATTGATTCTACAACAGATCACAATTAGATAGGTCAGTTAAGTTACGTAAGGGCTAGTTCACGAGTACGTTAGGGTGTGGGTTCTAGAGAGTTTGGTCGGTGATGCCGAGAAAGAGGAGACACTTATCTGCAGTAGCGGAATGCAGCAGACAGGGCTGGTCTTGAGGCGCGCGCTGCTTTTATAGTCGCACGCGGAGTAGCGGGGAGACGCTCGCCTGGTAGCGGGGAACGTGGCAATGAAGCCACGTTACATACATTATGTTAGTAATGTATAACAATGTACCAACACATAACAGTTATAATGATGATTCAACAACCTTTATCTAGTTAATACATATTATAGTTCCATCTATTATCGCACTTCAGTAACCAGAGAAGACCATCAATCACTGAACATGATGCTTCTCCAAACTGTGTGCGATATTGCTGCCATAAATTGCTCAGAGCTGGCATATTGCCAGAGTCAACAAGTAAGGTATCAAAATACAAATTTTGTTATAATTTCTTTTTAGTTAGGTACTATATTTCAAGACTAAGTTTGTAAAATATGGCAATATTATTTTTATAGACTATGACACTCACAAATTATATTATATTGTTGGTATTATTATTAATTTAAAGTCTTAATAACAGTTCGGAGTCTGAAAGTGTGGCGGTGTGTCACTCCCGTGCCTCGGAGAGTACGTTAAGTCGTCGATCCCGGTTGTCATGAACATCTGTGGCAATCCTTATTGGGAAGTAAGTGCTCTCAAATATACTGACAACTAGTTCAACCTCCGAATTTCAGTTCACCCTCGGGGTTGCAGAGATTCGATACCAGTCGGTCCGTGTAAAAACTGATATTCAGGTAAAACAGTTTGAGCTAGTAGCCGACCCCAAATAATGTTTTGAATAAAGGCTATTCGTATTGGTGAAATAATTTTCAAAATCAGTTCTGTAGGCCTAGAGATTACCTTATAACAACACAAATTCACTAACTCATAGACGTTGTCTTTTTATAACAGTATATATATAAACTAAGAAAGCCTGTCCTATTTGTTTATTAGTTTAACAGGTCAGGCTGAGCCTTATGTAGAAAGTTTTGGTATAATTAAAAAAATAAATAGATATAAATATTTCGAACATTTTACACACAACGCCATCTAGTCCCCAAACTAAGCAGAGCTGTAACTGTAATATGGGTAACTAGACAAGTGATATAAATACATAAACATACTTGTTTTTTGTAAATACATACATATTATACATAGAAAAAACTCCGAAACAAATATTTGCGGATCACACAAACATTTGGTCCGACCCGGGAATCGAACCCGAGACCTCTTGAAAAGCGCTAACCGCTAACCGCTAGACCAACGAGGCAGTCATTTAGGTATTAAGTTTATTAAAAAAGCAGTTTATTGTATTATCTGCTATTGTGCTTGTATTGTGTATTGCTTTTAGTAAATAAATTATTATTATTATTTTTATACGCTTTCCACTTTGGCAGACTGAAATATATAAAAAAAACAAGTTCCAGGTGTATAAAATCTTTCTCACAATACGTGTTGTGTGAATCTCTAAAACTTCCCTTCATTCAAGAATAAACAAAGCCAGCGTAACAAACAACATCATACCAACAAAAAACTTCCAAAAACTTCCAAAAAGTCATTCCAAAAGGCGAGCAAAGGAAATGGGTAAGTAATAGTAGCACTACTTAACGTAACTTTCTCAAGTTCCCCCTCTAATCTCTGTTAGCAGTGACAGTTACATCCTATTTCATTAAGGTCCTGAGGATTTTGGATGTGGATATGTGACTTAATAAAATATTCCGGCTTATCTCTGGGAGTGAGGATAGCCGTTATGAGAAAAGGTACAACAGAAATTCTGTTAATGAGAAATAGAAGAATAATATGGGGCTGATGGTCTAGTGAGTAGTTATCTGGGCTAGCAAGATTATTAAAAACATTATTATATAATACTAATTTTTGTCTGCGACTCCGCCCGTGTATATGGCGGTTATTGTAATAAAAAGTAAGCTATGTCCTTTCTCGGGCTTTAGGCTATCTGGGAAAAAATTTAATTTATATTAGTGTAATGGTTTTTAAGGTTCCGTAGCCAAATTTAACTTTCACCGAAAATTGGTTTGAAAGAGATCTAGTAAGTAGTTTTTTTTAATAGATTATAAATCGTAAACCGCAATTTACCTTTTATTCAATCAATACACTATTACTTAAACATCGATCAAAGCTACAACGAACTACAAGAACTTTTATATGATGTTACTTGCTGTTACGGAACCCTTCATGGGCGAGTCCGAATCGCACTTGTCCGCTTTTTTTAAGTTTATCACGAACAGACTTTATCAGAAGTTTATCAGAATTATTATTATACTCGTATTAAAGGTAATATTTGTTACGAATTTTTGATATATTATATAAAGCTACCATAAAGACTGGCTGATGGAAAGCATGAGTAGAATCCAGTAGTTGAGTCCACCATCCACATTGTGCGTGTATACAGTACAGCATGGTGACCCACACCACAAACTACCGCCTTCGGTTTCACACTCACCAAAAGAGCAGCACGACTGATATCGTTTTTTGGTTGATCTTCTGTGTGAGAGATGTACTGTCCCGGTCCAACGGCCCATTTATGCTGATATGGAGCGTGGATTTACTACCTACAACACCCGGTGTTTAATTTACAATTCTGTGATGAATATCAAATTGGATCAAAATCAAAATCAAAGCATTTATTTCAAGTAGGCCAGTTACAGGCACTTTTGAATTGTCGAAACAAAAATGTAGCTACAGTCCCAGTCACAAGACATAAAAACTGTGAAAGTACTGTAGTTGCCCATTCCCTAGCGTAGATCTCTATGGAGAAGAACGGGCAAGAAACTCCATGGACACTCTTTTAAATTGAAATGTTTTTTACAAAATCTTGGTTACATCATTCATGTTGAGATGGTACATTATGTGAGAACGATGTAGCAAGACGTGCACGTTAAAAGTGTCCATAGTATAACAAAAATACAATTGAAAAATAAAATAATTAATTCAAATAAGCCGTGGCAACTAAGAGATGACCAGTCACAACTGACAGCGCCCGTTCACGAACATGACGCATGGATCAGCACCATTCAACTCAACCATTTTGAAGGGAATTAAATGATCCGACACACGCGCCACCATCAGCGTGACATTTGAGTGAGCATGACATACTTTCAACCGCCAGGGCAGATTCAAGTCAATCCCAATTAGAACAACTCAATCCCAGGCATTTTCAAATATAAGATCTATAAATATAAAATATATATAATTCAATATAATTACAGTAATTTATATACAAAACGATGTCATTGTTATTCTATTAATAATCAATTTAATATTCTTCAGAAGTCAAGAAACCAGTTACGCCTTCGTACTAATTAATTTCCCGTGACTTTCAACACTCCAGAGTGAAAAAAAAGTAAGTGAGTTTTATTATAAAAGCTGTTAGAAAAATCTCGCTTCGGTTCAATTATTTTTGAGACGTACTTAAATACACTATATAAGTTTTAATTCCTATAAAATCTTCACATTATCACTACATATCCTACGCGAAAGTTTGTGTATGTTTGTTTGTTGCTGTTTCACGCAAAAACTACTGAACGGATTTCGATGAAACTTTACAGTAATATAGCTTATATAACAGCTTTCAAAGAATGAAAAAACTGTTGACTAATAGAAAGATCAACTTAAAACTCAGAATGAGAATGGTGAAATGCTATATTCTTTCTATTTTAACCTACGGATCTGAAAGTTGGACCTTGAAACAAAAACTAATTAATAAACTCAGAGCTTTTGAAATGTGGATATATAGAAGAATGCTTAAAATTAAATGGACAGACAAAGTCACTAATGTTAGAGTACTTGAAATTATGCACAAAAAGGTAGAATTAATCGAAACTATAAAAAAGAGGAAAGCAGCTTATTTCGGACATGTTTATAGAAATAGTAAATATAATATAATAAAATTAATTATTGAAGGGAAAATTCAAGGGAGACGAGGTAGAGGCCGAAAACGTATATCTTGGACAAAAAACATAAGAGACTGGTTGAAGGTGGACAGCACAGAAGCATTGATTCGCATGACCGAAGCAAGGGATAGATACAGACATATGGTCGCCGACCTCCGTGATGGAGATGGTACCTGAAGAAGAAGAAGAAGAAGCTTATATATCCGAATAACACATAGGCTACTTTTTACTACAATAATCGAGATAAACGGGCGAAAGCTATGATGATAAAAATATATTAAAGCGTAGATGTCCATGTAGATGTCAAAATATATCACTGTTTATCTCCTGTCAAAATTTCACAGGTTGCTATGCATAACAAACTTGCATAGCAACCATAATGATACGCGGGTAACACCGTGGGGCGCAGCTTGTTATAAAATAAAGTCGCGTATGTCTGTTCGCGATAAACTCCAAAACCATTTAAATCAAATTTAGTACACATATAGTCTAAAGCCTACTTATTACCTATATAATCGATATAGACGCGGGTGTAGCCACGGGCGAAAGCTAGTTAAATCTACAGTAGTAGAGACACACTGATATCAGAATGACCGGGACGGCTTCTCGGGCAGTACTATCCTCACATAGAAGACCAACCTTAAATTACAACATTCATATTGTCTTATTCCGATCATCATCATCATCAACAGCCTTTAACAGTCCACTGCTGTACATAGGCCTCTTCTTAGAAAGGAGGTTTTGGCCTCCTATACCACGCTGGTCAGACGGGTTGGTATAGGGTTGATTTCAAGTTGGCCGTCATGGCCGGAGGCGACGACGAAGGCGAGGCTGATGTGCCGCCCGTCAGGGAATCAGAGGTAGGGGCGGCTGTTCTAAGGATTCGATCCAAGAACACCGCCCCCGGGCCAGACGGGGTACCTGCCCGAGTGCTGGCCCGAGCCCTCGATCATATGTCGGACCGCCTCAGGGGAGTGTTAGACGCTAGTCTGGCGTCCGGACGCTTCCCTGAGTGTTGGAAAAGCGGGAAGCTGGTTCTGCTCCAGAAGCCAGGTCGGTCTGCCGACTCGGTCGCGGCCTATAGGCCCATCGTGTTGCTGGACGAGGCGGGTAAGCTGTTCGAGAGGGTGCTCCACGCCCGCATCGTCCGGCACCTGCGCGAGGTGGGCCCCGATCTGTCGGACGCCCAATTTGGATTCCGGGAGGGGCGTTCGACGGTCGACGCAATTCTGCGTCTGAAGGCCGCGACCGAACAGGCGGTGGGCTGCGGCGACGTGCTGTTGGCGGTGTCGTTGGACATCGCCAACGCATTCAATAGTCTGCCATTCAGCTGCATCAGGGCCGCACTCCAGTACCACGGAGTGCCGCAATACCTGGGGCGGCTAGTGGCAGACTATCTGACGGAGCGTACTGTCATGTACGAGGACCGAGAAGGAGTCTTGAGACGTCGGGCCATGTCGTGCGGTGTTCCACAGGGGTCTGTCCTCGGACCACTCCTGTGGAACATGGGATACGACTGGGTCCTGCGAGGGCGTCTCCCCCCCGGGGTCGGTGTAATTTGCTACGCCGACGACACTTTAGTGACAGCCCGGGGGGCGACCTTCGAAGAGGCGGCACGCCTGGCCACCACAGGAGTCTCCCTGTTGGTCGGGCGCATTGAGGCGCTGGATTTGCGGGTGGCCCTAGAAAAGACGGAAGCCCTACTTTTCCATGGGCCCCGTCGTGGTCCACCCGCCGGCGCCTCCATCGAGGTCAACTCGGTCCTCGTACCGGTCCGGGCCCACTTGAAGTATCTGGGTCTGGTCCTAGACGGTAGGTGGCTCTTCGACGAGCACTTCCAACAGCTTGCTCCGAAGCTGATCGGCACTGCCTCCTTCCTTGGGCGTCTTTTGCCCAATCTGGGAGGAGCCAGTGTCGCCACGAGGCAGCTGTACACGGGGGTTGTCCAGTCTATGGCACTCTATGGTGCACCGGTGTGGGCGGCGGCTCTGACCGAGCAGAATAGGGCGCGCCTCAGGCGGCCGCAGAGAACTCTGGCGGTCAGAGCCATACGGGGTTACCGCACCGTATCGACGGAGGCGGCGTGCGCCCTGGCCGGAACACCCCCGTGGGATTTGGAGGCGGAAGTGCTCGCCGACGTTTATCGGCGAGTGGCTAACTACCGGGCGGAGAGTGGTGGAGTTGGACCTCCGCCCGAGGACGTGCGCGAGTGGCGCGAAGCCGCTCACCGAGCCACGATGGATCGCTGGTCGGTCCGGCTGGAGACTCCACGTGCTGGCCTAGCCACCGTAGAGGCGCTTCAGCCGGTCATCGGCGAATGGGCAGTGCGGCAGCACGGGACCCTTACCTTCCGACTGACGCAGGTTCTTTCCGGGCATGGTTGCTTCGGAAAGTACCTGCACTCGGTCGCCAGGAGGGAATTGAGTCCCGCCTGCCACCACTGCGACTGCAGTGAGGATTCGGCTCGCTGCCGGCCGTCGTTCGTTCCATGGTCGGCAGCGAGAGCTCATTTACCGCGGTCGCAACCTTCTGCGAGGACGTAATCACGCGGAAGGAGGCGGCGGAGAAGGCCCGGGAGGACGACATCCAATCGGACCAGATTCGCCGCCGGCGACTCGGGCGGCGGAGGCGCGAACATCTGCGCCTCATGCCGCCTTGAGTGTGGCCGCGGGTGGACGGGACGGGTTATCCCTCCATCCGCATATGTGGCCAGCCGCGAGGGGGCGGCGTCGGTGTGTGCCGGACGCCGCCTAAGAGAGGGTCTTCAAACAGAGACGGTGCCCGCATCAGGAGCGGGCAGGTGCTGGAGAAGTTCAGAAGGAGATCCCACCCTGAACTTCTCCTACTCCTAAACGGAGAAGCGCGGAGAGGGCACACTGTGTGTTTTTTAGTCGGTTCAAGTCCGACACACCACCCCGCCGTAACCCCCGGTGGGGTGACGGTCCATGATGGTTTTTCACACAATAAAAAAAAAAAAAAAAAAAAAGGGTTGATTTCAAGTTTTCCTTCCCTTTGCATTGATGTTGTCTTGCGCAGTTTAACCCTTAGGGCTTATACACACGAACGGCATGTTGTCAACTGCACAGATAATGGCAGCAGTCAACACGGGTCGACGATAGCCGTTGACGCGTCCACGGCAGCCGTCGACCTATAGCGACATTGCAATAATAGCGTGCAACGTCCGCCATATTGTCAGTCGATTGCATATAGTTCAAGAGTGCTCAGACATTGGTAATATGTAAAATGATTTCTAATGACGAATCCTGCCGTTATCACCGTATTCAACATGCCGTTCGTGTGTATGAGCCCTTAGTCGCCTTTGATGACACCCGTATATCGATAGTGAGTGTGAGAACAGAGGCTCAATGATGTATAGGATCTCAATAGTGTTGATCACCATGTTGCATTGTCTGCATGGTGACTAGTACTCTTCGATCCTTCTCATGCTTACCGTTACGCAGAGTAGTCACTTTATCAGGTTCATAGATAATTAATAAAACTTAAATAATTTTAATTGATTAAAGATAAAGATTGTTTTTAAGGTTCCACAGTTCATGACTCGGAACCCTTTATGATTATGTCCGACCGTCCGTCCTCGGCCTACTGTCCAAACGGTTAGTGCTAGAAAGATGAAACTTTGCATGGATAAGTGTTGTCTTGGGATAGGATCGACCCATACATAGTTACAAAATCAGAATGAAAATCGTATTTGATGATTTAAAAACATTGACATGACTGCCTTATTGGTCTAATGGTTAGCGTATGCGGCTGCTGATCAAGAGGTCTCGGGTTCGATTCCCGGGTCAGACTAAATATTTGTGTGATCCACAAATATTTGTTTCGGAGTCTGGGTGTTTTTCTATGTATAATATGTATGTATTTACAAAAAAATCGTATGTTTATATATTTATATCAGTTGTTTAGTACCCATAACACAAGCTCTGCTTAGTTTCGGACTAGATGACGTTGTGTGTAAGATGTCTGAAAATATTATTATTATTATTTATTGTATTCAGTTGTCTCATTTAAATTCTATACAGAATTTAAATGCGATATTTTGCCTGTCATCCAATAGATAAATTTAATAGCTTATTACTGAAATTGAATAACGCTTATTTCTACGGCTTCCTGTTATACGCTTCCGTTGTTTATCATAAAATCTTTCCCACAGATAGCATGGAGTGAAAGAAGATGTTTCCCATGAAAAAAAGGATAAGGGGCTTAATTGGTACCTACACCCTTGAACCCCTTAGAATGTGTAGTGACCAATTGACCACATTTATTTATCCCGTGGGTGACGTCAGAGCCGATAGCAAATAAAGATGATTAAGATGACAGAACAAAAGCTTGACAAAGAGAAGGAGAACTTAAAAGTAACCATTTACCAATCAACCTAGTTAGAGTGATACAGTAGGCCAAAATCTACTTTTTTATTTACAGGCCTAAAAGTCCAGCCAGTGGAATCCTAAACTATTGATGATGAAACTCTTAAACTCATAACAGTATATATTCATGATATGTCATAGTTAGAGATCAAGTTGAAGTGTCGGTAGGTGGCGTCACTATCGTTACCCACCCTCGAGGTTCATTAAAATAGAGAGATTCATGAGAGGCCTTTAAATTTCATGTGGTGTAAGGTAAAAGCTATAAGCGATATTAGATTTAGTCCACGTATCATCTGAAATTATTACGTCTGCAGCTCAAGAATTACGAGTATATTGAGGAGATATACTTTAAAGAGAATTCTTGGTTTTTTAAACAAAATTACAAAACCGTAAAATAGGTAGTATTCAAAGATATAAACACGCATTTGAATCTAACCCATATTTATCTTGCACAGATGTAACAAGGCGGCGCTGCCCCACTGCGCGTGCTTCGCCCCGTACCACTCTGCACCGCGTCCCAGGGCGTTTTTCAAAATTTTGCTCCGTTACGTACTGGATGTCCATTTATTTTCATACTAAATCACGTCACGTCCTGGACGTTACGTATAACGCGGACTTGTCATCACATGTTTCTTTGGTATAAAAAAAGTTGATTATAGTAGTTTACTAGTACACATTCATTATCTACAACATATTTACTTATAATTTAACACGAGTAGTATATAAAATTTGTGGGTCTTACCTTTCAAAAGCAATGTTCGTACCGGACAAACAAACAGACCCGTTACGTACATCACGGACCGCAAGTGTTGACGATTGAATTTCTTCAGTTTTAATTCAAAGGAAAAGAACGAATGAATGATAAAAACATTGTCAATATGGCATTGCTTAAAAATAGTTAAAGCCAAAGACAATGATAATGTTATTCTTTATAAAATCACACCGTTACGTACAGGACTGTCTGCTGTGGCCAGTTTTTTAAATCCGATTATTTCAGTATGTATATTAGAAAAATATACTACAACCTTATTACATTTTATTTAAAAACAAATAAAATGAGTTATTTCATTCGAGTAAGACTAAAGATATCTAAATGTGGCTTATATATTCTCCAAAATACGTAATCAAAATCCAGGATATGATGAAGGACACATAAAAAAGTAGGATAATATTTGGTATTTTATTAAATATTAAAATATGTTTTCCGCTTAAGTCTTATGTTTATCTTTTTTTTACAGTAACTTAAACATTTTACCCTAACAAAATAATTTGATACTCACTTCCTACATTTTTGCCTTTTAATCAATGGTCAAACTCGTAGGACATAGCAAAATATTCCTGAGCAAAATTTTGAAAAACGCCCCCAGTGGCATCACCGTGAATTAAATAACTCCTTCATCTGGGAGGTATCTACGCCGAAGGAACTCTTTAGAACCTCGCCAGAGACGACGATAACTTGTGTATACTGTGTTCGCTGTCTAAATCGTTCACTTGAATGTAATTGTTTTGTTCATAATAAATTATTTGTAAGCCCTCGTATCCTAATTTCTAATTTCTTTCGCATATCGTTCACAACATGGTAGCTAAAGCCTCGTAAACGTGACACAGATTAAAAATAAAAAATGCTAGCCAACGAAGAAGTGAATACCTAACTCACTACTGACAATTCTCTACACATGTAAATATTTACAAGAGGTAGCGGAAGCGTTTTCCTTCCGTTAACTTCTATGACTTGATATATACAGTTTCTTGATGAAGAGGTAAAACAATTAGGGCAGGTAATTAATACGACCGACGCGGTTAGCGCTGCCACTGTAACTATACGAGATAATAGTTTCTTGGAATATCTTAGTATGTTAAGCTTATATATACATATTTAACTATGGGGTAGGGTTAGTGGGGTGAATGTTATTCCACCTGTATTTGAAAGAGGGTAAGGAGTGGACAGGTCATCTGATAGTAAGGAGGGTCTACATCGATTTCAATCCTATAGTTGAAGATACAAACAAACACGTTACTTCTCTTTTACGGCTTTCCCATTCCCGAAGGATTAAAAAGAATTAGGCTTTTACTCATTTGTGAGATTGAACATTGACAGAGTCCTCTACTAAGAAAAAAGTTTTGGTCTACTTCACCACGCTGGCCAGACGGATTGGAGACGTGATTTTTATAAGATATCAGGAAATATGAGTCGAGGCGAACTTTACAAACGTACAAAAAACTCAGAATAACAATTTGAGAATCACATATGTATTATCCCGTGTAGGATTTGAAGCCGAAACACTTGGCTCAGTAAGAAATGGCATAGCAACCGATTAAACCACTAGGCCAACCGTGCAGTCAGATTTGTATCAAGTTCTCCTTTTTTTGCAGCGCTTTTGACCAGTTAAGTTGTCATCTTTAGTCAACTCTTACAACACAAACAGGAAGAACATAAAACACAGAACGAAGGAAGGGTTACAAGACATTTTGGACATCTGACACACAACACCATCTAGTCCCTAGTTTGGGACTGGGCAAGAAAGAAAGAAAGAAACAGGAGAAGTACAAATTAGTAAAATAGAGGCTGATATTATCATTATAATTTTATATCTCAAATATCAAATTTTCATGACATAAAAACGAGACATATGAAGTAAGCGAAATTGCAAAGATTTCAAGTAATGGAAAAAAGACGTCAGACGTGGGTTCGTGAGCAGTGAAATTTGTCTCGGTAAAACGATTTTCTGAATGAGTTGCCATTAGATGCAATTGTTGGATTATGAAGGGTGAGAGGGATCATGCAGAGGGCATGCGTCACTCTAAAGTTTAAAAATAAATGTTTCGTGACGAGAATAGAAAAATCTGTGTGAATTATCAGCTCTAGATAGTTTCAACTTTTTTTGAAGTTGTTTTATTTTTCAATGCAGAATATTTTGAGTATTTTAGGAATCATATAATTTATATATTGTCTCATAGTATATATTTTATTATTTTAATTATTACTTATATGCTGAAAAAAGTTAAACCGAGTCCGACAGTCGTAATAACAAAAAATAATATTTCGGATATCTGACACACAACTGCATCTAGTTCCAAACTAAGCAGAACTTGTACTATAAATGCTAGACAACTGTTGAAAACACCCAAACTCCAAAAAAAAAATTTGCAGATTATACAAAAATTTGGTTCTACTCGTGTTTTTTTTTTTTTTTAAAGACAACTCCCACATTAGGAATATAAATTCCTGTGTCGCGGGGGACTTTACAAACATGCATGAAACGGACACAAAGAACACACAGACTCAGAACAACAAATTGTGAATCACACAAAGTGTTATCCTACGTGGGATTTGAACCCACGACACTTGGCGCAGTAGGAAGCGGCGTGGCGACCGCTTAAGCCACTAGGCCAACCGTGCAGCAAATGTAAGTATACTATTAAGTTTACACTAATAATCTTAAGTATTTATAAAAAAACGTAAGAAAGCTTCTGATGAAAACTATCAAAAACATAAGGTGTTGTAGACAAGGACGTTAATTACGTACCCATTGAAATTAACAAAATTTGTCGAAATTTGAATATTAAATAAGTCGTTTTTGTAAACTTGCTGAAACTAGATTTAGATTCTGGATTGAGGTATACCTATTACGTACATGAAATTCACAAAAGTATTTTTAATTACAGCTAGTGGTAGGTGGTAAAAAGGTCAGCACCTGGTGAATTTCAACCCGCCATTTTTTTTCTTGAAAATTTTCTAAGCTAATAAAAAACTATAGAAGTGATAATTTGATTGACATTTTAATAATATATTTGTCAGTTTCAAGTTGTCAACTGAACGTCATTCTGTCACATTCACTCACTCACTTTCCATCTATGAGATTAAAAAAAAAAAAAAAAAAATTCGGACATCTTACACACAACGTCATCTAGTCTTATACTAGCAGAGCTTGAATTATGGGTACTAAACAACTGATATAAATACATAAACATACTTTTTTTTTGTAAATACATACATGTTATACATAGAAAAACACCCAGACTCCGAAACAAATAATGTGAATCACACAATTATTTGGTCTGACCCGGGAATCGAACCCGAGACTTAGATCAGCAACCGCATACGCTAACCACTAGGCCAACAAGGCAGTAAGAAGGCAGGCAAAATATTGGTTCTTTAAAAAATAACATCTTTCAGTGTGTCCTATACAAACAAACACGAAAAAATAGAATTATCCAATTTGATGCAGTCGATCAGAAGTTATACGCCCACATACATTAAAGTGCCTCATTTTTATTTATTGAAACGAATAAAACATTAGACCTAACAGCGACGATCCGAAAAAATAACTTTACACCTTTCGGTAACGGAGACAGGTCGAGATAACAGCCCGTCATTCGCTTTCATCCCTAAATCCCTCACGAACCAAAACAAACAAACGATTTAAAGGTCAGAAACTTGTTGTTCTTCATTCTTATTCATAGAACGAATATCTGACAAGCACCGTTCAATGGGTATATACTTTATCTTTGTAAAAGAGTTCATCTTTACATTCGTAGTGACATCTAATAAAAATAATTGAATAAAGAAAGAAAAATACATAAATTAATGTCCCCAAGAATAAACTTTATATTTAAAAAGTTTAATATGTTTTATACAAGCTTTTGAACTCGGCTTCGTCCACCTCTATGTCGGTTATTGCGGTAAAAGTAGCCTATGTCGTTTCTCAACTCTAAGACTATTTGGGTACAAAATTTGGTAGTTTGGCAGCATTAGAACCTCTGTCTGAATGGAAACTGTGTCTCGGCAAATGTAATATAGAAAGTCTATGATCCAAGTGGAGTGATGATCTACGCAATATGTCTGGCAGGAGCTAGATCCGAGAAGTCGATTGAGTTATGTGCTATGCAATTAGAGATGTCTATGTCCAAAAGCTGACTGTGATAAGCTGATGATGCTGATAATAAATTCATAAATATTGAGGGCGCACCAGTGCTTATTCATGACAGCGGCGCTGAACGCGGAAGGGAAGGCTGGCTCAGGGTGGCGGAAGCGCCGACACAAGTGCCTCCGTCCTCCGACCACTAGGCCCTCAGACGTGCTACGCTACGGGCATTTCTTTATTCTTATTTTGTTATCATTGAAATTACACTAGATTTTATACAGTCCACTACGAGTATATTATTTAAAGTCCCGTAAAGGTCAAGGCAAGTTGTAGGCTTGAAAACCTCAGAAAATCCGAAAATAACCACAGAAGACTTTTTTTAAGTGCATGAACATTGATAAAATAAAAATTTTAATCATCATCAACAACCCATAACGTCTCCTCTCAAGAGAGAGTTAAGGCCATAAGTCCCCACGCTGGCCTTTTTTTTTACCACTTAGGAAAAGTATACAAATAAATCCAAATAAAATATTAACACTTTTTTTCGGACATCTTACACACAACGTCATCTAGTCCCAAAAGCTTGTATTATGGGTACTAAACAACTGATATAAATACATAAACATACTTTTTTTGTAAATACATACAAATTTTACTTAGAAAAACACCCAGACTCCGAAACAAATTTGTATATCACACAAATATTTGATCTGATCCGGGAATCGAACCTGAGACCTCTTGATCAGCAGACGCATACGCTAACCACTAGACCAACAAGGCAGTCAAAATGTTAGCACACTTGTATATAACTCTTCGAATGAATAAATTGTAACGTAGTGGAATTTGCCTAGGCGACCTCTTTCGGCAGTATGGGGTGTTAGTTCCGCGAGGTGGTTCTTAGAAGCGCCGATAGATGGCGTTAGTGTTGTTATTGATTATATGCTCGAAATAAAAGAATTTTAAAAGGGTTAAAATAGATAAATATTTATTATAATATTGATAAGCTCAGGGTTTAAAAGTAATTTTCTTAGTAACGATAAACACAAATTATAATTGTCTATGGGGAATTCGAGTGGTTTCAGAAAGTGGAGTTGACAGTTGACGGAAGAGGCCAGACTTTGGTTAAGAGTTTTTTTTCTGGCGGCGGAGATTGAACCGCGTGGACGTGGTCTTCCGAGAGGCAAGGTTTGAGGAGATCAACGCTAAGATGCGTTGCCTACGCTTCGTGGGGGCCAGGAGGCGCTCCCACTGACGCCTGCCAGCGTCTGTTGTTTGTTTGGAGGAAACCTAAGCCGGGTTTGTGCCGATCACGTCACCACGTGTCAAGTAAGGTCTTCTTATATTATTTTGTGGGTGGATGGACGTCCTTCCGCTCAAAATATACATAGTAGCAGATTCGTCGCCTGCCTGCGACATTTGGGAACCGTCCGGGCTGTCATGAGTCGTGGACGAGACCGTCCTGTGCACGTGTTTGACGGCTGTAGGGACAGCCGTTAAATTGTTCGCATCAGTTCTTCTCCGTGAGCATAGACTCCTTGAAACCCTGATGGACTACCGATAGAAGTTATTATCAGTTTGGTAAATGAGTGGCAGATACAGATAATAGTAAAATATAGGTCCCAGTGCGGTCGGGACAAACACTGTTCAACACCATTTAGTGCGAGCGCAAGGGCTTGGAACCCGCCCTGAGTGTGTTGTTTTCTCCGGGTCAGTGATAGAACAAATAAAAATGAACTTTATGAGTCTCAAGTAATAGATTGTTGCAAATGTATCTAGTATTGGTTAGTTAAGTCCGTAACAGGTTAACAAGAAGAATTATATTTATAACCCCTTCCCCAGGGAAATTGTATATTACTATATGTCGGTTAGATATAGATGATAATAAGGATAATAATAAGTGATAAGGCAGTAAAATATTGTTGACTACATTAAAGTTAGATGTACCACTGAATTGAAAGATTTTAATTTTCTCAACCCTGCATCCCGGATGAGTCTTAGAAATATTTCTGTGGCGTGGTGGTAGGGGAGCTCGCACTCCAAATATAATCACCCCGCAGGCCACCACGTTACAGATGGCGCCCAACTTATAATTATATCTGAGGATATTATGGGTTGTCCATTTGACAGGATACAGATGGCACCCTATTTATAGTTATATTTAATTAAATTATTAATACACTTAGGAATTGTTTTGTAACAAATTTACTTTGCAAATTGTTATGTATAGATGGTACTTTACTTTTGGCCATTGACATTACAGATATAAACAGTATATAAACTTTTGTTTTTTGTTCACATTGAAAATATTGTGATTCTGGGATGCAGGTATAATTGTAGTTATTGTTATGAAGTACAGTCAGTGTAGTGATAGATAATTATATTTGTTAAATATTAGTTTTAAAGATAGCCAAATGTCAAATATTGTCAGAGTATTGACAGATACCTATAATTGTTAAAGGTTAATTGAAATGTTTTGTTGATACAACAGGTTATATTGATATTTTGAGATAGTTTTGTGAAGCCTAATGTGCCACAAAGTAATCTAAATATTTTGTTTTTACAAATATTAGGTACTAGTTTATTTTAAATTAGAAAATAAGTTTTCTTTTGTAACTTGAAGTGTGAACAAGTTGACTTGTACATTTTGTTTGAACCCAACTGGGATTGGTTTATTGATATATTAGGTAAATAGGTATTCCATCAAGGCTTCATTATGGTTGATTATAAGCGGGAAATTCAATTTCATACCTTACATAAAGATGAGTTGGAATATGAGGTGAAGATACGTTCTGAGATACCGGGTAAGACGGTAGAGTTTCTCAGACAACAAATGAGAGGCCTCATTAAAGAATGTCCTTCCGAAGCCATAGCAGAAACCGGCCTTCCAGCGGATTCTGAACTGAGGGTGGTCTCAGATAAGTTAAAGGAACTAAGTAGTCATTTAGAGTTATGGAAAAAGACAGGAAAGAGGTCCTCCTTAACTAGGGCACAGGCTTTGGGAGCACACTTGTTTCACCGTTTAAATAGAATTTCAGAGAGTGAAGTCGCAAATAATTTATTCTGTAAGCTAGAACAGTTGTTTGCGGATGTTGTATTCCCTGCATTAGAGGCAGGCACATCTACCACACCACCATCTAATTCTACCACCGTTTCTTACAGTGATAAGGAAACTGACGTCGCAAAGTGGAGTGTCAAGTTCAGCGGCACAGAGGACCCGCGCTCTTTCATTGAGAGGATCGAGGAGTTGCAGACCTGCTATGGGGTCTCCGAGGAGAAGCTGTTCCGGTCGGCGCCTTTGTTGTTCAGCGAACAGGCGTTACTCTGGTACCGTGGAAACAGGGATCGGGTAAGTTCTTGGTCAGAATTGAAAGTAATACTATTGGAGGCATTCGGGCCGGCTGACTATGATTGGCGTTTAAGAGAAGAGATTAGATGTCGCACACAGGGTGCGGACGAGCCGGTTCATGTTTATTTTGCAATTATGTCTTGTCTTTTCGACCGTCTCCGTACCAAGTTGCCTGAAGAGGAAAGGATTGGTATACTAAGGCGAAACATTAGGCCTACACTATCTCAGCAGCTGGCTCTCCAGTCTATTACGACTGTTACTCAACTACAGGATTTGTGTAAACAAATTGAAGAGATCGGGGCTCAAGCGAGTAACTTCAAAGAACCCGGTAAATCTACTTCCATCATTACTCCTGAATTCTCTTATAGAGGGAGGGGTGGACCTGTAGTAGTGAACAACTATAGGAGCAATTACAGGCCTGGTACCTTTGAATCCTATCATCGAAATCAGTACAAAGGCCAACCTTATCAGAATAACAGTCGGCCTACTGCAAGTTCATCTCAAAACAACCAGAACAAACAGTATGTACCTAAAGAAATGTATTGCTTTAATTGTAAAACCATTGGGTTTACAAAATATAACTGCCCAAAATGTAGAAATAATGTTCCCACAAAATCAAAAAACTAACTCAGGCGGACTGCACAAATATCTCAAAATTTAATAGTTTCGGTTCAATCGCGACAGTTCGCTTTAATCCTCAGAAAGATGATATTCGGCCATATCTAAAATTTAACATTGGAGAATTGGAAATAATTGGCTTATTGGATTCGGGAGCTTGCATTTCAATACTGGGTAATAATTCACACAAGATATTTGTTGATCTGGGATATACCTTTCATACGGATCTAAATAATTCTTGTACTGTGGCAAATGGAGTACACTTGGAATCTTTGGGATATATTTACTTACCGGTAAAATTTAATAATATTGCCTGTGCCATAAAATTTTTTGTTATACCTACGGTGGTTTCAGATATAATACTAGGATGTGACTTCTGGAGGGCCTGCAAGGTGGCCCCTGAAATATTTGAAAATATTAATTATAGGAAGTCGCCTTTGAGTTTTTGCGATGCTATAGCCTCAGAGAACTCCCATCGGATACAGGCATTTAAGTGTTTGGCTCGTGAACAACAAGAGTTAGCTAACTCCATCATAGAAAAGTTTAACGACATCTCATTTGAGAGGAAAGGCTTAGGTAGGACAGGCTTGATAGAACATGTGATTAACACAGAAGGGGCAGCTCCAGTTCGTGTAAAGCAGTATCCCTTGTCGCCTGAAAAGAAATTAGCACTGCAAGCAGAGCTCGACAAGATGATAGCTCTCGATGTTGTTACTACCAGTGAAAGTCCTTGGAATAACCCAGCCATATTAGTAAAAAAGGCAAACGGTGACTGGAGGTTCTGTTTAGATTGTAGGAAGCTTAACGCGATAACAAAGGGTGACTCTTATTCTATTCCTTATATTCCACAGATTTTGGATAGCCTGAAGGAGGCTAAGTTTCTGTCTACAATTGACCTGTCTTCTTCTTTCTGGCAGGTACCTTTAGAGGAGAGCTCTCAAGAAAAGACTAGCTTCACTGTTCCGGGGCGTGGTCTATATAAATTTAAGGTAATGCCGTTTGGCTTATGTAATGCACCGGCGCGTCAGCAGCGTTTGATGGATGCTTTGATAAATCAAAATTTTTGTAGCGACATAGAAAATGGCTATGTATTCTGTTATATAGATGATATTGTAATCACGTCGTCAGATTTTGAAACTCACTTGCGCTTATTAAATAGAGTGCTTGACAAATTAAAAGAGGCAAATTTAACAGTATCATTTGAGAAGTGTAAATTTTTTAGAGAGTCAATTAAATACTTGGGTTATGTGGTGGATGAGTATGGCTTACGTACTGACCCTGAGAAGATCTCAGCAATATTAAATTTTCCAACTCCGACCACAGCGCGTGAGGTAAAGGTGTTTCTAGGTACTTGTTCATGGTATAGACGATTCATTAGAAATTTTTCAACTATTGCAGCCCCGTTGAACAAGCTCACCAGTAAAGGCAAGCATGCGCCAAAGTTTCGGTGGAGTGACGCAGCCGACGAGGCGTTTACGGTGTTAAAGAACGCGCTTGTGTCGTCTCCAGTACTCGCGGTTCCAGATTTCGAGAAGCCTTTTATCGTTCACTGCGATGCATCATCATATGGTCTTGGAGGTATGTTGTCTCAGAATATCGATGGTCACGAACATCCGATAGCGTATATAAGCAGATCATTGAATAAAAACGAAAGGAACTACAGCGCTACGGAGAGAGAGGCTCTAGCAGTAATATTTGCGGTGGAAAAGTTTCAAGCTTACTTAGGGTCAAGGAAATTTAAAATTGTGACAGATCATTCATCACTGCGATGGTTTCTAAGTCTAGAGAATCCATCGGGTAGGTTAGCTCGTTGGGGGTGCCGATTGTCTCAGTTCGACTTCGAGATTGAACATAGGAAAGGCACCGATAATGTGGTTCCAGATGCTTTATCACGCCTTATGAAAATAGAGGCGATCAACTTATCTACCCAAGTGCCTACATCTAACACTAAGGATGAATGGTATGATAGGATTGTAAATAATTGTAGGACTCACCCGACAAATTTCCCAAATTTTTTATACAAAGATAACATCTTGTTCCGCTTGAGCAAGAGTAAATACAATTTAACTTCAGAATTTGACTGGAAGGAAGTAGTACCAAAAGGGAAGAGAGTAGCTATCATTAAAGAAAATCATTGTGAATCAACAGCAGGACACCTCGGTGTTTTCAAAACGCACAGGCGTTTATGCCTGAGATATTATTGGCCGGGCATGTATAAGGATGTTGTTGATTTTATTGGAGCATGTGAGGTTTGTAAGGCGTACAAACATTCTACGCGGGCTACACTAGGGTTGATGGGAAAGCCTAAAGTATGTTCACGTCCGTTTCAGGTAGTGTCAGTGGATTTGGTTGGTCCGCTGCCACGAACCAGAGCAGGATACACCTTTATTTTGGTGATAACGTGTTGCTTTTCTAAATATACTCTTCTGTTTCCTCTGCGTCGCGCTACATCAGCATTGGTGGCTAAATACTTCGAAGAAGGAGTAGTCCTGGTACACGGAGCACCGGAGACCGTCATATTGGACAACGGCACTCAAATGACAGGATCGGAATTTCGACAAGTCATCACTCGGTATAATATACCGAAACTACACTATTGCCCGCGATACACTCCGCAAGTGAACCTGGTGGAGCGGTACAACAAAACTGTAATGACGGCTGTGGCCTCCTATGTAGAAGATGATCATCGTTCGTGGGATAAAAACTTGCATAAAATCCAGTTCGCGTTGAACAGTTCAGTGAACGAGTCGACAGGATTTTCACCGTTCTTCCTGGTATATGCCCGCGAGCCAGTGATAAATGGAGACTTCTATAAGGACACCGAAAATGAGTACAGCATAGCGATGCCGCGCGAGGAGTACGCTGGGAGATTCGGATGCCTTGAGAAAATATTTAACGGGGTGCGCGAAAGGATGTACCAAGCCCACGCGAAAAACGCAACTCATTATAACCTCAGGCGTAGAAACGCTAAATTCTCGGTAGGAGATTGGATCTGGAAGACTACTTACACCCAGAGTGATGCGCCCAGATTCAAGATGGCAAAGCTCGCTCCGAAATACGAGAAATGTAAAGTTGTCAAGGTGTTATCGCCTCTAGTCTATGAACTGGAAAGGCCTGACGGGACAAATATTGGTTCTTGGCATATTAAGGATATAAAAGTATAGGTTGTCTTCAGTGGTCATCAAACATGACTCAGTGTAAAATTCTATACGATTTTTACCACAGAGATATAAGGAAGTGGCATACTCGGAGATGAGAGTTGCTACCAAGTCTGATTGGATGTATGAAAGGCAGTATGAAAGATGGAATGACAGGTTGTATGGATTTTATGATTGATGCGGAAATCGGGCTGAGACATCCGACAAACCTTTAGTCCATCAGTTGATGCAAGTTAGATAGACTTTTCTGTAATACATAAATTTTCTGTAATACATAAATTTGGTTGTAGTAATTAATTTCTGATATTATACACTTTCTGTTACTGCAAAGGCAGTGTAATCAGCTATATTTAATGTTGTTGAGCTATGTTTTTTTTCTTTACATTTACGGAATCTGCAAATGCAGTGTAGATCACAGTGAGTTTCTGCAAGGGCAGTGTAAACCAGATTGGTTGTTGTTTTATATGGTAAAAAAAAAAAAAAAAAAAAAAAATTTTTTTTAGAGTTGTTTATACGAAGAATCCAGCTGCAAATGTCTATAGTAATAAAGCTAAGGTCACGAGCGGTCTGGGATTTTGCAGATTCGTATAGAGTCGGTTCGGTACACAGCTACCGGGGATAGATTTTTTTTTCTTTTCTCTTTTTATTAAGAAGACTGGGGATAGTCCCATATATGTAGTCAGCATAGGTTTTGCCTTGAATTTAGTTGTAATAGGTTGTTTAATAGTCCATAGTGACGGATTGTATTATGTATATCTGCGGCGTCATCATGTCGGATGTTGTGGGTCCCAAGGGATGTTTATTTTTTTTTGCAGAAGCAGGTCGACATGGTGACTACCCTTAGCATCAATATATTATATATTATACATCAAGACGGACCGCTGCACGGCTCCGCAAAGTTTGTGTTGTGTTGTTGTGTGTAGATCGCTGGGGGCAGCGAGCGGTTCCCCTGCGAGGAACCTTTTTTCCCGGGGAGGGGGTATTGTAACGTAGTGGAATTTGCCTAGGCGACCTCTTTCGGCAGTATGGGGTGTTAGTTCCGCGAGGTGGTTCTTAGAAGCGCCGATAGATGGCGTTAGTGTTGTTATTGATTATATGCTCGAAATAAAAGAATTTTAAAAGGGTTAAAATAGATAAATATTTATTATAATATTGATAAGCTCAGGGTTTAAAAGTAATTTTCTTAGTAACGATAAACACAAATTATAATTGTCTATGGGGAATTCGAGTGGTTTCAGAAAGTGGAGTTGACAGTTGACGGAAGAGGCCAGACTTTGGTTAAGAGTTTTTTTTCTGGCGGCGGAGATTGAACCGCGTGGACGTGGTCTTCCGAGAGGCAAGGTTTGAGGAGATCAACGCTAAGATGCGTTGCCTACGCTTCGTGGGGGCCAGGAGGCGCTCCCACTGACGCCTGCCAGCGTCTGTTGTTTGTTTGGAGGAAACCTAAGCCGGGTTTGTGCCGATCACGTCACCACGTGTCAAGTAAGGTCTTCTTATATTATTTTGTGGGTGGATGGACGTCCTTCCGCTCAAAATATACATAGTAGCAGATTCGTCGCCTGCCTGCGACATTTGGGAACCGTCCGGGCTGTCATGAGTCGTGGACGAGACCGTCCTGTGCACGTGTTTGACGGCTGTAGGGACAGCCGTTAAATTGTTCGCATCAGTTCTTCTCCGTGAGCATAGACTCCTTGAAACCCTGATGGACTACCGATAGAAGTTATTATCAGTTTGGTAAATGAGTGGCAGATACAGATAATAGTAAAATATAGGTCCCAGTGCGGTCGGGACAAACACTGTTCAACACCATTTAGTGCGAGCGCAAGGGCTTGGAACCCGCCCTGAGTGTGTTGTTTTCTCCGGGTCAGTGATAGAACAAATAAAAATGAACTTTATGAGTCTCAAGTAATAGATTGTTGCAAATGTATCTAGTATTGGTTAGTTAAGTCCGTAACAGGTTAACAAGAAGAATTATATTTATAACCCCTTCCCCAGGGAAATTGTATATTACTATATGTCGGTTAGATATAGATGATAATAAGGATAATAATAAGTGATAAGGCAGTAAAATATTGTTGACTACATTAAAGTTAGATGTACCACTGAATTGAAAGATTTTAATTTTCTCAACCCTGCATCCCGGATGAGTCTTAGAAATATTTCTGTGGCGTGGTGGTAGGGGAGCTCGCACTCCAAATATAATCACCCCGCAGGCCACCACGTTACAAAATAAATAAAATAAATAAAGATGTTTTGTTTTACTATCGTGACGAAGGTCAATTTTGATACCTTCTAGTTTCCCTCCTAAACAAATACTTGAAAATTTGGTAGACACAAGAAAAACAAAAATATAAAAACGTTAACACATAAGTTACACAATATTTAAGTTGAAATATATTTACACAGTAAATTTAACGAGGTTTGATAGACATAGAAATGTATAAATGAATCAAAAATGTATCGTAATTCTATAGCAATTAAGACTATAATACTTACAGAGACTGCGATAGATACTTGGAGAGTCCAAGCTTAGAAATCTTGCTCCCCTTGATACCTTCATTGACAATGTTGGTCACGGTCAAAAAGTTCTTCGTCATCGTCGACTCCTGTGACGTCACTATTGTCACACAAAAACCAATTAAAAATTAAACCACTGGTAACACTAACAAAAAGTAATAATAAAATAACACTTCTCTGAACACTAAATTGGCAACACTCAACAATAATAACACTTACTTTTTATATTGGCAACCCAACATCGAATTCTATTTTCAAAATTTAATCGCAACTAACAACACGCGAAATACTTTATCTTGCATTAATTAACAAAAAAAAACTTTTGTATTTTTGTTTCTTTGTATAATGTGTATTTTCTCTCGTTTTTATCACAGACGCAGTTTCTCGATGTTTTGTATTTTGCTTTTTACTACGAAACCTGAAAAGGAAGATTCTCTTATTATTTTGTATATAAATTCTTGTGTATTGCTCAAAAGTACTTACTTTAATAATCTTCAGGTACTTGCTTTTAAATAAGCTTATATAAAATTTACATTTAAACGTTTTTGTTAGCTGAGATTATGTTTGTTTATTTTAGATATTGTATATAATGAAACATGACAAAAGAAAAATATTTTGTTTTAGTTTTATCAATATTTTTACATGGATACTTTATATTTTACCAGCTGATGCCCACAAATACAAACATTGATTGCCCTTTTTCACCCCCTTAAGGATGGAAATTTCAAAAATCCTCTCTTAGTGCTTGTCTCCACTCCTCATGGAATATTCGTACACATGCCAAATTTACACACACACACACACACACCACACACACACACACCACAAACACACACAACCACACACACACACACACACACACACACACACACACAAACACACACACACACACACACACACACACACACACACAAACACACACACACACACACACACACACACAAACACAAACACACAAACACACACACACACACACTTGCACTGAGTATTTCTAACAGATGTATTAGAATTAACAAATAGATATATTAGTAATAGGCATAACATAATCTTATCGTTTGATAGCCACAGCACAGGCTCTGCCTAGTGTGGCTGTCACAGTAAATTTTAACATATTATTATATTATTCTTGAAAAATAAATATAAGTCTGTGAATGTGAGAATGTTGGACTGTGGAGCTAGTAGTCCACAGCTGGCAATTCTCATTAGAATGGTCTTCTATGTGAGGTTAGTACTGCCCCGGTCGACCCGTCCCATTGAAACATGTAAATAAGATTGTATTGTTATGTACCAATATCAAATTGTATATGACGCAGTAAATAAATGTTTGAGAATCAATTGTGGTGTTTCTCTACAAGAATAGTGATCACCATACGATTACGAACAATGCAGTACTATTTCTGTCTAGTGACATACTTCTGCGACATTAGGTATATATGTACATATATTGTGAATTAAGCAAGCAATGAATACGCTGCATTTCAAAAGAGGCATTTTTCAGTGATTCTGTGATGTACATTGGTGCAATACAATTTGCATCATACCTCTATAGCTATAAGCTTTGTTTTTTGTTGTCGTGGATATTTTAAATACGTGGTTGTGAATACATTAGGAATATAAGGGTGGTTACCCACTTGACTGTTCGTGCGATTTCAACAAAATATATTTATATTTTGGACGTGTTATATTTATTTTATTTATTTATTTAGAACTAGCTTTCCACCGCGACTCCACCTGCGTGTATGTCGGTTATCCCGGTAAAAAGTAGCCTATGTCCTTTTCCAAGTTCAGTTCTATCTTCATACCAAATTTCATCAAAATCGGTTCAGTAGTTTAGACGTGAAATCGTAACAGACAGACAGACAGACAGAGTTACTTTTGCATTTATAATATTAATAGGGATATTTAACAGCTCCGTATATTTATGAGAAATTTACAGGAAAATATAGGAAAATATTTTAGCTTCATGAACGACGTATTCTAGCCCTGCGCAATTTTCGTATCATGTGTTGTTTCTTTTCGTGAACAGAGCTTTGCTACATCAACAATATACTTTTATAAATAATCTCTGTCTGTCCGTCTGTTTCTTTGTTGCGGGTTATCTCTGAATGGCTGGACCGATTTTGATGAACCTTAACTGCCAGATGACTGGTAACATAAGGAGTAACTTAGGCTATTTTTTTTAGACTAGCTTCAGTGCGCGGCGTTACTCACGACTTACAACAATAACCGAGAGTAACACTGCCGGCTTCAGCTAATCCATAATAAATTGTTTACATCAGAATTGAAAAAAAAAAGTTATATAATAACAAGCCGACAACAATTTCATACAAATCGGTCCAGCCATTTCGGAGGAGTATGGAAACGTAATTGTGACACGAGAATTTTATATATAAAATTAAAACAGAATGGATTGAGGAAATCATATAATATAATAATCATATTTAGTTAAAGATATTTCCCAAGAGAGAATGTAGGAACTCAAACTGACCTACATAGCTTTTTAACTAGAACAGAATTTACATAAGTTATTAAGGAAACAGGATGTGCTTGACTATTGCTTGAATTATACAACTTTATACAGAAAACTGTGGTTAAGTAAAACTAATAAAAGAATTTTGATTATGATTTTGTTGTGTGTGCTTATTTGTTAATTGTTATACAAGGTAGTAAAGAGGTATATTTAGAAAACCCCCCGTAATCGTCATTTAATCGTCATCTAATCCCAAACTAAGCAGAGCTTGTATTATGGAACCTAGACAACTGATACATACATAGCCATACTTTTTTACATGCTTTTTATTAGCTTCACCTGTATGTTTGTAACCGACGCCTTTGGGTGCGATTTGACCGACTTTAAACGGCCAGATTTCGTTCAAACTTTGTAGATCTATCGAGGACCAATGACAATACATTAATTTGAAAAAAAAAATTAAACAAAATAGCCTTTTGTAATCTAGAAAAAAAAACATAGTTTTATAAAACACGCTTTTAAACTAAAAACTAGAAAATAATTTTAATGTAACAAAGCGTTAGGTGCTTTCTGAAAATATTTCAATAACGTCGCCCCACGCTTAGTTACATTAAAATTATTTACTACATTTATTATATTATTTTCTACAAATATTTGCGGATCCCGACCCGGGAATCGGACTCATGACTTCTTGATTAGCAGCCGCATACGCTAACCACTAGACCAACATGGCAGACGTACTATATACTACGGATACAAGACATTTGACTTAGATAGGTATTTACATTATAATTTTTTGTAAATACATACATACCGTCTGCAACAACCATCATCCATTTTTTTTTTATATAAAGTCTGCCAAGGTGACTTTATAATGCCTGATGGAAAGCATGAGTAAAATCCACAAGTGGGGGTCGCCATACTCACTGCAAATGCAAACAGTATGGCGAATCACATTATGGCGGCTTAGTGAGATGCTTTTTCACGACCCGCTTAAAGGACCCGGGATCATTATATGAAGGAAAAACATGATCTGGCAGTGAGTTCCAGTTTTTAACTGCTCGGCACAAGAAGGAAGACCTGAACTGCTTAGTACGACCTAAGATCACAACCCGAGACCTCAAGTACAGCAGTTGCTCACACTACCACTGGGCCACCGAGGAAGATTGCTTTTTACACACTTTTATTAGCTTCACCGGTATGTTTGTATGTTTGTTTATAACCGACTCCTATGGGCGCGTTTTCGACCCACTTTAAACGTCCATATTTCGTTCAAACTTTATAGATTTATCGAGAACCGATGACAATACACTAATTTTAAAAAAAAACAAAATAGTCTTTATTAGTCTAGAAAAAAATCATAGTTTAAAAAAACTAAACAAACACGCAGAAAATAATTTTAATGTAACAAAACGTTGATGTTTTCTGAAAATATTTCAATAACGTCGCCCCACGCTTCATTACATTAAAATTATTTTCTACTTTATAGTTTATAATTTTAACAAAAAGAAACCAACTTCAAAGAAAAACTATTCCGAGTACCCAAATCGCGACAATTGTGCCTCTGATAGTTTAGGAGTTCCCTGGATTTCCTTGGGATCCCATCATCAGATCCCGATATGGTGACGATGGGACCACCTGTAAGCTACGCCCATTCCAATGCAAAAAGAATTTTTGAAATCGGTTCATAAACGACGAAATTATCGCTGAACATACATAAAAAAAAAAGATTCTGACGAATTGAGAACCTCCTCCTTTTTTTTTATGTCGGTCAAAAGCGTGTTTGTTTGGTTTTTTAAAACTATGATTTTTTGTCATTGGATCTTATAATTTCTAATGACGTCATTAGGATTACCAATCATAATAACCATACGTATATTTATATTTCGGAACAATTTGGGAGTACCACTTTGAGCGTACCATAACCCTTCCACACGCGTTTATTATGAATGTATCTCGTAAAGCCCAAGTTCTGAACGACCTTAGAGAAGCCATTATATATTCGGAGTAGCGTCAAAGTTGTTCTAAACTTTAAAATTAGGTCGCTTGTCGACTCCACAGTTTAGTTGTGCTACATGTATATGCTTCTATCCAAATATTATATAATTTTAGGACGTAGGAACTTGTCACACACATATTGTTAACTGAATAAGATTTTTCTAGAGAATACGACGTATGTTTATATAGCTTTCGCCCACGGCTCCACCCACGTGTATGTCGGTTATCGCAATAAAAAGCCTATATCCTTTCCCAAGTTCAGTTTTATATTCATACCAAATTTCACCAAAATCGGTTCAGTGGTTTATGTGTAAAAGCGTAACAGACACAGACAGACAGAGTTACCTTATTTAAAATATTAGTAGGGATTATAAAATAAAGTCCTCCTCCTAAAGGGTTAAACAAAATTTTGTAACTAGATAGTCTGAAGCCACAGAAAAGACACAGGCCACTTTTTACCGCTATAAAATACATAGACGCCGGCGGAGCCACAGGCGAAATCTAGTATAAAATAAATAAACGAAGCATTTGTTTGTATTTTTAAATTAACAGCGTTTCACAAAATTCATATGAAACTTTCATACGAATTACTAATTCATACAGTACTTTTTAAAATTTTGGAGTACGCGGTGTGTGTCCACTAGAAACCATTCCGACTTCCGCTCTCTGGCACCCTGGACCCGATCCAAACCGATCCAGATTCTGTCTCTTCATGAAGCATGGGCTTCCCCTCCCTATAGTCCCAATTATTGTATGTCAATAATTATAATATTATGTTATGAAATTAGTGTGACAATTTTACTTACAACGTCGTTTTGGAATAATGATTCTGTAAAGGACATCTTTTTTTCTGACATCTTACACACAACGCCATCTAGTTCCAAACTTAGTAGAGCTTGTATTGTGGGTACTAGACAACTGATATAATTAAATGAACGTACTTTTTTTGTTAACATACTTTTTATACATAATAAACACTCAATCACCGAAACAAATATCAACGGATCACACAAGTATTTGGTCCAATAGCAATCGCATACAAATTAGCAGTAAAAATTCACAATTTGGCGTATAAAATCATAACAATGTGTAAAAAATAAAAGTGTGGAAACTATTTCTGTCCGTGTGGTGACGGATTAAGAATACAGAGTGTCATCACCCCTATTCATCCCGCGGGTGCCGTAAAAGGCGACTAAGGGATAAACTACGCAAAACAACATCAATGCAAAGAGAAGGAAAACTTGAAACCAACCCTTTTTTTTTTTTTTTTACGTGTGGAAATCCCCGCGGACCGTCACCCCGTCGGGGGTTACGGCGGGGTGGTGTGTCGGGTAGTCGGCGACGCCACCGCGGAGTCGGTGAGGAGGTGGATCGGCTTCAAGAGGAATACCGTGAGATCCGGCAAACTCTGAAGCTGGCCATCTGCCGCGCCAAAGAGGAGAGCCGCAAGGAGATGCTGGAGAGTCTCGAGCGTGACCCCTGGGGTCGGCCCTATCGTGCGGTGCGCAAAAAGCTCTGCGCGGGGGGCCTGCCCCTCACGGAGACTCTCCAGCCCAGCTTCCTGCAGGAAGTGGTCGAGGGCCTATTCCCACAGCGGGCGGAGCACACGCCCCCGTCGATGGCCGTCATGGCCGGAGGCGACGACGAAGGCGAGGCTGATGTGCCGCCCGTCAGGGAATCAGAGGTAGGGGCGGCTGTTCTAAGGATTCGATCCAAGAACACCGCCCCCGGGCCAGACGGGGTACCTGCCCGAGTGCTGGCCCGAGCCCTCGATCATATGTCGGACCGCCTCAGGGGAGTGTTAGACGCTAGTCTGGCGTCCGGACGCTTCCCTGAGTGTTGGAAAAGCGGGAAGCTGGTTCTGCTCCAGAAGCCAGGTCGGTCTGCCGACTCGGTCGCGGCCTATAGGCCCATCGTGTTGCTGGACGAGGCGGGTAAGCTGTTCGAGAGGGTGCTCCACGCCCGCATCGTCCGGCACCTGCGCGAGGTGGGCCCCGATCTGTCGGACGCCCAATTTGGATTCCGGGAGGGGCGTTCGACGGTCGACGCAATTCTGCGTCTGAAGGCCGTGACCGAACAGGCGGTGGGCTGCGGCGACGTGCTGTTGGCGGTGTCGTTGGACATCGCCAACGCATTCAATAGTCTGCCATTCAGCTGCATCAGGGCCGCACTCCAGTACCACGGAGTGCCACAGTACCTGAGGCGGCTAGTGGCAGACTATCTGACGGAGCGTACTGTCATGTACGAGGACCGAGAAGGAGTCTTGAGACGTCGGGCCATGTCGTGCGGTGTTCCACAGGGGTCTGTCCTCGGACCACTCCTGTGGAACATGGGATACGATTGGGTCCTGCGAGGGCGTCTCCCCCCCGGCGTCGGTGTAATTTGCTACGCCGACGACACTCTTGTGACAGCCCGGGGGGCGACCTTCGAAGAGGCAGCATGCCTGGCCACCACAGGAGTCTCCCTGGTGGTCGGGCGCATTGAGGCGCTGGGTTTGCGGGTGGCCCTAGAAAAGACGGAAGCCCTACTTTTCCATGGGCCCCGTCGTGGTCCACCCGCCGGCGCCTCCATCGAGGTCAACTCGGTCCTCGTACCGGTCCGGGCCCACTTGAAGTATCTGGGTCTGGTCCTAGACGGTAGGTGGCTCTTCGACGAGCACTTCCAACAGCTTGCTCCGAAGCTGATCGGCACTGCCTCCTTCCTTGGGCGTCTTTTGCCCAATCTGGGAGGAGCCAGTGTCGCCACGAGGCAGCTGTACACGGGGGTTGTCCGGTCTATGGCACTCTATGGTGCACCGGTGTGGGCGGCGGCTCTGACCGAGCAGAATAGGGCGCGCCTCAGGCGGCCTCAGAGAACTCTGGCGGTCAGAGCCATACGGGGCTACCGCACCGTATCGACGGAGGCGGCGTGCGCCCTGGCCGGAACACCCCCGTGGGATTTGGAGGCGGAAGTGCTCGCCGACGTTTATCGGCGAGTGGCTAACTACCGGGCGGAGAGTGGTGGAGTTGGACCTCCGCCCGAGGACGTGCGCGAGTGGCGCGAAGCCGCTCACCGAGCCACGATGGATCGCTGGTCGGTCCGGCTGGAGACTCCACGTGCTGGCTTCGCCACCGTAGAGGCGCTTCAGCCGGTCATCGGCGAATGGGCAGTGCGGCAGCACGGGACCCTTACCTTCCGACTGACGCAGGTTCTTTCCGGGCATGGTTGCTTCGGAAAGTACCTGCACTCGGTCGCCAGGAGGGAATTGAGTCCCGCCTGCCACCACTGCGACTGCAGTGAGGATTCGGCTCATCACACGCTGGCGGTCTGCCCCGCATGGGAGACGCAGCGCCGGGTCCTCACTGCAGTCATCGGAGGGGATCTCTCACTGCCGGCCGTCGTTCGTTCCATGGTCGGCAGCGAGAGCGCATTCACCGCGGTCGCAACCTTCTGCGAGGACGTAATCACGCAGAAGGAGGCGGCGGAGAAGGCCCGTGAGGACGACATCCAATCGGACCAGATTCGCCGCCGGCGACTCGGGCGGCGGAGGCGCGAACATCTGCGCCTCATGCCGCCTTGAGTGTGGCCGCGGGTGGACGGGACGGGTTTTCCCTCCACCCGCACTATGTGGCCAGCCGCGAGGGGGCGGCGTCGGTGTGTGCCGGACGCCGCCTAAGAGAGGTCGTACAGAGACGGTGCCCGCATCAGGAGCGGGCAGGCGCTGGAGAAGTTCAGAAGGAGATCCCACCCTGGACTTCTCCTACTCCTAAACGGAGAAGCGCGGAGAGGGCACACTGTGTGTTTTTTAGTCGGTTCAAGTCCGACACACCACCCCGCCGTAACCCTCGGTGGGGTGACGGTCCATGATGATTTTTCACACACTAAAAAAAAAAAAAAAAAAAAAAAAAAAAAAAAGGGGTGGTGTGTCGGACTCGAACCGACTAAAACCACACGGTGTGACCCTCTCTGCGCCTTTGTATTGGAAGGAGTCCAGGGAGGGGATTTCCTTCTGGACTCCAACCGGCGCCTGCCCGCATTGTTGCGGGCACCTACTCCAGTTTCGACTCTCTAATTAGGCAACGTCCGGTCACACGCGGACGTCGCCCCCTCGCGGTTGGCCTCTACTGCGGACGGACGGGAAACCCGTCCCGCCCATCCGCGGCCACTCTCAGGGCGGCATGAGACGCAGGTATGCGCGCTTCCGCCGCCCGGGGCGCCGGCGGCGGATCGGGTCCGATTGGATGGCATCCTCCCGGGCCTTCTCCGCCACCTCCTTCTGCAAGATTACGTCCTCGCAGAAGGTTGCGACCGCGGTAAAACAACTGTCGCTGCCGACCATCGATCTTATGACGGCCGGCAGCGAGAGATCCCCTCCGATGACTGCAGTGAGGACCCGGCGCTGCGCCGCCCAAGCGGGGCAGACCGCCAGCGTGTGCTGGGCCGTGTCCTCACTGCAGTCGCAGTGGTGGCAGGCGGGACTCGGTTCCCTCCTAGCGACCGAGTGCAGGTACTTTCCGAAGCAACCGTGCCCGGAAAGTACCTGCGTCAGCCGGAAGGAAAGGGTCCCGTGCTGCCGCCCCGCCCACTCCTCGATGACCGGCTGAAGAGCCTCCACGGCGGCGAAGCCAGCGCGTGGGGTCTCCAGCCGGAACGACCATCTCAGCATGGTGGCTCGGCGAGCGGCTTCGCGCCACTCGCGCACGTCCTCGGGCGGAGGGCGAAATCCGCTCTCCGCCCGGAAGTCAGCCACTCGCCGATAAACTTCGGCGAGCACTTCCGCCTCCAAATCCCACGGGGGTGTTCCGGCCAAGGCACACGCCGCCTCTGTGGACACGGTGCGGTATCCACGTATGGCTCTGACCGCCAGTATCCGCTGGGGGCGCCAGAGGCGCGCCCTGTTCTGGGCGGACAGAGCCGCCGCCCACACCGGTGCACCGTAAAGTGCCATTGACCGGACAACCCCCGTGTACAGCTGCCTAGTGGGGACACTGGCCCCGCCCAAGTTGGGCAGAAGTCGCCCTAGGGCGGAGGCAGTGCCCACCAATTTAGGTCCAAGCTGTCGGAAGTGCTCGTCGAAGAGCCACCTACCGTCGAGGACCAGACCCAGGTACCTCATCTGGGCCCGGACCGGTACGAGGACCGAGTTGACCTCGATCGAGGCGCCGGCGGGCGGGCCGCGACGGGGCCCATGAAATAGCAGGGCCTCCGTCTTCTCCAGAGCCGCCCGCAGACCCAACGCCTCGATGCGCCCGACCACCCGGGAGACTCCCGTGGTGGCCAGGCGCGCCGCCTCCTCAAAGTTTGCCCCCCGGGCCGTGACCAGGGTGTCGTCTGCGTAACAGATTACACCCAGCCCGGGGGGGAGACGCCCTCGTAGGGCCCAGTCGTATCCCATGTTCCACAGGAGTGGTCCTAGGACAGACCCCTGTGGAACACCGCACGACATGGCCCTGCGTCTCAAGGCGCCATCTCGGTCCTCGTACTCGACGGTACGCTCCTCTAAATAGTCTGCCACCAGCCGCCGCAGGTACCCTGGCACTCCGTGGTATTGGAGTGCGGCCCTGATGCAGCCGAATGGCAGACTATTGAAGGCGTTGGCGATGTCCAATGACACCGCCAACACCACTCCGCCGCCTCTCACCGCCTCTTCGGTCACGGCCCTCAGGCGCAGGATCGCGTCGACCGTCGAACGCCCTTCTCGGAAGCCGAATTGGGCGTCCGACAGGTCGGGCCCCACCTCGCTGAGGTGCCGGACGATGCGGACAGAGAGAACCCTCTCAAACAACTTGCCCGCCTCGTCCAGCAACACGATGGGCCTGTAGGCCGCGACCGAATCGGCAGGCCGTCCATGTTTCTGGATCAGTACCAGCTTCCCGCACTTCCAACGCTCAGGGAAGTGTCCGGACGCCAGGCTAGCGTCCAACACTCCCCTGAGGTGGTCCGACATGTAGTCGAGGGCACGGGCCATCACTCGGGCTGGAACCCCGTCCGGCCCGGGGGCGGTGTTCTTGGACCGAATCCGTAGAACAGCCGCCCCTACCTCCGATTCCCTGACAGGCGGCACATCACCCACGCTGTCCCGACGACGACCACGACGGGCCATCGACGGGGGTGTGTGTTCCGCCTGCTGTGGGAATAGGCCCTCGACCACTTCCTGCAGGAAGCTGGGCTGGAGAGTCTCCGTAAGGGGGGGGCCCTGTGTGCGGAGCTTTTGTCTCACCGCACGGTAAGGCCGACCCCAGGGGTCACGCTCGAGACTCTCCAGCATCTCCACTCTGGACGCGTCTTTGGCGCGGCAGATGGCCAGCCTCAGAGTGTCCCGAGCTGCTCGGTACTCCTCGTGAAGCCGGTCCACCTCCTCACCGCCTCCGCGGTGACGTCGCCGACTCCGGGTGTGGGACCTCCGGGCACGTACGCAGGCCGCACGGAGGTCCGCCAACTCCTGGGACCACCAGTAGACCTCCTTCCGAGGAGGCCGACGGCCACGAACGCGGGGCATGGCCGCATCGCAGATGAGCGTTAACGCATCGGCGAAGCGACCAGCCCCCGCGTCGACCTCCTCGGTCGGGGCCTGCGGAGACAGCCAAGAGCAAACAATGGCCGCCTCCTCTAGTAGGTCCCTGTCCAGCTTGGCGACAGCCCACCTCGGAAAACGGGAGGGACGCCGCGCCGCGTGACCCCTACTGGCGTCCTGGGACCGGGAGAGCTCGAATCGGATATAAAGGTGATCCGAGAGCGTCTCGACCTCATCCAGGACACTCCAGTTCCTTACTCGTGCGGCGACTGCAGGGGTAGCGAACGAAAGGTCCACTATCGACCCCCCCTGCTGTCGCACGCACGTGTTGGTGGCGCCTCTGTTCAGCAAACAGAGGCCCACCGACGCCGCCCACTCCTCGACGGCTTCGCCCCTGGCGTCCGTCACCGGGGAACCCCACGCAATGGACTTTGCATTGAAGTCCCCCAGCACGAGGACGTGCCCAGACCCCAATCGCCGTATCGAGGTCTCCAGGTTGTTGAGGAAGACCTCGAAGTCGCTCAGACTCCGGTTGGGGGAGAAATATACACCATAAATGGTGTTTCCCCCCCATTCGACGGCAACATATCCAGTACCCTTGTCTCTTAGCGACAAGGGCGGGGAATGAGCCGCCGTGGAGCTGACGACTGCCACGGAGCCGTCCCAGTCACCCATCCAATTTGGACGGGGAGGGACAAAATAGGGCTCCGCGACTACGGCAACACCTATCGACCACTGCGCCATCGTTTGCAGGAGGAGATCCTGCGCCGCGGCACAGTGTCGCCGGGTCGCCGGGCTAGCCTCCGGCGTCTGCCGAGAAGCGCGGGGAGGCTTGCAGCCCCCCTGCCCCATCTGGTGATTGGCGGGCTTTTTACCCGCCGCACACATCGGGCAGTGAGGGGCGGCAGAGCATTCTGCCGCCTTGTGCCCGGTTTGACCGCAGCGGAAGCAAAGTTCGCTGCAGTCAAAACAGCTCTCGCACTTGGTGCGAGTGTGTCCCGCGACGAGGCACTTGTAGCACCTCATCGGCCTCGCGGCCAGAACCGTGATTCTGGCATTCACGAAGCCGACGAGCATGCTCCCGGCGTCGGCCAAAACTTTGGCCGCCGCCACGGGACAGCTGACCCACACCGAGCCGAGGCCTCCCGGGCCCGGCCGGACGGTACCGACTCGGATGGTGCCCGCGGTGCAGCCAGTCTTCTCCATGACTGCATCGCGGACATCCTCCGACGTGATAGAGTCGTCCAGACCCGAAATGCGCAGTTCAGCGCACTTAGTGGGCCTGGCGATCTTAACACCGTCCTGGGCGGCAAACACCTCCCGCAACCTCTCGGCAAAAGTATCTGCCATCTTGGCGCCCTCAGCCCCCGGGAACTCGAATACTCGAGCTCCCGTCTGGGCGCGGCGCAGCCTCATCCCCGCAGCCCCGAATTCAGCGGCGAGCCCGGGACGGGCCCCTTTGAACAGGGCCGCGTAGGTGAGCCCGCCACTGGCCGCCTCCGGCGACACGGTCACCACTACAGCCGCGGTCTTGGGCGGCTGCAGCTTCCGCGGCCTCTTTTTAGAGGCCGCTGCCGCCACCGGCGGCGACTGCGGGGCTTGGGCTGCGCCTTGGGCGGCCTTCCTCGCCCGCTTTCGCTGCCGCTGCCCCCGCCTCTTCGAGGCCCCCACAACCTGCCAATCCTCATTAGAGGTGGCTGGTCCCGAGGACCCCGTCGGAGGCGCCGGAGCGGGAAGTGGGGGGAAGTCCGCTCCACTTGAGGGCGCCGTTTGAGGCCCCTTCTTGGCCGGCGTTTTGGCCGGTGCCTTGGCCGGCGCTTTGGCCGGTGCCTTGGCCGGCGCCTGGGCCGGTGCTCCGGCCCCCTTCTTCGGCTGTTGTTGTTGCCTTTGGGGAGCCGGGGCCGCCATCGCCGCCGCGTAGGTGACGCGGCTTCCCACCAGGGTGGCAACCGGGGGCCTCTGCGACGCGAGCGGGGGGCGGACAACTGGCGCGGGGGGAAGCCTCGCCTCCAGGCCGGCCAGTCGCCCGTCCAGCATCCGCGTCATAGCGTCGAGTGCCTGACGCAGCATGGCGTCAGGGAACTCGCCGCCAGCAGGGGCCTCCGGCCGAGACGGCGCAGGCGGGGCCGGCACTTCTACCCGAGACGGCGCGGGCGGAGCCGGGACCTCTACCCGAGACGGTCCGGACGGGGCCGGGGCCTCTGCCCCAGATGGCCCGGGCGGGGGCTGGGCCCTCGACCGAGACGGCCTGGCCGAGGCCGGGGCCGGAGCCCCTTGCTCGGCCGGCTGAGCACGCTGAGCCCGGAATTGGGCGAATTGCGCACTCAGGTCCGCTATCTGGGCCGTCAGGCGGGTGTTGGCCTCGTCGAGGCGCGCCATGTCCCCGCACAGGGTCCCCACTACCTTCGACAGGGCGGAGGAGGAGTCCTTCAGGGCCTTCACGAAGACGCCCTTCAGGTTCGTGGACATGATGGCCACTTTGTTGATTATGGCCACCGCCGCGCTCGCCCTCTCCTGCACGGACACGGGAGCTTTGGGGGGTGCCCCCTCCACCGGCTCCCGAATCTTTAGTAGGAGATCGGCGATCTCCTCCTCCGCTTCGGCTTCATTGCCCGCCCTGTTCCTCCTGTAGGACTCCGCATTCGAGAACACGGAGTCCGTCGGCAGTGACACAGGGGCTCGCGACTCGTCGGTGCGGACGCCCTTCGCAACTGGCGTATCCAGGGACGAGTCGCTGTCCGGGTCTTTTGCCTCCCGCTTTCGGCTGTCGCTCCTGCGCGCGACCGCCGACTTAGAGCGTTCACGCTCGAAACGCCCGTCTCTTCCTCTTCTTTGGCTCCCAGTAGTCCCTTTGACTGCTGGGAGCCCCACCGAGGTGGGCGGCCTGAGTGCCACCACAGCCTCCTTCGAGACATCCGCTCCAGAAGAGCTCCTCTTCAGGATGCCCTTCTTCTTCTTTCCCTTTCCGCTTTTGTTATCATTGTCCGTTGTGTTTGCCTGTTTGTCATTAGAGTTATCCGATCCTTTTATATTTTTATTTGAATTACCAATTTCCATAACTAATCCCACGATTGGGGGAGAAATAAAAGTCGACCCGGGCAGAGATCCCCCAATACCCGGGCAAGCGAAAATTTTTAACCCAGCCGAGGGGTCCGCAGGTACCTCGGCTTGGGGTGCGCTTACGACTGAACTTCCCATCAGCCATGCATCCCCTGGCCACGCACCAGAACTTGGGATTCGGGGTAATTTTTTAGAGAGGTTTTCTTCCTCGCGGTCCGGGCGGTTAAGCCAAGACCCACGTCCCCGATCAAAGCCGCGAGACTTGACCACAGCACTTCTCTCGGGATTACGCTATGCCGACGGTGGCAAGAGGACTACGTCCCCCTGCCTGCTCGGTGGTAGTGTAAGTACACGCCGAGCCCGCCATCCTTTCTCCACCGCTATCAGCGGGAGAAACTCCGACCCATGAAGGGTCCCACCTTCGGTTTTTTAACGAGGTTTCCTCCTCCATGCTCCGAGGAGCGAAGAGCCAGCAGGGCATCCGGCAGACATGCCCACCCCGCTGGCCGGGCTTTGCCCGTGAGCCGATGATATGGCTTCCTCTCCAGCTAGAATATTAGCCGCTGGCGATAATCCTCTCCTCCAGATAACGCGGAGGAAATGAGGAGGAACAGTGCTATCGCCAGCGCCCAGGGTGCACCACGTGGAGGTTTTCTAGCCAGCAGCACCCCTTGAAACCAACCCTATACCAACCCGTCTAGCCAGCGTGGTATAGTAGGCCAAAACCTCCTTTCTAAGGAGAGGCCTATGTCCAGCAGTGGACTGTTAGAGGCTGTTGATGATGATGATGAAACTATTTCAACAGTGAAGTCGAAATTAAATTACAATTAGTACTAAAGTTGCTTTCGATAAAAGATATTAAGAGAAATAGAAACTGTTACCAAACAATTACAGACAGTTAGAGACGGACTTATTCAAAAACCAGATAAAGTTCTAAGTACTTTTAAACAACAATTTGTGCTATTTACGAATAGCGAGACGCTTATTACAAGCTTTTATTTTACTTGCAACTCTTCCTTCAAAACCTGCGATATTGATTTATTAACTTTTAACTTACCCAGTGTCACTCTGAGAAATTTACAGTATATTAACGTAGGTGAATAATTCACTTACAAGAGATAAAACATATTTAATTTACACAATTCGCGTCATTTACAGTAACTCGTCCAGCATCGTTGCCGGCGCGAAAGTGCCCATGATACTGGCAGCGTGGCCTAGCTGAATTGCAATAGACATCCTTTGCACCAGTAACGAGCACTCTCAGAATAAAAAAGTGAACAATACCTCTAATGCTATATAACGTGTTAAAAAGAAAACATAAATTACATTCATAGCCAAGTAACCTAAAGTGATTGGAAACAATCAAGGGTAATCAACGACGGCGCGGTCTGTACCTGGATGGGCGACTGTTTGAATCATGATATGTTATGAGCGTTTCCACAAATCGAAGGCCACGTTAAGCATTGGGTCCCGGTTGTTATCATAAGATAACAGTCGTTAAGCGTAGTTCTAGACCTTCTGGGGGGTTCAAAATATCCAACGGCAAGATTACGTAGCCACAACGTGTCTCGCCAGTCTCCAACCTTCGCACGGCCAGCGTGGGGATGTATGGCTTCAATCCTCTCCTAAGAGGATACCTGAGCACAGCATTGGGACATTATGGGTTGTTGATGAAATATACACTCAAAATACACAACCCCTCTTTCTGGAAAACAAACCGTAAACCGTTTAGAAGGATAACACTAAAATTTAATATCTAAAAATATGCTTAGAAACTGCCTCTTTGGTCTAGTGGTTAGCGTATGCGACTGCTAATAAAGAGGTCTCGGGTTCAAACCCCGGGTCGGGCCAAAAAGTGTTAGTGGGTTTTTCTTAGGAAATTCCTAATAGCAGCCCGGAGTTTGGAAGTTTGGCGGTGATTCACGCCCGTGCGTCGGAGAGCACGTTAAGCCGTCGGTCCCGGTTGTCATGAACATCTATGGCATCATCTATGGCAATCGTTATTGGGAAGTCAATGCCCTCAAATATACTGATAACTAGTTCAATCTTCGAATTTCAGCTCTCCCTTAGGGTTGCGGAGGTCCGATGCCAGTCGGTCCGTGGAAAAACTGAAATTCAGGTAAAACCAGTTGAACTAGTAGCGGACCCGAAATAAACTTGGGAATAAAGGCTCGAAAGATGATGCTTATAACTGTTAAAATTATAATTTCAAGAGTGAATTTCCTTCAAAGAGCAATAACTTTTATATTAAAATAATAAAATAACCTCTTAACTTTATAGGCAATGGCCCGGAATAAGTATCGTGAGCGGTCCTTTTTAAGTTGACGCCTCGAAGGTCACCGGAAGAACGGGGCGAGGATCTCAGTTGCGGCGCATTGCGGCCTCAATATCATTCGTATCACGTTTCAAAGCTGTGAGAACTATGACAAGTAGTGTGTGGACTTTGGAAAAATAAAGAGACCAACGTTTGTGATCTTTTGTACTATTATTTACTGAGTACTTAGCCGTTTAACACTCGTTTTTTAAACACTTTTGAGTTAGTATAGTATTTTTGAGATCACAGTCTCGCAAATAAACTTTGTTGTGTAATTTTTTAGTATTAACCAACTTCAAAAAAGGAGGAGGTTCTCAATTCGTCGGAATCTTTTTTTTTTATGTATGTTCAGCGATAATTTTGTCGTTTATGAACCGATTTCAAAAAATATTTTTGCATTGGAATGGGCGTAGCTTACAGGTGGTCCCATCGTCACCATATCGGGATCTGATGATATGATCCCAAGGAAATCGAGGGAACTCCTCAAATATCATAGGCACAATTAAATAAATAAATAATTATTTTGGACATCTTACACACAACATCATCTAGTCCCAAAGTAAGCAGAGCTTGCAGAGCAGTGTTATGGGTACTAAACAACTGATATAAATAAATAAACATACTTTTTTTTTTGTAAATACATACATTACTTAATATACATAGAAACCACCCAGTATTGTCGCGATTTGGGTACTCGGAATAGTTTTTCTTTGACGTCGGTTCCTTTTTGTTAAAATTATAATTTCTACAGATATTATCTTTTGTATTTAAGCTTACTAAAGTGACTCTAATCTGCCTGATGGAAAGCATGAATAGAATCCAGGAGTGGGAGTCACCATCCTCGTGGTAAGTGCAGACAATTCAGCATGGTGACCCACACCATGGAGTCTATTGCGATGTAATGCAACTAAATTCTGTATATTTAAGGCAATCGTAATACGGCAAGACCTAAAAATTGTTGTTTGGAGTCTGGGTGTTCTGAGCACGGTTTACGTATTTTTGCAAACTCCCCCGTAACACATCTTCCTAGTACGGGAGTTTTCTTAAAAAGAAACTATACAGCATTCCAAAACTAGGAACAAAGAAAAGCCTTTAACTTTTTAAAGTTTTTATTTTATGGCCACACTTCAATTCAATAAAATCACTTAAATTCTTAATTAATTAAGTCACAAATATCGTAATTATAATAATCCGACCTATTTCGGCCCTTCGACGACCACTTCGATCCCTTATAGGGCTTGGCGGTTATGCACCCGGAGATGGCTTATATAGTCGGTTTTCGCAGCAACTCCCTCGCACAAAGTGGGCAAGTGAGCTTACCGCTCTCATAATTAGGTTTTTTAATAAGTTTAATAAAGTTTACTAATAATATTAAACTTTATTGTTGGTCTAGTGATCCACAAATATTTGTTTCGGAGTCTGGGTGTTTTCTATATGTATTATGTATTAATTAAAAAAAAAGGATGTTTAAGTATTTATATCAGTTGTCTACTACCCATAATACAAGTTCTGCTTAGTTTGGGACTACATGGCGTTGTGTGTAATAAGTCCGAAATATTTATTTATTTATTTTTTAAAAATAACTAGCTTGGTTTGTGTTTGCAGTTTATAAATAAAACAGATTTCAAATATGTGTTGTCAAATAATAAACCTAGAACTAAGATACCTAAAACACTAAAACAATGGAATAGTTTCATTTATGAAGATATTTATCAAACAGATCGCGCATTGCGCTAGATGAGGCCCATTTCTTTCTCTAAATGTGTCCTAAAAGGCCTGCAAAAGTATATTGTCTCATATAAAGGTCCAGTATTTCATGATAAACATAACTCTACTAACTTAAATTATAGGACTTACTGAATACGAAGTTATAAGTATGGTTAATGTCCAGCAGTGGACTTCGATGGACTGATGGTGATAATGATGAAGTCTGTTTTATAAAGCCAATAGCTTTTGCTTGTGGCTCCAACAGAAGTTGTTTAATAATAAATAAAATTACGCTCGTGTAACACACAACCGCCTTGTAGTCAAAACTAAGCAGGGTCTGTTCTTACCTAAAGCGGGCACCACACTTCGCTATGCGCTATTCGTTATGCGGGTTATTCGCGCGCATACGGCCAAGTGTGGAGAGTATATTCGTTTCATTCACCATAAAAATGACAATGACACATCTCTACAACACACATATTCGCCTTATTTGATGCTTATTTGGCATACCAGTTCGAAGTATGGATGGCATGTTTGTTGTTTGCGCGCATAACTAATATTTGGGCGAATACGGCGCAGACACATAACGAATAGCGCATAACGAAGAGTGGTGCCTGCATTAGGAATTAAACATCCTAAGCTTCGGGGGACTTTACAAACACACATTAAACGACACAAAGAACACCCAGACTAAGAATAACACAACACAAAGTGTTGTTCCATGTGGGATTCGAAACCACAACAAATAGCGCAGAAGAAAGCTGTGTAGCGACCTTTTAAACCACTGGGCCAACCGTACACTAGACTGGTGTGTATACTAGTTTTGTTTTTATTTTGTAATTATACAAAAATTGTACATAGAAAACATCAAACCTCTAAACCAAATATTTACGGATCATGTAAACATTCCATGTTGTCCCAAAATAAGCAGAGCTTGTATTATGGGTACTAGACAATTGTTTCAAATACATTTTATAAATATCATCATCATCATCATCATCAGCCTTTAACAGTCCACTGCTGGACATAGGCCTCTCCTTAGAAAGGAGGTTTTGGCCAGACGGGTTGGTAAAGGGTTTGTTTCAAGTTTTCCTTCTCTTGGCAGTGATGTTAGCTGCTTATTTTGTTCCTTTAGTCGCCTCTTACGACACCCATGGAATATATAGGGGTGGTGACACTTTGTATTCTTAATCCGTCACCACACGGACAAATATAAAACACCCAAATTCTGAAACAAATATTTGTGGATCACACAAAAATTTGGTCTGACTTGGAAATCGAACCCGCTCGAATCGAGGCTACCACTGTGCCAATAAGGCAGTATAGTATACATATAACAGCAGTATAGATGATGTTATTGTTTTGTTCACCGAATACATATTTTGGATAAGTAGGTAAATTTATCGGTTAACCGAAAGGGTTTAAACCCTTCTGGGTCTGAAATAAATGATTATTAAGATGGTTGAAAGCCACTGAAGCGGGAAGGGAAAAGGTTTCAGTTAAAATATGTATCACACCTTCTATTTATAAGTTATGTTTATGAAAACAACCTAAATTGAATTTATATTATTTCGTAACTTAAATTATTAAACTCTGTTTAGGTAACACGTAATAACTTTTTATTTGTAAATGAGTCCGTGTGGTGTCGGATTGAGAATACAGAGTCTCACCACCCCTATTCCTACCCTATCCCACGGGTGTCGTAAAAGGCAACTAAGGGATAAACTACACAAGACAATATCGATGCAAAGAGAAGGAAAACTTGAAACCAACCCTATACCAACCCGTCTGGCCAGCGTGGTATAGTAGGCCAAAACCTCTTTTTTAAGGAGAGGCTTATGTCCAGCAGTGGACTGTAGATGGCTGTTGATGATGATTATGATGATTGTAAATGAGTGTTTTTTGTTTTAAGAGAGTGTCAAAGTGACTGACTTGTTGGTTTAGTGGTTAGCGTATGCGTATGCTTATTAAGAGGTCTCGGGTTCAAATCCCGGGTCGCGTCAAAAGTGTTGTTGAGTTTTTCTTACAGCCCTTAGTATGGAAGTTTGGCGGTTATTTACGCCCGTGCCTCGGAGAACACATTAAGCCGCTGGTCCCGCTTGGCATGATCATCTATGGCAATCGTTATTGGGAAATCAGTACCTTCCGAGGTTCGATGGCAGGCGCTCCGTGGAAAAACTGATATTCATATAAACCTGGTTTAACGAGTCGACCCCAAATAATCTTGGGATTAAAGACTAGGAAGAAGAAGAGCCTATTAAAGTAATAAACCAATAAAATCACTACTAATGTCATTTAAACAAATTTGTAATCTACTCATGCTTTCCATCATCAGGCTAAATAAATGCATATTGATAGCTTAACCATGAATAAGTAATAATTAATAACGATTCAATATATAAGACGGTTAAAAACACAAACAAAATGACTGCACTGCACGGTTGGCCTGGCGGTTTAAGCGGTCGCGCGTGGCGCTTTCAACTGCACCGAGTGTTGTGTTTTGTATTGCAACACATTTCATATATTTTTTTCCTTAGTCTGGGTATGCATTGTATCTATTTCCCTTTTATTTATCAAGTCCCCCGCGAACTATTATGTATATTCTTATTGTGGGAGTTGTATTTTATGTAACAAAATAAAATATAACCAAAAGAAATTAAGAGTGTGCTGCGCGAACAAAAAACGTCGAGTTTAGGTATTTACGAGCAGAGTTGCGCGGCAGCGCCGCTAGGCAGCACCGTTGCCTCTTCCTACGTGAAACATTTTATATAAGATATGTGAAATAATTGTACAGAGTAGGCTCCACACAGAGTAATACATATCTTCTAAATATTCAGTCGCTATTATGAAATATTTGTTCAAAAGTAATAATTTCTAGAATCTATAAATCATCATTTTCATAATCAGCCTATCGAAGTCCACTGCTGGACATAGGCCTCTCCCATTGCACACCACTCTGATCGATTTTGCACTTCTCACATCCAGCTCCCGTCAATATAAATATATCATCTATACAGGGTGTCCCAGAAAGAATGGGTAATCCTAAAGCATTTAGTAGTGTAGCTATCCGGCGTACAAAAAAAAACCCAAAAAAAAATCCAACTGTTGCCCAAATTTTGAAGTTATCTAATTCCTCACAAACAATCTTATTAGAAATGCAGTAAATAGTATGAGTGCCTATTATACTTTTTTGAAAAAAAAATAACATGAAATTTGATCAAAAATAAATTAAGACAAAATTTGAGATTTTTGTGAAAAAAAAAAATGTATGAAAATCTAAGCAGCAACTATATTTAAAAAATAATGGTATATTAAATCTTGAACCCACTGGGAACGTTAGTAGGCCTTACTTCTGTAACTCTGCTGTCAACGACCGCGTTCCATTTTTTATAGGAACTCACGAACGAATGAACGAAAAATTATCATCTAGGGATGGGATAAAATCATTCAAGTTTGGAGGAATTACGCAGTCGTGTTCAGGAGGCTGCTTCAAAAATAACTGAACGGCGCTACGCACGACTTCTTGAAAGAGCATTTATCAGAAGATGTCGAACTTGTATCTCAGTTGGTGGCAGACAATTAGAACACCTCTTATAAAATAAAGATGAATTTTTCTACATCTTAAAGCTTTTTATTATTATAATTTAAAACAAGATTTATTCAGTCGAATTTGCTCTTTTTGCATCTAAATAACAATCACTGCATATTTGCGTTAAATAAAATTATGCATTATACCATTTTGTAGACTTCATTAACTGCGCATTTTTTTTTAATAGTTACCCCTTTAGGTTTTATACATTTTTTTTACGAAGGCTCTCAAACTTTATCATATTTTTTTTTTTATCAAAATTCATGTTAAAAAGTTTAGTTGATATTTTTCTTTCAAAAAATTACAATAGGTACTCATACTAGTTACTGCAATTCTAATTAAAGTGTCTGTGAGGAATAAGATAACGTCAAAAACGCAACAAATTTCATTAATTTTCAAAAATTTGCATTAACTTTTTTGTTTTTTTTTTTGTACGCCAGATAGCTGTACTACTAAGTGCTCTAGGATTATCCATTATTTCTGGGACACCCTCATTCACAACGATTGATATCTGGAAAAGAGGAAGCAAATCAGAAATAAAAAACATCAATAACAATAATAATAGATTTAATAGTTCGTCATCATCATCATCAGCCTATCTCAGTCCACTGCTGGACATAGGCCTCTCCCATTGCACACCACTTTTATCGATTTTGTGCTTCTCGCATCCAGCTCCTGCCAGCCATCTTGCGCAAATCATCACTCCACCTGGCCTGTGGGCGTCCGTGTGGCGTGGATTTAATAGTTAGATTTACGATATTTGGGTATAGTTATACTATCGTTATTTGTTATTTTTCGTTTATTTTTGACCTGTTTTTTTAGAGAGCTTTCAATATATATAATCAGGCTCCTTAATTTCCATTTTTCTTCATAATTCATCTAGTCTTGTACAAAAGTTTCTGAGGAGGTGGTTAGAGCACTCTATCTTTTCGACAATAAGTGCGGCATATGGTTTGGTATCCAGAATATTTTTGTAGGTGCTGGAATCACCATCAGCTATGAGTTTGTATATCATACATGCTCAGGTACTTCAAGTTTGCACTTCTGAGCTCACCCGCAGACCATAGAGTTTTTATTTTTAACAGTCATGTAGAGAACTTTTTTAGTTCTGTAGCCAATGATATCTGCAGCTCCTGAAAAGGTCGTATAGTTTTTCCTGTATGACCTCTTACTCCAAAATGCATCGAATACTGTTATCATCGGTACCCTATCTGCATTCACGTCACCATTTTTTTCAGCCAGTTCAAATTTTTCTTTTGTTGCTTCCTCTATGCTTTATTCTTTGGCCAGTTCCCAGAGTTCACATACTTTAGTATGACATTTGCCATAAAAATGTTCTGATATGCAGGGTATATAAAGAGAAGTTGTGACTTGCTCCAGGGCACTGAATCCCATACCTATACACTTAATTACTCACGATATTTTGATTGAGTGCAAGTTCCTTGCTGTTTCTAGGTTTTCTACAATTTTCCAATCTTAATTTTTCATTACACTTATTGTATACTATGAAACAGGAGGAATGAAAACAATTTCTATATTCTCCATTAATTTTTGAATTACTGAAGTTGCAACCAAATGGAGAGTTGTGGTAAGTTCTTGGTTTAAACAGGTACCCGAATTGTGGCTTTGCTTTTATTCGTGTTTTCCTTTTCTACTATAAGTTCTTTCTTGACCATGAGATTAGGTACATGTAACCTGAAAAACATAGGCCTATAATAAAGTGAGTTTGATAAGAGTAGTACCTTTGATTAACTACATGTTTATAATCAAAGGTAAATATTTACGTTTTGAAGTTTTCTACCGTCTTGATTACTTGTATTGATTGATTAGCAATTGACGAATAATTGTGAACGGAACATTGAATTTACAATTAAATTAAAACAGTAGGTAACATTAAACATACCTGTTTGAGATATTTACCTATTTGCGTTTGTACGTATGTATTGTGTTTCGTACATTTGTTGCTCTGCGTTCGCACTACTCTGTACAGGATTCGACTCGAAATTTGTTTTTTTTTCAAATTTTCTTATTTGCCAGTAAGTATAACCAATGACATATAGACATGATACACAATACAATACTGACATAAGTCTAAAAAAAACTTCAAAACGAAATCGATCTCATTAATATTAGTAATTAGATCCATTCTGCTTTGAAGTTTCAGACCTAGTAATTTAATTAGAGCAATGTTTTTTTCTGCGCAAAGTGCAATGTGCATCAGGCGTTTGTGTTAAAAATTAAAAAGTCTTAATATTTTTTGATTTATACTTTTAAATTAAATTTAACACTGACTAAACCCTTCACGATGTAAATACAAATATTGTCATGTGAAAATTATTGTTCTAGACGTAAAATCTACTATCTTTTCGAAGAAAAATGTTTTTAAGATTTCATCTGACACACATCATATATGTATCGTTTTTTAATTTCATATGTATCTGTTTCAAATTCCAAGTTTATGGAAATGTTGAGCAAGGATCGACCTAAACTATACAAATACGTTTGATGTATTAAATTAATGCAGCGCATAGTACTACTCATTTGAAAATACGTCAAATTCCACAATTTCGTGCAGTACCTTCTTAATAAGATTTATCGTATACTAGCTGACCCCGCGAACTTCGTACCGCCAATTCAACGTCACTCAATGGCTGTGAATGACATTGACATTTGTTACGCGCGTTTTTTTAAATATGCAAAATTAAATGTATATTTTTTAATATTTCTGAGAGATTTTCTTAATATTTTTTTCCGTAAGAACCTTCTCCTAATAATAACAAATACAACAAAAAAAGAATTAGTGAAATCGGTCCAGCCATTCACGCGTGATGCCGTGACCAAGGAAAACGGGTTTCATTTTTATATATATAGATAATGAGCAAAACAAGACAGCACTGCCTCATTGGTCTAGTGGTTGGCGTATGCGGCTGGTGATCAAGAGGTCTCGGGTTCGATTCCTGGGTCGGTCCAAATGTTTGTGTGACCCGCAAATATTTGTTTCGTAGTCTGGGTGTTTTCTATGTTTAATATGTATGTATTTACAAAAAAGTATGTTTAAGTATTTATATCAGTTATTTAGTACCCATAATATAAGCTCTGCTTAGTTTGGGACTAGATGGCGTTGTGTATACGATGTCCGAAATATTTTATTTATTTATTTATTTAAAATCTCATCATTAGAATTATAGCATCTCTTCCGCAGAACACCGTTTATTTCAAACTGTTTATTTAATTTCCAAACATCTTTATTAGGCTCCGTTTCGCTAAGGAAGAAAGTGAGTTATTAATTTCTAACTTCTCCAATTAACTTCTGAATAAATTTATTGCTTCACCAAAACAATTTAACTTTTCTTTTACTTTACAAGTTTTATCACAGCTCGTCGTTATTGGTACAAGTAGGTATGTAAAAGTGTCAAAAATCGTGGTATTAAAGTTTTTGTTTCTATAGTTAACCCTACCAAAGTGCCTCTACTCCACCTAATGGAAAGTATGAGTAGAATCCAGGAGTAGGGTTTACCGTCCTCATTATGAGAGCAAACAATGTAGCATGGCGACCTTGATACCATGGCGGACTGGACATATAATGGTGGACTGGTCAGATGTTTCTGCATTATACTCCCGGATTCTGGAAACCATGTCATATTGCATTGAAAATGAAAATGATTAGGAATAAGAAAGACAAATGGACCAAATACTAAGTGGTGTCCAGGCAATAAAAAATAAAGAAAGGCAACGTCTTAGATGGGTAGATGACATAAAAAGATTACATGGAGAAGGAAAACGCAGGATCGCATTTTATGACAAGCTTGAGGGGATGCCTATGATGGGAAACAAGAATTTTCACGAAATCATTTGGTTATCACATCACATCACATTTCTATCTTATCACAATCTTACAATTCTAACCAAATGGTTAGAATTGTAAGATTGTTGGTTAAAGACTATAATTAGGGATTATAGTATGCAATTGCCAAATGGTAGTGAAAAATTTAAATTCGTTTATTTTTTCATTTAACATGTTGATTTAATCAAAATATCTTCCATTATTATCTATACATTGCTGCCATCTAATAGGAAGCTCATTTATGCCTTTGCGATACAGCTCTATTGATCTAGATTCTACAAACGGTGTGAAAGTATTTTGTACTACCTTCTGGGAAGAAAACTTTTTATCACGTAGAAAATTGTCCAAATCACGAAAAAAATGGTAGTCCGTTGGAACAAGGTCTGGCGAATACGGGGGGTGAGGAATGGTTTCTAATTGAAATTTCTATAGATTTAAAACGGTTTCTTGATCTGTATGAGACGAGACCTCATAAAAATAAGAAACCGTATAATGGAGCATTAATGGTTAAGATCGATTCATGAGTCGGGGGTGTTTCACTGCAAATTTTGCTATCATTGTTCGGAGTTTGGCACATTAGACACCTGCTATATTGCTTGACCAGATCGTGGAAAGTTATAGTGAATAACACCATGCTGAGACCACCAAACACTTAACATTACCTTTTTTTGGTAAGCTTTGCTTTAGCTTCAGCCATTGCATTTTTCGCTTACAGTTATCGTAAAGAATCCACTTTTCATCACATGTCACAATTCGATTCAATATTCCTTCATTTCTGTATCGATTCAACAAGGCAGCACAAGTTTCAACAAGCGTTTCTTTCTGCAGATCAGTCAAATCATGACGCATCCATTTTTCATTTTTTGTTATTGATTTGACGCAAATAAGTCAATATTGTGGGTAAGGAAACGTTCAACCATGCCGCTAATTCCTGGGTAGTTTGGCTCGGATCGGCTTCCACCATTTCTTTCAATTCATTGTTATTCACATGTGTCTTCCACGTAGTTTGTTCTTCAAATCAAATTTCCATCACGAAAGCATTTAAATCGAAATTGCACGGTGCGTTCATTAGCAATCACCTCTCCAAACGCAACATTGATATTGAGAGCTGTTTCTGTAGTTCCGCGTCGGAACTCGTATTCAATAATCACTCGAATTTTTTCGAAGTATTCATCTTTCTTGTCTAAGCTGAATAAAAAGATACAACTGAAAGTCGATAATGGAACGTTGCACATTTTTTAAAAGAAAAACCTCATAGGTACGATTTGATAAAAGTTTCACTCAAAAATCTCAAACCATGATGGTTCTATGTCAATTCGAAATAGCTATTCCAATGAAACGGTAACTTCATACTTTAACCCCTATTATTATTAGTAGTTGAGCTATGCTTATTACAGTATGATCTAGCCGGCCCTACCTCGCATAGACCAACCTAAATTATTAATCGCTCTGTCATATTTCGTTGGTAAGTGCGAGCCAGGAGGCTTATATGACGCAGTATCATCTTAACAGATCGCCATAGTGTAGATCGCCATGTTGAATATAAATAAATAAATATTTCTACATCATCTAGTCCCAAACTAAGCAGAGCTTGTGCTAAGGGTACTAGACGACTGATGTAAATACATAAACATACTTTTTTTTTGTAAATATACATAGAAAATACCCAAACTCCGAAACAAATATTTGTAGATCATACAAACATTTGGTCCGACCCGGGAATCGGACCTCTTGATCAGCAGCCGCATACGCCAACCACTAGACCAACAAGGCAGTCAATGTTGCATGGTCTTAATTTACAATGTGGCTCCACACGTTTGTCGGTTATTGCGATAAAAAGTAGCATATATTGTATATCATAACAGATATATGCTACAATTTTCTTACTCAAAAATCAAAGTGTATTCGGTGTCGGTATATGTTTCAGGGTTTTGCTGTTTTCTATGTATATTATGTATGTATTTACAAAAATAAAGTATGTTTATGTATTTATATCAATTGTCTAGTACCCACAATACAACCTCTACTTGGTTTGGGACTAGATGGCATAACGCCATGTGCATTTATTTATTCATATTTATAACCGTTGCAGCGGTTCACTCATGAAAGCTTAAGAGATAAACTTCGATTCGATCGATCGATTGATCGAAATAATAATACTACATAGTATGAATATTATTTGCACCATTACAACATAAGTTTAAAAATTGTGTCTTAAAACATTACCAGCATGTTACTTAGTTTCTGCTTTCTCCCTATCTCCTTATTTGCTGTTGCTCTGTATTCTGGGTTTTTGGTTATTTCTGTTTATATGTTTACTTTAAATATTATTTTGTGGAAATAATAACGGTGCTGGTTGCGTTATTACTTAAGAGAACCTCTTAGAAATAAGACTTTATGCAATTACAAAAATAAAATAAAATAAGTTTAGTAGAAAACTTAAAGGTGACCGCGAGTCAACGGTTGAAGAAGAATTTCGTTGCAAAGTATCTAACCAGCAAAAGCTCCAACAGAACAACTCGAAACCGCAACCCTTGAGAACTCAAAGCGAATAAAACTTGAGTGTACAGATTAAATAAACTTCATTTGAATTTAGAACAAAGAAATGAGTGGAGTGTCTGAAATGTTTCAAGTGGACTTCGAAGATATTAAATGGACAACAAAATTATTTTACTCGAACTTGTTCAAGCTTCAAAATTATTATTTTTTTGAAAGAGACAAGTTAAAGTTAGATAACTCCTTCAACTTAGTTCTTTTAGTGGTTTAGTTGTAAGTAAGTTGTTTCATTATAATATTTTATATATAAGATTTTATGTTTATTTAGTATTATAATACGGCGCCTCTACCCATCGGCTATATTGGTTTAGTGGTTAGCGATCAAGAGGTATCGGGTTCGATTCCCGGATCGTACTATATATTTTTGTGATCCACAAATATTTATTACAGAGTTTGGGTGTTTTCTATGTATAATAATAATATGTATGTATTTACAAAGAAAAAAAAAGTATGTTTATGTATTTATATCAGTTGTTTAGTACCATAATTCAAGCTCTGCTTAGTTTGGGACTAGATAATGTTGTCTGTAATATATAAAAAAAATGATATGCTTGGTTAGCATAATGGTTTAAACGGTCGCCACACCACTTTCGTCTGCACCAAGTGTTGTGAGTTCAAATATCACATAAGACAAAACTTTGTGTAATTCATAAATTGTTGTTTTGAGTCTGAATGTTCTTTGTGTCTTGACTGCACGGTTGGCCTAGTGGCTTAAGTGGTCGCCACGCCGCTTACTACTACGCCAAGTGTCGTGGGTTCAAATCCCACGTAGGACAACACTTTGTGTGATTCGCAATTTGTTGTTCTGAGTCTGGGTGTCCTTTGTGTCCGTTTCATGTATGTTTGTAAAGTCCCCCGCGACACAGGAATTTATATCCTAATGCGGGAGTTGTCTTTTTAAAAAAAAAAAGAAAAAAAAAAAAATGTTGTGTGTGTGTATGTTTGTACAATCCCCCACGACACAGAATGTATATTGCTAATGCGGGAGTTATCCTTTTTAAAGAAACTAATAAAATAATACTGTCAGTCTAAAAGTTTCAAAATTATTTGACATGCAATTCTAGCAAATAAAGAATCTTATCTTATCTTATCTATCTTATCATGAAATTGACATTCGTTGAAATAGAATTCACAACATCACAATGTACTCCAAAGATATTATCTGCAGAAACATTTTCTAGTAAATGATTATTCGTCTCTGTGTCAAACATCCCTCCCATGAGGGGTGGTGGGAGGTTCCACCTCTTATTCCACCCTTTTCGAAGCTACCCGTATGCAAAAAATAGAGAGTGAAATACGTAACATCGGGTTGTGGAATTCTTTTTAAGCTTAAAGCTCGTCAAAGGGTGTAATTTAAAACATCTTTGTTGTATATTTCCTTACAAATTTAGATTGGAATTGATAACAAAGAAAAATCGAATAACGGAAAATCTAATTACAGCAAAAATACAAGGAAAAGTATGTTTTTAATTAAATCCTACAGGGAAAGCAAGCATAGCTATCACATTGCTATTATAACGATTCTGATATTTATAAGCATTTTAATGATGCACTTAAAATGCATACGTTTTTCGTTTTTTTATTTTCTACTAGCTGCGCCCCGCGGCATTACCCGAGTATTTTCGGGGTAGCCTACATAATTATGTGATTATCCAGAACTTATTTTGAAATTAGCCATTTACAAACTATTATTATGGTTGCTATGCAAGTGTGTTATGCATAGCAGCCTGTGAAATTTTGACATGAGCTAAACAGTGATACATTTTGACATCTACGATTTAGTGTATTTTTATAATCAACCTAGCTTTCGCCCGTGTATCTCGATTATTGCAGTAAAAAGTAGCCTATGTTTTATTCTGATATATAAGCTATATTACTGTAAAGTTTCATCCAAATCCTTTCAGTAGTTTTTGCGTACAAGAGCAACAAATATACATACACACATACATATTCACAAACTTTCGCGTTTATAATATTAGTAGGGTTCTATTTCTCTGTTCTCATATTTGATTGGCTAATGTCACATAGTCACGTGATCAAAATAAAATACTAGCTAATGAAACAATAGGATAGAGAATAGAATAGAAATCGAAAACCGTTTGCATCCTGGCTAGTAGGCAGGTCATCAAAATGCATACATATAACCATCAGGATTTGTCATTAACATCTTCATTATGTCGCAATCAACATTTACAACCAAACTAATTTTTGAACCCTACGACAATTTTCATTAATAAATTATATTACTCGTTAATTAATATTATTTCACGGGAATTAACGCGATCACTTATTTAGGGTATATTAGGAACTCAATCAGTACAAATTTGAAATTTTACACAAATCAACTTATAGGTTATCGTCACAAAAAGGAGCAAATATCCGTCTCCAAGGTCTAATTTTTTTTTTTTTTTTTTTTTTTTTTTTTTTTTTTTTTTTTTTTTTTTTTTTTTTTTATATATATATATATATTTAAGCCTGCCAAAGTGACTCTACTTTGCCTGATGGAAAGCATGAGTAGAATCCAGGAGTAGGGGTCACCATGCTTATTGTGAGGGTAGGCAATGTAGCATGGTGACCCCTACCATGGCAGCCTGGTTAGATTATTCTGCATCATTCTCCCGGCCTTCGAAGGGCGGGAGAATGCTGCAGAATAATCTAAGAGGAGGCATATAAGTAATTTATCTCTATACTGAAATTCATCCAAATTGGTTTAGTGGCTTAGCCGTGAAATCTAACACACATATATACACACAGATAGACCGACACGCATTTACTTTCGAACTTATAATATTAGCATGTATATGGATCGATTAACGTTATAGAAGTTTAAACATCATAACAAAAAACAATTAATGGATTGAATCTCGCAATAACATTCGCTTCTAGTAACCGTATTGTTTTTAATTAATAAAACAAAGAAATAAGTCAATTTGAATGAAAGTCATGAATATTCAGTACGGAACGACAACGCTTCCTGAATGGCTTCAAATTGGCTTGGCTTTTATTTGGCATAAATATTCAATTTTGATTCTCCGCATTCTTTATTGTACAGAAACATATTGTGTTAAAATTAAGTGGAGTGCTGTTTGAAGCTTGTTGTGTACGTTTGAATGTCACAGTTTGAGGATTAATTTTTAAAGGAAACTCAAGAGTTAGGGTGTGGTTCCTTTGTTACGATTATCCTTATAAATTAAAATAATATGTTCTGTCCTACTCGGCAGCTCTATAGATGAGAAGGACAGAACTTTATTTTCAATTAATTCAAGTGAGATAGATACTAAGGTATCCATATACCTTAGTATTTATCTTAATACATAAAAACATTTTTTGATTCAACTAAATCATTTATTCACGAGTACGGGATTACTAAGAATATAAAGAGTGCCTAATCTAAAGTTGAGTACACCTTTGGCAGAGACACCTCGAGAAACGAGACTTCAATAACGTTTTCTTTTTTATAGAAGAAATTAATCAAAAATCGGCCAAGTGTGTGTCAGGCCAGGCATTCATAAAATAGGATTCCGTTGTCACTCACATTCACGTGGATTTTAAATAGTGTCAAAAAATCATCCTCACTTTACATGTAAGGAAGATACCCTTTTTTTGGAGCTGACTAAGACCGCACGCCGTCTCTATGAGTCGAGGAACTAGATATACCCTCGACAGTAAGGGAGGTAACCTAAATAAAAAAAACTAGATTTAATTTAAGCACTTTGTAGACGTGATAAAAACACATATACGTGTAAAGTATCATCTTTGTAGCACTAACCATTTAGAAGGTAAGTCGAAGACGTACGGATGGTCATGACGAAACTATAAAGGTTCCGTGTCGTGAACTATGAAAACCTAACAAAACCCTGCTTAAGCAACTTAATTTAAATTCACTTGTGTACGTTCAAAAAACTCCTCTTCCAGTCAATAAGATCTGCAAAACAATGGCCTATCTTTCCGGCTCGTTGGCGAAGCAGTTACCTGCCAACTAATGGACCTGTGAAATTCTATTAGTTTCCTTCGGAATCTAAACAGAGAAAATTAAGTTTTTTAAAACTTTTATATTTGCTGATTACTTGAAACCCTTGGAGGTGTAAGGGAGAAAATTCGCAAAATGACTGTTTTTTATATATACAGATTTAAGTCTGCGAATATAACGACTCTACTCTACCTGATGGAAAGCATGAATAGTCGAAAAATGGTGGACACTATCCTTATTGTGATTCCCCACACTAAGGCCTAGTGAGATGCTTCTGAATTATTGGGCCTCACACTCATCAACGAAATCCGTCAGCAAGAATGCCATCAATTTAGCTTTGTCTTCTCGATAGTAAGGCACTGTTAGAGCCAGCATGTGCTGGAGTCCGTGTAGCTCTGCTGCGATATTTTAAAGGTAATTTTAAAAACATATCTTTTTTATAATGTATGAAGTTTAATTTCTGTTGATTTAATTGAAGTGAACCAATTCTTAATCTAATGATAACATAAATCTCAGACATCCAATGTGGAATGTTTCATTAGCAATACGTATGACCGGTGACCACTATTCCTGGATTCTACTCACGCTTTCCATCAGACAGAATCACTTTGGCAGGCTTACAAATAAATAACAGTATAAAATAAAGTCCTTCGCCGCGTCTGTCTGTCTGTCTGTTCGCGATAAACTCAAAAACCACTACACCAATTTAAATGAACTTTTGTACCCAGATAGCCTGAGAAAGGACATAGGCTAATTTTTACCGCGATAACCGATATAGACGTGGGCGAAAATTAGTAAATAAATAAACAAAATATGAAGACGACACTACAATAATTTTATTCGACTAACTAATTGTAAGAAACGAAAAATATAATCATATACAAAGAAATCTACAAAACACATGTGTCTAAATAACTATCACTAATAAAGTCTCCAATTAAATTAGATTGTTCCTTGTTCAGATACCACAAGTGTGTCAGTGTACGTCTTGATTAATAAGAACCGTTTTTGCCTGGATTTAGAACTCGGGCAATCTTGTATAACGTTACATTTGTGATGTAAATTAATCTAAAATTTTAGAATTATCTGAGAAGTAATTTAAATTAATTGGATAGATTTGTTACCATACGGCCATCTGATCCCATAGTATACTCAGTCAACATAAGACCTTTATTTGCTGGAGTCAAGAGATGTTTTGCCGAAAAATTGCAGAATGTAATTACGCAAATAAAAAGAATAGGATTCTAATAATTTATAAACGTATACCAAAACACATTATGGTATCCTAAAAATCGAGAAGTTTGGCCGCGGCTTTTGACCAACGCGACCAATCTGGAAAGAGACTATAGCGAACTTATATTTGGTATAAAATGACAACGACAGTGTAGTCTTTTGCAGTCATGTGCATTCTTTAAGCACTGATTTTCTAATCTATATTACTCACTAAGGTATATATTAGTTATTCCTTGTTTTGCTCTTACAGCTACATTGTATATTCTAAAACCTATCGCTATACATACAGGCACATATCTAAATGTGCTGGTCAAGCATATCTCTGTGTAAATTCCATCAATTACTTAAAACCATTTATGACGCAGGAATAAGACCAGCCAATTAGACAAGAGATTGCAATGTCAGTTCCCTCACCGCTACAATCTGATGAGACTGCTATTCAATAGGGAGTATCTAAATGGCACATACACTGCAATGGTATAAATTTTATCAATTTACTCATAATGTACCACTGCTTGGCTCGGGTCTCCCCTTTCAGGTGATGGTTATGGCCATACGTACCCACGCTGGCCGTGTGTTGGTTGGGGACTGGCACCACACGTTGTGGCTACGTAATCTTGCCGTTGAATGTTCATAAACCGACTGAAGGTCTCCAACTAAGATTCACGATTGTTTTCTTATGATAACAACCGTAACCAACTGCATAACGTGACAGGAAAATGTTTATATATTGAACTTAAAAGTCGCGATTATTAAAGTAAAATTTATTCCCAATCATATCTTTCAAACATAAATCATCTCAAATTTTGCCTTTTACTTCGTGAAATAGACACTACTAAATTACACCAGTATTTTAACAGAGCCAATTAAAATTCCCCTTTAACTAAGGAACTGTTAGCTAAAACTTTAATAGTAATAAATGACCCTCAAATAACGACCCAACTTAATTAAGAGGATTTTTACGAAGATATTTTTTTTTATTTGGCATTAGATTTTGCCCGCGGTCCCAATCGTGTGTTTGTTAGTTATCGTAGGTAAGAACAGCTTAGGTTTATTCTTTCTTAAGAATCAAAAGTTTCTTTATATCAAATTCTTTTGAAATCGGTGCAGGAGATTAAGCGTGAAAGCGTATTGAATAGACTATTCTCAATTTAAAGATCAGGCCCTTGTCGGTTGAGCAATCGCCACTCCTTCTACATTCTCCTTAACTTGCTGTATGTACGCCAATCTAGGCTTTCCGCGTTTTCTTTTACCTTCTATCTTTCCTTCCATTATGGTTTTATAAAGGTTGTCGTTTCTTATCAAATGGCCATCCATTTTGCCTTTTCTGTTGTCAACAATATTCCAAATAAAGTCCAAACTAAGCAGAACTTGTATTTAGGGGTACTACTAAATAACTGATAAATAATACATATTTTTTTCTCGGATTTGATTCCCGGGTCGGATTAAATGTTTGTGAGATTCTCAAATATTTGTTTCGGAGTTTGAGAGTTTTTTAAATATAATATTTACAAAAAAAAGAAAGTTTATGTATTTATATCAGGTGTCTAGTACCCATTATACAAGCTCTGCTTAGTTTAGGACTAGATGGCGTTGTGTGTAAGATGTCCAAAATATTTATTACGTTATCTCATTTAATAGCAGGCAGTTTTCCCTTACTACCAAGGAAATGTAACTAAATTAATGACCACAGAAGTTCACAATATATTGACTTGGTTTTATTACACACTCGCTAACAATAAAACAATTATGCTGAGACCAACAAGTCAATAAAAAGTAATGGGAAAATGGCCATAAACTGCTCCTTTTTCTTTTATAACCTTGATAAAATGTTTTTGTTGACATAGCCCAACGAATTAACAAGCTGAAGTGGCAGTGGGCTGGCCATATTAGCTGTTGAACCGACAACCGTTGGAGTAGAAAAGTTCTGGAGTGCAGATCACGTAGGACACCCAACACAACAGGTCAGGTGTAGTGACGAGTTGCGCAGGATGGCTAGCAGGAGCTAAATTGCGGGAAGCCCAAAATCGATAAGAATGGCGTGTGGTGAGAGATGATTATGTCCAGCAGTGGACTGCAAAAGGCTGATTATAAGGATCATAAAACAATTTCATTAACTCAGAGCTTTTGTTACTATTCGACCGATATGCTGTGCTCGGTCGGTAGGATTAGTTACAGTAAAAATCAATTATTAAAATTTTCGTCCATCTATCTCTTTGTTATTTTATTTCATACAATATGTACAGCAGTGGACTGAGATGGGCTGATGAAGATGATGATGATGAATATGTACTTGTGTGAAATAAGCTCACACTAGGTTGTTTAAGTAAGTGAGTTTCTTTATTTCTTATGCCTTTACTGTCCATTATTCTTTATTGTTAAGTTACATTCTTGGTGATGGTTGAAGCGGTTTATTGTCACATAAAATTTTACATTTCCTTCAGTGTTCTTTACTTTGAGAATGACAGTGTTGACAATAGAAAGAGATTGTAATGAAAAAAGCTTTATCTTTTATTTTATTTATATGTATTAGCTTCACCTGTATGTTTGTTTGTATGTTTGTAACTGACTCCTTTGGGCGTGATTTTGACCCACTTTAAACGGCCAGATTTCGTTCAAGCTTTGTAGATTTATCGAGGACCGATGACAATACACTAATTTGAAAAAAAAAAACAAAATAGACTTTTTTAGTTTATAAAAAAAATATAGTTTTAAAAAACTAAACAAACACGCCAAAACAAAAAAGTAGAAAATAATTTTAATGTAACAAACCGAGTCATAAACTTCGGAATCCGAAAAAGATCCCCCTTTAGTTTGTTTAAGTATGTCTTCAAAGAGTAAGTCTTACGAAATGCGGGCAACTTCTAGTCGTAAACTACGACTCTTAAAAATATCTGTAAAAAAAAACACTAGCAAAAATAAATCAAATCGTATTTCTTTTCTCTCAAAAGGTAAATGATCTTAAAATAATACATAATAGCAACATAAGTTGAAACTTTTACGAGCTGGAGTCTGCATGAATCTCCATACTCTCTCCCTCCGATAGTATACAAGTTTGCCCATACTATACATCATCATCATCATCAACAGCCTCTATACCATACCTACATACAGTATTTTAACTTAATTTAGTTAAGTACAAGATAAGAGAGAAAATGTGACGTAAAAATAAAATAGACAGCAAAGATAAAAAGTGTTTTTTGCATTGTGTACTAGTGTGTGTGTATATGTATAAAATATAATAAATGGATGTATGTAAATTGATGGGTGTTCAGTTGACGTAGGTACGTTTCCAAATATCCTTACATAAACTAAAGTGCCCCCCAAAAAAAACCAGCACTTTAATTAAAGTTTTTTATCTTTAGAAATCCAATTAAAATTTGTTAACGAATCGGTATGGGCTGAAGATGACAACGGACCCATGTCACATGGGGACTTAACCGACGTCAAGTGTATGCAGCGGACATGATTCAGTCCCCGTGACCTTTATATGGCCCACAAATATTTCATAAATTTGTATGTATTCATTTATATATGTTATAAGTATTAACTTTAGAGACGGTATTTACCCAAATAGTTTGAGACTAATAAATTATATTTTTAAATAAATAAAATTAAAATGTCTGTATGTAATATCAATATAACAGTTTTTTTTACTAAATGCATATAAAAGTAAATACGGTACTTACATAATTTTAACAAAAAGAAACCGGCTTCAAAGAAAAACTATTCCGAGAACCCAAATCACGACAATTGTGTCTATGATATTTGAGGAGTTCCCTCGATTTCCTTGGGAACCCATTATCAGATCCCGATATGATGACGATGGGACCACCTGTAAGCTACGCCCATTCCAACGCAAAAAGAGTTTTTGAAATCGGTTCATAAAGGACGAAATTATCGCTGAACATACATAAAAAAAACCGAGGAATTGAGAACCTCCTCCTTTTTTTGAAGTCGGTTAAAAATAAATTTTATTTTTGACGTGACAACGTCTTATAATTCGATGGAGCCGGCTGCACGCACGAATAAACATGACTCATGCGGCATTACCTCGCTCTGAGGCGTTCCATTTAAGGCTTGAAATGCAAGCGAGAGCGCAGAACGAGCGACAAAGAGGCACAATCTTATGACGTTGTCACGTGCAACTATCGTCAGTAAACCGACTTTACAGACAACTTTTTTTTCTGTGTTTTGATGCCGGGTAAACTCTGGAACAGCACGACCGATTTTGACGGTACTTTCACTGTCAGAAAGCTGGTGAAAGACGATTTAAACAATAACTGCGGTTAACACCGCGGGCCTTAGCTAGTAAACAATATAATTTAAACTACTATTAACCGTTTACACCTATTTGATTCCTTCAATTGAAATCAAAATTCAACAGTAATTTAGCTTACCTTGTTCCATCTATAAGTTCTATAAATTCCAGCAATTAATTACCTCTGTCAGTGGTAGACAAAAGTGAAATCTAATTTGCTATCCAGCGATTTAGTGATGACAAAGGTTAGTGGTGTTACTCGCTGAATTGTCTGGAATTAGCGTAATGACGAAATGTTTTAGTGATTAAACGTTTTAGTGATCATACGGTTGAATATTTCTATTTACACTAAATACTTTTGTTACTAGTGTGATTCTGTTATTGCCATATTCCTATGTTCTATTTGTTATTTTGTGCTATAAACAGTATTATTTATTCTAGAGTATTAAGTGGTAATCTGTTTATAAGTCCTGAGTGTTGGTCTTGTGTTTGTTTTCTTTTGACTGCCTTGTTGGTCTAGTGGTAAGCATATACGGCTGCTGATCAAGTGGTCTCGGGTTCGATTCCCGGGTCGGACTAAATATTTGTGTGATTCACAAATATTTGTTTCGGAGTCTGGGTGTTTTCTATGTATAATATGTATGTATTTATATCAGTTGTCTAGTACCCATAATACAAGCCCTACTTAGTTTGGGACTAGATAATGATGTGTGTAAGATGTCTGAAATATATTTAGTTAATAATTTATTTTTCTGGAACAGTTATAGTGACATGCCGTATGTACTGATGTTTGTTAATCCAGAAGTCTACTTATAAGTATTACTTGCGACTGCGGTGGCTCCATTGATTTTTTCACCCCTGTCTACCAAAATTAAAAAAAATACGGTTTTCTAACTCCTAAATTATCTCCAAATAAGCTCCCAACGTCTGGCTGGAGACGGAAGCTAGTAGCCGATGATCGAACTAAGTGGCGTGCAATTGGAGAGGCCTATGTCCAGCAGTGGACTATACTGATCATAATGAAGCTCCTAAAATGCACGACGGTCTAGCTCCTAAACTTGAAGACTGAATCAAGTAACATAAACACGTTTATTTACGAATTGGTTGCACTTGAACTTGTATTTTCGAAAAAATAACTTAACTTTTGTGGAAACTGTTTTGGATAATGTGCAAATTATTTTATGTTATTGTTTCTCTATTTTATATCTGTTTGTTTCCGTAAGAAACCATAATAAAATCCTCTTGCTAGCCAAGGGTGGTTTGGGGACTGGCTAGATACGTTGTAGCTACGCATTCTACGCAATCTTGCCGGTGGATGTTTAAAATCTGCTCGAAGGCCTCCCAACTAATCTTCACGACTGTTATCTTATGATAACAACCGGGACCAACTGTTTAACGTGACCTCCGAATCACGGAAACGCACCATATCATGTCATAACGGTCACCCATCTAGGTACTGACCACGCCGTTGTTGCTTACGCTTGGTGATTGTTTTTAATTAACTAGAGCAACTTGGCTATGAGCACTACTACGGAAAATACAACAACAAGCAATTAATATTATAGATCCTGGATATGACGTCATTTTCTGCATCGATGACCTCACGATTTTATTTACCGGGACCACTATACGCTTGACCTAAATATGAACTATCGTTGTTTACTCTGCTAACATTGCATCAATTTGGGTCGAGTTTTTATTTTGACCTCTGAGCTGTAAGTGGTAATTCTCGTTTACGATAGTTTCCTTGAAAAAAAGAAAACATGGTTTGTAAAAAGCCGAATGTAACAGAGAAGAGTTTGCTTATTTTATTGATCGCGTAAATTTTTAAAACTATTGATAGGGATTGAAAAACTGCACAGGATAAACAGACAGCGTTAAAACTGTATGCAATTTAGAAGAAGCAGTTATTAGAGATTACAGATGAACACTTTATTTTAATTTTTGGACTAAATTTTCCACAAGAGTACTTTTTTCATAGAATCGACAACACCCAAGGTTTTCGATCAAATGAAATTTTGGTATAAAAAATACTTTGTGAACCAGTTTATATTCTATTAATCTACCAAATTTAATTGAAGTTTTTTTATTTGGTGACTCTACTATGCGTGACGGAAAGCATTAGTGGAATCCAAACGTGGGTACTATGGCGACCCACCCTATCACGCTAAAATACTTATGGGATTTAGATAAAACTTTACAGTAATACGACTCCTATATTAGAATATCATGAACCAGGCAATGGGGAAACCAGGCAATGAGGACGTCCTTTGTAAACTACATTTCTGACTTTTTATGTACTCTTTTATTTGTCTGTATTATGGTGTGCAAATAAAACAGTTTTCCATTTATCTACCTATCTCATAGACTACTATTAATCGTTATAGTCGATACAAATGTTATTTTCAGCATAATATAACTTTATAGTCTTATATTCAACTATCTGAATAAGCCATGTAAGTCAAATACTGTCTCTGTCAAATAGCTGTGATTGATTCGATATCCCCACCTTATTAATCCTCTTTTGTTGACCAAATATCTGTGCTCCAAGATTTACTGCCAGGATAAGTGAAACCAGAATGTGGCATTGACCCCATAACGTTAGACGCACACGATTGACCTCTTGTTATTCCAAGATCTGAGTGAGTTTATTACCAGGTTTGTGCAAAATTTGTTCGCCTAAGGCATGGTAAATAGGTGCTCTTTAGACGACGAATATTTTTTCCAGATCATAAACTATTTTCACGTATGAGTTGAAAAGCAAATCATAAAATGAATATTTTTTTGCAGCATTAGATTAGGTTATATATTTTATTTTCAATTTGGGATCTTGCGACGTTACGTAAACTGTCATGTATAAAGTGTATTTTTAAATTTATTTACAGACATACTTATTTTCGCATATGTAATATTAATCATCTTCCTAGCCTTTATTGCCAAGTTTATTTGGGGTCGGTTACTAGTTCAACCGGTTTTACCTGAATTTCAGTTTTTCCACGGAGCGACTGGCATAGGACCTCCGCGACCCTAAGGGAGAACTGAAATTCAAAGATTTGACTAGTTGCCAGTATATTTAAGGGCACGGACTTCCTAATAACGATTGCCATGCCATTGCCATGTTCATGACAACCGGGACCAATGGCTCTACGTGCTCTCCGAGGCACGGGCGTAAATCACCGCCGAACTAGCAAACTCCGGGTTGCTTTTAGGAATTTCCTAAGAAAGACCTAAAAACACTTTTTGGCCCGACCCGGGATTTGAACCCGAGACCTCTTGATAAGCAAGTCGCATACGCTAACCACTAGACCAATGAGGCAGTTAATATTAATAAGGATTATAAAACGAAAAGTATTATAAAAGCATGCCTGCTTTATCTGAGGGTTTTTCTCAAACCAAGTAGAAACCAAAGGCCCAAAGATGCAGAGGCATCTCACTAGGCCGCCATAGTGTGGGTCACCAGGTCTAGGTCACCATGCTGGACTGTGTGCACTCATAATGAAGATGATGACCACCACTCTTAAATTCTGCTCATGCTTTCCATCAGGCAGAGTAAAGACACTTTGGCAGGTTCATGTCAGTGTATGTCAGGTATCTCGGTAAAAAGTAGCCTATATCCTAACCCAGATTAGTAGCCTATAGTATAGTAAGTAGCCTATACCCTAACCTAGACTATTGGTGTACTAAATTTTATTAAAATGGGTTCTGTAGGTGTTGGCGCAAAAGCGCGTCAGACAGACAGAATTGCGTTCGCATTTATCTATACAAATAAATTAAATTGAAGCGTCTGTATGTGTGAATACTTATTAAAGTTCATAATATTCTTACACGAAAAGTGCAACTTTTGAATTATTTTTTCTGTCTGTCCGTCTGTCTGTTTGTTCCAGGTAATCTCTGGAACGGCTGAACCGATTTTGATGGGACTTCCACTGGCAGAAAGCTGATGATATAAGGAGTAACTTAGACCAATTATTTTTAGACTAGCTTCACTCCGCGTCGTTACTCGCGAATTACAACAATAGCCGCGGGTAACACCGCGGGAATCAGCTAGTATTTTATATTAAATGATATTTATTCCTGTAAGTAAATATTTTCAGACATTTTTACAAGTCGGACTTATAGCTAGAAGGCGCCCGCATTTCCTACGACTCACTCTGGGAAGAAACGCCAAAACAAACCACAGAGGACAATATTAGTAAAGACAAATAAAAACGTAGGAAAATACATTATTTTGTTTACATCGATATATATTTCCCTGTTTTAACAAAAAGTGCTATTACAGCTGAAACATCGGAATGGAACCCGACATGAATTGCTACAATGTTAGCTAAGTAAACAGCGATGTTTCATATTCAGGTCAAGCATTTATCGGTGCTAACGAACATTATGACGTCACCGATATGTAACTCGTGACGTCACCAAAGACATGAGGTTTTTTCGTATATTTGCAATTACGTAAACATGGAAACTCTCATAGCCAAGTTGAACTAGATAATTAGAAACAATCATGTAGGGTAAGCAACTATGGTGTGGTCAGTACCTGGATGGGTGACCGTTTGTGGCATGACTCCATTAGCGTTTCTGTGATTCGGAGGTTATGTTAAATAGCAGGTTCTGGTAATTATCATAAGATAGCAGTCTTAAAGTTTAGTTGGAGGCCTTTGGGCGAATTAATATCATTCATTCAATCATTCATTGGCAAAAAAAAGATATGCTTATGTATTTTTATCAGTTTTCTAGTACCCATTTCACAAGCTCTACTTAGTTTGAAACTAGATGGCGCTGTGTGTAAGATGTCCGAAATATTTATTTATTAAACAGCAAGATTACGTAGCCACAACGTTTTCTAGCCAGTCTCCAACCTGGACTCAGCCAGTGTGGGGACGTATGGCCTTAACCCTCTCCTGACAGGACACCTGAGGCCAGCAGGGGGACATTATGGGTTGTCGATGAAAACATGGTAAATCCATTGTGTAAGTTTTAAGCGACGGGAATTCATTTAATTTGCTTTAACCGCGAATCCGCCTGCGTAAATGTTGGTTGTCGCGGTCGCTTTTATGTTATTTTGATGTTTAATCAATATGTGTTTGTTTTACATATTCAGAGATTTATATCGGACTTCCTCACATTTCCATATCAATGAGTCATGTACCTACAAAACCTAGACAGAAAAGCTATAAAATAAAAATACAGCTCTATCTGTCGTAAACAAACAACATTTTATAACCTTACTCTTAGCTTAATTTCTATACTAATAGTAGGTATGAGCGGAAGATTTCGTTTTTTTGTTAGTTCCACCTTTTTTTTTCGTGTGGAATATCATCATGGACCGTCACCCCACCGGGGGTTACGATAGGGTGGTGTGTCGGTCTCGAACCGACTAAAACCACACGGTGTGACCTCTCTGTGCCTGTGCCTACTCTGTGCCTGTATTTTGGGAGGAGTCCAGGGAGGGGATTTCCTTCTGGACCTCTAAGTTTCCGTCTAACCTCTGAAGTGTACTCTCTAATAGGGCGACGTCCGGTCACACTCAGACGCCGCCCCCATGCGGCTGGCCACTACAGCGGATGGACGGGAAAATTCGTCCCGTCCACCCTCGGCCACACTCAGGGTGGCATGCGGTGTACGCCTTCGCCGCGGCGCCGCCCGTTTCGCCTAACAACAACTGTCGCTACCGGCCATCGAGCTTATGACGGCCGGTAGCGGCAGAAGATTTCGTTTGTTTGTTTGTTCCACCCAGTCTAACCGTGAAAGACTGATCATCAACGCAGAGTTTAAACTGGTGTTGCTACATTCTTGCGGTTTTTGTCGTAACTTTGAGGGCGAACTCAATTCGAAGATCGAACTAGATGTTACTATATTTGAGGACAATGACGTTATTCATTCAAAATTGTTTACACTGTAGATTTTACATAGTAAAATAGAATAGCTATCTACATTGTAGGCTATCTAGCCATAAAGAGTTAGCCAGGCTAAGATACATAATACTCGAAAAATTATACTCTAATTTAGCAGTATCAGATATCACTGTTTTGTAGGTCTAAACAACATTAAATTTAATAAATAGGCAAGCGTTGGAGAACCCCTTGGATATTAAAACCCTATTATATTTGATTTATACGAAAAGTTGAAGATATAAAATTAAATTAGTATGCAAAATAATACCAGTGGACCCTTTCGAGTCCACGATTGGGTTTAATTGTGTTCAAGTTCAGATTGCGATTCTGTTTGCTATGTAATTAACTTTTAAATTAGTATATTAACTTCAATAAATACAAACAGCACGTAAAGCCGTCGGCTCCGGTTGTCATGAACATCTATGGCAATCGTGATTGGGAAGTCAGTGCCCTCAAATTTACTGACAACTAGTTCAAGCTTCGAATTTCAGTTCTCCCTTAAGGTAGCATTCCGATGTTAGCGACCAATGCGACAGGTGATCGCGACTAGCGACCGCGACCCTGGTCGCCTGTCGCCTGACGACCAGTGGCATTCCGATGTCAGCGACGGTGACTGACGGCCAGTCTTCCCGCAGTTTTTATTGTATACAGTTGTCGGCAACGTGGTCGAGTCGCGCGGCGGCACTGCTCCAGTAGCAGTAGCGTCGCGCGACGACGGTCGCTTGCTGGCCACGCCCACAGGTCGCGCGACCAGGTCGCTTGCGTTGTTTAGGGTCCCATATAATTTCATACCAAGCAGTAAGTCGGTCGCCTGTCGCAGTCGTCGGTCGCGGTCACCAACATCGGAATGCTACCTTTAGGGTTGCGGAGGCCCGATGCCAGTCGCTCCGCGGAAAAAATTCAGGCGCAAAGAGGGCACACCATATGGTTTTAGTCGGTTCGATTCCGATACACCGCCCCGCCGGGATTTGCGGCAAATTGACTATGAGCGCCTTATTACTGGGAAGATGATTTTCAAATAAAGTGGTGGGTGGTATAGTCGATCGAAATCTCCTTTCTAAGGAGAGTCCTATATTCAATTGACAGTACACAAAGACTATTTTATTATTGTTGTATGATGTAATATGAGGTGATGTGAAATCTTCCCGTGAGGGCTGGATCTTCGTCATCATTTTCTTTTTCTTCATATAATTAAATTACACCCAGATATAATCATCTCGCCCTCTGACTTAAAAGTCGGTATTACTAACCGCTAGACCAACTAGCCAGTTAGAATCTCGTCTGTATTAAAAGAAAGTTGAAATAACAGGCATAATAATATTACAATTGACACGTTCCGAATTCTCAATTTATTTTCAACACCAACGTTTCAAAACGTTGAAGCTTCAAATAATTTCCAATATAAAATTTATTACAGCTTTCTTTATTTTGACCGCAAGACAATTGGGATGGCGAAAAATAAATTCTGGGAAGCTATTTGAAGATTTTCACGAAATTTCATATTATTTCTTATCGAATAAATTTACGGGAATATCTGCCATCTATTTTCAATTACGGAGTTCTTTAAGTTTAGGTATTAGTGTAGGTGTTTTAGGAAAGGTATTTAAATAACTTTAATACAACTGAATATAACGAAACCAAATTGTGTTTACTTTTTATGATGTTTCGAGTTAAAGTTTAGAATATACTGTGTAATATAAGTGTGTTAAATCATTTTAAAAATCTACTCTAGAATTTAGAGAAGACGCCATTCAATAATGTCAAAAAGTAATATTAAGGGTATAGCAACTTGAGATTATTTTTTTACTGGTTTTTGGCTAGATGGCTCCAAAAAAGAAAAAGTTAATGGAAAGACGATTGAGGAGGTGTGACCATATTCTGAGACAGTTAGAGTAGTAAAATAAGCTGGGGTAAGCCTTCATTGATATCGTTGACCAGTACCACCAAGCTCCCAAAGAAGACAACCCTTGACAGTATGTTTCACGCTTGTGGAATGCATTACCGATTAAGATTTTTTAGGAAAATGGTCGCCTAATTTACTAATCATTTAAAAACATTATTTTATTTTCGAATAGTTTCGAATAAATAACCAAAACTTTTACAATTAAACAAAAACAACAACTCAAACAAACAACTACCTCGATGAGCTAGTGATTGGCGTATGCGGCTGCTAATTAATAATAGAAAACACCCAAATAATATTTCTAGTTTGGGACTAGATGATGTTATGTGTCCGACGTCCGAAATATTAATTTATTATTTATTTAATAAAATAACCCACAGCCTCGGGAAATTATCTTTATAGGTACCTAAATGTTAAATGTCGTTGCCGTTACGTACATGTTCGGACTTAATTGGATGGGTCAGTTTACCTTGATATTTGATATGTGATCAAATTTTACAAAATAAGATCTGACCTCATCAACAGCCTTTGACAGTCCACTGCTGGACATAGGCCTCTCCTCTGAAAGGAGGTTTTGGCCTACTATACTACGCTGGCCAGACGGGTTAGTAAAGGGTTTGTTTCAAGTTTTCCTTCTCTTGGCAGTGATGTTGGCTGCTTATTTTGTTCCTTTAGTCGCCTCTTACGACACCCATGGAATGAATAGGGGTGGTGACACTTTGTATTCTTAATCCGTCACCACACGGATCTGACCTGGAAGTAGTTTATTGTTTTAGAAGTGGTAGATACTCATCGACCACTTCTAAAACAATAAACTAATACTATAACATCAGCAATCTGAAATCGAAATTCTAGTCCAAATCGGTTGAGCTGTTCCAGAGAATACCCGGTGCAAACAGACAGACAGACAACATAAATTCATAATTTTTTGATGTAGTTAATGAAAGAATTTTATAAATAAGAAGATTATGATCTTCTTATTTATAAAATTCTCGTGTCACAATGTTCGTTCCCATACTCCTCCGAAACGGCTTGACCGATTCTTATGAATTTTTTTATGCATATTCAGTAAGTCTGAGAATCGGCTACTATCTATTTTTCAAACCTCTAGGACGCGAGCGGAGCCGCGGGCTTCAGCTAGTCTTAAATATAAAATTCTCGTGTCCCAATGTTCGTTCCCATACTCCTCCGAAACGGCTTGACCGATTTGTATGAAATTTTGTGAGCATATCGGGTAGGTCTGAGAATCAGCCAACATCTATTTTTCATACCCCTAGGACGCGAGCGGAGCCGCGGACATCAGCTATGTAATATATATAAAACTGTTTCTTTACTGACTGACAGACAGACAACGTACAGCCGAAACTACTAGACGTAGGAAGCTAAAATTTATAATGTGTGTTCCTTGAAGAGCGAGCCCTAAGAGAAGATTTTGGAAAATTCCACCATCAAGTGGGTGGAAAAGGCAATCAAATTCATACATCAGAATAACACATAGTCGAAGCCGCAGGCTAAAGCTGGTACTTTCATATGCATATAGTAAAAATACACTTCATTTGATGATGATGATATTAATTTATATAAATTATAAAATTATTCCATTTCATTCTGATATCTCTCTGACCGTTACTTTAATGAAGCAGTTCATTTGTATTCAGTTCAGCATTCTAAATATCTCTTGCTTTTAATTGGTTAACGATGAATTTAGTTTAGGTATCCCAGTTTTCTTTGAAAGGTGGCTTTGCTTCATTTTAATTAGGTTTCGTTAAGGTGTCCTTTGGAATTTTCAAAATACTTTATTATTTGTTATTTGAGAATATTGAGTAGAGAGTGTTCTATTCCAAGATATTGAGATCATTTTTAACCGACTTCAAAAAAAAGGAGGAGGTTCTCAATTCGTCGGAATCTTTTTTTTTTTTATGTATGTTCAGCGATAATTTCGTCGTTTATGAACCGATTTCAAAAATTATTTTTGCATTACAATGGGCGTAGCTTACAGGTGGTCCCATCGTCACCATATCGGGATCTAATGATGGGATCCCAAGGAAATCGAGGGAACTCCTCAAATATCATAGCCACAATGTCGCGATTTGGGTACTCGGAATAGATTTTCATTGAAGTCGGTTCCTTTTTGTTAAAATTATTAGAATTGTCTTCTAAAGACAATTGCAGCCAACATTATTTTTTGTTGTGTGTGTTTATGTTTATGAACGTGCTACATAAAGTCATCTAGCTTCAAACTAAGCAAAGCTTGTACTATTACAGCTAGATACACCAATAACTTTTTTCTGTTTGTATGTTAAGATAGAAGATAAATAAATAAATAAATAAATATTTCCAGACATCTTACACACAACTTTATCTATTCCCAAGCTAAGCAGAGCCAGTTATGGGTACTAGACAACTGATATAAATATATATACATTTTTTTTTTGGAAATACATACATATTATACATAGAAAACACCCAGACTCCGAAACAAATATTTGGACCGACCCAGGAATCGAACCCGAGACCTCTTGATCAGCAGTCGCATATGCTAACCACTAGAACACACACAATAAGGCAGTTTGAGTATGTGTGTTTGTTGCTTTTTCACCCAAAAACTACTGAACGGATTTGGATGAAACTTTACAGTAATATAGCTTATATATCAGAATAACACATAGGCTACTTTTTACTGCAATAATCGAGATACACGGGCGACAGCTAGGTTGATTATAAATATACACTAAATCGTAGATGTCTAAATGTGTCACTGTTTATCTCCTGTCAAAACTTCAAAGGTATAAGTAACCATGCATAACACACTTGCATAGTAACCATTATGATACGCGGGTAACACCGCGGGGCGCAGCTAGTACATTCATATTATACATAGAAAACTCATAAGTAATAATAATAAATATTTTGGACATCTTACACACAACATCATCTAGTCCCAAAGTAAGCAGAGCTTGTGTTATGGGTACTGAACAACTGATATAAATACATAAACAAAGTTTTTTTTTGTAAATACATACATAATATACATAGAAAAATACCCAGACTCCGAAACAAATATTTGTGGATCACACAAATATTTGGTCTGACCCGGGAATCGAACCCGAGACCTCTTGATCAGCAGCCGCATACATAGCCGAGAATACAGAAGCGCTCATAGCCGAGTGGCCTTAGGTGATTGGAAACAATCACCGAGGGTAAGCAACTACGGCGCGGTCAGACCTAGATGGGTGACCGTATGTGGCATGATATGTTATGAGCGTTTCCGTGATTCGGAGGTCACGTTAAGCAGTCGGTCCCGGTTGTTGTCATAAGGTAACAGTCGTGAAGCTTAGTTGGAGGCCTTCGGGCGGCTTAAAAACATCCAACGGTAAGATTACGTAGCCACAACGTGTCTTGCCAGTCCCCAACCCGCACTCGGCCAGCGTGGGGACGTAAGGCCTTAACCCTCTCTTGAGAGGAGACCCGAGCCCAGCAGTGGGACGTTATGGGTTGTTGATGATTGATGATGCATACACTACCACTGCGCCATAGGTTATTATTTTGCAGTTCCTATTATTTTATTTTTGAATAGACAACTATTGCATTAGTACACCTCAACGTCGCGGAGGACTTCACAAATATACATGAAGCAGACACAAAGAACATACTGAGAATTAGAATTTATGTATAAGGGCCACCGCAGACTAGCTACCTTTAGCCTCGGCGATCGGCAACTAGTCGCTTTTTAGAAGCGCGACACAGCAGCTGAACACTACTCTCCGCACACATTCGGATGCCGGTAGCATCGATTTGGCATCTGAGCAGTCGCTAAAACGCGCGTTTCCGATACCGCGATCGAACGCAGGAAGTCGCTAAAACTCGATGCAGCATCGATGCAGTCGCCAAATCGCCGATCGCCGATGCTAAAAGTAGCTAGTCTGCGGTGGCCCTTACACAAAGTTTTTTTCTAATGTGGTATGGTCATAATTTACGTTGTATGTGATTTGCCAACCGGAAAGGAATTTTCAACTTAATGAAACGATGAATATCAATGAATAACTGCAAATTATTCGAGATCTTAAGTAAAGCAGTCGCTTTTGCTACAGTCATACTCGTAGATAAACGTACAGAACCTTTAGATGAATGCGAGAAAAAAGTTTATCTATTACGATATATAATAAATAAATAATAAATAAATATTTTGGACATCTGACACACAACATCATCTAGTCCCAAGCTAAGCAGAGCTTGTGTTATGGGTACTAGACAACTGATATAAATACATAAACATACTTTTTTTTTTGTAAATACATACATATTATACATAGAAAACACCCAGACTCCGAAACAAATATTTTTGAATCACACAAATAATATTTGGTCCGACCCGGGAATCGAACCCGAGACCTCTTGATCAGCAGCCGCATACGCTAACCACTAGACCAACGAGGCAGTCATCAGTATATATATATATCTTCTTCCTAGCCTTATTCCCAATAATTGGGGTCAGCTACTAGTTCAAACGGTTTTACCTGAATATCAGTATGCGGAGCGACTGGTATCGGATCTCTGCAACCCTGAGGGAGAACTGAAATTCGTAGGTTAAACTGGTTGTCAGAAAATTTGAGGCCGCTGACTTCCCAATAACGATTGCCATAGATGTTCATGACAACCGGGATCGACGGCTTTACGTGCTCTCCGAGACACGGGCGTGAATCAAACTTCCAAGCTCCGGGCTGTTATTAGTAATTTCCTAAGAAAAATTTAAAGCACTTTTTTGACACGACCCGGGATTTGAAGACGAGACCTCTTGATTACTATAATCCTACTAATATTATAAATGCGAAAGTAACTCTGTCTGTCTGTTACGCTTTCAAGCCTAAACCACTGAACCGATTTTGATGAAATTTGGTATGAAGATAGAACTGAACTTGGGAAAGGACATAGGCTACTTTTTACCGCGATAACCGATATACACGTGGGCGCAGCCGAGGGCGAAAGCTAGTTATATATATGTATTGTAAACAAAATTATTTTTAGTGTCAACCATTTGAATCTCACAATATTACCTACTTTGAATTCATAGAAGAGGTTACAGTTTAGGGGTGAACTAGAATCGTAAAATAATTCAATGTTCCCCACAAAAACGTATACATTTACCACGAAAGGGTCACAACTAGAACGTTTCGTTAGAATTTGAATGTGGAATAGGTGTAACCCTTTTTTGTTCATCTTTGTTTTACGATCTGAGAAAATAAAATGTTTTGCTTTTTTGCGACTTGTATTCAAGTATTTAGAACTTGACGTTCTTTGTTTGTAGGTTTTTCTTCTTTGACTGCCTCAGTGGCGTAGTGGTAACTTATGCGACTGCTGTGCTTGAGGTCTCGGGTTCGATTCCCGGGAATGCAAAATGCAAATATTTGTTTCGGAGTTTGGGTGTTTCATCTATTTATATCCGTCGTCTAGCAGCCATAATATAAGTTCTGCTTAGTTAGGGATTAGATGGCGTTGTGTGTAAGATGTGATGTTGATAATTTCACTGTTTTACATTTTATATTTCTAATAAAACCTAGTTGGTAAGTTAACTATCAATACTAGCTAAAAACGTTATTATTAAACGTTATTTAACATAAAACAAGTTTATTATTTTAACTTTAAGATTGTAAATTTAGAGTTACCAACAACTTTGAACCGTTGCTTAAAGTTAAATAACGGTTATAAATAAGGAGGCATGTCATCACATACTTTTTTCTATATTTTCCGAATTTCTATTTTCAGTTACAAATAAATTAATTCAAGTTTTTCACAGAAAATGTACGAAAATCCGACGTTTTATTAGAAAGAAATAAAAGGTATTGGAACACCGTCAGTCGGGGAAAAAATACTCAAACCGAGAAATTGAATGGAATTAGAAATAAGAAACAGAAATATCCGAGGTTAGAAAAGGCTACCTCTTACAACAACATAATAGAGCTGTTTAAACATAGAGTTTGTTTACTTATTACTTAGATTACAGTACAATATATATTTTTTTTATTTAGCCTACCAAAGTGACATTACCCTGCCAGCCTGTGATGGAAAGCACAAGCAGAATCCAAGAGTGTGGGGCCACTATACTTGCTGCGAATGCATTATTATTACGAATATATTATTATTATATTATATCATAATTTGAAGCAAGTGATAGGAATGAATAGCCGAACCGTTTCGTTCTAGTACGTATTTCTTCCAAAAGTTGCCGATTCCTCCCACGCTATGGGCTATGGAGTCTATTCCCTTAACAGATGATGTTTTGTGTGATCCACAAATTGATGTTTTGGAGCTTGGTGTACTTTGAATCCGTTTTAGGAATAAGTACTTGGGGCCGATACCGTAGACGACTGAATTGCTGCAGGTTTTCGAACAATCTCCAATCTCCTTAAGTACAATCCTGGGTGTGACCATCTGTCGCCCAGGGAGAAGCAGGCTGTGGTGGCGGTGTGACGAGCTAGGAAGCTCGCGCACCAAAGTAACTTTATTCAGCCTGATGGAAAGCACGGAGAGGATGGAAAGGGCCAACCTCCTCATTGTGAGTTTCATCCAATCCAGCATAGTGACCCACATGATGGCAGCTTAGTTTCACCTCCGGAGGCCGGGAGACTGATGCAGAATGAATGGGGACTGATGCAGAAAAATGAATTTCAGGGGGCAAGAGAACACCGGGGTTCTGACCTTTGTAGAAGTCATCTGCAAATGGTTTGCGGAATATCAGGGTGCCAGGGTTTATCTCAATCCCCGTCCTGGCTAATGAGTAGGGGGATTCGATCTTATAGTTGATTATGAATAGTTTTCTTTCTCGGACACAATTGCCTTGGAAGAGAATTATTTAATTATCTTCTGTAGTATATACATGTAATGATATGCATCTTCTGTACCTATGTGCGCCATGATTGCGCTCCAAAAGTGATTACACCTTCAAGGTTTCACAAGCAAATTTTTCGTATCATATATAATCTATCATAATGCAATGTCAGCGTGCTTTCATTTCCGGTTCCAGGCAGGAGTTATTGGAGTTTCACACTTGACATATCATTTTTCAAGATGGCAGGACGTTAAAATGAACTTTTATATTAATTTCAAGAGTCGCAGCTGTTTCTAGATTAATATTTGTTGCAGTACGTAGCAAGAATAAAGAGACTTGTATTTTTACCCAACTGTGTCAGAAGGAGGATAATGTTTTCAAGCGTATCTTCAGCCTCCTAGCCATTATTCCCAAGTTTATTTGGGGTCGGCTACTAGTTCAACCGGTTCTACCTGAATTTCAGTTTTTCCACGGAGCGACTGGCATCGGACCTCCGCAACCCTAAGGGAGAACTGAAATTCGAAGATTGAACTAGTTGTCAGTATATTTGAGGGCACTGACTTCCCAATAATGATTGCCATAGATGTTCATGACAACCGGGACCGACGGCTTTCCGTGCTCTCCGAGGCACGGGCGTGAATCACCGACAAACTTCCAAACTCCGGGCAGCTATTAGGAATTATTATTAATTTATTTGTTTTCGAGCGTATGTATGTACCTATATCCATTTCCTTATCTCATCCTACAGCCCAAACAGCTGAGCGGATTTTGACATTGAGGTGTCGTTGAATTTGTTAGAGTTACGGGAGTGACATGGGCTCTATAAATTTTTCAAAAGTATTTGCCACACACAGAAGATCAACCTAAAAATGACAGCATTCGTACTGACGTCTTTCGTTGGAGAGTGTGAGACTGGAGTCCCAATCATTCTGCATCATTCTCCCGGGAAAATGATGCAAAAACATCTCACTAAGCCGCCTTTATATACACTTACAAAGAGTATGGAGGACTCTACTACTGGATTTTACTCATGAATTCCATTACGCAGAGTAATGTCACTTTGGTAGGCTTAAATATGTACATATAAATATGAAAAAGGTAGTTAGGAATAAATCTTTTGTCTCATACATATGACTGTCTTTATGTTTGTTTTGGCTAATTTGCGGGACGGGTGGATTGATTTTGACGGACTTTCACTGGCAAATAGCTGAAGATATAAGGAGGTTAGTATAACCGTTCTAGAGAATACCCGGCACAAACAGACAGACAGAAAAAAAACTTTCTTTATAGTAAGTACCGCATATATCTACTTTTTAATGTATTTAGTGGGTTTATGCTATTGGTGGTTCAAGACTGCCTTGTCAGTCTAGTGGTTAGCGTATGCGGCTGCTGTTAAAGCTCTCGGGTTCGATTCACGGGTTAGACCAAATATTTGTATTATCCACAAATATTTGTTTCTGAGTCTGGTGTATTTACAAAAAAATAAAGTAAGTTTATGTATTTATATCAGTTGTTTAGTACCCATAATACTAGCTCTGCTTAATATGGGACTAGATGGCGTTGTGTGTAAGATATTAGAACTATTTATTTATTATTTACTGTTATTTTTTAAAGAAAAACCAATCAACAGCGCAAACCTCAGCATTAAAACCCAAACCAACTTATTATTAAAGAAGCCAGTTTACAGACAGTCTACCACCATAAAAGCTATTAAGCTTTAAGGTCAAAGAGGTTATATAACAATTGTTTTTGTCGGTGCGACATCGGACGAGCGAATGTTTCGTAAGCTATAGAATAGGTACCTACCAGACGAGATGTCGCCAACGATATCTTTGCGAGAATCTTGAACTTATTGATATTAGAACAATCTTATCTAGGTACTGGTATACAATTTCAGTTTCTACTAAACATTTGAGAATTTGGTTACCTTTTTTACACGATTTTTATTAGCTTTACCTGTATGTTTGTAACCGACTCCTTTGGGTGCAATTTTGACCAACTTTAGACGGCTAGATTTCGTTCAAATTTTGTAGATTTATCGAGGACCGATAGGACCGAATAAAACAAATTAGTCTTTTTTGGTCTTTCTAAAAAAATTGTTTTAAAAAACTAAACAAACATGCTTTTTGACTAAAAAGTAGAAAATAATTTTAATGTAACAAAGCGTGGGGTGCTTTCTGAAAATATTTCAACGTCACCCCACGCTTTTTACATTAAAACTATTTTTTACGATATACTTTTTAGTTGTAGTGACGGATTAAGAATATAAAGTGTCACCACCCCTATTCATCCCGCGGGTGTCGTAAAAGGTGACTAAGGGATAAACTAGCAAGACAACATCAATGCAAAGAGAAGGAAAACTTGAAACCAACCCTATACCAACCCGTCTGGCCAGCGTGGTATAGTAGGCCAATACCTCCTTTCTAAGGAGAGGCCTATGTCCAGCAGTGGACTGTTAAAGGCTGTTGGTGATGATGAGTTTACAAGCGTGTTTGTTTAGTTTCTTAAAACTATTTTTTTTACATTGAAGTATAGCAGTGTTACCAGCGGCTATTGTTGTAAATTACGAGTTATACCGTGTCATCACGTTCACTCCATATGCCATCAGCTATCTGACATTGAAAGTCCCGTCAAACTTGATCCTGCCATTATAGAGAATACGCAAAACCAACAGGCAGGTTTTTTTATGTAAGTACCGCGTATAGTTTCAGTGCCTTTAGTAAAAAAAGGTTGTAAATTTGATGTTACAAATTTTAATAGACGTCACAATTTTTATTGTTTTTTTTTTATTTTGTATAGATTGGTAGATAATTTGATTCTTTACCAATGATTTCAAGATGCCATTGGTTTTCATTTTGCTTGTTTTTTCGGTTATAAGAAAAATGACCGTCTATAAAAATAAATAAAATGAAAGCATCTGTTTGGAATTTCAATTTATCCTATTTGTCTAGTTCCATTAACTAACCGAGGAGATATAATAGACAAAATAAACAAACATACATGAATACATAGTCTGTCAAAATTATAACCCTTTTTTGGCTCAGCTGCAGTCGGGTAAAAATACCCCTGTACACAACTAATAGTACTTAGTGATTTGTTTGTTTTTTTTTTGTTTAAAAAAGACAACTCGATTCAACATCCATTAGGAATATAAATTCCTGTGTTACGGGGGACTTTACAAACATATAAAACGGACACAAAGAACACCCAGACTCAGAACAACAAATTGTAAATCACACAAAGTGTTATCCTACGTGGGAGTGGCACCCACGACACTTGGCGCAGTAGGAAGCGGCGTGGCAACCACATAAGCCACTAGGCCAACCGTGCAGTGAACTTTAGTGCTAAGTGTAGTTTCCCTCTGCATTTCACTATCTTGAACCGAGCGTATATTTATATAGAATATTTAACTACAAACTAATTACTCTTTAATAGCTACCAACCGCAAAGCTGGCTATGAACTCATATCCAGTAAATCCGTACCATAAATTGGCTTTTATTAATACATTTTGAAAGCAGTACTATCACGATATTATTATACAAGTGATTAAAAGGTTACCTTACACGCAAATAATTGGAAGTGTCATTTTTAGGGTTCGAAGTTTATGACTTCGAACCCTTATAGATTCGTCATGTCCGTCTGTCCGTCCGTCCGTCTGTCCTCGACTTAGCGTCCAAACGGTAAGTGCTAGAAAGATGACACTTTGCATGAATATGTATTGTAATTACGTCGACAAAGTGCTACAATAAAATTATGAAAAATATTTTTATTTAGGGTACCTCCTTGTTTTTTTTTTCTCGCCGCTACCCCATCATGTGGGGTATCATTAGATAGGTTTTTTAAAAACAATAAAGGGTTTCTAAGGCGATTTTTTGATTTAGGAATTTCACTTTAAAGGCCACTTTTGTGTTAAAACAGGGCGTCCCCCCCTCTAAAAGCTAAACGGCCGGCTCATAAAATCTGGAAAAGTTCGTGATAGTGGTCCATGTAATGAACTTTAAAGGAAAACTATAACCTATTAGATGACTTTGTTAGTTCAGGAGTTACAGAGGCTTAACTTTTACAATGCGCTTACTTGGAAAATGTCATACAAAATTAACGCATTAATCATCATCATCATCAACAGCCTTTAACAGTCCACTGCTGGACATAGGCCTCTCCTTTGAAAGGAGGTTTTGGCCTACTATACCACGCTGGCCAGACGGGTTGGTAAAGGGTTTGTTTCAAGTTTTTCTTCTCTTGGCAGTGATGTTAGCTGCTTATTTTGTTCCTTTAGTCGCCTCTTACGACACCCATGGAATGAATAGGGGTGATGACACTTTGTATTATTAATCCGTCACCACACGTATTAATACGTAATACGTAAACATAACAATTATCCATTCGCAAGAGAGTTTTTTTAACGAACGTTAAAAAAGCGTTCATATACAACAAATGGGTTCCCGAGTATAATATTATGGTCTATTTTAAACGCCCAAAATTGAAAATGCACCACCGTTCGATAAAAAAGCGGCCAAGTGGGAGTCGGACTCGCCCATGAAGGGTTCCGTAGCAGCAAGTAACATCATATAAAAGTTCTTGTAGTTCGTTGTAACTTCCATCGATGTTTTTATACTAGTGTATTGATTGGATGAAAGGTAAATTGCGTGTTACGATTTATGACGTATTAAAAAAAAACTACTCACTAGATCTCGTTCAAACCAATTTTCGTTGGTAGTTTGCATGGTAATGTACAACATATGTTTTTTTAAGTTTTATCACTCTCTTATTTTAGAAGTTAGAGGGGGGGGACACACACATTTTTCCACCTTAGAAGTGTCTCTCGCGTAAACTATTCTGTTCAGAAAAAAATTATATTAGAAACCTCAACATCATTTTTGAACACCTATCCATAGAACGTATAGGTTTGATGAAAAAAAAATTTTTGAGTTTCAGTTCCAAGTATGGGGACCCCCAAAATGTATTGTTTTTTTTTCTATTTTTATGTAAACATCTTAATGCGGTTCACAGAATACATCGACTGACCAATTTTCAACAGTATAGCTTTTATAGTTTCGGAAATAATTGACTGTGACATACGGACGGACAGACAGACAGACTTGACGAATCTATAAGGGTTCCGTTTTTTGCCATTTGGCTACGGAACCCTAAAAAGCGTCGTGTTTTAAAAACGCTGTCGTATGAACATATACTTGGGAATGTATTTGTTGCATTTGAACGCTTTTTTAACGGCCGTTAAAAAAACTCTCGTGCGAATGAGGCCTTATGCCTCGCTACAAATGCCCAGGCTTGATCGGAACAATACCATGGTCAGATTTTGGTTGTTTTTTACTGAGTGAGCTCTTAAATACGGCAGGTATTCTTCACTAAATCTGGGGAAACGTACAATTCAAAATAACATTTTCTTGATAACAGATAAAACTTTTATACATGTAACTGCTGTTGTGAATGGCGAGTTACGCCGCGTAGCGAAGAATTCAAATCCTGCACGCAACTTCACTTTGCGTGATCACAAATTGTTATTCTGAGTCCGGCAGTTCGTTGTACTCATTTCAAGTATGTTTATGTATTCAAGACCGCCGTGATACAGAATATGTATTCCTACCGCGGGAGTAGTACATTTACAAATAAAAAAAACATAATCTTGAAACTTCTAAGAACTGGCAATCGGCACTTGAACTTTTTTTTTAAAAGGGCCTCCTTGAAGGTCCTGGTACTATAAAATAAATTATCATAATATACTTTTAAGTACGCTGTAAAAGATTGATGAGTTAAAAAATTGCAAGTCAGCGTTTTCGCCTGAGAACTTTTAAAGAAGAAAAATATACTACTGAATTCGAAGGGAAGAATTCCGTCCTAAAATTATAGCTAAATTATTTGAATTATAACAAGTAATAAAAAAATGTATGTATAAATTGAATAATTAATTGAATTAATCAACTGAAAAAATAAAATATGAATAGGCTGAGGTATAACATACCATAAGGCTGGCAAGAGCTGGATGCGAGTAGCCGAGGATCGAACTAAGTGGCGTGCAATTGGAGAGGCCTATGTCCAGCAGTGGACTTCGATAGGCTGATGATGATGATAACATACCAATTTTATTTTGCTGACGGGGTGGAAAAATCCTCTCGGAACTCCGGTTTGTCGGGAACTGAGGAACCAGGAATATGTCATGATTCCATTAAAAAACTCCCCGTATACCAGTCTCAACCATCCTGCTCTGAGGAGGACTCGGACCATGTTACTTCAGGTCCTCCTCAGGATCGGCGCTGGCCTAACCAGGCTCTATCCAGGCTCTATCCAGGCTAATGTACCTAAGTTCAATTTAGTAGGACCAAGGTGCTTTATAGGAAGTATTTTTCTATCAAAAATATAAAATTATTCTGATGGTAAAACCAAAAGAATCAACTAATTAAAAGTGAGAACTTTTGTCTTTACACATCCATCCATCCATAACGTAGCCAACACTATCACTCACAAATAACTTAGCTATCTGTTGGTAAAAGAATTTTCAAAATCGGTTCAGTAGATCCATAGAGTAAGTTCAGGAGTTATAGAGGCTTAACTGTGTCGTCCGTGTGGTGACGGATCCAGAATACAGAGTGTCACCACCCCTATTCATTCAACGTGGGTGTCGTAAAAGGCGACTAAGGGATAAACTAAATAAGACAACATCAATGCAAAGACAAAGAAAACTTGAAACCAACCCTAAACCAAACCGTCTGGCCAGCGTGGTATAGTAGGCCAATACCTCCTTTTCAAAGAGAGGCCTATGTCCAGCAGTGGACTGTTTAAGGCTGTTGATGATGATGAGAGGCTTAACTTGTACAATGCACTTCCTTGGAAAACGTCATCCAAAATTAACGCATTATGACGTAAACATAACAATTATCTTTTGGATATGATTTTAAATCCAAATACCATTAAAGGTGACTGAGGAACCTTTTCTAGTGCGTGGCTTGAAACGCACTTGGCAGATATTTTTTAGCACTAGCTTTGCCCCGCGACTTACAACAATGGCTAGGAACACAACGGGACTCATATAGTGTCAAGTGAAAGTCTTATTTCATGTTGTTACTGTCTCCGTTAATGGTTAAGAAATGTATCTCCTTTGGGAGCACTGTGTTCAGGTGTGGACTCCGAGAGGCTTTTAATCGCGTTTGTCTTATAAAATGTTTGAGGCACTTATAAACGGCGTGTCTAATGGATCGTTTTAGTACGCTAGTTACGAGTACACTACTTTAAGTAATTTCATGTAGAGTATACTAGTTGAGCCCCGCGGTGTTACCCGCGTTATTATTGTATATCGCGAGTAACATTTACTATTTGTGATAGTATAATTTTAACAAAAAAATAACAAACTTCAAAGCAAAAATTCCGTATACCCAAATGATATTTGAGGAGTTCCCTCGATTTCCTTGGGATCCCATCATCAGATCCCGATATGGAGACGATGGGACCATCTGTAAGCTACGCACATTCCAATGCAAAAATAATTTTTGAAATCGGTTCATAAACAACGAAATTATCGATAAACATAAATAAAAAAAAGATTCCGTCGAATTGAGAACCTTCTCCTTTTTTGTAGTCGGTTAAAAATTGAAGTTTCGTTTCTAATATCAATAAAAAAAAAATTGTTAAAAACGCAAATGAAAGCACATATAGTACTCACATTAAAATAGCAACTTTTAAGTTTTTTGCTTGCCTGTCTGTTTGTTCCGGTTAATGTATGGAATGGCTATTTTGACGGGTTTTTTATAGGCAGATATATGATGATCTTTGGAGTAACTTAGGTTACATTATTCTAGACTAGGTTCACTCCGCGACATTACTCGCGACTTACAACAATAACCATGAGTAACATCACGGGAATTAGCTAGTATATATAACAATAGTTGATACTAATAATGTTTTGTTACATAAAGAGAGAGTACGTAAAGCCGTCGGTCCCGGTTGTCATGAACATCTATGGCAATCGTTATTGGGAAGTCAGTGCCCTCAAATATATTGACAACTAGTTCAATTTCCGAATTTCAGTTCTCCCTTAGGGTTGCGGAGGTCCGATGCCAGTCGCTCCGTGGAAAAACTGAAATTCAGGTAAAACCGGTTGAACTAGTAGCCGACCCCAAATAAACTTGGGAATAAAGGCTAGGAAGATGATGTTTTGTTACATAGAAACATAGTCTTAAGTTTTTCCTTATAGGAATACAAATGAATACGGTCAATTAAATGTTCCTGGGCAGTTAAACAAAATAAGATTAAGTAGAGTACCTCTGAGTACCTTTACCTCATTTAGTGAGGGTTGTAAGGGTTTCATAAGCATTAATTAAGGTACTAGCTTTTGCCCGTTGCTCTGCCCTCGATATCACGGTCAAGAATAGCCTATATCCTTTTTTAAGAATCAAAGTATCTCCATGCAAAACTTCATAAAAAACAGTGCAGTGGTTTAGGCGTGAAAGTGTAAGAGATAGAATGACAGAGTTATTTGTACAAGAATCCCTACTTTCCTCAGTCCTAGCATAACGCGTTAACTGTTAGACTAATTTTACTGACTTTTTAGGTTTCCTTAGTACATGACTTGGAACCATTATAGTTTTGTCATGTCCGTCCGTCTTCGACTTACCGTCAAAACGGTTAGGGCTAGAAAGATGAAACTTTGTATACACTCGGTTCCAAAAATTACGGGTCAGTCACAAAAATTGAAATACCTCCAGAACTGTAAAAGCTAGATCAATGAAATAAAAAACAGAATAAAGACTTTTTAGTTGCGCTTCTAATAGCATATTATTTAAACTGGTTGATGAAAAAAACTTCATTAGAAAAACAAAATTTAAAAAAATGACTATTTTTAAAAACAAAATTTTTGTTTCATGCCATTATGGATGCTTTCCATTTCTATTCTGTCACAAAAAAAATTATCGTGAACGTCTTCCACGTGCATAATTATTATTCTGTGAGGTGAAGCATGGCAGTCACGCTAGAGGAATGTACCAGAATCCTAACTTTTTTGGAACTTGGGCGGAGCCAGCGTGAAACAGCCAGAAACATTGGTGTATCTTTGTCGACTGTTCAGCGGGTAGTCCAGCGGTACCAAGAGACCGGATCACACCTTAGAAGACCAGGAAATGGCAGACCAAGATGCACAACGGCCAGGGAAGACAGACAACTGGTGGCTACAATGCTCCGAAATCGTTTTCAAACTGCTGTTGGTCTAAAAACTCACTTTATTCGCTTTGGAGGTGGCAATTTAAGCGCTCAAACAGTAAGAAGACGTCTTGCTGAAGCAAATTTGAAACCATTGAGGCCCGCAAATGGCCCCAAACTGGAACGGGGACATCGAATTGCAAGACAGAGATACGTGCGCGAACACCTAAACTGGACACTAGACGATTGGTCTAGGGTAATGTTCACGGACGAGTCTAAATTCATGCTTTATAAGCATGATGGTAGGCAGTTGGTGTACAGAAGACCAGGGGAGCGCTTCCATCAAGCGTGTGTGGAGGAAAAAGTGGCGTACGGTGGAGGCTCCGTACAAGTTTGGGCTGGGATTTCTGCTGAGGCCCGCACCGAGCTGGTGCTCATTCAAAATGGAACTCTAAATGCAGAGAGGTACGTGGAAGAGATCCTCAATGAACATGTAGGTCCTTTTATGGCCAGGATGGACCGGCATGGCATATTAATGCATGATAATGCGCGTCCCCATACCGCCAGAATTGTACATGACTACCTTGAAGAGGTCGGTATCGAACTCATGCAGTGGCCAGCGCGAAGCCCGGACTTAAACCCCATCGAGCACGCCTGGGACGAGCTTCAGAGATGCGTGAAAGGTCGAAACCCCCCACCAATCACGCTTCCCGAGCTCATACAAGCACTGGTGGAGGAATGGGAAGGTATTCCTCAGCACCGGCTCCGAAATTTGGTGTACAGCATGCCTAATCGCCTGGAAGCTGTCACAAGAGCTCGTGGAGGCAATACAAAGTATTAAATGAAGAAAGTGATGAAAAACAGCAAAAAAACAATCATAAAAAAAATGTAATCTTAAGAAAAATATGACTACTTTAGTTTTTTTTTAATTTAAGATTAATATTGTGGGTGTAACTAAGTTTTATTTTATTTTTTATCTGTATAATTAAATTCTCAATTGAACAGTCTTCGTTTCATTAGGATGGCATACGTAGTTCGGGAGATATTCGGGTTTATGTGACTGACCCGTTATTTTTGGAACCGGCTTTAGATATGTGTTTTTATCACGTTAACGAAGTGCTAGAATAAAATCACGAAAAAAAGTTTTTTTTTGGGCTAGCTCCCCTACACGTAAAGTGGGGATCTTTTTCTTCAAGTTGCTAAGACAATTTTTTTTAAATAGGGTATCCGTTTGCGAGTTATTTTGAAGGGAAACTATATCTGCTTATATAATTTTATTAATTCAGAAGTTAAAGATATCTAACTTGTAAAATGTGCTAACTTGGAAAACTTCGTATATAAAAAATATAGTTTAAAAAACTAAAACAAACACGCTTTTAAACTAAAAAGTAGAAAATAATTTTAATGTAACAATGCGGGGGGCGACGTTATTGAAATATTTTCAGAAAGCACCCCACGCTTTGTTACATTAAAATTATTTTTTACTGTTTAGTTTAAAGCGTGTTTGTTAGTTTTTTTAAACTATATTTTTTTTTTGACTAAAAAAACATTTTTTTTTTAATTTTCCTTCAAATTAGTGTATTGTCATTAGTCCTTGATAAATCTACAATCTATTTAAAATCTGGCCGTTTAAAGTGGGTCAAAATCACACCCACACAAACATACAGGTGTAAAACTAATTTTTTTTGGTTTTAATTTCCGACAATTAATTAACAGTAGTAATACAGACTAAAGTAGAAATAGCGCAAAAAAACTACAAATTTCGCATTACATCTCAAGATTTATGCATTTACGAGTCCATGGGAAAGTTTAAAGCGGCAACGTTAACTGGGCCACCGTTGTTTGTGACAGACATAATACATGATGTTCTTAACTAAAAACTTATATAACTCTTGTTATCTACAAAATATGAATGAAACGTTTTGTTAAGGAATCTTCCACTCGAGTTTTCTCAAAGAAAAGAAACCTCACAAAAGTAACAGTTTTGGGGTTAGCGTGAAGATAGGTGGTGTTATGGAGAATAATAAATACAATTGTCGGCGAGCAATAGTTCACAATAGTTATTAGGATAACTGCCTCGTTGGTCTAGTGGATGGCGTATGCGACTGCTAATCAAGAGGTCATTCCATGGGTGTCGTAAGAGGCGACTAAAGGAACAAAATAAGCAGCTAACATCACTGCCAAGAGAAGGAAAACTTGAAACAAACCCTTTACCAACCCGTCTGGCCAGCGTGGTATAGTAGGCCAAAACCTCCTTTCAAAGGAGAGGCCTATGTCCAGCAGTGGACTGTAAAAGGCTGTTGATGATGATGATGATGATGAATCAAGAGGTCTCAATCTGGTTTCAATCCCGGGTCGGGCCAAAAAGTTTTTTTGGGTTTTTCTTAGGAAATTCCTAATTGCAGCCCGGAGTTTCTAAGTTTGGCGGTAATTCACGCCCGTGCCTCGGAGAGCACGTATAGTCGTCGGTCCCAGTTGTAATGAATATCTATGGCAATCGTTATTGGGAAGTCAGTGCCCTCAAATTTATTGACGACTATTTCAACCTACGAACTTCAATTCTCCCTTAGGGTTGCGGAGGTCCGATGCCAGTCGCTCCGTGGAAAAACTGATATTCAAGTAAAACCGGTTGAACTAGTAGCCGACCCCAAATAATATTGGGAATAAGGCTGGGAAGAAGAAGAAGTTATTAGGATAACACTTAGCACCGTTCACAGAAGGAATAGAAAGAAATAGAATGTTTATTGGCTAGCTAAGCAAATAGTACTTAAACTAAAAGGGGGTAAGCAGCGAGCGACTAGTAAAACAAGCAAAAGCAAAGCACGGCGTCGGAGCGAATAGTGATCGCGTTGTTAAGCGTTCAGCAGACTGGAGGCCGGCAAGTGATCAAAGTTGAACGCCGCGTCTTTCCTGGAATTGCTAGATCGGTATTATTTATTTTAAACTCGCACATAAAATGTACGATAATATGACTGCCTTGTTGGTCTTGTGGTTAGCGTATGCGACTGCTGATCAAGAGGTCGTGGCTTCGATTCCTAGATAGGTCTAAATGTTTGTGTGATCCGCAAATATTTGCCTCGGAGTTTTGGTGTTTTCCGTATAATATGAATGTGTTTGTAAACAAAAGTATGTTTAAGTATTTATATCAGTTGTCTAGCTCCCATAATACAAGCTCTGCTTAGTTAGGGATTGTGTGTGCCTCTCAAGTACATCTCACGCAAACTATTCAGTTCAGAAAAAAATGTTACTAGAATTATTCTCACTATCATTTTTAAAGACTATCCATAGATACCCTACACGTAGGGGTTTGATAAAAAAAAATGTGAGTTCAGTTCTAAGTAGGGGAGCCCCCAAAATTTATTGTTTTTTTTTTATATTTTTATGTGAAAATTATAATGCGGTTCACAGAATACATCTACTCACTAAGTTTCAACAGTATAGTTCTTATAGTTTCGTAAAAAAGTGGCTGCGACATATAGCCGGACAGATATACATGACGAATCTATAAGGGTTTTTTGCCATTTTGCTACGGAACCTTACAAAGTAAAGGAGCGATTTAAAAAATTTAAAACGCACTAACTAATCATTTTGTATTTGATATAATAGTCTTAGATAGCATCAACAATACTATACGCTTAGATCTCCACAAATAAATGTGTCGTCATAATATCCATTTACGAAAATAGCACCTCTTATGCCTTTCCTCGATAACTAATATCGCCACTATCATCAGTACATATCGCTATAATATATTTCACCTTACAAGATGAATGGCATAATACGTCATCTTCACCTACGTATTTTCCGTTCACCGTTAGCTAAAGCTAATACTTCAGTAGTGGGGAGTTGATGGCCCGTTGGGACTTCAACAAGAAGATTGTTATTATGATTACTGCTATGAATAATAATAATAAATGTTGTTTATTTCTCTCAAAAGTTACAGTTACATTCTTATGCATACAGATAGATACAGATATTGTTGAGAGTTGGAGTCTGAGCTAGGTTCTAAACCTATGTGACAGATCTCCAGGCCTCCACTGTGATCACCACCATCCATTTATCTATACATCTATCTTAACACTGTTACAACTACTGTTACAAAATAAGGTGTGTGTGTGTGTGTGTGTGTGTGTGTGTGTGTGTGTGTGTGTGTGTGTGTGTGTGTGTGTGTGTGTGTGTGTGTGTGTGTGTGTGTGTGTGTGCGCGCGCGCGCGTGTGTGTGTGTGTGTGTGTGTGTGTGTGTGTGTGTGTTTGTTTGTGTGGGTAAGAAATACATGCTGTTCACCTATTTCAATGTGCAAATTATATTTTCAGTCCCGTCATAGTCTAAGTCACAAAGCCATTGAGTAAATGTTTTTTTACACTCAAAACTAGTCATTGAGTTCAATTGGGAATAGAATCCATCGCATCGTGTTGTTGATAGCTTTTAACAGTATATTGTTAGACGAAATGTTTAACGAATATAGATAAATCTTTACAGTGCATAGGCTATTACTATGATATCCGATATCAACGCAGGCAAATCCCAAGGTTTTTTAGAAATTGGAACAGTTCTATGTAAGAATAGAGCTCTTGAATTGCACTGTTTCATCCATTGAAAGCACACTTTTATAAAAAAACGAGTCTAGTGCATTGAACTAGAATGATATTCTTACAGTACGAATATTTTAAATAAAGCTTGTAGTACGGGTTCAGCACACATTTATATGGTAATGTAATTATATCCAAACGTCTGAATATGTACTAGGTATATAATGGGGTTTTCAACAAGAACTTTGTTTTCTAAGTCAAAATAAAACAAAGAATTCAGATGAAGATGATTTAAATTTTTATTGTATTATGATGAGAAAAGTTTGGCAATTATGAATGAAAAATGATATATACAAATAAATAAATATTTAGGACATCTTACACACAACGTCATCTAATCCCAAACTAAGCAGAGCTTGTATTATGGGCACTAGACAACTGATATAAATACATAAACATACTTTTTTTTTTAAATACATACATAATAAACATATAAAATATCCAGATTACGAAACAAATATTTGTGGATCACACAAATATTTAGTCTGACCCGGGAACCGAACCCAAGACCTATTGATCAGTAGCCGCATACGATAACCACTACACCAACAAGGCAGTCATCTGACAAATGAGCACCACGAGCACATTGACAGATGTTGATTCTTTCATCAAAGTTTTTATACTGGGCCACCACACTTAAAATAAAATATGGCGGCCCAAACTAGTGCGGATAATACTGGGTAGGAAACACATGAGGTGGTAGGAAATTCCAATCTTAGCATTATATGCATTTTACAATGAGTACAACTACTGCCCTCAGATTCTACTCATGCTACCACCAGCCAGAGTTCAATCACTTTTAAAGGTTTCTTCTTTTGAAGGTTTCGATGACAAACTTTACGTGTCGAAAAAAAAAAATTCACTCCAGAATATAACCACTTTAAAAGCGTAGTCGGTGGCAGCCATCAGGTCCTATTGCGTGCAGGTTTCTGGTCACACAAGGCACGATGCAAGATGTTAAATTGTTTCAATTGTACCACAAATACAGCTGTTATCATCACCGTCCAAGAATCCCCACCTAAACAGATCATTGCTTCGGTCAACTCGCGTCCTAAGTCTATTTAAGGACCAGCCACGGCAATTTATGTCCAAGAAAATATATTGCAGGCTAATATACAAAAAAACCCTACTTCTAGCGGTTAGTCTTCAGTCGGATAATTAATCCAAAACATATTCTCATTCTTAGTTACACAGGCTTCCTAAATGTCTACATATTCTCACGTAACTTAGTAACTATTCAAGAACATAAGTGAAGCGGTCTTTATGAATGCTACTAAGATAAATTTCAGCTTTCGTAACATTCTGCGGTACCGACATACCCTCTGTTAGAATATACCTCAGCTTTTAGAGAAGGAAATTCGCTTTTATTTGATAGGTGTGTATTTAACTAGATATATATTAGGTCTTGAATTGGATGGATCAAGTGAATGATTTAATTATTTATTTGACTATTTTTAACATCATCAACAGACTTTAAAAGTCCACTGCTGGACATATGCCTCTCCTTGAAAAGCAGCTATTGGCCTACTATACCACGCTGGCCAGACGGGTTGGTATAATTATCCTATATCGCGGAAGCCTTTACAAACGTAATACATGCATGTGGAGGGACGGGTCCCTCCATCACAAAGGGAGGATCCTCAGACCAGGCGAGGTGATAATGCCTACCGGCCACCATAACCTAATATAGTAAAATCAATATCAATGTGGTTAAACATCAATTTGCAAGACGCCTCAAATTGCACGGAGTAATCCGGAGTTAAGTCTAATTTACTGAATGTGAAATACAGTCCCACATGTCCGTGTGGTGACGGATTAAGAATACAAAGTGTCACCACCCCTATTCATTCCATGGGTGTCGTAAGAGGCGACTAAAGGAACAAAATAAGCAGCTAACATCCTGCCAAGAGAAGGAAAACTTGAAACAAACCCTTTACCAACCCGTCTGGCCAGCGTGGTATAGTAGGCCAAAACTTCCTTTCAAAGGAGAGGCCTATGTCCAGCAGTGGACTGTTAAAGGCTGTTGATGAAATACAGTACTCATTAATAGGTATAATTTTGTATATAAACGTGTATGTATATGACATAAAACATGGCTGAATGAACCTTTGATTATATTATGAATAGAAGATGTGTTTCTTAAGTAGCCGACCCCAAATAAACTTGGGTATAAAGGCTAGGAAGTTACGTAGATTTGTTTTTTTTTTATATAAATTGTTTATCAGTATGTGAATATTATATCAATAAGACTGCACAGATGGTCTAGTGTTAGCGTGGTGTGGCGTGTGTAGCGGGTCGTTCGGCTCCCTACTATATGGTTGAACTGGACGATGGCTGGTGCATAGGTCATGCTCGTGATACGGGCGCCGCCAGTCGGGGTTAGTCATCTCACAGCTTCTATATTTTATTATTGTTTAATTATTTTTGGACACTACCTGTGTAAATATCAGCATCGTTACATTGTCCTCACATTTAATAAAACGCTATAAACAATGTAACCAAAAATTGTAAAAACAATGTTGGAAAAGAGTGTCCATAGAGTTTCTTGTCTGTTTTTTAGGGTTCCGAAGTATATCACTCGGAACCCTTATAGATTCGTCATGTCCGTCTGTCCGTCCGTCCGTCCGTCCGTCCGTCCTCGACTTACCGTCCAAACGGTAAGTGGTAGAACGATGAAACTTTGCATGAATATGTATTGTTATTACGCCGACAAAGTGCTATAATAAAATTTTGAAAAATATTTTTATTTGGGGTACCTCCCCTACACGTAAAGTGGGGATGTAAATTTTTTCTCGCGGCTACCCCATCGTGTGGGGTATCATTAGATAGGTATTTTAAAAACAATACAGGGTTTCTAAGACAATTTTTTGATTCAGGTATCCGTTTGCGAGAAATTCCACTTTAAAGGGCACTTTTTTGTAAAAACAGGGCGTCCCCCCCCCTCTAAAAGCTAAACGGCTGGATCAAAAAATCTGGAAAAATTCGTGGTGGTGGTCCACATAATGAACTTTCAAGGAAAACTATAACGGATTAGATGACTTTATTAATTCAGGAGTTATGGAGACTTAACTTGTAAAATGCGCTCACTTGGAAAACGTCATACAAAATTGACACAATAATACGTGAACATAATAGAGCAAGATCCCAGAGCCGCCGGACCTACGTTATTTGTGCAAAGCTGAAATTTTCAGGATTATTAGTACAGTGTCTTGTTAAGATGTATGCGTACCCATTAGCTTGAAAGCGGGGCCGTTTCTGAGGTAGCGCCGAAGTACAGATGGTAAAAAACCTTACTTACCTACGTTAAAGGTGTAAAGCTAGTATTTACAATTTTTTTTTAAAAATATTATTTAAAATTAAAATTCATTACTGTCAGACACTTTCGGTGGGCCATTACTTCTGCCACACGTCTTGAAAGTTGTGAAAGAATTAGGTAAACTACGTTATAGTAGCAAACCTAAATTTTATATATATTAACGGCCAGATTTCGTATACTTGTATATACTTGTAGCTATTCACAACATCAACGAAATCTGGCCGTTTAAAGTGGGGTCAAAATCGCAACCAAAGGAGTTGGTTACAAACAAACAAACATACAGGTTAAGCTAATAAATGAGCGTGTAAAAACCATTTAATAATTTACAATTCTATTCTTGAAATAATACCAAAGATGATATACCTCAGCTTCCTAATAACTACAAATATTTAAAGGTATCTGGGGGGATGATTGGCCCTTCGGACTGGTCTGGCCGTATACAAAGGGTCTTAAAATAGTACCTACCTTAGATAATATGTATACATTTTTTAGTTATAAAATATAGTTATATAATATAGTTATAAAATTTAGGTTTGCTACTATAACGTAGTTTACGTAATTTTTTCACAACTTTCAAGACGTTTGGCAGAAGTAATGGCCCACGGAATGTGTCTGGCAGTAATTAATTTTAATTTTAAATAATATTCTTAAAAAAATTGTAAATACTAGCTTTGCACCTTTAACGTAGGTAAGTAAGGTTTTTTACCATCTGTACTTCGCGCTATCTCACAAACGGCCCCGCTTTCAAGCTAATGGGTACGCATACATCTTAACAAGACATTGTACTAATAATCCTAAAAATTTCAGCTTTGCACAAATGACGTAGGTCCGGCGGCTCTGGGATCTTGGAGTATAATAATTATCTATTGGATACGATTTTAAATCCATGTGACTGAGGAACCCTTTACTGTGCGTGGCCTGACATGCACTTGGCAGATTTTCTCCATAGGATCCACGAATTGGAACAGACAATTAGCTTCACGACTGAATACTGACTGACTACTTGACGTTACAAAAGTGCCGTTGTGTTGGTTTATTCATAATTTTAACAAAAAGGAACCGACTTCCGACACCCAAATCGCGACATTGTGCCTATGATATTTGAGGAGTTCTCTCGATTTCCTTGGGATCCCATCATCAGATCCCAATATGGTGACGATGGGACCACCTGTAAGCTACGCCCATTCCAATGCAAAAAGAATTTTTGAAATCGGTTCATAAATGACGAAATTATCGCTGAACATACATAAAAAAAAAAAAAAGATTCCGACGAATTGAGAACCTCCTCCTTTTTTTTGAAGTCGGTTGAAAATAAAAATGGTTTGATTTGATTTGTTTTCAGCAGTGGTCACGCCGCTTTCTATTGTGACAAGTAATGTGAGTTCAAATCTCACATGGGACAATACTTTGTATGATTCCCAAATTGTTGTTGAGTTTAGGTGTTCTTTGGGTCGAATTTTTGTATGTTTGAAAAGTTGGTCGCGACACAGGATACATATTCCTAACGCAGGGTTTTTCTTTTTTCATTTCAGTTTTCATTAGACTTGTGGCCTCGCACTCACCAACGAAATACTATATCACAAATGCTTTCATTTTAGCTTGGTTTTCTATACAAGGGTAGTACTGCCCCGTTCGATTATTTGTATTGCGTGGGTTTCGAATCAAATACCTTCAATTTAACAGTCGGGTTAATAGATCACGGAACCAATAGGAACCGTTAAAATACAAAATAATGGTAAATATTTAACGTGTTTTCTTTTGAAACTGAACCTTAAACACACTCAACTTCAAACATATATGTATTCAGCAAACGTTGACTAATGGTTTCACCCGTCACATGTCAGTAAGACTTAAGAACTTGATACTTACATCGCATTATCACATATATTCGTATGTAAAATAAGTCGTTTCTCCCTTGAGCAAGTGTTTACACATGCGTACGTTAAATAACATAGAACTTATTACCCTACTTTGTAAACAACATGTAATCTCTTGTAAATATTTAACAACGCCATCTTGTGGATACTGGTAAATAAACCAACATGTAGTAATCTGTGGATGTTTGTGTGTATGTGTAGTCTTTCATGTATATTATAAGGTTACCAGCTGGCCCTACAGACGTTTTCCTGTCTTAATTTTCTAATTTTCCACGCAATTTTTCAAATATTTCCTGTCATAAGAACCTTCTGACAATAACAAACAGAACAAAAAAAAATACTGAATTCGGTCCAGCCGTTCACGCGTGATGGCGTAACCAAGGTAAATAGGGATTTATTTTTATATATAGGTATAGATTTTCAATCTGACTGCACTATAGAGTAGCCATATAAGACAAAAATCTGTCAGTTTTTGGCGGAGGGAGATTTTACATACATTTTAGATTCGCATACAAACATAACAATTAAAACAAAACCGCAGAAGTAAGTAAAGCAGAATCAACTACTTAACGTGACTTCTGAATAACGAAGACGCTCATAGTATCATGCCATAACGGTCACCCATCCAGGTACTGGCCGCACCGTTGTTGCTTACTCTCGGTGATCGTTTATAATTACCAAGGGCAAATCGGATGTGAACGTCTCACTACTTGTCAGTATATTTGAGGGCACTAACTTCCCAATAACGATTACCATAGATGTTCATGACAACAGGGACCGACGGCTTAACGTGGTCTCAGAGGCACGGGCGTGAATAAACTTCCAGCCTCCGGGTGTTATTAAGAATTCTACATCCAGTATATTAGGATCCTGTAACTGACAATTTAGACCTAGCGCAAACATTTAATAATTTCTTTGCTGATATACCTTAAAATGCAACCAGCTCCTTAAGATCATGTCCGGTTGATGCTCAATCACTTATGAGAGGCAGTGTGAAAGAGTGTACTGTACCATTCAGTTTTAATTTTATAAACCCCACTGACATAATAAAAATATTTAAGTCAATTAATTGCAAAAAGACAGCAGATTTATGGGGTATTTCTGTTAAATTTATTAATGGCATTATTATTAAGATAGCACCACATTTAGCAACAATATTTAATCGATGTGTTGATACCGGTGTGTTTCCTGATTTGATGAAACACAGTAAAGTAATTCCTTTGTTTAAAGCCGGTTCAAAAAGCGACCCTAGTAATTTTAGACCTATTTCTATTTTACCAGCTATTAGTAAAATCTTTGAAAAAGCCATACTAATGCAATTAGAAACACATTTTAATTATAATAATCTACTGCATAGTGAACAATATGGATTCACAAAGGGTCGCTCAACAGTAGACGCAGGCTCTAAACTACTTAAACATATATATAGTGCCTGGGAAAACTCGCAGGACGCCATTGGTGTTTTCTGCGATCTCTCAAAAGCATTTGATTGTGTGATGCATAGTACACTTCTGCTGAAACTTAGGCATTATGGCATAACAGGTACAGCGCTTAATCTTGTTGCTTCTTATCTTAGTGAGCGAATACAGTATGTTGATATTAATGGAATAAGGTCCTCCGGATCACCAGTGAGTATGGGCGTTCCACAAGGCTCAATTCTGGGTCCTTTTTTATTTTTGGTGTATATAAACGATTTGCCATTTTTTACTAGTAAGTTATGCGATATTGTTCTATTTGCTGATGACACTTCACTTATATTCAAAACCAATCGCAAAAACGATTACTCTGACGAAGTAAATAGGTCCCTCGCATTAGTCCTTGACTGGTTTACATCAAATAACTTGCTTTTGAATTCTAAAAAAACCAAATGTATTAAGTTTAGTTTGCCAAATGTAAGGAATATCAGTACAAATCTAGTTTTAAACAATGAAGTTATTAATTTTGTTGATTCAACGGTTTTTTTGGGAATTACTTTAGATAGTAAATTACAGTGGGGCGCCCAAATATCGTGTCTCGCAGGGAAACTCAGTTCTGCAGCGTATGCTGTCAGCAAAGTCAGACAGCTTACGGATGTGGAAACAGCAAGGCTAGTATATTTCGGTTATTTCCACAGCGTCATGTCGTATGGCATTCTGCTATGGGGCAAGGCAGCTGATATTCAAACAATTTTCATTCTCCAAAAACGTGCAGTGCGTGCGATTTACAAACTAGGTGCACGAGTTTCCCTTAGAGAAAAGTTTAAAGAGATAGGCATTATGACAGTTGCATCACAATATATATTTGCAAACATTATGTTTATAAAACAAAATATGCATTTATATCACAGGAATAGTGACGTTCACTCGGTGAACACGAGACATAAGCATAAATTAGTAGGTCAATATCATAGGCTACATAAAACGCATAATTCATTCATGGGTCTTTCCGTGCGATTTTTTAATAGGTTACCAGCTAGTGTTATGAGTCTATCAGTGGAAAAGTTTAAAAATGTAGTCAAATCTTATCTTATACGTAAAGGTTATTATACAGTTGACGAATTTTTAAATGATAAAGAAAAATGGATTTGACTACTTGCTCCTTATCATTTTATTCTACTCATGTGAATGTTGTTATCACACTGTTTAAGAGCATGATTTTACTTTTGTAAGTAAAGATTCTACGTGACGAATAAAGGCCATTCTTCTCTTTCTTTTGATCTTATAATTAATATTTTATATTTAATCTTTCGTTACCAGTAATTTGGCCAATATTTGAGCACATATAGTTTTTACCTTTGTTGTAAGTAGATGCTCCTACTATGTTGTACCCACTGAGGCTGTTGTTTTTTTTTAATTAGCTTATGTTCTAATTTTTAATCACTATATTTGCATCAGTCCTCTAACATGGTGTATAGTATATTAGTGGCAGCACCTTACCCCCATATCAGGTTTATAAACATTAAAACTATGTAAACATTGGCGATTTGAAAGGAGTGGCCGCGAGTTTTTATTGCCATGTTCTTTTCTCCGGCTCTACCTATTGTTTGCGAACATGGCATAAATGTACATGTAGAATCTTGACCTGTCTTATGAGATGTATTGCATCCTAAGTGAATAAAGAATTTTGAATTTGAATTTGAATTTGAAAGAACAAAATCTCAAATCTCGATTCATCCGTTCGAGAACTACAATGTCACAGACAGACACATATACAGACACACACACAGACACGTCAAACTTATAGCACCCTTTGTTTTTGCGTCGGGGGTTAAAAACAATAAATATTTATTTAACAGAAAAGTAGGATCATCATCTTCCTAGCCTTTATTCCCAAGTTTACTTGGGGTCGGCTACTAGTTCAACCGGTTTTACCTGAATTTCAGTTTTTCCACGGAGCGACTGGTATCGGACCTCCACAACTCTAAGGAAAAACTGGAATTCGAAAACTGAACTAGTTGTCAGTATATTTGAGGGCACTGACTTCCCAATGACGACTGCCATAGATGTTCATGACAACCGGGACCGACGGTTTTACGTGCTCTCTGAGGCACGGACAAGAATCACCGCCAAACTTCCAAACTCCGGGCTGCTATTAGGAATTTCCTAAGAAAATCCCAAAAACACTTTTTGGCCACACCCCGGGATTTGAACCGAAGACCTCTTGATTAGCAGTCGCATACGATTACCACTAGGCCAACGGCAGTAACAGAAAATAAGGATGGTTTATAGATAATGTACATCTTAGGACCTCAGATCTCAGACTCACCATACCTCATACTACGATACTGATTCGAGTTTAAGGTAAGTCTTCTATGTGAGGGTAGTATATCGATTTAAATATTATATTCTTACTTCAACGTTGTAAGCTTTGACTGTTTCAATCTACTGCATTTGTAGTAAAATATATACGTATATATACATATACAGCATACTAAAATCTAACATAAACAATTTTATCACTCCGTATAACGTGTCTGAATTACTTGTACCAAAACATTATTACATTCTGGGATAACTTTGGGCAATAACATTCAGATATGTTAAAACTAAGAACATTTTAGGAATACTAATTTCAGGGTGCACGTATAAAATAGTTATAATATAATTCTTTTTATGTTATATTTTGGTCCCTTAATATATAATATACTAGCTACGCCTCGCGGTGTTACCCGCGTATCATTATGGTTGCTATGCACGTTTGTTATGCATAGCAACCTGTGAAGTTTTGACAGGAGATAAACAGTGATACATTTTGACATCTACGATTTATGTATTTTTATAATCACTTAGTTTTCGCCCGTTTATCTCGATTATTGCAGTAAAAAGTAGCCTATGTGTTATTCTGATATATAAGCTATATTACTGTGAAGTTTCATCCAAATCCGTTCAGTAGTTTTTGCTTGAAAGAGCAACAAACATACATACACACTTACATACTCACAAACTTTCGCGTTTATAATATTATTAGGATGATACTGCACCAAAACTGTGTTATTTTGTTTGGTAGAATTTTAGTACTATATACCGTTTCACAATCCAAATAAATCTAAATAAAATCATGAATTGTAAAATATCCTAGCAAGCCTAACAAGCTACCTAAGTTACTCTATATGTCATCAGCTATTTAGTTGTGCAAATCACGTTAAAATCGGTCCAAGCGTTTCAGAAATTAGCCGGCACAAACCGATAGACAGACAAAACTTAAAAAAAAAGATTTTTCATGAAAGTTCTGAATAAAGTTCTGAATATACATGCTTTTACATGCATAAAAACTGATCATTTAAAATTACAAGATAGATTCTTTAATTTTTATATTGAAGTTATTCTCAGGGTTTCCATCTTTTTCTATTTCTATATAAGCTAATTGATTGACTGTTTGATAACGTAGAAAGTATATATTTAATCCCTGACGCAGAAACGACAAGGTATCAAAACCTTGATGTGTTTCTCTGTTTGTATTTATCTGTTTTATGAAATCTCCCGAACGAATAAATCGATTTTGATTTTCTTTTATTCGAAAAGTGTATTAATCAGGAGTGTTTTAAGCTATGTATGACAAACGGTTCAGCCATTTAAAGAATATGAGAAATAGAATTAGAAAAAAAAATGCCTACAAATATCCAGATGAAACGGCGTAATGTGGACATTATAAAAAATATGTTTCATTAAAACACACTCCTACACACCTGGAATCTGCTCATGCTTTCCATTAGGCAAAACAGAGTCATTTCGGCAGCTAATCCTACTAATAATATAAACGCGAAAGTTTGTGAGTATGTATGTATATTTGTTGCTCTTTCACGCAAAAACTACTGAACGGATTCGTATGAATCTTTACAGTAATAAAGCTTATATATCAGAATAATACATAGGCTACTTTTTACTGCAATAATCGAGTATGAGGAGGGATGAGGAAAATGTGGCAAAGAAAATGTTGGGTATGGAAATTGAAGGTTACATGGCAAAAGGAAGACCAAAGAAAAGGTGGATGGATTGTGTGAAAGAAGATATGAATAGGAAGGGAGTTAACAGTGAAATGACGAGTGATAGAGTAGAATGGAAGGATAAAACATACTGCGCCGACCCCAAATAAAATTGGGATAAGGGCAGGCAGATGATGATGAATCGAGATACACGCGGGCGGAGCCGTGGGCGAAAGCTATTTTGTAAAAGTTACGAATCTAATAAAAAGCTTAGATGAAAACAACACATTGTTCAAGTCTTGATTCGAACTCAAGACCTTAAAGATACGATGCAAATTAGAGTCCTAATTTATAGCACACAAGCAAAGTGGATCAGTTGCTCTTGATTTATCTAATAGGCTTTTATGTAGTACTAACAAAGTAATGGCTGATTTAAAATACAGAATTAAACAATATATTAACTAGTTAATGTTATTTTTCTTAGTCAATATATATACGCTGGTATTGTTATAAATCGCGAGTAACGCTACGCAACAAACCTAGTCTTAATAATTTTAACAAAAAGGAACCGACTTCAATGAAAAACTATTCCGAGTACCCAAAATCGCGACAATTGTGACTATGATATTTGAGGAGTTCCCTCGATTTCTTTGGGATCCCATCATTAGATCCCGATATGGTGATGATGGGACCACCTGTAAGCTACGCCCATTCCAATACAAAAAGAGTTTATGAAATCGGTTCATAAACGACGCAATTATCGCTGAACATACAAAATAAAAAGTCCGACGAATTGAGAACCGCCTCCTTTTTTTTTAAGTCGGTTAAAAATAGTTTAAGTTACTCCTTATGTCAACCATCTGCTAGTGAAAATCCCGTTAAAATCAGTCAAGCCGTTCCAGAGATTAGCCGGAATAAACAGAAATAAATATTGCTTTTTAGGGTTCCGTAACCAAATGGCAAGAAACGGAACCCTTATAGATTCGTCATATCTGTCCGTCTGTCCGTCCGTATGTCACAGCCACTTTTTTCCGAAACTAAATGAACTATACTGTTAAAACTCGGTAAGTATATGTATTCTGTGAACTGCATTATGATTTTCAAATAAAAATAGAAAAAAAAGAATAAATTTTGGGGGCTCCCCATACTTGGAAGTAAAACTCAATTTTTTTTATTTCATCAATTCCAAAGAGGTAAAATGGTTAACCCCTCCTGTAACTTCTAAAACAAGAGTGTTAAAACTAAAAAAAAAAAATGATGTACATTGACATGTAAACTTCCACCGAAAACTGGTTTGAAGGAGATCTAGTAAGTAGTTTTTTTAATGCGTCATAAAACGTAAACCACAATTCACCTTTCATTTAATCAATACACTATTATTATTAAAACATCGATCGAAGTTACAACGAACTACAAAAACTTTTATCTTATGTTACTTGCTTCTACGGAACCCTTCATGGGCGAGGCCGACTCGCACTTGTAATGCAATATAAATGTCATATATATTTGCATATGCACTTATTAAAAACTGTTTATTTGATATTACATACAGACACTCCAATTTTATTTATTTTTATAGATGTAGCTAATAACATTAGGACTTGTCGCTTTCATTGAAGTGTTTAATATACATTGCTCCTTTAATACCCATTGAATGAATAGAAATGATGACATAACCAGCTAAGGTATGAATTGATCAGATTAGACTCACAAAATGAATCTCTAGAACGAATGTTAGTAGAATTGTCGGAAGAACCAAGGCAATATTTATGCACCACCAATAATGTTCTACAAAAGTGCTAGTGTGAAAACTAGGAAATGACAATGAATGTGGATGCAGTAAAAGATTTATGTCAGGACCGTGGAGATCAATTGTCTCTGTCTTCCCCCCTGGGAAATAGGCGTGACATTATATATGTATGCATGCACGTAGTACATACGTGGTTACAGAGAGAGATGTACTAAAAAGGGGGACATTTCGCCGGCTATAATTTTGATAAAAGTTACGTGATTATTGACAAGGTTACTTCAAACTTAACTGCCTTGTTGGTCTAGTGGTTAGCGTATGCGGCTGCTGATCAAGAGGTCTCGGGTTCGATTCCCTGGTCAGATCAAATATTTGTGTGATCCACAAATATTTGTTTCGGAGTCTGGGTCGGAGAACTTTATTCATGTGAAAATAGTCAGTTCTTGCACCTACCGCATAGCATTTCTACATCGCCTGAAGGTTGACTGGGAGAGAATGGGAGAGAACGAGAAAAAAAATAGATAAATATTTCAGACATCTTACAACGTCATCTAGTCCCAAACTAAACAGAGCTTGTATTATGGTGTGTATGTATACAAATTTAGAAATTGCCTAACAATACGATCTCTATTTGACATTGATTTCTTTGTGCACCTACGTCGAACATACTTGAAACAGTAAGTCTGCCTTTGATGACTTAAAATAAATAATTAAATAAAATAGAGTCAATTGAAATTTCGAGGGGTTCATGAAAAAACTTAACATATTGAGTTTAATGATGTGTAAAATATTAAAACCTTTTTTTTATTTCGGATCACCGACAAATGATACGAACATAAAAAAATAAGGTCATGTGTTTTGTAAATTATTATTAATGAGTACATGTACTATATATATTTGAATATAATTGTACTATTATATGTATAATTATTTATAAAATCTAGTAATGTGTAAAAATTGAGTTAGTTTATTTAATTTTATATTATGAATATATAACATTTTTTTCAGTTAAATTTAAGTATAAAAGTTAAAAATAGAAATTAATCAAAGTCCTGGCCTATATAAGGAAGCTATTTTATAAAAGAATATTTTATAAAAAGGATAAATATATCGATATAAATTATTATTTCCTGTAAATATTTATGATTTTCCTATTTATATAATTTGGTTCAGTCGAGTAATAAATCATTTTCGCGCATTTTATGGGATATAAAGCTTAATCTGATTTGTTATCATTATTATATCGATACCTCCCACGTAAGTTGTTGTATGCCACAAAAATGACTTTTTTCGTTTTTACTAAAACTATCCTAATTTTGCCTTATTCTATGCATTCAAAGTGAAAAAATAACCAAAATACGTTTTTTTTAGGGATTTGCCAGTCGTATAATGTTGTAACTTTCGAACGAGAACGGACTACAGCATTGTATGGACCTTTGCAATAGTTTACGCGGGGTGAGTGGAGGGAAGAATTACGCGCCCGCGGCTCGTATTGGACACATACAACATTCTACGCCGGACTTTCAACCGGTCGCACGCATGTAGGAACCGTTAAAGTTTTTCAAAGTAATATATATATACGTAATTAAATTACTTCAAATATAAACTACGAATTGTACAAGTATAATAACAAGAGCGCGTAGACTATGTGATATGGTCAATAATACGAGTACACGAAATAGAAACTCCGAGACACCCATTGAAATAACAATGTTTCGTTTGATGAAATACAACTAAACAGTTTTCATGATTCAAGTCTCTGAAATTTTACAGTATATTTATTTTTGTAATATTTTATTAACATTAGTACGGTTACTGTTAGTCTTTTGTGGTGATACTAACCTAAAATGTTGTATAGACTACTTACAACAGTATACGTCGTTAAGCATTTATTAAAAATGTTGTATGTAATACATACAACATTTTACGTTTAAATAGAAATAAAAATATTATTGTACGTGATAGATACAACATTTTACTTCGGGAGTTCTTATACAAAACTTTGTTGTATGGTGACATGCTATATTTTACTTTGCTATTCCGTTTGTTTTTACTTAAATTCGAAGTTGTATGTCAAAAGTCTTTTCTAAAATTGTATCTTGCTACATATAAAATGCTTTTCCCTGGCTGACTGGCTTAGTCCCGTATTACAGAACGTCACTCAATCCTAAAGCATAACTTAAAACTAGTTTCAAAAAATGAAATGGCATGAATCTACTTTTAAGTAATGCTTGAGTATTAAGTGATGTTTTGTAATACGGGCCTTTATGATCTAACAACGCAGGTTACACAGCCTAAACAGCTGGTCCAGCTATGCTATTCTTACTACGAGTTGCTCGTCGTCGAGACAAAGCCTTGCAATAGTGTCGCGACAAACAAAGCTGGGGCAGCCCCACACAAGGCTTGTATCCTTAGAGAATAGCACTATTGAAGAGGTAAAAGCTGTATGTGTTCCTTATACGATGTAGGCATCTGATAAGAAAGGATTTCCCGAAATTCCCAAGAGATTAGGAATTACCTGGGTTGCAATCAAATTAAAACGATAATACTGTTTCAGAGTCACCATTACCAATAAGTTTTAATAAATCTGAAATGAATGAGTTAAGTAAGTATAATAGATGAAAACATCTTTGAGAGCTTAGAAGTAGCAACAGATTCTGATACTGCAAATCTTGAGACACCACCCTCCCTCTTCTTGTAGTATCAACCACTTGGACTACGACTGTGGTTTCTGCCCATAATATATACAAAAAGAAAATTTATCAGCATTCGATATTTCACTTCAACCCTCACCAGCATGTATTTATAGCTGCTTGACGTATACAACCATGAACAATAGTCAATTATCGGATATTACGAATAATAGTCCTTCCACAAGCGACCGCCGTTGTCCATCAAGGAAAGATAAAGGCAATGTAAGAAAAATACATTTTAAAGAAAGGATAGATAATAAAAGAAAGTGTTTACGTAATTTGGGATAAGAATATATGTCCAGAAAAGGTTAAAATACAAGAAAGTAGCAAGATGGGCCCACCATGTCGCTGCCGCAAGAAGTGCTTTGACAAATTAAGCGAAGAAGATTCTTCAGAGTTTTTGGAGCTTAGGTGTTCTATAAAAGCGATGGATGTATGTGGCAAATTTATTAAAACAGCAAAATAAACGTAGAGTTTATACAGATACAGTTTCAAGACGTAAGTACACGTTAAAATACTCAATACCAGTAGGTCATAGCAAAGATCATAATAATATTAATTATGTGGATGTGTGCAAAAAATACTTTGTCTGACAAGTGATCAGGTAATTTATAAGGCTCTAGAAAAGATGGATACGACAACGAGAGTACTAGACCCTGATCAAAGAGGAAGGTTCTGTTATAACCAGTGTGTGTGATCACATTACGAGCGTGCAGCCGGATGAGTCACATTAAACGAGGCAAAGGTCAAACAAGCTATATTTGGATGAATATGAATTCTTTAAATTATTTGAAATGTACAATGAATGGCTTCAGGCTAACACATATGACACCCTAAGGTTGACTGGTAGAGAATACCTTGGGCATTAAGTCCGCCGTTGTACAAATTGCATAAATAAATAAATAAATACTTTAATAAATATAATCGAGAAAGCTGAAACCGAAAGTCAATATAGAGATGTTGTAAATGAAAATTTTAAGCTCAGTTTTTACATGCCTAATAAAGAGCAATGTGATCAATGTTACATTTTTAGAAATACAGACATACTGAAATCCTGAACAGCAAATATTTTACCCATAATAGAAGCTCCGCGCTTCCACGTAAAGCCGTCGGTCCCGGTTGTCATGAACATCTATGGCAATCGTTATTGGGAAGTCAGTGCCCTCAAATATACTGACAACTAGTTCAATCTTCGAATTTCAGTTCTCCCTTAGGGTTGCGGAGGTCCGATGCCACTCGCTCCGTGGAAAAACTGAAATTCAAGTAAAACCGGTTGAACTAGTAGCCGACCCCAAATAAAATTGGGAATAAGGCTAGGAAGATGAATAGAAGCTCCGCTTAGTTTGGAACTAGATGATGTGTGTAAGATGTCCGAATTATTTATTATTTATTTTACTGTCATTATTGTCATTCTAAAAATAATGATAGTTTTCACTGATTTAAGGCTCCAATGAAACTTAAAACTAGGTATAAATGAAAGTAACTCAACCGTTTTTAAATATGTATCAATGCGAAAATAATATTTTCTAATTCCTATTATAAATATAAAATTATAGAAGTTTATTCTTGATAATGTCTTTTTATTTTCTAGTCTAATATTTGTTTACTTAGAATAACGCAAACCAAATTTTTTTTTGTAATTGATATTGTTACTTACAGTGGAATGAAACTTATATTTTTCAATGTATACAGTTGTAAGTACTATAAACAACAACTGACGAAATCTAAACTCCGCGGTAAAATGTTGTAAGTATGAGATACGACAACTGTCGCAGCCTGTACTCCGCAGTAAAATGTTGTATGAACAATATCTCAGAAAATATACATAATTTATTATTTATCTTTCAACATAATCTATAAAACTAAAAATTACATTAATATACCAAATTTTACAATAATACAATAATAAATGCAGTTTTTAGTCCAATTGGAATGTTTAAAATGCTCTACTGTAAAATTGCTGTTTTGGGGATACAACAACTTACGTGGGAGGTATCGATATTAATATAAACTATTATTCATTTTATTTAAAATTAAAATGTAACAATAATTACAATGTAAAGAAAAATATTCATTTAAATGCAAGCACCCATAAGACGAAATGAAAACAACGTTCCATATTTAAATTCACGTAGTACTTTTGAGCAAAATACACAGTAAACTAAAATACAAAAACACCACATAAAAAGGTTGTTTATGTTATAAATAAATAAAATACTTTTCAGTTATAAATTTAAATACAAAAGTTATATACAAACCTATTACATAATCGGCGAAGCAAGATCCAAACAGTTTATAAATTAAAAATGCAAGAGAGTGCTTAGAACACAAAACATAGAACTTTGTTTAAGCTTTAAGACAAGTAGAGAAAGATTATTTTCACAAGAAAGAGTTGGAAATTCAGGAGAAAGAACTGGACAGCCGATCTGTCCCGCTCTCTGAGTATCACTGAGGACTGTAGATGCGCGTAGCTTTAGCTACGGGATGGCTACGAATCTCGTAGAGGTGCTACGTTAATATTTGTGTTCGATTGATATTTGATGATGTTAGAGGATAATATTGTACGGTTAATTGTTTATTTTGTATTTGTATTATTATATCTGTACTATGTTTATTTTTAATCAGAATTTCAATAAAGTGTTATTACATGTGATATGAAAAGTTTCATTTAAATTAATAGGAGTTTATATCAAGTAATTTCATGATTTGTGCTAATAAGATTTTTTTCCGAATTCTCTTCTTATATACATGTACATCTTATTGCAGCTATAAGGCTATATACAGACTGCTAATTCTGCAATTTCGAAATTCCTATCAAAGGCTTAAGTTAAAGAAGGATTCTCAATGAAGGATTTGAATAAAAAATATATGTAGAGTTAGAAAAAAAAAACAAATCAAATTGGTCGTTTAGTAAAGGATTGATTAGGTAAGCATTAATTACATTTTGTAAGCTTCATACGTCTACAGGTTTTGTTTACAGAACTAATTGTAACGTGAGAAACTACAAAACGTGACGTGAATAATTTGCAAAAATAAAAAAAAGAAAGTCAATTTATCTTTTTGCGATTAGCTGTTAAATGGATGTTTAGAGAATTCATATTAGGAATGGTCTGCTTACTAAGGCGATTTACGAAAAGAAGTTTGAATCTATCTTTTGATAAGACCTATCTAAGAACGGCGTTTGAGAAGATTTCAAATCACATGGATCTGGGTTTTTATTTACTTATTTATGATTACCTGATTAATATTGTAAATCGCGAGTAACGACGTGGAGCGTAGCTAGTCCAAAAAAAAAAATTGCAGAAGTTACTCCTCAAAAATCGATCAAGCCGTTCCAGAAATTACTCGGAACAGACAGACAGAAAGACATGCAATTTTTTTAAATTGCATTTTTGGTGTAAGTAACGTTTAGACTTTCATATTTATTTAGTAAAACACTTTTAATTTGATATTACAAACAGACCCTCCATTTTTAGGGTGCCGTTTCCAAATGCCAAAAAACGGAACCCTTATAGATTCATCAAGTCTGTCTGTCTGTCTCTCTGTCTGTCTGTCTGTCCGTCCGTATGTCACAACCACTTTTTTCTGAAAGTATAAGAGCTATACTGTTGAAACTTGGTCAGTAGATGTATTCCGTGAACCGCATTAATATTTTTACACAAAAATAGAGAAAAAGCAATAAATTTTAGGGGTCCCGATACTAAGAACTGAAACTCAAAAAAATTTTTTTCATCAAAACCATACGTGTTCAAAAATGATGTTGAGGTTTCTAATATAATTTTTTTTCTAAACTGAATAGTTTGCGCGAGAGACACTGTGATAAAACATTACACACAATGATAAAACTAAAAAAAATATATGATGTACGAGTACATTACCATGCTTACTTCTTACGAAAATTAGTTTGAATGAGATCTAGTAACTAGTTTTTTTTAGTACATCATAAATCATAAACCGCAATTTACATTTCTTTCAATCAAAAAACAATTATTAAAACATCGATGAAAGTTACAGCGAACTACAAAAACTATTATATGATGTTACTTGCTGCTACGGAACCCTTCATGGGCGAGTCCAACTCGCACTTGGCCGCTTTTTTAGTTATTTGTATAGATTTTTTGCAGACTGAATATTCATACTTTATTGTCAGTTATAAATGTCTTAGCTTAACTAATAACATCTTAGCTTAGTAACAGTAATAAAAAACATAAAAAATCAAAAAAATACAGATGATTGTCACAGTAGTAGGACCCTGCATATGTATGTAAACACATCCCTACATTGGGCAAACTTTCAGGAAAAAAAAAACTTTAGTACATTTATATATACTCTGTTATGATGTAACGTGTTTTTCCATTCGAAGTAGGCAAGTATTTATGATAGCTGTATTCCGTCTAGTGCTCATTTTTGTTGTAATAAATACAAAAAAATAGTATTAATTTATAATGATAAGTTATTGTTCAGGTTGCTTTATCAAATTAAAAGCAGTAATATGATTCGCGTTCTCTCTGTAAATTAAAGCAAAAAAGCAATTTCTCTGACTTTATAAAAATGATTTCGTTGGAGTAGATGTTTTTTAATATTGTATTAATTTGAGGTTCTGTTTTTATTGTGTTTTACTCGACAATGTTATAAGGAAGGTTCTTTTTGGTAATTTTATTATATAATATAAATAATTGGAAACAATCACTAAGGGTAAGCAACGAAGGTGCGGTCGGATCTAGGTAGGTTACCTTTTTGGTTTGTGGCATTATATGTTACGAGCGTTTCCATGATTTGGAGGTCACGTTAAGCAGTCGGTCCCGGTTGTTATCATAAGATATCAGTCGTGAAGCTTAGTTGGAGGCCTTCGACATAAAAACATCAACAGCAAGATTACATAGCCACAACATGTTTTGCCAGTCCCCAACCCGCACTCGGCCAGCGTGGGGACGTATGGCCTTAACCCTCTCCTGAGAGGAGCCCGAGCCCAGCAGTGGGACGTTATGGGTTGTTGATGAACAAAACTCAGCTTCGGAAGTATATTTAGACAGGAGTACTCAGCCCAGTCTGTGTCTTCTATTGCCAGTAGCGTGATGTTATATAGCGGCAACAGAATTTTTTTAAGAGACTTAGAACAAACAGCTTTAAGAGAGTTTAACAGAGTTTAACAGAGAGAGAGAGAGAGAGAGAACAGAGAGAACAGAATTAAAGGCTGTTGATGATGATGATGAACTGATTTGTATACTAAACGATTATTGTGAGCCAACCTTTCAAATTAAATATGTGCTTTTGATAGCTTAGGAAAACAACGAAAACTTCCAAAAGAAATAATTGTCTTCAAAAAAAAGGAGGAGGTTATCAATTCGTCGGAATCTTTTTTTTTTTTTTATGTATGTTCAGCGATAATTTCGACGTTTATGAACCGATTTCAAAAATTCGTTTTGCATTGGAATGGGCGTAGCTTACAAGTGGTCCCATCGTCACCATATTGGGATCTAATGATGGGATCCCAAGGAAATTGAGGGAACTCCTCAAATATCATAGGCACAATGTCGCGATTTGGGTACTCGGAATAGTTTTTCATTGAAGTCGGTTCCTTTTTGTTAAAATTATTATAATTTTTTTTCATTGATATTCTATTTTTAGGAAAAGGTTGGGACCATACGTCCTTAAGCTGGCTACATAAATAATATAAATAATAAATAAATATTTCGGACATTAATAACGCGATCTAGTCCCCAAACTAAGCAGAGCTTGTATTATGGGTATCTAGACAACTGATTAAATACATAAACATACTTTTTTTTGTTTTGTAAACACATACATATATACATAGAAAACACCCAGACTCCGAAACAAATATTTGTGGATCACACAAACATTTGGTCCGACCCGGGAATCGAACCCGAGACCTCTTGATAAGCAGTCGCATACACTGACCACTAGACCAATGAGGCAGTCTATAATCTTGCCGTTGGAATTTTTTAAGCCATCCAAAGGCCTTCAACTAAACTCCACAACTGTTATCCTATGGTAAAAAACTGGACCGACTGTTTAACGTAACATGTGAGTAACGGACACGCTTGGAATCTTGCCACTAACGGTAACCCATCCATGTATTGACCGTTTACCCTAGGTGATTGCTTTTCATCACCTCGGGCATTCGTGTTATACGTGCCTCAAAGTATTTTACTAATTTGTACTGAGTGATATTTATCCCTACTTATGTTATAAATGCGAATGTAACTCTGTCTGTCTGTCTGTTACGCTTTCACGCCTAAACCACTGAACTGATTTTGATAAAATTTGGTATGAAGATAGAACTGAACTTGGGAAAGGACATAGGATACTTTTTATCGTGAAAATAAGGGTAGAAGGAGTTGAAATAGGGGACGAAAGTTTATATGGAATATTGTCAAACATAAAATCATGTAAGAAGTCTAGACCTTGGGAAAGACTATAGGCTACTCCTTACAATGTCGCGCAATATAACCGAATACCACGCGGGCGAAGTCGCAGGCGGAAAGCTAGTTTTTAATAAACTTTAAGTAACTTTATTGCCAGTTAAACGTGATACTGCTTAGAACTGAACGGTATCAAAATGATAGCCATCAACTGAAACCCACGCGTTTCAGAGATAATTCGCAATTCTTAAGTCTAGCTGCCTTCCTCGGGGAAATAAAATATTTAACACAAATTTATATTTATTAGATATAAAATGAAAAGTGTTTTACTAGAAAAATAACTGAGAAAATTGTACTTTTTGTAATATTGCTGGCGTTTTTTGTTTATTTGCATTAATGTTGGTTTTCACGGTCAATAGCAGCTTATGTTCTTTTTAAAGAATGAAAGGATCTCAATGTTTTATTTAAATTTTTTAAGTATCATCATCATCAGCCTATCGAACGCCACTGCTGGACATAGGCCTCTCCAATTGTACGCCACTTAGTTCAATCCTCGGCTACTCGCATCCAGCTCCTACCAGCCGTCTTGCGCTAATCATCTCTCCACCTGGCCTGTGAACGTCCTACACTACGTTTGCCGAGGTTTCCACTCAAGAACACGTTTACCCCAACGGTTGTCGGTCCTGCGGCTAATATAGCCAGCCCATTGCCACTTCAGCTTGCTCCTGTGGGCTATGTGATAACTTTAGTTCTCTGCTGGAATGCGTGAGTAGAATCACACCATGGATGGGTTGCTCTTCTGTGTGAAGATAGTACTGCCCCGGTTGAGCCAGCCCATTTGTGCTGAAATCAGCGTGGCTCTACTGCCTAATAATGTGAAATTTAATTGAAATCGATGCAGCGGCTTGGTTAACAAAGCGTAACAGACAGACTGAGGGAATTCATCATAAATAATATGACTATGAATAATATTGAGTGTTCATGATAATAACACTGTTTAAGAAGTGACATTTCAAAAGTTTTTCGTAGTTTTAACGTTTTTAATGTGTACTAAAACGTATAATAATAACTAACCAACACGTCCGTGTGGTGACGGATTAAGAATACAGAGTGTCACCACCCCTACTCATCCCACGTGGGTGTCGTAAAAGGCGACGTAAAACTACGCAAGACAACATCAATGCAAAGAGAAGGAAAACTTGAAACCAACCCTATACCAACCCGTCTGGCCAACGTGGTACAGTAGACCAAAACCTCCTACCTAAGGAGAGGCCTATGTCAAGAAGTGAACTGTTGAAGGCTGCTAATGTTGATGATGAGTATATTAATACTGTTTTTACTCTTAAGATTACCTAAGAGTAAGAATGCCAGTCTTATTGTCACTAAACATACACGTATGTATATTATAATTTATTTTTTAAATTATATAAACATATACGAATTTTGGAATGAAACGTTCATATTCAAGTTGCCCTAGTTGTTTTAAAACAATTACCAAGGGAAACGACGACAGCCCGACGGCTATCATCGCTTAGTCTGGTCGGAGGATTCTCCAGTTATGTTACATCACACGACACTCGTTACATCACCAACCTTAATGTAAAGTTAGTCTTCGTGTTGCCACATACATAATTGATGATATTGATTGTAATTAGGCTCAGTCATACTTTTCCCTACGACACAGGGTCTCCTAGTGTGGGGTCTAGTGTATATTATAATTGTAAAGTTTGTATTGAGGAAACAATAAATTATTATTATTATTATACAAAATACCTGAAAAAAGGTCTTGTACTGTATTTTTAGCTTATGTATATTGTTTGTGGTGCACGTCGTGCTTACCTATAAGTAATTTGTTACACTGTGTCACTACATACTTTCTGCTAAATGTATCTTAACTGTTAAACAGTGTATACAATTGTTGGTGAGCCTATGAAGTAAATAAATAAATCATACGTGTTAAATTATTAAGTAAACTTACCAGTGATTGATGTTTTGAAACACACTCATTATAGTAGTAGTCGCACTTACCTGAAACAAAAAAATATAAAAATATCAAATAAACATGTTTATGCATATAAAATGAAATGAACAAAGTGTTTTCAAGTAAGTGCAATTTTGACTCGCCCACTGAAAGTTGCGTTTGTTAATTTATTTATTTATCTACTAAAATTTCATTTTTCGTTTAACAGTCTTTGGAGACAAGGAGGGGAACGGTATATTTTGATATCTTTCAGTCTTCTTCTTCCGAGCCTTTATTCCCAAGTTTATTTGGGGTCGGCTACTAGTTCAACCGGTTTTACCTGAATTTCAGTTTTTCCACGGAGCGACGTGCATCGGACCTCCGCAACCCTAAGGGAGAACTGAAATTCGAAGATTGAACTAGTTGTCAGTGAATCCCGCCAAACGGGCGTGAATCACCGCCAAACTTCCAAACTCCGGGCTGCTATTAGGAATTTCCTAAGAAAAACCCAAAAACACTTTTTGGCCCGACCCGGGATTTGAACCCGAGACCTCTTGATTAGCAGTCGCATACGCTAACCACTAGACCAACGAGGCAGTCTATAAAGTCTTTCAGTATAAATAAGAAATTATGCGTCATTAAAAATAAATAAAATATAGTTTTCAATACACATCAAGCACTTTCATTTGATGCCGCATTTGAAACTAGTAGTTTTAATGTAAAATTTAGACTACCTCTTAAAATATAGACCTGAGTTTCAGTGTGTTTCCAAAATAAAGGGTCATAAAAGACAGGCAGACGAGAAATTGATCGTATAAGGATTCTTTTTTTCCTTTTCAGGAACGGAACTCTAAAAGAAACCGGAAATAACTATTAAAATTTAAATTCTTTTCTGACTCGATTTTTTGAAATCAAGTCAAAAAGCCACCTTTGGTCATGAAAGAACGATCTATTCAGTAAGTAATTTTCGAGATGAATACACAAAACATTAACTTATTCTAGATTTACTTATTGTGGAATAAACTATTTCTAAATCTCTTCACTTTGAACAGTACTGTCAAGCTACATTTCTTTAGGCACACGTTAAGCTTTATACAGATACAGACTCTGATGCCGATCTCTGATAGAAGACATAACTCCCCGTAACGATGCTCACGGGGATAGATTGGGATAATCCCCGTTGCGATCTTGCGTACTAGGCTAAGCGATTCCCTTTTTGGGTGGGGTCACACAACGGGCGGAACAGGATATCAACAGCCCGCGTCTGATGTATTTGCACCGTGTGTGGAGGGTGACGAGTCGAGACGTTTTATATCATCTTTATAAACTGTATGATATGATAGTTTGCAACTAGATTACAGTGCAGGGTTTGATCGATTTTTTTAATTTTTATTTTTTTTAATATAAATGGTATATTTATCAGCCAAATTCCTTGACAACTTAGTTACTTAATAATAGTTTTTTGTATAAACAGTGTAGCTCACTGTGATGTGTATTATCTAGAAAAAAAGCGGCCAAGTGCGAGTCGGACTCGCCCATGAAGAGTTCCGTATCAGCAAGTAACATTATATAAAAGTTCTTGTAGTTCGTTGTAACTTTCATCGATGTTTTTATACTAGTGTATTGATTGGATGAAAGGTAAATTGCGTGTTACGATTTATGACGTATTAAAAAAAAAACCACTTACTAGATCTCGTTCAAACCAATTTTCGTTGGTAGTTTGCATGGTAATGTACAACATATATTTTTTTTAGTTTTATCACTCTCTTAATTTAGAAGTTAGAGGGGGGGGGGGGACACATTTTTCCACTTTGGAAGTGTCTCTCGCGCAAACTATTCAGTTTAGAAAAAAATGATATTAGAAACCTCAACATCATATTTGAACACCTATCCATAGATACCCCACACGTATAGGTTTGAAGAAAAAAAAATTTTTGAGTTTCAGTTCCAAGTATGGGGACCCCCAAAGTTTATTGGTTTTTTTCTATTTTTATGTAAAAATCTTAATGCGGTTCACAGAATACATCGACTGACCAAATTTCAACAGTATAGCTCTTATAGTTTCGGAAATAATTGGCTGTGACATACGGACGGACAGACAGACAGACAGACAGACTTGACGAATCTATAAGGGTTCCGTTTTTTGCCATTTGGCTACGGAACCCTAAAAAATGCCTTGCAAAACAAAGTACTATTTCTGATTGTGGTGTATGAATATAGGTATGAAATGCATGTGGTATGGATTTAAATTACATTTAGTTTTAATAAACAGGGGACAGAGAACTAGACAAGATTCACAAGTATATGGACTTTTAAGTTCCCTTTAACAATTATAAGGGCTTATGTTTGTTAAAGAGTTTTGTAACATACCTCACTCGCTCGCTGAAAAGTAATGAAGAAGTTATTTAATATAGGTTTTCTATGAAGCATGGATTCACTTCAGTTGATTTCATTTATTTATGCTCTGGCATTTCCACGAGAATTAAATAGACAGTGGACAGAGTTAAGTATTGCATTATGACTGCATATTTAGCCTAGTCGTCGCCACGCCGCTTACTAATATACTTTGCGAAGTATTGTGGGTTCAAATTCCACATGGGACTACACTTTACGTGATCCACAAAATGTTACTTGAAGTTTTTGTGTCCGTTTTGTGTGTTTAAGAAGTCCACCGTAATACATGATATATTTACAGTGTAGAAGTTGTCTTAAAAATATTATTAGTGACAAGTAACATATTGTTAGAAATTATTTAGATTGTGTGCTTGAACTCGCCCTTGTTGAAAACAGAAAAGTACTTAAATGTAAATGTCTCTCCCCTATATTCATAGAGAAGCGAAGTTGCAACCTTCTCAAAAGATTTTTTTTTGCTAAATTGAAGTTTCATTCAATTACATGCCCAAGACCGGGATAGTTTGCGCTCTTTGGGGTAGACCTCATCCAGCAATAGACGGCGATAGATTAATTTGAGACAGAGTGATCGTTATTGAGCAATATATGGCATTATCTTAACTAATATAAATAAATATATCGGACATCTGACACACAACATCATCTAGTCCCAAGCTAAGCAGAGCTTGTGTAGTCTGTAGTGTGTGAGTACCCATAGGTACTAGACAACTGATATAAATACATAAACATACTTTTTTTTTGTAAATACATACATATTAAACAAAGAAAACACCCAGACTCCGAAACAAATATTTGTGAATCACACAAATAATATTTGGTCCGACCCGGGAATCGAACCCGAGACCTCTTGATCAGCAGTATACCCATCTCTTATACATATCCGCCCCGCCCTGTCCGCCCCGCTCACAGTGTGACCCAACCTTTAACCGGCGAAGTAGAGTTGTGTTTAGCTAGCTGAGTACGAGACTACACATAATACACACGCCTCTTCAGTGTGTATAATATTTATCGTCAGTTAAATTGGAAGATGCATTTTAGATGTATCGATCAAAGTGGTGTGCACTGGGAGAGGCCTATGTCCAGCAGTGGACTGAGATAGACTGATGATGATGATGATGATGATGAAAATAAGTGATTGGCCTATTAACTTAAAAATAGTATGGTAAGCCGATGATAATAAAAAATACAAATGCACAAAATATACTTCATTTTGAGTTATTTGCATTAATGTAAATTATTAGAAATAAACACGAAACTCTTGAAAACTACCTAATTCCCCTTCTAATTTATTAATTATTTTTGCGATGGGATCTCTAAGAAAAATAACATTAAACTCATGTTAATGTTTTAACCAGAACTTATTTGTGATAAAATTATTTAAAAGGTTACAATACCTTCTACTTTCCGATATTTTTAACGGGTTTTACCGCTCGTGGTTATTGCTAGACTGCACAAAAATTAAATAAGTATGTATAAACGTCACAAATGTCTAAACATAACAATTTCAATTATTATTATTTTTATTTCGGGTCAGACCAAACATTTGTATGATCTATATTGCGTGTTTTCCCTGGGAGTCAATTAGACGACACGTTGATTGTAATGCTTTAATAATGACTCTCTTATCTCTGTAAGACTCCAACTAATTTAACTTAAACTAAAGCTTATATACAATGTAATATGTGGACAGTTTTAGGTGGGGCGCTACTATGAAATATTATTTACTTAATTGCTTAATTGACAATATGTTGTTTATTCTTCCTTATTTAATATTTTATAATATTACTATTGTTTGACGGCACGTACGTTAACTTCAGTAAAACAATTATTTAATCACGTAACCGTGTAAAGATCTAAACTACTATTTTGCTGTGGCTTCGCCATAGATATTCCCCCTCTGAAGAGAAGAAACATCCTTATACCTTGTAAAAAAAGGTGTGATGTGACTTTAAACTATGTTTGTGTCTCTAATTATAGTGGTGAGCCTCTTCTCTATCTTTTTGGCTGCGGATTTGCAAATGATGACCATTGTAGCGATGCCACATATAATTATCCCTGCTATCGCCATGCCAATTATCCAGCTTCGCATTCCTTGCACTTCTGAGGCTACCTGGGAGTGCAGCTTTGACCAGTCTTCTGTTGTTGGTGTATTGTTCTGCACCATGTTGATTTGTTCCTTCTCGTGGCTCGCGTTAGATCCCATGTTGTACTGTTTCGACGCTGGCTAGGTGAATGTCTATTGTTGTATAGTTCTGGTTTATATATTATAATTGGAATCTAACCGTCTGGTGGGAGACTCTACCAGAACGTGTCCGTTTTTCTGTTTGCTTATCTGCTTGTGAAGATTCTGTTATCTTGTCTCCGATTGTTCGTTCGCTTATCTTGCTATTGTTTAAAATAAATGCTGGTTTGAGTCTATCGATAGCTACACTTTTTTGTTTTCCGTTTATCAAGATCGTGAAGATCTTATCATTGCGACTGATGACAAGATAAGGTCCCTCGTACGGTGGTGTGAGGCTGGGCCGTAGTCGGTCACAACGTAAGAAAACGTGCCTACATTCCGCTAACTGTGGGTGTACGAATATCTTGTCGTTCTTGCTTTGTCTTTGTGGACGCGAAATCATGTGTTCTAAGTTATCCTTAATTTCTCTGATAAAATCTGCGTACGTTGAGTTATTTTGTGTCTCGAAAAATGCTCCAGGCAGTCTAATTGTTGAACCGTATACTAGTTCAGCTGCCGAGAATCCTGTGTCTTGCCGTAAACTCGTACGTATGCCAAATAAAACGGTAGCTAACTCTTTTGTCCAATTAATTGTGTTTCCTCTTGCTATCAATGCAGTTTTTAATGTTCTGTGCAATCGTTCTACTTTAGAATTTGACTGTGGATGATATGGGGTGGTTCGAATTTTTTGAACTCCCATTAAGTTTGCTAAATTTTTGAATATTTCAGATTCAAATTGACGTCCCTGGTCTGTGGTAATGTATTCAGGGCATCCGAATCGGGTTATCCAACCTTCGTATACCGTTCTGGCTACGGTTTCTGCAGTTATATCAGCTATGGGGAATGCCTCTGGCCATGAAGTACAACGATCTATCATTGTGAGTATGTATCGTTTGTTTTGAGAAGTGGGTAGAGGTCCTACTAAATCAATATGCAGATGGGAAAATCTTCCCGTTGGCATGAATTCTCCAAATTGTGACTTTGTATGACGATGTATTTTTGCTCGTTGACATTGTAAACATGTCACCGACATCTCATTTACGTCTTTATTCATATTTTCCCATATATAGTTAGCTGAAATAAGTTTCCTCGTAGTATTCTTACCAGGATGGCTAATGTTATGAAAGCTTTCGAAAATAGTTTTCCTGAATTTGAGTGGTATAAAAGGGCGTTGTTTTCCTGTTGATATATCGCAATAAATCTTAATATTTTCATTTGGAAAGTGTATTAATTCTATTTTTAATGATTTATTGGCTTTTAGTCGTTTTAACTCGCTATCATTCTTTTGATATTTTTCTACCTCGTGCCAATCGATTGCAGAGGGTAAGGTTATCGTCTCGATAACTCGAGATAAGGCATCGGCTACCACATTCTTGTGGCCACTGATGTGCTGGATATCCGTACTGAATTGTGATATATAATCCAGATATCTGATTCGTCTAGGGGTATCATCCAATGATGGCTTCTTGTCGAAAGCATGCATTAGTGGTTTGTGATCCGTGTAGACTGTAAATTCTCGTCCTTCTATGAGTCTTCTGAAGTGTTTTATAGCCATATAGATTCCTAGCAGCTCTCTATCGTAGGTAGAGTATTTTGTTTGGGCTTCACTAAATGATTTGGAGAAAAAAGCTATTGGTTCCCATTTTGTTTTTCTTCGCTGCTGTAGTACAGCGCCTGCGCATTTGAGACTAGCATCTGTCATTAAAGCTATTTGTGCGTTGCTGTCCGGATATGCCAATGTAGTTAATTGTCGAATGTCCTGCTTGCAGCGTTCAAACGCGTGGTTTGATTCCGTATTCCACTGGATAACCGTCTTATCGTTTTTCTTACTATTAATTAAATATTTATTTAACGGTGCTTGATGCTTTGCTGCGTGTGGAATACTGCTTCTGTAGAAATTAATCATACCCAAAAAACGTCGTAACTCATTTACCGTTTGTGGTTTAGGGTAATTGTTTATAGCTTGAATCTTTTCCATAGTAGGAGTCAACCCTTGGCTCGTTATATGATAACCGAGGAAATCAATCTCCGACTTGGCGAATTCACATTTGTTTGTATTTATTGTTATACCGTTTTTATGTAGGCGCTTAAACACCTCCTCTAAGTGTTCATAATGTTCCTTAAGGTTATTTTTCTTGTCAGCGATAAATATGTCGTCCACATATACAAATACGTAGTCCAAGTCTCTGAATATAGAGTCCATAAATTTTTGGAAGGACTGTGCTGCATTTCGTAACCCGAATGGCATTCTGATGAATTCAAAAAGTCCAAAAGGGGTTATTATCGCTGTTTTCTCTGGTTCAGCAACGGGCAGAATGTGGAAAGCTTTCTTTATGTCTATCTTGCTGAATATTCCTTTTCCGCTTGCTACATACGTGAAATCGAGTAGCCTTGGCAGCGGGTACCTGTCTGGTACTGTTATTTTATTTAGTGCGCGGTAATCTCCGCATGCTCTCCATTCGCCATTCTTCTTCTTGACTAAATGGAGTGGCGATGCCCATTGACTGCTTGAAGGACGGCATATTCCCATGTCCATCATATCTTGGAATTCTTGTTTTGCAATCCTGTATTTGTCAGGAGGTAATGGACGTGCTCGCGTGAATACTGGGAAACCCTTTGTTATTATTTGATGCTGTACTCGGTGCTTAGTCTGTAGATTCATTGATCTAGGCTTTGTAATATCTTCATATTTCTCTAATAATCCCTTTATTGGTTCCTGTAGAGAAGCGTTTATAGATCGCACGGATGCAATTTTTGTTCTTACTATTTTGGCAGGCGTTTTCAGACCTGTTTTTTTATCGATCAGTTTTTTTCCGTGTATATCCACTAATAACTGATAATGATTCAAAAAATCAGCTCCCAGGATTGGCATCTTGACATCGGCAATGGTAAATGTCCATTTAAAGCTTCGGCGCAGTCCTAGGTTAAGCGTTAAAGTGCGTTCCCCGTATGTATTTATAGGGGTCCCGTTTGCGGCGAATAATTGGTATTCGCATGCTTGGCTCTCCTTATTTGTGCTATTTATAACCGAAATGTTAGCACCCGTGTCGACTAAAAATCTATAACCACTGTTTGAGTCAGTTATAGTTAGACGGTTTGCTGGGTGGATAGCACAGAGGCCCGTCGTATTCTGTGCTAATTTTAGTTTTCCGATAGCCTGTTATTTTTAATTGTATTCCATGAACAAGGCTTATTGCATCTATATGAATCCTGCTTGAACCGATTATGGAAATAACATAATCCATTATGTGAGTTTCTGTGGCGCGACCTTGACCGTGAATGTGGCGTATGTCGTGTTTGGTATTTGCTGCGTTGCATAGGTCGATTCTCGCGTATGCTGCGTAATGCATTTATTTCTATTCGCATGGCTTCAAGTTGTGACGTTATGTTTGTAACTAGGTTAATGTCAACCGCTGTTTCTTGAGTATTTCTTTTGTTGTAGGTCAAGTTTTCGTATATTTTATCGGCTAACTCGCTCAAGTTGTCTAACGACATATTGTTTGTAACCGATAATATCGCTGTTAGCGAAGCGGGGAGTTGCCTTAGCCACAGCAGGCGAATAGTGTCGTCGTTTATTTTTCCACATCCAGCTTCCTTCATTTTTCGCAGGAGCTGGGAAGGCTTCTGGTCTCCAAGGTCCATTTCTGCTAGTAGTCTGTGGAAACGTCGGTGTTCGCTCTCTTCGTAGCAGTTTATTAGACGTTCCTTGATGGTGGAGTACTTGTTTTCGCTGGGTGGGTTAGTTAATATGTCACTGACTTGATGGACGACCTCTTTTGGTAGTTTGGATATTACCATGTTATATTTGTAATCTTCGCCCTGTTTTTGTGGTGCTATTATTGCTTCAAACTGGGCGAACCATAAACGTGGGGAGTCTGTCCAAAATTGAGGTAGTTTGTCTGTGACCGTGATAGCAGCAACTGATTCGCACCCAGTGTCGCCTCTTGAAGGAGTTGTTGTTGGAGCCATTTTTGGGATGTGATAATTTCGTAATGCTATTGTTCTCTAGATTCACTGCTGAACACCATATAGGGTTCCGGTCGTCCTGGTATTATATCAGCAATAGAAACCAATAGATCACGTCGGGGTCACCAATTATTGCGTGTTTTCCCTGGGAGTCAATTAGACGACACGTTGATTGTAATGCTTTAATAATGACTCTCTTATCTCTGTAAGACTCCAACTAATTTAACTTAAACTAAAGCTTATATACAATGTAATATGTGGACAGTTTTAGGTGGGGCGCTACTATGAAATATTATTTACTTAATTGCTTAATTGACAATATGTTGTTTATTCTTCCTTATTTAATATTTTATAATATTACTATTGTTTGACGGCACGTACGTTAACTTCAGTAAAACAATTATTTAATCACGTAACCGTGTAAAGATCTAAACTACTATTTTGCTGTGGCTTCGCCATAATCTACAAATATTTGTTTCAGAGTCTGGGTGTTTTTCTATGTATTATATGTGTATTTACAAAAACAAAAAAGTATGTTTATGTATATATATCAGTTGTTTAGTACCCATAACACAAGCTATGCTTAGTTGGGGACTAGATGACATTGTGTGTAAGATATCCGAAAAAGTATTTATTTTAATATTTTTTTATAAAACATTAGAGTCAATAATAAATTAAGATTCCTGTATACTTCCAAAACACTAAATACTTACTGTGGGCCACGAGCACTTTGCATTATTATTTTTTACAATCAATAGTACAGTAATCGAGGTACAGGCATATCCTGTAATAGATTGTTGTGTTGTTGTTTTAAATACTATCTTGAGTTAGGGGGAGCCCTTCACGTATAACAACCTATCGGCTTAAGCATGTAGTTTTGATCATTAAAATAAAATGTACATGTATTGAAATGTTTTGTCCATTAATAAATAAATTAATAAAGTTGCTTTGCTCTAACTTTTTTTTATCAGAATCGCTAAGTAGTTACAGTCCTAAAAATCAACATCAAGAAGCTTCCCACCGAACGAAATAATAATAATAATACTATTCAAGCAATCACTTAGTAAGCTTTGATACATTTGTACTTACTTAAGCTCTTTATTATCAAATATATAATGTTTATTTTCATCTCCCGCACCCTCTCAACAAAGAGGAAAAAGGCAAAAATACCCTAAATAGAAATCACAAGATATTTCTCAGAAACATCAATCTATTTATATCTCAAATCTATGTATAAACCATAATTGTGTACTTTACTAACGATGTGTCTATTGTAGTAGTATTTGTATTGTAGTTTGAAAAAACTAACAGTTTGAATCCATTCAAATATTATGAACTAGAAAGTTACTCTGTTTGTTCTGTCTATTAAGATTTCACGGCTAAAACGCTTAATTGAATTTTAGTATATACATTTAGATTGGACCTTGAAGAAAAGACTACTTTTGTATACCGATACAACCTGTATATGTTATATATATGTAACGTTAGTATGCCTAGTTGGTCTAGTGGTTAGCTATGTGACTGCTAATCAAAAGGTCTCGGGTTCAAATCCTGGGTCAGGCCAAAAAGTGTTTTTGGCTTTTTCTTAGGAAATTCCTAATAGCAGCCCGGATTTTGTAAGTTTGGCGGTGACTCACGCCCGTGCTTACATGCATACTTACATGCATACTTACACTTTTGGTCTGTCTGTCTGTTTGTTCCGGATAATCTCTGGAACGGCTGGACCGATTTAGACGGGATAGTCTTTCTTAGTCTAGAAAAAACCAATAGTTTTAAAAAACTAAACAAACGCGTTTCTCTGAGGGCTCGTATCAGGAATTAAGTTATCCGTCAGAGAACTAAAGTCATCGACATAGCCCACCGGATAAGCAAGCTGAAGTGGCAGTGGGCTGGCCATATTAGCCGCAGAACTGATGACCGTTGGGGTAGAAGAGTTCTGGAGTGGAGACCGCGCCTCGGCAAACATAGTGAAGGACGTCCACAGGCCAGGTGGAGTGATGATTTGCGCAAGATGGCTGGCAGGAGCTGGATGCGAGAAGCACAAAATCGATCAAAGTGGTGTGCAATGGGAGAGGCCTATGTCCAGCAGTGGACAGAGATAGGCTGATGATGATGATGAAACAAACGAGCTTTTAAACTAAAAAGAAGGGAATAATTTTAATGTAACAAAGCGTGTTTGTTTAGTTTTTTAGGGTTCCGTAGCCAAATGGCAAAAAACGGAACCCTTATAGATTCGTCAAGTCTGTCAGTCTGTCTGTCTGTCCGTCCGTATGTCACGGCCAATTATTTCCGAAACTATAAGAGCTATACTGTTGAAATTTGGTCAGTTGATGTATTCTGTGAACCGCATTAAGATTTTTACATAAAAATAGAAAAAAAACAATACATTTTGGGGGTCCCCGTACTTGGAACTGAAACTCAAAATTTTTTTTTCATCAAACCTATACGTGTGGGGTATTTATGGATAGGTGTTCAAAAATGATGTTGAGGTTTCTAATATCATTTTTTTCTAAACTGAATAGTTTGGACAAAGTGGAAAAATGTGTGTCCCCCCCCTCTAACTTCTAAAATAAGAGAGTGATAAAACTAAAAAAAATATATGTTGTATATTACCATGCAAACTACCAACGAAAATTGGTTTGGCTCGTTCTAGTGAGTAGTTTTTTTTTAATACGTCATAAATCGTAACACGCAATTTACCTTTCATCCAATCAATACACTAGTATAAAAACATCGATGAAAGTTACGAACTACAAGAACTTTTATATGATGTTACTTGCTGATACGGAACCCTTCATGGGCGAGTCCGACTCGCACTTGGCAAATTTTTTTAATCAGTTACTATACAAAATATTATAGTCGACTTACGTAAATAAAATATAAGCAGAGCACATTCTCGTATGTGCCATATAAAATGTCTTCGGAAGCCATTATTCCTATCTAGCGCCTTGAAACTCTTACTATTTATTTCACACATAATATTTCATATTCCTAGCCTCTATTATTCTCAAGTCTTTTTGGAGTCAGCTACTAGTTCAACGAGAAATACTTGAATATCAGTTTTTCCATGAAGCGACTGGCATTCGAACTCCGCAACCCTGAGGGCGAAATAAATTCGAAGTTTGAACTGGTTTTCAGTATATTTGAGAGCACTGATTTTCTAATAGAGATTGTCATAGATTTTTATGACAAGTGGGACCGGCGGCTTTACGTGCTCTTCAAGACATAGGCGTTAAACTTCTACTCCAGGCTGTTATATGGGTGAGCCGGACCATTCTTACTGAAATGAGCGTGGCTCTACTTCCTGCTGCTTCCTGCCAATATGAATACGTTGACTGCACAGTTGGCCCAGTACGACATTGTTGTGGGTTCAAATCCCACTTGTTACAACACTTGTCATTAACATCATCTGCCTATAACAGGCCACTGCTGGACATAGGCCTGTCCAATTGCACGTCACTTAATTCGATCCTTGGTTTCTCGCATCCAGCTCGCAAATCATCACTCCACCTGGCCTGTATATGTTCTACACTTTATGAAATCCACAATTCGTTGTTCTGGTTCTGAGCATTTTTTATGTCCATTTCATGTATGTTTGTAAAGTGTAAACCATATATATTCATAATGCGGTAGTTGTATATAAAAAAAAAGATAATGAAAAGCATTATTACAATTTCAATTCCCCCAAACTTTCTTTTTTAACGAAAAGATCAAACAAAGAAAAACGACATGTAAATACTAACATCTACATATAACTCGAATATTCAAATGACTCGATTATGAAGCAATCGAGAAACGAGATATAAGCAATGAAGACCTTAGGGTCCGCAAAATTGACCTCTTTAGGCGCGGCTGCAAATCGATGCGACCCTTCCAACACAAGGGCCGTTGCTTTGAAATTATATTCGAATAGACTCTTATTATGACGATAAATGGAATACGGAAAATTTCTTTTTATTTGAATAGAATTCTTTTTTTCTTGACACTGATGTAATTGTGTACATTTTCACACTTCTTTTTTATTCTTTTTATTATTCTTTTGGATTTGACTGTCTTCTTAAAACACATGTATTATTGCTTTGTGTAGTTTTTTCGTTTTGATTTTTGTGCATAAATTAGTCGTGTTTTGGTTATTTTTATTCTACTAATATTAATAAAGCGAAAGCTTGTGAGTATGTAAGTATGTTTGTTGCTCTTTCACGCAAAAACTACTGAACGGATTTGAATGAAAATTTACAGTAATATAGCTTATATATCAGAATAACACATAGGCTACTTTTTACTGCAATAATCGAGATACACGGGCGAAAGCTAAGTGATTATTCTTTTTCGTGAATGACATGGCAACTAGCCGAATATTAGCTACTAGCTGCGCCCCGCGGTGTTAAAAAAACGTGGATGATATGAAATGGGCGTCTTCTGAAAAAACAAAAAAAACGATCTCCCTATATAGGTGATTATAAAAATACATAAATCGTAGATGTCAAAATGTATCACTGTTTATCTCCTGCCAAAACTTCACAGGTTACATGCATAACACATTTGCATAGCAACCATAATGATAGTTTGCAAATAGGTAATTTAGGCCAAAACCTGCTTTCTAAGGAGAGGCCTATGTCCAGCAGTGGACTGTTTAACTGGCTGTTGATGAAATGGTTAATTTAAGAATGAATTCTGGATAATCATATAATTATGTAGGCTACTTTTTATCCCAAAAAATCGCGGGTAATACCGCGGGGCGCACCTTGTATTCTATATAAAAAAAACATTCTAAGAACTTTCATTGATCATTTAGAGGTTCCTACATATAATATTAAGGAACGTTCAATTTCATTTCAAATGTTATTTGCTTCTTAGCGTAAAAATATTTCACGCAACATTTTTTGCAAACGAATTTAACACATCAACATACATTTCAGAGAAAATATATGGAACACGCGTATGAGGAATGTGTACTAACATTTGTACGTGTTTTTCTCTTAAATATCTATATATCAAGAAAGATACAATAGCGCCTTTTAGCGAGTAAGAGTAACAAACTATACGGACCAAGTAGTAATCCTGAATCGCGATATAGAAATTCTCGCATCGATTAGCATATAGACGACAACATCAGCCGTTGAGCCGTGGCCCGCCAGCCACGATCACCTCATCTCGTCAACGGATTTTCCCTTTGTGTTGGAGGGAGTCGATAAACCCGCTCCTTGACATATCTTTCCACGCTAAAGAAAAAGATTAAAAAACCTATGTCCTTTACAGGTTAAATTTATTAAAATTAATTAATAAAAAAAACATTCTAAGAACTTTCATTGATCATTTAGATGTTCCTACATATAATATTAAGGAACGTTCAATTTCATTTCAAATGTTATTTGCTTCTTACCGTAAAAATATTTCACGCAACATTTTTTGCAAACGAATTTAACACATCAACATACATTTCAGAGAAAATATATGGAACACGCGTATGAGGAATGTGTACTAACATTTGTACGTGTTTTTCTCTTAAATATCTATATATTAAGAAAGATACAATAGCGCCTTTTAGCGAGTAAGAGTAACAAACTATACGGACCAAGTAGTAATCCTGAATCGCGATATAGAAATTCTCGCATCGATTAGCATATAAAGGACAACATCAGCCGTTGAGCCGTGGCCCGCCAGCCACGATCACCTCATCTCGTCAACGGATTTTCCCTTTGTGTTGGAGGGAGTCGATAAACCCGCTTCTTGACATATGTATCTTTCCCCGCTAAAGAAAAAGATTAAAAAACCTATGTGCTTTACAGGTTAAATTTATTTAATAAATAATGAACTGCGTTGGCACTACAGTATTTTAGGATGCCTGTCTATATTATGATTACGGATCGGCATATCGTAGAGATAGATAATATATTATGTATAGGTATATTTATTTCAGCCTGCCGAACCCAAGAATTCTTGGGAATAATAATCGCTCGGTAGATGATATTTAGACTTACCAAATTGACTCTACTATGCCTGATGGAAAGCATGAGTAGAATCCAAGACTAGTCACCATCCTAATTATGAATGTAGATTGGTGACCTACATTATAACGGTCTATTGAGCTGTTTCTGTATCTTTGAGCCTCCAGTTTTTAATACTAAATACTAAATCATGCCATTCTATTCCTTATCTAATATAATTTTCATTAAAATTTAAATAATCACAATCAAGGTTCAAATAACGGGTCGGGCCATAAGTGTTTTTAGGGTTTTCTTAGGAAATTCCTAATAGCAGACCAGAGTTTGGAAGTTTGGCGGTGATTCACGCCCATGCCTCGGAGAGCACGCAAAGAAGTCGGTCCCGGTTGTCCATCTATTGCAATAGTTATTGGAAAGTCAATGCCCTTAAATTTACTGACAACTACTTCAACCTTCGAATTTCAGTTCTACCTTAGGGTTGCGGAGGTCCGATGCCAGTCGCTCCGTGGAAAAACTGATATTCAGGTAAAACCCGTTGAACTAGTAGCCGACCCCAAATAATATTGGGAAAAAGGCTAAGAAGAAGAAGATGACACTGACAGTTAATCATTAACAGCACTTTTGAGCTTCGAATTCACAAGTCACCATTGAAGTCTTTTAGTGAAATTATTTTACTACTACTTATATTCATCAAACCTTGGTTTAACCTTTATCAAGATAATTAATCTTAGAAAATCACTGAAGTTTTAGTTGCTAAAGACGGGCACAGTGTAGCAAATCAGTTGGTAAGCGATGATATCTTTAAACTTTGTTATCTAGTTTTTAAAAGTTACTAGTTTACTTGTAAGAATAGTCATATATTTCTAAGCTTACTCCAGATATATCTCCACCAAAGAGAACTTACCTCACTGGCTCAGCGACCCAAAGTGTGTCTTGGCGTCCGACAGTAGGTTGCGCCATTCTTTTCTATTCTGTTCCAGTTCAGACCAATCGGGCACTGATCTCTTTTATATAGAGCAATCTTATCTTTCCAGCGGTATCTGGGCCGCCGACCTACGGGCCTCCCGAGATTTAACGGCTCGATCCTCACCCATTCTTTCGACGTGGCCAGGCCAGCCAAAGAGAATTAGCTATATCTTTTTTAAATCAGTCTGTCAAAGTGACTCTTATCTGCCTGATAGAAAGTATTGAACAACGTTTCTTCTCTCTGAGCTTCCTAAAATCATCGTGGATCTACTACTTTAAAGTACTATGGCTTTATGCTATTGTTCCCGACTATTTTTCCAAAGAAATATATTTTCTAAATTATGTATTCCTATACAAAACTATGCGTGCTATCGTATCGTGAGATCGTATCAGAAATGAGGTGATCCGTCAGAGAACTAAGGTCATCAACATATCCCACCAGATTAGCAAGCTGAAGTGGCAGTAGGCTGGCCATATTAGCCGCAGAACTAATGGCCGTTGGGGCAGAAGAGTTCTGTGACGACCTGCGTAAGATGGCTGGATACGAGAAGCCCAAAATCGATCACAGTGGTGTGCAATGGGAGAGGTCTATGTCCAGCAGTGGACTGCCATAGGCTGATGATGATGATGATACAATACTATCAATCATCTGATGTGTTTGTATTAAGCGTCTGATTCATAATTTCGTCTGGATACGCGGTTCCTTTGGGGACAGTCATTTAATTTTAGTACCAGTTGTGACCCGCGTTTATTGTTGCAAATCATGAGTAACGCCACGGACTGAAGCCAGTCTAAAACATTGCCTAAGTTACTTATTGTGTCATCAGCTTTCTGCCAGTGAAATTCCCTTCAAAATCGATCCAGTCATTCCAGAGATTAGCCGAAACAAACTGACAAACAGACAGACGGACGGTTGGCCTAGTGGTTTAAGCGGTCGCCACACCGCTTCCTACTGCGCCAAGTGTCGTGGGTTCAAATCCCACGTAGGATAACACTTTGTGTGATTCACAATTTGTTGTTCTGAGGCTGGGTGTTCTTTGTGTCCATTTCATGTATGTTTGTAAGTCTCCCGCGACACAGGAATTTATATTCCTAAAGAGGGTGTTGTCTTTAAAAAAAAAAAAAAAAAATAACAGATATACAGCCAAAAAAAAAATTGCCTCTGATGTAAGTACCTATATGCATTTAGTAAAATTCTGTTCATTAAATATATACTTTTATATGCATTTAGTAAAAATCTGTTTATTAAATACATACAGACACTCCAATTTTATTTATTTGTGTAGATAACCATAAATATAGAGTTTTTCATCATGTTTTCTATTTTAAGCATCAAAGTAATCCTCCTAATCTCCCTAATGAACGCAAACTACTCATATTAATTTCTTATTCACAAGGATATCTTGTTCTACTGAATACTTTATACTGTGACCCCTGGACTCAAATTAAGGGCAAGCCACAGCCGTGAATGTCTGAAAAGAGGCTGTAATTACGGCCTGAAATATTCAGCCGGAATAAACTGAGACATCGGCTGTGACGTCATAGTAGTACAGTCAGCAAAAGCAATATATATATCAACGGTCTGTTTAGAATTCATATTTATTTTTTATCTATGCTAACATTATTTAGAGGGGAAGTTCATGATTTTCTGATGTTGGTGGGGGTAATCTCTGGATCTGCTAAACTGATATTGAAAATTCTTTCACTAATAGAAAGTCATATTATATGCGAGCGTTAAGGCTATACCAACCCGAAGAAATCATGTGGGTAGTAGATGACACTGATTTCAACACACACGGGCCGGCTCAACCGGGGCATTACTACCCTCACACTGAAGACCAATCCTAAAATTACAGCGTTCGTGTTGTTGTCTTTCGTTGGTACGTAAGAGACCTGAGGCCCAGTCATTCTTCTTCATTCTCCAGGAATTATGCAGAAACACCTCACTAAGCCACCTTGGTGTGAGTGATCCGTACTCGTGGCCACACATGCTTTCCATCGGGCAGAGTGGAGTAACTTTTTTTTTTATATTTAGCCTACCAAAGTGACTCTACCCTGCCTGATGGAAAGCATGTGAGAGAGGGAGAAACCACATATCATTGCTGCGAATGCAGGCAGGCACACTATGGCGGCTTAGTGAGATGCTTTTTCACGCCCCGTTAAAAGGACCCGGGATCATAGTGAGAAGGAAACACGTGAGCTGGTAGCGAGTTGCAGCTTTCGACTGCTCGGCATAAGAAGGAAGAGCCGAACCGTTTCGTTCTAGTTCGTATTTCCTCGACTCTGACTTTGGTACGGTGCAATATAAAAAATCAAAAAAGAAAATACATGCGAAATGAGCCATGGGAATAAAATATTTAATTTGTTTGACTTTAAATGTTTATAAATCGTTATAGATATAGAAATCCTTACCATTTGACGATAATGTTATTGATAAATTTACACTCATTGGTATTGAATAGGGTGGGTTGATCTGAGAGCTTTTTACGCTTAGAAACCCTGGACCATCATTGGGTATGCAGCGTAGCGACGTGTTGGAATCAAATAGATTAAAAATCTTCTTGCAACATCTATAATGATTACACATTTTTGACTGCACGGATAGTGCAATATTTAGGCAGTCAACTCGTCCTTTTTGAAGTGCTAGAAGTTCAAGTAGATACCTACTTGTGGGTACAGGTCCGATGCCCGAATTATTTTTCTGAACCTAAGTAATCTTTTAATAAACTCGCCAGCAGGACAAGAATATTCCTATCTATCCCAATCTAAGAATTCCTTATACCATTTCGAGTAATGAGTGATTAATATGATTCGTTCTGACATCAATTGAAACAAGAAGCGTAATCTCCTTTTGAGAATTCCGCTTTCGAGACAAAGCCGTGAAATTTGTAATATTACACAATAGATTTGACTGAATCTATCGTAAATTAGGCAGACATTAATGATGAGAATTGGAAAATGTAGTACTGTTTCACTTCAAAGGATAAATTTACTTCTTGATTACTAAGCCAACTTCATTTTACAGTAGGTGAAATTAAATATTTTTATGTATTTTCTTACATTTGAATCCCCCCAAAATCCCTTTTTTGATGTTGCTTCCGCCAGTCCCCTGAAAAAATAATTTCTAACTCTGAAATGATCTTCAATAAGTCTTTCTCTACATGATGGAAAATTCCTTCGGATTTTCGGGTTCTTGAGGACACAAATGAGGGTTAGATAATCGGCACCCCAAATCTTGTGGCGACTTCCATAAATGGCAATAAAAACATACTACGGTGCCATCTATCGAATATGAACTGAACTACGAAGTAATTATTGATTCTTAATCGCGATGTAGAATTTTTCTCATCGATTAGCATTTCATACAACTTTGGGCCGTGGTCTACCAGGCATGATCACGTACCCTAAAAATACCTTATTGCCGGATATTCTTCTCTTTTATCCAATAGACATGATGACACGCGTTCCTCACGCCCTGGTTCTTAAAGAGAGGATTGAAAGGACCCAGAAGTACCTTTAAGTAAAGTAACTTTAAGTTAAATTAATTATAATCCTCTTCCTAGCCATTATTCCCAAGTTTATTTGGGGTCAGCTACTAGTTCAACCAGTTTTACCTGAACTTCAGTTTTTCCACGTAGCGACTGGCAACCCTAAGGGAGAACTGAAATGCGCAGATTGAACATGTTGTCAGTATATTTGAGGGCACTGACTTCCCAATAACGATTGCCATGGATGTTCATGACAAGTTAAATTATAATATATAACTAAGTATCTCGGATATCTTACACACAACGCCATCTAGTTCCAAACTGAACAAAGCTTGTACTATGAGTACTAGAAAACTGATATAAATACATAAACATACTTTTCTTGTAAATACATAGGTACATATTAAACATAAAAAACAATGAAACTCCAAAACGAATATTTGCGGATCACAAAAACATTTGGTTCGACCCGGGAATCGAACCCGAGACCTCAAGCACAGTCATACGCTCCCACTGCGCTACCGAGGCAGTCAGTTACAACAGTTTGCCTATCTCCTAGTTTGATACATTATAAAGAAAAATTGACTTTTTTTCCTGTCCGTATTACCTAGTGATAAGTTCTGCATTCATATCTCTACAGCGACGTGTGACCCTTCTTTGTTTCATCGTTTCTATTTGAATATAACTATATACAGTCAGCTATTCTTTTTTCAGTCTATTCTGTACTAGAATATGGCTCATATGACCTTGTGTTTAAAAAGCATTGTTGCTGATTTTTAAGAGAATGAGATTCAAGTTTTAAACTATAATGATGTACTAAAATTTCTTATGTAAATTTGATTTTACTCCTTAAATCTAATTCTATACTAATTATTATATCACTTTTATTTTTCGTGTGCATATTATTTGGGAATATGAAATATTACTCCGCCTACCCTTCTGAAGGTAGAAGCTATGAATACACATATATAAATTTGTTCTGAACTATGCTCCTTCCAAAAAAAAACTATTGCAAATAAGTGTCGCCGAATCTCAGAAGCAACGCAGACAAAAAATTGTTTGAAAAAACTAAACAAACAGGCTTTTAAACCAAAAAGAAGAAAACAATTTTAACGTAAAAAGCGTAGGGCAACTTTAATGAAATATTTTCAGAAAGCACCCCACGCTTTGTTACATTAAAATTATTTTCTACTTTTTAGTTTAAAAGCGTGTTTATTTAGTTTTTTTAAACCTTCTTTAGAACCACTATAAAAGACCAAATATGTTTAATTTTTTTTTTTTCAAATTAGCGTATTGTCATCGGTCCTCGATAAATCTACAAAGTTTGAACGAAATCTGGCCCTTTAAAATGTATCAAAATCGCACCCAGTTGAGTCGATTACAAACATACAAACAAACAAACATATATGTGAAGCTAATAAAAAGCGTGTAAAAAGGCACTTCAATGACATCAACGTCATAACTGTAGTCTTCCAACTACTAGATATTGTAGAAGTAATATGCCTGGTTAATAGACAAAATTGTGTTCAATTCTGGAACTTTCCGTGCTTCCTTAGGGCTTGTAAATATTATGTTACATAAAGCCTACAGCTCCACCTTAGGGAAATAACTTGAAACTCTAAACAATATGTGAGTTGGCTTATTACCAAATTCTGTTTACAACAAAAGGGACAAATTATTAGCTAAGACTATTATAGTAATAACTTCACACAACTACGAACGTTAATACTATTTTAGATATAGGTCGTGTTTTGCCTTTATTCCAAGGAGTTTTGACATGTCTTGACATTTCTATTACAGATTTAATTAGAACTTTTATGTTTTTTACTTTCCTGTAAATATTAGTTTTATTATTTCTATATTTTTTTAAAATGTTTTTAAATTCTTACTATAATAATAATACTAATTTAACACACATATATACAACTAGTTCAATGTTAGAATTTTCAGTTTCAATTATTCCTTAGGGTTGCGGGGGTCTGATGCCAGTCGCTCCGTTTAAAAACTGATATTCAGGTAAAACCGGTTGAACTAGTAGCCTACCCCAAATAATCTTGTGACTGATAAAGGCTAGGAAGAAGAAAATATTAATTTGCTACTTTACTTGTATTGTGGTTACATACATAAATGCTTACTTAAAAAAATCTCTTTTTGTCAAAAATAATAACTTATGGAGTTGAATGACATTTCACAACTTAGTAACTAGAATCATTAATGTAACGTTTCGGAAATGCCTGGAAATAGGTATACATAGACCAATTGAATAAGCTTGAGAGGCTCCAAAATCTCTGCATAAAATTCATATTTGGATTACGCAAATATGATCATATCTCCGATTATCGCAAACAGCTCAAGTGACTACCCATCCGCCTTCGCCGGAATGCTCATATTCTCTCTCTTCTTTACAACATTCTGTTTAATCCTCTTACTCCACAGTATCATCCGCACACACACACATCCGCACACACACACATACACACACACACACACATACACACACACAAACCATACACATATGCATGGGCAGTGTTTGATTTTTTTTTTGTTTTGAGTTTTTTTTTAGTCTTAGTTTGATTTTTCTTTTTTTATCGAAGTATAATGTAAAATTTTAATTATATTTAAGCAGACAATGTTACCTTGTGTAAGAGCCCTGGTATTAATAACACAAGTTAAATCTTACTATGGGTACCAGAGTTCAAATACCAATTGTGCACAAAATCTTAATTTTCCTATTTGTAATGTTGAAACATTTAATTATAAGGTTTTTTTGTTAATAAATAAATAAAAAAAAACCACACATCTTTGCGATCATCAGAGAACCTGAAATTAGGAATGTCAGGACATACCACAAAATTCCTCAACCAGTCTGTCCAAGCAGTTTGATTGTGGACTACTTACCAGTCGCAATCAGACGTCGCAAACATTAGATGCCTTCAAGAGACTGGTAAAGGAATATTACTTGGGAGACTATAAGGACATGTTAATAGTTTTTAGTGAATACCTGTTTATTACAGCTATTTATTCTTATCTATATGTATTGTATTTATTCTTATACACTATGTGTTATTATTACCTAATTACTCAATTCCCTTAAGTTCTAAATTTAATAATACACCAGGAAATACTATATATTTTCCGTGTATCCCTGGATCCGTTCCATGGTTGCCTGGAAGAGATTACCTTCAGACGATATTTAAGGCCGCCACTTGAACCTCCTAGTATAAGCTGCCGTTGTATGTTATTATTCTGAATATAATGAACTTTAAAGGAAAACTATAACGGATTAGATGACTTTGTTAGTTCAGGAGTTATAGAGGCTTAACTTGTAAAATGCGCTTCCTTGGAAAACGTCATGCAAAATTAACGCATTAATACGTAAACATAACAATTATCTATTGGATACGATTTTAAATCCACGTATCATTATGGGTAACTGAGGAACCCTTTCCTGTGCGTGGCCTGACACGCACTTGACCGATTTTATTTCTATCTATAGGGTAGAGTAACTTTGGTTGGCTATAAATAAAAAAAAAAGACTTTCGAATTAATAATTGAAGTAGAGATTAATAAGTGTACTATCAACCAGTTCCTATAAAGGATCCATTTAGAATACCTTTCTTAATGGATCGCAAATCCGCTTTGTCTAATGAACCCGACTAGTCCTGAGGGATTAACGCTAAGTGACACGCTTCCAGATTGCCGTGACGAAGTCAGGGTTTGGAACTAAAAATAGGTGGATAAAATATTATATTTTAACCGACTACAAAAATGGAAGGTGTATGTAGTCAGTGAAAATTTTAGAGTTTATGAATCTGCCTCATCTCTGGTGCGGTTGCACTGATTTAAACTGCATTTTCACTAACAAATAGCTGATGACATAAGCAGTAACTTAGACTATTTTCTAAACTAGTTTCTATCAGCGGCGTTACTTGTGATTTACAAGAACATCCGCGGGTAACACCGTGGCACTCGGTCTTTAATATCTTGTAAGAAAGACATAACCGAAAGATTTTATTTTGATACAGGATTATGAATTCCATTGCAGTAGAATTACAAAAAATATTATACCGTATTTTTACAGCCTGTTAATATGACCAATTATAATTCTAACAAAAAAGAACCGACTTCAATGAAAAACTATTCCGAGTACCCAAATCGCGACATTGTGCCTATGATATTTGAGGAGTTCCCTCGATTTCCTTGGGATCCGATCATCAGATCCCGATATGGTGACGATGGGGCTGTAAGCTACGCCATTCCAATGCAAAAATAATTTTTGAAATCGGTTCATAAACGACGAAATTATCGCTGAACATACATAAAAAAAAAAAAACAAAAAGATTCCGACGAATTGAGAACCTCCTCCTTTTTTTGAAGTCGGTTAAAAACAATAGAGATAATAAGACTCAAATTGCAATTATCACTTTTATATTCAAATAATGTCTTTTGCACTTAAGAATATTATTGTCTGGACTTTAAAAGAGACTGTGATCCCTGAGTTTGTTTCATCCTTTCTTCTCAGGGCTAGTCTAGTTAGGAAAGGCCGAACTCATCTGCTCAAAAAAAAATTTGAACTTGCAAAAGTGTTCATGAAACCTAACTGCAGATTAAATTATTTGATTTGATTTAATAAAAAAATGAATGAATGAATTTTTACAAGAAAAAACAAAAAAACAATAAAATGCTTTTTATACCTACCTAACTATACTTAAATTTGTAAAAATGCTTGTTCTTCGTAACGTAACTAAAAGCTGAGAAAAAATATAAAACTAATTTGAACAATTTCTAGACAGTTCCTCCATTTGAACACAGTACGACAAGCGAGTATTTTCCATTTAGCTGAATCGTACTGATCTAGGTTAAGCGATTTCGCGCCAACGAACTTCGGCAATCGTCGTGACAGCCGATCGTTGGGAACTAAACTTGAACACAGACCAATCAACATGTATAGGCTCAAATAGGCTGAGTGGAAATCGGAGTGTATTTGGTTTTGGGACTTGTATTTTAAGGTGACAATTGGCAGAAATGATTTTGAGTCATTGCGTTATAACTGACGCTCAAAGTTTTAATGAAAGAGAGTAGTAAATCTTTACAAGTAGAGATAGTTGCTTCATGGTCTGTGAAATTGTGAACCTTATTTGAAAGAGTTGTTGCGAAAGACGAAAATATATACTGTCGCCTTGGTTCAAATTCGAACTGGTTTGAAAGTCTAGTTTTATTTCACTGACATGTTTAAATAGAACTATAATTACTGTTGTATAAATTGTTGTACCTGGATTACAAAATATACTGAACCCAATATACAGATATCCAGTTTTCGCGTAAGCCTGCGTGTGTGTCGGTTTTTGCAACTAAAGATAGCATATGTTCTCCTTTATGGTTAAATCGGTAAGCGGCTTACTTTTAATATCATAACATATACACAGACAAAGTTGGTTTTGAATTTATAATTTATAAGTTTAAATTATAAAGAAAACATGCGCCGATAATGATCTTATTTGAAATTTTACATTTACTGTTTGCTGCATTTATTTAACAAATGTGAAATGTGTGCCCTTTTTATTGAAAAATAATGTATACTTTGAAAAACTTAAAGTGGATTACGGCTACTGTTACAACACCGGTTTGATTCCATTTTAAAAACAATTTATATGAAACGGAAACGGCTCTAACGATTTGCGTGAAATTTGATATTTCGGAGGTGTCGGGTGTGAAAAATAGATCCAGGTAGTTAGGAAAATCTTTATTTGTGCACCGTGTTACAGATTTACAATACAGAACAGAAATGATTTAAATTTAATGTACAAAGGGCGGCCTTATTGCTAAAAGCAATCTCTTGCAGACAACCTTAGGCAATCAAGATTAATCTTATGTTTGGGACAATGCATTTATCATTATTGTTAGCATTGCTCGAGATATCTATATTAGGTACTCTTTTAGTAAAACTTAGTTGTTTGATGGTGGAAGCTAAAGCACATCAACACTGAAGTACTTAAAAGAATAGATAGCGTTGTTAAACAATAAATATGTTAACCGAGCAAAGCTCGGTCACCCACGTACTTTTTTTTCGGACATTTCTTACACACAACGCCATCTAGTCCCAAACTAAGCATAGCTTTTAATATGGATAACCAGACAACTGATATGAATACATACTTTTTTTATGTAAATACATACATATGATACATAGAATACACCCAAACTCCGAAACAAATATTTGTGGATCACACAAACCATTTTTCCTACCCGGGAATCGAACCCGAGACCTCTTGATTAGCAGTCGCATGCGCTAACCACTAGACCAACGAGACATTTAATTAAAGTAGCCTACTTTTTTATTTATAAGGTTATGTTGGATATACAGAGTTCATTTTGACCAGCACTTTAACTAAAAAGGGTGGTCTTGAAAGTGAAGAAGGAAAAATTTATTGCTTTCAATACGAATGCAGTAAATCACAGTGAATGAGACTCCCGTCTATCTTGGGACGGCATCGGGGCAAGAAATAATTTACTATACCTAGTATACGATTTTGTATTGGACATATTAATAGTACAATATTAAACAGTGAGGTAATTAGTTTGTGGGTTTCTAAATAAAAGAAGCAAAGGTTATTCAATTCGTAGACTTGGACTATTAGACCTGACTTGTAGGCATAATAGTAAGTGAGAATGAGGAGAGAGCTTAATTCCCACCCAAACCATATAACGAATATTTCGAACAATTATTTCGGATATGTTTTGGACATCTTACACGCAGAGACATGTAGTCCCAAACTAAGTAGAGCTTGTACTATAAGTAATAGACAACTGATACAAATCTATGTAACCTTTTTTTTGTAAACGCGTACATACTATACATAGGAATTAACCAAACTCCGAATAACCGAGGCAATCAATTATTATTGAGTGAGTGAACAGTTTGTTTTAACTAAATGCATATCAAAGGATTAAAAAAACGAAACTTACACCAAACAAGCTTTTTTTTTGTCTGTCGGTCTACCAGTACGTTTGTGTCAGTTAATCTCTTATACGGCTGGATCAATTTTGACGGGAGTTTCACTGGGAGAAACCTGATGACATTAGGAGTAACTTAGGCATTTATTTTTATTTTATTTACGTGAAAAACCGCGGGCCACGACTAGTTTATAATATAAATTTTCACCTCATTGATATTTATTATAACTTGTCTTCAAAGCCTCTTATTTACCCGTACAGGTAAAGCTTCCTATGAAACTTTTAATTTAGTTTTCGACTTTCAGACCCTGCATCACATTGAAATGCAAGTTGCGGTCTTAAGCCGTGAGTTTGATACTAAGCTATGGACCGGATTAATTGAATTGAATACGGTTCCGTATTTCTAAAGGGGAAAGGAAATCCTTCGATGGATTCTAGAATTATATGGAATTACATTATATCTTCTAGAGGCGCTTAAGGCCAAGTTGCCCTAGGTGGTTAGAAACAATCATTGAAGATAAGCAACTACTGCGCAGTTAGTACCTGGATGGGTGGCCGTTAGTGTCATGATACCATGAGTATCTCAGTGATTTGGAGATCACGATGATGGTTGTTATCATCGGACAATAGTCGTGAAGCTTATTTAAATTAAATAAATATTTCGGACATCTTACACACAACGTCATCTATCAAGTCCCAAACCAAGCAGAGCTTGTATTATGGGTACTAAACAACTAATATAAATACATAAACTTACTTTTTTTTTCGTAAATACTTAATAAACATAGAAAACACCCAGACTCCGTAACAAATATTTGTGATTCACACAAATATTTATCTGATCCGGGAACCGAACAAGAGACCTTTTGATCAGCAGCCGCATAATATGCTAACCACTAGACTAACAAGGCAGTCAAATTTAGAGGTCTTCGGAAATCTTAAAAACCTCTTATGGCAATATTACGAAGCCACAACGTGTCTTGCCAGTTCCCAAGCTGCACTAAGCCAGTGTGGAGATGTATGGTCTTAATCCTTTCGTGAGAGGAATCGGGTCTCCCATTATGTGTTTTTGATACATTGATTGATTACATTATATCTTTATGAGTGCTCACCAGGTGAACGGTGTGAACCTCTTTTTTGATATTAGGTTTTAGGTTAATACTAGTTGACCCAGCGAACTTCGTACCGCCCAACTTTAAAATTCCAGAACTTGATCGCAGCGCCACCTACCGGGTCCAATTGCGAATCTAAACCATTCCCAGATCCCCTTGAACACACACAAAAAATTTCATCAAAATCGGTCCAGTCGTTTGAGAGAAGTTCAGTGACATACACACTCACACAAGAAATATATATGTATATAAAGATAGTGCGCTGTTCCGGTGGTTTTACACGGAGTTTGTTTAAAGTTTTCCTCCTCTCTGCAGTAGTATTCTTCTGCGTAGTTTACTACTTTGGTCAAGTCTTACGATACCAATTTAATCAATGGGGTCGTGATACTCCGTATTCTTAAAATGTCTCCAAATGGTATACGTGACCCGGCTGACCCGTGACTGCAATACATCAAATCATAAATATCACAGGCTATTGCTGAACGAAGGTTTTCCCCAATGAGCTCCAACTATGAAGTACTTGGGCAGTCTGCATCCCTCCCTATTATATGTGAGGGCAAAATAATTGGTCCTGTGTATTTTAGAAACTAAGCAACATAATAAAGTTTCATGAAATGTGAATAGATATTTTGATTAAATGCTATAAGAAATCATTTAATTTGTTGCTGTCAAGTCTTTAGAACAGTCTGTGGGAACTTCCACAACCTGCTCCACCTAAATCACACTACAGCGCCAAGGTACACCGAAATACTCAGTAACTAACTACATAAAGTAACTGCAACCAAATCCTGCATTAAGGAGGATCCTGTCTTTGTGCTGGACGAACACGACATGACCGTTCCTCCAAAAGCTCTTAAATCAATATACGTTTTAATAGCTGTACTTTGAAACCAGATTACTATCACATAGATGAGAAACAAGTAAGAGAACTGAAATAACAGGCTAGATTTAAAGCCGATTGTTAGTGCATGGCAGTTTTTTTTTGTAAGAAAATATTAAATTGTATGTTTATCACATTGCCAAATGTGTTACGGACTACGGTTGCTCCCATTAATCTCTGATAATGTTCTCAAGTTGGCAAACACAGCTTACCAGAAAAAATGAAATAGTTTTTTACAGTAAAATTTTTACTAGCTGATGTTTGCGGCTTTGCTCGCGCCCGTTTTATCTCTTATTGCCTAATATATGTTTACGTCATATTTTCAGACTTACTAAATAAACACACAACATTTCATAAGAATCGATTATGCGGTTTCGGAGGAGTTGATTGTAATCAAATCTAGTTCTAAGCGGAGCTTGTATTGTAACTGATTTAAATACATAAACTTACAATTTTTTTGTAAATACATCATCAATCATCAACAGCCTTTAACAGTCCACTGCTGGACATAGGCCTCTCCTTAGAAAGGAGGTTTTGGCCTACTATACCACGCTGGCCAGACGGGTTGGTATAGGGTTTGTTTCAAGTTTTCCTTCTCTTTGCATCGATGTTGTCTTGCGTAGTTTATCGCTTAGTCGCCTTTTACGACACCCGCGGGATGAATAGGGTTGGTAACCCTCTGTATTCTTAATCCGTCACCACACTGTAATATACATACAATATACAATAATATATATATATATATATACAATAATATATATATATATATACAATAATATATATATATACAATAATACATATAATATACATACAATAAATAGAAAACACCCAGACTCCGAAACAAATATTTAATTTTGTTGATCACACAAACATTTGGTCCAACCCGGGAATCGAACCCAAGATATCTTTATCAGCAGCCGCTACCTTAAATGTATGCCGTGGGTCTTCTAAGAGTCAAGTAAGAAACCACAACTTAGGATATAAGGAAAGAAAAGCTAGCTGTCCAGAGTGGTATAAGAAGGTAAAGCTAACGAGAAACCTTTGTCTAATATTCCTACGCCATATATTATTTTTTGAAATAGTTGATAGAATTTATACAGAGTTAAGCTTGGTCAGCATATTTCAGATATGAGTCTATTATCGAGCACGTAGATTTCGGACAGTCATTATCTCGTTGAGATCAAGACGTGATTATAGGTATTGTAGCGATATGTTTTAGAATAAATAATGTAGCCGTATGTCGGTATAGATATGCATACCTTAGTGAGTAATTTTAGAGTAGTAAACTAGTGCCTGAATAATAAAGATGGCTCCTAAAGTAATAATAAAAATAATAAAAGTTTATTTGAACCAAATAATACCTAAATACATAAAAACAGATGGTTGAGAATGGCCGCTATAGTCAAATAACTGTGTTGCAGCCATTAACGCCCACCTCAGGAAAACAAAAAACAATATTTATTCTCTAGTAGGAATTTAAAACATATTAAAGCAAATGATTTAAATAACATTATAACTAAGGTACAGGATTGTTTGGTTGTATGTATATGTGCGTGTGTGTTGTGTGTGTATATGTGTGTGAGTGTGTGTGAGTGTGTGTTTAAATTGCTTGTAATTGAATTTGTGTATACAGTGTATACAGTGGTGGTTATTCGATACGACCCATAATTTCGCTATATTTGGTGACCCCGACAACTAAACAAGCATGAAGACACGAAGAATTCGCTATATCTAACAGTTCAATATTTAAGGCTGTTGAAATGTGCTATTTAAAGTTGCAAAATTAGTAGGTAGCTGTAAATAGCCAATTTATTCTTAATTGAATTTGTTGTGTGGTGACGGATTAAGAATACAAAGTGTCACCACCCCTATTCATTCCATGGGTGTCGTAAGAGGCGACATAAGAAACAAAATAAGCAGCTAACATCACTGCCAAGAGCAGGAAAACTTGAAACAAACCTTTACTAATCCGTCTGGCCAGCGTGGTATAGTAGGCCAAAACCTCCTTTCAAAGGAGAGGCCTATGTCCAACAGTGGACTGTTAAAGGCTGTTGATAATGATGATGATGATGTTTGTTGTATATTTTTTATGTATGACTTACTTTATGTGTATATATCATGAGCCATCTTTCATCATCATCATTCCAGATTTTAGTCAGAATAAACAGATAGACAAAAATTGTTTCTTCTTTCTTTCTTTCGACCTCCCTTCTTCCTTTGTTTCTTTATTTCTTTAGCTACTCTTTTATCGATTAGGGCGTGTGTATATGAACGGTAAATGTAGTATTAGTATTCTACAGTAATAATGTTGTATTCTGAAGATTAAAACTTAAACTATAAAATATATGAAGAGCTATTTTCTGTAACTGGGCCATGATGGCGGTTACACCACTATTTTAGTCCAATTTTCATTTAACGCTAATTGCCATTTCAGACATGTCACCGAGTTTTAATTATAACAGTGCTTAATGCGGCAGAAATTCGTTTTGGACTTTAATTTCTTGCTTCAAATATGTAGTAATTGCTAGTTGGATATGTAATATGTTGATGGCTATTTTTATGATAATAATAATAATGTTAAAATTCTTTATTTATGGACTCAAACTACATAGTTTGTAGTACAAATATTAGATTAAATGATATAATACTCACATGTATTTTTACACAAAAACATTCTTTTCTTACATTATCATCATCATCAACAGTCCACCGTTGGACATGGGCCTCTCCATAGCAAGGAGGTTTTGGTCTGTTGTACCACGCTGGCCAGACGGGTTGGTATAGGGTTGGTTTCAAGTTTTCCTTCTCTTTGCATAGATGTTGTCTTGCGTAGTTTTTCCCTTAGTCCCTTAATCGCCTAGGGGTGGTGACACTTTATATTCTTAATCCGTCACCACACGGACATTTTTTTTTTATAAATAATGTTCAATGGCAGTATTTATAGGATTCTTGGATATATTAATGAAATTAAGATGTCTGTTGAACAATGCTTCGCTTCCTTTATTGTAAGCAAAAGAGAGTGACCATAGACATTAAAACTTACAAAAAAACTTACTTTACTAGAAGTACTGCTCTATGACTGAATACTAAGGTAATAAAATGAAACAACCAAATGTTACTTATTTTAATGTAATTAGCAGTTTAACAAATGTAATAAATATAATATTGAATTAACATACATACAAATAATTTAAAAACAGGAATTTCTTAATAACAGCCCCGAGTCTGGAAGTTTGGTGGTCATACACGCCCGTGCCCCGGAGAGTATGTTAAGCCTTCGGTCCCGGTTGTAATGAACTGCTATGGAAATCTTTATTGGGAAGTCAGTGACCTCAAATATACTGACAACTAGTTCAATCTTCGAATTTCTCCCTTTGGGTTGCAGAGGTCCGATCCCAGTCGCTCTGTGGAAAAACTGAAATTCAAGTAAAACCGGTTGAACTAGTAGACGACTATAATAAACTTGAGAATAAAGGCTAAAAAATTTTTGACTTCCTCATAAAGCGCTATCGTAAATATACAACAATGACACCTTATAAAGAAATACCGAACTACGAAGTAACGTGCTATATGGAGTAACTACCAATCCTGTATCGCGATATAGAAGTTCCTGCGCTCATTAGATTAAGTAGAACTGTCTAAGATTGTCTATGGCCTGCTAAATATGATCACCTCCAGAAAGATCCGCCAAGAAGATCCCCCCTGAACGAAATCAGGGTTCCGAGGCGAGAAATAATACCACTGTCGTTCCCAACAAATATGTATTGTCTCAAAACTGCGATTTGCAAAGCTCATTATAAAAATATTCCTCTGCGGTATATACAGTAACCACGGTAATCAAAAATTTTCGCGATTTAGTCAATCCTAACAGCGCCATCTATCGAGTGCCCAATTAAACACTATACTGTACATTACCAAAGTAAATTTATAATTCTTCTCCAACAATACAACACAAAAACAAATATAACATAACGCCCCCATATCATAAAGGGGGTAAGCAAAGTAATTAAAAAATACATAAATAAACTGAACTGATTAACCTGACCCCTTTATGTTGGAGGGACATGACCTGTTCCTTTACACAATCATTGGATGATCCGACGACCAAATGAAGATCGCATGCCCAAGCCATTACCCGGGGCTCCACCCGCGTATTTAGGATACCACGGAAATTATTTTTCGAGCCAACACACTATGGGTCCAATTACAAAAAATATTGCTTACTATTGGTGAAACCTTCTCCAAATCTGTTTTGTAAAATCAGAGATTACCGCCTACGGCCTAACAAACATACACAGTTTTCGTGATACAATGTTAGTTGTCGTACTTCTCCGAAACGGCTAAACTGATTCTTATGAAATGTTGTGGGTTTATTCAGTAGATCAGACATTAAAACTTAAAACTATTTATATACCCCCTAGGACGCGATGATTAGCTACAGGCATCAGCTAGTTTTAGTATAGATATTAACAAAAAAAGGATAAAGCACTCTATTGACCTCGAGACAACATTAATAGACATAATATTGAGACATAAAGTAAATAGTATTAGAAACGAGTTCCATTAATAACAGTGCATTTGACAAGCAATAACATTCTCGAATTACGCAAGAAATTCATTTGAGATCAGCTCAATCAATAACGTACTGACAAGGGTTATACTGCTGACGTCATTGAAATAAAATGGCTGCTTTTGAAATTATTGTGAGACGTAGAAAGAGGATTTGTGAGAGAGAAATTTACCAATTTTAGATTTAAATGTATTGTAATCATAAAATAGGAAAACTTTAAAAAAAGGTTTAGCTCTTCTTTCCTGTGCTGAGCGGTTAAAAACTGGACCTCACTACCATCTCACGTTTTTCCTTCACATTATGATCCCGGGTACTTTAGGAGGGGTGTGAAAAAGCATCTCTCGAAGCCGCCATAGTTTGGGTCGGCATCGCCATACTTCCTGCATCGCGGGCAGTGTGGTGGCCCCCTCCTCCTCCTCCTCCTCCTGGATTCTACTCATGCTTACCATCAGGCAACAAATCCTCAGCAAAGTATCCAAGAGTGTTGGTCACCACTTTCATTGTGAATGACCCATACTATTGCGGCCTAGTGATGTTTCTGCATTATTGGGCCTCCGGTCTTATACTCACCCACAAAACAACAGCACGAATGTTATAAGTTTGGGTTGGTCTTCTAAAAAGTAAAATATAAAAATACGTTGGTGTGATGTATTTAAAAAAATAGTTTAAACGTAGGTATATTTAAACAAGCTGATGTAAGTTAAATACTCATTTTTAGGGTTCCGAAGTTTATGACTCGGAACCCTTATAGATTCGTCATGTCCGTCTGTTCGTCCGTCCGTCCGTCCGTCCGTCCGTCCTCCATTTACCGTCCAAACGGTCAGTGCTAGAAAGATGAAATTTGCATGAATATAATATGTCGTAATTACGTCGACTAAGTGCTACAATAAAATTATGTAAAATATTTTTTTCGGTAAAAACTATTGAGGAACCCTTTCCTGTGCGTGGCCTGACACGCACTTATCCGATTTTTTTTAATTTATTTGAAATAAGTAATTGTCGTGAAAAAATTGTGCTCTATTAGTAAAAGAATTTAGAAAATCGTTCTTGTTGATCCAGAGATTATCCCATACAACGTCAGAAACTCTATAACTATACCTATTTTTAAATATCAGTATAGATATATAAAATTAAAACAAAAATGTGTTCATCAGTAACAAGTTAGTGAACAATAATATCATAATCTAGAACTCAGTAAGTAGTTACATTTTGCCTGCCAAGTGTAATGTCTAAGGACCACAGCACACTAGCTACTTTTAGCATCGATGATCGGTGACTAGTCGCTTCTTAGAAGCTAAATACGGCGACCGAACGCTCCACACCGCACACTTAAAAACGCCAAACGCGGAGATTGAGTCGCTTTTTAGGAGCGCGACACAGCAGCTGAACGCTACTCTCCGTACACATTCGGATGCCGGTAGCATCGATTTGGCATCTGAGCAGTCGCTAAAACGCGCGTTTCCGATACCGCGATCGAACGCAGGAAGTCGCTAAAACGCGATGCAGCATCGATGCAGTCGCCAAATCGCTGATCGCCGATGCAAAAAGAAGCTAGTGTGTTGTGGCCCTTTGTCTAGCTATTCAAAGGGGGAACGCTGCCAGTATCTTCGGAATCATGCCTAAAAAAAAAGCATCGCTTTTTAGAACGCTACTCTCTGCAAGCATTCGGATGCCGGTAGCATCGATTTGGCGTCTACCGTACATATTTTTTGTTATTTGTAAACAAATCCACAGGTTACAGAATACTGTAATATCATTTCAAATCACAGACTTAAGTAATCACAGTTACAAATCGGAAAATTATAGACAACACTACAGCCGACGCGTTCCATGCATCTGAGCAGTTTCCGATACCGCATTCGCATACCGCAGGAAGTCGCGAACGATGCAGCATGACGCGCGATTTCGATACCGCGATCGAACGCAGAAATTCGCTAAAACGCGATGCAGCGATGATTCATCTTTTAAAATCGCCGATCATCGATGCTGAAAGTAGCTAGTGTGCTGTGGCCCTTACTGAGAATAAGAATCATTATCTAAAATGGTCGAATGATTCAATTTAGGGTCGCGGGTATCTTACCGACGAATAATTAATGTTCTAGTATAGACCTAGAGATAAGAAGTTAGTTAAGTAACGTTACTTAAGAATAGCGTATTAAGTAAGGATTGTTCTTAGTCAGATAGATAAATTGGTGATAAATCCTATGTGTGGTGAAGGATTAAGATGAATATTCTTTCGTTTTTTTAAATACAGAGTGTAATCACACATAGGCAGCAGAGCCACGCTGAATGGGCCAGCTTGACCGGGGCAGTACTACCCTCACACAGAAAACCATCCTAATAATGACAGCACTCTTGCTGACGAATTTTGTTGGTGAGTGTGAGACCGGAGGCCCAATCATTCTGCATCGTTATCTTGGCGTCCAGAGGCCGGGAGAATGTTGCAGAAACATGCGACCAGGCCGCCATGGCAGGGGTCACCATGTTGAGCTGCTTACCCTTACAATGCGTATGGTGACCCCTACTCCTGCGGACTGCAGCAGTGGACTGTTGAAGGCTGATGATTATGACGATGACGAAGATAATTATTGAAGAGAATAAAATTAGTAGATTGGTTTATTAGTATTAGGTTTATATTTAATAGCACGATTATTTTGTAAAAATGCTCACTAAATAAAAATTTGGTTTTTCTATTCTCAGAGAAATAACGTCCTCTACTGGACTTACGCCTTATCTAAAGTTGTCTCATAATTACATCCTTACTAAAGGCTGCTCGCAGAATCAAACTCGATTTTTTTAAATTGCTAACTATTAATACACTTATAAATAGCTAACTTATCGTTTGTCTAGTCTAGTGAATAGCATATGCGAATACTAATCAAGGGGTATCGGCTTCAAAGCCCGGGTCGGGCCAAAAAGTGTTTTTGGGTTTTTCTTAGGAAATTCTTAGTAGCAGCCCGGAGTTTGGAAGTTTGGCGGTTATTCACGCCCGTGCCTTGGATAGCACGTAAAGCCGTCGGTCTCGGTTGTCATGAACATATATGGCAATCGTTATTGGGAAGTTAGTGCCCTCTAGTACAAGCTTCGAATATTTCAGTTCTCCCTTAGGGTTGCGGAGGTCCGATGCCAGTCGCTCCGTGGAAAAACTGATATTAAGGTAAAACCGGTTGAACTAGTAGCCGACCTCAAATAATATTGGGAATAAGGCTAGGAAGGTTAAAAAATAGCTAACATGTGGTACAATAATCATAATAAAGAAACGAGTGTAAGATTGAAATAAAAGAAATGCCGATAGAAGTGAAAACTTAGAACTTTTAGTTTTAAAATACGATACAAAGCGTAACGTACGCAGTAGGTTAATCGTACACAATAATCACGAGTTACATTGCGGTGTAAGAACGTATAATTACAATCTCAGTCAAAGCTAAAACTGCAAGAAGAACGATCTTAGTTTCAACGTTCCCTTGTAGTTGTGACCGCAAAATCAAATTGAACGAGCCAACATCTATTTGAGTTGTCGGCTGTAGATAACCGAGATGAATTGTCGGACGGGGGTCAGACATACGGGTTAGTCTGAAAGGCTTTTGTTATAATAAAGATTGAAGTAGAATGAACTAGTGAGTAGAACTTACAATTATTGGAGGAGTGTTCTTTTTAGGGTAGAAAGATGAAACTTTGCAAGAATATGACATGTGTTGTAATTACGTCGACAAAGTGCTACAATAAAATTATGAAAAACATTTTTATTTGGGGTACCTCCCCTATACGTAAAATGGCTACCCCATCGTGTGGGATATCATTTAGATAGGTATTTTAAAAACAATAAAGAGTTTCTAAGACGATTTTTTGATTTAGGTATTCGTTTGCTAGATATTCCACTTTAAAGAGCACTTTTTTTGTAAAAGCAGGGCGTCCCCCCCTCTAAAAGCTAATTGGTTAGCTCAAAAATCTGCGAATCTGACTTTGTTAATTCAGGAGTTATAGAGGCTTAACTTGTAAAATGCGATCACTTGGAAAACGTCATACAAAATTAACGATTTTAATTTCACGTACCATTATGGGTGACTGAGGAACCCTTTCCTGTGCGTGGTCTAACGCGCACTTGGCCGAGTTTCTTATTAAACTTGCTGGCTTTTCAAAATCAAGAAATCATATGCGTATAATCAGTTATCCTGACAACAAAGTAGCTTGACCAATATCCAATCTATCTATATATAGAAATTTATCGAAATCAGTTGAACCATTAAACCAAAGACAGACAGATGACAAAGTTACTTTCGAATATAAAATATCAGTACGGAGTGTGAATTACACTCGGTTCCAAAAATAACGGGTCAGTCACATAAACCCGAATATCTCCCGAACTACGTATGCCATCCTAATGAAACGAAGACTGTTCAATTGAGAATTTAATTATACAGATAAAAAATAAAATAAAACTTAGTTACACCCACAATATTAATCTTAAATTAAAAAAAAACTAAAGTAGTCATATTTTTCTTAAGATTACATTTTTTTATGATTGTTTTTTTGCTGTTTTTCATCACTGGAGGCTTCATCACGTGGAGGCAATACAAAGTATTAAATGAAGAAAGTGATGAAAAACAGCAAAAAAACAATCATAAAAAAATGTAATCTTAAGAAAAATATGACTACTTTAGTTTTTTTTTATTTAAGATTAATATTGTGGGTGTAACTAAGTTTTATTTTATTTTTTATCTGTATAATTAAATTCTCAATTGAACAGTCTTCGTTTCATTAGGATGGCATACGTAGTTCGGGAGATATTCGGGTTTATGTGACTGACCCGTTATTGGTTTATGAGACTGACCCGTTATTTTTGGAACCGGCTATAGTTTACCCTCATACTGACGAAGGTTTGACTTGTTATGATTGAAGAAAAACTGTGTACTAGTGGGTAATATTATTTTATTATTTAGCTAGCTGAGTCCCGCGGTGTTACCCGCGAATATTTTAGTAAATCGTCAGTAACAACGATCGGACGATTTAAACATAGTGTCTAAAGGTGCACGTCCATTGGCCCGCACCGGACGCACGGCACGCAACGGATTGAACGGATTTGCCTTGCTCAGAAATGCCGGCGTTCGGTGCGGGCGGCGCGAATAGTGGACGCAGTACTGTGTGAAATCATACAAAGCAAAATAAAATCCGTTGCGTGCGATTTGCTTTTTATGTAAGTAAGTATCGTAGGAGTAATTTCATAATAACATGTATTTAGTAGCCGAAGATCGAACTAAGTGGCGTGCAATTGAAGAGACCTATGTCCAGCAGTGGACTGCTATAGGCTGATGATGATAATGATGATGATGTATTTAGTAAAAAAAATATCATTTGATATTTGATAGTTGAACGGATACAGAATAAGTATATCCGGTTTATGTATTTAAAACTGTACGGAGTATACCCAGGGTATCCATTGCTGTATCCGTCCTTGTTTATTCTCGGCATGGTAGGTTATTATAAGTTAGAATTGAGGCGCGAAGTATCACTAGTGATTTACTTATTCAAGGTGTTACGTGGCAAAATACATAATCCACCGATTCTATCCCAGATAAACTTTTGTGTTCCCAATGATTACGTTGGGTGACTGAGGAGACCGCAGCTACTGGTTGTGCCCCGGGCGCGTACCGGCCTGCTGCAGAGGGCGCCGCTCACGCGTGCCTTGCGTGCGCTCAATGCGGTTGCTAATGTCGTTGACATATTTATTTGTTCACTGAGCGAATTCACCAGGGTAACTTACTGTGAACTTGAGAACAGTTAAGTTAATTAAAACATATTGTCTACGTATACCGCATTAGATTCTACATATCTGTAATGATAGACGTAAGTGTGTTATAAATTAAATAAATTTTACAAACAGACATCTTAATTTTATATTTATACTCGTAAATATTATCTAGCTAAATAACCAATTTTGTAAGCATCTCTCAAATTTATTACATTTTCTCCGTTTACGCAATATTTCGCGTTAATGTTTAGATGCTTTGGGTAGTATTATGATCTAAAGTCTACTATTAATTGTCTGCGGCTCCGCCTGCGTTTACGTCGATTATTGCGGCTCATGTCCTTCCCAAGAAACAAAGTGTCTCCATGCCAATATTCATTCAAATCGGTGCAGTGGTTATACAAATATACAGACAATTTCTATTCTTATTTTTGGAGGTGGAGGAGGTTCTTAACTTGATTGGTATTTTGTTTATGTACTATGTACACCGATTACATGTCATAAACATCTATGGCAATAGTTATTGGGAAGTCATTGCCCTCAAATTTACTGACAACTAGTTCAAGCTTCGAATTTCAGATCTCCGTTAGGGTTGCGGAGGTCCGATGCCAGTCGCTCCGTGGAAAAACTAATATTCAGGTAAAACCGATTGAACTAGTAGCAGACCCAAAATAATATTGGGAATAAGGCTAGGAAGATATACTATGTACACCAATTACGCTGAGATTTACGTGATTTTTCTTTAGTTTTCATACGGAATACTTACCATTTGGTTACATTTATTTTAATACTAATAAAACTGCCTCGTTGGTCTAGTGGTTAGCGTATGCGACTGCTAATCAAGAGGTCTCGGGTTCAAATCCCGGGTCGGGCCAAAAAGTGTTTTTGGGATTTTCCTAGGAAATTCCTAATAACTGCCCGAAGTTTGGAAGTTTGGCGGTGATTCACGCCCGTGCCTCGGAGAGCACGTAAAGCCGTCGGTCCCGGTTGTCATGAACATCTATGGCAATCGTTATTGGGAAGTCAGTGCCCTCAAATATACTGACAACTAGTTCAATCTTCGAATTTCAGTTCTCCCTTAGGGTTGCGGAGGTCCGATGCCAGTCGCTCCGTGGAAAAACTGAAATTCAGGTAAATCCGGTTGAACTAGTAGCCGACCCCAAATAAAATTGGGAATAATGGCTAGGAGGATAATATGAACAAAGTATTTTTTGGTATAATTAACTTCAAGTTATATAGTCTACAATTGTAGTCTTCTAGTCTTCAAGACGTTGTCACAATGTATATAATGATAAAAAAAATGTGGATGAGATGAAATCCGTCTTTCGAAAAAACAAACATTCTTTATAGGAATCTTACATTCAATATCAGACAATGTTAAAGTCACTCAATACACACATATTCTAATGAGATAATTCTGTTGTTGCGTCACTTAATTAAAATTTCTCTAAAATTATCTCTGATTTTAGTGAAGCAACTTCCAAAATACTTTCTAATATGTATGTATTTAGATAACCTCTTCTTCTTCTTTTAATGAGATGGCAAGCAGTTGAATAATATCAGCTATTTCTACACATGTCAAGTAATTAACATCTTTAATTCTAGTTTTCTATTCTTCATGTCGTTGTCGTAATGGTCCAGGAGACAATGACAGATTTTCATGACCAAGTCCCTCCCAATCGAAAATTGCCAGCCAGCTGACGTATAATCCACCATGTTATGGCCAGCTGTCTTTGTTTTTCCTTCAAAATATTAGGTAAACTATAATCTTACAAACTTTCAAATAGAAGGAAATAATAATAATAAATAATAATAATAATATTTTGGACATCTGACACACAACATCATCTAGTCCCAAGCGAAGCAGAGCTTGTGTTATGGGTACTAGACAACTGATATAAATACATAAACATACTTTTTTTTTGTAAATACATACATATTATACATAGAAAACACCCAGACTCCGAAACAAATATTTGTAATCACACAAATAATATTTGGTCCGACCCGGGAATCGAACCCGAGACCTCTTGATCAGCAGCAGGAAATGACTAAAATATATTTTTTTCTCCATGTTGGCTGGGCTGCCACTGCCCGTCCCACCCACGGAGTTGCAGCTGACGGTCGAGAGTATTTATAGTATAAGTCTCTAATACATTTTACAAAGTTTTGCTCGAGAAGTAATAATTGACCAAATTTTTACCTGGCTTCCGGACCATAATGAATTTAATGATAAAAAAGTGGAAAAGATGAAATGGAGACCGTCTTCCGAAAAACAAACGAAGATCTTCTAGATATACGTAATTTTTTAATGTTTGACATTTGACAACGTTGTCGTTTGAACAACAATTAAAATTATTAATTTACTTTAGTTATATTTCGAACAGGAGAGTTAGCACCATTGTGTGATGAAAAATAAATGTTACGAAATGCTTTCCTCGCTTATACGAAGCAATAACGTTTGGCATTATAACAACCATAAACGGGCTTAAATAAAGGACTGAATGAAATCCGCTGACTTTTACGGGGAATGCGTAAAAACATACCTACTATCGAGCTTCTAAGGTTTGTTTTGAAATTTTTAGGTTTGTTTTTTATCTAAGATTGTATCTTTTTTAAAATTGCTTCGATTTTTAATGGATCCTTTGGTTTTTTATTGTGTAACGTCGTTTAACTTTTTTTTTTTAATAATAAAACAATCAGTAAAAATTTTTGGGAATAAGGCTAGAAAAAAGAGAATCTTTAATATCCAAAACCACTAAACCGATTTATATAAAATTTGGTACACAGATAGTCACAGATAGTGACACTTATAAAGTCTTTAAAAGGACATATGCTACTTTTAAGCACAATAACTGACATACACGCGAGTGTAGCCACGGGTGAAAGGTAGCTTTTTATGAAATTAAATTTAAAATCTAAAAAAATACCTTCGAAACTTGACACGAAGACAGAAAATAAAACTATCAGAACACAATACATTAATAAAAATTTGTGCTGTTAAGTTTCTGAATGTTTTTTAAAACAAACATGGATGATGCACCATCATATAGCAAGGGTACGCAACAATAGACGTATACGCCAGGAGCTTCTGCTAGAAACAATGGCCAAGATTACACTCAGTGACTTGGCATTTACTATAAAGCTTTAATTATTTTGCTTAGTAGCTAAGCTGCTAGCGGGGAATATATAAAAGAGTTATAATAAAATTAACCTACTGGATAGTAATAAATATTGATTTGCAATTTCATTAGTGTACTGGTCGTCTTCGTATACCGAACATACATAGGTCAAATCTCCTAAAGGAGTTATAGATTTTTAGAAATATATCAGTTTTTATCGGTTATTTTACATTTATATGATTCAAATATTATATGAGATTGTTGTTTCAATTTAAAAACTGATTGAACTACTAACTGACCCAGAATAAAAGACTTAAGAGTATTTATTATTGTTAATTTTTTTTTTATTCGGGTCGGCTTAAAAGATAATAATAAAAATATTATACGTCACATCATACTATCAATAATCATCATGATCTATGGTAATCGATATTAGGGGGTCAATTCCCATAGACAGGGTTACAGGAAAAGTCGTGCTAGATCCGTTAAGGGCGTAGAGTACCCATCATTTCTGACTTATTTCACTATGAAACACCCTACCCTAAACTTAACCCTTTTCGAGATATTCGACTTTTAATTTTTTCATTGAAAATTGCCGATTTTTAGGCTACAACATTTATTTTTGTTTTATTTTGTATATCTTATTATTATCATTCTTGCATTTTTACATGTGTAATTAGATGCTATAAGACGTCAATCAATAAAATAGTGCTTAAGTTAATTAAATAGACCGCAGTAGACAAGTGAAAGTAAAGAAAAAAATAAATTTGAAAATTATTTTTCTCTAACGGATATCTAAAAAAAATACTATGGTAATTGTTCGGCAGGTGTTTTTTAAAATATCTACGTTTCATCAGCTATCTAACGAGGTATAACAATCTAGGGTATGTATTACATTGCGTGGAAAAAAGTAGTATGGACGCTCCAGGTAGCAGTACTAACGGTCCTGCGCCTATTGTCCTTCAAGTTAAGACGCACCAAGCGAGCGAGACAAGTGACGATTTATGTAGGTGCGAATGAAAGAAAAAATGTGTAGAGACCGGTTAGGGCTGGAAATACAACAGGGGGTATTGTTAGGTTGTCAGTCTGCTTTTGTTCTTCGTACATAGTAGATCTGATATCGTTTTGCTATTTTTCTCGACTTGGCTGTGATTCTGGACTATTTCTTCTGATTTTTGACTACTGTGTTTGTTAACCGGACTCTGATTTGTACCTGGGATACGGAAGTGTTGAGGATGACGTCCTACACACCTGAGAAATATGCTGATATGTTTATTTGTTACGGATACTGCGATTGTGTGTCTGCGCGAGATCGCAAGGAATACATAACTCGCTACCCCGGTCGTCGAGTGCCGGATGTGGCCGTTTTTGACAGAGTTTATCGAAGACTTCGAGAAACTATCAGAAATAGAGGCGGCCATGTTGAACATGAACTGTAGAATAAGAAAAAGTGGTGTAAAAACCTTTTGTATGATATTTGATGCTTAACTAATGTTATAATTTACTTTTTTTGGGCTAAGTACAAATTTTCTTCTCCACTGTCGCCTATGAAACTAAAGTTTTTTCAATGCATTTGAATAAAACCTTAAAAAAATTATTATACCTCGTTAGATAGCTGATGAAACGTAGATATTTTAAAAAACATCTGCCGAACAATTACCATAATAGTTTTTTTAGATATCCGTTTGAGAAAAAAACATTTCTAATTTTTTTTTTTTATTTCTTTACTTTCACTTGTCTACTACGGTCTATTCAATTAACTTGTGCACTATTTTAATGATCGACGTCCTAAAGCATCTAATTACACATGTAAAAATGCAATTTTATAAGATACACAAAATAAATAAAATTAAGTGTAGTAGCCTAAAAATCGGCAATTTTCAATAAAAAAATTAAAAGTCGAATATCTCGAAAAGGGTTAAGTTTAGGGTAGGGTGTTTCATAGTGAAATAAGTCAGAAATGATGGGTACTCTACGCCCTTAACGGATCTAGCACGACTTTTCCTGTAACCCTGTATATACAAACAAGTAAAGCAAACTTCGAATTTAGTTCACCCTTAGTTGTCGCCCTTGTTCAAAGTCGTTCCGTGGAGAAACTGATATTCAGGTAAATCTGAACACGCTAGTAGACGACCTCAAAATAATCGGGATATAATAAAGGCTAGTTATAGGATGTTGAGGACTTTTCTAACTTTAATCAACGGAAAATAATGCAAGGGTTATGCGGATTGTTTTTTCTTCAAACTGATATTGCAAACAAGTGTGAAGACAAATGCAGATTTACTAAAGTTCTGTGGTATTTCGGATAGGATCATCATCATCATCATGAACAGCCTTTAACAGTCCACTGCTGGACATAGGCCTCTCCTTAGAAAGGAGGTTTTGGCCTACTGTACCACGCTGGCCAGACGGGTTGGCATAGGGTTGGTTTCAAGTTTTCCTTCTCTTTGCATTGATGTTGTCTTGCGTAGTTTACCCCTTAGTCGCCTCTTACGACACCCGCGGGAGGAATAGGAGTGGTGACACTCTGTATTCTTAATCCGTCACCACACGGACAATAATTCGGATAGGATAAGACTCATATACTGATTTAAGCGTACATTCAGCGCAAACTAAAACTACAGCGCCATCTATTGAAGACATACTGAATTGCGAAGTACCTACTAATTCTGTATCGCGATATAAAATTTCTCTCGCGGAGTGGCATGTATACAACTATAGAAAATAAACATTTATACGTGGCCAGGCACGATCATCTCGCCTGACCCGGAACATGACCCACGTAGTATATTACGAAAATGCATTATTCACCCGGTATCAAAGTAATACGATTAAAATTTCAACATCCTCTCCCGGAACATTTTAAGGCCACAATCCAGGCTGAAATTATTATAAGGCGCAATAATTTATGAGGAATGTTTGATAGCGGTATTTCGAAACAAAGCCTCTCTGGCGGAACGAAGCGCGATACAGATTTTGTGGTAACTTAAAATTTATTTATTTTGTACTTGCCCATGTACCTACATATTGACCTTTTTGTACGATCTATTTTCTTGCTGTAAAAGAGAATGATGTCTTGTAATTTATAATCTTTACGCGTTTTGGCAAAACATCAACAAAATAAATATTTAGTATTAGAAGCATGGTAGTATTTATATTCATTCATTTAACTTCATTAGATAAGAAAGTCTCGACAAAAGTAATGTGGGTAAACTATGTATGAAAACGGTTAATAAAAGTAATTTATGGTTCCTATTTAAGCCTATTTTATTTTGTTTACTTGTTATTTTTATAGTTTTATTTGTATAACATTGACAGACTCAAGAAAAATAGCTTATGAATAAACCTCCGTGGTTTTAAGTTGCTATTATTGTGGATCTCTTGTAATTATTATTGTAAATGTTAATAAATATAGAAACCCTACTTCTGAACTGTAGTTTTTAGATCACTTCATTAAAAATAATGTCAGTTCATGTTGTACAATGATATACTTTCATATTATACTGAAATTTGGATTCAGTTCATAACTTAATCACCTTTCCCGTTTAAATCAGCAGTTCTTATTTTTTAAATTCAACTTCATAAGCCTGTTACCTTCGACTGCTAAGCGTAGGGCTTCCCCAAAAAGTTTCAGGGTAGGGATTATTTACGCTTTTTGGGGTCTCAGTCAGTCTTCAATGTAGAAAAAGATGACGAAAGGTTTGATTTCCCTCCTAATCGTTTATTCTTTATTAAGGAGCGTGAACTTTTTCATCTGTCATCTACCTATCACCACCATTAGAGTTGTATACTATACCTTTTTAAATAGAGATGAACCTACCAAAGTGACTCAGCTATGCCTGATAGAAGCCACGAGCTGAATCCAAGAGTAGTAGTCATTGGTAGATGTAGCTGTGTGACCCACACTATGGCGGTCTATTGAGCAGCTTCCTCATCATTGGACCTTCGGTCTAGCATACACTAACGAGTGATATGGTCCAGAGATCTGATTCATAATTTTCTGGATCTTCGGCCATTGTTTTTTTCACTTAAAACCTTGAAAGTAAGTCATTCTCAAAAGCTCCTGCTGATTAGCGGATAGTGGTTCTGTTTTTGTATATTTCATTCACACTGTTTTAAACTTAAATCGTTTCAAATTCTTATTTATTTTTAGAACTGGATTTAACCATCCATATTTAAGTCACTACTACTACTAAGTATCGTCATTCTCGTATAACTTAAGATATAAAAACTAAATATTAAAGTTCTAAAATAGTGATCTTTTGATACCGAACAGCGTCGTTGGCCGCAACGGCTAACATTGGCCGCAATGAATTATTGAACGTCCTATGACTTTGTAATCTCGCGCCATTAAATCAATCTTATCTGGAGTATTTTCAGTGTTAGGAGTATTTGGAGACCAAATAGACAATAATAGATTCAGTGTAGGGACCGTTAGTATAAGTTTTATGACTGAAATGACAAACGACTTTCAGTAGACTAAGTTTGTTTAGTTCTACGACTATGTAGGTTGCGACCGATGAATAATTGTTAGGAAGAAAACACATTTTTGTGATTTGTTTTGCTTGAGTTCGGAAAATAAATATTCGCACATTTAAGTTTTAAGTATTTCAAACCCTTTCACTACTATTTAACATTTTATGGGGTATAAAGATCTTGAGTAGCGATCACGTACACTGGCAAACGTAGCGTGTGTAGGCGTAGTACAAAATGGCTGATAAATACTAACATGAAATTTGGAAGGTCAGACCAGGTCGCGGCTGGTGCCTGTCTATCAATAACACGTATCATTGTAATTATTTATTATGTAATACATTGCGGCCATCATTATAATTGGCTTTGTTTGAGGTCTGCAAAAACTTACTATACTTCACACACTTTATTATTTCCTTTCATAAGCTATTCTTCTATACTTATAACATACATACATACATGTTTATTTAATTCGTATCAAAGTAATTATTCATCATGTAATGCTTTGCGGCTATGGTTATAATTGTGCGTTTTAAAAACATTCAACGGCAAGATTATGTAGCCACAATGTGACTTGCCAGTCCCCAAACCCGCAGTCGGCCAGGGTGGGGTCGTATGGCCGTAACTGAGACGAGATTTCAAGCCAGCAGTGGGACGTTTTGGGTTGTTTATTGATTGATGCACACATATTGATGAATTGAAATAATCTATAATTTTTCTAGTCATAAATATGGTTTCTCAAATTTTATAAATTTCGTAAAGCACATATAAGTTTTTCAAATAAAAAATAATTTTGCAAAACTAATAATGAAATGAAGTTAGAAATATTAAAAGTAGCGTCTAATTTACCAAAACGCTTAAAACGAAAAAAAATTGTAAGTACCTATAAAGTAAATCCCTAAGTAACATGGAATAACAAAAGGAAAGAAAATGATACAGCATTTTTACTTAGGTAATTACTGTGTCTTAACAAGATTAGTTTCGGGAAAAGAAAATATTCAAACAAAGTAAGTTTTTGAGGTCACTTATTTGACAAAAAAGTATTATGTGATACTCTAGTTGCTTCTTAAGTCTGTGTTAATCTTAAGCAAATCTAACCTTATTCTTCTTCCTGGTTTAAGAATTTCAAGACAATACAAAAAACCGTATGCAAATGAAAATGCAAGTTTTCTCTTTTCAATCTTCCTTCAATTAAACCTCTCTAATGACGAAATGAGGTCTTAGCGAACTCGCTATTGACATGGTTTCGTTCGCTTTTTTTTTATTCTGAGTTATTAACTTTTTTAATGACGAAGTTCCGTACCATTCATTTTATTTCATACTGTCTATCTCTTAAGAAGATGATTTTCAAAAATCTTTTCTTAGTAGTGGTGTGGAACATAAAAGTATCAAATCCGAAAATTTTGAGTTTTTAGCCTCAGTGTTTTTTTTAAATATTAGCTACCAAAATTAATCTGCCTGCATTCTTGCAGCATGAACAGAAGCTAGGAGTAGCGGCCAATGTCCTTACCACTGCGGACGATGTAGCACGGTGACACACACTATGGCGGCCTAGTAATATAATTTAGGCCCTGCCTGGTTTGCGTGTGGTGACGGATTAAGAATACAGAGTGTCACCACCCCAATTCATCCCGCGGGTGTCGTAAAAGGCGACTAAGGGATAACCCTGTAATAGGGAATACTTTTTGTTGATTTAGACTTACTCTATTTAAATCTCATGTAATATAAATAGCTATTGACCTAATCCAATTGTTCAAACTTGGAACACAACTAAGAAGAAAACAATACATTAAGTGGTCATTCATTCACATGCTTCGAAATACCATCGTCTACGTAAATTCTAACTGTGAAAATATTTAACATGTAGCCACAATTCACTGTTCATTTATCTACAGAAGCAGTGTCAACAAAATTTAGCACACATATGCATACATTTACATACATACATGTACACACGTATTACGTAAATATTGAACTGACGTGACTTTGGTGCGTCGCGGGGAGAGTGTGCTTGACTGGCGACAAGTTGTGGTGTAAATTTAGGGACTGAGCGATTTAGAATGTTAGTTCTTATTAGAAAAGACTGGGTAATTTACTATATTAAAGCTACAGGAGCTTGTAGTGAAAAAGAATTGTGAATGTATTTTTTAGGATTCCGTAGCCTAATGGCAAAAAACGGAACCCTTATGAATTCGTCATATCTGTCTGTCTGTCTGTCCGTCCGTATGTCACAGACGCTTTTTTCCAAAACTTGGAAAGTGATGTACTCTGTAAACCGCATTAAGATTTTCACACAAAAATAGAAAAATTACAATCCCCATACTTACACACAGTTCCCCATACTTAGAACTTAAACTCACAAATATTTTTTCATCAGACCCATACGTGCGGAGTATCTATGGATAGGTCTTCAAAAATGATATTGAGGTTGCTAGTATCATTTTTCTCTAAACTGAATAGTTTGTGCGAGAGACACTTCCGAAGTGGTAAATGTGTGTGTGTCCTTCTAAAACAAGAGAATGATAAAACTAAAAGAATATATGATGTACATAACCATGCTTCCACCTAAAATTGGTTTAAACGAGATCTAGTAAGTAATTTTTTTTATACGTTATAAATCGTAAACCGCAATTTACCTTTCATTAAATCAATACACTATTATTAAAACTTCGATCAAAGTTACAACGAACTACTAGAAGTTTTATATGATGTTACTTGCTGCTACAGGACCCTTCATGGGCGCGTCCGACTCGCGCTTGTACTATGGTACAAGCTCTGCTTTGTTTGAGACTAGTTTGCGTTGCTAGCTTGTTTGCTTTGCTAGTACTCATAGGTACTAGACAACTGATTTAAAGCATCAACATACGTTTTTTTTGTAAATACATACACATTAATGATTCATATTCACATTCATATAATTATGATTCATAGAAAACATCCAAATCCAAAACAATATTTACGGATCACACAAACATTTGGTCCGACCCGGGAATCGAGAGCTAGCACTGCGCAACCGAGGCAGCCATATTTTCGAAATATTTCGGACATCTGACACACAACATCATCTAGTCCCAAACTAAGCAGAGCTTGTATTATGGATTAAAACTACTAACCTAAACTAATTTAAATACATAAACATACATTTTTTGTTATACATACATATTATATATAAAAAACACCCAGACTCCGAATAAATATTTATTAATCACACAAATAATATTTGGTCCGACGGGGGAATCGAACCAGAGACATCTTGATCAGCAGCCGCATACGCTAACCACTAGACCAACAAGGCAGTCAAATATTATTTAAAGAATTTACGAATTAACCATTCGCTTTATTTCTATTACATGACCTCCTCTTAAGGCTCCAAAAATAAAACCACAGAATTTATTTTAGTCCTTCCTGTGATTGACAAGCCGTGCGAAATGACTCCATTCTTACTATGATTTATAAAAGAAGGAAAATTCTTTGTGTTTTCCTACAACATGTGTACGTTTTCTATGAAAAGGGAAACATATAAAAGTGTCATGTGTTCTATTGAGTTTATTAAAGTGACCTCGTGTTGTGGAACGCCTTTGATGTTAGAAAGTAGTTAATAATACTATATTTAAAAAGCCTTATATGAATAAAACCTTTTCAACTATAATATTACTTAGTATAGTTTCTTGGAGGATACTTTCTAGTTCTATACATACACACAAACACGCGTGCACACACACGCACGCACACACGCGCACGCACGCACACACACACACACACACCCACACACACACACAAACACATACACACACACACACACACACACACACACACACACACACACACACAGATCCTGAGCTATTGAAGTCAATAGTCAAAGTTCTCTTCCCCCAGCAAACAGAGCTAAACTATCATCCAGAGGAAAACAGGGTCGACCGGATTCCATCTGTTACTCAAGAAGAACTCCTAGAAGCCTCCTCAAGAATAGGAAACAATAAGGCCCCTGGTTTGGATGGTATTCCAAATATTGCACTGAGAGCCGCCATTAAAACAGCCCCGGACCTTTTCCTAGACACGTATAACACCTGTCTCCGAGAAGGTACCTTCCCAGAAAGATGGAAGTTACAAATATTGGTGCTTCTCCTTAACCCTCGATCACTCGCGCGGTTTTTAGCCTCGTGAGCACTCGCGGGGTGCTGTAGGCACCCCACACACTCTATGTACATTAATATATATATTATCAGTTAATGGAATTATACCAGCATTTTATAATTTAGTGTTGTATGACGTATGTAAATTAAAAACGTAATTTTTATAATGTTCTTTATTACTGTTGTAAAAATCATTATAGTAATCAGTCTTTTCAGTAACAATATTGAGATCTTTCCTCAAAGAACCAAAAAAAAAAAAACTTCTTAGTTTTTAACATAAACTTTCTCATTGTAAATCATAAATATAGGTATTTATTAACAAAATTAATTAAAAAAAACTTATTTTTCGTAACAAGAACTGCAAATTAACTTCATGTGTTTTTGACCCATGGTTTGTTTCCAAAAATTGCAGTGACTCAACGTTTGGAGAGCGGACAAATGTGTCATTCCTTCGGCGCTTGATCCATGAGCATTCCACATCCTCCTGAGTGGTTTGGGTACCCCTAGTTGTGAAGATCTTTTTTCAAGGTGAGCTTGAAGCATGCTCAAACCCAATGATTCCAAAAATTCAGGCCTTTTCATGTCAGGTTGAGATTGCGTTATATTCCAATTGTAGATAATTGAAATTGCGACTTCTAATTGAAGTACGATCCTTGACTTTGTACCACTTGGTAATTGTATCTTTTCCAATGTAATCACGTTGATAATCCTTGGTTTTAGACTTATCAACCCATGAATCATCCTGTTCTGACAAAGAATCATGATCAGATTTTTGAACAAAATCTTCATACATGCTGGCATCAATTTCCACTGCAACATTGTCTTTGTTATCCAATATTATTTCTTCTAACAAAAGTGCTAATCTTGCTTGCTCTTGTCAACTCTTCTGAAAACAAAAAGATTAAAAAAACTTACTAAATATAAAAAAAAAACATTTAATATACATATGTTTCGAAAAACACCACTATTTATACTATAGTAAGTAAGGGCACAATTAAATAATTCACTTTTACAAAATAATTGAAAACACTTACCTTGCTGCTAAAGTAACCTCCGCAAAAGTATAACACGAGCGCTCGCGGGGTGTCGTGAGCACCCCTTACAAAATTTAACACGTCCTTACGTTGCAAGCGTTGGTACAACACTGCCCCTCTCGCCCCTTATCGACTGTTTTAAAGATCACTTGAAGGTACTGAGACGCGCAGATGTGTAACTAGAGAAATTATTTGTCATTTTTACGTTCAAAAATGCGTGGGGTGCTGACAGCACCCCGCGCGAGTTACGGCGGGTTAAGGAGAACAAACCAAAAGGTGAACCATCATCATACCGCCCGCTATGCATACTAGACAGCGCTGGCAAGGTACTGGAGCGAATTGTCTACAGACGCATTGAAGCTGTTATCGATCAGCAACTGTCTGATAACCAGTATGGATTCCGCAAGGGTCGATCTACGGTAGATGCCATCAACCTAGTGGTTAATACGGCAAAGCAAGCAATATCGGGAAACAGATGGAAGGGAGGCACAAAGAAGTATTGCTTGGTCGCAGCATTTGACATCAAAAATGCCTTCAACTCAGCCAGATGGGATGTAATCATGAAAGCCCTTGCCATATTACATGTACCAACCTACTTACAGAACATAGTGGCTAGCTACTTCACGAATCGAGTTCTCAAGTATGACACTGACCAATGCCAAGGCCAAGGCCCAAACAGTACAAAGTGACTGGAGGAGTACCACAAGGATCAGTGCTGGGACCCCTCCTATGGAACATTATGTATGACGCACTATTGAAACAAGCTTTACCAGAAGAAGCGCGACTTGTGGCATTCGCAGACGATGTAGCGGTAGTGATCGTTGCCAAATACATTGAGGAAATCAATTGGGCATTTGATCAGACATACGCAGCCATTCGTAGCTGGATGGATCAGGTTGGACTGAAGCTTGCAGAGCATAAGACGGAAGCAGTTCTTATTACCAGCAGGAAACGAGTTGAGACGATGGCCTTGAAAGTTGGACAGCACACACTCACAACGCAACCATTCATACGGTATCTCGGAGTGATGATTGACGCGCGTCTTAATTTCAAAAAACATGTGGAATGCATCACAACAAAAGCATCTGGAGTGGTTGCTAACCTGGCTCGACTGATGTCAAACATTGGAGGACCTAAGCAGAAAAGGAGAATCCTTTTGGCATCTGTGGTCATATCAGTGTTGATGTATGGAGCAGCTGTTTGGTCGATGGCACTCGGCAATTTAGAGACACGGCGTAAAATTGCGTCTATCTACAGGCTCAGCGCACTCCGCGTAGCTGCGGCGTTCCGTACCGTTTCCGAAGACGCGGTGTGCGTAATTGCGGGCATGCTACCAGTAGAAATACTTACTGAGGAACGCAAATCTCTCTACTACGTCCTGCAGGCAAACTCCAACTCAACGCCAGCTGAACTGAGGAACAAAGAGAGGAAAAAAAGTCTGCGTAAATGGCAGGTACAATGGGATGCCTCAACGAAAGGGAGATGGACTCATAGGCTAATACCCGATGTTGAAAAATGGATAAACCGAAAACACGGAGAGACCACCTATTAACTTACCCAGATGCTCTCAGGACATGGATGCTTCCGAGAATATCTACATCGGTTCAAGCACGATGACTCCCCTGAATGCCCCATCTGTACTGGTATACACGAGGACGCGGAGCATGTATTTTTCGTGTGTCCTCAATTCCAAGTAGCCCGTGAAAAGTGGGAGAATACACTACAAAGTAAAATCCGACCAGATAATTTAACTTCTGTAATGCTGAAGACAAAGGGGGCATGGGACGCTACTAACACCTACGCGGCAGAAGTGCTAAGAGAATTACGAATACAAGAGAGAGCTAGATGGAGTGGTAGCCAAGAACAAGGGTAAACAGCAGCTGTGCTGCTAAGTCCTCTCCCCGTGATGAAATACCTAACGGTGACTCCATGGGGAAATAGAAGGCAGAGAAAACGAGGTGGTTTTTTAGTCGGTATAGGTTACTACCAGACCGAGTCCGACATACGGGGCGCATAACATCTTAGCCCTATGATACGTAATTGTAGTTTTCCCCTCGGAAAAAATAAAAAATAAAAACATACACACACACACACACACACACACACACACACACACACACACACACACACACACACACACACACACACACACACGCACACACACACACACACACACACACACACACCACACACACCACACACACACACTAATGCAAGCGCGCGCACACTCAATACACAAATATAACTATTCAACTTGAGGTAACTGTAAGAAAATCGTGTAGTATACTTAAATTTTTAATAGTTTTAGTTTGTTGGTTTTAATTATCTTATTTTTTAAGTGTAGTCACGATTTGTAGTAAAAAAATAATAACACAATGGTACTGATATCATGTAAGAGCTATCCCTCCTAATACAAGCATTTTTTCCGTAAAAAGAGTGTCAAAAATTATTTAAACGTTATTTAACGTCATTGTAAATTCGTTAACGCAAATTAATATTACTGTTATTAATTCTGAATTTGACCTATGTACGGTTCATAAATATTGACAAGTTTCCTTCGATAATAACACATAAAATTGGCACCCAACATGGGGCCAGCAGCAGTGGGTTTTCAAATATGTATATTTCAAATGTTTTCAAATACGTTTTATCTCATTTACATACATACATGAATCAAAAGGATTACATCAACAAAAAACCTAAAATATACTATTTTTATGTTCTTACTCAAGATAAAATTTAAACGTTTGTTTTCAATCCAGCCTTTGGAGGTGTGATCGGATTAATGCAAAAATAAGATTTTTTGGATGAAGGTTCTCTTCTACTTTCTACTTTGAAAGCCATTATGAGCCATTGATAGCCAATATCTCGATCAAAGTGATATTACAATCTCACAGAAAATTGCTATTAAGTAATTCTTCCATTACTTTAGAATAGAATAGAATAGAATAAAGGTTTATTGGGTTCAGTATTACAGATTTGTAAAAAAAAATACATACTAACTACGAAAACAAAAGGTCCAAGCGTCAGCTAATGCTTGGATTTCACATGGATTACCAAGCTCTGGTTTTCAGCTTAAACCTTTGACTCCCGTTTACAAATGTAACTTATTTTAAAATATTATAACATAAAATTCTTTAACCCTAGGTAACTAAACTATATTCGTAGATACACAGTAACTAAACTTTCGTCAGGCAGACTACGCAATAAAAAAACATGAAAATTATCAAAAGTATTTATTAAAAATAGGAACCGGTTACATGACACTTAAGTTTGGTTTAATAACAACTGATGTGAAATACATTTAACTATAAATAATTATTCTGCACAGCTACTACACACGTCAATATTGTGCGATCCGCAAATGGCATTTCTGCAATGAATGCATGGATGTTTTGTCATCCTGCGAGCCTTTGATGGACTTAAGAAACATATTTTACGCACATTGGTCACAGAATGAACAGGGAGTTCAGGTTCAGATGACTCACCAAGAATATATTTTATCATAAGCTTGATGTCACGTGCAGCATATCATCGGTCATGAAAAGCTGAAATAAATCTATTGGTTCCTGTAATTCCCTAGCTTCTCCCCTTGGACCTGGTATAAAATGTACGATGTTCCGTCTCAGTATACAAGTAGTAGCTGATCTAGGTACAGAAGACCATTTATGTTTGTTTTTCCCATAAAGGAATCGGGGAGTTACTTGAAGAACACGCTGTTTACCTTGGTTTGAAGATTGAGGAGAATTAGTTTCATGAATATCCTCTAAAGAGTCATCAGAGTCTACAATTTGAGTTCTCTGTCTCTTATTTGGTCGTATGATGACATCCTCAGGTTCTGAATATTCGTTTGAGAATTCGGAATCAGAGGTGTTGATATGTATTTCTTCCTCCACGTTATCCTCCGTCTCTGAGGCCGAATAATTCGAACCCTCCTCTTCATCTTCCACTTCTTCGATCCACTTACTTATCTAATCTTATTGATTTCTCAAATACATCTAAAAATAATAAAAAGTGCAAATCTTAGAATCATATCAAGAGGATCAAATATTTAGTGGCAACAAAGAAATATCTCATAAAATGTATTTTATTTATATTTAATTTCGCTATAAATAGCTTAATATATATTTAAATAGTAAAATATATTGATTTAAATAAAACTAAAAAGAAATATTTCGTGTAAGCCTTGTATAAATAATAAATAATATAAAAAAAAAATGTACATACCTTTGCAAAATAACGTACGTAGTAACTAAACTTTCGTCAACCTGACGACGATGTAGCAGTAAGTCACTTCCAAATTATGGTGTGATCGCAACCGCGTCACCCGAAGAATTATTAGCACCAATCAGGAAGGTAAACAAAGCGTGACGGGAGCGGGACGCGGGGAAGTAAGTGCACTTGACTTTCTTGGAGAGGGGCGTAGTCGCGTGGACGAATGTTTAGTTATCTAGGGTTAATGATCATACATTACAAAAGGTATTAATAAAATGATAATGAGCATGTGTGCACACACTGAAAGTAGATTTTAGATATGAAAAGTTCATCAAACAAGTACATGACTAATAAGACTGTAAAAACACAAAGGATAGTTTACAGCTAGTGATGTCACGCCTCCTGGTCCAAAGGGGTAGTACTCAAAAAAAGGCAAGACTGAAAGGTGTTTACGAGTAGGAATAGCAACTTTGCATCAGAATATCCGTCTATCCAATTGATTCTCTATACCAGAAACCACCACAATAAAAAACAACCTAAATTTTTATGCTTTACAATTTGGCGCCCAACGTGGGACCTAAAAATCCTTAATTATTCACACTCATTTCGTATGCGTCAAGTTGGCGCTTATATTCATTATCTGTTTAGTAATTCTCCTGTCCGCCTGTCGTGTTAATGGTAATGTTACCTAAATGACGCATTTATTATACGCAGTGTTATGTGAATCGTAGTTGTGGAGTAGTGATGGCGACTTAACATCAGAATATCCGTCTATACAAATTGATACTCTATGCCTCAAACCACCAAAACCTAAATTATCATGTTTCACTATTTTGGCGCCCAACGTGGGACTTATGATCTTGAATTATTCCAACCCATTTCGTCTGCGTCAAGTTGGCGCGTATATTCATTGTCTGTTTAGTTATCCTCCTGTCATTTCTACTACATGTTAAATGACGCATGTATTATACGCAGTGTTATGTAAATCATGATTTTCATTGTGGGTTTAAGTGTGTCGTATTCTACTCGGTAATAATATTCTATAATTTACGTTTAGCCACTATTACGTATTAAAAGTGCTTTTTTTTTTTTTTTTTTTTTTTTTTTTTTTTTTTTTTTTTTTATATTTAAGCCTGCCAAAGTGACTCCACTCTGCCTGATGGAAAGCATGAATAGAATCCAGGAGTAGGGGTCACCATGCTCATTGTGAGGGTAGGCAATGTAGCATGGTGACCCTTACCATGGCAGTCTGGTTAGATTATTCTGCATCATTCTCCCGGCCTTCGAACGGCGGGAGAATGATGCAGAATGATTGGGCCTCCAGTCTCACACTCACCAACGAAATACGACAGCAAGAATGCTGTCATTATTAGGATGGTCTTCTGTGTGAGGGTAGTACTGGCCGGGTCGAGCCGGCCCATTCGTGCTGAAATCAGCGTGGCTCTACTACCTTGAAAATATATATATATATATCATAATATATTAATATATATCAGTTTAGTATTTAAATATCTTGTCTGAACTTATTTCTAGTGAATCCCTACTCTTATAGGAATTTATTTTATAAAAATTCTTAAAACTTATGTCAGTGCCATCTAGGATAAATGCATGAACTAGTTGGTTGTATAACTTTACAAGACGTCATTTAGTTCGTGTGGTCACAATAGATGGCGTTATTATATAATGTCAAAGGAAAGACTATGTTAAGTTACTGTGTACAGACTAATAATAAGAACTAGTTTTTTAAATAAACCTAACTTAGATAAACTAATTTAGTAGCAAGTGACCCTAACTTTAATACAAGTAGTTATTATTGTGTGATGGAATAATATTTTGTCCATAACTATTAAAATATTCTTTTTGTCCTTACGTCTAGCGCATTTAAGTAGTCTGACAGAAAAGACGACAGAAAGTAGACTTCTTTTTATGGTAATTAGTAACAGTTCAAAATCTTGTTTCAATACAAAATCGTTCTTAAATCCTCCTAAATTGATCTATCCATAAGTGAGAACCAAATATAAATCTGTCCACATAATTTTAAGAGTATCGCACTATATATGTTGACACAAAGACCCACTTAAGTGGCCAGCCCCGGATCTACGATTTTTTCGAAGTGCCACTGAATAGCATTTTTGTGATCCTACTACGTTTTGCGTTCATAAATCACTTAGTGTGTGTTTAAAAACTAGCTGGGCATATGGAAACAGAAAAGTTGGTTTTTCAAACATTTGATTATGATCTTATATCGTTTTATTAGTATTGTAATTACTTGATAACAAACTTATTAAATTTTAGGGATTTTGTTCGATATTTCGGAATCTTGTCTCAAGGATTTGGCGAACCATAAAACTGCCATCCGGGGCAAGTGCCCTGGTTTGCCCCGAATTCGATCCGGGGCTGGAAGTGGCGAACTAAATTTTGTAGTAATTAATAATAGATGGCTTAAATAAGTTTACTTACCCTAAAGTTTTGGTGCTAATTAGTGGTGTCTTCAGATTGAGAAACCCGTTCAATCTGTTTGTACTCTTCTCTCTCCCACCATCAGATGATGGATCCGCCCTGTGAAAAAAAGAGATAAAAGATAAAGGTAAGTAGAGGTACATATTGCAGTGTCGAAAATATATTTGGATAATGATTAAAAGAAAGTGAGAAGGTTCGCGTATAACGGCTATCGCGGTAAAAATTAGGCCATGTCTTTTCTCAGGCCTTAGACTCTAAGTGTTTCAAATTTTATTTCGTTACGTATACGTTTCCCATTAGTTCAATGACTTTATTGGGAATGTCTACTAAATTGTGAATTCTCTTTTTGAAGAATTGCATAATTATTGCGCCTTCGTTGTCCGGAGAAACCAAATTTCAATGTATTGTAATAACAACGCCATCTTTCTTTTATCTAAGCTAACTGAAGAAGAACTAAGTCATTCTGAAGTTACACGAATACAACGTAAAGTCTCCTCCTCAGAGTTTAGTACAAAAACACAGCAACAGATGGCGTTATATGAGATTCAAGAGGAATTGATTCAGGAAAAAAAGAATTTATTTAAACTAGTTGTCGCCTGGTAATTTTTTTATTGTTCTATAACGTCCATATAAACTTTAACTACATTTTGTCAAATTTCATACTTTTCCGTTCGCACAATTTTCGTTGAAAGATGTACAATTTTTTTTTTAATTTTTAATAAATAGATAACATATTATTATTAAATAAAATCGGCCAAATACGTGTCAGGCCACGCACAGGCAAGGGTTCCTCAGTCACCTACGTGGATTTAAAATCATATCCAATAGATAACTAGTTATTTTTACTTATTCATGCGTTAATTTTGTATTTTACAATTTAACACTCATTAACTCCTGAACTAACAAAATCATCTAATCTGTTATAATTTTTCTTTAAAGTTTATTATATGGTCCACCATCACGAATTTTGCCAGATTTTTTGAGCCAGCCGTTTAGAGGGTGTGGGACGCCCAGTTTTTTTACAAAAAAGTGCCCTTTAAAGTGGAATTTCTCGCAAACGGATACGTAAATCAAAAATCTTCTTATAAACCCCTTTTGATTTTTTTAAAAAACCTGTCTAATGATACCCCATACGATGGGGTAAACGCGAAAAAAAAATCATCCCCTTTTTACGTGTCGGGGAGGTACCCCAAATAAAAATATTTTTCATAATTTTATTGTAGCACTTTGTCGACGTAATTACAACACATATTTATGCGAAATTTCATTTTTATTGCACTTACCGTTTGGACGGTAAGTCGAGGACGGACGGACAGACGAACATGACGAATCTCTAAGGGTTCGCAATCATAAACTACGGAACCCTAAAAATGACAAATTCCAAACTCACTCATACGAAGTGGGGAGCGAGTCGCTAGTGACTGATATAAATAATTATGAATTCACGAATTAAAATGATCAACGCAGGCCGATTGTGTTTTCATTTCAAACAATGCAGAGACGCATCTCACAAGGCCGCCAAAGTGTGAGACCATGCTGCGATGTCTACAAGATACAAATAAATAAAATTGGAGTGTCTGTATGTAATATCAAATGTACAGTTTTTTACTAAATGCATGTACTGTCATAGTATATACGGTACTAATATCAGTAAATCAATTTTTTTAAAAATTGTCTGTTTGTTCCCGCTAATCTCTGGAACGGCTGAACCGATTTTGACGAAACTTTCTCTTTCAGAAAGCTGATATCCTCATGAGTAACTTACACTAATTTTGATAGACTAGCTTCGCTCAGCGGCGTTACACGAGATTTACAAAAACAACCACTGTAACACAGCGGGACTCAGTTTGCAATGAGAGTGGTGACAACAGCTCTTGGATTCTACTCATCAGGCAGAGTAGAGTCACCTTGGCAGGCTTATACATATAAAAAAAATCGTGTGGCACTTGGGGACTGCCGTGGTAAAGCTATCGCATAGCATTTTTTATCAACGTATGCTACTAAAATTATATATTTATTTTTTATTTATGCAGTTTTTTTTCGTTAATATTAATTCAAGTTTACAAAGCAATAAATACTGTCTTTTTACCAACATACATTCTAACACTTTTATTGCCAAACAATATAATCATCCTATTAACCGAAAGACAATGACAACTAAACAGGAAACATAATAGTAATATGTGCATATCTATGGAATAAAAAAACACTAAGTTTCAATTAGACGGTACTGGACGACGCAGACGCTATGTATTGTGCCTACGATATCCCTTCTATTTGATTATTCTATGACGCATGAAAGGCGTCCGTTATTTGTCCTTGTCGCACTGCAGTTATAATCATATTTTCTATCCTTTTTTTACGCGGTGTTAGGTTTTATTTTCGTTACGGAATTTCTTGATTCGGTCGCCGCGCTTAAAACCCGCTATAAAAGATATGCAATCTATATATATAAAAATGAAACCCGTTTTCCTTGGTCACGGCATCACGCGTGAATGGCTGGGCCGATTTCGCTAATTCTTTTTTTATAATATTCCTTGAAGTACGAGGATGGTTCTTACAGGAGAAAAAATTGAAAAATTATCTGATAAAGTCTAAAAACAACACTTTTCTATATTCCCATACAAAAGATCCGCAATAATACTAAAAAATTAATTTGAACTTTAATTCTATACCGTAAAGTTTAAGTTTTATTGGAGGGGTTCCGAGAATGCAAAACAATTGAGTGACGTTGAATCGACTGTTAGGCGGTACGAAGTTCGCGGGGTCAGCTTGTAGCTTATAAATTAAACTAAAACTTGACTAAACATAACCTCTAAAACACTACAATACAACAAATATTCGACTGCGTGTCTAAAATAATGAACTTGATAAGAACGTATCTACTAATGCGTTTCCGATCTACGTCGAAATGGTAGTCTATTAAATACCAAGGTCGTTACGTGTACCATGATAGATATAGCCATGGTAATACAGCTATGAACGTTATACATAACTGCTTTTAGAGTTTCGTTTGTCATGAAGGAAGAAAGTTCCCGGTCGATGAATGACAATCAAGGTCGTTTATAATTCGTATTCATTTAAATGAATGTAGGACGATAGTTTACCATATTTTTTTTGATATTAGAAATTTAAAATAGCTTAAGTAGTGTAGTATTTAAAATGGTTGTTATGATATTCTCTAAAAGAACTTAAATTCTATGGATTGTGATGTTCAAATTATGCAATTTCAAGTGGTTTTTCTCCATGGAAATTACATTTTGAAACCGAGCAACTAGATTACCTATTATATAATAGGTACTCAGATATACTCTTAACATTTAATGAGCCGGCTCGATCGGGGCAGTACTACCCTCACACAGAAGACCATCCTAATAAAGACAACATTCGTTCTATCGTATTTCGTTGGTGAGAATGAGATCGGAGGCCCAATCATTCTGCATTATTCTCCCGGCTTCCGGAGGCCGGAAGAATAATGCAGAATCATCTGATCAGGCCGCCATGGTAATGGTCACCATGCTGTTTTGCCTACCATCACAATTGGTGACCCCTACTCCTGGATTCTATTCATGCTTTCCATCAGGCAGAGTAGAGTCACTATGGTATGCTTAAATATGAAAAAGAGTCATTCGTTTCGAATGCGTGAAATGTGTATTTGAAATTGACATTTTTTTCGGATTTTTTGGTTGTGTTTTTTGATTAAATGATGATATTATTTGTGTTGGGAGTTTCGACAAATAGCTGAGACCTAAAATATGTGAATAATAAAACATAAATACACAATGTTTATATTGAATACATAATTATTATGTACTAAAAGAATCACCGGTGTCCTTTGGCAGTCGAATAAAAATCTGGTCAAGTTTGTGTGAAACTTGCTCCACAAAAGGATCTTACAAGCTAAGTAATATTGATGCTGAAATCGTGCCTCTAATTTGTTATACTGTGAGCCATAAATTATTTCAAATTAGGATAAGTTTGTTCCAAATTGGGCAGATTATTGACCTAATTAGTTTGGACGAATTACACACAACATCATCTAGTCCCAAACTAAACAGAGCTTGTGCTATGAGTACTAGACAACTGATATAAATACATAAACTTATTTTTTTTTAATACATACATATATATTATTATACATAGAAAACACCCAAACTCCGAAACAAATATTTGCAGATCACAAACATTTGGTCCGACCCGGGAATCGAACCCGAGACATCTTGATCAACAGCCGCATACGCTAACCACTAGACCAACAAGGAAGTATCATTAGTATGAGTAATAGTATTTTGCTCATAGATCTAAATATCTATACTATTTATTTTATATAATAAATAAAATTGGAGTGTGTATTTAATTTCGAATAGTTTTCATAAAAAATAAACAATATTTAAATTTTTTTACTGTCTGTTCCGGCAAATCTCTGGTCGGTCAAATTCTAAGGCAACTTTCACTGGCAGAAAGCTGATGTCACAAAGAGTAACTTAGACTAATATATTTAGACTAGCTTCGCTTCCCGGCTTTACTCGTGATTTACAAAGATAACGGCGAATAACACCGAAGGACGCAGTTTTTTTTATATACACTCGGTTCCAAAATAACGGGTCAGTCACATAAACCCGAATATCTCCCGAACTACGTATGCCATCCTAATGAAACGAAGACTGTTCAATTGAGAATTTAATTATACAGATAAAAAATAAAATAAAACTTAGTTACACCCACAATATTAATCTTAAATTAAAAAAAAACTAAAGTAGTCATATTTTTCTTAAGATTACATTTTTTTTATGATTGTTTTTTTGCTGTTTTTCATCACTGGAGGCTTCATCACGTGGAGGCAATACAAAGTATTAAATGAAGAAAGTGATGAAAAACAGCAAAAAAACAATCATAAAAAAAATGTAATCTTAAGAAAAATATGACTACTTTAGTTTTTTTTTAATTTAAGATTAATATTGTGGGTGCAACTAAGTTTTATTTTATTTTTTAACTGTATAATTAAATTCTCAATTGAACAGTCTTCGTTTCATTAGGATGGCATACGTAGTTCGGGAGATATTCGGGTTTATGTGACTGACCCGTTATTGGTTTATGTGACTGACCCGTTATTTTTGGAACCGGCTATGTATTTAGCCTACCAAAGTACTACTCTACCCTGCATGATGGAAAGCATGAGCAGAATAAAGACATGTATACTATACCAGAGTTTAACAAACAATAAACTTGACAATGGCGGCTTAGTGAGATGCTTTTTCATGCCCCGGGATCATAGAAGGTAGGAAACACGTGAACTGATAGTGAGGTCCATTCTTTGACTGCTCGGCATAGGAATGAAGAGTTAGGTTAGTTTTGATTAAATACGTTAAAGATATAAGTAAATATCTACAAATAAAATGTTGCAGTTGAGCAGTATTTTATATTTTTACCAACTCTTTGCACAAAAGCTTCACGTTTGCAACTCCAGTGGTTTGAGTCTTGCGTTAATGATTTGGCAATCAGTCAGGGCAATTCAATTTATATGTGTGTATAGATTTACTACCAAATTAGACATATGGAATCCAACTGTGGTCAACAGCCAGCAAATCGAACATTATGTGCATCCAGAGAGTCCAAAACAATATTCTAAGGGTGCTTTCCCCGGCGCCCTGGTATGCTCGCAACTCGGAAATTCACGAGTATCTGGAAATCGACTGCACAGTTGGCCTAGTGGTTTAAGCGGTCGCCACGCCGCTTCCTACTACGCCAAGTGTCGTGGGTTCAAATCCCACGTAGGACAACACTTTGTGTGATTCACAATTTGTTGTTCTGAGTCTGGGTGTTCTTTGTGTCCGTTTCATGTATATTTGTAAAGTCCCCCGCGACACAGGAATTTATATTCCTAATGCGGTGGGTTAATTCCTAAGTTTGGTAAAATCTGCCGGTACAAAAGTTGGCCACTCACATTTTCCTATAAAGAGAACATCTAAAATTTCATCACGCCTGTAGTAAATTCTCTTATTCGTTCGTAAGCCTATTACATTTGCTCCGTGCCCATTACGACATAGCATCAGGCTTATGTCGCATTATTCAATAAACGTCACATAATTGTGTGAGAGAGGCCATTACCATACCGGCTGCTTTGAGACAGATGCTCTAGAATCTATGATCAAGTTATAAAGGAAGCGTGACAAATTGCCAGCTGTGGAGATATAGGAGACAATGCATATATATATATATATATATATATATATATATACAAGTAAATAATCTATGCAAATAAATAAAAATTGAAGTATCTGTTTGTAATATTAAAATAATCGCTTATTACTAAATGCATATGTATATATACACGGTACATATGCCAAAATATTTTTTTTACAATTTTTGCCGGTATGTCTGTCTAACCAAACTGCCTTTTGTAGCGGTGGAGAATGAATGTAAAAAATCTTAAAACAAACTGATTTCAGGTAAAACTGGTTGAACTAGTAGCTGACCCCGAATAAACTTGGGAATAAGGATAGGAAGATGATGAATCTTAGCAGTTATAGTATTGATAGTAAGTAATATCTAGGAGAAGCCTATGTTCAGCTATACTGACTGATCTGACTGGTCGAGTAAAGTATTGGAAATGAGGGCAATGGAAAGATAGGCGAAAGAGCAAACGTGAGCAAAGTGACCACCTGGCTACCACCATCTATGGACACCAGAAATTCGAAGGTCAGAAATGCATGACGACTTTTAGAGTCCCCAGGTTTAGAAGGAGGAAGGTTTAAACTCCAAAAACCTTACTCAACTCAAAGAAACCATTGATTCAAATCAACATCAATTAACAGTCCACTGCTGGATTATATCCTCTCATTTGATAGTCCGTCTGGTGACGGATTAAGAATATAGAGTCTCACCACCCCTATTCATCCTGCGGGTATCGTAAAAGGCGACTAAGGGATAAACTACGCAAGACAACATCAATGCAAAGAGAAGGAAAACTTGAAACCCACCCTATACCAACCCGTCTGGCCAGCGTGGTATAGTAGGCCGAAACCTCCTTTCTAAGGAGAGGCCTATGTCCAGCAGTGGACTATTAAAGACTGTTGATGATGATGATGATTTGAAAGAAGATTTTGGTCTACTATACCACGTTGGGAAGACGAGTTGCTTTAGAGTTTGTTTCAAGTTCTAAAAATCATTGAGTGGTTGCTGATATTTTTATTTGATTAAGGTATCCGTTTGCGAGTCAATCTACTTTATAAAGCATTTTTTCGTCAAACAGGGCGTTCTAAAAGCTAAACGTCTGGGTCGAAAAATCTAAAAAAGTTTGGATGAATTTTAAAGGAACACTATAACGGCTTAGAGAATTTTGTTAGTTCAGGAGTCAAAGAGACCTAACTTGTAAGATACGCTTATTTGGAAAACTTCCTACAAAAATAACGCAATAATAAGCAAACATAACAATTATCTATTGAGCACCATATTAAATCCACGCGCCACTATGGATAACTACGGAACCCTGTACAATAAGTCTAATATGCGAATAAGTGCGGCTATACAACACATATGTACGTCTAAAAATCGCCTAATTCTAAAAATAGAAAAATAAAATGTTAGCCAAAAAACCTATCCATTCCTTTGAGAACATTTTAATACTGTATTTCAGGCTGAAATTGTAAAGAGAAGACGTTATTAGACAGCTGAACAGCGTCTGCCACAGATGTGACAGACACTTTCTCAATTGCTGTATTAAGTAATTGAATAGAACGATCTGTAGTGTGAAAGAATATTGTGACGTGTTTTCTTAAGTATTCTTCTGAACTTTCTACGTCAGACTAAATACTTAAATATAATAAATAAATATTTCTGACAATTACACACAACGTCATCTAGGCCCAAACTAAGAAGAGCTTGTATTATGGGTACTAAACAACTGATATAAATACATAAACTTATTTTTTTTTGAAAATACATACATATTACACATAGAAAACACCCAGACTCCGAAACAATTTTTTGTGTATCACACAAACATTTAGTCCGACCTGGGAATTGAACTAGAAACCTCTTGAATAGCAGCCGCATACGCTAACCAATAGACCAACAGCCTCGTTAGTAGCTGAGCTTGAGATTTCGGTTTAATTAACGGGTCGAACAAAATGTTTTGTATGTATTTCTATGTATAATAGCGTTTTCCATGTATATTACGTACACATATTTCCAAAAAAATTAGTATATATATGTATTTATATCAGTTTTTTAATATCGGTAATTCAATATCTGCTTAGTTTGAAACTAGATGGCGTTATGTGTCAGATTTTCTGAATTCTTAATTAATATTAAGGCGAAAAAAAAAGTTTTTATTATTGGCAAAAAAGTCAGTCATATTATTGTATGAATAAATTACTACACAGATTTTAATAAATGAGGTGTCAACAGATTCGTAATAACAGCTAGAGTGATATAAATATTTCTTTTTAAGATGTCGGTCATTACTTTTTGTTGTGTGTCTCTAAATAAGTTTTCATTTCAATTTAAAATTAATTGTAGTTTGTGCAATGATCACTAAACTTATGATAAACATAAATATACATCAATAAATACATACATATTAATAGATAAATTACAACTATTCTGATTGGGAATTGAACCCACCACCTTCTATGCTTACCTCTTTGGTTATAATAATTGCAAGATACGTGAAATATTTCTAACGTAGTAGAGTTACGGTGATCAACTATGTATGTGATATACATTGTTACTATATTCCGATGTTATTAATAAAAAAAATATGGAGGCCATTACAAAGTCGAGAATGTTCTCTCTGAACATAAAACGAAACAAGCTTATACTTGAACAAACAAAGCCGAGTTGTTTCGTAGTTAAAGACCTTCAGTAGCAGATGTTGTTGAGAACGCAGCCATATTAGCTTATAGACGCTCGTGGTGCAAGTCAAACAAACTTGTACTGAAAGTAAGTTCGACTTTTTTTCTTTTTTTTATATATTTTTTTTGGAGCCTACCAAAGTGACTCTACTCTGCCTGAGGGAAAGCATAAGTAGAATCCAGTAGTAAGGGTCACCATCCTCATTATGAGTGTAAACAATGCAGTTAAGTGACCCACACTACACTCCGTTTGCTTAATTGTGGTCTAGCACATTTTGACTACACCGACCTTATCTTTGTAACAATACTAACTTTGTACAGAACTTAAATATCATCTAAAAGTTGGGATCAGGAGGTCTGATGGCAGTCGATCTGAGTTACAAAAGTTAGGTTAGCCGTATCACAGCAGACTTGAAACTGACCCTATCCTAATGTGGACCAAATTCGGAAAAAGTATATTGGATATATTTATACTCTCATCATCATCATCAACAGCCTTTCACAATCCACTGCTGGACATAGACCTCTCCTTAGAAAGGAGGTTTTAGCCTACTATACCACGCTGGCCAGACGGGTTGATATAGGGTTGGTTTCAAGTTTTCCTTCTCTTTGCATTGATGTTTTCTTGCGTAGTTTATCCCTTAGTCGCCTTTTACGACACCCGCGGGATGAATAGAGGTGGTGACCTTCTGTATTCTTAATCCGTCACCACTCTATATGATTTTTTTTTTTGTTATAAGAAAGCTAACGAGCAGAACAGTTAGTCTGTTCTATGTACTATTATGTCCCTCCCTAGCCTCTTGATGGTAAATTACTAACGCCGTACTTGAACATGCTTTGCCTCTCTTCAATATTAATAGGAGAGAGTAAAATATGGGCTTCAAAATTGCTTCATTTATCAATCCGATCAAGAATATTAACTTTTTAAATTCTATGTGAATTGTTGTAAGTTGCCTTAGATCGCTATCGGTTTTAGTTTTTTTAAAGAATCATAACGATTCAAATTGCTTGAAAGTTTTCAACGAATTAAAAGTTTGAGGTTTTTTCTTATAACTTCCTCTAATCTATGTATGTTTGAAACGAAACTCGCTTTCGTATCTACCTTAGGTCACAGTTTTAGAGTTACGAAATGATACGGTTGTATGAATACACGCCTTGTTTATTACAGGGAGCTAATTTACATAAACTCTGCAATATTGAAACTGGTTTGAACTGAAAGGATTATTTAGGCATCCTTTTCACTTTTACGATTTCTGTTGTTGCTGGTTTTGTCACTCATTTTCAAGTAAATATTTTCAATATTCAATACTTATTGCTTTCAGAATGTATTTATTTTTTACTTGAAGAATCAACAGCTTTAACAAGTTTGCGTAACATAGTATTGCATCAGTAGTTAAAGATACCCACGCTAAGATCAGTACATTATAGTTGTCACGCTTAAAGCACACTTTTTTTTTGTAAAAGAGGTAATCAATGAGTATTACAGATGATCTATTTTGATTTGACTGAATTGTTGGTCTAGTTGTTAGCGTATGCGGCTGCTGATCAAGAAGTCTCGGGTTCGATTACCGGGTCGGACTAAATATTTGTGTGATCCACAATTATTTGTTTCGGAGTCTGCGTGTTTTCCATGTATAATATGTATGTATTTACAAAAAAAAAGAATGTTTATGTATTTATATCAGTTGTTTAGTACCCATAATACAAGCTCGGCTTAGTTTGGGACTAGATGATGTTGTGTGTCAGATGTCCGAAATATTTATTTATTATTTGAAAACACACAATTTTTGCTGTAAACGTAGATCTACATTGACAGCTTCCCCAATCAACTTATCAATTAGCCTCTAATAGTTTCTGGAAATTTGCCTATCGTAATATGTAACATTCAGCTCTTTGTTTCTCTCATTCTTTACAGCCACTTTTTTCAATCCAGTACTGGGGATGGGGTCTACTAAAGACATTCTGCAACTTTGACAACCTCAAAATTCTGACTGATTTCAGTTTATGAAATAAACTATTTTTCTAGTATAAGACTCACATATCACAATTGGAAGAGGAATTTCAAGTTACAAAAACAAGAAACGAACCTGACAGTAGCTGCATGTGATGTGTAACATCTAACTTACCATCTGACGGCAAACTTTAGCTCCCTGCGGACGCATTGGGCAAATCAAATTACACACGATTTTCTCGCTTCCTGTAATAAACTTCCGTCCCTTTTTAATAATTCATTCCATAATTCACATTGCAGAAATTCAGAGAAAATATATTTTACATCAAAAAAAGACTTAAGTCTATACGAGTAATTGCTTTTGCCCACAGCTTCGCCCGCGTCTATGTAAGTTATCGCGATAATAAAGTAGCCTATGTCGTTTTCTAGGGGTCTAGACAATCTGTGTAACAAATTTCATTTAAATAGGTTCCGTAGTTTTGGCGTGAAAGTGCGACAGACTAACAGATACAATTACTTTCGCATTTATAATATTAGTAATATTTCATTCAACGCGCGAATATTAACTGTTGTTTATTTTTTTTTTGTATTTGATAGCCCATTACGTTACAATAATAATTTAGAATTATAGAAAATTAAAGTTATTCCTTTCGAAGAGATAGCTCAGCTTTCAATTAGCTTCCAAACCAAGTTAAACGAAAAAACACACAATAATTCTCGTAGTGGATCCTTTTGTACCTTTTTTGCAAATGGCTGTGACATAATTTGAATGTATGAGAATAATGTTTCTGACATATGTAAATTTATTAGAAGAAAAAAGTTGATATTACAAAAATGTCACATATATAATTAGAAAGGCATTCTATGTTATCAATAAAGAATTATTTCTCAGCATCTATTTAACATACATTAGACCCTTGCTGGAATTCGCCTTTCAAATATGGAGTCCATATTTAAAAAAAGATATTATGATGTTGGAAAGGGTACAAAAAAGGGCAACTAAAATAGTCTTCTCTTTGAAAAACATGTCCTATGAAGAACGTCTGCTAGAACTCAATCTACCAACATTAGAACAGAGAAGAATCAGAGGAGACCTTATAGAAACCTACAAAATCCTCAACCATCATTATAACGTGAGAGATATTGAGTCCATGTTCACAATGAACACGAACACCCAATTGAGAGGTCACTCCATGAAGCTTAACAAACTTCGGTGCGCTAGCAATCCCCGAAACCATTTCTTACCAAACCGTGTGGTGCGAATGTGGAACTCTTTACCAGAACCCGTCATTAGTGCCCCAAATGTGAACATCTTCAAAAACAGACTTGATAAACATTTTAAAACACAAGTGTAATGATATACACGCATCAGCTTTAAGCTGCTTGTGTATTATATAATAATAATAATAATAATATATAGTAGACTGCCTAGCTTATAATCAGACGGCGAGCCGTGAGTGTCATGTTTCAACTTATTACATCACAAACAAAATTTGACGCAAATGAGTTGATATTGTTGGTAACGTAACGTTAAACCCTGCTGCTAATTCCTGGGTAGTTTGGCTCGGATCAGCTTCCACCATCTCTTTCAATTCATTGTTATTCACATGTGTGGGCGGACTTTCCACGTAGTTCGTTCTTCAAATCAAAATTTCCATCACGAAATCGTTTAAACCAAAATCGCACGGTGCGTTCATTAGCAGTCCCCTCTCCAAATGCAACATTGGTATTGCGAGCTGTTTTTGCAGCGTTACTTCCGCGTCTCTCTCTCTCTCTCTCTCTCTCTCTCTCTTTTGTCTAAGCTGAATAAAAAAAATAACTGAAAGTCGAAAATGGCTAGTTGCACATTTTTTAAAAGAAGACCCTCGTAGGTACGATTGGAAAAAAGTTTCACTCAAAAATCTCAGACCATGAAGGTTCTATGTCAATTCGAAGTACCTATTACAATAAAACGGTAATTTCATACTTTAACCCCTATTATTTTGTGTCATAACAACTCTTTACTCTTTCTTTACAACTGCATGCTTTTTCATTTTTACCTCATAATAAATTTGTCATTTCATAAATACTGCCATAATATGGGATACCTGCTGAATTCTCTGTATTCACAATGAGGATTGTGATCACTACATTCTGATTCTACTCATGCTTTCTTTAAGGCACATCAAAGTGCTTGTGGTTGGTTTAAATATAATATAGAAATCGAAAGGTAGTAGAGCCACGCTGATTTCAGCACGAATGGCCCGGCTCGACTGGGGCGGTACTCCCTCACACAAAAGACCATCCTAATAATGTCAGCATTCTTGCTGTCGTATTTCGTTGGTGAGTGTGAAACCGAAAGCCATATCATTCTGCATCATTCTCCCGGTTTCCACAGGTCGGACAGAAACATCTGACCTAGCCACCATGGTGAGAGTCACCATGCTGCGTTGCTTACCCTCACAGTGAGGATGGTGGCCCCTACTCCTGGATTCTATTTATGCTTTCCATCAGGCACATTAGAGTCACTTTAGTAGGCTTAATTAGAGACACAGATCATGTAACTCGTGTGATACGGCGCAGATGCAAATAGCATAGCTGCATGCCATTTGTCTCATTAAAACCAGCGCGCTACTGACTACTACTAACTTTAGCTTTCTTAAAAATACTGACCCTCACCTCAAATATTAAATACAAAGAAGACAACTCAACACTGGTGACGTTGAAATCATGACCTTAGACACCCAAAAAATGAAAATTGTAGACTCCTACAAAACGTTTGGAATAAAAAATTATAATTTGTTTTTGATTGGAGTATTCTTAACGCAAAAACCAATACAGCTTTGCAATCATGGCTGTTCGGCTTTCATTGTTGTTTGTGACATGTGATTACCGGCGAGTATAAATCGGTTGGTGACGCAGCATTTTTTGGATGTATTCAACCGTATGACTCAAACAGTTTAGTAGAAGAGTATCTAGGGAAAATGTGTCTGTAATCGTGCTCTGCAGAGCAATTGTGAAAAAATAATTAATTATCTGCCATTGATGTTACCGGAACCGAATCCCTCCATTCCATTTAGGGATAGGAGGAACTTTAAGGGTGTCGAAATTTCCTGCAAAAGTCCCTTAATCATTTGTTTGGTTCTGTGTACTATACTAAAATTATAAATTTGAAAGCATTTCTGACGTCCATCACAGCTAAACTGATTTTCATGAATTTCAGTTTAGAGATAGATTTTTTTATGTAAGCCTACCAAAGTGACTCTACTCTGCCTGATGGAAAGCATGAGTAGAATCTAGAAGTAGGGAATGCAGCATGGTGACCCATACCATGGCGGCCTGGTTAGAAAATTCTGCATTATTCTCACAGCCCTCTTTGGCCGGTTGAATGATGCAGAATTATTGGGCCTCCGGTCTCACACTCACCAACGAAATACGACAGCAATAATACTGTCATTATTAGGATGGTCTCTACACACTACCTAAAACAATGGAGAGGCTATGTTCAGCAATGGACTGCGACAGGCTGATGATGGTTATGAACAGACGTACATACGTGGGATAATAATACTTTTTTTTTTTTGCGTACAATTACACACAACGTCATCTAGTCCCAAACTAAGCAGAGCTTGTATTATGGGTACTAAACAACTGATATAAATACATAAACATACTTTTTTTTTTGTAAATACATACATATTATACATAGAAAACACCCAGACTCCGAAACAAATATTTGTGGATTACACAAATAATTAGTCCGACCCGGGAATCGAATCCGAGACCTCTTGATCAGCAGCCGCATACGCTAACCACTAGACTAACAAGGTAGTCATAATATCATAAGCAATGTATTTACATATCTGTTCTGTAGATACAGAACAGAAGAATACAGTAGAGAAGAAAATAGAACAGAAGAATACAGAAGAGAACAGAATAGAAGAATACAGAACAGAAGGGAATAGAAGAATACAGAACAGAAGAATACAGTAGAGAAGAAATTAGAACAGAAGAATACAGAACAGAAGAATACAGAAGAGAAGAATACAGAAGAGAAGAATACAGAAGAATACAGAAGAGAAGACTACAGAACAGAAGAGAACAGAAGAATACAGAACAGAAGAATACAGAAGAGAACAGAAGAGAAGAATACAGAACAGAAGAATACAGAACAGAAGAATACAGAAGAGAACAGAAGAGAAGAATACAGAACAGAAGAATACAGAAGAGAACAGAAGAGAAGAATACAGAACAGAAGAATACAGAAGAGAAGAATACAGAAGAGAACAAAAGAATACAGAACAGAAGAATACAGAACAGAAGAATACAGAAGAGAACAGAACAGAAGAATACAGAACAGAAGAATACAGAAGAGAACAGAAGAGAAGAATACAGAATAGAAGAATACAGAACAGAAGAATACAGAAGAGAACAGAAGAGAAGAATACAGAACAGAAGAATACAGTAGAGAAGAATTTAGAACAGAAGAATATAGAACAGAAGACAACAGTAGAATAGAATAGTATAAATTAGAAGAATACAGAACAGAACAGCACAGAACAGAAGAATACAGAACAGAAGAGAAGAATACAGAACAGAAGACAACAGTAGAATAGAATAGTATAAATTAGAAGAATACAGAACAGAACAGAACAGAACAGAAGAATACAGTAGAGAAGAATTTAGAACAGAAGAATACAGAACAGAAGAATACAGAACAGAAGAATACAGAACAGAAGAGAATAGAAGAATACAAAACAGAAGAATACAGTAGAGAAGAATTTAGAACAGAAGAATACAGAACAGAAGAATACAGAACAGAAGACAACAGTAGAAAAGAATAGTATAAATTAGAAGAATACAGAAGAGAAGAGAACAGAAGAGAAAAATACAGAAGAGAAGAATACAGAACAGAAGAATACAGAAGAGAACAGAAGAGAAGAATACAGAACAGAAGAATACAGAACAGAAGAATACAGAACAGAAGAATACAGAAGAGAACAGAACAGAAGAAAACGGAACAGAAGAATACAGTAGAGAAGAATTTAGAACAGAAGAATACAGAACAGAAGACAACAGTAGAATAGTATAAATTAGAAGAATACAGAACAGAACAGAACAGAACAGAAGAATACAGAAGAGAAGAGAACAGAAGAGAAGAATACAGAAGAAAAAAGAGAAGAAGAAGAGAAGAGAACAGTAGAATAGAATAGTATAAAATAGAAAAGAACAGAAGAGAAGAGAACAGAAGAATATAGAACAGAAGAATACAATAGAGAAGAATTTAGAACAGAAGAATACAGAACAGAATAATACAGCAGAGAAGAATACAGAACAGAATAATACAGAAGAGAAGAATACAGAACAGAAGACAACAGTACAATAGAATAGTATAAAATAGAAAAGAACAGAACCGAAGAGAAGAATAGAATAGTATAAAATAGAAAAGAACAGGATAATACAGAACAGAAGACAACAGTAGAATAGAATAGTTTATAATAGAAGAATACAGAACAGAAGAATACAGAACAGAAGAGAACAGAAGAATACAGAAGAGAACAGAACAGAAGAATACAGAACAGAAGAGAATAGAAGAATACAGAACATAAGAGAACAGAAGAATACAGAACAGAAGAATACAGTAGAGAAAAATTTAGAACAGAAGAATACAGAACAGAACAGAACAGAACAGAAGAATACAGTAGAGAAGAATTTAGAACAGAAGAATACAGAACAGAAGAATACAGAACAGAAGAATACAGAACAGAAGAATACAGAACAGAAGAGAATAGAAGAATACAAAACAGAAGAATACAGTAGAGAAGAATTTAGAACAGAAGAATACAGAACAGAAGAATACAGAACAGAAGACAACAGTAGAAAAGAATAGTATAAATTAGAAGAATACAGAAGAGAAGAGAACAGAAGAGAAAAATACAGAAGAGAAGAATACAGAACAGAAGAATACAGAAGAGAACAGTAGAGAAGAATACAGAACAGAACAGCACAGAACAGAAGAATACAGAACAGAAGAGAATAGAAGAATACAAATCAGAAGAAAACAATAGAGAAGAATACAGTAGAGAAGAATTTAGAACAGAAGAATACAGAACAGAAGACAACAGTAGAATAGTATAAATTAGAAGAATACAGAACAGAACAGAACAGAACAGAAGAATACAGAAGAGAAGAGAACAGAAGAGAAGAATACAGAAGAAAAAAGAGAAGAAGAAGAGAAGAGAACAGTAGAATAGAATAGTATAAAATAGAAAAGAACAGAAGAGAAGAGAACAGAAGAATATAGAACAGAAGAATACAATAGAGAAGAATTTAGAACAGAAGAATACAGAACAGAATAATACAGCAGAGAAGAATACAGAACAGAATAATACAGAAGAGAAGAATACAGAACAGAAGACAACAGTACAATAGAATAGTATAAAATAGAAAAGAACAGAACCGAAGAGAAGAATAGAATAGTATAAAATAGAAAAGAACAGGATAATACAGAACAGAAGACAACAGTAGAATAGAATAGTTTATAATAGAAGAATACAGAACAGAAGAATACAGAACAGAAGAGAACAGAAGAATACAGAAGAGAACAGAACAGAAGAATACAGAACAGAAGAGAATAGAAGAATACAGAACATAAGAGAACAGAAGAATACAGAACAGAAGAATACAGTAGAGAAAAATTTAGAACAGAAGAATACAGAACAGAAGAATACAGTAGAGAAGAATTTAGAACAGAAGAATACAGAACAGAAGAATACAGTACAGAAGAATACAGAAGAAAAGAACAGAACAGAAGAATACAGAACAGAAGAGAACAGAACAAAACAGAACAAAACAGAAGAGAACAGGAGAGAACAGAAGAGGACAGAAGAGAACATAACAGAAAATAAAATAACAGATATACTAGATATGTTCAATGGGCGGCCTTATTGCTAAAAGCAATCTCTTCCAGGCAACCTTTGCAAAAATTATCAAATTTAAATATATCTTGCTTATTCTAGCTATAATTAAAGATATCTGGCTAGATGGATAAACTAAATGACATTTACACTAAGATATGTTAGTACGTACGTGCATCGTACAGTAGTAAATTAGCAATAAATCCTAATAATAACATTATATATACGATAGTAACCTTGTCTGTCGCGCTTTCACGCCAAAACTACAGAACCGATATAAATGCAATTTGTTACACAGATAGACCCTGAGAAAGGACATGGGCTACTTTTTACCGCGATACACACACATGAGCGGAGCCGTGGGCGACAGGTAGTAGTAGTATAAATATGTACAAAGAATTTTCAGGATATTTCGATGATCGACTGCCTGTTGGTCTAGTGGTTAGCGTATGCAGCTGTTGATCAAGAGGTCTCGGGTTCGATTTGCGGGTTAAACCAAACGTTTGTGTAATCCACAAATATTTGTTTTGGAGTATGGGTGTTTTCTTTGTATAATATGTATGTGTTTACACAAAATATGTATATGTATTTATTTCAGTTATCTAGTACCCATAATACAAGCTCTTCTTAGTTTGGGACTAGATGACGTTGTGAAAAACAAAACTGCTACGGACCTGGTTCTTGACTGCCGGCTGTCTACCAGTATGCTAAGAATACACTCCGGGTCTACTCTGCCCTTCACTATCGCGCTACGCTATGATCCAAGTCGCGTATTGGTGTACTGTAGTTGATAAGTAAATTCTGTCCAAAATGGGTGAGTAAAAATTCAAAATTAACAGTTTTATAAGTGCTAAATAGGACAATCTAACAGTACGTGCATGGTATTGTAGTAAATAAATAGTAATATATACTAGTAATATTATAAATGCCATAGTAACTCTGTCTGTCTGTCGCGCTTTAACGCCAAAACGAAATAAACGATTTAAATGAAATGTTTTACACAGATAGGCGAGAGTCTAATACTTCAATTTTAGTATTAACGCACACAAAGAAACGTAATACTTCGAAACACTAATACATTATTAACATCTATTTCGTGTACATACATTAAGTAGCACCAAAGTTTCAGTCGTATCATCCAAACTGATCAAAATCGATGTATAATAGGTATGTGTTTTGGTCATTTAATATTTATTAACTACGAATAATAAAAGAGTATTTTTATAATTTAAGGCTATTATAGTCAATCTACTATATGTCAGTCTACAAACGAATAAAATTGAAGTCAACATCATCATCATCATCATCAGCCTATCGCAGTCCACTGCTGGACCTAGGCCTCTTCAATTGCACGCCACTAAGTTCGATCCTCGGCTACTTGCATCCAGCTGAAAAATTGTCTGTATGTAATCTTTATATATATAATTCTTCTGTGAGTGTGTATGTCACTGAACTTCTCTCAAACGACTGGACCGATTTTGATGAAATTTTTTGTGTGTGTTAAAGGGGATCTGGGAATGGTTTAGATTCGCAATTGGACCCGGTAGGTGGCGCTGCGATCAAGTTCTGGAATTTTAAAGTTGGGCGGTACGAAGTTCGCTGGGTCAACTAGTCTATATATATATAAAAATGAATTGCTGTTCGTTGGTCTCGCTAAGACTCGAGAACGGCTGAACTGATTTGGCTAATTTTGGTTTTAAATTATTTGTGGAAGTCCAGGGAAGGTTTAAAAGGTACTCAGGTCAAAGTAACTATTCACATTGATAAATCTTAAGTTTCCTGTAGTTTGTTTTAAGTTTATATAACACAAAAGTTTAGGTTTTCTATTTATCGATTGAGGCAGTACGAAGTCTGCCGGGTCAGCTAGTTTCAAATAAAAATCTTTTCACTAAATACATATGAAAGCATAAACGGTACTTCCATCACAAGACAATTTTTGGTCTATCTGTTTTGTTACGGCCATCTCTGGCATGTCTATACCAATTTCGAAAGGACTTTCACTAGTAGATATCTGACGTTATAAGAAGTAACATTATCAACAACCCATAACGCCCTGTTCAAAAGAGGGTTAAGGCCATACGTCCCCACGCTGGCCGTGTACGGGTTGAAAACTGGCAAGACACGCTGATTTTTACTTTCGTTTACAAAATTTTCAAACACTAGAATTGGCACCAATGTCACGCTTACAACTTTGCAAGCTGCTTATAATACAATGTTCCTCGTGTTAAGTACAAGACGGTAACGAAATGGCGATGTTTCATCCAATTACACGAAAAGTTAGAGTTGGCCAAATTACGATTTGCTTTGTCGTCTGGGGAGCCATTTCTATATTCTGGCGATATTCGAGAAGCTTGTTAAGTGATCCTTTGAGATAGATCATTTGTACAAGTAAATATTTTATTTGAATTTCACGTAAGTCGATTAACTAAGTGTTCATAATGTTAGCTATATAGCTTTTCAAGGAGCTAAAATGCGTTTCAAATGAGAATAGGATTTTAAATCTGTCATCTTTCTCTGCATTTGTCAATAACTTTAGATATGTTTGTATGGTGTGCAAAAAAACGAGTAAAAATATTAAAAAAAAATTTTTTAATTATAAATATTCGGACATCTTACACACAACGCTATCTAGTCCCAAACTAAGCAGAGCTTGTATTAGACAACTGATATAAATACATAAACATAGTTTTTTTTTGTCTGTAAATACAAACATATTAAATATAGAAAACACATACTGCGAAACAAATATTTGCGGATCACACTAATATTTGGGTCGACACGGGAATCGAACCAGAGACCTCTTGATCAGGGTGGAACCCCGTTCGGCTCGGGGGCGGTGTTCTTGGACCGGATCCGCAGAACAGCCGCCCCTACTTCCGATATTGTTTCCAATCACCTACGTCAACTTAGCTGTGAGTGCTTCTAAGCTGGTTCTTTTATTCTTTTGCTACTTTACAAGGCATTACGATATCATATTCAGTGTATCATGAACTACTTTACAAATGTTATAGTGTTATATAATATGTACTTTTGTATAAGTTTAGCTTCAGGAATATTCAGAGCGTAAGTGGCAAATCATGTTACACACAGATGTAGCCGTAGATGTTTCTGTCTGAGCCAAATTCAGTTACCGCGAGAGTGCCGCTGGAGAGACGGAATATTGGTTTTATGGATTTCAAATAAAGTTATATTGAAATGGAGTGTGAAAATGATATGATGTTGTTTTTGTTTGAGGGTTAAGGCCGTTGCTTGATACTGGAATAATATGACTGTTTATATAAATAAAATAAATATTTCGATCATCTGAGACACGACATCATCTAGTCTTAAACTAAACAGAGCTTGTATTATGGGTACTAAACAACTGATATAAATGCATTTACATATATTTATAGGTAGGTCCGTCAAGGTGGTAAATAGTAGCCTATGTGTCATTCCGATAATTAAGCTATATTATTGTGAAGTTTCAACAAAATTCATTCAGTAGTTTTTGCGTGAAAGAGCAACTAACATACATAAATACTCACAAACTTGCACGTTTATAATATTAGTAACGATATATAAAAAAAACATTTCAATATTTGGAGATCATACAAACATTTGGTCCAACCCGGAAATCGAAGATCTCAAACAGTAATCGCACACGTTACTATTGCGTGACCGAGGCAGTCAATATAATAATGATTTGTGACTTTCACAACTTAACTACAATTTTAAAAAGCGCTCTTTGTCTTTTGCACAATGCCTTTCAAATAAGAATAGTACCGGATTTGTGAGTAACTTCACTGGAACTGAACTGTATACTGTACGCTACCTACGTTGGCATGAACACCAAATAATATTAAACTTAGAAAATATATAGTGTATGTATATTTTTCTCTGGTATAAAATATCTACATATATGGTCGTCACAAAATAAGAAGCCCGTTTTGACATTTGTCATTTGACATGCCGCATGTAAGAAATTGAAAAATCAAATTCATAATCCTATTTAATTACTATGTTACCCATACACTATCACAACGCGTATCGTAAATAAGCATCAATAGTCCAGTCAATTAAAGCTTAACTTTGCCATTTTGGTTGAACACCTGCAACCAACGCCAAAATTTCCGTGAGTCTTCGTAGATTAATATACTAAAATTGCAGGGTGCTGCAATACCGGCAAAGGGTGCAAATACATTGCAAAAGGGTGCAAAAACAACTTTTTTATCTATATCTCGCGATTGGCTGGAAAAATAAAAAAAGATCCTACTACAAACTTGTAGGCAATTAAATCCCCTACAAAAAATTGCAAACGTATTTTCGCGTATCTCTCATAGTTTTTGCACAAAATGCATTTAAATGTGCAAAATTGTAAAAATATTATTATTAATCTTTTTTTTTCATTTTAAAGCGATCCTACATGCTTCCTTGGGATTTAATTAATATTTTTCGGATATTTTTGTTTACTTATTTATACCTTTTTTCATATACCTAATAATCTTGTCAAAAAATTCATTTCAATTTTATTAAATGATATTTTTATTTTATATTTTTTTATTCCATCGAATTCAGCGCAAATTCGCAAATTTTCAAATTTGGGAGGATGGACATCTAATGAACGGGAGGCATGTAATATGCCTGATAGAAATGTTATATACGATGGTGATACAAGAGGTGAAATGCCTAAACATAGTTTACTAGGATCTGCATAGGTGATGTTTTTTAATCCAGAAGGCAATCTCTCATCTTACATCTCATCGGTGATATCTGTTGTAGATGCTAATTGCGCTGCAGATTTTTTTACATTGCTATGCCTCCTAAACAATGAAAAGTCTCCTGACCACCTGAGGTTCTTATACAAGGTGGGCCGAAAGAAGTCATCCGATGTTGTTCGGCTCCCAATTTTTTTCTAAATAAAAAACTTCGATTTTGTTTTTTTATTTATGTTTATTTGAACCTTTAGAATTTCAATAGTGAAGTCGTGAAGATGATATCGGCCAAATGGGCGCAGCCACAATCGATTGCTATACGGGCTCGTTTTATGGCATTTTTCATCACTTCAGCGAGAACTTCGGGTGACAGATTCTCGCACTCATGTCAAATGTTGTCCTTGACGGCTTCCAGGGTCTCGAGCTTGTTCACGTAAACACGAGACTTCAAAAAACCCCACAAAAAAGTCTGGAACGGTTAAATCGGGCGATCTTGCGGGCCAGTGCAAATCGCCAAAACTAGAGATGAGGCGACCCGGGAACGCTGCCTACAAAATATCGGTTGTGTCTCACGCAGTGTGTGCCGTTGCTCCGTCTTGTTGGAACCACATGTTCTCCAGTCTTAATTCGTTCAATTGTGGCAGAAAAAACTCGGTTAACATAGCCATATAGGGCGCACCGTTCACTGTTATCGTTTGACCAGCGGCGTCCTCGAAAAAAAAGGACCGATGACTGTTCCAGCTTGAACAGCGCACCATGCAGTCACTTTTCGCGGGTGTAATGGCTCCTCGTGCTACACTCGTGGAATTTCGATGCCCCAGAAGCGATAGTTTTGCTTGTTCACGTACCCGTTGAGATGGAAATTAGCCTCATCGCTCATTATTATTTTGGCCGAAAAATCGTCTACTTCGTCCTTGAGATTGAAAATCGCATGGGCGTATGCTACATGCGTTTGGTGGTCGACAGGCAGCAGCTGATGCACGGACATGTGCAGGTCTTTAACCAAAAGTCACCTTAGGGACGACCGGCTGATGGCTAATTGCGAGGTACGGCGTCTGGTTGATATTTCAGGCGACAGCTCGACATCCTTAGCAACAGCTGCGATGTTCTCGGCAGAATAGATGGAATTCGCGCTGCGCCAACACCACAGACGAATTGTTACGCAAAAGAATAGACACGATTATTCCGTATTCCGCGGGGAGTGTATCGCTCCATGGCTTGTTCACTTGTATTCTACATCTGTCTAGTTTACAAATGTCGAAACAGATTTGACATTGGCCTCCATTTGCAAAAATAAGAGCATCTTTCAAAAGGGTGATTTCTTTTGGCCCACCTTGTATTACGGTCAGTATTATCAAGGGGTGCTGCTGGCTAGAAAACCTCCACGTGGTGCACCCTGGGCGCTGGCGATAGCACTGTTCCTCCTCATTTCCTCCGCGTTATCTGGAGGAGAGGATTATCGCCAGCGGCTAATATTCTAGCTGGAGAGGAAGCCATATCATCGGCTCACGGGCAAGGCCCGGCCAGCGGGGTGGGCATGTCTGCCGGATGCCCTGCTGGCTCTTCGCTCCTCGGAGCATGGAGGAGGAAACCTCGTTAAAAAACCGAAGGTGGGACCCTTCATGGGTCGGAGTTTCTCCCGCTGATAGCGGTGGAGAAAGGATGGCGGGCTCGGCGTGTACTTACACTACCACCGAGCAGGCAGGGGGACGTAGTCCTCTTGCCACCGTCGGCATAGCGTAATCCCGAGAGAAGTGCTGTGGTCAAGTCTCGCGGCTTTGATCGGGGACGTGGGTCTTGGCTTAACCGCCCGGACCGCGAGGAAGAAAACCTCTCTAAAAAATTACCCCGAATCCCAAGTTCTGGTGCGTGGCCAGGGGATGCATGGCTGATGGGAAGTTCAGTCGTAAGCGCACCCCAAGCCGAGGTACCTGCGGTCCCCTCGGCTGGGTTAAAAATTTTCGCTTGCCCGGGTATTGGGGGATCTCTGCCCGGGTCGACTTTTATTTCTCCCCCACTCGTGGGATTAATTATGGATGATGTTAACAAAAATAAACAAGAAAAACGGACTGATAAAAAAACTAACGACACAATTGCAAGGATAATGGACAACGAACGCAAGACGGAACTGGAAACAGATGTTGGGAAAGGGAAGAAGGGCATCCTTAAGGGAAGCTCTTCTTCGGCAGTGGACCTAGTGTCCAAGGAGGCTGTGGTGGCACTCGGGCCGCCCATCTCGGTAGGGCTCCCAGTAGTCAAACGGACCACTGGGAGCCGAAGAGGAAGAGGAGGAAGATCCTCGGAGCGCATACGCTCCAAGTCGGCGGTGGCGGGCAGGAGCGATGGTGCGCGCCCGGAGCCGATGGAGACGGAGATGCGGGCGGGCGATAGCATGAAGCGTCTGCACTCCGAGGATCTGGACAGCGAGGCAGAGACGCCGGTCCCGAAGCGCTTCGGCACCGACGGTTCGCAGGCCCCTGTCTCGCTACAGACGGTCTCCGTATTCTCGGAATCGGAGGCCTATAGGAGGAGGCGACTGGAGTATCAAGTCGCAGCGGAGGAGGAGATCGCCGATCTCCTGCTTAAGATTCAGGAGCCGGTGGAGGGGGAACCCCCCAAAGCCCCCGTGTCGGTGCAGGAGAGGGCGAGCGCGGCGGTGTCCATTATAAATAAAGTGGCCATCAAGTCCGTGAACCTGAAGGGCGTCTTCGTGAAGGCCCTGAAGGACTCCTCCTCCGCCTTGTCGGAGGTTGTAAGGACCCTGTGCGGGGATATGGCGCGCCTCGACGAGGCCAACACCCGCCTGATTGCCCAGATGGCCGAGCTGAGTGCGCAGTTCGCCCAATTCCGGGCTCAGCGTGCTCAGCCGGTGGCCCCGGCTTTGCCTGGGTCATCTCAGCCGAAGGCCCCGGCCCCGCCCGGGCCGTCTAGGGCAGAGGTACCGGCCCTGCCCAGCCCGTCTCGGGTAGAGGTGCCGTCCCCGCCCAGCCCGTCTCGGGCAGAGGTCCCGGCCCCGCCCGGACCGTCTCGGGTAGAGGTCCCGGCCCCGCCCGCGCCGTCTCGGCCGGAGGCCCCTGCTGGCGGCGAGTTCCCTGACGCCATGCTGCGTCAGGCGCTCGACGCCATGACGCGAATGCTGGACGGGCGTCTGGCCGGCCTGGAGGCGAGGCTTCCCCCCGCGCCAGTTGTCCGCCCCCCGCTCGCGTCGCAGAGGCCCCCGGTTGCCACCCTGGTGGGAAGCCGCGTAAGCTACGCGGCGGCGATGGCGGCCCCGCCCCCCCCCCAAAACCAAAAGGGGCCGAAGAAGGGGGCCGCGAAACCGGCCCAGGCGCCGGCCAAGGCACCGGCCAAGGCGCCGGCCAAGGCTCCGGCCAAAGCGCCGGCCAAGAAGGCGGCGCCCTCAAGTGGAGCGGACTTCCCCCCGCTTCCCGCTCCGGCGCCTCCGACGGGTTCCTCGGGACCAGCCCCCTCTAACGAGGATTGGCAGGTTGTGGGGTCCTCCAAGAGGTGCCAGCAGCGGCAGCGAGCGCGGGCGAGGAAGGCCGCCCAAGGCGTAGCCCAAGCCCCGCAGTCTCCGCCGGTGGCGGCAGCGGCCTCTAAGAAGAGGCCGCGGAAGCTACAGCCGCCCAAAACCGCGGCTGTAGTCGTCACCGTGTCGCCGGAGGCGGCCAGTGGCGGGCTCACATACGCGGCCCTCTTTAAGGGGGCCCGTCCCGGGCTCGCCGCTGAGTTCGGGGCCGCGGGGATGAGGCTGCGCCGCGCCCAGACGGGAGCTCGAGTATTCGAGTTCCCGGGGGCTGAGGGCGCCAAGACGGCCGATACTTTCGCCGAGAGGCTGCGGGAAGTTTTTGCCGCTCAGGACGGTGTTAAGATCGCCAGGCCCACCAAGTGCGCTGAACTGCGCATTTCGGGTCTGGACGACTCCATCACGTCGGAGGATGTCCGCGATGCAGTCATGGAGAAGACTGGCTGCACCGCGGGCACCATCCGGGTCGGCACCGTCCGTCCGGGCCCGGGAGGCCTCGGCTCGGTGTGGGTAAGCTGTCCCGTGGCGTCGGCCAAAGTGTTGGCCGACGCCGGTAGCATCCTTGTCGGCTTTGTGAATGCCAGAATCACGGTTCTGGCCGCGAGGCCGATGAGGTGCTACAAGTGCCTCGTCGCGGGACACACTCGCACCAAGTGCGAGAGCTGTTTCGACTGCAGCGAGCTTTGTTTCCGCTGCGGTCGAACCGGGCACAAGGCGGCAGAGTGCTCTGCCGCCCCTCACTGCCCGATGTGTGCGGCGGCCAAAAAGCCCGCCAATCACCAGATGGGGCAGGGGGGCTGCAAGCCTCCCCGCGCTTCTCGGCAGACGCCGGAGGCTAGCCCGGCGACCCAGGCTGCCTCCGACGTCAATCAGGCGACGACGTCGTCGCCCATGGAGGGGGTTGTAGAGACGATCCAGTAATGGATCAAGTCTCCAACCTCCTGGTCCAGACGAACCTCAACCACTGTGCCGCGGCGCAGGATCTGTTCATACAAACCATGGCACAGTGGTCGATAGGTGTTGCCGTAGTCGCGGAGCCCTATGTAGTCCCTCCCCGTCCAAACTGGATGGGTGACTGGGACGGCTCCGTGGCAGTCGTCAGCTCCACGGCGGCTCATTCCCCGCCCTTGTCACTAAGAGACAAGGGTACCGGATATGTTGCCGTCGAATGGGGGGGAATCACCATTTATGGTGTATATTTCTCCCCCAACCGGAGTCTGAGCGACTTCGAGGTCTTCCTCAACAACTTGGAGACCTCGATACGGCGATTGGTGTCTGGGCACGTCCTCGTGCTGGGGGACTTCAATGCAAAGTCCATTGCGTGGGGTTCCCCGGCGACGGACGCCAGGGGCGAAGCCGTCGAGGAATGGGCGGCGTCGGTGGGCCTCTGTTTGCTGAACAGGGGCGCCACCAACACGTGCGTGCGACAGCAGGGGGGGTCGATAGTGGACCTTTCGTTCGCTACCCCTGCAGTTGCCGCACGAGTAAGGAACTGGAGTGTCCTGGATGAGGTCGAGACGCTCTCGGATCATCTTTATATCCAATTCGAGCTCTCCCGGTCCCAGGACGCCAGTAGGGGTCACGCGACGCGGCGTCCCTCCCGTTTTCCGCGGTGGGCTGTCGCCAAGCTGGACAGGGACCTACTAGAGGAGGCGGCCACTGTTTGCTCTTGGCTGTCTCCGCAGGCCCCGACCGAGGAGGTCGACGTGGGGGCTGGTCGCTTCGCCGATGCGTTAACGCTCATCTGCGATGCGGCCATGCCCCGCGTTCGTGGCCGTCGGCCTCCTCGGAAGGAGGTCTACTGGTGGTCCCAGGAGTTGGCGGACCTCCGTGCGGCCTGCGTACGTGCCCGGAGGTCCCACACCCGGAGTCGGCGACGTCACCGCGGAGGCGGTGAGGAGGTGGACCGGCTTCACGAGGAGTACCGAGCAGCTCGGGAAACTCTGAGGCTGGCCATCTGCCGCGCCAAAGACGCGTCCAGAGTGGAGATGCTGGAGAGTCTCGAGCGTGACCCCTGGGGTCGGCCTTACCGTGCGGTGCGACAAAAGCTCCGCACACAGGGCCCCCCCCTTACGGAGACTCTCCAGCCCAGCTTCCTGCAGGAAGTGGTCGAGGGCCTATTCCCACAGCAGGCGGAACACACACCCCCGTCGATGGCCCGTCGTGGTCGTCGTTGGGACAGCGTGGGTGATGTGCCGCCTGTCAGGGAATCGGAGGTAGGGGCGGCTGTTCTACGGATTCGGTCCAAGAACACCGCCCCCGGGCCGGACGGGGTTCCAGCCCGAGTGATGGCCCGTGCCCTCGACTACATGTCGGACCACCTCAGGGGAGTGTTGGACGCTAGCCTGGCGTCCGGACACTTCCCTGAGCGTTGGAAGTGCGGGAAGCTGGTACTGATCCAGAAGCATGGACGGCCTGCCGATTCGGTCGCGGCCTACAGGCCCATCGTGTTGCTGGACGAGGCGGGCAAGTTGTTTGAGAGGGTTCTCTCTGTCCGCATCGTCCGGCACCTCAGCGAGGTGGGGCCCGACCTGTCGGACGCCCAATTCGGCTTCCGTGAAGGGCGTTCGACGGTCGACGCGATTCTGCGCCTGAGGGCCGTGACCGAAGAGGCGGTGAGAGGCGGTGGAGTGCTGTTGGCGGTGTCATTGGACATCGCCAACGCCTTCAATAGTCTGCCATTCGGCTGCATCAGGGCCGCACTCCAATACCACGGAGTGCCAGGGTACCTGAGGCGGCTGGTGGCAGACTACTTAGAGGAGCGTACCGTCGAGTACGAGGACCGAGATGGCGCCTTGAGACGCAGGGCCATGTCGTGCGGTGTTCCACAGGGGTCTGTCCTAGGACCACTCCTGTGGAACATGGGATACGACTGGGCCCTACGAGGGCGTCTCCCCCCCGGGCTGGGTGTAATCTGTTACGCAGACGACACCCTAGTCACGGCCCGGGGGGCAAACTTTGAGGAGGCGGCGCGCCTGGCCACCACGGGAGTCTCCCGGGTGGTCGGGCGCATCGAGGCGCTGGGTCTGCGGGTGGCCCTAGACAAGACGGAGGCCCTATTATTTCATGGGCCCCGTCGCGGTCCGCCCGCCGGCGCCTCCATTGTGGTCAACTCGGTCCTCGTACCGGTCCGGGCCCAGATGAGGTACCTGGGTCTGGTCCTCGACGGTAGGTGGCTCTTCGACGAGCACTTCCGACAGCTTGGTCCTAAGCTGGTGGGCACTGCCTCCGCCCTAGGGCGACTTCTGCCCAATTTGGGCGGGGCCAGTGTCCCCACTAGGCAGCTGTACACGGGGGTTGTCCGGTCGATGGCACTGTATGGTGCACCGGTGTGGGCGGCGGCTCTGTCCGCCCAGAATAGGGCGCGCCTCTGGCGCCCCCAGAGGGTATTGGCGGTCAGAGCCATACGCGGATACCGCACCGTATCTACCGAGGCGGCGTGCGCCTTGGCCGGAACACCCCCGTGGGATTTGGAGGCGGAAGTGCTCGCCGAAGTTTATCGGCGAGTGGCTGACTTCCGGGCGGAGAACGGCTTTCGCCCTCCGCCCGATGACGTGCGCGAGTGGCGCGAAGCCGCTCGCCGAGCCACCATGCTGAGATGGTCGCTCCGGCTGGAGACCCCACGCGCTGGCTTCGCCGCCGTGGAGGCTCTTCAGCCGGTCATCGAGGAGTGGGCAGGGCGGCAGCACGGGACCCTTTCCTTCCGGCTGACGCAGGTACTTTCCGGGCACGGTTGCTTCGGAAAGTACCTGCACTCGGTCGCTAGGAGGGAACCGAGTCCCGCCTGCCACCACTGCGACTGCAGTGAGGACACGGCCCAGCACACGCTGGCGGTCTGCCCCGCTTGGGCGGCGCAGCGCCGTGCCCTCACTGCAGTCATCGGAGGGGATCTCTCGCTGCCGGCCGTCATAAGATCGATGGCCGGCAGCGACAGTTATTTTACCGCGGTCGCAACCTTCTGCGAGGACGTAATCTTGCAGAAGGAGGTGGCGGAGAAGGCCCGGGAGGACGATATCCACTCGGACCCGATCCGCCGCCGGCGCCCTGGGCGGCGGAGGCGCGCATACCTGCGTCTCATGCCGCCCTGAGAGTGGCCGCGGATGGGCGGGACGGGTTTCCCGTCCGTCCGCAGTAGAGGCCAACCGCGAGGGGGCGACGTCCGCGTGTGACCGGACGTTGCCTAATTAGAGAGTAAATTGTGAGATGGTGCCCGCAACAGTGCGGGCAGGCGCCGGTTGGAGTCCAGAAGGAAATCCCCTCCCTGGACTCCTTCCAATACAAAGGCGCAGATAGGGTCACACCGTGTGGTTTTAGTCGGTTCGAGTCCGACACACCACCCCGCCGTAACCCCCGACGGGGTGACGGTCCGCGGGGATTTCCACACGTAAAAAAAAAAAAAAAAAACGGTCAGTATTATCAAAGACATATTAAAGGAAAGCATCAGTAATTATAGTCTTCTGAGGTTAACCACCAGTCAGTACAACTCAAAAGTGCGATTTCGGCATGTCTGTACGTCAGCTGTGTGGACGTGTACAGAACGAGGGGGGTCAATTTAGAAAAACATGATTTTCTGATAAAGCTTCATGAAGCTGAATATTATGGTATGATGTGCAAACACCCAGTTTGCTTAGTAGATTGATAACTAACATCGATCCTGTTTTTCGATAAATGTATGTCTCAACAGCTAGTTGAAGAAACGAATGAAGGATTTAGGACGAAGTGCTGAAATAATACTATAGCCAATACTATCTATTTTTGGGATAACAGGACATTCATCTGACACGATATTTTCGTCATTTAATAATATTTTATGTAGGAAGCAAGTTAATAGTGGAGGTATTTCTGATACAACGTTATCAGGGAATTTGTCCGGTTGTAGATAACTTTTTGTTTCGTAAAGAGTTTCCTTTATTTTGTCCTGTAAAATTTCTGTGCATACAGTGATAATTATTTTATAGAAAAACAAGCGCATGTGTTCTCAATGGTACTATTTTCATCGAGCGCAAGGTTCTCATTTTTGTCTAAATCTCTAACTCTTTCGCTCTTATTAGGAAACGTATAATCTTATTCGAGCACATGGGTCCTATTTTTCGATCCTATCCTATAGATCTTGAATGGGACTATTTACGTCGAGCGCAAGGGTCTCATATTTGTCTTATTCTCTCTATTCACTCGTATATTGAAGATTCTTATATAGAAAATTGGAATCAGTGGGAGCAAAAGAGTAGAATAGTAGTAGAAAGAATAATATAAAATATACCACGCTCTTTCTCCGCCAGTGATATATTATTATAAACGTGCCCCTGAAATGAAATTTATAATTGCTCAGGTTAATGGAGAGGTAATATATACTGCACATATACGTTTCAAATGCTATTTTGCTCTGAATCCAATGGAATAAAAAACACTAAAATTAAATTATCACTACATAATATAAGCCAAAGTCGCTTCCACTCTCTGTCTGTCTATATGTATAAATGCTTCGATCTATAAAACTACTCAATGGACTTCGACGCCGTTTTCTTTACTACATAGAATGATTCAAGAGGAAGGTTTATATGTATAATACATGCATAAAAGTAGAGAAACATTGATAATTTTGGAGGTTTTCAATGAGATTTCATAAATAAACCCATTTTTAGGGTTCCGTAGCCAAATGGCAAAAAACGGAACCCTTATAGATTCGTCAAGTCTGTCTGTCTGTCCGTCTGTATGTCACAGCCAATTATTTCCGAAACTATAAGAGCTATACTGTTGAAATTTATTCAGTCGATGTATTAAGTGAACTGCATTAAGATTATTAGATAAAAATAGAAAAAAAAACAATACATTTTGGGGGTCCCCATACTTGGAACTGAAACTCAAAAATTTTTTTTTCATCAAACCTATATATCTATGGATAGGTCTTTAAAAATGATATTGAGGTTTCTACTATCATTTTTTTCTAAACTGAATAGTTTACGCGAGAGACACTTCCAAAGTGAATAAATGTGTGCCCCCCCCCCCTCTAACTTCTAAAATAAGAGAGTGATAAAACTAAAAAAAATATATGTTGTACATTACCATGCAAACTACCAACGAAAATTGGTTTGAACGAAATGTAGTAAGTAGTTTTTTTTTTTTTTAATACGTCATAAATCGTAACACGCAATTTACCTTTCATCCAATCAATACACTAGTATAAAAACATCGATGAAAGTTACAACGAACTACAAGAACTTTTATATGATGTTACTTGCTGATACGGAACCCTTCATGGGCGAGTCCGACTCGCACTTGGCCGTTTTTTACGCTTACATTGCAAACGATGGCTGTACCCTACGAGATAGATCAAAATAATGTACTACAGTATTATACACCTTGAAAAGTTCTACAATACTTTCTTTCTTTTTACTAGAAGTAATGGATTATTTACGAAACGATTATAAGCAAAACAGTATTAATCCTTATCCAATTAAGTACCTTAAATACTTTGTGCATCTCACATAGATTAATATGACCCTTTACAGTGTGTAATTTAAATTAATATTTTTGAAGATATTACAGATTTAAAATGCAGGAACAAAACGACTGTGGCGGTACCCGCCGGGGCCCGTTAGGTGGCACTGCTGACAATTTATCAGTATCAGTTAATAACTAAGCATAATATTTTAATGATTATTCTGAGGCGGTACGAAGTTTGCCGGTTCAGCTAGTCATATAATAAAATTTAAATGATTTTTTGCCAAAATTATTAAGTAATTGAAAAAAGGTGTAAATAAATTAAAAAAATGCCCGAAACATATCATTTGAATCCCAATGAAACATGTAGTATCACTTCAATATGAAAAAAAAGTAAAAATAGTAACATTTTTTCATTTTGCACCTTTAAATGCATTTTGTAGAAAAACTATGAGAGATACGCGAAAATACGTTTCCAAGTTTTTGTAGGGGATTTAATTTCCTACAATTTTGTAGTAGGATCTTTTTTTATTTTTCCAGCCAATCGCGAGATATAGACGAAAAAGTTGTTTTTGCACCCTTTTGCAATGTATTTTCACCATTTGCCGGTATTGCAGCACCCTGCATTTTTAGTATATTAATCTACGAAGACTTACGGAAATTTTGGCGTTGGTTGCAGGTGTTCAACCAAAATGGCAAAGTTAAGCTTTTATTGACTGGACTACAAGTTTAACTTGATATTGAAAAATTGCACTCAAAAACAAGAATTAATCGTATTAGTTACGCCACGATGACAAATGCCAAACCGGGCTTCTTAATTTGTGACGGCTATAGTGTATACACATATACGAGCTGGATGCGACAAGCCCAAAATCGATCGGAGTGGTGTGCCTCTCCCATTAAAGAGGCCTATGTCCAACGGTGGACTGCGATAGGCTGATAATGATGATGATGATATTTTTTCTCAAAAGTATGGCAAAGACTATATTAGAATGAGGGGCATGTATTTTGTTTTCTTTATATTAATATATGATGTGTGTATCATTTGTTGGTGATTCGAAATAAAAAAATAAAAAATATATTATATATATGTTTTTTTAATCTAATTCAGATGATGACAATATCAGAGGCATTGGTTTAGTAGTTAGCGTATGCGACTGCTGATCAAGAGGTCTCTGGTTCGATTCCCGTGTCGGACTAATTATTTGTGTGATCCGCAAATATTTGTTTCGGAGTCTGGGTGTTTCTATGTTTATTGTGTTTGTATTTACAGTATTTCCAAAAAAAACTATGTTACATAGTTTATGTAAAACCGGGCTAATGCGGGAGTTGTTTTTTTTTAAAAAAAACCTACTAAAAACCCGAGTCACGAATTCGCGATTTGTCATCCAACTACAAAGCACTTTAGTTCAATGTCACTTCAATGTGACCTTCGAAGTGAAAAGACACGCATTTAGTTTTATTTTCTTTTACATAAAGTAGTAAAGGCACGCTGATTTCAGCACAAATGAGCAGTTTCGACCGGGGCAGTACTAGCCTCACATCATCATCATCATCAACAGCCTTTAACAGTCCACTGCTGGACATAGGCCGCTCCTTTTAAAGGAGGTTTTGGCCTACTATACCACGCTGGTCAGACGGGTTGCTAAAGGGTTTGTTTCAAGTTTTCCTTCTCTTGGCAATGATGTTGGCTGCTTATTTTATTCCTTTAGTCGCCTGTTACGACACCCATGGAATGAATAGGGGTGGTGACACTCTGTATTCTTAATCCGTCACCACACGGACTAGCCTCACACAGAAGATCATCTAAATAACGACAGCATTCTTGCTGTAATTATTAGGAATCTTTGTCCCGGCCACCGGAGGCCAGGAGAATGATCCAGAAACAACTTACCAGGTAGACATGATATGGGTCACCATGCTACATTTTCTACTTTCACAATGAATATGATGACCCCCACTCCTGGTTTCTACTCATGCTTTCTATCAGGCAGAGTAGAGTCACCTTGGAAGGCTTAAATATATTAAAAAAACATTTAACAAAAACAAACTAACGATATTGCTTCTCCTATAAATTGGGACAGCCTTGAGATAGCGGCAGTTATAATATAAATTGCGAAATATTTTACGCCACATCATATGAAGTAGTACACCAACTGGACTATAAATCAGAGTACGAATTGGTACTTGTGTTAGGGTTGACACTACCTAGCAAAATAATATAGTTAATATTTTTACTAAATTTTATTTATTATTTCGGCGATTCGGAGGTCACGAAGCAATCGGCCCCGGTTGTTAGGGTTCCGTAGTTCATGACTTGGAACCCTTAAGGAATCATCTTGCCCGTTCGTCCGTCCGTCTGTCCGTCCTCGACTTTCCGACCAAACGGTTTGTGCTAGATAGATGAAACTTTGCATGGATATGTGTTTCTATCATGTTAACACACACCACAAAATCAAAGAGCTACAATAAAATCATTTTTTTTTATTTACGGTACCTCACCTACACGTAACATGGGTATTTTTTTCATCTCGTGTCTACCTCATTCGGGCAGCAGACCCAATCCCAGCAGTGGGATAATTGGTTGTTGATGACTAAATATTATAATATGACGTGACGCAGCAAGTTAATGAGCATATCATCAGATGGTGTCGCAGCAGGAATCATTAGTGCGTAGCCAGTTTTTGAACATTCCTTCTATCTGCGTGACGTTTTGGAGATATTCAAAGGCTAAATAAGTAAATAATGTCTAACGTGAGTTTATTTATTCCCATACTGAATAATAAATCAGCGGTATACGAGGACCAGCCTACTGGTGAAGGTAGTGAGAATTCATTTGGACGCTGGTAGCTTATGACTTGTGGCGACTTCCACATACAGCGCAAGCGATTAACATACAACAGCCCATCTACTGAGGAAGCATTGAACTACGAAGAAAAAACATAACGATCTATACTGAGTATTTACTAATCTTGAATCGCGACAGCGACATTCTCACACCGATAAGTATATATACAGCATCCCAACATCAACTGTTGGGCATTAGCCCACCAGGCATGATCACCTCGCCTGGTCGGAGGATCCTCCCTTTGTGATAGAGGAACATAATACCCGTTCCTCTACAGACTGATATTTGTTAGGAACTTTGAAAGAGGCGTTTTTTTCAGCAATAAATGTTTCTTTCTTTTCTTCTTTTAAAAAAGACAACTCCCGCATTAGGAATATAAATTCCTTTGTCGCGGGGGACTTTACAAACATACATGAAACGGACACAAAGAACACCCAGACTCAGAACAACAATTTGTGAATCACACAAAGTGTTGTCCCACGTGGGATTTGAACCCACGACACTTGGCGCAGTAGGAAGCGGCGTGGCGACCGCTTAAGCCACTAGGCCAACCGTGCAGTAAATGTCTTTCAGCAGAGGTGATAACCAAGGGACAGATTTTGTAACAGTTGAATTTCAACTACCTAGTTACATATATATATTCATACTAATTTAATACATTGGAAAGTACGTTTGTCTGTCTGTTACGCTTTCCCAGCTAAACAGTTGCACAAATTTCAATAAAATTTGATATAGAGTTACTTTTTTCCTTGAGGATAGATATTGGTTAGTCCTTAACGCAATACCCGATATACACGAGGGCGCAGCCGAAGGCAAAAGCTAGTAATCCTACTAATACTATCAACGCGAAAGTTTGTGAGTATGCTAGAATAGCTAGTATATTAAAAAGCGGCCAAGTGCGAGTCGGACTCGCCCATGAAGGGTTCCGTAGCAGCAAGTAACATCATATAAAAGTTTTTGTAGTTCGTTGTAACTTTCATCGATGTTTTAATAATAGTGTTGTGATTGAAAGAAATGTAAATTGTGGTATATGATTTATGACGTATTAAAAAAAAACTACTTACTAGATCTCGTTCAAACCAATTTTCGTTGGAAGTTTGCATAGTAATGTACTTCATATATTTTTTTTACTTTTATCATTCTCTTATTTTAGAAGTTACAGGGGGGGGGGGGGCAACATTTTACCACTTTGGAAGCGTCTCGATTTTGATGAAAAATGTTTTTTTTTTGATTGCAGTTGTTTGCATTTTTGACTTTCAGTTCTAAGTATGGGGACCCCCAAAATTTATAGCTTTTTTTCTATTTTTGTGAAAAAAATATTAATGCGGTTCAAAGAATACATCTACTGACCAAGTTTCAACAGTATAACTCTTATACTTTCGGAATAAAGTGGCTGTGACATACGGACGGACAGACAGACAGACAGACATGACGAATCTATAAGGGTTCCGTTTTTGCCATTTGGCAACGGAACCCTAATAAAAAGACAGACGGATATTAAAGTCACCTTATAAAAATACGGACGAAAATTTAAAATAAAAAAAACAATATTTATACTACACCTGATCGGAACAGTATTCATTATTCCCTGAAAATGAAAAGAGAAAGTTAGTCTTTTCCTTGATCTAAATAAGCGGGAGGAAAAAATGTATGAAAATACATTTCTAACGTGTTTTAGCGGGAGAGAAAGTTGTATGAATTTTCATTTCTCATGTGTTATCTTATCTATGGCGCGCGCCTGCCCAAAGAGTATTCATATAATTTAAATATGGAATCTCCGTGCCACTGACATCTTTTTGTGAAGAATAAAAAAAAAAAAGAAACACGAAATATTTATAAATATTATGTAAAATTCTAAGTTGAATTGTGTCTTACATGGTGTCTTACGTTTTGATTTTATTTTATAAATACTTTAAATGTTCCTCACAGGTGTAGTATAAAGCACTGTGTAGCACTCGGGTGAAAGTCCCATTCCTACCTCGGGAGTATTGTGGCCCTAGGCTGCGCCTTCGGGCCACAAACTGCTCCCTCGCTAGTAATCGGTTCCTTTCCTCCCTCGGTGAACAATGTACTATTTTTCTCTATGCCAACCCTGGACAATTTCCCAAACTGAATTCTCAACGTCTTTTCTTGGACACGGCACATAAACCCGCCATTAACGCCGTCTTGCGTTCAAGTCTGTAATTAATGACTCCCAGTTTTCAACGTGTATTGAGTGTAAATCAAGATGGACGATAGTGTATTGGGTAGTAGATACCATCCAATATTGGATACCCTACTCAAGGTGGTAAAAAAAATGTTAGGCAGTCTCTCAGTTACCATGTTACTTAAATTTCATTAATCAATCGGAGCAGCTTTCCTGGCAATTAAGAAGGGAAATACCTTTGTTTTTAAGGTTCCGTAGCCAAATGGCAAAAAATGAACCCTAATAGATTCGTCATGTCTTTCTGTCTGTATGTCTGTCCGGCTATATGTCACAGCCACTTTTTTCCGAAAGTATAAGAATAATACTGTTGAAACTTGGTAAGTAGATGTATTCTGTGAACCGCATTAATATTTTCACATAAAAATAGAAAATAAACAATAAATATTCGGGGTTCCCCATAGTTAGGACTGAAGCTCAAAAAATTTTGTTCATCAAACCCATACGTGTGGACCTATCCAAGGTCCACACGTATGGGTTCTATTACGTTTAGACCTATCCAAGGTCTTCAAAAATATTATATTGAGGTTTTTAATAAATTTTTTCCAAAACTGAATAGTTTGCGCGAGAGGCACTTCAAAAGTGGTAAAATTCTCTTATTTTAGAAGTTACAAAGTGGGGGGGGGGGGGGGGCACTTTGTAACTTCTAAAATAAGAGACTTATAAAACCAAAAAAAATACATTACTATGGTGATGTTATTTGCTGTTACGGAACCCTTCAAGTGCGAGTCCGACTCGCACTTGGCCGCTATTTTTATATGAGCCTGCTAAAGTGTCTGTACTCTACCTGATGGAAAGCATGAACAGAAACCAAGATAAGTGGTGACCATCCTCATTTGGAGTGCACACAATGCATCATAGTGACTCACATCATGGATGACTAGCCTCTGCATCAATGCGTCTCCGGTCTCCCACTCTGGTGAGTTCGTTGGTTAGAAACAAGAAACACGAATTCTGTCATTGTTAGATTGGCCTTCTATCATTATTATCAGTCTATCGCAGTCCACTGCTGGACATAGGCGTCTCTAATTGCACGCCAGTTCGATCCTCGGCTACTCACATCCAGCTCCTGCCAGCCGTTATGGCCTGTGGACCTCCTACGTTTACCGAGATGCGGTCTCTACCCAACAGTTGTCGGTTCTGCAGCTAATATGGCCAGTCTATTGCCACTTCAGCTTGCTTCTTCTATACAAGTGTAGTATCGCCCCCGTCAAGCCAACCCATTAGTGCTGAAATCAGCGTAACTCTACTACCTAAGATTCCTGTGTACTTATTACAGCGTAACTCTACTAGTAGAGTTACGCTGATTTCAACACCAATGGGTTGGCTAGACGCGGGCGATACTACCCTTGCATGGAAGAAACAAGCTGAAGTGGCAATGGACTGGCCATATTAGCTGTACTTATAAGTAACTTACGTTTTTCTTTATACCTCTGCCAAGCTACATGTCGGCGCCTGCACCCTCGTACGTCATACAACACGTGCTCCAGTCACGTGGCTGGATGCGTCATTCGATTCTCCTACTCTCCCACTGCGAAACTTATTGAAAGCCAAGCCATAGTTTTCACGACAGTCTTAGCTAGGGCGTACCTGGTTGCACTTACATAATAAGTTGACGTTTTTGGTTAATACCCTAGCTTTATTAACTATGCCTGACACCCTAATACCCATAATTTCCTTTCCTTCAATAAGCATAGTAAAAATTTAGGCAGTGCCATCAAACTTGATCATTTACAAACTAAAATAAATGTAATAGAAAATCCTTTAGAAACAATAAGAACAACTGATCTAGTGAAACAACCTCGTAAGGGCACCATTCCATATTATTTCTTAAAAGCTGAAAAAGTACAATTACCCCAAATGTCTTCGGAAAATACCCCAGTCATTAATAAACCGTTTTTTCGTAACTAATAAGAAATATAATAGCAACAATTTCTCACTTCTTCATCAAAATATAGCGGGGGCTTTAAACAAACTACGTGATATTGAAGTGGTCATTAATGAATTAGCAGAATCTAAATTAAACATTGATGTCGTATGTCTCAGTGAACATTTTGTTAGTAGTAGTGAAGAAAATTATCTCAAACTGAATAACTTTTACCTTGGTGCAATATATTCACGACCTAGTCAACGTAGGGGAGGAACATGAATACTGTGTAGAAATCACATTCAAAGTTATGAATTAAAGGAAATTAGGGAATTTAGTGTAGACAAACACTTTGAGATTTGTGGAATTGAAATAAAGGCTCATGTTGTCATATTATGCATATATAGAACTCCGTCATCAAATATAAGTATTTTTTTTGAACAGCTAAACAAGACCTTATCAAAACTACAACACAAAAAAGGTAAACTAGTAATAGCAGGGGACTTTAACATAAACTTTCTTAGCACTGACAACAATTGTACAAAACTCAAGGAGCTCATTGTAAGTTACGGTTTAGACTATCACATTAAACAGCCTACCAGGCTAAATACTTGTATAGATAACATTATTAGTAATATCCCAAGTGTAATAGGTAGAACACATAATGTCTGTTTGTCAGATCATAATACTGCGCAGACTATTACTTTTGATTATGGCTTAAAATCGATGCCAACGTACTGTTTTATGTCAGTGCGAGGCATGAGTAGGTACAATATCAACAAATTTATCGAGTATATAAGTAAACTATCTTTTTTTGAAGTTTACAATAGTACAAATGCCAACACTGCTTTTGATAATTTTCATGACACTATCACTCTATTTTATAAGCTATGCTTTCCGATTATAAAGGTAAAAAAAAATCCCCTTATCGACTGCTTTAAAGGTCATTTGAAGGTACTGAGACGCGCAGAAGTGTAACTAGAGAAATTAACTGTCATTTTTACGTTCAAAAATGCGTGGGGTGCTGAGAGCACCCCGCGCGAGTGACGGCGGGTTAAACATTTATAAGATAACTTTATTAGCGGGCTTCGTCAAGACGTGTGCGTTATAGTGCTTGACTACTCTCGGCTGTCTCCGGGAAGCACTAGAACGGGGGTGCGTCGCGTAGGCGAGTCAGATAGCTCGACACAGAAAGTTCAAAAGGTGCATCTTCATTTATGTACTCTTAGAGTCTCCGCACATTAGGGCCACTAGTCGCCACTACTAAACGCGACCACCAGTGGTCCAGTCAGACCACTACACGACGCCACCAGTGGCTGCCACTGGTGGCTGGATGCGGCCTTCAGTGGATGCCACTTGCGGCAGTTGTTCAAGTGAGGGAGCGGGGAGAAGCCGGCGACAAAACGCGGCCACAAGTAGAGAGCGCGGTCGACTCCCATAGCTTGTGGCTCAGACGCGGCTACTCAAACGCTCGGTGTGCTCACTGCTAAACAATATGTATGGAGAAACGCGTCCGCAACTTGTGGCCGCCACTAGTCGTTGTAATGTGGTCGCCACTAGTGGCTCAATGTGCGGGGGCTGTTTCGAGGGTTATATTAAAACAAAGTAAACAGTCCACTTACGTTTAATTTTATACCCGTGCTCAGGGATTGAAGCGGATTATCTCAGTAAAGATTATCCTATGCCGTGGTCTATGAATCAAATTTCATTGTAATCTGTGTTACAGAGTTACTGTCTAATTAATGGTTTTTGGTGGGAATCGAATACATGACCGCCGACTTAGCACAAGCGAACAATTCTATCAATTTCGTAATGTCAGGTTAATGTAAGCTGTAGTTCTTATACAAACAATTGGCCCCATAACCTTAAGACCTACAATAAATGTAGATCTTAAGGTCTTGGGGAATCATTAATTATTTTTAATGTGATTTTAACTGCACATACAACACAGGATAAGCTCTAAGTGCTCATTTCCATGCAAATCAGTTTAGTGTTTGAGGCATTTATCTAGAAACATACATATCATATAAAACTAGCTGATGGCCGAGTCTCCGCTCGAGTCCTAGGGAAAATAGATGTTGACCGATTCTTAGATACCCGATATGCACACAAATTTAGGAGGAGTATGGTAACATTGGTAACTAACATTGTAACTAGAGAATTTTATATATAAGTTTTTTTTTATTGTTGAAATGGAATAGGCGTTTGTCTTCCATCTCAGCTGATGGAAAGTGTAGATGAAGACGAAGGTGGTACACGCCCATCCAAAAGAAACCTGTTCACTCTACTCTTAAAGGCTCCGGAGTTTAACCTATCAGGAAAAATAGACCCAGGCAGGTCGTTTCAAATTTTGGCGACTCTCAACAAAGATATAACAATTGTGTCACCTGCGCATCTACATATACACACTACCACTGTTTACATATTTACAAGTAACTTATAGCCGGTAAAGTAAAGTAAAGTAAAGGTAAAGTAAGTATAGCCTGGTCTTTTAAGTTTAATAAACTATTTGTAAATAAATAAAGCTATTGCATGTTAAATGTTAAAAGATAAATGTTTTTACGATGTCATATCGCGAGGATAGGAAGTAATTTATGGAGTATTGCTATTAGATCTGATATTTATTCAGCTGACATTGACAATACCCATTAACATTGTATTCATTTTAATATAATTTGTCATTTTTACACGCTTTTATTAGCTTCACCTGTATGTTTGTAACCGACTCCTCTGGGTGCGATTGACCCATTTTAAACGGCAAGATTTCGTTCAAACTTTCTAGATTTATCGAGGACCGATGACAATACACTAATTAGAAAAAAAAAAACAAAAAAAAAAACTTTTTTGGAACAAATTAGTCTTTTTTAGTCTTTCTAAAAAAAAAAACAGATATTTATTTATACCTGGAAAACTGAAACACTCGGTAATTGGATTACCTCTATAAGTGAAACAACATTGCTACATTGTCTACCCTCACAATAAGCATGGTGACCCCTACTCCTGGATTCTACTCATGCTTTCCATCAGACAGAGTAGAGTCACTTTGGCAGGCTTAAATATAAAAAAAATAAAAAAATAAATTGGTCCCTTCATGTCTGGGCTGGTCATGATGATTTTTGGGCAGTAGGGAATAATAGGGTTCCCACACCAAAGGGGGTCATCTACAGACAGTAGATGGCCCGGGGTATGTAGGGGTTCCAGGGATTTCCTTTCGAGAGTGCACCTGGTTCCTCGGCTTCTAGTACCCGAGATGGCGTGCTAGTTTTAGTCGGTTCGACTCCGACATAACCATCAGCTGGTGGCTTGTGGTATCCGTGGGATTTCCGCTCGAAAAAACGAAAAAAAGGTCCCTTGATGTCGCACTTAACCAGGTTTACTTTAATATAAAAGACTAACATAAAAATGTGAAAGAAGAATGTGACATGAATTAGACAGTATATGAAATAAATAACCTTAAACTTATAACAAAAATTGAAATGTAGATTATTTTACTTATACACCATTATTTAACTACGTAACCAAATAAGATATTCGTGAACGTCTTTACGGACTTCCAAAAGATATTAGGGATAACTTTGACTATAATTCATAACTTTGTCTTTCAAACTGCGAAGTAATCACAAGAAGCAACTTTCTATTGGGTGACAAAGCGTTGTACATAAAACGTTGTATGTTTAATCACGAGTAACTTGTAAGAATATTTTATAAGATCCGTTCAGATGATGTGCTGAACGCACGTTTTGCTAACATGCGTTTACTACATGTAATTTTTTTTGGACGTTATCACATAACATCGTATAGTCGCAAACTATGCAGAGCTTTACTTGTGTTATGGGTACTAGACAACTGATATAAATTAATAAACATACATACATTTTTTTTGTTTATACCTATATATTATACATAGAAATCACCCAAACTCAGAAACAAATATTTGTGGATTACACAAACATTTGGTCCGGCCCGGGAATCGAACTCGAGACCTCTTGATCAGTAGTCGCACAGACCAACCAAGACCAACGAGGCAGTCGACTTTATTCTAAGAATACAATTTATCTGGTTTCCTATGTAACTGTTTCCTTGAGCGCGCGCTTTTGACGCGAAAAGACGCAGCTTTGGTTTGCACATTCGTTCGCAATGAAAATAGAAGCTTTAAATACTGAACTACTACTAGATAAAATAGAAAAAAGTCAGTGAAACGATACAAAACTTTGCAGTAGCTTTCTTACAGCCTGTATGAAAAAATTGGACGGACCCAATATGTCCGTCTTCTTTCGCATCGTGTCTGCCGTCGGTATAAATTTAGTATTTTCAACAAATGTATAACTCAAACTGGACCAGGGCGACCGCAATAACACGCGCTCAACGCGTACCAAGCGTGCACCATACAAACACCAAACAAAAATTTAGCGGCAGAGCAACGCGCGTTGAGCGTTCATTATCTGAAAGTGGCCTAAATCAATGAACGCAGGCTGTACGCACGAAGAATCTTTACCCATTACCCTCTAAAAAAATAAATTTGAATCATGCCAGTCGTTTAACTTTAGCTTGCAAGCAATTAGGGCTGAGTTGTTTGTGGTTAAAAAGTTGTAAATAAAAATTTATTTGCACACTGCATTGCGGTCAACACTTAAATATAAATAAATTAAGTAAATATGAACTAGTTACTGCATGCAATTGTGAACTTAATTTAACTTAGTTTCTTCGACATATAATTTATATTTGCACACACGCAAGCGATAAAGTTTTTATTTAAATAAAGTTTCACTTATCCATTTCATTTTCATGTTTTTTACATATTGACTGAGTTTGACTAACATACTCGGAAGGCTTCGGTGGTGCGACTGCTATGCTTGAGGTCTCGTGTTCGACTCCCGGATCGGACCAAATGTTTGTGTAATCCGCAAATATTTGTTCCGGTGTTTGGTTATCTTCTATCTTTAATATGTATGTATTTACAAAAAAAGTAATATCGACTGAATGCAGTACCATCTCGATACGATCGCCAACCCGCATGGCAAGCATAACGATAATTGCAGTTCCCCCTGTTCTAAACGTGGTCTGCTGTTTGTTGCTAAGGTAGCGGTCAAGGAAATGGCACGGCAAGGGTTACGAGAAAACTCCGGGTATAATCAATTTGTCACAAAATATTGATTCATATTTGTCTATTGGCATTACACTTGATTGATTACACCACAAGGTGGTCCGATATCCCAGTAAAGGTCACGGAAATATGAACAAAGAAACCAACAACCCTCTCAGGAGAGGGTTAAGAACATAGGTAACGACGCTAGCTTTTTTGTTACGTAATTTGCCCCAGTTTTGGCTACGTAATCTTGCCGTTGGATGTTATTAAGTCACCTGAAGTCCTCCAACTAAGCTTCACAACTGCTATCTCATGAAAGTAACCACCCATCTAGGTACTGACCGCGCCCTCGTTGCTTACCCTCGGTGATTGTTTCCAATCATCTAAGGCCACTTGGCTATGGACGCTTCCTTTAGTGAGGCCTATATCCTGCAGTGGACGGTTTATGCTAAAGTGATATTTATTATTTATTTCATCATCATCATCATCATCAGCCTATCACAGTCCACTGCTGGACATAGGCCTCCCCCATTTACACACCACTGTGATCGATTTTGGGCTTCTCGCATCCAGCTCCTGCCAGCCATCTTACGCAGGTCGTCACTCCACCTCGCCTGTGGGCGTCCTACACTACGTTAACCGAGACGCGGTCTCCACTCCAGAACTCTTCTGCCCCAACGGCCATCAGTTCTGCGGCTAATATGGCCAGCCCACTGCCACTTCAGCTTGCTAATTATTTATTTATTTAATTATAAATAAGGCTTACAGACTAATGATACAAATGGCATGTATATTATAAACTTATATTTTTTTTTTATTTGGTACCTACCAATGTGAATCTACTCTGCCTGATGGTAAGCATGAATAGAATCTAAGAGTGGGGGCCACCAGACTGACTGCGATGCAGGAAGTATGGCGATGCCGACCCAAACTATGGCGGCTTTGTGAGATGCTTTTTCACACCCCTCTTAAAGGACCCGGGATCATATTGGGAAGGAAACTCGTGGGATGGTAGCGAGTTCCAGTTTTTAACCGCTCGGCACAGGAAAGAAGAGCTAAACCGTTTAGTTCTAGTGCATATTTCTAACACTCTAAAGCGCTGACTTCCAAGGCCAGCACGTGTTGTCCTGTAAAGGAAGGGAGAAGGTAAGATCAGTTGGAAGAGCTCATCAGAACATTCCCCGTGGTGGTGGTCATACAAATCCTTACTGATATTATAAATATGAAAGTAGTTCTGTCCACGTGTCTGTCCGTCCGGCCTTCATGCCAAAACCACTGAACTGATCTAAATGAAATTTAGCACACAGACAGGAAGATAATAAGAAAGGACATAGGCAACCTCTCACCGCGACAGCAAATATACATGCAGGCGGAGCCGTGCGCGAAAGATAGTCATATTATATAACAAAGAAAAATTACTTGTTTGCATATATATAGATATTTCAAGATTACTTAATTATTGTCCGTGTGGTGACGGATTAAGAATACAGAGTGTCACCACCCCTATTCATCCCGCGGGTGTCGTAAAAGGCGACTAAGGGATAAACTACGCAAGACAACATCAATGCAGAGAGAAGGAAAACTTGAAACCAACCCTATACCAACACATCTAGCCAGCGTGGTATAGTAGGCCAAAACCTCCTTTCTAAGAAGAGGTCTATGCCCAGCAGTGGACTGTTGAAGGCTGTTGGTGACATAATTATAAAATCGATCAGAGTGGTGTGCAATGGGAGAGGCGTATGATCAGCATTGGATTGCTATAGATTGATGATTATAATGATGAAACAAATAAAAAACAACAGTTTTCTAACTGATGATGAGGGTTTATTTTTGATTTGTTTTGTAGCCGACAATTGAGTGTGAGCTTGAAGGAAACAAATTTATATTGAACCTTAAACAATGTTATTTTTCAAAGTCACGCCATGTCAGTGAAACGTAACATCGGAGAACATCGATCGTAAAATACCGATTTAATACTTATAGACTTTCGTAACACAGATCACAGTTTGTCACGAAATATTAGGGTGAATGTTCTTGCTTGCGTCCGTTCGGATTATTTTTATTTTCGTTTTGTTTTTATGTGAAAATATATCTTTAGGGGTTTTCATTTTAGTAAGTGCAGTCATAAAGTGGGAACAGTTAGAAAAGAAAGAAAAAGAAAGAAGTTTTTTTTATATTGATGCCTACCAAAGTTCTGTTTCTGCATCATTCTCCCGGCGACAATCCCCACGTTGAGGAGCGGAAAGATATGTTGTGGCTACTACTGACATAATCTTAGATTTTGATGCTCGAAGGCCTCCAACTAAGCTGCACGACATCAATCCTATGATAACAACACGGACCGACTGCTTAACGAGACCTCCGAATCACGGAGACGCTCATGGTATCATCCACTAACGCTACTGACTGCACCCACGTTGCTTACCCTCAATGATTGTTTCTTATCAGCTAGGGTAACTGAGCTGTGAGCGTCTTATACAATAGAAATTCCCTAATAGAAATTTCATTTCATACAGAAATACAAAATGCTGAACATTGATATTTGTACCGATATTGCTCCATTATTCCGCTGGTTTTGTTCATTGTAATCGATAATCGTTTTGCTTTAGTATTCCAACCGTAAAATCAACATCAACATAAATATATAATTGTATATGTCTTTTGATATTGTCTCTCAAATGATTTGATTTTTCTGATTATTCTGTACATCTACAATGCTAACACATAATTGTATTGCGATAATCCTCTTGTAATACTATCAACTGCCTCGATGGTGTAGTAGGAGTGTATGCGTTCAGGTCTTGGTTTTAATTTCAGAGTCGACGAAGTTTGGATCTTTTTTGTATATAATGTAATATCATTGTAATTACGTTTTTTTTTGTATTTTTGTATATCATATGCATATCGATTGTCTAGTACCCATAATACAAGCTCTTCTTAGTTTGGAACTAGATGGCGTTGTGTGTTAGTTCACCGAAATATTAAATTAATCAAAGTTATATACATACATATTGTACAAAGAAAATACCTAGACTCCGAAACAAATATTTGCGAATCACACAAACATTTGGTCCGACCCGGGAATCGAATCAAATCAAATCAAACCATTTTTATTTTAAATACACCAATACAACGGCACTTTTGAAACGTCAAGTAGTCAATCAGTAGTGGAGCCAATTGTCTGTTCCTATTCGTAGATCCTATGGAGAAAAACAGACAAGAAACTCGATGGACACTCTTTTCCAACATAGATTTTACAATTTTTGATTACATTGTTTTAGGCATTTTATTAACAGTTAGATGTGAGGACAATGTAACGATGCTGATATTTGCACTGGAAGTGTCCAAAAATTATTAAACATTAATATAATATAGCAGTTGTGAGATCACCAGCCCTGACTGGCGGCGCCCGTATCACGAGCATGACCTATGCACCAGTCATCGTAGAGTTCAACCATATCGTAGGGAGCCGAACAACCTGCTACACACGCCACCGCCAGCAGGACTTCTGAGCGAGCGTGACATACTCACAACCGCCAGTCAACAAACAAACATATGCCACTAGTGACTACAAAGTGCTCACATGTACAATTCAAAATGTTCGCAGTTTTGCAATAATAAAGCCATTTATACAAATACTACTGTTTTAAGTGTGCGATAAATTTTTGGAACATGTCAATTACCAGAAGACCAGAATCGAACCAGAGACCTCAAGCACAACAGTCGCATACTGCGCCACCGAGGCAGTACTCTCACATTCCTTGATAATTTATTCTATAGACAAAGTGTTTATGAAAAGGTTCAGGTCTTTATTAAAATTTTAATTGCGTTGAAATTGATCTTTTAAATTGGGGCGTCGATTTTAATTAAGCTTTTGATAAAGTTGATCATCCTTTTCACAATAGCTATCCCCTTTATTGGATTATGAGGCGCGTGACAATATTGTTTATTGTGTTTTTACTCTTGTTACGTTTACGGGGCCATGTGTTGAAAAAAATGAGTGAAATTAGAAACTAGGTCCCGAGAATTTACAAGTTGTTTATTATTACGAAGACAATTACAATCAATAAAACAATTTAGTTTGCGTCTAAAGACACAGATTAAAGTCAGGGCGAAGTTAGGGAGTTCCTTCAGCGATTACGCCTCCAAGACGAAAGAAATACCCAACTCGCAGCTAGGGCCGGGAGAAAAAGGGCCTGGTCGATCGTTGGTGTTGCGTGTGCTATTTATTTTAGATTGGTTTTCTGTATGAGGGTACCACTGCCCGGGTCTACTACCTAGTTGAACTAATATCAACTGGTTTTGTTAGTTTTGAATATCAGGATTTCCACGAAGCGACTGGTTATATACCTTCTCAACTTTAAAGTTGTTTTTTTCTTATTATTGCTTGCTATGATGTCGCCGATTTTGACAAGACTTTTTGTGGCTGATAGCTAATATTTTAAGGTGTGAATTCAGCTACTTTAAGTCTAAAAACAAGGGGTTAATCTAAAAATATCAATCATACTAAACTAATGTTTAAAGAGATAAAGTTTGTGATGTTGTAAGGGGTAGGTAATCTCTAAATTTACTGAGCCGATTTTGATAATTATATTACCAATAGAAGAACAAATAAACTTTAAAAATCAAAACTAAATATCCCCGAGCAGAGCCGAGACGGTAGGTTGTACTAACCTACCGTCTATATCGTATAAATTAAAAAAACAGCGGTTAAAACTTATTAAAACCAAACCAACGTTTAAATTTATTTTCTAACGGCTCAGACATTACTTAGGACATGCAAAAAGGTCTAAATTAAGATGCTCTTTGAAGCAGATAATTTAATATATAATATTGACAGTTCTACTCCACCTTCTTGCTTCATATACTGTGTGTATTTATTATCACGTGTAAAGAGATCTTATAGAATGATAGGAAATTACATTAGACTAACTCAATACAGCATCTTTGAGAGCTAATGGAGCAGAAATGTGATTTAAGTTTACTGAGCGGATGTGTTTTTCGAAACGTAGGTTTTTTTACATTTTGAATTGTTTTAAGAGATAGTGCTGTTTGTTGCCAATTCCCAATTGAGTTTTTTAAGCTATTGCAATTTAATCGCGGGCTTTGAGCGCGGCGTTCGAATTAAGATATTCCGTAACGAAAAAACCTAATACCCCGTACTTAAAAAGGATAGAGAATATGATTATCTGCAGTGCGACAAGGACAAAAAACGGGCATCTGGCATACGTCATAGGTTTAGTCAAATAGAAGGGATATCGTAGGCACAGATAGTACCTACATAGTACCGCCTAATTTAGTGTTTTATTATTCCATAAATATGCTCATATTACTATTCTGTTCCCTGCTTAGAATAATGACACAATTACTATAAGGTTCCCTATTTAGTTGTCATTGTATTTTGGTTAATAGGATGAATATATTGTTTGGTAATAATAGTGTCAGAATGTATGTTGGTAAAAATGTATATTGTATATTGTTTTGTAAACTTGAATTAATATAAAAGAAAAAAAATACTGAATAAATGAAAAATAAATGAATAAATACAATTGCATAAGTTGATAAAAAATGCTATGCAATAGCTTTACCGCGGCAGTCCCCGAGTGCCACACTTTTTTTTTTTTATTTAGCCTACCAAGGCCACTCTCTTTTACCTGATGGAAGGTATAAATAAAATCCAAGAGTAGGGGTCTTTATTGTAAGTACAGACAACGCAATGACCTATTATATGGCGGCCTATTTAAATGATTAAAATGATTTCATCATTACTTCTCCTGGTCTCCAACTCACCAACGGAATAAGATATCATTATGAATTGTGAAGGTAGTATCTATGGAGGAACGGGTGTCGTATCCCTCCAACATAAAGGGAGGCGAGGTGATCGTGCCTGGTGGACCACGGCCCTACGGTTGATGTTGGGCAGTTGTGGCGTGAGAATTTCTATATTGCGATTCAGGGTTATTAGTACTACATACTTTATCTTTGTGGATTAGTATTTCTTCGGTAGATGGTGCTGTTGTTTGTTTCTCGCTTGGGCTGTATGTGGAAATCGCCACTGTACCGTCCTGGTCGAACCGGTAAATTTGTGCTAAAACCAGCGTGGCTCTACTACCTTAAAGTTGAGTTATTAAAACCAGAAGTGAAATTTCTAAAATTTGCGGTTTTCATACCGAGGCCTTGAGCTTTAGCAAAAATTCTTAGATTCTACGGAGAATTAAGTCTAAGATACATACTTTCAACTTTGAGTTTATACTGTCTAGTCGATTCCTCCTTTACCTTAAACTATTGCATAACTAAGGTTTCGCTCGCCAATATATCAGTTATAGCGGTAAATAGCATACTATTTGTTACACAAATGTATGAGCTACATTACAGAGAAGTTTCAACTAAATCTATTCATCATATTTTTCGTGAAAGAGTAACAAACAATTATAATTATATCCTCACGAACTTTCACATCTATTATATAAATAGGGAGCGTAGATTAGGTTAATTATATAAAGACACGCGATGTCTGACAGCGTACGGACGTTCAGTATCGCAGTCTCCAAAAATGTTTACGTCATATAACAGCTAGTTTATGTCCACGGCTCTTGCCACGTGTATGTTCATCATCATCATCATCATCAACAACAATTCATAACGTCGCACTGCTGGATACTATTTTTCATTCTATTATTCATTCACTCGTTCATTATGAATTAATGAGAAGGAAGCATTATGTCATCTTGAGAGTACGTGCGGTCGTGACACAGTTCAGTCGACTGTTAGCAACGATAGCGAGTGGGCGCGTGCATCTGTGAGCCGACAACCTAGAAGGAAATACTACAGCCATATGTCCCCATGCTAGCCGAATGTGGGGACTGGCAAGACACGTTGTGGCTACGTAATCTTGCCGTTGCGTAAAGGTGCCCGAAGGCCTTCAACTAAGCCTCAAGACTGCTATCTTATCATAACAACCGGGATCGACTGCTTAACGTCACCCATCTAGGTCTGACTGCGCTGTCGTTGCTTACCCTCAGTGATTGTTTCCAATCACCTATTACCACTCAGCTATGATCGTTTATGTTGGTTATCACAATAAAAGGTAGCATAAGTCTTTTTTCAAGGTGCAATCTGTATCTATACCAAAATTCATACGAATTAGCTTAGTGGTCTAGCCGTGAGTACGTAAAAAACAAAAGTATTTATATAAATAAATAAATATTTTGGACATTTTACACACAACATCATTTAGTCCCAAAGTAAGTAGAGCTTGTATGATGGGTACTAAACAATTGATATAAATACATAAACATACTTTTTTTGTAAATACATACATATTATACATAGAAAACACCCAGATTCCGAAACAAATACTTGTGGATTACACAAATATTTGGTCTGACAAAGGAATCGAACCCGAGACCTCTTGATCAGCAGCCGCATACGCTAACCACTAGACTAACCAGGCAGTCAGTATTAGTATTTTTTTTTATATTTAAGTTTACTAAAGTGACGTGACTCTGCCTGATGGAAAGCTAGAGTAGAATCGAGGAGAAGGGGCCACCATCCTCATTGTGAGGCAATGCAGAATGGTGACTCATACCATGGCGGTCTAGCAAGATGTTACTGCATCATTAAATATTCCCTTTCTTCATCAACAGCCTTTTACAGTCCACTGCTGGACATATGCTTGTCCTTAGAAGGAGGTTTTGGCCTACTATACCACGCTGGCCAGACGGGTTGCTATAGGGCTGGTTTCAAGTTTTCCTTTTCTTTGCATCGATGTTGTCTTGTCATCATCCCTTATTCGCCTTTTACGACACCCGCGGGATGAATAGGGGTGGTGACACTCTGTATCCGTCACCACACAGCCAAATATATTTATGCATTATAAAATATTACCTTTTCTCAACTAAAAAACACAAACATTTTTAATTTTTTTTTTACATTTTTGCAATGATCTAAATACATAAACAACATCGTTTATCAACACATTGACAATATTAGGCATATTCTATCTTAGTATCTTCATTTCTATCTTAATATCTAACTAATCAAATTAGAGAATTAGAAAAATTTCAATTTCGTTAAGTGCTGTTTCATAGCTTAATAAGTTTTAATTCAATAAAAATGAAACTTTATAGTGTAGAATAACGATCCCCTAATGGTATACGCTTTGGACACTTATTTTGCGTTGTACCGCGCTAATTTTTGTGTCTGTATGGGTATAAGATATGTTGTAATTGTCACCCAGTTATGGATGCAAAAAATCTTTTTGCATTGGAATGGGCGTAGCTTACAGGTGGTCCCATCGTCACCATATCGGGATCTGATGATGGGATCCCAAGGAAATCGAGGGAACTCCTCAAATATTATAGGCACAATTGGGTACTTGGAATAGTTTTTCTTTGAAGTCGGTTCCTTTTTGTTGAAATTATATATTAGAAGGTTGTTTTTCATGTTTAATGAAATTTTGAACAAATTTTTTTTTTCTAGTTTAGAGCACAAACAGACCCTACGTACACAATATTTACGAGTCAGAGAGCTTATGAAACAAGACAGGTATTATTTAATGATATTATTAATCCATACTAGATTCCAATATTCTTCAAATATGTATCAGGGAGCACCCGCTCCTTGAGGCGCCCATGGACAAGATATTGGGGCATCACGTCTTTGACCGAAGATGCGACATCCAACTCTCCGCAGAAAAAGAAGACTACTCTGGCACTGGGGAAGTTAGGATCTACACGGACGGCTCCAAAACCAACACTGGTATTGGAGCTGGTGTCTTTTCAGACGACCTGAACATTAAGATATCAACAACATTAGACAAGCTAAACACAATCTTCCAGGCGGAATGTTTTGGTATTACCAGAGCGGCACAAGCGGTTGCGGCCAGAGACATCAGAGACCTCAACACCAAAATCGTCTCTGATAGTGCATCCGTGCTTCAAGCCCTCCGCAACAACACAATAAACTTGGCCCTGATAATGGAATGTCACAAGGCACTCCAATCCATTGCGACAACCAACAGAGTAACTCTGCAGTGGATAAAGGGACACAGCAACTCATTGCGTAACGACGTCGCAGATGAACGGACCAGGAAGGGAGCAAACAGAAACGTGCAGAGTCCCTAACCTCTGCTGCCGATTCCTCAGGCCCAAATTAAGACATGGCTGCGCGAAAGAACCCAGAAAACACACTTGACAAAGTGGATAACTAGCGAAGGATGTCGGCAAACTAAGGACGCTGTATCAGTTCCTAACAAGAAGCTTGCCCGCACCCTTATCAGACTGAACAGAGACGAACTCCGTAAAATTATGGGAACCTTAACCGGACATTGTCTCCTCAACAAACACCTACACACGATAGGAGTAACAGATAGCCCTCTATGCAGAGGATGCATGGAAGCTGAAGAAACGCCACAGCATGTCATCATTGAATGCAGCAGTGTGGCCGAGCAACGGGCACAATTTCTCCAGTCACCGGCAACACTTAAGGAGGCCTGCAGTAATCTCCGGAGGCTGCTCTCCTTCTGGACCAATCTAGGCTGGCTGGAGTAAACGGGAAATTTCTCACACGCACAATGGTCCAATAGTAGGGAGTAGGTGCGGAAACCGCCCAGGAATACAAAACAAAACAAAAATCCATAGTAATGTTTGCTTAGTATAAAAGGCTATGTAGATGATGAAAATAAGTCTTTGTATGTATAATTTTAACAAAAAGGACCCGACTTCAATGAAAAACTATTCTGAGTACCCAAATCGCGACAATTTTGCCTGATATTTGAGAAGTTCCCTCGAATTCCTTGGGATGCTCTTTCACGCAAAAACTATTGAACGTATTTGGATGAAACTTTACAGTAATAAATAAATAAATAAATATTTCGGACATCTTAAACACAACATCAACTAGTCCTAAACTAAGCAGAGCTTATATTATGGGTACTAAACAACTGATATAAATACATAAACATACTTTTTTTTTGTAGATACATACCTATTATACATAGAAAACACCATATATAGCTTATATATCATAATAACACATAGGCTAATTTTGAATGCAATAATCGAGATACACGCGGGTGAAAGCTAGTAGTACTGTAGCCACTGCCTTATACAGCGCAAGCGAAATCATACAACAGCGCCATCTACCGAAGGAACACTGAACAAACGAAAAAACACAGAATATGCACTATACGGAGTAACTACTAATCCTGAATTACGATAGAGAAATTCTCGCGCCGATTAGCATATATATAAATAACATCCCAACAACAACCTAGGGCAGTGCCCACCAGGTATGATCACCTCGCCTGGTCAACTGACAACTAGTTCAATCTTCGAATTTCAGTTTTCCCTTAGGGTTGCGGAGGTCCGATGCCAGTCGCTCCGTGGAAAAACTGAAATTCAGGTAAAACCGGTTGAACTAGTAGCCGACCCCAAATAAACTTGGGAATAAAAGCTCGGAAGAAGAAGATAGCTTGAAAAAGAACATAGGCTACTTTTTATCGCGATACTCAACATACACGCAAGCGACGTCGTAGGCGAAAGTTTGCAATTTCATTTGTACTTAGTAAAAAGCTGTTAATTTTAAATTAAAACCAGACACTTAGAAATAAAATAGTCCCAGTCGACTTAAAAAAGTAAATACTGCAGAATACCAAATCATCTACGTTTACCGAATCTCTTGCTACACAATTCTAAACTGTATTCTGAATTAATAAGATTCAATTTAGTTACTTGAAATGATGTTCCGCATTCTTTAAACGTAGAACTAAACCTAAATACAGCTTAAATTGGTTTAGTTGTTCACAATTGCTTTGTTGGTATTCAGTTCTATGCTTTGAAACTCGAGTCCTTCTAAAATCATTCCTAATGTTAGGATATACAGTTTATATCAGTCTAATGCCGGTTTTTTTTCAAATTTAAGCCTACCGCAGTACCTCTACTCTGCCTGATGAAAAGCATTAGTAGAATCCAAGATTAGGGGCCACCATCCTCATTGTGAGAGCATACAATGCAGCATGGTAACCCACACCATGGCGGCTTAGTGAAATGTTTCTTCTTCATTCTCCCAGCCTCTGGAGACCAGGAGAGCTATGCAGAACGATTGGACTTGCAGTCTCACACCCACCAACTGACTGACTGACTGCACGGTTGGCCTAGTGGCTTAAGCGGTTACCACGCCGCTTCCTACTACGCCAAGTGTCGTGGGTTCAAATCCCACGTAGGACAACACTTTGTGTGATTCACAATTTGTTGTTCTGAGTCTGGGTGTTCTTTATGTCCGTTTCATGTATGTTTGTAAAGTCCCCCGCGACACAGGGATTTATATTCCTAATGCGGGAGTTGTCTTTTTTTAAAAGACCAAGACCAAAGGCCAACGAAAGACGACAGTAGAAAGAAGAGCACGAATGTTAAAATATTAGATTGGTCTTTTGTGTGAGGGTACGAGTAGTACTTCCCCGGTCGAGCAGGCTAATTTGTGCTGAAATCAACATGGCTCTACTGTTAAAACTACTGTTTATTTAGAAAGGACAAACCCGATTCTGGGCCTAAGCGTTACACGAATGGGATATGTACCAAAAAATCGTCTATTTTGCTTGATTAACCTATCGAAATCTTAGCTTCATTTGCAATGGCCAAGTGTAGAAAATAAGTAGAATTCTATTGTGTTAAACAATCTTTGTAAACCTCTGCAACACTTATTTCAATATACGTAACTAGCCCACAAACGTAGCATTCCTAAAATAAGATCGATTTAGTGGAAATCGATACTATTATAAATAAATAATACTTCTTTGTTTTAGTATAAATGATTGTTTTAATAGGTATTTTAATCAATGTAAATAGAGTCTGGCCAGCGAATCGTGACACAACTACTTACAATGGCAAAATATCTACAACTGGCAGCATTAAATATAGCATGAAAGGGTAGTTTTGCATTTTTATATTAATGTGACTATGCCATAGAAAAACACAAATGTATCAAATCGTGTTTTTCATGTTATAGAAAACTATAGCGGTTTTGATAACTTTTTTATTTTAGAAGTTATGAAGGCCTAACTTGTGAAATAAGCTGACTTAGAAAACTTCGTACAAAAATAAAGAAATAATAAGCAAATACAACAATGTATAATATGTATGTATTTACAAAAAAAAAGTATGTTTATGTATTTATATCAGTTGTCTAGTTTGGGGACTAGATGGCGTTGTGTGTAAAATGTCCGAAATAATTATTATTTATTATTATTATTAATTATCTATTGGGCACAATTTAATTATGGGTGAGTACATAACCCTATTTTATGCGTGGCCTGACACACACTTGGCCAATTTTTCATTAAAATAACTTAAATAATAAACATAACCTAAAATGTAATCATTGTCTGATTTTACCAATTTGGCCATTGCTGGGAGACCTGAAAATTAGGCTCGTGAAATCGTCATAGATATTGTAATTTATGACCAAATTCTAGCACTGTAACGCCAGGCCCAAGTTTGTATGGATTTCGGGTTTCTCCTTTGTATACAAAACACAAATATATTAATCTAGAATGTTTCTCATCTATATTTGGTTATCATAGTAGCGGCTGTGCTAACTTTGGCGCCAGACAGCTGTGTGTTAGATTCCGGTTAATAAACGTCAGTTCGCCTCAAGCGGTATTACCATAACCCGATATTTGCGGCTGTGAGGTATCCGTTACATAAATGTATATAATAATTTATTTATAGCTTAGGGAATTAGAACGAGAACCATATATATATCGTACATAATAAAGTACCTGTACTATTATAATAGTACAGGTACTTTATTAGATACGTGTGTGTTTGTGTGTTTCCTTATGAGAGTATAAATAAAATTCTAATAGAGTTACTTTGGTAGGTAAATATGTAAAAAAACCAATTTAAATAAAGAATTGGCAACAAACAGATGGACACATGGACTACCATCATAATATTTTTGAGAATTTTTGAACTTGCCCTTAACTTTTAGAGGAGCAGGAGGGGGGACGGGACGGTTACACAAAAAAAATGCACTTTAAAGTTGAATAACTCGCAAACGGATAGTTAAGTCGAAAAATGGTTTTAGCACTTTGGTAATATTTTTAAAAGACCTATCTAATAATGATGCCAGAAAAAAAAACATCCCCACTGCGTGCAGAGAGGTACCCCAAAAAATATATTACGATTTTATTATAGTAGATTTTATCATAAACTACGGAACCCTAAAAACCTGCGTATCACAAAACACATCTGCTCAGTAAACCTTAAATCACATTTCTAGTAGAAACCTCCCCTTCACTTAATCTGCCCACAGTGCTGCCGTGTCTACGTCTGAACAAGGCGTAGACGCAACATAGCTCATGGAAAGCATGAGTGGGATACCATAGAGTAGAATGAGTGGAGTACCACAGTGATTGTACTGCTCCTGATGGAAAGAATAATCATGCTTTCCATCAGACGGAGTAGAGTCACTTGGGTAAGCTTAAATAAGAAAAAAACTAGCTTTTGTTCGCGACCCCGCCCGCATATACTCCTGTCATAGCGTATGTGTTATTCCGATATGTAAGCTATATTATTGTTTCATCAAAATCCATTCAGGAGTTTTTGCATGAAAGAGCAACAAACATACATACATACAAACTTTCCCGTTTATAACATTAGTAGGATATTTGGAGAATAAACAACGTTATAAAATTCTATTGTCGCTGGAACACGGGAACAAAACGACTTGTCTCTATGATGTATTGTATTTTATTTGTTTCCTTGATTACTTCGCGTTCCTTTTGAATTATTTTATCTAAATGTTTGGACTTCTTATTTATCTTTCTTAGAATAATGTATACAAATAAATAAAATTGATTAGTCTGTTTGCTATTGCAAAAGTTTTTTACTAAATGTACATATATTATTATGCATATAAATGCATAATATTTCGAACATCTTAACACAACGCCATCTAGTCCCAAACTAAGCAGAGTTTCTAATATGTGTACTAAACAACTTATATAAATACATAAACATACTTTCCTTTGTAAATAAATATCAAAACACCCAAATTCCGAATCAAATACTTGCAGGTTACTTGAACATTCGGCCTGACCCGTGAATCGAATTTGAGACCTCTTAATCAGTGTTACCGAGGCAGTAAAGAGACTACACATACATTACTGCCTCGTTGGTCTAGTGGTTAGCGTATGCGGCTGCGAATCAAGAGGTCTCGGGTTCAATTCCCGGGTCGGACCAAATATTATTTGTGTGATTCACAAATATTTGTTTCGGAGTCTGGGTGTTTCCTATGTATAATATGTATGTATTTACAAAATAAAAGTATGTTTATGTATTTATATCAGTTGTCTAGTACCCATAACACAAGCTCTGCTTATCTTGGGACTAGATGATGTTGTGTGTCAGATGTCCAAAATATTTATTATTTATTTATTTATTTATTACTGAAAACTCTACTAACACCTTAAGCAGTTAATAATGTTCATCACGCAATACTCCTAAACGAGATCCGAACTCACATTTTGATAGATGGTCACTCCCTAGTGACCTCCCTCCCTAACCCACTAGATTAACAGGCTAACAGATCGGTCCACATCTGAATTTCTTACATTTGTTTTCTTTTATTTTTAACACGCTTAATATTAGCTTCACCTGTGTGTTTGTTTGCATGTTTTTAATCGACTCGTTTGGGTGCGATTTTGACCCACTTCAAACGGCTAGATTTCGATCAAACTTTGTAGATTTATCGAGGACCGATGACAATACACTAATTTAAAATAAAAAATAGATTTAAAAATACTAAACAAACACGCTTTTAAACTAAAAAGTAGAAAATAATTTTAATGTAACAAAGCGTGGGGTGCTTTCTGAAAATATATCAATAACGTCGCCTCTCGCTTTTTTGTAATTAAATAAAACGAAATTGAGTTAAGTTTGTGAGGATACAATAAGTTGATGAAGATCAGCACTGAACTTCTACCTAACTAAAAAAAGATTTTCCTATTTTGTCAGCTTTCTTGTATATCTTTCATTTACTTTACGTTTAGTTCATAGCTACAAATTACTATTAGTACATAGATATATAGTTATATACTATTCAGTACAAAACATTTTAATACCTACTAATATTATAAATGCGAAAGTTACTCTGTCTATTACGTTCACGCCTAAACCACTGAACCAATTTTGATGTATTTTGTTATAAAGATAGATGGAACCTTTAGAAAGGAAACCGCGAAAACCAACATAGACGCGGGCGGAGCCGCGGGAGAAAGCTAGTGGTATTATAAATAAACTACAATAATCTTACATATATTTTTTAAATATCTCACCTTCTCAAACTCATGTTGTCATTAAAACACTTAGCCACAAAATACACAGAAATGTCAAAGTTCAATAAATAATAACTATTTTTTTAATAGTTAAACACTTGATATTTATATGATTGTATTTCTTCAAAAATTAATTGTACTTCGTCAAAATAATGCACTATTTGTGTTTATTTATGTTTTCCACATATATGTTAATGCTATTGTCATTAAATTGCAATTAATTAAATAAAATAAAAAAACAAAACAAATTAATAAGAAAAATACCAAAACTTAAGTTTATATTAATTTTATAGGTCGGAACAAAAATAAGAATAACATAAAACTAAATACGTAGAAAATAATGATCTAAATGTATTAAATTTACAATTTAATGTATTAAAGAAAGTTCCAAATACAGTAAAAAAAATTGTTCTAAATTCAAATAAACGAGAAATAAAAAAACAAAAAACTAAGCCGCCATGACGTGGATCACCAGTCTGCATTTTCTGCATTCATAATGACAATGGTGACCAACACTCTTGGATTCTACTCATGTTTTCTATCAGGCAGAGTAGTCACTTTAGTCTTTCAATATAAAAAAACAAACTAAAAACAACATTTCTAATACTTTTAATAAACCCAAATAAAAAAAACTATAAATCACAGATGATTAAAAGAGGCCAATAAAAATGCTTTTTTTTTAATTATTCGCTGTCATGGAACACAGAAAGCGCGGCAAACCTAAATACACTAACATTCGTATTTCGAAAATTTTCGCGCTTTGACCGAAACAACTTCGACGTACGACTCACACGGGTGAACTGAAACCAAACGCGAATTCGGTTCTAACTCTTGTAAGTTACAAGCCAAGAAAAATAGACCTTACGACATTAGGAATAAGATATCTAAACTAAAACCTTTCCAAGTCTTGAACTACAAACAAGTGCTAATCACGTTTATGGAATAAAAATTTCCATAAAGTCTATGTTTCTGCTTATTTTTTTAAATTTCTCACGCAGTCATTTTCGTTTGAACGGATTTGTTGTTAAATAAATTTCGACCTTGTAACTCTATGGTTAAAGTTCACTTTTCAAAGTTTTATGGAGTTGCAGCATACCATTATAATAGTTATCGGTGATATAAATTTGTTTACCTAGTAAGACTTTTTACTTGATTAGAAAATAATTGGTAGACAATTTCTGTTTGAGTTTTAGCTGCCTGAATGTGGAATTCTGTGAGTAAGCAACCGGAATAATACCATGGTCTCACAGAATAGTGTTGTGCTATTCTTTTGCTGCTAATCACCACGTAGATAGGTATATTGACATAGATATTAATTCTGTTCTTGGGTCACTAAACTAATCTATATATATATTTCAAAAATTCTCGTGTCTCTGTCTGTCTGACAATAGGACTAATCTGAGAATAGGTAATAATGTGTATAATATCCGTGTGGTGACGGATTAAGAATACAGAGTATCACCACTCCTATTCATCCCGCGGGTGTCGTAAAAGGCGACTAAGGGATAAACTACGCAAGACAACATCAATGCAAAGAGAAGGAAAACTTGAAACCAACCCTATACCAACCCGTCCGGCCAGCGTGGTATAGTAGGCCAAAACCTCTTTTCTATGGAGAAGCCTATGTCCAGCAGTGGACTGTTGAAGGCTGTTGATGATAATGAGGTAATATTGGATGAAACAGGAGCCGCAGGCAACAGTTAGTATTTCTCTATAATTATATTCTATTGACCACTTCTTCACTTTTGGTATTTATGTATTCAGATAAAATTTATTTCAAGTGTGACATATCTTATTTTAAACAATCGCTGACATTTTCAATGTCGTTTGACAGGTCAATTTTTTTTTTTTAGCTTGGCTTAAAAAACAGAAATATCAGTTCTTAAACTTTCACGACTTTTACATATACTCATTTTTTTGGTGTAAACGGGACATATTCGCGATGCATTTCGACCACGAGCGGTATAACCCGTTCGAAATGTCGGAAATTAGACATAACCATTTTAATTTTATCACGAATAAGTCCAGTGTACAGTAAAAAACATGAGTATGTGTAAAAGTCGCGAAAGTCTCCAGTCATACGGGATAGATATACAGAACCATTGTGACACTATAAAGCCTTCTTGTCATGACTACGGAACCCTAAAAACCATTTTATATGTCTCAAACATCTGCAGTTACTCTGCATGATGAGTTGTTTTTTTCCTAGAAATTAATCAGCTATATTTCGATGTATACTTTTCCCATCAACTTATTAGGTACTTATCTGTTCTGAAAAATACTTTTTTGGAGATCTGGTATTTATTTTTGTATTTTTTCTTATCTCTTCTCTTTTATCTGTGGCATACTTCACTACTTCCTCGGTGGCGTAGTGGAAGCATATGTGACTGCTGTGCTTAAAGGTCTCGGGTTCGATTCTCAGGTCAGACCAAATTTTTTTGTAATCCGCTAATATTTGTTTCGAAGTCTGGGTGTTTTCTATGGTTATAATGTTTATAGAAAAAAAAAGTATGTTTATGTATTTATATCAGTTGTCTAGTACCCATAATACAAGCTCTGCTTAGTTTGGGACTAGATGGCGTTGTGTGTAAGATGTCCAAAATATTATTAATGCGAAAGTAACTCTGTCTTTTACGTTTTCACTCACACACACAATTTTAGCACAGATATAGATGTTTGGAAAGGACTACTAGGAATAGGCTATTTTTACCGCAATAACCGACATACAAGCGGGCGAAGCCACATGCAAAAGCTAGTAATGTGTATAAATGGAACCCGAGACCTCAAGCATAAGCTTTCACGGCGCCCCCAAAGCAGATGTTTCTCGAGCCACCATCTGTGAATTCTGTAGCCGAGGATCGAACTAGGAGGCGTGCAATTATAGAGGTTTATGTCCAGCAGTGGACTGTATCGCAGTCCACTGCTGGACATGCTGCATGGCTGATGATGATGATGATCTGTGTAGAAGTCTTACTAAGCTCTCCAGCTAATTTAATGAGGCGTAACATATTTATTAAGTTATTATTAATAATGTATATGCGTCTGCGGTTCAAAGTTATACAACAGCTAGAGAAACCAACTTGGGTCCAAAGTTCTCCGGTCCTAACCTTTGATGAATTAGTAAGTACTTAATGAAATGAACCCAAGACCCTTTCAGCACTTAGCTGATGAGCCCAAGATGTTTGGAACGTGGAGTTCAAAGGAGGCATTAAATGCAGGAGTAAACGGTATTTTCGGACATATAACATAATATACACACATTAGCGTATGCGGCTGTTAATCAAGAGGTCTCGGGTTCGATTCCCGAATAAATTCATTACGATGACGACTACTTGAAGACTAAAAGACTTTAGAATTGAAGACATTAAATACTTGACATTAGCAGATGGTTTGGAATGTTGTTATTATACGCAACGGTTAAGATTGAAAGAAAATATGCTATTTACGATAATAACTGTTTGCGGTTTCAGTGGACTGTAAATTTTGGATGCGGGGTTTACAAAATGGCGGTCGGGTATTGGCTACCACGATCTATGCGGTTTGTGGCTAAGCTGACTGATGATTCGCGACATAAAGGGACACGAACTGCCCTCAGGAACACATGAGAACAGGGACAGGCAGTTCAAATAGATAGGAAGGACTAACCTCTCTCAGTGGCGCCTTCTCGCGTTGGGCCTGCCGGCTGCTTGACCCAAGTCACTAGGCTTGTCCCTGTCCGTAACGACACACCTTCCACGACGGTTTAAGGTGAAGAACGAAAGCACTTCTGTAAATGCGGTATGCGGGAGCTCGCGAACACGTCGTCAGCTCAACCTGAATGCGTTGGCGTCTTGACACGGCCTATTCGCACGGAGTTCTGCGGGGTTCTCGGTCAAACGTCAACTTACAATTGACATTTGACATAACAATACGACGTTTCGTATTGGTAGCCATTCTTCTTGCGAGGTACCAGGAAGGACAGTGGCTAGGATTGGCGCGTTCATCAATCAGCTTAGCGTGACAATTAACAAAAGGCCAAAATGGCGCATCCAGCAGAAATAACTGATATTATTCGGCTGCCATCACATCAAAAGAAGAAGAACTATTTCTTTAAAGTAAGTAATAAATTAAACAGACATCTTTTTTAGTTTCTAATTTAAACCACCTAAACTTTAAATTTAACTTTAGCTTAAATTCTTGGACTCAAAGTTCATAAACACTAGGTATCAGATGCAGCTAATGAGAATTTGAAAGTTGCTTGCTTGAGCATTTATGTCTCTATAACCTGACACATAAGGTACAAATTTATTTGAACTTATAAAACAAATAACTTGTTATCTACTGCTAAGTAATGTAGTTAATTTGTTTGTTATTCGATAGTTTTAGTAAGTTTATTTGAAGTTGCTGTCTGGTTAAGTCAGCATCTCGATTTGATTACCTTTGAAAGTTCTTTGTTTTAGTTCAACTATTAGTTCATTAACAAGGTTGAAAAAGAAATAATATTCTAAAAGTGAATCATTTTATTCTTACTATTCTTATAAATTCGAAAGTAATTATTTTTATGTACATATCTGACTGTCGCAATTTCAGGCTTAAACTACTAAACCGTTTTTAATGTTGGTGCACAGATATTCTAGACCCTAAGAAAGAACATGGCGCGATAATCGACATACACGTGGGCGAAACCGCGGGAAAAAGCTAGTTCATAATTTATTTAAACAGTTTGCAATCAAAACGCTTAATCGTCTCTGTACATGTGGTTTCCCTCGCATCCTGAATTTTTTTTTTTAAATAAATTCAGGCCTACCAAAGTGTGTGTCCGTGTGGTGACGGATTAAGAATACAAAGTGTCACCACCCCTATTCATTCCATGGGTGTCGTAAGAGGCGACTAAAGGAACAAAATAAGCAGCTAACATCACTGCCAAGAGAAGGAAAACTTGAAACAAACCCTTTACGAACCCGACTGGCAAGCGTGGTATAGTAGGCCAAAACCTCCTTTCAAAGGAGAGGCCTATGTCAAGCAGTGGCCTACTGAGATGTTATGCATCATTGTTCCTCCGGTCTCACACTCACCAACGACATACGACAACACGAAATCAGGTTTCCTTAGATTGGTCTTCTGTGTGAGGGTAGTACTCCTCCTGTCGAGCTGGCAAGTTTGTGCTGAAGTCAGCCTGGCTCTACTACCTCTATATGTGGTCTCTCTGGGGGTATACTAGATTAATTGGTTTGACTTGTTACAGTACTATTAGCTTCCCCATAGCCTTTATTCTTAGAAGCTTTGACATGTCTTGACATTCCTGTTAGGACTACATATTTTATATATATAATTTTTTATCTTATAATCTTGGTACATTTTACGAAATAGGCTCAAATAGCATACAATTCAAACCAAAAAATGTTAATAAAATATCACAGAACTATTTAAAACCTTTGATAAAATTAATATGGTCTATGTCACTTGCAACATTATTATGAATCTTTTGACACCTCACATAACATTATTGGTTTATTAGTTAGGGCGCTACAGTGGAACAGACAAACATTCATAGACCATGATAATTATTATCCTTACTTTTGATTTTGCCATAGTCGGGTACAAAATAGATCCCATTCAATACAGAAACTATTTTTTTGATATTTTTTTCTAAAACGCAAAAGTAGAATCGTTCTGATGAAGTGATTTAAGAACTCGGTACTGTTAAGATTTACAGTCAACCTCAAAAAAAGGCACTTATAATGATATTGACTAAGCTAGTCTCCCTCGGTGGCAAAAAAATGTTGCCAAGATAAATCCCATCAAAAACATTACACGAAAAGATAGCAAGTCTCGCAATGCAATTCTTCTACCCCAAAACCTGATGAGTCGAAATTTAACTACTTTATACTAATGACATTTTAAAAAGATTACCTATATATTAGATATATTTATCTTCTATATATATATAAATGAATTGCTGTTCGTTAGTCTCGCTAAGACTCGAGAACGGCTGGACCGATTTGGCTAATTTTGGTCTTGAATTATTTGTATAAGTGCAGAGAAGGTTTAAAAGGTGAATATATGAAAATGGTTTGCATTTTTTTATTCCTTTCTTTGTTTTAAGTTAATTTTATACAAAAGTTTAAGTCTATTTATCGATTGAGGCAGTACAAAGTCTGTCTGGTCAGCTAGTTTTGTAGAATAAATTATTATTTTGATTTGTCCTATTTTAATAAATGCAAGTTAGAGCTCCAAGTGGGTATAAAATAGTATTTTTTTTTTTTAATAATAACAATTTATTAATTCCAAAATAATGGTACATTTTAAATATCATTTAATTTGTTAACAATTTGACTAATTGGTCAAAACAATAGTTGATATGTTGAATGTACGTTAATTACATTACATTTAAATTAAAAAGTGATTGTAAAGTATGTGTTTCTCGATCGGTAAGTTATTGGTGTTATTGGCATTAAACCTAATTTCTAAAGAAATATATATTCATATTTCCATTAAACGAGTATTAAAGGCTGCTGATGTGATATGTGACTTGAATGAACGGGCAATATGTCCCTCTAATACAAAAGCAGGATCTTCTGACTAGGCTAATCTCTGTCGGGCCGTAGCTCATAAGTTGCTCAACCTATTCGGTGCGAGAATTTCTGTATTGGAATACAGGATTAGTAATTACAACGTAGTTCAGCGTGTCTTCGCTAGATTGAATTGTATTATATTTGGTTGCTGAATGTAGAAAATACCACTGAGAGTGAGTATGTCAAAGAATATCGGCGAATTTTGCCATGTAACTGTTACTAAACTACAGGCTATAATTATTGAATGTTTTGTTATGGTCAATGACTATTATGGTAAAATTTAACTAGATAAATGCTCTTATATTCACTATGTCTTCAATCAAATGACCGACCCTTTTAAAAGTGATGAATATCTTTCAGAAAAGCCTTTTTTCTACGGAGACAGTTCTGTGTGTTCCTACTGGCGGTAGCACTACCATGCACCCAAATATATCTAGCAGGCTCACGTCACTCAAATAAAGATCTTATTATATGTTGCTACGGATAAGATCAGATAAGTTATGTAAATAGACAATCCGAAATCTAAGATATTCTGAATACACTATTTTCTGGAAAAATAAACAATGGTGAAGTCTTTTGTGTTTTTATGTATTTGTCTAGTCGTAATAAGTGGTTTGTTTTTTTATATTGTTACAGGGTGATAAGATAATTGCTCTGCAGCTGTACCTTACGCCAAATAGGTAATAAAGCCACACTGATTTTAGCACGTATGGGCCGGTTCAACCGGGGTAATACTAGCCACACTCCAAAGACTGATTTCTAAATCTGTCGTCGTTCGTTGGTGAGTGTGAGACCGGAGGCCCGATCATCGATCATCCCGGCCTCCGGAAGGGTGAAGAATGATGCAGAATCATTTCACTAAGCCGCCATGGTCTGGGTCACCATGCTGCATTGTATGCTCGAACAATAAGTATGGTGGCCACTACTATTGAAGTAGAGTTACTTTGATACGCTTAAATATTCACGGTTCACGGTTTGTTTCAAAGCAAACCTTGAACAAACTTGATATTCCCTTCTCATTCAGCCTCAGTCACGATTCGGGATCGTCCCCGTGGGTCCGCAGACGTATCTTATTCGTTTTATACGAGTTTCGAGGAACAATAGCGTCTGTAACAACATATTATATATTGCCTTTGTTTGTTTTCTTTTGTGTAAGAGAAATGTTGTTAACAAGAAATTTCTGCTGTGAAAATCTTACTTCAAATACAATGTTAGCAATCTTTACATACAAGATTACCTACTAGCTTTCGCCTGTGGCCTCGCTCACGTGTATTATCACGCTGAAAGTCTATGTCCCTTCTCAGACTATCTGTGTACCTAATTTATGTCGGTTAAGCGTGACAGACAGATTTACTTTTTCAAATAATATTAGTAAGGATTAAACTTTTTGAAATTGGGTTATGAAACTATCACTGAACATACATAAAAAAATATTCCGACGAATCGAGAACCTCCTCCTTTTTTGAAGTCGGTTAATGATTGATCGCAGTACATAAAATGTTGGTGCAACGAAATTTAAATTTCACCAGTGGATAGTTTTTATGGTGTAAGCGCATACTACAACCGGATTTTCGGAAATTTCGACAAAATAAGGGATGAATAAAACGTATAAATATGTCTGCTCTTGTTTCTAGAAGTTTTAAAAGAAAAGTTACTGAAAAGTTTATCTGAGCTCTGCGGTTTGATTGTACCTCTACAACAGCAACTGCAGGTAACATCGCGGGCGAAGCTAGTCTCTTAGTTACTTCAAATGTCAGAAGTAATATATACAATTCCCGTTGAAATATCATAAATCGAATACAAGTAGGTATAGTAGGTATCGGTTTTTTGGTAAGGCATTGCGGCAATCTTCTGATAAATTGAGTGGTAAAAGTTTCGAAATACGTCACCTGATTCTGGGGTTGTGAGTGGTTGGGGGGAGGGGGAGGGGGGGGAGGTGTCGGAACCCCCCCTCACCATTTTTACCTGCCGGAAATACTTGGTTCCCTTAGAAAAAATTAAAAACAGAAATGGTAAAAATTTCGAAATACGTCGTCATTTTAAGGAGTTGTGAGTTTTTGGGGGAAGGGGGGAGGGGTCTGAACCCTCTGAACCCTGCCTCACCATTTTTACCCGCCGAAAATACTTGATTCCCTTTGAAAAAAAAAAAAAACAGAAATTTGTACAAACATTATTTATACCACTTTATATACATGTTTTATTGCTTTATGCATTATAGTCGACGTAGCCCCGCTACGCGGGGCTCCTATTTCTGGGTGGTTTAAAAAAAATAACCACGATGGCTAAGGCGGCAGCTTCGCTGCGCTACGCTCCCGCCTTAGCCATCTAACCTAACCCAATGAAGTCGGATTGTGCCAATTCGGAGTAATACATTGCTATTAATTACCTAATAATTATATCCTGTTCTTATACATTTCCTTTAGCACATAATATATAAAATATTACCTTAAAATAAAAATAAAATAAAAATAGTTTATTTACACATAACTTTTTCACAATGTTGGTGTATTACGGTTGGGCACAGAGTCCATTAACACAATAACTATGTACTGATACTGTCACCCAAACTAGGCTGAATGCCTGTATTTTGGGTGCCAGTGTTCAGTCGCTCAAAAGATAAACATTACATCTGTTCATAATTTTGCTCTTTACTTGAGTCTGTGTGTGGATATATATGTGTGTGTGTGTTCGTGTGTGTGTTCGTGTGTGTGTGTGTGTGTGTGTGTGTGGGTGTGTGTGTGTATGTGTGTGTGTGTGTGTGTGTGTGGTGTGTATGTGCACATCACTATTCACGAAGGAAATGTAAGCAGGTTTTCGGTTTTGCCGTAATCAAGTTGTTGTAGCCAATCAGTCACTTTCACCTTTACATCCCGTCTACCCAATGTAACTATTCTAAGTTTTTTATTTATATCGTTGTATAGTTCAGCACTTCTACTGCGCATTTGTTTACTTGCAAACGCAGTCCTACAAGCCACACGAGGGCACACCGATGTTAAGCTACGTTTATTTAGTTCTGGGCGGGGCACATCACGATGTTTTCTAAGGACAGCTTTCAAGATATACAGCTGCCGTACTGAGAGGACCTTACAGTTTTCATATAAGTTTACCGTTGGATATCTGTAAGGTTTACAGGTCATTACTTTAAGGACCGCTCTCTGTGCTCTCTCCAACTTAATAAGATAAGTTTTAGCTGCACCACCCCAGACCGGGATGCAATATTGTATTACGGACTGACAAAGAGATAGATAGACCATTTTTAGTTTGTCATAGGGTAGTGCGTCTCTTAGGGATTTAAAGACAATTATCAATCGCCTAACCCTGGATGTGACTAAATCAATTTGTTTGTTCCATTTCATTCTGTGGTCTATTTGTACGCCCAGGTATTTCACCTCTTCGACTCGCGCAATTTCCAGACAGTTACAAATATTGTAATTTGTACAGGTGTGAGCTTTGATAGAAAAACTTTTTTCAGGATCTGTGGTTTTGCTGAGGGAGAAAGCTATATAATTAGTTTTTGTCAAATTTAGTGTCAATAGATTATTTGTTAACCATGTCATAACTCTGCCTAAGGAGTATTCGGCTCGCTCCTTCACAGTCTGCCAGTTAGGACCCCAAACGAAGATAGCAGTATCATCCGCATAGGTAAAAATGCTAGTATTGGGTATACGAATTGTACAGAGATCGTTGATATATAACTGAAATAGGGTAGGACCCAAGACACTACCCTGAGGCACACCGTAGTTAACAGATTGTAGATCACTTATATAGTTCTCAATTTTAACGCGTTGTGTCCTATTTGTTAAGTAGTCCTCAAATATGTGATGGGATAAACCCCGCACTCCCAGCCGTTGCAGTTTTTCAAGTAGAGTAGGCACATGTACCGTATCGAATGCTTTTGACAAGTCCAGAAAGATGCACAAGCATCTATTTTTTGCATTTAAGTTGTTAACGATTGTGTTAGTCAAATCTGTTACCGCATCTTCCGTGGATAAACTTTGACGAAAGCCATATTGATTAGGCGCTATTAAACTAATTTTTTTTAGAAATGTTTTAAGTGATCGATTTATTATTTTCTCTAAAATCTTTGATAATGCTGAGAGCACCGAAATAGGACGATAATTATTTAGGCAGTCCCGGTCGCCCTTTTTAAAGATGGGATGTATAATGGCTGTTTTAAAGGCTTCGGGAAATGTGCCACTATTTATGGCTAAATTACAAATGTGAGCTATTACGGGTGTTAGTACATGACAATTTTGTCGGAGGACTTGTGAGGGAATGTTGTCCCATCCTGTAGCGCAATCATATCGAAGTTCCAAGATTAATGCCTCTATATCAGAGTTTGTTACTTCTTGGATCACCAATGAACCCGAGGGGCTGTTAAAATCGAGGTCCTCTAGAGATGTAGTTATTTGAGCAGACTTATGGATTTCCTCTGCCAAGTTTTTACCTACATCTTTAAAGAAGGTGCAAACATGATTAGTGGACGTTACTGGGTTGTCTGTTAATTTTAGGAGATCCTTCGCATCGTTTTTTGGTTTATGAGTTGATGATATGTTTCTTATAGCTTTCCATAGAGCCTTTGGGTCATTACCGGCATTTTGAATTTGGGACTTATTAAAAGCAAGTTTTAGTTTACGAAGGAGGTTTGTACAAAAATTTCGGTAACGGGTATAGGTTAGCTTGAGCGTCATATTATCAGGTGCTTTCTTAGACTTTGAATGGAGTTTATCACGGTTTCTAATGCATCTTAGAAGGCCTGGTGTCATCCATGGCTTTAGAACTCGCCTGCTTCTGGATATTACAGATATCTTGGTGTGTTTAGTAATTGTGTTTGATAGTAGTGAGACAAGCATTGCACCTTGATTAATTACCTTGATTAATTAATTACAGTAAAGCAATCCAAACAGAATCCAAGAACTTAGCCAAGTCGTAGAAAAAACACAAATCGATACGGAAGAACACATTCACTTTAACTCGAAAGCAAAGGAATGACGCATAAATTTGAAATTTGCTGTCAATTAGTGTCAAAATCATCCATCCAAGATGGCGGTTGCGTTTCGTTTCACGTTTTTCATATAAAACCTAAAAATTACATTTGAAAAACTGTACTAAAGCATAAAAATACGTTCCGTTTTGCATAATTGCAATTGTATTTAAGATTTTTTGGAAACTGTTTAAAAATATTTAGACGCAACTCCGGCAGCCAAAATTACTTTGGGGGGATTAAGACTAACTCCCTTAAGCCCCCTACACCACCAAAACCCTCAAATTCAGGTGACTCGTTTCGAAACCCAACCCAATTGAGTTTCTTGTCTAAATCAACTTGATTCACTAAACTAATTAATTACAAAAAAATAATGACAATACATGTCCACCCATTCTAGAGATTAATTTGTTATTCTTCAATTAAATATTACCTTTATCTAACAGTTTTAGTTTAAATTGATGTAACGAGCGTCATATAGGGTGGAAGGCGCTGGCTGCCGTAACACAGTTATTACTAGTATAGCAGTCAACGACAAACTCTTATACTTTGCATTTTATCTTTTTTAATGTTGTATAAAATTATGTAATAGGTTAAGGAAAATTGTTAAATAAAAAAAAGAAAAAAAAACATATCCAAAGCAAACAGACAAACGGAGCCAGCAATGTAATCGAAAGTGCCTGAAAAGGTTTACTGGAAATAAAAGCTTCTTGATTTTGATTAGAACAATGTTATGTAGATAATAATTTATATTATTAATTTTAACCAGCCAAGTTCCACGGTGTTGTATATCACGAGTAATGCCGTGGAGAAAAGTTAATCTAAAAAAATCGTGTAAGTACTCCTTATGTCATTAGCTTCCTGTTAATGAAAGTCACGTCACGTCATTTCAAAAGTACCAGAGATTACCCGGAAAAAACCAACAGACAGACAGACTGCCTGGTTGGTCTAGTGGTTAGCGTATGCGGCTGCTGATCAGGAGGTCTCGGGTTCGATTCCCGGGTCGGACCATATATTCTTTGTGTGATTCGCAAATATTTGTTTCGGAGTCTGGGTGTTTTCTATGTATAGTATGTATGTATTTACAAAAAAAAAAAAGTATGTTTATGTATTTATATCAATTGTCTAGTACCCATAACACAAGCTCTGCTTAGCTTGGGACTAGATGATGTTGTGTGTCAGATGTCCAAAATATTTAATATTTATTTATTTTATTTACTGACAAATAAAGAAAATTAATTACTTTTTTTTGTCATCATCATTAACAACCCATGACGTCTCACTGCTGAGCTCTTTTATGATGTAAATACATAAATATGCATTTAGTAAAAAACGGATTATTTGATATTACATACAGACTCTTCAATTTTATTTATTTTTATATATATTAAATCCACGTGACCCGATTGACCGGGACCGACTGCGACCAAAAAATATATAAATTCCATAAACGGTTTTATATGCTAATGAGTTTGTAATACTAGGCTTAACTAATTGTACCCTTTTATTTTAGACGTAAAAGGTTTTGAACCATATAATTACATTGAATAGCTAACCCATACAGCCCCTCTGCGCCTTCGTGAAGTTATACACATATATACATAACATATTATGTTGCTTCAAGTCTCTTGTCGGATAGTTCTTAAGAATCATTTCTATAATATATGATAGAAGTAGATCATTTGTAAATACCCTGTAAGAAAATAAACTCTAGGTTTAAACGATGTTTTTCTTAGATAACGAATTTTATATTTACGAAAATAGAGTTGTAAAAATCTTTGAAATAATACGATCAGAAAATTACTAGGTAATGTAAAAGTTAGGTATGTTTATTTTAGTTGCTTGCGACTCAGATACTAATTCATTTAATTCGTTAAGTTGCAGACATCTAAGTAAACAGAAATATTTATGGTGTTATAATAATAAGTAAACTATGCTTGTAAACCAAAGAGCAACTCAGGCCCACGGATCGGGGAGAGGGGGGGGGGGATAAGGTACCCATAGCCTCTTTTCCCAATACAAAACCGTCTTTAATTTTTTGCGTCGGGATATCTACAAACATCACATTTCAGACTTAGATACAAAAATAATCACCTGTCACTACGAACTCACACATAAACAATTAAAACAAAACAATCACAGTTTCACAAACACATCAACGCATTCTGTGCTATAACAGTGTAATGCGTATGCTCATTTGGGCTTATACTGTGACAGGGGAGAACGCTTGCATATGACTACCCACCGTGTTGTTCTATAACGTGAACTAAATAAAATGTAAGTATTGACTAGGACGTAGTATTTAATCCATTGAATGCATGTAGACCTCTTCTTATTTTTTTTTTCTTTATAAAGACAACCTTTACATTAGTAATATATTCCTGTGTAACTGGGGACTTTACAAACATACAATAAACGTATAAAAAGATCTTCCAGACTTAGAATATCAATTTTTGGATCACACACAGTGTTATTCCGTGTAGGATTTGAACCCACAACAGTTGGTGCAGTAGAAAGCGGTGTGGGGACACTTTTTTTTTTTTTCACTTTTTGAAATCCCCACGGACCGTCACCCCGCCAAGGTTTTCGATTTGGCAGGGCGGTGTGTCGGACTAGAACCGACCAAAAACCACACGGTGTGCCCTCTTTGCGCTTCTGTTTTAGGAGGAGTCCAGGGTTATATCTGCTTCTTGACTCCTCCACGCGCCAGCCCGCTCCTGGTGCGGGATACGTCTCTTCTCAGTCCCTCTTTTACAGCCCCCGCACATTGAGCCACTAGTGGCAACCACATTACAACGACTAGTGGCAGCCACAAGTTTCGGACGCGTTTCTCCATACATTTTATTTAGCATCAGCGCACACCGAGCGTTTGAGTGGCCGCGTCCGAGCCACAAGCTGCGGGAGTCAACCGCGCTCGCTACTTGTGGCCGCGTTTTGTCGTTCGACTCGCGCGCACATACGGCCACAGTCGCCGGCTTCTCCCCACTCCCTCACTTGAACAACTGCCGCAAGTGGCAGCCACTGAAGGCCGCATCAAGCCACCTGTGACTGAACCAGTGGTTTGTGCGTGTAGTAGCGACGACTAGTGGCCTTAATGTGCGGAGGCTCTTAGGCGACATCCGGCACACGCAGACGCCGTCCGCTTAAACCATTAGGCCAACCAAGCAGGTTTTTGTCTACTATAGCTGAACTTTCCGGTGGTAAATGATTTGTTTCAAGCCAACCTTCTTATTGTGTACAGTGCTATTGTTCGGGTAATTTTGTTCTTTTTATTATTTATAGCTGAGTTCCGCGGTCTTCCTGTGGTTATTGTTGTATATAGCGAGTAACGACGAGGAGCGAAGCTAGTCTAAAAATAATTAGCCTAAGTTACTCCGTATATCATCAGCTTTCTGCCAGTGGAAGTCCCATCAAAATCGGCCCCGCCGTTCCAGAGATAACCCGGAACAAACAGACAGACGGACAGGCAGACAAAAATTTTAAAAATTGCATTTTTCGTTTAAATCTGTTAATTTGATTTTACATACAGACAATTCAATTTTATTTATTTGTATGTAAAGATATCGTAAATTTTATATTTTAGTTATTTACTATCTGTAATCATACTAATATTATAAACGCGAAAGTTTGTGAGTATGTATGTATGTTTGTTGCTCTTTCACGCAAAAACTACTGAAAGGATTTGGATGAAACTGTACAGTAACATAGCTTATATATCAGAATAACACATAGGCTACTCTTTATTGCAATAATCGAGATACACGGGCGAAAGCTAGGTGATTATAAAAATACATTATATCGTAGATGTCAAAATATATCACTGTTTATCTCCTGTCAAAACTTCACAGGTTGCTATGCATAACAAACTTGCATAGCAACCATAATGATACGTGGGTAACACCGCGGGGCGCAGCTAGTGAAAACTAAATAAAATTATTCGACTCCAGCCCATCTGCAGGGGATCTATTAAGGTTGTAGGTATACTTATTTCGGAATTTTCGTATTCACGTAGAATAGAAAGAGTACTTAGTAAGTTTATTCGGACTATTCCCTACGACTTATTCTCGGAAACTTTACGAAAACATGACCATTAGTCTTGGGACCAACCTTTTATTGACTTGTTTGTTAAAGAGTTTTATTTATCCTCCCTAGCCCTCCTCTAATGTGACCTTGACTTACTTATTTAGATGTAGAAATATTTACATGTAAATCTTTTTCTTGTGAACTATTTGTGTAAGCAATTTGCAAGGAGTTGACCATCTTATGAGTCATGGTGAAATCAATATTATCAAAAGTTAGTTAATATGATTTAACGTAACTTTCTTTTTTTAATCGTATCTAAGTCAATTTAGGAGATAGTAGAGCCAAGCTGATTTCATTACGAATGGGCCGGCTTAACCAGGCTGGACTACCCTCACACAGAAGACCATCCAAATCATCATCAACAGCCTTTAACAGTCCACTGCTAGACATAGGCCTCTCCTTTGAAAGAAGGTTTGGCCTACTATACCACGCTGGCCAGACGGGTTTTTAAAGGGTTTGTTTCAAGTTTTCCTTCTCTTGGCAGTAATGTTACCATCCTAATAATGACAGCATTCTTGCCCAATCAATCTGTATCATTCTCCCGGACTCTGGAGGCAGGGAGAATGATGCAGAAACTCCTGACCAGGCCGCCATGGTATGGGTTACCATGTTGCATTGGTTACCCTCACAATGCGGATAATGACCCATACTCCTGCATTCTACTCATGCTTTACATCAGGCAGAGTAGAGTCACTTTGGAAGGCTTAAAAAATGTAGAGTAGGTAATAGATCACCATTAAGTTCTTTCCAAGGTAGTAGAGCTACATTGATTTCAGCACGAATGGTCTGGGTCTACCGTGCAGTACTACCTTCAAACAGAATATAAAATAATTATCAAAAGAAAGTTACACTGTTGATAGTTAGTTCAACTATTTCGGTGGCCCAATGGTATCGTATTCGACTGACAGCAGTCGAATACGATACCATTGGGCCGACCCGGGAATTGAACCCGAGACCTCAGGCACAGGCCTGAGGTCTCGGGTTCAATTCCCGGGTCGGACTAAATGTTTGTGTGATCCGTAAATATTCGTTTCGGAGTTAGAGTGTTTTCTATGAATAATGTGTATGTATTTCCAAAAAAATAGTATGTTGATGTATTTATATCAATTGTCTAGTACCTATAATACAAGCTCTGCTTAGTTTGGGACTATTATTATTATTATTATTATCATATTATTATTCTGCATCATTCTCCCGCCCTTCGAAGGCCGGGAGAATGATGCAGAATAATCTAACCAGGCTGCCATGGTAGGGGTCACCATGCTACATTGCCTACCCTCACAATAAGCATGGTGACCCCTACTCCTGGATTCTACTCATGCTTTCCATCAGGCAGAGTAGAGTCACTTTGGCAGGCTTAAATATAAAAAAAAAAAAAAGAAAAAAACAAAAAAAAAAAAAAAAAAAAAAAAAAAAGATGGCGTTGTGTATAAAATGTCCGAAACATTTATAAAAATCCTGCATTGATACTGACCGCAACCCTGAAGCTATTATTAATGGCCCTATTTCTATACGAGAAGTAATTGACATCGATTGCCAAGATGTAACTGTGCCAAGTTAACCATACTAACTAATACCCTTGTATATTTTGGTTATCGCAATAAAGATTAGTCTATGTACTTTCTCGAGAATCAAAGCATCTTCATGGTAAATTACATTGCCATCGGTGGATGGAAGGTTTATAGTATATTTTTATATATACATATATATTTCGAACAACTAACACACAACAACATCTAGGCCCAAATTAAGCAGATCTTATATTATGGGTACTAACCAACTGATGTAAACGTAGTGTAGGACGCCCACAGGCGAGGTGGAGTGACGACCTGCGTAAGATGGCTGGCAGGAGCTGGATGCGAGAAGCCCAAAATCGATCACAGTGGTGTGCAATGGGAGAGGCCTATGTCCAGTAGTGGACTGCTATAGGCTGATGATGATGATGATGAAACAACTGATGTAAATACATAAACATACTTTTTTTTTGTAAATACATACATAATATATATAGAAAACACCCAGACTCCGAAACAAATATTTGTGGATCACACAAATATTTTTTTCCGACCCGGGAATCGAACCCGAGACCTCTTGATCAGCAGCCGCATACGCTAACTACTAGACTAACAAGGTATTCATCATCAACCTATCGCAGTCCACTACCGTACAACTTTAATTAGTGTGCATGCCACTTATTAAATAATAATTACTTATAGAATCAATTTATAGAATAAATAATTATTATTAGAAGCACTCTAACCGAGTAGCAATATAACAATCACCGAGGGTAATCAACGAAAGCGCGGTCAGTCCTGGATGGGTGACCGTTTTGTGGCACGATATGCTATGACCGTTTCCGTGATTCGGAGATCACGTTAAGCAGTCGGTCCCGGTTGCTATCGTAAGATAGCAGTCGTGAAGTTAGAGGCCTTCGGGCGGCTTAAATACATCCAACGGCAAGAATACGAATAGTCCCAACCCACACTCGGCTAGTGTAGGGACGTATGGCCTTAACCCTCTCTTGGGAGAAGACCCGAGCCCATCAGAGAGCCATTATGGGTTGTTCATTTGAATTATTATTTGATTTAACACAAATTTAGTCTGTGGACCAATATTCAGAAATACTGCTAATGCTAATATTATAAATGTCAAAGTGACTCTGTCTGTCTCGCTTTTACAACCAAACTACTCAAACTGCCTCGTTGGTCTAGTAGTTAGCGTATGTGACTGCTGATCAAGAGGTCTCAGTTTCGATTCCCGGGTCGGACCAAATGTATGTGTGATCCGCAAATATTTATTTCGGAGTTTGGGTGTTTTCTATGTTTAATATGTATGTATTAACATAAAAAAGTATGTTTATGTATTTACATCAGTGGTCTAGTACCTATGAGTACTAGTAAAGCAAAATAGCTAGCAACGCAAACTAGTCCCAAACAAAGCAGAGCTTGTACCCATATCTCATAACACAAGCTCTGCTTAGTTTGGGGACTAGATGGCGTTGTGTGAAAAATGTGCAAAATATTTATTTATTTATTTAATACTGATCCGCATTTAAATTAAATTTGGTATACAGTTAGCCTAGAGCTTGAAAAAGGACACAGGCTACTTTTTATAGCGAAAATCAATATATATAAACGGTCTGAACTAAAGCGAAAGCTAGTAAATAATAAATTCATCATCATCAATATCCTTCAACAGTCCACTGCTGGGCATAGGCCTTTCCTTAGAAATGAGGTTTTCGGCTACGCGCTGGCCAGGCGGGTTGGTATCGGGTTGATTTCAAGTTTTCCTTCTTTTGCATTGATGTTATCTTGCATAGTTTATCCCTTAGTCGCCTTTCACGACACCCGCGGGATGAATAGGGGTGGTGACACTCTGTATTCTTAATCCGTCACCACACGGCCAAAAAAATAATGAATCAAAGAATTAAATAAGTATAAGATATAAAATTCCAACACAGCAAAGAAATATCTCTACGTTCAAAACCTGGTCTCATTATTTATAAGGAGGTACTACATACAATGGCCTTCCCAAAAATATTATAAAAGTCTACATTTTCTAAACCTGCATATTCTAGTAGTGTCGAAGTAAAATATGAGCCTGGAACGACGCCATATATAGATAGCCACATTCGACCCGGCGCGGCGACTGAATACTGTATAATAGTCAATTTTAGATTTTACTAGCTGAGTCAAGAGACTAACCGGAACAAACAGACAGACAAAACCAATGATTTTTAGGGTTCCCTAGCGATTTAAAAAACGAAACCCTTATAGTTTCGTCATGTCTGTCTGTCTGTCTGTCGGTCCGTATGTGACAGTCCACTTTTTTCGAAACTATACTGGTGGAAAAAAAAACAAAAATTTTTTATCATCAAACCCAAAGGTGTGGGGGGAGTACCTACGGATAAGTCTTCAAAAATAATATTGAAGTTTCTAATGTCATTTGTTTCTAAACTGAATAGTAGTTAGTTTGCGCGAGAGACACTTCCAAAGTGGTGAAATGTGTGCCCCCCTGTAACTTCTAAAATAAGAGAATAATAAAACTAAACAAAATATATATTGTCCACCGAAAATTGGTTTGAACGAGATTTAGTAAGCAGTTTCTTTTAATACGTCATAAATCGTAAACCGCAATGTACCTTTCATTCAAACAATACACTATTAATAAAATATCAATCAAAGTTACAACGAATTACAAGAACTTTTATATGATGTTATTTTCTGCTACTTTTTTCTGTAAGTAGCGCTTATACTTTCATATGCGTTTAGTAAAAATATATACATTTCAAACAGGTACTTTCATTTCATTTATTTGTAAAGATAACATCAGCTGAGCTCTACTGTTGTATCTTTATTATGTGTTCATCATATCTTTAAAATGTATCACTGTTTATCTCCTGTCAAAACTTCAAAGGTTGCTATGCATAACACACTTGCATAGCAACTATAATGATAGTTTGTAAATGGCTAATTTAAAAATGAGTTCTGGATAATCACTTGTGTAGTCTTCTTTTCTTGCGAAAATACGCGGGTAATACCGGGGGGCGCAACTAGTATATTTATAATAATTAAATAGTTGAAAAGCTTATTAAAATAGTTTTTGTTAGTTGCTTGTTATTGAGGGTCTAAAAACAGTTTTTTACGGTGTATGACTCGAAAACTTTTCCTTTTATAATACAATAATGGTTTCAGCATATAATACACAAGAAGTTTTATATATTCAAACCTAAAACTTGTACGTAGCTCACCCTTTTTAGTTTGACAAAAAATCTAACGCAAATTTTTTTAATTTAAAAACCAGTTTCATTTGACCGCAATATTCTATATAAGTTTCAAAAAATCGAATAAGTACCATATATACTCATGTTTTTACTGTAAACGGGACTTATTCGTGATATAATTAAAAACGTTACGACACCTTCTAGCTTCTGACGTTTCGTACGGGTTATACAGCTCGTGGTCATGGGTACACTGTAAAAAACGTGAGTATGTACAATGTCACCATCATCATCATCAACAGCCTTTAACAGTCCACTGGCCACAGCCTTTAACACAGCTGGACATAGGCCTTTCATTTGAAAGTAGGTTTTGGTCTACTATACCACGCTGGCCAGACGGGTTAGTAAAGGGTTTGTTTCAAGTTTTCCTTCTCTTGGCTGTGATGTTAGCTGCTTATTTTGAATGAATGTATAGGGGTACTGACACTTTGTATTCTTAATCCGTCACTACACGGACACCACGCGGACAATGTACAATGTAAAAGTCGCAAAAGTCTGAAAAAGGCTATGTATTTAGGGTTGGTCTTCGAGGCCGATTACTTATTGTATCGAAATGGGGCCAATAATAACAGTTCCAGGATCGTGGTCAGTATCGTATAAGAATTATTTGTAGTCAGGAACTTTAAGATAAATAATAACAGCACATATTTCTTTCAGTAGCAACCAAATATGGTATATCTGCTCATCTGTGGTAATTCGTTGGTTTAGTTTTCTAGTTGCCATAATGTTTCATGTTCAATATTGATTAATAACCTAAATATTTGTTAAAAGTTTGTTCCTTATCCTAAAACATCAAAATAAATATACTCTCTATTTTTAGCAGTTGGTGGAATTTGTTAAAATACATTCTTGAAATTAAACTCACTTGTTCTTTTACTCCACTATTCAATTAACTTAAAAGACTGTTACCTGACCGGTTTCGCCTTATAACATTATCAAACCTAGTAATAACCTAACCATAGCCTTTGATAATGCGGCTTAGGCAAAACCTGTCAGGTAAAAAAAAGTATTGATGAAATAGACATCATCACAACTCATCAAATCTTTTATAATCTAACTCATCTTATATCAATCGCTGTTTAAGACTTTAAAGCACAAAATTTAATTGATTCAATACAAGAACTACTTCTATATCTTACCTGATCGCACAACTGGTACCATCCTCTTCGTCTTGACCCTTTCTTGCGCATCTCTTAATGTACAGGTATACCGCAAGCGCACAGAGTACTACAGCGGCACCCACGCTTAGGGTGATGATCAGCACAACGGTAAAGGTCCTCATCGTGACCTGTAATAAAAGAGATGAATGGATAAAGCAATCCGTCATTAGAATACACGTCATACACGAGTACACAAATCAGCGAGCCGTATTAGACCCACATTGATTTTAGCACGAATGGTCCGGTGTCCGTGTGGTGACGGATTAAGAATACAAAGTGTCACCACCCCTATTCATTCCATGGGTGTCATAAGAGGCGACTAAAGGAACAAAATAAGCAGCTAACATCACTGTCAAGAGAAGGAAAACTTGAAACAAACCCTTTAGCAACCAGTCTGGCCAGCGTGGTATAGTAGGCCAAAACCTCTTTTCTAAGGAGGGGCCTATGTCCAGCAGTAGACTGTTAAAGGCTGTTGATGATGATTGATGATGGGCCGGTTCGACCGGGGCAGTACTACCCTCACACAGACGATCATCCTAATAATGACAGCATTCTTGCTGTCGTATTTCGTTGGTGAGTGTAACCGGATGTCCAATCATTCTGCATTATTCTCCCGCCTTCCGAAGGCTAGGAGAATAGTCATCAGAAAAATTTGACTAAGCCGCCATGGTATGGGTCACAATGGGGATGGTGACCCCTACTCCTGGGTTCTACCAATGCTTTCCATCAGGCAGAGTAGAATTACTTTGGTAGTCATACATATAAAAAGAAAATAAAAGCATCTCACGTAGCTGCCACCATGATGGTATTCTTTGGTATTCTTTAATATACTCTTCAAAAATGGAAACAATAGATAGTTGTTACGTTTACGTATTAATGCGTTAATTTTGTATGACGTTTTCCAAGAAAGTGCATTTTTCAAGTTAAGCCTCCATAACTCCAGAACTAACAAAGTCATCTAATCCGTTATAGTTTTCCTTTAAAGTACATTATATGGGCTACCATCACGAATTTTTACAGATTTTTTGAACCCGCAGTTTAGCTGTTAGAGGGGGGGACGGGACGCCGTGTTTTCAGAAAAATGTGCACTTTAAAGTGGAACTTCTCGCAAACGGATACCATAATCAAAAAATCGTCTTAGAAACCCTGTATTGTTTTTAAAAGATCTATCTAGTGATACCAATGGTTAGCCGCGAGAAAAAAAAAACATCCCCACTTTACGTGTCCCCTAAACAAAAATATTTTTCTTAATTTCATTGTAGCACTTTATCGAAGTAATTACAACACATATTCATGCAAAGTTTCATAATTCAATATGACGAATCTATAAGGGTTCCGAGTCAGAAACTTCGGAACCCTAAAAAATAAACAGTTAATGTTGTATGAAATTCATCTTTAGAAATAAGTAAAATTGAAGATTTATTCGACTTACGTTACCTTACGACACAGTGTTTAAAAGAAACCATGTACAAACCATAACGTGTAGAACTCTTGGCTCTTTGCCAAGGCAAATTGAGGTTTGATGTATCACAATTACAGTTCAGTGTTCAACACTACCAATTTAAAGACTATAATATTAGCTCTAGGCTATATGATATCCGATCCTACCTACTTCTACCATCAAGGATTTTCAATGTTGTTATGGTTCCGTAGCCAAATGGCATAAAACGGAACCCTTATAGATTCGTCATGTCTGTCTGTCTGTCCATCCGTTCGTATGTCACATCCACTTTTTTCCGAAACTATAAGAACTGTACTGTTAAAACTTGGTAAGTAGATGTATTCTGTGAACCGCGTTAATATTTTCACACAAATATAGAAGAAAAACAATAAATTTTGGAGGTTCCCCATACTTAGAAATGCAATTTCAATCTTACAACTGAAATTATAATACAATTTTTTTCATCGAATCAATACGTATGGAAAGGTCTTAATTTTTTTTATTGAAGTTTCTAATAGCATTTCCAAAGTAGTTAAATGTGTCCCCCCTGTGTGTAACTTCTAAAATAAGAGTATGATAGAGCTAAAAATAATATATGATGTACATTACCATGCAAACTTCCACCAAAAATTGGTTTGAACGAGATCTAGAAGTAAGTAGTTTTTTTTAATAATCGTCATGAATCGATAACCGCAATTTACCTTTCATCCAATCAATACACTAGTATAAAAACATCGATGAAAGTCACAACGAACTACAAGAACTTTTATATGATGTTACTTGCTGATACGGAACCCTTCATGGGCGAGTCCGACTCGCACTTGGCCGCTTTTTTCTTAATACGTCATAAATCATTAACCGCAATTTACCTTTCATTCAATCAATACACTATTATTAAAACATCGATCAAAGTTACACGAACTACAAGAACTTTTATACTTGCTGCTACGGAACCCTTCATGGGCGAGTTCGATTCGCGCTTGGCCGCTTTTTTGTCGTTTGTGATTACTGTCTTATTTCTTATCATTCATAAAGTATGTAAGCAGATATACGGAAAACTTAATTTTTTTTTTCATGTAATTGATATAGGCCTGGCGAAAAAACTGCCAGCAATTACATAGGTACTAAACGAATACCTTAAACCGCCTATACCTGCAATATTTTGGAGTGCTGCCAGAATTTAAGTGTCGCAATTACGTGTTGACTTCCCCACCCGTTTCCGAAATGACCGGATACGGAAAACCCAAATTGTTTGAATCAAACACAATTTTTTATGAGTTGTTGTTGTTTAATTTTTATATAGCAGTTGGTATGAAGTTAGATTGAAATGAAAAAAACTGAATCCTCGGACGAAATGTTTGTGTGATATGCAAATATTTATTTCGGAGTCTGGGTGTTTTCTATGTCTAATATGTATGTATTTACAAAAAAAAAGTATCTTTGTAAATTTATATCAGTTGTATAATACCCATAATACAAGCTCTGCTTAGTTTGGGACTAGATGATGTTGTGTGTAAGATGTCCAATTTTTTTTTTTAATGTTGTAATGGAATAGGCGTTTCCGCACCTGATGGAAAGTATAGATGAAGACGAAGATGGTACAAGCTCATCTAAAAGAAACCTGTTCACTCTACTCTTAAAGGCTCCAGAGTTCAACCCATCAGGAAAAATAGACCCAGGCAGGTCGTTCCAAATTTGGGCGACTCTCACCAAAAATGAGCCGTCAAACCGTTTATTTATTATTATTATTTACCTCTTGAACCTAACCACTAGACCAACAAGGCAATCGTAATATGTATCTGACTTGTACTTACCCTGAAAGTCCAACCCGTGGACGTAAAGCTACATTATAGATAATCCTTACTATTATTATATATAAATGCGAGAGTAACTCTGTCGGTTTGTCTGTACGGCTTTCATGGCAAAAGTACTGAACCAATTTCAATAAAACTTACTAAAGAGATAGTTTAGAGTCTGAGGAAGGGCATAAACTACTCTTAAATGCGGGAGAAGCCGCGAGCTTAAGCTAGTAATATACATATAAAACAATACTCAGTTCTTTTATCTAGTGAACTTCGTTCTGTTGTATGTTTGAAGCTTTCGTAGTTCCGCTACCAAATACTAGATGTACCTAGTAAGTAAGTAAGTTTAAGTTTGGAAACGCCACTAGATGGCGCTGTAATAAAAAAATATGCTTCGTAATAGTTCACAAAATAATTTTCTACAGATCGTATGCCTGCGGTATTTAGCGCCGTTTTTGTTGCAAAAGTAACGTACAATAGGTAATGCCGCGGAGCAAAACTAGACAAAAAAGTTATCTGTGTTACTCCATATTATATCAGAATTCTGCTAGTAAAAGTTCCGCAAAAATCGTTACAGCCTTCCCAAAGATTAGCCGAAACTAAAAATTGGACAAAAAAAAAGTTTCTTCATGTAAGTAGGAACCTAGCGCATGGGTAACATATATATATATACTAGCTGATGCCCGCGGCTCCGCTGGCGCCCTAGGAGTATGAAAAATAGATGTTGGCCGATTCTCAGACCTACTGAATATGCATATAAAGTTTCATAAAGATCGGTCCAGCCGTTTCGGAGGAGTATGGCAACGAAAACTGTGACACGAGAATTTTATATATTAGATATATATATTCAGTGACAAGCTGTTTAGTTTAAATATTTCGGACATCGGACATCTTACACACAACATCATCTAGTCAAAAGATAAGCAGAGCTTGTACTATGGGTACCAGACAACTGATATAAATACATTTATACTTCTTTTTTGTAAATACATACATATTATACATAGAAAACACCCAAACTCCGAAATAAAGATTATCAGATTATACAAACTCCTAGTCCGACCTGGGAATCGAGCCTGAGACCTCTTGATCGTCACTCGTATACGCTAACCACTAGACCAATAAGGCATTCGACTAACAAGCAGATACTTCAATTACATTTCATTATATAGATTATTCTCAAGCCTGTATTTCAAAAGGAATGGGCCTTTGGCTTGAATATACGTACATATATACAGCACAAACATGGCGTCACTCATTTAATGACTTATTTACAGTGTTCAGAGAGGAGGACTGGAACTCTCAGTGAGTCGAGAGAACAAGTTTGAACGTGTTGAAAGCTTGGTCAACACAGTTATCAGAGCTACAATAGTAATAGTTTACTTGGGTAAGTTCTCAGTCGAAGTTTGTTATACACGTTGTTAATGTATTACTAGGTTTTGCTCGAGACTCCGCATGTCGGTTATTTTATTTTATTTTACAATTGAAGGAAAACTTACAGCTAGATTATTGTAGTATACAAACTTAATAAGAAAAAAAGTTGTGTGGCACTCGGGGACTGTCGCGGTAAAGCAAACATAGGTAGCATCTTTTATCAACTTATAATTTTTTTCTAAACTGAAATAGTTTGCGCGAGAGACACTTCCAAAGTGGAAAAATGTGTGTGTCCCCCCCCTCTAATTTCTGAAATAAGAGAGTGATAAAACTAAAAAAATATGTGTTGTACATTACCATGCAAACTACCAACGAAAATTAGTTTGAACGAGATCTAGTGAGTAGTTTTTTTTTAATACGTCATAAATCGTAATACGCAATTTACCTTTCATCCAATTAATACACTAGTATAAAAACATCGATGAAAGTTACAACGAACTACAAGAACTTTTATATGATGTTACTTGCTGATACGGAACCCTTCATGGGCGAGTCCGACTCGCACTTGGCCGCTTTTTTTAAAACAATTATTGTTCCGCGGCGTTAATTTCGATTATGAATTTTTCCTATAGGTTATACCCGTCAAGTAGCCTATATTCTTCTTTTTTAATCAAAGTATTCTCGAGATTTTAATGAAATCGGTGCAGTGGTTTAGTCGTGAAATCATAACAAATAGACAGAATGTCTTTTAAATTCATAATATTAATTACTAGCTTTTGACCCCGGCTCCGCCCGCGTGTATGTCGGTTTTCACGGTATTTCCAAGGTTTTATATATCTCTATACGAAACTTCATCGAAATTGATTAAGCGGTTTAGGCGTGAAAACGTAATAGACAGACAGACGTTACTTTTGCATTTAAAAATATTAGTAGAGATAAGCTTTTGTTTGCGGCCCGTCTCGCGTGTATATGGGTTATCATGTTAAAGAGTAGCCTATGTCTTTTTCTTAGAACATTATCATCATACTAAATTTCATTAAAATCTGTGTAGCAGTTTAGCTGTGGAAGCGTAACCGATAGACATACAGAAAAACAGGCAAAGTTTCTTTTGAATCCTTACTATAATTAACTGCCTTGTTGGTCTAGTGGTGAACGTATGCGGCTGCTGAGGTCTCGGGTTCAAATCCCGGGTCGAGCCAAAATGTGTTTTTGGGTTTTTCTAAGGAAAATCCTAATAGCAGCCCGACGTTTGGAAGTTTTTTAATCGTTATTGGGAAGTCAGTGCCCTCAAATATACTGACAACTAGTTCAATCTTCGAATTTCAGTTCTCCTTTAGGGTTGCAGAGGTCCGATGCCAGTCGCTCCGTGGAAAAATTAAAATTCAGGTAAAACCGGTTAAACTAGTAGCCGACCCCAAATAAACTTGGGAAAAGACTAGGAAGATGATGATAAGCTATATTACTGTGAAGTTTCATACAAATCCGTTTAGTAGTTTTTGCGTAAAAGAGCAACAAACATACATTCACACATACATACAAACTTTCGCGTATAGACTATTAGTAGGATTGATATCTGCCAACCCTTTTCAATTTATACAGGCCTATTACCACGGGTCAAAACTAGTGTCACTTTCTCTACACCTCCTTTATATATAACTCCCTTTTTTACCCTCAAATGACAGTTCATTAAACTTGTAAACCTGAGAAAGGGTCGAACACTAGAACTTGTACTTCAGAAGCAATGGGCAAAAACCCTTTTACGTCAATCCGGAGTCGAACCCGACATTCCCGATCCACAGTAAATTGCGAGGGTAAAACAAAAAGGTCTTATTGTGCGGTCTGAAAATTAGCGATTTTATGGCGTAGGACCATAATTTATTTACTTAAAATACAAGAAATAATTACGCTTTTACAGTTTTAATTTCTGTACAAACTTGGATTGAACCTTGGACAAGGTCGCGCTAACTGACTGTGGGCTGAACAAAAGCGATTACAAAAAAAACTGTTTCTCAATCATTGACGAGCCAGCAGTATACGACTATATATCCCTGACTACTTATGTTGTTAATACATTCTCATATTAAAAGCTAAAGCACTTAATGTAATTAAACCTAATTGAATAATAAGTCGCTTCTCTCCTGGCCACACCTCATGCGGACTGCGATGCGGCGTTGCAGAGCCAACATCGATCCAAGTGCGTTCAAACGGGCAAGTTTACTAGCGTAAGTATTACAACAGCACACAAGTATTACAACAAGCGTTGGAAATACTATTATATCGTTATAAAATGTTATGAAATTTACTTTTTATGTAAGACAGTCTTAAAAATTTACTGCTTTCAACGAATTAAGTTAAGGAAAGAACCATCTAAAGAAGCTAAGCACTAAGGAGAACAACACTGCCAAGAGAAGGAAAACGTGGTGCAGTAGTCCAAAACTGCCTAAGGTTATGCCTACAAATGTGTGCTGCTAGCAGCGGTTTGCCAAAGACTTGTTATTATACTATTGTAGTGACAATGGTAATGTCGCTCATTGAAACTCATTGTCGCTTATGAAAGTATGTTTACGTAATATTCGGCAATTCATTCATTATTATTTTTTTGCTAGTAGAAGTAGTAGTATCTGTGCTATAAAGTTATGTATAATGGAAAATAAATTCCAAAAAATATGATTATTAATTAAAATCATTTGGAAATTAAAGTATATTACTCGAAATACATATTATTTTATTTTTATTTGTAACTAGTGACCCAGCCCGGCATCACATGGAGTCTTGAATTTTTCGGATTTCCTTTACTATGATATGCATGTAATATTACACTGCGTTCCAATTACAATTACCTGGATGGTGTGCTTACTTGTGCCCACTGTGCACGCTCATTCAGTGCCAAGATAGGGTACATAAGCCACTCTAGGGTTCTCTCCCGAAACTTAGATGCTCAAAATTAATCAGTCACCGAAATCGGCGTGGGAGGTATCACTACACTGCGCTGACTGCATTTCTAGTAAGGACAGTGACTACTAGTCTTGTACTAAACTAATGCTTTCCGTCAGGCAGAGCAGGCGAAGACTTTTGCAAAATAAAAATTTGTATATCGGCATCCAAAGGATGGTAACGCAGTTACTTTTATCTCTTTATTTGTAGCCTAGACCAATAATACAATCGTTTCACAATAATAAATCCCATAGACCCGTCATTTTCGTTCTAAACTGCACACACAAGACAGTATAGTATTTAAAATGTATCTTGATCTTTGTGGTAGTTGTCACTGGTGAGGAATATTTGGGAACTTTAAGTATAATCGTTGCTCTGAGTTAGATGCTTCACGCGACGAGCTGAAAAAGCATGCCTTGGTCTTTCTCTTATAATTACTGCAACGGTGTGCTTTTTAAGCTCGTCGCGTGAAGACGCCGCGAACATAATCGACCGAGAAAGTTATATTTGTGGTAAATGGTCATATTTACTATCATGTGCATTAATAAAAAAATAGTCATTCGATATTACAAATTGACTATTCAATTGTATTTATTACTATGGATTGCATTTCAATCTTTGATAAAATAAATATCATAATCGGAGTAATCTGTCATAAACATGAAGCTTTAGGTATTTTACTGACTGTCGTGTGTAAAACTTGAGCAAGCATACTCTCCCGTTCAAACGCAGCACGCCCTCGCACAGTTATGGAGTACGAACAGTTCGTGAAACAATTCGACTCCATTCAGATATGATTTGTTAAACGGATGAGATCCGAGATTTATTGAATTCTACTGATGAAGGCTTGATTGGTATTTATAGCGAATTTTATTATAAGCTAGCTTCTATTCTCGGCTTCGTTCGCTGTTATTTTATTTTTAAACTCTTCGGGGAAATCATTTTGTTATTGATGAAATATGATGATACAAAATGTAATTTTTGTGTGCCTTTAGATATTCATATTTGCGTAAACATAAGTCCTAAATCCTTATAAGTAATTCAACCAAATTTTGATGTCGAAAGTGGGTAGAAATGTTTTAATATGGTAGCTCAGGCTCTTCACGAAGAGTTAAAGAAGTGAAAATATCCATTATTATGTAGATAATATTATCTATACTTGTATTATACTAGCACAGTCCCGCGGTGCTACCCGCGGTTTTGTTGTAAATCGCGAGTAACGACACGGAACGAAGCTAGTCTAAAAATAATTAGCCTCAGTTACTCCTTATAAAGTCCCGTCAAAGAGTTTACCCGGAACAAACAGACAGACGGTCAGACAGACAAAAATTTTAAATATTTCATTTTTCGTGTAAGTACATTATATACTTTCATAAGCATTTCATAAAAATCTGTTAGTTTGATATTATATACAGACACTTCAATTTTATTTGGCTGCCTTGTTGGTCTAGTGGTTAGCGTATGCGTAGACCAAATATTTGTGTGATCCACAAATATTTATTTCGGAGTCTGGGTGTTTTTCTATGTATAATATGTATTTATTTACAAATAAAAGTATGTTTATGTATTTATATCAGTTGTTTAGTACCCATAATACAAGCTCTGCTTAGTTTGGGACTAGATGGCGATGTGTGTAATTGTCCGAAATATTTATTTATAATTATTAAAATATTTATTTAAAATGTTTATTATCACTTTCAACCGTGTCTTGTAAAAATATCAAACCAATCAAATTCATCTGACGTATACCATTTCGACATGTTTGCTCAAAAGTCCTGTCTACGATCCCAAAAGGACAGCTATCAACATGTATAAGTCGATCGAGCTAAACAAAACATACATAAGCACTACCGATCTGAATTTGTAACATCTGAAGCGACTCACAAGAGGTAAATGCAAACGGTTCTTGTCTAAACATGTCTCACATCAAAGAGCCTATTCACGTGTAACGAGGGTTGTCAACTCTTAAAATAAATTTATGAGAAATAAAATGGCTGCACGGTCGGCCTAGTGGCTTAAGCGGTCGCCACGCCGCTTCCTACTGCGTCAAGTGTCGTGGGTTCAAATCCCACGTAGGATAACACTTTGTGTGATTCACAATTTGTTGTTCTGAGTCTGGGTGTTCTTTGTGTCCGTTTCATGTATGTTTGTAAAGTCCCCCGCGACACAGGAATTTAAATTCCTAATGCGGGAGTTGTTATTAAAAAAAGAAAAACTAATTACAATCCATTCCAATGTTATTATTATCATAAATTCGGAAGTAATTCTATCCGTTAAGCTTTCAGAACTAAACCGCTTAACCAATTTTGATGAAATTTGGCATAAAGGTATTTTAGTGCTTGCTCTTTTACCGAAAACCGATATACATATACTGAGGTTTTTTACTGTAAACGGGACTTTTTCGCGATAAAATTGAAAAGGTTACGATACCTTTTATTTTCCGACGTTTCGAACGGGTTATACCGCTCGTGGTCACGGGTAGACTGATGTAAAAAACATGAGTATCTGTAAAATCGTGAAAGTTTAAAAACAGTTACATGTACTGGGAACAAAATCTTATAATTTTATAAATTCGAAAGGTGGCACAATAGTAGCGTTTGCGACTTATATGCTTGAGGTCTCGGTTACGATTCCCGGGTCAGATGAATAAATTAAATTTTAAAAATATATACATATTGATATAAGCACTGTTTAGTTTGGGACTAAGATTAGATGTTCCATAATAAATCCCATAGACCCGTCATGTCGTTTTCATTCTAAACTGCACACACAAGACAGTATAGTCCTTAAAATGTATCTTGATCTTTGTGGTAGTTGTCACTGGTGAGGACTACAGTCGGGAACTTTAAGGACAATCATTGTCCTGAATTGAATGCTTTGCGCGACGAGCTGAAAGCACGCCTTAAATAAACATACTTACCAATGAGGTAAGGCGTTGTGCTAAGTATTTATTAAATAGAAATACTTCGACTTATATATTTGTTTGACAACCCTAAACTGCCTTTTCATTGGCGATGTCTAGCTCACATAATGTTCACTCGTATTAGCTATCAATGGCTGAATGTCGTACAAAGTAGAAACTCTTTACATGCAAATATACCAGCTATCTTCTATTCAACTGAATTATACTCAAGTTTTATACAGAATGGAAATTAATAATATTACAAAAAAACAGATACAATTTATACATAAGAGCAAACTAGTACATTAGTACCTAATAATGTATTGTGTCTTTAATAAAATGTTTAATGCAATCTCTTAAACTAGGTATTCCTGTATTATAAGATCAGTTCGGTTTCTAGTTAACACCGAGTCGAAATAGCTAAACAACTATTTGTAAAGCGGTGTGATCTTTAATTTAGACAAAGATTATTGGGATTACGTTTATTTATTTATTTATTGTGTAGGTATGTGTGGTGTGTGTGTGTGTGTGTATGTGTATATGGGCGTGTGCGAGGTCATGTAATATATTTTAAAAGAGACTCTGTTTGCGAATAGTCTTGGCTTGTAGTCAATAATTGTTCACTTTATTTTTAATTTCAAAACTTTCAAGATGTAGCTTTAATTAATATATAGTATTACCACTCGGCAGTGGAGGTCAAAAATGCACATATGCGCATCTGTGGCGTCAGAAAATCTGACGTCCACAAATAAGTTCTTTTTTGAGGTTATAAGTTTAGAAAAACATGATTTTCTCTAAATCTATTGATAAATATAATAAAGAAACTAATAATATTCTAGTTACATTTCTTTACGTAATTTCTTACACTTCAATTGACTTTGAAATGCATTGCGACTGTGCATTGTTGTCGAGTGCAGAGTCGAGTGCAGAGTCGAGTTGAGAATCGAGTTGAGAGTCGAGTTGAGAGTCGAATGCAAAGTCGAGTGCAGAGTCGAGTTTAGAGTCGAGTGGAGAGTCGAGTTGAGAGTCGAGTTTAGAGTCGAGTTGAGAGTCGAGTTGAGAGTCGAGTTGAGAGTCGAGTTGAGAATCGAGTGGAGAGTCGAGTTGAGAGTCGAGTTTAGAGTCGAGTTGAGAGTCGAGTTGAGAGTCAGGTTGAGAGTCGAGTTGAGAGTCGAGTTTAGAGTCGAATCGAGTGCAGAGTCGAGTGCAGAGTCGAGTTGAGAGTTGAGAGTCGAGTTGAGAGTCGAGTTGAGAGTCGAGTTGAGAGTTGAGTTGAGAGTCGAGTGGAGAGTCGAGTTTAGAGTCGAGTCGAGTGCAGAGTCGAGTTGAGAGTCGAGTTGAGAGTCGAGTTGAGAGTCGAGTTGAGAGTTGAGTTGAGAGTTGAGTTGAGAGTCGAGTGGAGAGTCGAGTGGAGAGTCGAGTTGAGAGTCGAGTTGAGAGTCGAGTTCAGAAAAATTTAGACTTTGTTATCACTATATAAACTATTTACACATTTTAACACTAAGCACTTAATAACATAAACACAACCTCATAACATAACCAAAACATTAAGTTATAAAAAAGTGGCGCCAAAATATGCGATCAAAAAGCCGTCGACGCCGTCACTTTACGACAACGATTGTCAAAACAATTTCAACCATCGACTTTTCAAATTTAATTTGGTAGGGTTGACCAGTTCATTCCTGTTCGATCGTGAACGAGAAGTTCTAAAAGTGTCGAGTTGAGAGTCGAGTGCAAAGTCGAGTGCAGAGTCGAGTTGAGAGTCGAGTTTAGAGTAGAGTTAAGAGTCAAGTTTAGAGTCGAGTTGAGAGTCGAGTTTAGAGTAGAGTTAAGAGTCGAGTTGAGAGTCGAGTTCAGAAAAATTTAGACTTTGTTATCACTATATAAACTATTTACACATTTTAACACTAAGCACTTAATAACATAAACACAACCTCATAACATAAACAAAACGGGCGGGGGATGGTCAAGCAAGACACATAACTTCTTCTTGCTTGATGATCCCCCACTCCCAGTATCTGTCCGATGCTGGGTTTGGCGAATGGGTTAGGGAGTAGCGCAGGTCGCCGAGATCCCCTAATCAAGGCCAGTGGACTACCCTTCACGAGGTTGCCGCCCGTTATTGGTCAAATACCCTCTGTATTTGACACAAACAAAAACCTCTGGCCGCACTCTGGGTTTGGGTCTGGGAGTGAGGATGGGCTTAGGCCCATCCTCACTCCCAGACCCAGACCCGCATAGCCGAACCGTGGCGGCGCAAAACCACACCCAGGCCCACATAGCCATGGGGACTTAAATACCCCCAAAAAGATGGTACCACACATCCTTGGGCAAGAGTGTGTGAGTTAATCGGCATTTCCCGCCATAGCCCAAAACCCAACATGAGTGCCTTCAAAGAGAAAAAAATACTACCCCAGGAGGGTAGCGCGACAAGCGCAGAATCCCTCACCGAGTCAAACTCGGTCCGTCCCGCGTATTCTGGGGGGGACAAAAAGCACTCCGGAAAGGGCGCAAGCCTGGACCTCACCGGCCTAGCTGAGGCCATTAACACAGCAACAGTAACACCAGCAAAATGGACCGTGGCCGCCCATAAGCGCCCTTGCAAAAGGGACCCTTGCAAAAGGGAAACAGCTAATGTGACGGCCACCACCAGTAACACAAACAAAGGCGCGCAGGGCCGAACAGAACGCAGTCGCCCCAACCGGCGCGCGAGAAGGGAAGCACTGCGCCCTAAAAACAAACAAACCGACACTCTGGCGGCCACCGCAGCAGTGGAAACAACACAGCGCGACCCTGTAGAAATACAGGAGGCCAATAGAGTGTCAGACACAACACAAAACACAACACAAAATACAAACAGACGGACACGACGGAAACCCAAGCAGAGGGGTCACCGTGCTCAGCGGACCGCTGCGCAGGCTACCACTGCTCCTGAAAAGGAGCAGTCTGGGGATGCGGGTGGTTCGGGCGTTCCAGCTTCGACGAAGCGGCCACGCCTGGACGACACGCAGTCCCCGAGGGGAGACGCCAAGCGCGCGAAAACTGACGCGAAGTCGAAGCGGACGGTGGGCTACGCAGATGCATGCAAATCGCATCTGAGAGTAGCGATCACCACCGTCCCGCCTAGAGACCTCTCAAGCGAGCAGGCGGAACACCTAAAGGAGACCATCGACGATGCAATCCTGCAGTGTGTTCTGACTCCGCAGTCTTCGGGGGCGCCAGCTCCATCTTTCCGCGGACGACCCTTCCTATTGGACGGGGTATTAGCGATGTGGTGTGAGGATGACAACGCGCTCAAGTGGCTCGAAAAAACCGTGTCAGACATGACTTCACCCATACCTAACACGAAGTTGACAGTCATAAAGATGTCGGATATGAAGAAGAAACTCAGAGCTGGGCTTCTCCTTCATACCCGCGTCACGGACGCTGCCACTCTACACAAGGTCCTTTGTGCCCAAAACCCCTGGTATGAAGTCGACACCTGGCAGTGCTACGATATGACTGTTGACGACAAGGAGGGCAATTCCAAGGAGAAGGTAGTTCACCTAATCCTTGGGATCCCTGAGGACCAACGCCAGAATATCATGGACAGAGATCGCCGTGTTGCACACATGACTGGGAGCGGATACGTCCGCTTCTTTTCATCGGACGAACCTGCACCGGCCGACTTAACAACCGCAGAGACCGGTGCAACCGAGCACCCCGGCACTGCGATCGCCACACCAACCACCTCAGCTCCCCAACCGGGTACGAGCGAGATGGAAATGGATGCAAATCGAGACTCAGAGGACTGCGTCAGTGACGAAGATGGCGTCCTACGTAGTCCCTAGTATCGAAATCATCCAGACCAACCTCCAGCATAAACAAATAGCGGCGGCTACCCTACGCAGAGTGCTGGAGGAAAACAACAAGACCGTCGCCCTGATCCAGGAACCATGGATCAGAAACAATAAGATATGCGGTCTCAATAACATCGGCGGTAAGTTACTCTTAGACACATCCGTTGAAAAACCAAGGACATGTATTTTTATGCCTAAGTCTATAAAAACAACTGTGCTTAACCAATTCTGTTCTAGAGACGTCACAGCTGTGACTATCCCCACAGGAAACCAAACAGTCCTCGTGTTAGCCTCGGTCTACATGCCGAACGATGGTGAAATACCTCCGAAAGAGCTGACCGAGCTGGTACAACACTGCGATGACCACAACTGGGAGCTGATTGTAGCGGCAGACTGCAACGCACATCACTCATTGTGGGGAAGTAAGGATACAAACAGAAGGGGTGAGTTATTAACCGAATTCTTACTCCAAACTAACCTTAACATCATGAACGTTGGTACGGAGCCCACATTTGTCAGCTCCAGGTACCAAACGATCATAGACATAACCCTGGCAACACACTCTGCGGCAAATCTAATTCAAGGATGGCACGTGTCAAGCGAGCCTTCCTTTGCGGACCACCGTAGGGTTTGCTTTAAACTACAATACAGACAAACAGACCCTGTTCCATATCGAAACCCCCGTAGAACCGATATAGCAAGGTACATTGAACTGTCGACAAAAGCTCTGAGTAAGACACAAATTTGTGACGAAATATCAGACACGAACAAGATAGAAACAAACGTGCAGTTCTTCACTTCAACACTCCTTGAAAGCTACGAACTGACGTGCCCAACCGTCGCTCCCAAGGGCCTGGGTAAGAGTTCCTGGTGGGGGCCGGAACTCGAAAGACTACGTAAAGAACTCAGGACACTTTTCAACCGAGCGAAAAACACCAGAACCGACGAGGACTGGGAAAGATATAAAACAGCACAAAAACACTACAAGAAGCGAATTAGGTACCGGAGTAGAGAAGGCTTCCGCAGCTTCTGTAGCAGTGTGAACTCAACAAGTAAAGCTGCCAGACTCAAGAAAGTTTTGTCAAAGGACAACTCAAACCTTTTAGGGTCCCTGAAAAAGGATGACGGCACCTATACAAAAACAGAGGAAGAAGCAAATGCAGTGCTATTGGAAACCCACTTCCCAGGCAGCAAACCGGCGCCTGATTCTGGGTGGCTGAACGAGCACTACAGTACACCAACAACCCAGGAATGGGATCTGGCAAAAACAATAGTAACGGCGGAAAAGATAGAATGGGCCCTGGAAAGCTTCCAACCATTCAAATCAGCTGGACTAGATGGTGTCTTCCCGGCGCTACTAAAATGGCAACTAAACCAGGCAGTTAGACACCTGACACCGATCTTTAGGGCCTGCCTGGCCTTCAAATATATTCCGAAACAATGGAGAGAGGCAAAAGTGGTGTTCCTACCAAAACCAGGAAAAGAGGACTACACACGGGCCAAATCCTTTAGACCAATCTGTCTAACTTCCTTCCTTCTGAAAACATTGGAAAGGCTAGTAGACAGACACCTCAGAGATGGGGCCCTTGGAAAGGTCCCGCTACATCCCCAACAACATGCCTACAGGAAAGGTAGATCAACAGAGTCGGCACTACACGCAGTGGTTCACAAAATAGAATCGGCAATCACAAACAAATCTTCAACACTAGCAGCCTTCATAGACATAGAAGGTGCTTTTGACAAAACTATGCACAACAGCATAAACCACGCCCTACGAAAACTAAATGTGGACCAAGTCACCAGAGGGTGGATCACCGAACTGGTTGGTAAAAGGGCGGTCCAGATAGTGGGGAATACTACCACGCGTGCGAGGGTAGTCAGAGGATGCCCTCAAGGGGGAGTCCTATCACCACTTCTCTGGAACATAGTAGTTGACAGTCTCCTAAGAAGTTTAAATGACAGAGGATACACTACTATTGGGTATGCAGATGACTTAGCAATTCTGATAAATGGAAACGCTGAGAATGTCCTTTGCAAGGTCATGTCTTCAGCCCTACAGATTGTGGAAAAATGGTGTGACGAACATTATTTGTCAGTAAACCCGAATAAAACGGAACTTATCCTTTTCACCAACAAGAGGAAGTTACCAGAACTACAATTACCGAAACTATTTAAAACAAAACTCTCCCTATCAACACAAGTGAAATACCTGGGTGTAATACTTGACAATAAGCTAAATTGGGCGAGTCACATAGAATCAAAAACAAAGATGGCCTGTATTGCTTTTAATCAGTGTAGAAGACTAGTTGGTAAAAGATGGGGTCTTAATCCAAAGATCACTCTTTGGTTATACACAACAGTAATCAGACCTTCAATAACCTATGGATCAGTTGTGTGGTGGCCCAGAACCCAACTGAGCACAGTGAAATCCAAACTCCAAGGACTACAACGTTTGGCAAGCTTGGCAGCAACAGGATGCATGAGAACAACTCCATCAGCCGCACTAGAGTCTCTCTTGAACCTAAGACCTTTAGACTTAGTGATACAAGAAGAAGCAAAAGCTGCAGCCTTGAGACTGAAATCTCTGGGCGTATGGAGATCGAATACTATAACAACACACTCCAATATTCTTCAAATATGTATCAGGGAGCACCCGCTCCTTGAGGCGCCCATGGACAAGATATTGGGGCAATACATCTTTGACCGAAGATACGACATCCAACTTTCCGCAGAAAAAGAAGACTACTCTGGCACTGGGGAAGTTAGGATTTACACGGACGGCTCCAAAATCAACACTGGTACCGGAGCTGGTGTCTTCTCAGACGACCTAAACATTAAGATATCAACAACATTAGACAAGCTAAACACAATCTTCCAGGCGGAATGTATTGGTATTACCAGAGCGGCACAAGCCGTTGCAGCCAAAGACATCAGGGACCTTAACATCAAAATCGTCTCTGATAGTGCATCCGTGCTTCAAGCCCTCCGCAACAACACAATAAACTCGGCCCTGATAATGGAATGTCACAAGGCACTCCAATCCATTGCGACAACAAACAGAGTAACTCTGCAGTGGATAAAGGGACACAGCAACTCAGTGGGTAACGACGCCGCAGATGAACTGGCCAGGAAGGGAGCAAACAGGAAAGTGCAGGGCCCCGAACCCTTGCTGCCGATTCCTCAGGCCCAAGTTAAGACATGGCTGCGCGAAGGAACCCAGAAAACACACTTGACAGAGTGGACAACTAGCGAAGGATGTCGGCAAACTAAGAACGCCGTATCAGTTCCTAACAAGAAGCTTGCCCGCACCCTTATCAGACTGAACAGAGACAAACTCCGTAAAGTTATAGGAACCCTAACCGGACATTGTCTCCTGAACAAACACCTACACACGATAGGAGTAACAGATAGCCCTCTATGCAGAGGATGCATGGAAGCAGAAGAAACGCCACAGCATGTCATCATGGAATGCAGCAGTGTGGCCGAGCAACGGGCAAAATTTCTCCAGTCACCGGCAACACTCAGGGAGGCCTGCAGCAATCTTCGGAGGCTGCTCTCCTTCTGGACCGATCTGGGCTGGCTGGAGTAAACGGGAAATTTCTCACACGCACAATGGTCCAATAGTAGGGACTAAGTGCGGAAACCGCCCAGGACAACAAAAAAAAAAAAAAAAAAAAAAAAAAAAAAAAAAAAAAAAAAAAAAAAAAAAAAACATAAACAAAACATTAAGTTATAAAAAAGTGGCGCCAAAATATGCGATCAAAAAGCCGTCGACGCCGTCACTTTACGACAACGATTGTCAAAACAATTTCAACCATCGACTTTTCAAATTTAATTAGGTAGGCTTGACCAGTTCATTCCTGTTCGATCGTGAACGAGAAGTTCTAAAAGTGTCGAGTTGAGAGTCGAGTGCAAAGTCGAGTGCAGAGTCGAGTTGAGAGTCGAGTTTAGAGTAGAGTTGAGAGTCGAGTGGAGAGTCGAGTTGAGAGTAAAGTTGAGAGTTGAGTTGAGAGTCGAGTTGAGAGTCGAGTTGAGAGTTGAGTTGAGAATCGAGTTGAGAGTCGAGTTGAGAGTCGAGTGCAAAGTCGAGTGCAGAGTCGAGTTTAGAGTCAGGTTGAGAGTCGAGTTGAGAGTCGAGTTTAGAGTCGAATCGAGTGCAGCGTCGAGTGAAGAGTCGAGTTGAGAGTCGAGTTGAGTTGAGAGTCGAGTGGAGAGTCCAGTTGAGAGTCGAGTTGAGAGTCGAGTTGAGAGTCGAGTTGAGAGTCGAGTTGAGAGTCGAGTTGAGAGTTGAGTTGAGAGTCGAGTTGCGAGTCGAGTTGAGAGTCGAGTTGAGAGTCGAGTTGAGAGTCGATTTGAGAGTCGAGTTGAGAGTCGAGTTTAGAGTCCAGTTGAGAGTCGAGTTGAGAGTCGAGTTGAGAGTCGAGTTGAGAGTTGAGTTGAGAATCGAGTTGAGAGTCGAGTTGAGAGTCGAGTTGAGAGTCGAGTTGAGAGTCGAGTTGAGAGTCGAGTTGCGAGTCGAGTTGAGAGTCGAGTTGCGAGTCGAGTGGAGAGTCGAGTTGAGAGTCGAGTTGAGAGTTGAGAGTCGAGTTGAGAGTCGAGTTTAGAGTCGAATCGAGTGCAGAGTCGAGTGCAGAGTCGAGTTGAGAGTCGAGTTGAGAGTTGAGTTGAGAGTCGAGTGGAGAGTCGAGTTTAGAGTCGAGTCGAGTGCAGAGTCGAGTTGAGAGTCGAGTTGAGAGTCGAGTTGAGAGTCGAGTTGAGAGTCGAGTTGAGAGTTGAGTTGAGAGTTGAGTTGAGAGTTGAGTTGAGAGTCGAGTGGAGAGTCGAGTGGAGAGTCGAGTTGAGAGTCGAGTTGAGAGTCGAGTTCAGAAAAATTTAGACTTTGTTATCACTATATAAACTATTTACACATTTTAACACTAAGCACTTAATAACATAAACACAACCTCATAACATAACCAAAACATTAAGTTATAAAAAAGTGGCGCCAAAATATGCGATCAAAAAGCCGTCGACGCCGTCACTTTACGACAACGATTGTCAAAACAATTTCAACCATCGACTTTTCAAATTTAATTTGGTAGGGTTGACCAGTTCATTCCTGTTCGATCGTGAACGAGAAGTTCTAAAAGTGTCGAGTTGAGAGTCGAGTGCAAAGTCGAGTGCAGAGTCGAGTTGAGAGTCGAGTTTAGAGTAGAGTTAAGAGTCAAGTTTAGAGTCGAGTTGAGAGTCGAGTTTAGAGTAGAGTTAAGAGTCGAGTTGAGAGTCGAGTTCAGAAAAATTTAGACTTTGTTATCACTATATAAACTATTTACACATTTTAACACTAAGCACTTAATAACATAAACACAACCTCATAACATAACCAAAACATTTAGTTATAAAAAAGTGGCGCCAAAATATGCGATCAAAAAGCCGTCGACGCCGTCACTTTACGACAACGATTGTCAAAACAATTTCAACCATCGACTTTTCAAATTTAATTTGGTAGGCTTGACCAGTTCATTCCTGTTCGATCGTGAACGAGAAGTTCTAAAAGTGTCGAGTTGAGAGTCGAGTGCAAAGTCGAGTGCAGAGTCGAGTTGAGAGTCGAGTTTAGAGTAGAGTTGAGAGTCGAGTGGAGAGTCGAGTTGAGAGTTGAGTTGAGAATCGAGTTGAGAGTCGAGTTGAGAGTCGAGTGCAAAGTCGAGTGCAGAGTCGAGTTTAGAGTCAGGTTGAGAGTCGAGTTGAGAGTCGAGTTTAGAGTCGAATCGAGTGCAGCGTCGAGTGCAGAGTCGAGTTGAGAGTCGAGTTGAGTTGAGAGTCGAGTGGAGAGTCCAGTTGAGAGTCGAGTTGAGAGTTGAGTTGAGAGTCGAGTTGAGAGTCGAGTTGAGAGTCGAGTTGAGAGTTGAGTTGAGAGTCGAGTTGCGAGTCGAGTTGAGAGTCGAGTTGAGAGTCGAGTTGAGAGTCGATTTGAGAGTCGAGTTGAGAGTCGAGTTTAGAGTCCAGTTGAGAGTCGAGTTGAGAGTCGAGTTGAGAGTCGAGTTGAGAGTTGAGTTGAGAATCGAGTTGAGAGTCGAGTTGAGAGTCGAGTTGAGAGTTGAGAGTCGAGTTGAGAGTCGAGTGGAGAGTCGAGTTGAGAGTCGAGTTGCGAGTCGAGTTCAGAGTTGAGAGTCGAGTTGAGAGTTGAGAGTCGAGTGGAGAGTCGAGTTGAGAGTCGAGTTCAGAGTTTATAGTAGAGTTGAGAGTCGATTTGAGAGTCGAGTTGAGAGTCGAGTTGAGAGTCGAGTTGAGAGTCGAGTGCAGAGTCGAGTTGAGAGTTGAGAGTCAAGTCGAGTGCAGAGTCGAGTTTAGAGTCAAGTTGAGAGTCGAGTTTAGAGTCGAGTTGAGAGTCGAGTTTAGAGTCCAGTTGAGAGTCGAGTTGCGAGTCGAGTGGAGAGTCGAGTCGAGAGTTGAGAGTCGAGTTTAGAGTCCAGTTGAGAGTTGAGTTGAGAGTCGAGTGCAGAGTTGAGTTGAGAGTCGAGTTGTGAGTCGAGTGGAGAGTCGATTTGAGAGTCGAGTTGAGAGTCGAGTTGAGAGTCGAGTTTAGAGTCGAGTTGAGAGTCGAGTTGCGAGTCGTGTGGAGAGTCGAGTTGAGAGTCGAGTTGAGAGTCGAGTTGAGAGTCGAGTTGAGAGTCGAGTTGAGAGTCGAGTGCAGAGTCGAGTGCAGAGTCGAGTTGAGAGTTGAGAGTCAAGTCGAGTGCAGAGTCGAGTTTAGAGTCAAGTTGAGAGTCGAGTTTAGAGTCGAGTTGAGAGTCGAGTTTAGAGTCCAGTTGAGAGTCGAGTTGCGAGTCGAGTGGAGAGTCGAGTCGAGAGTTGAGAGTCGAGTTGAGAGTCGAGTTTAGAGTCGAGTTGAGAGTCGAGTGCAGAGTCGAGTGCAGAGTCGAGTGCAAAGTCGAGTGCAGGGTCGAGTTGAGAGTCGAGTTTATAGTAGAGTTAAGAGTCAAGTTTAGAGTCGAGTTGAGAGTCGAGTTGAGAGTCGAGTTGAGAGTTGAGTTGAGAGTCGAGTGCAGAGTTGAGTTGAGAGTCGAGTTGTGAGTCGAGTGGAGAGTCGATTTGAGAGTCGAGTTGAGAGTCGAGTTGAGAGTCGAGTTTAGAGTCGAGTTGAGAGTCGAGTTGCGAGTCGTGTGGAGAGTCGAGTTGAGAGTCGAGTTGAGAGTCGAGTTGAGAGTCGAGTTGAGAGTCGAGTGCAGAGTCGAGTGCAAAGTCGAGTGCAGGGTCGAGTTGAGAGTCGAGTTTATAGTAGAGTTAAGAGTCAAGTTTAGAGTCGAGTTGAGAGTCGAGTTGAGAGTCGAGTTGAGAGTCGAGTTGAGAGTCGAGTTGAGAGTCGAGTTTAGAGTCGAGTTGAGAGTCGAGTTGCGAGTCGTGTGGAGAGTCGAGTTGAGAGTCGAGTTGAGAGTCGAGTTGAGAGTCGAGTGCAGAGTCGAGTGCAGAGTCGAGTTGAGAGTTGAGAGTCAAGTTGAGAGTCGAGTTGAGAGTCGAGTTGAGTCGAGTTGAGAGTCGAGTAGAGAGACCAATTCTTTAACCACCACAAAAACCCATAACGTCTAGACTTAACCCAGTAGTGGGCACGGGTCTCCTCTCAGGAGAGGGTTAAGGCTCCTTCACCATATAATCTCTAAATTTCATAGGCAATTAAATTGTGACAAAGTTCCTAATTGGTTGACACAAAGTTTTAATTAGGAAGTTTGTCATCTATCCCTAAGTAAGGTACGCTACCCTTAGATTTCCCTAGATAATGGACCGCTAAGTCAGATTAGGCATTAGTGCAATATTACAGATCTTTTTTTTTATAGTTTGACTGGATACTTTAAGCAAAACCTTATAAATTAAGTCGAGTGAATTTAGTGAACTTCGCTTCCATAAGACATGGGAATCCAGCCTGGGGCATGTAACCAACCCGTGCCTGAAGACCTGGCTAAACATTACTTAACGGATTAAGAATACAGAGTGTCACCACTCCTATTCAACCCGCGGGTGTCGTAAAAGGCGACTAAGGGATAAACCACGCAAGACAACATCAATGCAAAGGGAAAGAAAACTTGAAGCCAACTCTATACCAACCTGTCTGGCCAGCGTGGTATAGTGTGGCGTGGTCAAAACCTCCTTTCTAAGGAGAGGCCTCCTTTCTATGTTCAGCAGTGGACTGTTGAAGGCTGTTGATGATGATTGATGATGCTTCCATAAACATAGTCCGGTACGTAGACACGCTGAATTCAGCACGAAAGATGATTAGAATTGAAATTTATATTTTACATAGATCAAAGAATCAATTTGAAGATTCAAACATAACAACAACTATTTCTCTATCTCGATTGCCTTGTGCTGTCTCGGCGGCTGATCAAGAGGTCTCGGGTTCGATTTTCGGGTCGGACGAAATGTTTGTGTGATCTGCAAATATTTATTTCGGAGTTTGGGTGCTTTCTATGCATAATATATATGTACTTACAAAAATAAGTATGTTTATGTATTTATATCAGTTGTTTAGTACCCATAATACAAGCTCTGCTTAGTTTGGGACTAGATGATGTTGCGTGTAAGATGTCTGAAATATTTATTAATTATTCACTATACTTTTAGGTTTATGCTTCTGTATGCAGTTCTCATCACTAGGTACTTTGTATTTAAATACTGTTTAACTATGTTCTGGAGAAACTTTTTTTTTTTTAAAAAAAAGACAACTCCCACATCAGTAATACAAATACCTGCAAAGAGAATGTAAGAAAACTACATTTTAAGAGACCGGAGTGCCATACAAAACGTGAACTCGTATTTGCGATGCCAACATGAAGCCGAATGACAAGAATGTCATTCATGCATGTCATGCCAACATGAAGAACGCAATAGGGATGTCACTGTCGCACTTATTATTGAATTATGGATCTCGGTATTAAAAAAAAACTCTCTATAGCGTAGGGAACCAATTTTTTTGTAATAATTAATGGGACCATTTATTTGTAATAATTAAATAACAAAAGTGTATTCAAAGAATTTTATTTCGTTCAAACTTTAACAGTAATTTTAAATTAGGCATAGAAAAAAAAAGGAACTCCTGTGCCGCGGGGGACTTTACAAACATACATGAACACAAAGAACACCCAGACTCAGAACAACAAATTGTGAATCACACAAAGTGTTATCCTCCGTGGGATTTGAACGCACAGAAGGAAGCGGCGTGGCGACCGCTTAAGCCACTAGGCCAACCGTGCAGTCGAAACTACTACTTGCGACTAAGAACAATTTACTAATATTTTTTCAACATCTTTCTAGAGGAATCAAGACGTTTTCACATAAACAAACCCGACGGAGTGTAATTTCGTACATGATTGAACCTATTCCATTAATTTTCAAAATCCATTTGTGAGTGAGTGAACGACTCAGTGAACTGATATTTCTCTGAGAGGGCTGGAGTTAATTTTCTTTGTATTACGACAAACCGAGGTTTGATTGTGCTCAAAATAATCATCATCCTAGCCCTTATTATTCCCAAGATATTTTGTAAATACATACATATTATACATAGAAAACACCCAGACTTCGAAACAAATATTTGTGAATCACACAAATATTTAGTTCGACACAAATATTTTGGATTGGTCTTATGTGAGTGTTCATCAATCAGCGTAGTTCTAGGAGTACTACTTCCTAAATTTGTTTGTTTCTGTTTAGAAGGTTAAAATTTAATTTCTAGCGATCTGGATGAAAATCAAAACTACCTTAAAATTTACTTGAAAATACTTTGGTTTTTAAAATATTATCTTTTTCTATTGAAAACAATATTACGAGTAGTGGAAAACCCAAAATTTACCAGTATAATAAGTTTTTCATAAAAAGTTTTTATTTCAAAATAACTCGGGAACATAATTGGAAAACTTTGGCGGAACAAACACAGGTTTTGTAAACATCGAGCTTATGAATGGATCTTATTTCTTTTTTTATTTTACTTTGGCTAACAATTCAATGTAATCTTTTTTATGATATAAATGAAAAAAGAATAATTAAGTCCCGATTGAATGAAATTGACTACCAGACTCGTTTAAAAGACCAGAGATAAAATAAATAAATATTTTTCGAAATTTTTAATCACAACGCTATCTAGTCCCAAGCTAAGCAGAGCTTGTATTATGGGTACTAGACAACTGATATAAATACATAAACATATTTTTTTTTTGTAAATACATATACACATATTATATAAACAAAGAAACATCCAAACTCCAAAACACACAAAATGATTTTAGATTTTGATGAGAAAAATGATTGAAATTTTTCCTGTCTCACCTACGAATATTTGTGAATCACACAAACATTTGGGCCGACCCGGGAATCGAACCCGGGACCTCAAACACACCAGTTATGACTGGTGTGTGATTTGTGAATGTATTAATTTTCTTTTTAAATCTAGTATAAACTTGCTTTTTTTAAATCAAATTTAAATGCTTATGATATATTCCGAAGACAAGTACTAGCGGTTCTTTGTAATATCTCAAAGAAAAATTCGTCGCCTACTGACATTGAACTCACTGTGTGATTTATTTCAAATTGGATATGTCTGTTTAAATTTATATTCACGGGTATTTGAATTTATTTCAACCTGACTCTGACGTCTCCCAAGAAAATATCATAAAAAGTTTTCTAGCTGCTCTGTTTTTATTAGATAAAGGGGAGCAAAAGAGCACCCAAAAAGTAAAAAAAGTTGTGGAGGGACGAATGTCGTGTTCCTCCATCACAAAGGGAGGTGATCATGCCTGGTGGGCCACTGCCTAGCGGTCGATGTTGGCATGTTGTGAATATATATGATAATCGGCGTGAGAATTTCTCTATCGCGATTCAGGATTAGTCGATTTCCGTGTTTTCTTCTTGGTTCAGTGTTCTTTTGGTAGATGGCGCTGTTGTGTAATTTCACTTGCACTATATATGGAAGTCGTCAAAAACTACTGCAACTTAAAAGCCACGAATCTGGCGGGTTTTTGAGGTAGTAAAATATTTTTTTGGGAGGTATGGGGTCGTACTAGTGTGGTAAATATTTGGTTGGATTATTTTCTATTCTCATACAAAATATACCTCTTTGGAAACACACAGGACATTACATGATGATATGGATGGTACATTTTTTACTGCCTCGGTGACACAGTGGTGGTAAATGCGACTGCTGCACTTGAGGTCTTGGGTTCAAATCCGGATCAATTGTTTGTAAGATCTACAGATATTTGATTCGAAGTTTACACGTTTCATATGTATAAAATGATTTTACAAAAAATATGACGAACTAATTTTTATATTAGAAGCTCTGCTTAATATGAAGCTATTTGGTGTTGTATGATACATGTGCGAAATATTTATTTATTACTAGCTGCGCCCTGAGGTGCTACCCGCGTATTTTTGCCATTTACAAACTATTATATGGTTGCTATGTAAGTATGTTAAACCTAGCAACCTATGAAGTTTTGACAGGAAATAAACAGTGATACATTTGGACATCTACGATTTATGTATTTTTATAATCACCTAGCTTTCGCCCGTAAATCTCGATTATTGCAATAAAAAGTAGCCTATGTGCTATTCTGGTGTATAAGCTATATTACTGTAAAATTTCATCATAATCCGTCCAGTAGTTTTTGCGTGAAAGAGCAACAAACATACATACACACATACATGTTACATACATACTCACAAACTTTCGTGTTTATAATATTAGTAGAATCAGAAAACAAGTTAAAATTGTTTTCCAGTTAATACCAGAATAGCCCAGTTCGCTATAACATGCGCTGTGGCTAATGGAAATGGACACGCAACTGACAAACAGCAGCGCGACATGTGTCTGTCACTATAATCGAATAACTTTATACCCTATTTTTCACTCATTGTACTAGAATCCTGCCATCCATATATGAAAAAAATGTTGAATTGGTTATATTATATTGTTACATACAGTTATACACTTCAAAAAAATCTGTATATATATGTATATTTATTTATTTTACGATTTCATTGTACACCAACAAGGTATCAAATGTTGTACACAGATATAAATAGAAATTAACAATTTGGCGATTCCTTCCAGACAACAAATGCGGGAGGAAATATTCATACATTCACATTGTAGACTCGTAAACAAACGCCGAACTCACACATAACAATTAAAACAAAACATTCACAAAATCACACATCATCAATCATCATTAACAGCCTTTAACAGTCCACTGCTGGACATAGGCCTCTCCTTTGAAAGGAAGTTTTGGCCTACTATACCACGCTGGCCAGACGGGTTGGTAAAGGGTTTGTTTCAAGTTTTCCTTCTCTTGGCAGTGATGTTAGCTGCTTATTTTGTTCCTTTAGTCGCCTCTTACGACAGCCATGGAACGAATAGGGGTGGTGACACTTGTATTCTTAATCTGTCACCACACGGAGTAACATAAACACTATCTGTGTCATATCAGTGTAAGGCATAGGCCCATATGGCTTATATTCCGATAGAGGGCAACACTTGAGTACGACTACTCCCTACCGTATTGTTGTATTGCTCAGAATACTAATGTTATGAAATTCTTTCAATTTTACTGGTAGGTCAAACTTAATTCCTCCTCATTCTATGAGAAGGCACACAAACTGTGGCTACAAAGTTGAAACGGCTAGTGCCGTAGTAACTTTAAAACAGTAACAGAAACGGTATTGCAACGTTAACTGAAGCGGTAGTTACAAGGGTAACTGAAACGGTAGTTACAAAGGTAACTGAAACAGTAGTTACAACAGTAACTGAAATGGTAGTTATTACGGTAACTGAACTGGTAGTTACTACGGTAAATGAAACGGTAGTTACAACGGTAACTAAAACGGTAACTTACTGTCTGGTAACGTATTTGCCCTTACCCATAAAAATATTAATACATTTATAGAAGAGTATCGTCTTTACGTGATAGTAAAACATAAAACCCATTGTACTTTGTCTCTCGATGGTAATATTTTACGACTAATAACAATATAACGAGTTGTTAGTTTGTTTACTGGCTCATAAAAGATTTAAAGGCAGTTCGAGGTTTCAGGCTATAAATGTGAGGAAATATGGCATTATACTATAAGTAGCAACTACTACTTAGCCCTTGTCTTAAACATAATAAATATTATAAATTCGAAAGTAATTCTGTCCGTCTGTTATGTTTTCACGGCTTAATTGCCTCACTGATTACAATGAAATTTCTCATGGAAATACTTTGATTCTTGCGGAAGAACTCGGATACTTTATTGTAAGTCAAAATAAATCTTGGTTCTTGATTCAATGTAATATTTATTTATTAGCACTTGGCAATTTAAAATTATTCTTGAAAAGCACAAAACCTGTTCGCCGCCATATTGCAATGAAACGCGCGAGAGCGGCCATAGATAAAACATGAACCGCTGCTCTACAGAACAAAGATAGTCTATCACTCTCCTTATGAATTCATAATTTTTGGGCGAATCAAGGGTGTCACCAATTTCAAGATCTAGGTCACGATTTATTTATTTTTGTGTAAAGCGACGAATTGGCCTAGACTGCTATTTCTGCGTCATATATCGTTTAAAGTAATTGATGCAATTTATACAGAGATTTACTTGGCCAGTATATTTCAGATATGAGTCTACTATCGAGCACGTAGAATTGGGACAGTCATTTCCTCGTTGAAACCAAGACGTGATTATATTCAGTGTAGCGATAGGTTTTAGAATATATAATGTTGATGTAAGAGCAAGTCAGAGGCATACCTAATATATACCTTAGTGAGTAATATACGAGTAATAAATCAGTGCTTAAACAATAAACATGGCTGCTATCATATATACTGTAATTGTGATTTGCTATCCACCCATAAGTTCGCCATAATTGGTAACTCCGACAACTGATCAAGCCTGAAGATACAAGTTCGCTATAGCTGCCATCGTGTTGGTCGACTTACTCCATGCATTCGTAGTAAGGTAACCATCACTTTTGGATTCTACTCGTGCTTTCCATCAGGCATAGTAGAGACCTCAAGGCAAGCGTTAAATCATCATCATCATCAACAGCCTTTAACAGTCCACTGCTGAACATAGGCCTCTCCTTAGAAAGGAGGTTTTGGCCTACTATACCACGTTGGCCAGACAGGTTGGTAAAGGATTTGTTTCAAGTTTTCCTTCTCTTGGCAGTGATGTTAGCTGCTTATTTTGTTCCTTTAGCCGCCTCTTACGACACCCATGGAATGAATAGGGGTGGTGACACTTTGTATACTTCATCTGTCACCACCGCGTTAAATGAAAAAATAATAATTACATATTTTGTTCAATGGTAAATGAATACCGTCACCCACTGACACTCAGTAACTCAAAAGATATAGGTACATTGACAGTCTTTGAGTGACATAAATCCTGTGTCACGGGGGACTTTATAAACATATATAAAACGGATGGTATGGGTTCTCAGAAATAGTGGTAGTGGTAGATTTGTTGGCCAGAAGTGCTGCTACTTCCTTATTGGCAGATCAGAAATGTATGACCTAAGACTGCCTCAAAGAGAGTTGAGGACATCCTGGCAGGTGGAATGGAACAGGTCCTCACAACTTAAAGGCCGGCACTATTTTTCAGAAAGAGAGGGCGTTTGGGTCTGTGGCACGTACATGTAAATAACTTTTTCATATAACTAAAAACTAACCTTTGAACGTTTAAGGGTCGAATATATTAAAGCCTTTATTCCCCACATTCGAGTCACGGAGCTTAAAATACGACGGGGTCGACAAATTGCCAGATTTACATATCCGATTTAGTTGAAAACGCTCGACTTTTTTCCTATTGTAACGTACACGTGCGATTTTTGGCACTATGACTATGATTTAATAAGTAGCAAAACCACTAGTAAATATTTTTCTATTAAAGGTGAATAGATTGTCTGCATTGGCATGAGTGTGGTGACCCACTTTTTAAATTATTTTCAAAATCTTTTCCATGTAATCATATAATTTGTTTTACATTCTAAATATTAGAAAAGGCTAATCAGCCAATATTGTCGCATTTTTTCAATAATAGTTTTTTTTTGCACAGCGAAAAAAATACCGTGTGACTGTAGCTAAACGTAACTGAGATTGTAACATGTTTTTATTAATACATAAACAGTGTTGCGTTGCCCTCAAATTATATATTGCGTTTTATAATTTCTTTTTAGAAGCTATGACCTTTTAAAGTTGATTTAAAAATATTTATTGATTATTGTTTTAAGGGTTCATTCGTCATGTCCGTCCGTCCTTACGTCCTCGTTATGAAATGTGAATATGTGTTGTAATTACGTCGACAAAGTGCTACAATAAAATTTTAAAATACTTTTATTTGAGGTACCTCCCCTATACGTAAAGTAAGGATGTTTTTTTTTTTATTACGTAAGAGTTTTTTTGACAATATTGAAAACGAAAAGCAAAAAAATTGCTTTCAGGAAAAAAATAAATTTTAAAACAGATTATAATTAAAACGGACTTAGTAAATCTAATTAGTAATTAAGGCGTATTGTCTTAGATCTTTTCAAAGGTCTGGTTGTACAAAGGCCAAATGGAACACCTTTGTTTAAATTTCTATTAAAATAGCAGACAAAATTATGTTAAAGTGAGCTACGGCGTAGATGTATTCTACGACGTAGACACTTGATTACTACGACGTAGCTTGATTGTGATCAAATTATAGGTTAGAACGGAACGTTTTTATTTATGGGAACGTTTGTTTCAATTCTAATATTATAAATTGGAATGTCACTTTATCTCTCTGTTTAACTTTCACGGTTATACCGCATGAAATGTAATTTGTTATGGAATGAATTTGATTCTCAAGGAAGGATAGTCTACTGTTTACTGTGATAACAGTAGGCTACAAAAGCTAGTATGTAGTAGACTAATATAGTATCATTATCATCAATCATCAACAGCCTTTAACAGTCCACTGCTGGACAAAGGCCTCGCCTTAGAAAAGAGGTTTTGGCCTACTATACCACGCTGGCCAGTTGGGTTGGCATAGGGTTGGTTTCAAGTTTTCCTTCTCTTTGCATTGATGTTGTCTTGCGTAGTTTATCCTTTAGTCGCCTTTTACGGCACCCGCGGAATGAATAGGGGTGGTGACACTTTGTATTCTTATTTGGTCACTACACGAATATGTATGTGGTAACTAAATATTTCCGACATATGACACAAAACGTCCTCTAGTACCAAACTAAGCAGAGCTTGTACTATGGGTGGTAGAAGCTGATATAAATACATGTAAACTTGGACTTGTAAATACATATTATATTCTAGTTGATGTCCGCGATTGACTTTAGGGTTGCAACTGTCTTCAGACTCTGGTTAAATACTGTGGTACTTCACGTATTTTTATAATAAACTAAGCCCTGCTGTTACCCGCGTTTGTTGCTGTAACCGCCGGCGAAACTAGTCTAAAAAAAAATGTGAGCCGTCACGGGACGCCTGGCAGATGTGAAACATCGCCATTATTTTGTAAAAGTAATATGCAGAAAAGAACATATTGTAATAGGAACTAAATATGTCATAATGATAAAATAAAATATTACTAATTAGTAAAATAGTACAGTACACACTACTGCATATAGACTGTATATATATACCATCGTATAGCGTGCCATGGCGACGCGTCGCCAGGCGTCGCCAGTCGCGAGGCGTCGCCAGGCCAGAAATCTATTTTACGTGCGCCTATAGATGTTTCACATCAAAAAGTAGCGTAAGTTACTCCATATATCATCAGCTATCTGCCAGTGAAAGTCCCGTCGAAATCGGTCCAGCCGTTTCAGAGATCACCCGGAACAAACAGACAGACAGACACACAAAAATTGTTAAAGAAATATTTTGACATGTACCGTGTATACATACATATGCATTTAGTAAAAAGCGGTTATTTTAATATTACATACAGACACTCCAATTATATTTATTTGTATTTATAGACTAGCTGAATCCCGCACTGTTACCCGCGTAAATGTAATTGTAAATCGCCAGTTCAATTTTATTTATTAAATAGATACATTATTTACTAAGCATGTTTCTGTAGCAACCATTTTACTATATTTTATTTATAACACGCATAAATTATATTATTAAAATTATTTTCTTATCATTTATTCAAAATTAAAATAACTAAAAAGCAAACCCGGGTTGAGAGCGTTGTTTACGTTATTTTGTGACGTCACGAAGGAATGCAGCGATCGCCCCTGCATTGAGACAGACGCGCGGGATTGGATGGGATGCGTACTAATTTGTTTAAAACCTTAAAAAGTATTATACTGTGTTCAATAGTAGAGTAAACGTTTTATTTGAACTATATACATCTTTCCTACATTTCTATTGAAAGCAAAAAGGAGACGGCTATTTAAGCTTTTCATACATATATTAACTTAAATGGGTTTGTTCTTAGTCTGAAGGCTCTCTGTAATCCATTGAGGTATTATGGTAATAATTGTTTTGCTCTTGAAAACTGTTTTATATATATTGTTTTTATTCCTCGATGACGCAGTAGTTGGCGTATGCGACTGCTGATCCAGGTCTCGGGTTCGATTCCCGGGTCGGACCAAATGTTTGTATAATCCGCAAATATTTATTTTGGAGGAGAGTATAATATGTATGTATTTACAAAAAAAATATATTTTATGTATTTATATCAGTTAGTTAGTATCAACAACAAAACTGTCATTTTAATCCACTACTCTTAGATATTACTGATCCAGTAGCCTACGAACCAGAAAAATACGAAAACGTCAAACAAATATTAAACCATCGAAGGTCATAATATAGTAAGACCCTCGAGAATTTTCACCTCATTTTTGTGGATCTGTCAAAGCTCCCTCGGTTTTTATTACAGCAGTTTATCTTGTGAAAATTGCCTTTTCCCCACCCCAAGTGGGTAGGAAAATGTTTGTAAATATTTGTAAAATTTTCAGACCGCCATTTATTCAAAAGAAGGGTAGTTCAGAATTACTTTGGCTTATATCTGTCCGTTTGTTTCCTTATCTTGGCATTTCTTTAAATTTCCTTTGAAAGTTCACGGACAGTGTGTCTGAAACTTTTTAATTTAATAAAAATTTAAACTTATAACATAGTGGAATGAAAGTAGAAAACGTATAGCAAAATAACATAGAAAAAATGTAAAACATGATGAAAATTTGATATTTTGAAACTTATTAGGTAGTAAAATGCTATAAAATTAAATAGCTGTAGTGATACATTTTCTTTTTACCTTTAAGCATTCTTCACTGATATTCATACTCAACAATTTACCATAATTATTAACTTTATTCAAAAACTGTCCTTCTTTGGGCACATTTTAATATAAACAGAGAAGAATAAAACACAATAATACCAAAAAAATGTTAAATAATGATATACCAGTTGTAATGATCAGATTTTCGCTACTTTCTTAAATAATATTAACTTTTTCTTTAATAATACTTGCACTGCACGATTAGCTGAGTGGTTTAAACGGTCACGAAGTCGCTTGCTACTACACTATTGTGTTGAGGGCTCAAATTCCACGTGGGATTACTCTTGGTGTATTTACAAATGCTTGTTCTAAGTCCGAGTGTTCTTTGTTTTAATCTTATATATATATATATATTTTTTTCTTTTATAGAAAAGATAACTCCCGCATTAGGAATATAAATTCCTGTGTCGCGGGGGACTTTACAAACATACAAGAAACGGACACAAAGAACACCCTGACTCAGAACAACAAATTGTGAATTACACAAAGTGTTATCCTACGTAGGATTTGAACCCACGACACTTGGCGTAGTAGGAAGCGGCGTGGCGACCGCTTAAGCCACTAGGCCAACCGTGCAGTCATCGTTGACCCCTTAAATTTTTACACGGCTATAATGGAACAGACAGAAGTGTTCTTCTGTGAGAAGAATCCCAGAGTAGGGATCACCAACCTCCTTGTGAGGGAAGGCAATGCAGCATAGTGACCCATACCATGGCGGCCGGGTCAGATGTTTCTGCATCATTCTTAGATGGTATCAAAATACGACAGCACGTATGCTGTCATTATTAGGTTGGTCTTTTGTGCGAGGGTAGTACTGTATCGGTCGAGCCGGCCCATTCGTGCTGAAATCAGCGTGGCTCTACTACCTACTCGTCCTTAGGACACTCTTCAGGATATACCTATATTTATCCAGTAACGATCTTTTAAAGGCTGTATATGAGATTGTTAAAAAGCGATACAAAATAAGATGCACATCAAAGGAATATTGTATAAAATGTTATTTCGAGATTGAACTTCTTTGAATGTTCAATCGCGAAACATCCTACTAATATTATAAACGCGAAAGTTTGTGAGTATGTATGTATGTGTGTATGTATGTTTGTTGCTCTTTCACGCAAAAAGTACTGAACGGATTTGGATAAAACTTTACAGTAATATAGCTTATATATCAGAATAACACATAGGCTACTTTTTACTGCAATAATCGTATATATACGGGCGAAAACTAGGTGATCATAAAAAACATTAAATCGTAGATGTCAAAATGTATCACTGTTTATCTCCTGTCAAAACTTCACAGGTTGCTATGCATAACACACTTGCATGGCAACCTTAATGATATAGGTAACACCGCGGAGAGCAGTTAGTGATTCTATAAATTTAATAAAATATTAGATAAATTGTTTTTTTTAACACACAAATATAAGACAATGAAAGAAAATGATGTGTCAATTTGAGAACCTTATGGGGTTATTGAAGAGGAAATGTCAGTGAGTTATGTGAGGTAGCGGGATTTTTGTTTTATGTTTATTTGATACTAATAATATCGATGGGGATAGTATGACCGCTTCCTTAGTCTTGTGATTAGCGTATGCGACTGCTGATCAGGAGAGACTTCTTGATGAGCCCAGGAGCCCAGTGAGATGCCTCTGCATTATTGGGCCTCCAGTCTCCCACTCACCAATGAAATACAACAGCTCGAATGTTGACATCTTTAGCTTGGTTTTGGGCTTCTGAGGATAGTACTGCCCCTGTTTGTGTTGAAATCATCTTCGCTCCACTACCTTGAGACAGAGATGATAGGTAGGTAGATAAAAACATAAATATTTAAATATTTCGGACATCGTACACACAACGTCATCTAGTCCCACACTAAGCAGAGCTGGTATTTGCGTAGTAAACAACTGATATATATACATAAACATACTTTTATTGTAAATACATACATATTATACATAGAAAACATCAAGAATCCGAAACAAATATTTGTGGATCACACAAATTTTTGGTCCAACCCTGGAATCGAACCCGAAACCTCAAGAAGTACAGCAGTCGCATACACTACCACTGTGCCACCTAGGCATTCGAAACAAAGTCCAAAATAAGGACTTGGATCTAGGTAATATATAGCCTTATCGCTCAAAGAAAATCTCTTACAGGCAACCATAGGATAGAGAGAAAACATCATTCCATAGTAAAAGTTTTTCGGCTTGATCAGAGCCGCATACGCTAACCACTAGACCAACAAAACAGTATATTTTCCATCGTATTAAACGCTACATCTCACTACTTGTTCCAACAAAACGTGTAAAAGAATTAGGATTAAACGGAATACTGTTCCTTGGAACGACCCATCTTGTCTTCGTAAAACGAATGAAACATATATTAAGTTACATACACCTTTTCGTGAATTAAATAAATTGAAGCCTTAAGGATATGTGTGCTTTGAATAATGATGCAAGTATATTTTATGAAAAGAATTTCTTCTATACATATAATTAATACAACTAAAGTCTCTGTTTGTAATAACATATTAATAACTATCATCATCATCATCATCATCAGCCTATCGCAGTCCACTGCTGGACATAGGCCTCTCCAATTGCACGCCACTTAGTTCGATCCTCGGCTACTCGCATCCAATAACTATCTATATGTATTAATAAGAGAAGCAAAAATTTTGTACACCTGTTTACAAAAATTGCGTGAACAGAATAGTATGAAATTTCTCACACTTATAGTTTATGTCGAGGAGGAGATGATAAAAATTCATTACATTAAATTAATAAATAAAACGTCACACTCACTACCATATATTTGACACACACACGCATAGATACCTACTGTTTTGCCATATTATTAATTTAATAACATTGTAGCGTAGCCTTAGCGAAATCCGTGATTAAAGAAGTTCTAGTCTTTGAGAATCCTACTAATATTATAAACGCGAAAGTTTGTATGTATGTATGTTTGTTGCTCTTACACGCAAAAACTACTGAACGGATTTGGATGAAACTTTACAGTAATATAGTTTATATACCAGAATAACACATAGGCTACTTTTTACTGAAATAATCGAGATACACGGGCGAAAGATAAATGATAATAAAAATACATAAATCGTAGATGTCAAAATGTATCACTGTTTATCTCCTGTCAAAACTTGACAGGTTGCTATGCATAATACACTTGCATAGTAACCTGTTTTGTTTTGAAGTTTGTAAATGACTCATTTACAAATGTTATGTTCTGTTTAATCACATATGTAGGCTACTTTTTATCCCGAAAATACGCGGGTAACACAGTCGCAGCTAGTAGAATATTAAAATGTTTTTACTTAAAATAGAAGTTATTTATGGTTGAACTTCGACTACTTGGCGACCACTAGTATATATTAATACGTGAAGCAAAAATTTTGTGAAGTAAATCTTTTTACGAAAATTATGCACACGGAGTTGTTTGAAATTTGACATAGTTAAAGTTTATGTAGACGAAAAGTGCAGAAAGCTACAAAAAATAAAAAAGATTTTTGGTCTTTGTTTTCATTTTTTTATGACAGGTACAGTCAGCGTCATAATTATATTGGCGTTCAAAGTGGTCAAAATGATGTGAAAAACATTAATTCAATTTGATGTTGGCACGCAAGGTGCTCAAATTGTTGTACGCATTCAAAGTGGTCAAAAGATCTTAGCAAGCAGTTGTCAATAATATGTTAGCTAACAGAGTGTTCATATTGATGTTATCAAATAGGTTGTTCATTGGTATCTAAGCATGCAAACTAGTCAAAAATATCTTAGCAATAAACAGAAACCAACGTTACCGCCCACAGATAGAGTATACTTTGCAGATTCATTATTACTTTTAAATGTTTGTCCTTTTTTGTCTTCAATACCTTTCTCATTCATTTCTTGCATGACGTAATTGACATGTCTTTTGTTTCGAATGTTATTAAAAAACATAGTCCAATATTCTATTGAATCATAGGTAATCTACAATATTATACTGAGAAAAGGAGTATGGATGTAGGTATATAAATAAGATAAAACCAATTGAAATTTCTTTGATAAAAAGTAGAATTAATGATACGATTATTTATTTTCAGGTAAAAATTCTCATTTGATTCGTCTTCTTGACGAGTACTTTGACACTCTAAGATGGTAACCAGGGTCTGATGATGGAGCTAGAAGGTGGCCATAGGAACTCCGTAATTAGACGCAACCCCATCGAAATTGGGCTCATTTTATTCGTCTTTACGAGTACTTTGATACTATATGGTAACTAGGGTCTGATGATGGAGCCGGAAGGTGGCCATAGAAGCTTCAGCAAATGAGTCGATGTGGTTGCGTTTTTGGTTTTTTGTATAAGTTACATATTCATCAACTGTTCGGCTTTGTAGAACGTATTTTAATGTCCTACAATGTACGCAATGTATCTTGTCATATCGTAAAGCTCGTAGGATTCATTCAAGCTACACGCCGGGTACAGAAAGTACCTATTATAATCGAACGGTCAAATAATATTAAATTTTTACGCAGTTCATTATAAAGTCGCTCGTATTGTCTGTCCGCTCTGATCATTTAAATTACGCAAGGTATTTAAACGCGGTTTTCATCATAATTAAAGTTATCTTTTAGGGAAGATTTATTAATGTGATTATATTAATGTACTAGATGCGCCCCGCGGTGTTACCCGCGTATCATTATGGTTGCTATGCAAATGTGTTATGCCTAGCAACCTGTGAAGTTTTGACAGGAAATAAACAGTGATACATTTTGACATCTACAATTTAATGTATTTTTATAATCACCTAGCTTTCGACCGCTTATCTCGATTATTGCAGTAAAAAGTGGCCTATGTGTTATTCTGATATATAAGCTATATTACTGTAAAGTTTCATCCAAATCCGTTCAGTAGTTTTTGCGTGAAAGAGCAACACACATACATACATACATACTCACAAACCTTCACGTTTATAATATTATTAGGATTATATAGTAGAATTATTTTAGTGGAACTCATATAAAGTCAATGTTTCTTAAAAACAATATTTTTTATATTATAGCCAATACTGACAAAATTTTACGAGTAACTTAAACTAAAAATAACCTACAGTAATAATTTAGAAATTTTTAATATAATTTTTTTAATAATTTATTTGTTAATTTATTATACCAACACATATTTTGAATAGGTGACTCATTTCTGCATTCTAATTCCAACAATAAGCTTCTCAAGTAAATGGCTTATTCACTTGCCTTACAAATATTATAGTCATAAATTCAGCTTCTGTGCTAGATTAAGCTAATGTTGGTTGTTTTTTACACATAAAAGATATGACACTACCACACTTCTTAAATATGTATCCAGTACAAGACTTACGGTCCACACAATACCATATTGTGTAAGTCCGTAAGTAAACCGTAAGTCTTGTACTGGATATTTTCATATTCATGCCCATTCAGCATTGACATAACCCTTAAACGAAAAAACCAAAATGCTTGTTTTTTTTTTTTTTTTTTTTTTTTTTTTTTATATATATATATATATATTTAAGCCTGCCAAAGTGACTCTACTCTGCCTGATGGAAAGCATGAGTAGAATCCAGGAGTAGGGGTCACCATCCTTATTGTGAGGGTAGGCAATGTAGCATGGTGACCCCTACCATGGCAGCCTAGTTAGATTATTCTGCATCATTCTCCCGGCCTTCGAAGGGCGGGAGAATGATGCAGAATGATTGGGCCTCCGGTCTCACACTCACCAACGAAATACGACAACAAGAATGCTGTCATTATTAGGATGGTCTTCTGTGTGAGGGTAGTACTGGCCGGGTCGAGCCGGCCCATTCGTGCTGAAATCAGCGTGGCTCTACTACCTAATATCAAGTATTTTAAAATATGTTTTAAATGTTTACAATGTATTTCATTGTAATTATTATTAAACTGGTTCTAGTAACAAACATCATAAAATATATCTGGGCGGATTAACATAGATAAATAAACTAAAGTTCCTATTAATTGCTGGTAAGGATACTGAGTACAATGAGTGTCTCTCTTCTCTAGCTTCAAATTTACTTCCATTGGTGAACTGACTTGGTTACATTTTTTCATGATAAGCCTAGCTAATAAATGATCTACAAATTGTTCCTTATTTAAAAAAATCTCATTATTGTTGCATCTGACTCTCATTCCTAAGCATTGTCTAATATTTCCCAAGGCTTTTAATTTAAATTTAGATTTTAACTTAGTCTTAAGGTATTCAGTTTACAATTACAAAAAATAAATAAAATTGACCACATACAAGGCTATATATCATCCTGACATTATCAATATGTTTAACAAATAAACAAGGTTAATTGATTGACTTCCTATACCCCAAGGTTTGTAAAAAATCATCCACACGCTTATACCGTGCCCTAAATGATGCTTTCAATCCGTAGATTGCCTTTGAGGGGTCCGAAGTTTATGACTCGGAACCCTTATGGATTCGTCATGTCCGTCCGTCCGTCCTCGACTTTCCGTCCAAAGGATAGGTACTAGAAAGATAAAACTTTGCATGAATATGTGTTGTAATTATGTCGACAAAGTGCTACAATAAAATTATGAAAAATATTTTTACTTGGGGTACCTCCCTTACACGTAAAGTGGGGATGATTTTTTTTCTCGCGACTACCCCATCTTGTGGGGTATTATTAGATAGGTGTTTTGAAAACAATAATGGATTTTTAAGAGGATTTTTTGATTTAGGTGTCCGTTTACGAGAAACTCCACTTTAAAGGGCACTTTTTTGTAAAAAATCTGGATAAATTCGTGATGGTGGTCTATATAATGAACTTTAAAGGAAAGCTGTAGCAGATTAGGTGACTTTATTAGTTCAGGAGTTATAGAGGCTTAAGTTGTAAAAGGCGCTTCCTTGGTAAACGTCATAAATTAACACATTAATACGTAAAAATAGCAGTTATCTATTGGATACGATTTTAAAACCACGTATCATTATGGGTGACTGAGGACCCCTTTTATGTGCGTGGGGGATTTTTTCATTTAACATATTTATTTAATCAAAATATCTACCATTATTATAAATACATTGCTGCCATCCAATAGGAATGTAATTTATGTCTTTGCGATAGAACTCAAGTGATCTAGATTCTACAAACTGTGTGAAAGCATTTTGTACTGCCTCCTTAGAAGAAAACTTTTTATCACGTAGAAAATTGTCTAAATTACGAAAAAAATGGTAGTCCGTTGAAGCAAGGTCTGGCGAATACGGAGGGTGACGAATGTTTTCTAATTGCAATTCCTCTAGAGTTGAAATGGTTTCTGTCTGACACGCACTTGGCCAATTTTTAGGGTTCCGTTGTCAAATGGCAAAAACGGAACCCTTATAGATTCATCATGTCTGTCTGTCTGTCCGTCCGTATGTCAGAGCCACTTTTTTTTAAATTTAATATATTATTTTTATGACATTCCAAATTGTATAGTAAACTCATATACACATCTTCAAATGCCCATTCAAAAAAGCTGTGGTTACATCAAGGTGAGTTATGTCTAGATTATATTTAACACTCAATACAAGCAATAGTCTTATTGTAGTGACGGTCCACTGGTGAGAATGTTTCTGTATAGTCTGTGCCTGGTCTTTGTGTAAAACCCTTGGCGACTAACTGACCATAATATCGCACATTATCACAACTGTCCACTTTTTTCTTGAACACCCACTTACACTTAACCTCTGTTGTTTGTTTTGTCTTGTCCACTACGTTCCAAGATTCGTTTTCTTCAAATGATTTTAATGATTCCTCCTGTAAAGCTTTACACCATTCTCTTGATTCTAACCCATTTAAAGCCTCTTTATATGTTATATTGGCTGGTCTACACATGGATTTGTACCGATTTCAACACACACATTACTATAACTAAACCTCTTTCTTCCTCTAACATCTTTAGCGGGCTTAGTACTCTGTATTTTTTAAACTCGCTTATTGATACACTGCCAAATGTTTCTCCTGAAAGACTAATGTATGTGTTTGGTTCTTCCTCTGTACTGTCCTCATTGTTACTTTTCTTAGTTGATGGTTCAGAGTCCGAATTATCAGAAGATGACTTAGGTTCTATGCTAATCACTATAATCAGAAGATGAGTTATTGTTATCAATTATTACAGCTTGCATATTATCCCGTAACGATTCCCAAATCGCATTTACGTTAGGATATACGTTATAGGATAGGATTTACGTTAGACTTTTTAAGGTATACAATAATGTAGTACATTATTTTGATCTATCTCGTAGGGTACAGCCAGCGTTTACAATGTAAACGTAAAAAATGGGTTTATTTACGACATCACATTAGAAACCTCTAAAATTGTCAATGTTTCTCCACTATAATATTATGCATGAATTATACATAAAAACCTTCCTCTTGAATCACTCTATATATTAAAGAAAATGGAATTAAAATCCGTTGCATAGTTTCAAAGCTCTAAGTATTTATAGGGACTGACAGAGAGCGGAAGCGACTTTGTTTTATACTATGTAGTGAAACTGCAAAGTATACTCTATCTGTGGGTGATAAGGTTGGTTTCTCTTTAATGCTAAGATATTTTTGACTAGTTTGCATGCTTAGAAACCAATGAACAACCTATTTGATAACATCAATATGAACACTCTGTCAGATAACATATTATTGACAACTGCTTGCTAAGATCTTTTGACCACTTTGAATGCGTACAACAATTTGAGCACCTTGCGAGCCAACATAAAATTGAATTAGTGTTTTTCACATCATTTTGACCACTTTGAACGCCAATATCATTATGACGCTGACTGTACCTACGTTTACAGATCACTACCGGCACATGTTAAATATTAGTTGATTGCTACAGTGATCCGAATTTAGCATACACAACATAAGTAAAGATAAAACGCATAAAGTAAAACTAGAAAGTCTTTTTTTTATATAAAACTAGAAAGAAAAACAAGAAGTTTAATCTCAAATAAAAGAAATTACACACTACAAAGAATGTAAAATTAATTGTGTGATTACCCTCTTGTACCTGTAAAATCTACCATTAAATATTTCAGAAGTACTTATTGTCTTCACAATAAGTACTTCTGAAATATAACGATACCCGTTCCTTCGAACGGGTATCGTTTTCTTCCCACACAAAGGGAGGATCCTCCGACCAGGCGAGGTGATCATGACTGGCGGGCACTGCCCAATAGTTGATGTTGGGATGTTGTATATAACATATATACAACATCGGCGCGAGAATGTCACTTTCGCGATTCAGGATTAGCAGTTACTCAGTATAGATCATTCCGTGTTTTCTTGGTGGTTCAGTGTTTTCTTCGGTAGATGTATGTTTTTGCTTGCGCTGTATGTGGAAGTCGCCACACTTATTGTATTTGTTTTATTTTTTTATTGATTAAATTTTAAATATAAATGTTAGGCATACAGTATTACATAAATAACTTTTATTAAACTTGTTAAAGGTTAAGTCCCTTGCGAAACAAAATAAAATTCTTAATTTGTCTTTTAAAAGAAAAAGTACAAGTTTTATCCAATTAACAACCAATCCAAAGATGGAAGTTCTATTCAAATAGATATTGTACTTTCGAAAACCTTGAACTCAGTGATGTAATTAATAATTCAAATACGAGATTCACGTTGAATTAGGAACTTGAATGTGTATTTCGGATATAATTCGGAATAATCGGAGATAATTCACTAAAGAATATTAATTGATTTCCAATATTCGATCGCACCGAATAAGAGTCCTCCATTACTGAGAATGGCCCTTTGCGCTGAAGAGGCTTTAGGGCCAATATGAGGGTCTCGCTAATTTTCATATGGGTTCGACATTTCATAAATTACATGCCAAGTTATTATAGAATGATTGATTGAATAACTTATTTCATAACAAACCTCCTATAATAATGTTTTTTTTTGTTGTAAATTATGTTAGGAGTTAGAAAACTTAATTAGATTTTTTATAAAATGATTTCCATTCCATTTCATACCGGATCCCTCACCGTACCTCATGACTTAAGAGCATCCTTTTTTATACGAGGACTGCTTTTTGCACAGCCTTAGTGGGCTAAACGAAGGGCGTGTGTGGGACTCCCGGAGAAACCGGTCTACCCACTTAACCCCACGGCGGCCTACCTCGGCAGTCGGGCGGAGCTCCAGAAACGCATCAGTGACTTCTGGAGTCCCCCCTCCGTATCCCATGACTAGGGTACATTCCGGGGTGATTATTCTTAGCCTCAGGGCAGGACGCTGTCGTGCCTCTCACAGCTCCACGTAGTAAGAGGCGCAACACCAACCCACGTTAGACGACACCCTCCAGCAGCACCGGGGGTGTCAGCTGTCTCGGGTCGTGTGCAGCGGATACATCTACCCAAGATGATGCTGCAGCAACCCTTTAAGTCCTTCAGCGTGTAATAGGCAGAGTCCTAGTCCGACCCACAGTGGTGGCATTGGGCCGTAACCTAGCTATCACCAGCTCCGAACTGGAACACAACCAGGTCCAGTTGCGGTGTAGCAGCAAGCTTCCCGCCAAGGCTCAATCCAGCTCTCCCTCCATCACTTCACCCCCCACACTGGCTTACCTCTGATTTGCTGGTTTAACCTAATGCGGGTTGGAGACTGGCAAGACACGTTGTGGCTAAGTAATCTTTAGCCGTTGGATGTTTAAGCGGCCCAAAGGTCTCTAACTAAGCTTCACGACCGACTTCCGTGACTTCTGAATCACGAAAACGCTAATAACATATCATGCCAAAGACGATCCAGGTGCTGACCGTGACGTAGTTGTATATCCTCGGTGACTGTTTCAAATCACCTAAGGCCAGTTGGCTATGAGCCCTTCTTTAACATACTTAATTGAAGCACTTGAACAGTTCCACAACTAGACAACTGATATAAATACATAAACATACTTTTTTTTTAGTAAATCCTACTAATATTATAAACGCGAAAGTTTGTGACTATGTATGTTTGTTGCTTTATAATAATATAGCTTATATATTAGAATAACACATAGGCTACTTTTTACTGCAATAATCGAGATAAACGGGTAAAAGCTAGGTGATTATAAAAATACATTAAATAGTAGATGTCAAAATATATCACTGTGTATCTCCTGTCAAAACTTCACAGGTACTTGCTATGCATAACACACTTGCATAGCAACCATATTTTACATAGATAACACTTAAAGTCCGAAACAAATGTTTCCAGATCATATCAACATTTGGTTCGACCCGGAGTCGAGCCCGAAACCTCCGGCACATCGCTAAAAGGCAATCTCTTACAGGCAACCATAGAATAGAGAGAAAACACGATTGTCTAATAAAAGTCTTTCGGCAACGAAAATATTAAGCTGGTCTTTTCCCAGAGCACATAAAGTAACGTTCAAAGAACTGGCATCTGACTTCTGAAACATTCTTCATTAATATTCCTCTCAATAACTGAGTTAATTACCATTAATTAACAAAACAGCTTTTGGACCTTTTACATGTAAATTTTATGTAAATAGCGAGCAAGTGTTTTGATTGCTTTGGTTTCTGCCAAGAATCAGATTTTGTACGTATTTGACCTTGACTGGCCTCTTAGTCTAATGTGTAGTGACCTTAATAACTAACTCGGTCATCAACAACCCATAATGTTGGGCCCACTGCTGGGCTCGAGACTCCTCTTAGGAGAGGGTCGATGTCATACGTCCCAACGCTGGCCGAGTGCGGGTTGGGGACTGGCAAGACATTGAGGTAAGGTGCGTTCGAGGAAGTTAGGAATTTGATTAGAAAATTGGAAGTTCAATATTAACGGAAAAATCCGTATATTTTCATTCACATTACCTATTCCGATAAATGATTAAATGGTGGGGCGTTCTTTTTATTTTCTTCTATGTGTTCTATTTCCAGCTTTGCACCATCATTTTAATTTGTCAATATTCAATATTCTTTGAATTTCTGAAAAAGTTATGGCTCAGCTCCCCACGGGTAGTTGTGAACTAAGAAAATTTTATTTCCTTTGATTTTCTTTCTGTATGAACTTTGTTCTGAATGCGAGAAGCCCAAAATCGATCAGAGTGAGATTTTTTTTTAAGTCAGGAAATCCCGTTGGACCGTCACCCTGCCGGGGCATCGGCGGGGCTGTGTGTCGGACTCGAACCGACTAAAACCACACGGTGTGACCTCTCTGCGCCTGTATTTGGAAGTGGTCCAGGAAACTGTTTTTTCCTTCTGGAACCCTCGCGGCCACACTCAGGGCGGCATGAGGCGCAGATATGCGCGTCTTCGCCGCCCGGTTCGCCGGCGGCGGATCGGGTCCGAGTAGAGATCGTCCTGCCGGGCCTTCTCCGCCGCCTCCTTCTGCGAGATTACGTCAAATATGCTGTCAACTAGTTCAACCTTCGAATTTCATTTCTCCCTTAGGGTTGCGGAGGTTCGATGCCAGTCGCTCCGTGCCGAAAAACTGAAATTCAGGTAAATCCGGTTGAACTAGTAGCCGACCCCAAATAAACTTGGGAATAAAGGCTAGGAAGATGATGAGTGTACAAGATTATCTCTTGTGAGATATATAAGTTTCGTCGCACATTAGCATAATTACTCACCATTAAAGGGGTAAACGCCTTTCAATTATACTACAGGGTGATAACGCAGTTTCGAGCTATAAAAGCTGTATAACAGAGAATTTTCACAGATAAAGTTTTATATAGCCACCGCTGGTCCCTTAGGGCTTAAAGTATGATACTAACAAGCCTACGAATGGTTTTAAAAATCCTGATGATGAATGAATTTATTTTTGAATTTATTAATTTATACTAGCAAGACATACAAACATTGTGATCAGACCCGGGAATAAAACCCGAGACTTCTTGATCCGCAGCCGCATACGCTAACCACTAGACCATCAAGTAATCCAAGTAATTTTGCAAACTAGATGCCATTTTGAAACAATATGGGTACAGGCCACATTACCACAGTTTCCTGAAAATAAACGTTAACAAAACCCATACAATATTTTATCAATTTACTGTTCACATATAAGATGACAACATATGATCTTTTTTTATGGAGCTCAGGAGACATAAAAACATCCTTAACCTTCTTCAGAAGCATAAACTCAAGGTCACTATGAAATTGCGCCCAAGTGACTTCTGCTATATTGCCTGTTTGTGTATAAAGTTTCAAGTATTGTTGTAACTCGGAGAGCTTCAGTGAAACTCGTTGGATCCCAGAAGGGCTGTTTGAAAACCAACGCTCACTTGCATAACATTACTGTTCTGTATGTGTGTGTCAATGTTTTCACACATTTTTGTACAGTAATTCTTTTATCTATACAAATAAATGATATATTAACTGAATTGACGTCAGTAACTGGAAATCTGTGAACTTAATAACACGTCTAAAGAACTTCTTCTCTCTTAAAACCGAACTTACTCTCATACAGTCCTTAATAATCCTGATTATCGATTATGGTGATTTATCTCGACAGAAATTTGCGTTCAGAAAATAATCTGCTTCTCACAACTCCGTCTTCATTAACTCTTCGTTCTTTGTTCAGGTAGTACTACTTTGGAATCCGCTCCCGCTTGAAATTAGGATGGCCACTAACCGTATTACATTTAAAAAGAGGTAAACGATTTCTCAACGAAATTACAGAAGATTTATCAAATCGAATGTTGGAACACAATATCTAGTTGTCATAGTGTATGAATAATATCTTAATATGTGTTTATGTATATATGTATGTGTATCTTTGTATGTATGTATATGAAAATGTGTCTATGTATTTGTATAAATGTATGTCTATGTAAGTGGCAGTATTTTTACTAATTATCTGTGCACCTTCCTACAAGATTTCTTCACCACCCTAAGTTTGACTGGTAGAGAATGCCTTGGGCATTAAGTCTGCCATTGTACAAAGTGCATAAATAAATTCCCCCATCATCACTTACTGGTAGCGTTCCTAAAGATTGGCAGCATAGCCAGAATAACAATGCTAATTCTCCGTGCTAGAAAAAGGCCAGCACTTGGTCACAAGAAGCATCGATCAGTTGTTTTGCTAATTGTTTATAATATCACGAGCACTTGGACCCTATGAACCTGGCGTCTCTAACCCAAACCCGACATTTCAGGCCACCGTGCCAGGTCATAATAGTTTTTTGCGTGTATGTAGATTTTTGACGTATTGTGTAGCCTATGTCCTTCCTTACGTCCCTGTGCTTTTTTTTTGTGTGTGTGTGTTCTGTGTTCGTTGCTTAAGCTACAATCCATTGAGCCCCATTTCGTGAAAGATATTAATAGCTCAAGTTGAAAAGGGTCTCGTATCATTGTGTTCTATGATTGATGGTGATGATACAATAGCTGAAGGATTTACTGATAATAAATGCTTTGTGTGTCTTTAAGGTCCAGTATTCACCATGTTATATCGCTCTTTGTGTTTGTGTACAGCGTTTCTCAAAGTATTTGGTTATAGCCCCCTTTTAATCTTCTTTGTTTGAAGTAAATTATTATATAATATTTTTAAAATGGCTTTTAGAAATTTTCTATGTATAATACATATTTATGTATTTACAAAAAAAATCGTATATTTATGTATTCATATCAGTTGTCTAGTACCCATAATACAAGCCCTGCATGGTTTGGGACTAGGTGAAGTGTGTAAAATGACTGAAATATTTATATAATAAATAATAGCATATTCAATCAACATCTTTAATGCTTAACTTCATTTAACTTTTGCACTACAGCGTAAACGTTTGATACAATTGTTAATAAAAACTTAAAATACAATAAAAGAACAAATTTTCATCACTTTATTATCAGATGTAAATGTGGGAGTACGCAACATGAATCCTAAGCAAATTTTTATTTAAATAATCTGAAACGATGTAGTAAACCTTTTACAGAGTTTCTATTTCATTAAGGATTTAAATTTATTCATGAAATTTTATTGGAATTTTATTGTGGCATCGAACACCCTAGCATCGAAAAGACTTGCTTAGTGTTTGTGATCTAGTTACTGGTAACACGAGTTTATCCTTATTTCTAGTGTTGTCATGAATGTCGCTGAACTTTGTGAATAAATAAATATTATTATTTTACAATACAAATTCCTAGCCTTTATTACCAAGTTTATTTGGGGTCGGCTACTAGTTCAACCAGTTTTACCTGAATTTCAGTTTTTCCACGGAGCGACTGGCATCGGACCTCCGCAACCCTAAGGGAGAACTGAAATTCAAAAATTAAACTGGGTTGGGTTTCGAAACGAGTCACCTGAATTTGAGGGTTTTGGTGGTATAGAGGGGGATTAAGACTAACTCCCTTAAGCCCCTTAAGGGAGTTAGTCTTAATCCCCCCAAAGTAATTTTGGCTGCCGGAGTTCGTCTAAATATTTTTAAGCAGTTTCCAAAAATTCTTAAATACAATTGTAATTATGCAAAACGGAACGTATTTTTATGCTTTAGTACAGTTTTTCAAATGTAATTTTTAGGTTTCATATGAAAAACGTGAAACGAAATGCAACCCGCCATCTTGGATGGATGATTTTGACACTAATTGACAGCAATTTTCAAATTTATGCGTCATTCCTTTGCTTTCGAGTTTAAGTGAATGTGTTCTTCCGTATCGATTTGTGTTTTTTCTACGACTTAGCTACGTTCTTGGATTCTGTTTGAAGAAAATACAATCGAGGTAATTATATTATATATATTATATGCTAAAGGAAATGTATAAGAACAGTATATAATTCTTAGGTAAATAATAGTAATGTATTACTCCGAGTTGGTACAATCCGACTTCATTGAGTTAGGTTAGATGGCTAAGGCGGGAGCGTAGCGCAGCGAAGCTCCCGCCTTAGCCATCGTGGTTATTTTTTTTTAAACCACCCAGAAATAGCGCTAAGCGGGGCTCCGTCGACTCATAATTGGAGCCAGTTTGTTTATAATTTTCATAAAGTGGAATAAACAGTGTTTGTACAAATTTCTGTTTTTGATTTTTTCTAAGGGAACCAAGTTTTTCCGGCGGGTAAAAATGGTGAGGGAAGGTTCCGACTGCTCCCCCCCTACCCCCAAAAACTCACAACCCCTTAAAATCGCGACGTATTTCGAAATTTTTACCATTTCTGTTTTGAATTTTTTCTTAGGGAACCAAGCATTTCCGGCAGGTAAAAATGGTGAGGGTCGGTTCCGACACCTCCCCCCCCCCCCTCCCCCTCCAACCACTCACAACCTCAAAATCAGGTGACGTATTCCGAAATTTTTACCATTGAACTAGTTGTCAGTATATTTGAGCCCACTGACTTGACATAACGATTGCCATAGATGTTCATGACAACCTGGACCGACGGCTTTACGTGTTCTCCGAGGCACGGGCGTGAATCACCGCCAAACTTCCAAACTCCGGGCTGGTATTAGGGATTTCCTAAGAAAAACCCAAAAACACTTTTTGGCCCTACCCGTGATTTGAACCCTCTTGATGAGCAGTCGCATACGCTACATACAATACATACACCAAATTCTTTTGATTGAAATGCGACTGTAGTGATACTATGCTGATATATATATTTATATACCATAGACGACGGGGCGGCTTGGTCAGCTAGTATATAATACAAAACACTTTCATAAATACATTCATAGAAACATAAGTAAAAGAATTTTTTAGGTAATGTAACGAGAGACCCCTACTCTAGTATGGCTCTCCAGGATTAAATCAGTAACAAATAATAATCCCCTTTTTTTTCAGTGCGGTAATCCCTTCGATTACTATAAGCTGGTGGTTATATCGGACATGAACCAACTAAAAACCGCACGGCGTCTCAAGGTACTAGTAGTCGCAGAACCAAATGTGAACCCTTGAAAGGAATGCCCTGGGACCCCAACGTACCTTGGGATCAACTGCTTGCAGATGACCACGTCCTGAGTGGGAACTTTAGTCAATCCCGGGCGCGCACGCTACCTCCTCGGCCTGCTTCTGTTAGGGTAACCCTCAATCTCGTGCTTGCATATGGAGGACGGAGAGACCAAAAAATAAAATTAACATAAAAAAATTAATTTTTCAGACAACTTACACACAACATCATCTAGTCTCAAACTAAGCAGAGCTTATATTATGGGTACTAGACATTTGATATAAATACATAAACATACTTTTTTTTGTAAGAACATACATATTATACAAAGAAAACACCCAGACTTCTAAACAAATATTTGTGAAACACACAAATAATATTTGGTTCGACCCGGGAATTGAACCCGAGACCTCTTGACCAGCAACCGCATATGCTAACCACTAGACCAACAAGGCAGTCAAATCGTCTGTGGTACTGGCCCTTTGAAGAATTTTCTTCCCTTATAAAACTAGAAAAAAAATTGTTTCTGCGGTTGTTCCAAATAATTTTTTTTGAAGAAATATAACTAATGGTAAAATAGATGTATTCCAATGTCTAGACTGATGAAATAAATAATTCAAGGACTGAACACATCGATTTGCGTGAAGATATTTCGGTGAGCACTTACAGATGTGGGTCTTTGAATAATGAATGAGTAAGAAGAAATACATTAGGACAGTGTTTGTTAACATGTTTTTTTAGCCCCCTTTAATTCTACTAACTGAAGCCCGAGAGGTATGAAAAATAGATGTTAGCCGCTTTCAGACCTACCCGATATGCATACAAATTGGTCCAGCCGTTTCGTTACACACCGTTCGTTACACACACAACCACCGTTACAAGATAATTTTCTATGTTACATAATCATAGTAACAACGGTTGGTGGTGATGGTGCTTAGTGTTTCTATATGGTTTCTGGATAAATACAACTCAATAAAGTTTTTTTGTCCTCGCAACTATACAGGGGGTCACCCGGTTCCGGCTTGGTGTCGACTTCTGGGACAGCCTGTATATAGATTAATGGATGGGTTGGGTGGGAGAGGATAGAATAATATATGTTGGTTATGTTATTCCTATATTATAACCAATAGAATCTCAAGCCCAACTTGGGTTCAAAATTTCGTAAGTGATAACTGAAATCTCATCGGCCGTCGAGTACGAGCCCCAGACACCTTATGGAGAGAACGATGCCAATGCAAGTGCCTTCTACTATGAGTTTGGATCAATCAGGTGGCTTGCCACGAGGCCCATGGAAGAACAAAGCTTCGGATTTGTGTATAGCCACCTCGATAACCAACCAAATACATCAGAAAGGTCTAAATTTAATCGGAAATTTATAATTAGCTACGAGGTACAAAGTTTCACTTCAATCTTTTGTGTTGTCTAAACCCTAACCACTATCAAATAAATTGTCCAATTCAAAATACTATGGTGTTAGTTTAATTAATTTGGTGCAAAACTATTTGCCACATGTGAGCGGTATTAAAAGTTCATAAATTTACTTGAAACCTTGCCATTACGAACAATATTTCCGAAGTTAAAATAACCACTTATAATGTATGTTGTTCTGGCCCTTTTATGTAAATTACAAGGTACCTTGGACCTTCAGAAACAATTACAATCAATTAGTAGCTTTGGAACTGTTAAGGGGAGAGTTGTACTGAATTATCTGGTATCCTTTATAAACATTTAATTTTGTTCTATCATAATTATTACGGTCTGAGTATAAATAATAGGTTGGACATAATTACTCTGTTCGGACAAATATTTTGCATAATTTTACGAAATTAAGCGGTTAAGTGATCAGTCAATTCGTGTGATTTAACACCACTGCATTATTTTTTGTGGGGCTATGTAAAGGACAAAGCCTATATGGAGCCAATCGAATCGATTGCAGCCTTAAAACTCAAAATCCGTGATGTGATTAACGAAATAGACCCGCCATTTTGCCAAAAAGTGATTAAAAACTTTGATGAAAGAATCGACATCTATTAATGATGACTGCCGGTTGGTCTAGTGGTTAGCGTATGCGGCTGCTGATCAAGAGGTCTCGGGTTCGATTCCCGGGTCGGACCAAATATTTGTGTGATCCACAAATATTTGTTTCGGAGTCTGGGTGTTTTCTATGTATATTATGTATGTATTTACAAAAAAAAAGTATGTTTATGCATTTATATCAGTTGTTTAGTACCCATAATACAAGCTCTGCTTAGTTTGGGACTAGATGACGTTGTGTGTAAGATGTCCGAAAATGTGCTCGTGGTAGACATTTGTCAGATATCATTTTTCATTTATAATTGCCAAACTTTTCACTTCGTAATACAATAAAAATTTGAATCATGTTCATATCAATTCTTTATTTTATTTTGTTTTAGAAAAAAAAGTTTTTGATGAAAAAGCCGTTACATGCCGACTAAACATAGCTAAACTATACTCCTGGGACATGTCTTTTAAAAAAAGAAAAGAGACAGATAAGACATTTTCCATTTATCATGTAACAGCACATCATAAACCGAACTTTCTACCAGCGAACGTGTTTCCCTCCCTCTATGACCCCGGGTCCTTTAAGCGGGGCGTAGAAAATCATCTCACCAGGCCCCCATACTGTCGGTCACCGTGCTGCATTATCCGCAGTGGCAGTGAGGACGGTGACTGCCACTTCTGGACTCTGTTCATGCTTTCCATCTGACAGGGCAGAGTCATTTTGGCAACTAATATAACAAAAAAGTCGTGTGGCACTCGGGGCAAGTACTGGAAGACGCGGACGCTATGTATTGTGTAAAGTAGATAACAATTATATATTTTATAATTAGTTATTTACAATAGGATAATAGAAAAGCAAGGAATAAGAATCTAGAATGACTGTGTTGTAAGGCAACGGATAACGGCCGATGGCGGCAGCACGCATGCGCCTAAACTAATCTGCCTATAGAGCGCGGAGCGGCCACATCCTTGTCGCACTGCAGTTACAATCATATTCTCTATCCTTTTTTAGGGTGTTAGGTTTTTTCGTTACGGAATTTTTATATATAAAAATAAAGATAAAAGCTATACAATAGCTTAAAAACATCGGTAAGCTTTCAGTCATGTGTGACCATCTCGACAGTACAGAGAATTCTCTTTTAAAGTCGGAGTGACATGACACATGATAATCCTTATAATTCTTCCAAGTGCATATCTAAATATACGGTACTAACATCAAAAAGACATTTTTTTCAAATCCTTTTTAGCATTTTTTACAACCCCTTCCCCCCCCCCCCTCCTTGGTGATACATGGTGAGGTTTACGACTACTTCCCCCCTATATCACGTATTTTTTAGTGACTACATTTTTTTTTTTTTAATATTAATAAAATACAGGTATAATACCTGTGTAAAATACAGGTATAATACCTCACCATGTATCACCAAGGAGATTTAAGTATCAATTAATTTTATTATACAAAATTAAAGACTACAATATTCTTGGATCGCACTCTTGTTTTCCATCAGATGACGTAGAATCACTTTGGTAGGCTTAAATATAATAAAAAGACATACAGACGAAGCCTCGAGCAAGTGGTAGTAGTGGATTAAAAGTATAATTGAATTAATTTTGACTCGCTTTCTCCCGCGTTTCCACCCGCGTCTATGTTGGTTATCGCGATAAAAAATAGCATTTATCTTTTCTCAGGCTTTAGACTATATGGGTACAAAAATTTATTGAAATCGGTGCAGTGGTTTTTGAAGTTATCGAAAACAGATAATCAAAAAGATGCGGTGAAGGACTTTATTTTTAACCGACTTCAAAAAAGGAGGAGGAATCTTTTTTTTTATAATATGTAGTGTGATAATGTGTTTCATCACACAACTAAGTCAGATTATACGAGAGTATAAAATACACCTAATTTTACCTCAAATTATTATTTTTCCAATATACCAGAAGTACCATTTAAACTTCTGAATTGTATCTTGATTGCGGTTCACTTCGGATATCCCTCAATACAGATTCAAGTCACGATCTATTGACTCGGCCCTGTGTCGTTATTAACATAAAAAAGAACGAGATGAAATATCAACCGAGATTACTATTAAATGTAAGAGAAAAAGGGATAATGAACAGTTTACAGATTGCTCTTAAGCTTAGTGTTGGGGAAATTGATGATCTATGAGGAAAGTAATTTATCACAGTCTGTTGGGAATTTGGGCTAAGATTGACTGTAAATAACTGACATTGATTGCGGAATATGAATGGATAGAATTATCTCTAACAAGTTTGCTTAATTAAGTAAAACTGTCAGATATGTTTTGGTGAATGAAGTAGGGGAATAAATAACGACATCATATTGAACTGAAATATAAATTAAAACATGGGCAGACTAAAGCAAGGATTGCTGAAGCTCTTTGAAAGAATGATTGACTCCCGAATCCAACAGGAATGTACACTCTTGGAGTGACAATTTGGGTTTCCGGACTTTTGGTTTGATTCTGTTTTTTCCTTATGAATTGTCACTGAGACATACAGAACGAAGAGTACGTCTCTGCATTGCTTGTTCCTGGACTTGCAGAAGGTCTTCGACCTATGGTGACATAATTCGAGACATGCTTCTCTTCTTCTCATGAAATGATACCACTGTTGTTACCATCAAATATGTATATTCTCAGAACTGTGATTCACGAAGCTCATTTTAAAAATATTCCTCCGAGGTATTTACACTAACTACGGTTATCAAACATTAGCGCAATTCAGCCAACCCTAACAGCGCCATCTGTTGGTAGACCACTTAAACACCAAACTGTACACTACAAAAGGGAACTTTTAATTTTAACGTGTCAAAACAATACAAATTTATTTATTTTTTATTTATTTTTAAAAAGACAACTCCCGCATTAGGAATATAAATTCCTGTGTCGCGGGGGACTTTACAAACATACATGGAACGGACACAAAGAACACCCAGACTCAGAACAACAAATTGTGAATCACACAAAGTGTCATCCTACGTGGGATTTGAATCCTTAACTTCGGCCGCTTAAGCCACTAGGCCAACCGTGCAGTCAAATATATTTAACATTGCGCGTTGATGTCAATAAAGGGGTAAGCAGAGTAATTCAAAAGTACATGAATAAATAACAAAAGTGGTTGACCTTAACACAACCTTATAAAGTTACCTAAATATATAAAAACTTGTCCTCGATTTTCCCCAGCAATAAATTCAGTGTAAAACTTCTTGAACTAAGTTAAAAACTCAACACCGCTCTCTAAATTTTAAATAACGTCTACTTTTTGCAATAAAGTTAAAGAGAAAATGAGCTGCTCACGTTTGACGCATAATTATCTGGTTACTTTAGCAGTAATCAAGTTATTGATATAGTTCTGAAACATAAGAGGTTGAATCTTAATTAAAATTAGAAGGTTATGTGCGTCAATCGTGACTTTCTGCGTTAGAACGCAGTATCGGAATCGCGCGTTTTAGCGACTGCTCAGATGCCGGCTGTTGTGTTGTCTATAATTTTTCGACGCCAAATCGATGCTAATGGCATCCGAATGTGTGCGGAGAGTAGCGTTCAGCTGCTTTGTCGCGCTTCTAAAAAGTGACTCAATCTCCGTGTTTGGCGTTTTTAAGTGTGCGATGTGAAGCGTTCGGTCGCCGTATTTAGCTTCTAAAAAGCGACTAGTTGCCGATCATCGATGCTAAAAGTAGCTACTGTGCTGTGGCCCTTAATCTGAATGCCTGTGTAGCTCTATGTATAAAATGTGACAACATGGCATATGCCAATGTATCGACAGCTGCATATTAAAACATGTGACTGGCTGTGCACCAGGATGTCGATGAAATATTACGCAAATGGATGCGGCAAAAAGAATATACCTACAAAAATTTTTCTTTGTTTTTTGTAACTAAACGACTTTTGTGATATTAAGATTTGCATAGTCTATACCGACCTTTGTGAGTGTTGAGGCGCTGTATTGAATTGTGTTAGCTGTAACTTGTAAACGTCCTGGAAAAGATTTTATTCACAGAAATAAATGCCGTCTATTACATAATTTGTAATTAGTACGACTTCAATCTTGCTTATTAGCTTGTCAGAATTGCTTCTTACAGCGATTGTTACTGCCCGAATTTACCTTTTTCTTCTGTCCATATAAAAACCATACTACAAACGCTTGTAGTTGCAAAAAGTGTGTTGTCGCAATTTACATACCCCTTTTTTGGGTCTGTGCGGAAATCCCCTCAGATACCACCAGTTGACCACAACGAGGTGTACACTCGAAAGATAGGGTGCGTGCGCTCCTTATAGAGCTATAAATCTTGCACCCCGACCCAAACGTACTTCTGCAATAGAGTAGGGACATAAAGAATTGTGGGCTCCGGCAAGCTCACAAACAGTACTTGCAAAATTAGTTAGTTAAATAATACCAGCAACCTACAAAGTGCTATACAAGCACAAAGCTGCCTGATGATAAGTGGTAACCCACTTTATAAAGTCACTTTGAATACAAATTGTATTACTTATAAGATGTACAAGATAATCTTTTATCCGATTTTTTCTATTAATTGGTAATTTTCGATCGAGTCAAACTAACTCAACTCAGAAACTTCAGAAAAAATCAAAACATTTATATTAAAAATAACTAGATTGTGATAATTTTTTTTTTTTTACTTAATGCATTAATGCCTACATGTATCGGCGGACTTATTGCCATAGGCAATCTCTGTCAACTAACTGATTGGACGATTCAGAGAAAAGGTAAGGTAGGGGCACTTATAGGGAAATGATATTGTGGTTTAATTAAAGTGGTTTTAATAAATAATACATATCTGCTTTGATTTTAGGAGATAATGATACAGGTGTAAGTAAGTTTTTATATATACACTAGATGACCCCGCGAACTTCGTACCGCTGAACAGTCGATTCAACGTCACTCAATTGTTTTGTATTCTCGGATTTTTTATTATTTTTTCCTAAGAGGTTATCCTTACTTCAAGGAATATTATAAAAAAAGAATTAGCGAAATCGGTCGTGCCGTTCACGCGTGATGGCGTGACCAAGGGAAATAGGGATTCATTTTTAGGGTTCCGTTGCCAAATGGCAAAAAACGGAACCCTTATAGATTCGTCATGTCTGTCTGTCTGTCTGTCCGTCCGTATGTCACAGCCACTTTTTTCCGAAACTATAAGAGCTATACTGTTGAAACCTGGTCCGTAGATGTATTCTGTGAACCGCATTAATATTTTTACACAAAAATAGAAAAAAATACAATAAATTTTGGGGGTCCCCATACTTAGAACTGAAACTCAAAAATTTTTTTTTCATCAAAACCATACGTGTGGGTCCATCTATGGATCGGTATTCAAAAATGATATTGATGAGGTTTCTGATATCATTTTTTTCTAATCTGAACAGTTTGCGCGAGTGACGCTTCCAAAGTGGTAAAATGTTGCCCCCCCCCCCCTGTAACTTCTGAAATAAGAGAATGATAAAACTAAAAAAAATATATGATGTACATTACTATGCAAACTTCCAACGAAAATTGGTTTCAACGAGATCTAGTAAGTAGTTTTTTTTAATACGTCATAAATCATATATGATTTAGAAATGTAAATTGCGGTATACCGCAATTTACATTTTTTTCAATCAAAACACTATTATTAAAACATCGATGAAAGTTACAACGAACTACAAAAACTTTTATATGATGTTACTTGCTGCTACGGAACCCTTCATGGGCGAGTCCGTCTCGCACTTGGCCGCTCTCTTTAAATATATAGATTTATACGTGTTTATATATATTATATTTAATATTTTATACTAAATTCTTACAAAGTGACTCTGCTCTATCTGATGGAAGGCATAAGTAGAATTTGGGAGCGGGGTCACCATGGTTAGTGCAGATAATGCAGCATGGTGACCCACACCATGGAGTCTAGTGAGATGTTCTGCATCATTCTCCAAGAACGAGATACACACGTCCGGCCGGCCTCCAGGGGCCGGGAGGGTGATAGATTAAAGACAAATTAAGGTGGAGACCTATAGACACGTATACGTCTATGTCTGCTACACATACATACACTTGTTGGGGCAATACACATATGTATACATCTACATTTATAATTTACTAGCTGAGCCCCGCGGTATTACCCGCGTATATCAACATGGTTGCTATGCAAGTATGATATGCATAGCAATCTGTGAAGTTTTGACAGGAAATAAACAGTGATACATTTTGACATCTACGATTTAATGTATTTTTATAATCACCTAGTTTTCGCCCGTGTATCTCATTTATTGCAGTAAAAAGTAGGCTATGTGTTATTCTGTTATATAAGCTATATTACTGTAAAGTTTCATCCAAATTCGTTCAGTAGTTTTTGCGTGAACAAGAAACAAACATACATACAAACATACATACTCACAAACTTTCACGTTTATAATATTAGTAGGGTTACATCTTATATATAATTATAGAATATACCATATCCATTTGTCGTATATCATGTACAATTACGTGACCACTTGACAATATATGGAATGGAATCAAAGCACACAAGCCTCGCACACGTGTTCTCATTCCATAAAGTTACATAACTTTTGCTGTGACTGGAAAGTTTTGTTCATCGCGTTTTAGCGACTTCCTGCGTTCGATCGCGGTATCATCGGAAACGCGCGTTTTAGCGACTGCTCAGATGCCAAATCGATGCTACCGGCATCCGAATGTGTGCGGAGAGTAGCGTTCAGCTGCTGTGTCGCGCTTCTAAAAAGCGACTCAATCTCCGCGTTTGGCGTTTTTAAGTGTGCGGTGTAGAGCGTTCGGTCGCCGTATTTAGCTTCTAAAAAGCGACTAGTTGCCGATCGCCGATGCTAAAAGTAGCTAGTCTGCGGTGGCCCTTATATCACATTTCTGTAAATTGTTTTCTGAGATACACTTAAAACTGTTAGGTACGCAATAAAATAGAAATTCGTTACTTTTGTACGAATTTTTTAATATAACCGTATTTTATAAATTAGGCCTATATAATTCCTGAACTAATAAAGTTATCTAAGCTGTTATAGTTTTCTTTTAAGTTCATTACATGGACTACCATAAAAAAAACCCAGATTTTTCGAACCAGCCATTTAGATTTTTATGGAGAGACGCCCTGATTTAACAAAAAAATTCGCTCTAAAGTAGCATAACTCGCAAACGAATACCTAAATCAAAAAATATTTTTCATAACCTTTAAATGTTATTAAAAAAATATTTAATGATACCCCACACGACGGGGTAGGCGCAATTTTATTGTATTGCATCACTGTAGATTTATCCGGCTCGCACTATCCTGTAAAAAGTTGTGCGTAGTCATATATAACGGTAGTCGGCTATGAAAAATAAAACAAAACAGTAAAATCTACACACACAGAGTTACTACGACAGACAAAAGACACATTTTAATGTATATATTTAATACCCACACTTTTTTACCATTTTTGTTCATTAAAACTAAAGGAAAAGTGAATTTCCCCATTTAATCAAGATTCTGTCACTCAATTTTCTCATTCACCAACGAGATTATTCTTAAGCGTAACATAAACCAAGCCCCGCTTGCGGAAATGTTAATCAGTTGGTTATTTTTGATTTATTCGCAAAGATTATACTCGAATACTTTTCGCCTAGGTTACTTTTTGTGTTATTAGATAAATGTAGGCTCGTAAAAATCCGGACAAACTCGATCCAGCTTTTCCAGAGATTAGCTGAATTTAACAGACAAATAGACAATAAGTACATCGCATAACATAAAACCTACATTATATTTATTTATGTATAAAATAAATAAATATTTAGGACATCTTACACACAACGTCATCTAGTCCCAAGCTAAGCAGAGCTTGTATTATGGGTACTGAACAACTGATATAAATACATAAACATACTTTTTTTTTGTAAATACATACATATTATACATAGAAAACACCCAGACTCCGAAACAAATATTTGTAGATCACACAAATATTTGGTCCGACCCGGGAATCGAACCCGAGACCTCTTGATCAGCAGCCGCATATGCTAACCACTAGACCAACAAGGCAGTCATGTATGTAGTCAGGCATGTATGTATAATATGTACGTATTGTGCAGTAATGTGTACGATTCCAGGGTCGGACAAAATGTTTATACTATGATCTGCAAATATTTGTTTCGGAGTTTGGGTGTTTTCTATATATTTTTTATTTTTTTATTTGATTCCTACCAATGTGCCTGATGGTAAGCCTCAATGGAATCCAAGAGCGGGGGCCACCATACTGCCCGCGATGCAGGAAGTATGGCGATGCTGACCCAAACTATGGCGGCTTTGTGAGATGCTTTTTTACACCCCTCTTAAAGGACAAGGGATCATAATGGGAAGGAAACACGTGGAATGGTACCGAGTTCCAGTTTTTAATATGTATGTATTTACAAAAAAAAGTGTATATGTATTTACATCGCTTGTCTAGTACCCATATTACAAGCTCTGTTTAGTTTGGGACTAGATGATGTTTTGAGTCAGATTTTTTTTTCTATATTATAGGGGGCAAACGAGCAGACGAATTACTTGATGGTAGGTGATTGCCGCCGCCCATGGACACCCGAAACACCAGAGGAGTCACAGGCCCGGCCTTTAAGAAGGGAGTACGCTCTTTTTTAGAGGTCCGAAATTTTTATATTTATAATTAAATTTGATTTAGATAATTCAATTCAATATATTCGAACTAAATGGCGTGCAATTGGAGAGGCCTATGTCCAGCAGTGGACTGCGATTAGCTGATGATGATGATGATGATGAATCCAATATATAAATCCAGATAAATATTGGATTGTGAAAGATTATACACAATTTAAAATGTTATAGGTACTAAGATTAAAAGACAAATAACCAATTTACTTGTTTGATAGACTTCCGATAAGAAAAGAAAATAGTAAATAAATTGAAGATATTAATACATTTTGACTTCGGTGGTCTGAGAAAAAGTAAAACTAATCGTTAATTGACATCATTGACCTGGATAAAAGATATTTTATTTCAATAATTATATTTTCTGAGTGTATTTTATCTATAAGTGAAACCCGCGGTGTTACTCGCGACTGTTGTTGTACATTTAAAACATCAACCACGGGTAACGCTGCAGGATAAAGCTAGTTTAAAATAAAAGTAGCCTAAGTTACTCCTTACAACATCAGCGGGCAAGTATTTTCAAAATCATTAAACCCTTCCATAGATTAGTGGGAACAAACACACAGACAGACAGACAAAAAATTAAAAAAAAAATTGATGTGCTCGTAAATGCCGTTTACTTTCAGCATTTAGTAAAAACGTGTTCATTTAATATAACAAACATATTCTCCAATTTTATTTATTTGAATAGATAAGAAATAATTTTGGGGTGATCGTTTGTGGCATTATATTATGTTACTAGTGATTCCGTGATTCCGGAGGTCATGTTAAGCAGTCGGTCCCGGTTGTTATCATAACAGTTGTGAAGTGTGTCTTACTAGTACCCACCCCGCACTCGACCAGTGTGGGAACGTGTGGCCTTAACCTTCTCCTGAGAGGATACCTGAACACAGCAGTGGAACGTAATAGGTTGTTATTGAGAAATTATTTGAAAGTCCGTGTGGTGACGGATCAAGGATACAAAGTGTCACCACCCCTATTCATTCCATCGGTATCGTAGAGGCGTCTAAAGGAACAAAATAAGCAGCTAACATCACTGTCAAGAGAAGGAAAACAAACCCTTAACCAACCCGTCTGGCCAGCGTGGTATAGCAGGCCAAAACCTCCTTTCAAAGGAAAGGCCTATGTCCAGCAGTGGACTCTTAAAGGCTGTTGATGATGATGATGATTAGATTTTAATTTTTTAGTAAATTCATAGGTAATTTCAAATGTATCCCACATTAATATTCAAAATTCAAAAGTGATGATTCTTTCTGTAATACTATCATGACTAAGCCGGTGCACCGATTTATATGAAATTTGGTTTAGTTTGCAAATATAGTATTTATGTAAATGATATAAAAGCTTCCACCAAAGCTTTTTGCTCATAAAAGTCTGTTGAATACAAGCATATATAGGTCTGGTGGGTTTAAATGTTGGGTAAGCTTAATACCGTCTGCGTAAATATGTAAATGAGGTATCAAAATATAAAACTGACGTTTTTATGACTGTTAATCCTCGGGAGAGGGTCGAGTATTTGTATTCGTGTACTTGTGTTAGTCTACCCATATTACTGAATACTACAATTTTCATTTTTCATACACGGTTGTTTGATATTTAACTAGTTTTCGTTTATTGTGATAATCATACTTCAGATCAATATGTTTGTGGCGAAAACATACAACAGCGCCATCTACCGAAGAAACACGGAACGGGGTAATTACTAATCCTGAATCGCGAAAGAGAAATTCTCACGCCAACTAGCATATATACAACGTCCCAACAACAACCGTTGGGCCGTGGCCTACCAAGTACGATCATCTCGCTTGGTCGGAGAATCCTCCCTTTGTGATGGAGGAACGTGACAACCGGTCCTCCACACTCCATATATTCATAACATATATTTCTATATGCATATGTATTGACTGCCTTGTTGGTCTAGTGGTTGGCGTATGCGGCTGCTGATCAAGAGGTCTCGGGTTCGATTCCCGGTTCGGACTACAAATATTTGTATGGTCCACAAATATTTGTTTCGCAGTCTGGGTGTTTTTCTATATACAATATGTATGTATTTACAAAAAAAAAAGTATGTTTATGTATTTATATCAGTTGTTTAGTACCCATAACACAAGCTCTGCTTAATTTGGGACTAGATGACGTTGTGTGTAAGATGTCCGAAATATATGTATAATATAAAAATATATATGTATGTATATGTGGAGGAACGCGTATCATGTCCTTCCGGCCTCCCTGCGTGCGTGGGTTAGTCCAACCTTTAAATGCCATACCCTTTTCTACCAGGAATTAGCTAGCATAAACGATTTCTCAGTATCGATCCCATAACCTCATTCGTTCACCGAAAATCATAAAGTATTCGCTAAGACCGTGACATAACTCAGGTAGTATCGATTCATGTGTATCACATTATGTAGTCTAGCCACGTTGAGTTTGAGCACGAACATTACCCTACTCCTGGATTCTACTCATGCTTTTCATCAGGCAGAGTAGAGTCACTTTGGCAGGCTTAAATATAAAAAAAAAAAAAAAAAGAACATGTCGGTTAGATTGGGGCGGTACTATTCTCTAACAGAAGATTAACATAAAATGAGAGCATTCCCGATGTCATAAACTGCATCGTTGGTCTAGTGGTTAGCGTATGCGACTGCTAATCAAGAGGTCTCGGGTTTAAATCCAGCAGTAGAGCAGTAGAGAGCACGTAAAGCCGTCGGTCCCGGTTGTTATGAATATCTATGGCAATCGTTAATGGGAAGTCAGTGCCCTCAAATATACTGACAACTAGTTCAATCTTCGAATATCAGTTCTTCCTTAGGGTTGCGGAGGTCCGATGCCAGTCGCTCCATGGAAAAACTGATATTCAGGTAAAACCGGTTGAACTAGTAGCCGACCCCATATAAACTTGGGAATAAAGGCTAGGAAGAAGATTCCCGATGTCATATTTCGTTGTTGAGTTTGGACCAGAGGTCTAATGATGCACAAATGTCGATCATCATCATCAGCCCATCGCAGTCCACTACTGGACATAGGCCTCTCCTATTGCACACCACTTTGATCAATTTTGTGCTTCTCGCATCTAGCTCAATTATTTTTAAGTGTCGGTCCCCATGCTTTATTGTCCGTATCCATAATAAATAAGTCATCATTAACCCCTAAGGTCTCCTCTCAGGAGAGGGCTAAGGCCGTACGTCCCCACTCTGGCTGAGTGTGGATTAGGTAAATTAAATTAGTATGGTGATCACTACCTTTAAATTTTACCCATGCTTTCTATCAGTTAGAGTTTGGCAGGCTTATTACAAAACCGAACAAGTACAAGTCGGAATCGCCCACCGAGGGTTTCGTACGTACTATTTATTTATTTATCTACTTAATAAAATTTAATAAAAATACATAACAATTATTTCAGATTTTTAATTTCACAGACTTCGGAGACAAAAGGACAGGTATTTTTCTATGTTTTTTAGTATAAAATCAAAATCAAAATCAAAGCATTTATTTCAAGTAGGCCAGTTACAGGCACTTTTGAATTGTCGAAACAAAAATGTAGCTACAGTCCCAGTCACAAGACATAAAAACTGTGAAAGTACTGTAGTTGCCCATTCTCTAGCGTAGATCTCTATGGAGAAGAACGGGCAAGAAACTCCATGGACACTCTTTTAAATCAAAATGTTTTTTACAAAATCTTGGTTACATCATTCATGTTGAGATGGTACATTATGTGAGAACGATGTAGCAAGACGTGCACGTTAAAAGTGTCCATAGTACAACAAAAATACAATTGAAAATTCAAATAATTAATTCAAATAAGCCGTGGCAACTAAGAGATGACCAGTCACAACTGACAGCGCCCGTTCACGAACATGACGCATGGATCCGCACCATTCAACTCAACCATTTTGAAGGGAATTAAATGATCCGACACACGCGCCACCATCAGCGTGATATTTGAGTGAGCATGACATACTCTCAACCGCCAGGGCAGATTCAAGTCAAGAAAAGACGTAGGTTTCCAGTGAATGATAGCTTCCTAGTACATAGTACTCAAACAATATGGGCTATGCGATTATATAATATTATAGAGATTGAATCTATACAATGCAAAGAAAGTTGTACAATCTTCAGCAGCTCCAACAATACCATTTAATGCTATCAATTTATGCGCCCCTGTCCTTGTGAAGCAGGACCAGCATTGAGCCAAGCATTTTTATCAGCGATATAATCGCTCAACTTGTAATATGCTTGCTTACATAGTGTGCGTTTAATGCATGTTTTAAATTTTGTCTCATTCAGTTCAAGAATACTTTGTGGAATTTTATTATAGCATCTCAAACAGTACCCCATAAAAGAAGAGTCTACTTTAGCGAGTCTAACGAGTATAAATTAAAAATCATCAATCAAGCCCTTTTACACAATACCTCATTTGAACTACTAGCTTTATTTTAAAAAAGCTGAGCCTATATAAAAATAAAGACCCTCTATATCTGAAGATTAAATTACAAATTTATAGTTTTGAATTTTTTTTCCTGTAGTTGCCATCTATAAAGAGGTTTTGGCCTATGTCCAGCAGTGGACATAGGCCAAAACCTATGAGACCCGCCTTCTTGCATTTAAGTTTAGCAATTTTCCTGTAATATCGGTTCCTTATGTAAACTTAGAGGTCTGATTTTTATACAAGTTCAGGGGACCGTAGAGCTGTTTACATGGTTTATATTTTAACTGAACATATTGACGCGTTTCTGAAATAAAGGATCTTGACAAACAGGCAGACAACAAAGTGATCATATAAGGATTCCATTTTCCTTTTGAAGTACAGAACCCTAAAATATAATTCATTTTAAAGGTATAAGTGATATATATTCAAACAAACAATTATGCGTCATCAATCCACAAATATTGGGTATCAACCTGCCAATACACATTAATACAGAGTGTTTATACTAGCATTACTTGTGTATATTAATACGAGGACAATTGTACATTATAAATGAAATGCGATTGTACGATAACAATTTCAGTAGAAAATGATATAGGTGCCTGATTCAATCGATAAATATAATGACAGTGTACAGAAATTGATCAATCTAAACGAGTAATTTTTTTTTTATGTTTGTTTGTTATATCAAATGAACATATTTTTACTAAATGTATGTAGAAGTATAGACAGTACTTACATCAAGTTTTAAGCTATTGTATAGCTTTTATCACGGGCTTTGAGCGCGGCGACTGAATCAAGAAATTTCGTAACGAAAAAACCTAACATCCTAAAAAAGGATAGAGAATATGATTGTAACTGCAGTGCGATAAGGATGTGGCGGCTCCGTGTTCTATAGGCAGTTTAGCGCAGGCGTTCTGCCGCCACCGGCCGTTATCCGTTGCCTTGACAGCACAGTCATTCTAGATTCTTCTTTTTTTAATTTCGTTTTTTATTCCATAGATATGCTCATATTACTATTATGTTCTCTGTTTAGTTGTCATTGTGTTTCGGTTAATAGGATGATTATATTGATTATTAATAGGATGATGATTATTGACTACCTTGTTGGTCTAGTGGTCAGGGTATGCGGCTGCTGATCAAGAGGTCTCGGGTTCGATTCCCGGGTCGGACCAAATGTTTGTGTGATCCACAAATATTTGTTTCGGAGTTTGGGTGTTTTTCTATGTATAATATGTATGTATTTACAAAAAAAAAGTATGTTTATGTATTTATATCAGTTGTCTAGTACCCATAATACAAGCTCTGCTTAGTTTGGGACTAGATGGCGTTGTGTGTAAGAAGTCCGAAATATTTATTTATATTGTTTGGCAATAATATTGTTAGAATGTATGTTGGTAAACAGACAAAGTATATTGTTTTGTAAACTTGAATTAATATCAAAGAAAAAAAAATGCATAAATAAAAAATAAATAAATAAATAAAATTGCATAGGTTGATAAAAAATGCTATGCAATATCTTTACCGCAGCAGTCCCCGAGTGCTACACGACTTTTTTTTATTGACAACACTGTCCCATTGGCCGTCATTTCGTCGAGCAATGAGACCCGCCTTCTTGCATTTAAGTTTAGCAATTTTCCTGTAATATCGGTTACTTTGGTTCGTCTGCGGATCTCCTCATTTAATGACTTGTGGTAAAAATATATGATCGCTCATAATAGGTTCCAAAAGAAGGCTTAAAGTCACGAAGGTGGATAGGGCAATACTTGGAGTTTCTCTGGGTGATCGAATTAGAAATGTCGAGCTTTCTATTGGCAATTATTTTTTTAAAGTTTCCTTTTTTTTGTTTTATATATTTATGCTTATCAAATTGACTCTACTCTATAATCTGATGGAAAGCATGAGTAACATCCAGGAGTTGGGGTTACCAACCTCATTGTGAGGGCGGCCTGGTCCGATTTTTCTGCATCATTATCCCGGTCTCCGGAAGCCGGGAGAATGATGCAAAATGATTAGGCCTCCGGTCTTACACTCACCAACGAAATACGACGGCACTAATGCTGTCATTATTAGGATGGTCTTCTGTGTGAGGGTAGTACTGCCCCGGTGGAGCCGGCTCATTCATGCTGAAATCAGCGTGGCTCTACTACCTCCAGAGATATACACTTACTATCAAACTTTACCTCTTGATATTATTACTAGTTGACCCAGCGAACTTCGTACCGCCCAACTTTAAAATTCCAGAACTTGATCGCAGCGCCACCTACCGGGTCCAATTGCGAATCTAAACCATTCCCAGATCCCCTTGATCACACACAAAAAATTTCATCAAAATCGGTCCAGTCGTTTGAGAGAAGTTCAGTGACATACACACTCACAAAAGAATTATATATATAAAGATTTAATTTATACTGCCTTATTGGTCTAGTGGTCAGCGTATGCGGCTGCTGATCAAGAGATCTCAGGTTCGATTCCCGGGACCGACCAAATGTTTGTGTGATCTACAAATATTTGTTTCGGAGTTTGGGTATTTTTCTATGTATAGTATGTATGTATTTACAAAAAAAGTATGTTTATGTATTTATCTAGTACCCCATAATACAAGCTTTGATTAGTTTGGGACTAGATGGCGTTGTGTGTAAGATGTCTGAAATATTTTTAATTATACTATAGATAATACAATAATAAAGTTTTTACTACAGTTTAACTTATTACAATTTCACATGTAACAAATCCCATCTGTATATTGCCCGTAAACTAAACCTTCATAAAGTTATGACTTCCAAAATCAAATTCCCTCTCAAACTCATCTGGAAATTTCCATTGAGTACCCCATAAACTCCCATTAGTCACATTGTCGTGAAGATATGATGATAAACCATTTACGGGAGTGCTAAAATGTTTACGAGCTGTTCCATTAAGATGTTAAGACGGTACTTGAAATACGAATGCTTCAATCCAAGTCGTTAAATTCAGGGTTATGAGTTAATGTGTTACGACTTGACTTGTATTTTACAGATGACTCTTAACTCGTATGTCTGTAAGTCGTATTCGAATAATTGATTGACCTTATTAAAGGCGACTTCGAGTTCAGGTTGTGATATGTGAAGAGAATTTATCGTATCGAGTGGATGAGTTATGTTAAGGAATATAATAATAATAATAATATACTTTATTTGTTAAAATGTGGTATGGATAAATATATGTTATGTTACTGTATGTAGGTACACTTGAACATGTATTGGACGACCAATTTTAAGCGCCTTAATAGCTCAATAGTGATGTGTTCTCTAGGAATTACCTAAATCTATACAAGTAAATAAAATTAAGGTGTATGTTAATAACCGATTTTCACTAACTGCCAGTTAAAGTTATTACGGTACTTCATTAAAAAAAAACAATTTTCCAATTGTTTTTTCAACAAAATTTTCTATTTGTTTGTTTTTTTCCGGGTAATCTCTGGAACGGCTATACCGATTTTGATGAGGCTTTCACTAGCAAGAAGCTGGTGAAATGGGGAGTAACCTAGGCATCTTTTTAGACTAGCTTCGCGCCGCGGTGATACTCGTGATTCACTATAATAGATGTGGGTAACACCGTGAGACTCGGCTCATCATATTCAGGTTGCCTTTTGCATTGACAACGGTAACTTAAATATCGCGATTCAGAGAAATGACAACACTATCTATTTAGTAAAAAACAACATTATTATTACTCAGCTTTCTTATTGTAAATTATAAAATAACTAGTTCTGAGTTTAAAATAAAAAAACACTGTAGACATTTATTATAACTTTTCGAGATTTTATAGTACAAATAATAATTAATTTGCAATCTGATATCAGAATTAATTAATGTCCCAGAACCTAGAAAAAAGTGTTAACTTTCTTACTTCGCCTGAAAGAACTGTGGACCAAATTACCGTCTCATTTTTCTCAAAGCACTTTTTGCTTTAGAAACTAAAGGGGCAACTAAAAGGTATATCTTTAATTATTTATTTAAAGGTGAGCAACTAAGTTCTCGCTGCTTTTAGTAATGCAACTTTATTGTTGTTGACTCAAAAATATATCACCGGGTTAAGATTAAACGGAACAAAGTTAAGGACCAGTTTTTAGGGTTCCGTAGCCAAATGGCTAAAAACGGAACCCTTATAGATTCGTCATGTCTGTCAGTTTGTCTATTTGTCCGTCCGTATGTCGCAGCCACTTTTTTCCGTAACTATAATACGTATACTGTTGAAACTTGGTCAGTAGATGTATTATGTGAACCGCATTAATATTTATACATGAAAATAGGAAAAAAACAATAAATTTTGGGGGTCCCCATACTTAGAACTGAATCTCAAAAAAATTTTTTTCATCAAAACCATACGTGTGTGGTATTTATGGATAGGTCTTCAAAAATGATTTTAGGTTTCTAATTATTATTTTTTATACACTTCAAAAAAGAGACTTCCGAAATAGTAAAATGTATGCCCCCGTAACTTCTTAAAAAAGAGACTGATAAAACTAAATAAAATATGTGCAAACTTCCAACGAAAATTGGTTTGAACAAGATCGAGATCGTAAATCGTAAACCGCAATTTACATTTCATTCCATCAATACACTATTATTAAAACATCGATCAAAGTTACAACGAACTACAAGAACTTTAATATGATGTTACTTGCTGCTACGGAACCCTTCATGGGCGGGTCCGACTCATACATGGCCGCTATTTGCAGTAAAGATTCGATTAAATATTTTTCACTATTACACTAGATGATTGATAACGGGAATGTTATTTTAATGATTTATATGATTAAAATCTAACAAAATGAAATAAGTCTGTCATTTGTACAACATTTGTAATTTGTAAGATCAAATAAATAATATATACAACAGATTTTGATGAACTGCCTCGTATTTCCAATCTTTCTATACGGGTTGAAACCTTGTCACTAAGAAAACAGGATCACCAACAAAAATCGATGCTTTTGGGACGTGGAGCTGGAGACGTTGCTGAGAATTCCGTGGACAGCGTTCCGCACCAATCCTCAAGGAACTTCACATAAAACACAGGTTATCATCGATTGTGCAGTTGCGAATATTGAAGTTCTTTGGACATATCTCTTGAAAGGCAGATTCGATGGAGAAACTTGTCAGAAAATGCAGCAACACAACGACAACAGTGGAGAGACATCGCAAGACGTGTAGCAGCCCTGAAATTGAGCGGCGACAATGGACTCATGTTGCGACTGCAACACTACCTATCAACTGCCACGACCACTCTGTCAAGAGTAATAATAATAAAACTAATGTTTATTTATTTTCTCCTCATAAAAACAAGACTTTTGTAACAGATAACAATGAGTACAATTCGATTTATACATAAGTATGCAGTCCAGTGTATGCGAGGAGCTGGCGTCTGTTATAGGCGTATACCTGTATTACAGGTCACCAGGACCTCACCCCACGGATAATGGAATAACATGTTAAACAAAACCAAAAATTGAAACTAGTAGGTACATACGCGAAAGTTTACATGTAGGTTTTTAAGGAGACAGTACCATGCATAATACTTTCAGCTTATAGCTGATAAGATTGTTTATTTATCCTTATTTATGTTGTGAGTTTGATTTGTGTAAGAGTGGGATTATCTCTCTCTCTCTCTCTCTCTCTCTCTCTCTCTCTCTCTCTCTCTCTCTCTCTCTCTCTCTCTCTCTCTCTCTCTCTCTCTCTCTCTCTCTCTCTCTCTCTCTCTCTCTCTCTGTGTGTGTGTGTGTGTGTGTGTGTGTGTGTGTGTGTGTGTGTGTTTGTATGAGCGTGTGTGTGCGTGTGTGAGAGCCTGTGTGTTGTGACTATTCAGCTTGTTATGTAATTTATGATAAAGGACGCTTGTATTGGATGGTGTAGGTGTCAGGACTATTTGAAATCTGATAAATACTTTTATTTTTCTTATTTACCTATTTCTTGTAGCAGTTTTTCCGTAGTATTATAGTTCAAAGTTAGTAGCCAGTCTCTCACGACTACCTTACATTTGACTTTCGTAAGTGAGTAAATAGAAAGAACCCTGTTAATTTTGTTGTATAAATAACAGCCTTGAAAGCAAAAGAAACGGTGAGCAAAGCACGTTTTGAGAGATGGTTTTGAACAGACGATATCTTATCTGCGTCGATTCTCAGTTAATTGAGGGTCATATGTCAATCGGGAATGCTGTGTTGAAACAGTTTGGAGTATATAAAGTTGACGCACCGTGAGAACTTTAATCTGCTTATATACATCAATGGTTGGGTAAAAGAACCGTAAGGACAGACCAACCTTCAAAATAGCACGTTGAGCTCTTTCAACGTTTAGCATTAGGGTTTTTGTTGCTCCACCCCACGTGTTCGACTAAAAAATACAACCGGTAGTAGAGCCACGCTGATTTTATCACGATTGGGCCGGTTTGACTAGGACGGCACTACCCTCATACAGAAGACCAACTGTGGTAGGCTCCAGGAGAAATGCCACAAATTGTCAACAATCTAGGTACTGAGTCGTTGCTTAAATTCAGTGATTGTTTTCAAGCACCTAAGGCTATTAAGCTTTGAGCGCTTTTAAATAATATGTCTATATATGCCCTAATTGAAATTAAAAGCAGCTTTATATTGCTTAAAAAAAGCTTGTAATGTATCCTAAAAGGTTACTCGTTTAGAATAAACACTGACATCCTTGAGGTTGGGGTTGAGACTAATTGAAACAGACTTTGAAATGAGAGTCGTGATGTACTCAAAGCTTTAAATCTTTACGTGCTCTTTTATATGTTGCCAGATTTAAAATGTAATGTGGTACACGCAGTCTGCGTATAACGAACGAGATGTCTTGGGTGCGATTCCCGGGTCCGGTATAAAGTATTATTGAGTATTTATTATAAGGTTTTTTAATAACCCGATGTATGGAAATTTGGCGGTGTTAAATGGAAAGTTTTAATTAAATAGATAAGCGTATTTAGACTCATCATCATCTTCCTACCCTCTTCCCAAATTTATTTGGGGTCGGTGCAATGAATTTTCTTCTTCCATTCTTTTCTATTACTCGTCAGTTCACTGTTTATTCCTTTTCTGGCCATATCCTCTTTCACGCAGTCCATCCATTTCTTTTTGGGTCGCTCTCTACTCCTATATCCGTCAACTTTTATACTTAGAACTTTCTTCACTACATTTTGCTCCTCTCTACGCATCACATGTCCATGCCAGGATAATCTCTTGCTTCTCAACTTTTCATTTAATGGTACTACTTTCAGGCTTCCTCTAATAAACTCATTTCAGCCACATGTAGGCGTCTCTCATCCGTTTTTTTTGTTGGCCAACACTCAGATCCATGCAGGAAGGCATGCAAATTTTTAAATAAAATAAATAAATAAATATTTAGGACATTTGCTGCGAAGTTTGGGTGTTTTCTATGTATAATGTGTAATGTTTACAAAAAAAAGTATAATAATAATAAAAAATATTTTGGTCTTACACACAACGTCATCTAGTCCCAAACTAAGCAGAACTTGTATTATAGGTACTAAACAACTGATATAAATACATGAACATACTTTTTTTTATAAATACATACATATAATACATAGAAAAACACCCAGACTCCGAAACAAATATTTGTGGATCACACAAATATTTGGTCTGACCAGGGAATCGAACTCTCTCTTGATCAACAGCCGCATACGCTAACCACTAGACTAACAAGGCCAAGACCAACTATATACATGTATTTATATCAGTTGTCTAGTACTCATAGCAAAAGCTCTGCTTAGTTTGGGACTAGCTGATGTCGTGTGTCAGGTGTCCAAAATAAAATTAAATAAATTTAATTATTAAGTCGGTACCTTTTAGTTAAAAGACAGTGCCCATATTCTATTTCACTTTCACGTAGAAAATAAGGAAACTAATTCAAAGAAAGGACATCTTAAAGATAAATGGTATGTACAATGCACCATTTATGCTATTTTTCAAGTGAGTTTGCCATTTTGTGGAACATTTATGATTCCCAAAGGTCTCGCTACCGCTGACATTGTAATATGTCCAAATAACAACGATAACAGCTGACTTTTTTCTACGTGTGGTGTTCAACTTTTTTGTATTTTTTAAACCGACTTTCAAAAAAGTGGCTGTGATATACGGACGGACAGACAGAAAGACATGACGAATCTATAAGGGTTCCGTTTTTTACCATTTGGCTACGGAACCCTAAAAAAAGGAAAGACTATTTTTCAATGTTTCTTACCTCAGAACTTTCGATTGGGTGAGTGGTTCGTGGGGTTTTTAAATTTTTTCTGTTATTTGAAAGCTGGTGCATTCCATAGTTCCCATGGAAACCAAGATCCTGGAGAAATAGAGGGAACTACTCAAAGATCATAGGCACACCTGTTGCGATTAGGGTACTCCGAATAGTTTTTCTTTAAAGTCGGTTTTTTCGTGGTGCAGGAGAAGAATGGAAGCAATCAGCTGAATGAAAAAAAAATACCCACGAAAAAGTTCGACTAGAAGAGTGAAAGAGGCTGCTGTTATCAGCTAAAGAAAATAGAAGAGGCAAGATGTTAGGCCACTTTATACGCCACGATAATTTTTTAGGTAATACCATAGAGGGAATAATTTTAACAAAAAGGAACCGACTTCAATGAAAGACTATTCCGAGTACCCAAATCGCGACATTGTGCCTATGATATTTGAAGAGTTCCCTCGATTTCCTTGGGATCCCATCATCAGATCCCGATATGGTGACGATGGGACCACCTGTAAGCTACGCCCATTCCAATGCAAAAATAATTTTTGAAATCGCTTCTTAAACGACGAAATTATCGCTGAACATACACAAAAAAAATAAAAAAAGATTCCGACGAATTGAGAACCTCCTCCTTTTTTTTGAAGTCGGTTAAAAATAGACCGAAAGAAAGGAAGAGTAAGACCGAAATATAACCATATTGACCAGAATCCCATTTCATTTAATTCACTTTTTTATTACTAAATTAGGCGACGCCTTGAAGACAAGAAGGCTATAGAATTGAATACATTAAATACTTAACTTTGGCAGAAATAGCTGAAATTATTAGTCTGGTTGCCATGTCATCAAAAGAAAGAATATATCCTTTAGACACGCAAGCTTTCCAAACTAATATCAGTTCAAAACGTAACAAAAACCTTCGAGTATCATCAAAGTCTGATGTAAATACGGCAACAATTCTGTAGCTACTACACAATCTCTCGGAATTTACATATTCAAGTAGGTGCTCATGGATACACAATTTGAATACAGATTTGTTATACCTCCATACGGCTTTGATCCTATCGGATAAACAACTGGAAACCACGTCATGTGCAGCATTACAAATAGAGATTATGATATAAATTATAACAAGAGTATAGGATAGCTGTCTCCTTTATTGGATTGCTTTCTTATAGAAATACCGATAATGAAAGTTAATAAATAAATATTTCGGACATCATACACACAACGTCATCTAATCCTTGTTTTATGTATACGAGACAACTGATATAAATACATAAACATACTTTTTTATGCAAATACATACATATTAGACATAGAAAATACCCAGACTCCTAAACATTATTTGTGAATCACACAAATATTTAGTCCGACCTGGGAATCGAGCCCAAGACCTCTTGATCAGCAGCCGCATACGCTAACCACTAGACCAACAAGGCAGTTAGTTCAGAGTAGTGTGCAATGGGAGAGGCCTATGTCCAGCAGAAGACTACAATAGGCTGATATTTATGATGGTTATTACACAGTTATGATATAGGATGTGTTTATGTGTGTAACATTTTGATTTGATTGTTTTAATTGTTATGTTTAAATTCATGAAAACAAGCGATATTTTTTTTGATTTTAAAATTTTTATGTGAGAGAGTGTGCCTTTTTTTTTCAAAAGGAAATCCCCTTTGAAAAAAACGACAGACAAACAAGTTTGCGGGCCTGTATACAATTTCATTCCGATGTACAATTGAAATACAACTACAATGAAAATAATGAAAATAAGTACACACATAAACACGTCAACGACGATGGGAAAATGTAGTGTAGGACGTTCTGCAGGAAGATGGACCGACGACTCGAGGATAATGGCTGGTAGCGGATGGATGCGGTTTGCCCCTGACAGAGATGGTTGATGCTCTTTTGGGGAAGTCTTAGTTCAGCATGGGACATCAACTAAGATGACATATCACTTCAATTTATACAGTCGAGTAGCACTTATCAGATTCAGAAGAAAATTTCACTCAATAAAATTATCAAAACTTTTATTTTTTTATTGTGATCGATAAATTATAAACCGTATTAAGTAATGCAAGTAAAATCCTATATTGAATGAGAGCAGTACAAAATATTCTCGACTCAAAGTTGCTCACGTTTCAATTTTAAAGGAAAATAACAAAATACTCCAAAACCATTGTGAACTACATTTCCAAGTTTCTACTTCCAATATATTCGTCAATAAACTTCTGATCTGACTGTTTCTGCGGAAACTCACTGCGTTCAAAACTTTTCAAGAATTCTGTTGCATTGAATTTTTGTTTTTATCCTGTTTTTTTTTGAAATCTCAAAATCTACAGGAAAAGTTGGCGAATTGCCAAGATCCAGGTGAGATGAAAGAGCTTCGGAACGAGTTTTTTGCACTGTCTTAATGTTGAAGTTAATTTACTTTTGTTGAGAAGTCTAAGTACATTTTTAAGAATTTATTTCTTAGGTTTAATAAAACTCAAAAAGAGTTTTCCTAGTATGAATGGACTTTAAAGTAGACAGCCCGGAATAAGTCAGCGTGTAGAGTAATTTTTTATTTTATTTTTTGCATTTCAGTGACGTCACTTTGCCTGATGGAAAGCATAAGTAGAATCCAAGAGCATTCGCTGTGAATGCAGACAGTGTATGGTAACTTACAATATTTATCATCAACATCAACAACCCATAGCGTCCCACTGCTGGATTGGGGTCTCCTCTCAGGAGAGGGTTAAGGCCATACGTCTCCACGCTGACCGAGTGTAGGTTGGGGACAGGCAAGACACGTTGTGGCTACGTAATCTTACTGTTGGATGTTTTTATACCGCCCGAAGGCCTCCAACTAAGCTTCACGACTGCTATCAAGACAACAACCGGGACCGACTGGTTAACATGATGTCCGTATCACGGAAATGCACATAATAACATATCATGCAACATACGGTCACCCATCTAGGTCTGACTGCGCCGTCGTTGCCTACCATCATGTAAGGCTATGAGTGCTTTACAGTATATATAGCTGTGTACTAAGATACCTTTGTATTTATACTAACTTTAATTCTTTCAATTATCGAAAATCACACATTCATTTTACAATACTGTCGGAAATATTTGTTTCGGAGTTTTGGGTTAAAATATCTATATACTTACAAAAAAAAAGTATAATTATGTATTCATATCAGTTGTCTAGTATCCATAATATAAGCTCTCTTTAGTTTGGGACAATTATCGAAAATCACACAATCATTTTACAATACTGCCTCGTTGGTCTGAGGTCTCAGGTTCGATTCCCGGGTCGGAAATATTTGTTTCGGAGTTTGGGTTAAAATATCTATATATTTACAAAAAAAAGTATAATTATGTATTCATATCAGTTGTCTAGTATCCATAATTTATGCTCTCTTTAGTTTGGGACTAGACAATATTGTGTGAAGATGTCCGAAAGAGAAATCTATATAAATACTAGCTGATGCCCGCGGCTCCGCTCGCGTTTTAGAGGTATCAAAAATAGATGTTGGCCGATTCTCAGACCTACCCGATATGCACACAAAATTTCATACAAATCGCTCAAGCCGTTTCGGAGGAGTATGGGAACGAACATTGTGACCCGAGAATTTTATCTATAAGACTAGCTGATGCCCGCGGCTCCGCTCGCGTTTTAGAGGTATGAAAAATAGATGTTGGCCGATTCTCAGACCTACCCGATATGGAGACAAAATTTCATACAAATCGGTCCAGCCGTTTCGGAGGAGTATGGCAACGAAAACTGTGACACGAGAATTTTATATATTTGATATTATATCGGTTTTTATTTATTGCTCTGAAACTTTTACAATACAAGTTGTGTGGCAAACAGAATTGAATTCCTTGAAAAGTTCTGCCTTGACCCATATTTGGGTTAACGTTTCTGTTTGTTACTGAAATATAAAAATATTATTTCGAATGACATAATAGATTTTTATTCTACTGTTTTTATTATATTTTGGTGTTATTATATTTATTCTTATTGTAATATATGCGCCTTGACGACGCATATTATTCAGCAGTGGGGTTTAGGTAAGGTTGATAAAGGTATTAAAGATACTCACGGTTCGGCGGGGAATGAGCTGATGTGGGGTTTGATTCTCACTCGCGTGGTAGTCTGACCAGAATAATCTTTACACTTCACACCTTTTACTAGCACGATCGCGCTCCCGGGGTTTTTCACATAGTTCAGTTTGTTCAAATCTCAAAAAACGTCATTCGCCTGTCAGTTTGACAAGCGTTCCGTTTCACAGACGTTCCGCAGTGGCGGAAACAATTATATATTATTATTTATATTGGTGTAATATTATTTGGTAACTTATTGACACTTAAAGTGTTGTTGGGTGTTTCTGATAGGAAATTCTTAGTAATAGCCCAGATTATTGAAGTTTGACGGCTATTCATGTCTGTCCTTTCTACGGAGGGCGTGGTGCTAAAAGCATTCCCCACAAAAAAAGGTTAAGTAGCATTGTTAATTTAAATACCGGGCACCGGGGCAGTACTACCATCACACAGTAGACCAATAAGAAATCACTGCTGTACTGTCGTATTTCGTTAGCGAATGTGAGGACAGAGACCAACAGAGCATCTCATAACAACCTCTTTCTCCTGGATTCTACTAATGCTTTCCATCAGTAAAAGTAGGGTCACTTCGGTAGTCTTAAATATAAAGTAAAAAAAAGCGGCTAAGTGGGAGTCAGACTTGCCCATGAAGGGTTCCGTATAATCAAGTAACATCATATAAAAGTTCTTGTAGTTCGTTGTAACTTTGATCGATGTATTAATAATAGTGTATTGATTGAATGAAAGGAAAATTGCGGTTTACGATTTCGTTCGATCCAATTTTCTTTGGAAGTTTACTTAATAATGTACATCATTATTTTAGTTTTATCACTCCCTTATTTTAGAAGTTAGAGGGTCTCGCTCAAACTATTCAGTTTAGGAAAAAATGATATTAGTAACCTCTATATTATTGAATATGACGAAGAAAAATTTTTTGAATTTTAGTTCCATGTATGGGAACCCCAATTTTTGATGTGAAACATCTATAGGCGCACGTAAAATAGATTTCTGGCCTGGCGACTGGCGACGCGTCGCCGCGGCACGCTATACGATGGTATATATATACAGTCTATATGCAGTAGTGTGTACGGTGGCCCCACCTTACACACTACTGCATATATACTACTATTTTAATAATTAGTAATATTTTATTTTATCATTATGACATATTTAGTTCCTATTACAATATGTTCTTTTCTGCATATTACTTTTACAAAATAATGGCGATGTTTCACATCTGCCAGGCGTCCCGTGACGGCTCACATTTTTTTTGTTCTTTTTTTATTAAAATCTTAATGCTTTTCACAGAATACACCTACTTACCAAGTTTCAACAGTATAGCTCTCATAGTTTCGGAAAAAAGTGGCTGTGACATACGGACGGACAGACAGACATGACGAATCTATGAGGATTCCGTTATTTGCCATTTGGCTACGTAACCCTAACAAAACATCCAACGCCAAAAATTAGCCACAACGTTGTCTTTCCAGAGCCCAACCCACACTCGGCCAGCCTGGAGACTTATGGCCCTAACCATTCGTTGTTGTTTTAGCATAGTAATTCGTGACAGTGACAAAAAGAATTGGAGACGACATCGTATTTTAAACAGTTAAAATTTTATAACTTTTTTTTAAATACGCACATAGTTTGAATTTTTTTTTCAATTGGAGTGGAAAATGTATCCCATATACTTATAAACCATTACAACTATCGCACAAGTCTAGTGAAACTCCCTCGTGTATTTTTCATTTCGCACCAGCCAGTTACGAGCTGAATATATATGTCAGTCAATGTATTCCTCCTCCACGGAGCTTCTAAAAGGCATTAGTTTAGTGTTACATCATTCAATATTGATAACAGCTCCTTATTTTGTATACACCGCTTCTGGGCGTACACCCACTCTCAATTTTAGAGAGGGCTTAAGAAATATCGTGGGATCAGATTTCAAATGCCTGATAAAAGATTGGATTACACTTTGAGATATATACACTGTTTCAAACAATTATGTTTTCGATCTTCGTCCATATTCTGAAACATATTTACTACTATACTTTAAAAAATTGGAATCAGGCCACCCATAGAACAGGGTTCTGTGGTTACGCACAATGGTAGGTGGATTTAAAATTGTTTACGTTATGGTTACTTAATATTTCTTTATTTTTGTATAAAGTTTTTTAGGGTTCCGTAGCCGAATGGCAAAAAACGGAACCCTTATAGATTCGTCATGTCTGTCTGTTACGTTATTTTTGTACAAGAAACGTTATTTTTGTATAAAGGGGTTCCAAGTTTTTGCTTCACATTTTAATAAGCAGATAACCGATTTAAGCTTGTAACACAAATCCTTAAAGGGAAGATTTCGATACATCTTTTTCTTGAATTTATTTAATATTTCAACTATATGATTCATCATCATCACCATCAGCCAATTGCAGACCACCGCTGGATATAGGGCCTCTCCAATTGAAGGTCGTCTTCCTTCCAGAAATCTTGCGAAAGCCGTCACAACATTAATATCTTTCTGAAATGTGTTACGTGATTTGCATTTGGGAAACTTAATCAATTGGAATGTACTATTTCAATTTATTCTGGTATTGAACCTCCGGCTGAAGGTATTGAATATCTGAGGTAACAATAAAATAAATAAAATTGAATTGTCGTACTTACATAATTATTAACATTATAAATGGATGTATCTCTGTCTGTCTGTCTGTTTGTTGCGTTTTCACATCAAACCTAATAAATCCGGGTATTCTCTGGAATGGATTGGCAGAGATTGCTTTTAGCAATAATAAGGCCGCCCATTGCACATATCTAGTAAAAACTTTCAATATTAAAAAAACTGTAGGTATTTGGTGTGCAATAAAGTATATTCTATACACACTAATAAGGTAATTTAACCGCCTACACTGGTCTCATTGACAAATGTTTTGGACGGAAAATATTACGGGAAAATCAAAGACCACCTAAGGCTAGATCTTGAATTAACATTTTTAGGGTTCCGTAGCCAAAAGACAAAAAATAGAACACTTGTAAAGTCCTCATGTCTTTCTGTCCATTCGTATGTGAAATCCACTTTTTTCCGAGACTATAAGAACTATACTATTGAAACTTCGTATGTAAATATATTCTGTGAACCGCATTAATATTTTCACACAAAAATAGAAAAAAAAAACAAAACATTTGCGGTTCGCCATTCTTAGAACTGAAACTCATTTTTTTTTATCAAACCCATACGGGTGGGTTCTATGAATGGGTCTTCAAAAATGATATTGAGGTTTCTAATATCATTTTTTTGCTAAACATAATAGTTCGCACGAAAGATACTTCAAAAGTGGTACAATGTGTGTGTGTGTGTGTGTGTGTGTGTGTGTGTGTGTCTGTAAAATAAGAGAATGATAAAACTAAAAAAAATATAAATGTACTATACCATGCAAACCACCGAAATTTGTTTTGAACGAGATCTATTAAGTAATTTTATTTTAACACGTCATAAATCGTAAACCTCAATTTACCTTTCATTCAATCAATACAATATTATTAAAACATCGATCAAAGTTACAACGAACTACAAGAACTTTTATATGATGTTACTTGCTGCTATGGAACCCTACATGGGCGAGTCCGACTCGCACTTGACTGCTTTATTTTCAATATAATTATATCAATTTGGAATGCCAAAAATAGTATATTGTTTTTGTGTAGACCTCCTCGGGGCGTTTCGGCACGGGGATTTGAGGTGGGTGGAATCGAACTGATTGAAACCACGCGATGTAATATAAGGACGTGTCTGAAAAGGATTACCTAAGCATTACTTTTATTTAGGTATTTTAGATCCAATAAAATTTAACTTAAACTCTGTGTCGTATCATTTCAGAACTTAGGAGATACAATTATTTAGGTCATCTTCTTCTTCCTAGCCTTATTCCCAATATTATTTGGGGTCGGCTACTAGTTCTAACGATTTTACCTGAATATCAGTTTTTCAACGGAGCGACTGGCATCGGATCTCCGCAACCTGAAGAACTGAAATTCGAAGGTTGAATTAGTTGTCAGTAAATTGGAGGGCACTGACTTAGATGTTCATGACAACTGGGACTGACGGCTTTACGTGCCCTCCAACGCACGGGTGCGTCACCAATCACCGCCAAACTTCCAAACTCCGAGCTGCTATTAGGAATTTCCTAAGAAAAATCCAAAAACATTTTGTGGTCCGACCCGGGATTTGAACCCGAGACCTCTTGATTAGCAGTCGCATACGCTGTCCACTAGACCAACCATTATTTAATTATCTATAATCCCTACTAATGTTATAAATGTGAATTTAAGTTTGTTTGTTACGCTTTCACGCGAAAATACTCAATCAATCATCATGAAACTTTGTACACATATTCTTAGAGGTATAAGAAGTAACAGAGGATACTTTTAAGTAAAATATTAAAAGAGTTTGTTTCTTTGTTGAAATCTCAGGAACTACTGGTTCGATTTGAAAAATTCGTTCAGTGTTAGATAACCCATTTATCGAGGAAGGCTATAGGCTATATATCACCACGCTAAGACCAATAGGAGCGGAGCACCAATGAAGAATGTTTCGGAATCGGTGAGTTTCTTTTCCTCTTGAGAGCATGTGTAAATGGTTTAAAGTTTCGCAAAAACCATGTATGACAGATTTGTTGCTCTTTAAAAGTTCTAAAAAAGCGGCCAAGTGCGAGTCGGACTAGCCCATGAAGGGTTCCGTATCAGCAAGTAACATCATATAAAAGTTCTTGGGGGACCCCCAAAATGTATTGTTTTTTTTTTTATTTTTATGTGAAAATCTTAATGCGGTTCACAGATTACATCCACTTACCAAGTTTCAAAAGTAAAATTCTTATAGTTTCGAAAAAAAGTGGCTGTAAGATACGGATGGACAGACAGACAGACATGATGAATCTATAAGGGTTCCGTTTTTGCCGTTTGGCTACGGAACCCTAAAAAGTGTTGTTGGGTTTTTCTTACAGGAAATTCATAATAACAGCCCGAAGTATGGCAGTATGGCAGTGATTCACGACCGTGCCTCGGAGAACACGTTAAGCCGTCGGTCCCGGTTGTCATAAATATCTATGGCAATCGTTGCTGGGAAGTCAGTGCCCTCACACTGACTACCTTCGAATTTCAATTCTCCCTTAGGGTTGCGGAGGTTCGATGCCAGACTCTCCGTGGAAACACTGATATTCAGGTAAAACCGGTTGAACTTAACATTCTTCCAAAATCTCTTTTTCAAATTCCTGCCAAAAATTTAACAAAACGTGCATAACACACGGTGTTTGACCGCTAGACATCTGTTTTAAAACAACAAACCAAGTTTACATTGAAAACATGGTGTTATCGATTTATCATTATCATATAGGTAGTAGAGCCACGCTGGTTTCAGCACGAATGGGCCGGCTCGACCCGGCCAGTACTACCCTCACACAGAAGACCATCCTAATAATGACAGCATTCTTGCTGTCGTATTTCGTTGGTGAGTGTGAGACCGGAGGCCCAATCATTCTGCATCATTCTCCCGCCCTTCGAAGGCCGGGAGAATGATGCAGAATAATCTAACCAGGCTGCCATGGTACGGGTCACCATGCTACATTGCCTACCCTCACAATAAGCATGGTGACCCCTACTCCTGGATTCTACTCATGCTTTCCATCAGGCAGAGTAGAGTCACTTTGGCAGGCTTAAATATAAAAAAAAATATATATATATATAGCTGCCCTTGAAAGTCCAGTAAACCTCGTATTTGATACTTTATTACGCTTCTAATAAACTCATCAATCATGTCTGTATTTATCTTTGTTCATTTGTACGGACAAGACTTTTGTGTATTACAATGAACTCATAACAAACACAAAGTAAGTTGTTTTATTCCGTGTTAAGTAATAATCTTTTCTTATTTACCATTAATTAAAGACGATTCTTGTAGTGTTTAAGTATTTCTTCTTTAAGGAACTATATTTACAATTATTACAATAAGTACCTGTATATATATTTCATTAACTCATTAAGATATCAGCAATCAATGCACTCTATTTCTTTTGTGGTAACACTCACCTCATGCGCTACTATTCCACCCCTAACAAGGATTGGCGAAGGTATGAAGCAGGCACCACACTTCGTTATGCGCTATTCGTTATGCGGGTTATTCGCGCGCATACGGCGAAGTGTGGAGAGTATATTCGTTTCGTTCACCATAAAAATGACAATGACACATCTCTACAACACACATATTTGCCTTATTTGATGCTTATTTGGCATAACAGTTCGAAGTGTGGATGGCATGTTTTTGTTTGCGCGCATAACTAATATTTGGGCGAATACGGCGTAGACACATAACGAATAGCGCATAACGAAGTGTAGTGCCTGCATAATATTAAAAGCTCGCTGGCGCATGGGCGACGCAGCACCGGGCCCTCTTTCTTTTATTAACAAGTTCGTCTTATTACTTTTGAACTTTTGTTTAGTCTGTGGACCAGTATCACTAACTTCAAACTCCTGTGCTCTTTCTACCGTAAGTGGAACGAGCACCGAACAATTTTTTGCGACTTAAGCATTCTCAATAAAGCAACGATGTAAAAAGCCTTTAAGTGTTGAAATTTGCGGTTGTTTTTTTTTGTAAATGAATGAATAGTACTTTTTTTACAAAAGTATAACATCTGGATTATCTTTGGGATTTATATTCTGTTTATAAATAAAAAAAATTATGAATAAATATTTCAAACTAAGTGCAGCAGAGCTTGTATTATCGGTACTAGACAACTTTACTGATATAAATATATAAACATACTTTATTTTTGTAAATACATACATATTATACATAGAAAGCACTCAAATTCCGAAACAAATGTTTGCGGATCGCACAAACATTTAGTCCGACCCGGGAATAATCGAACCCGAGACCTCTTGATCAGCAGTTGCATACGCCAACCACTGCGTCACCGAGGCACTTAAAATTGACTTCTGAATTGTCTAGACAATTCGATTTTACGAGGTGTTTAAAGTTATCAATACTGATCTGCTCCTCGAGTACTGAGGGACCAGGAGTATATTATTATGATATTTCCACTAAACACCCTTACCGGTCGCGTCTTGCTATAAGTAGGATCATGTTAATACAGGTACAATATACAACATCAATTTTATAACTTACATAATACAAGCTTTGCTTAGTTTGGTACTAGATGGCGTTGTGTGTAAGATCTTCAGATTAAGATTCAGACTTCGTACTGCCTCAATCGATGAATATAAGACCTAAACTTGTGTATAAAATAAACTTAAAACAAACAAAATGAATTCATAATTAATTTAGAAAACTAAATTCATTCTCTGGACTTCCACAAATAATTCAAGACCAAAATTAGCCAAATCGGTCCAGCCGTTCTCGACTTTTAGCGAAACTAACGAACAGCAATTCATTTCTATATATAAATAAAATTATTTATTTATAGCTACATCATGAAACGTATAAATATTAATTAATATTTAAATTTAACAAGTGCCGTTTCTTCCAAGATATTTTTTATAACAGTAAATAAGAAGAGCATTTAGTTCTCTAACAAAACAGCAGGGCTATCAATTTTCATACAACCAAGTCCTTCAAAGATTTACCTCAAGTCTTGATAAACGACGGTGTTTTGTTCAACAAACAGACCGCAATCTTGACAAACTCCTATGTAGATTCATTACCTGCAAGAATTATTATTAATTAAAGTTGTGCTTAAGATCTTGTTTTATGTTAAAGAGTTTTTGTGAGATAAACAATTCTTATACAATTTGACTGCATGAATTGCATAATGATTTGAAAGATAATTATTATATTGTGATTTTTGTAATTTAACTAATTTATTATATTTAACACACGTTTAACTAAATGAAAAACACGTACAATTAATATAATACTGCCTCGTTGGTCTTAGCGTATGCGACTGCTAATCAAGAGGTGCTCGGGTTCAAATCCCGGGTCGGGTCAAAAAGTGTTTTCGGGATTGAACTAAAACCGGTTGAACTAGTAGCCGACCCTAAATAAAATTGGGAATAATGGCTAGGAGGACGTTAATTTAATATAATAAAACTAGTAAAAATAGAAAATCATAGATGTCTAGATCAAACAACACGTTTGATAACATATTATTGTGTTAACTTAGATCTGTCACTTGCCGATAGATGGCGTTGATTCCGTTTTGTGGATTGCGCTATCAAGATGTATTTGTATTGACAAAAAATAACTAAAATTGAGTTTTTTTCTTGAATTTTTTTCCATTTTAAAATATTGTAGGTAAGAGCACAATTTAAAACAATCCAGAACAGTGTTGCCCTCTATCTTAATATTATATACAAAAGTAAGGGTCACTGTTCCTGCTGTGTAGAGTGTTGTGACTGCAATCCGCACATGGGACTTGTGTGTACCACAATTAGTTATTCCGAGCCTGTTATGTAAGTCATATTAATACTTCTGTTGTTGTTAAGACAGGGTGTATAGTAGATAAAGTTGCGACATATAATGATTGGAGCAATATGCAGAGAAGAAAAAGGCTTCCCCCAGGACAGAGACAGAGGATAGGTGCGGGGTCGATCACGGGATGGGCCAAATAACATGGTCCGGGCCTTCTAAGAGCAAGGCGTGACCGACCATCAGGGTGGTTTCTAGTAAAAACATCACATACTTTTGGTCCCTCAGTACTTGAGGAGCAGGAGATCCGAAGAGATTTTCCACCCCGTTCATTAATAAAATCGGCCAAGTGCGTATCAGGCCACGAACAGGAAAGGGCTCAGTCACCCATAATGGTATGTATATTTAAAATTGTATCCGATAGATATTTGTTATGTTTACGTATTAATGCGTTAATTTTGTACCATACGTTTGGCTTTTAGAGGGGGGGGGGGGCACCCTGTTGTTACAAAAAAGTGCCTTTTAAAGTGGAATTTCTTGCAAACGGATACCTAAATCAAAAAATCGTTTTAGAAACCTTTTATTGTTTTTAAAAGAGCTATCTAATGTTACCCATACGATGAAGTAGCTGCAAGGAAAAATTACATTTTATACGTGTAGGGGAGGTACCCCAAATAAAATGTTTTTTCATAATTTTATTGTAGCACTTTGTCGATGTAATTACAACACATATTCATGCAAAGATTCATCTTTCTAGCACTTACCGTTTTTATAGTAAGTCGAGGACGGACGGACGGACATTAAGAATCTTGAAGGGTACCGAGTCATAGACTTCATGACCCTAAAAAGGTCAAAATTTAAAGATTGAATTACTAGTATGGTACTAGTATAAAGAAACAAAAATACAACAAAAAGATTTTTTGTAAACTGTTTTATATTTTGAAATCAGACACCAAAACAGCACTTTAGAGCTGAAATAATGATTTTTTTGTGCCTAATGCCTAACATTAAGTCAGTGTTTTTTCTAGGTTCTGAATCGAGTACAAAAATCTTTAACAACTTAAGAAATTATCTTGAGTAGCCACTCTAAAATATTAAAATGACATAATAAAACTGAATTTAAGTTTTTGCGCATCATTTGGAATCTCGAGAGAAAAACACAACAGTAATAAGGTACGCAACATTCAACTGTAAAACCAGAGGATTAAAGCATAAAATCTTTTACTTTACTGTGTCAATATTTACATGTAAGCTACTTAAATATTCTGTGTACTTGGAGAAAAGTTTCAAAGTAACTAATAAAGAATATTATTACCATTTTTATTTCGAAGATTCTTAAAAAATGTTCTGCTTTAGTTGTGAGAAAATCAAGATAAATTGAGAGTACGAGGATCACTTAGTATTACCACTCCCTTTAATTTTTCAAGTTTTTAAGCATAAAAGACTCGACGATCATAGTGAGAGAAAAACACGTGTGATGGTATTGAATTTTAAGTTTTAATCATTGACACAGGAAGGAAAAGGCGATGAGTAAAACAAGCCCGACGGTCGGACAGGGTTTCTACACGTTAAAAAAGCGGCCAAGTGCAAGTCGGACTCGCCCATGAAGGGTCCCGTAGCAGCAAGTAACGTCATACAAAAGTTCTTGTAGTTCGTTGTAACTTTGATCGATGTTTTAATACTAGTGTATTGATTGAATGAAAGGAAAATTGCGGTTTACAATTTATGACGTATTAAAAAAAACTCCTTACTAGATCTCATTCAAACCAATATTCGGTGGTATTTTACATGGTAATGTACAACATATTTTTTTTTTGGTTTTATCATTCTCGTAGTTTAGATGTTACAGGGGGGGGGGACACATTTTTCCACTGGAAGTGCCTCTCGCGCAAACAATTCAGTTTAGAAAAAAATTAAATTAGAAACCTCAACATAATTTTTAAAGACCTATCCATAGATAACACGTATGGGTTTGATGAAAAAAAATCTTTTGAGTTTCAGTTCCAGTTATGGGGTCCCCCAAAACGTGTTGTTTTTTTCCTATTTTTATGTGAAAATCTTATTGCGGTTCACAGATTACATCTACTTACCAAGTTTCAACAGTATAGTTCTTATGGTTTCGGAAAAAAGTGGCTGTGACATACGAACGAACAGACAGACAGACAGGCATGACTAATCTATAAGGGTTCCGTATTTTGGAATTTTGGCTACGGAACCCTAAAAACAGTATTGAAAAACGTATCGTCTAGCCACTTTTATTGTCAACAAACAAATAGCTATTGTATCTAACTTACTTTAATTTATTAACGAAGTGATCATTACGTGGCCCTCGTGTTTCAAAGAGAACATTGTTTTTAATTGTAGTATTTTCATGACCTTTCTTGATTTTAATCGAGAAAGGCATGGAAAAAGCTCTTCGAAAAAAAATATGAAGTTTAGTTGTTATTTTTTTTGAAGAGCTTTTTCAAAGCTACATAACTTGGGAATCGGCTGAAGTCTGCCTTCATCTCGTTCGTCTGACCTTCAGAACCCGAAGAGGTCTCAAAATACAAAGAAATGCCACCCTCCTAAAGGTTGACCTGAATAGGTATGTTTTACTTTTGCAATGTGTTAATTTTTTTATTGGTTAACCAGTAGTTATTAGTTATTGCACCCTGCAAATAAATGTGGGTACATTGGTGGCTATCTCATTAGGGACATAAACTAGAAAATGGTTAATCAGTGCTAAGAATCTGGACTCAGCCCTTAAATCCTTAAGCGGGGCGTGAAAAAGCTTCTTACTAGGCCGCCATACTGTGGGTCAGTGTGGGTCACCGTGCTGCACTGTCCGTTGTGGCAGTGAGGATGGTGGCCTTCACTTCTGGATTCTGTTCATGCTTTCCATCAGGCAGGGCAGAGTCATTTAGCAGCTACAAAAATGTCTATTAATATTTGTTTCGTAGTCTGGGTGTTTTTCTATGTATAAAAGATACTTTTTTTTTGTAAATACATACTTAATGTATTTACAAAAAAAAGTTTCTTTATGTATTTATATCAGTTGTCTAGTACCCATAATACAAGCTCTGCTTAGTTTGGGACTAGATGACGTTGTGCGTAAGATGTCCGAATTTTTTTTTTTTACTTTTATTTGTTTGATTACTGTAGTGATTATATTTCTTAGTTAGCAGTGAGACAGAAGAGTTGGAGTGTTTTTAATTTTTTTATATTTAAGCCTACCAAAGCCTACCTGATGAAAAGCATGGGTAGAATCTAGGAGTAGGGGTCACCAACCTCAGTGTGGGAAGGTCAACAAACGAAATATGTCATCAAGAATATTGTCATTATTAGGATGGTCTTCTATATAATCCGGCCCATTCGTACTGAAAACAGCGTGGCTATACTACCTACTTATTGTGATTCTTTTAACATGCTACATAAATTACTCTTATTTGCGTTTTTTCAATCAACCTTTATGCAAAATTAGTGTCGAGTCATCGTTATACAAAGAGAGAACAAAGCGAGTAAACTTACCTAATATTCATACCTTAATAGAAAACTAGGCATCTAATCCCATTTCGGATCGTAATTTGGTAAAAGATTTTACCGCCGTAAACCTTTGAGCCGTACCAACAAATGCCAGGGAATTCGCAATAAATTTTTAAGTCAATATTAAAAGCTACAAAAAGGTTAGCTGATAGGCTATCGTTATATCTTACAAAGGTTACCTTTAGTGATGGTGTAAAGGATAAGAAAATAGCGTATTTTAAAAGCTAATCCAAATGGGATTGTTTAAAGAATGATGTTTGATTGAAATTTATTTTTTACAAAGTTCAGTATTAAAAAAAATAGTTTTAAAAAACTAAACAAACACGCTTTTATACTAAATTAATGTAAAAAGCGTGGGCGACGTTATTGAAATATTTCAGAAAGCACCTCACACTTGGTTACATTAAAATTATTTTCTACTCTTAGTTTAAAAGCGTGTTTGTTAAGTTTTTTAAAACAATTTTTTTGAAGAAAAAGACTAAAAAAGAATAATTTTTCAAATTAGTGTATTGTCATCAGTCCTCGATAAATCTAAAAAGTTTGAACGAAATCTAGGCGTTTGAGTCAAAATCGCACCCAAAGGAGTCGGTTACAAACATACAAGCGAAGCTAATAAAAAGCGTGTAATTAGAGCAGATTCTTGGTTGGTAAGAAATTATCTTGCGTAGCCAAGCCAAATGGGCTTAGTGCCTGTCAGGCCATGTAGTCATCCATAATGGCAGTGGATTTGAAATCATAACCAATAAATGATTGTTATATTTACTTAACTCGTTATTTTTATATCGAAGTTAGGCGATTAACACACGGCACCGCGCACCGCCGCGGTAAGGTCGGCGAGAGTCGGTGAGAACACCGCTCGACCGCGCGGTCGATCAGTGTACGTGTGTTAAGCATCAACGGATTCAGTAGATCCCAATATGACATGGGATCCGCTTCACCGCCTACCGCGGCGGTGCGCGGTGCCGTGTGTTAATCACCTTACGTAGCTTTCCAAGTAAGCACATTTTACAAGTTAGACCTCTATAACTCCTGAACTAATGAAGTTATCTAAATCGTTATAGTTTTCCTTCAAAGTTCAGCATATGTACTACACTACCATTGTATTCTTTTTCAGATTTCGAGTCAGCAGTTTAGTTTTTAGAGAGGGGGAGACGACCTGTTTCAACAAAAAATGCCCTTTGAAGGAGGTAAATAACCCTTGAATTAGAAATTAAAGATTAACTTGTCTGTACTGTTTCAAATTTTTAAACTTTCATTTCTACTACTAAAGTGCTCATGAACTGCTATTGTAAAGGTTTCTTAATTTCTAATCTTCATAAAATACACATAAGTTTGAATTATGCATAAATTCAAGTGAATTAGTGCATAATTCTTTGTGTAATCATTATTAATTATTATATTATATTAATATAAATATATTTTTTTTTTAAAAAGGCTTTAATTTATGCAGAAAGCTTTGGCTAAAATTATGAACGCGAAAGTAACTCTGTCTGTCTATTACGTTTTCACGCTTAAGCCGCGGAACCGATTTCAATGAACTCTGGTATAGAGATTTTGTTCTTGTAAAATTTACCCCTGTATTTTTTCGTATAGCTATTTAACAACTTTGTTTTTGTGTAAAAATTTATGTCATCATCATCATCAACGGCCTTTAACAGTCCACTGCTGGAGATAGGCCTCTCCTCACAAAGGAGGTTTAGACCTACTATACCACGCTGGCCAGACGGGTTGGTATAGGGTTGGTTTCAAGTTTTCCTTCTCTTTGCATTGATGTTGTCTTGCGTAGTTTATCCTTTAGTCGCCTTTTACGACACCCGCGGGAAAATAGGGGTGGTGACACTCTGTATTCTTAATCCGTCACCACACGGACACACAGACACGGAAAATTTAGGTAAAACGTGTGCTTTGAAGAGTTATCAATTTATTTACGTGAATAAAATGGATAGCGCCTTACCGATTTATCGAGACATTATGTTCGTTCCGTAGTGAACAAGTACAATGTTTTTATGGGTTAAGTTTTTTTACATGACTTCCAGAAATAAAAACTGTTTTATCTGGACGATATTTCCGAAAAAAAATATTTAAAGAAATCAGTAGGTATATATCAACCCACAGATGCCGAAAAAACAAAAACATTTAAAAAGTTGGAATAGCACATTACCATTTTATTCTCCGGGGGCGTCGAATTATTACAAAACTGCTGATCAAAAGGTCTCTGATTCGATTCCCGGGTCTGAGTAAATATTTGTATGATCTTCAAATATTTGTTTCGAAGTTTGGATGTATACTATAAAAAAACAAGTATGTTTATGTATTTATATCAGTTGCCCACAATACAAGCTCTGCTTAGTTTGGGAGTAGATGGCGTTGTGTTGAAGATCTCCGAAATTAATTTAAAACTCGATCTATATTTTACTGCTTTTTAAATATTTTATTAATAATGACAACGTCTAAACTGATTTAAATTGATATTAGGAGGAGCATTTCTCTCGACAAAAGTAATACAATAAATGATATAAAATAGAAGGAAATTATTTATTTCACATTCCATAGAGTACATTCAAAGGTGTCTTTACAATATTTGATAGACTTAAAAAAAGGTAGCCTAAGCTACTTCTTATATCATCAGCTATCTGCCAGTGAAAGTCGCGTCGAAACGGTCCATCCGTTCCAGAGATTACACGGAACAAACAGACACACAAAAAAAAAATGTTGGCACCTGCACCGTGTATAATGTATAACATATAAAAAAACTTATATAACGATACTACAAAGTACTATAGGGTAGCTGCGAGAAAAAAAAAACCACTTTACGTGTAGGGGACATACCCCATTTACATTTCCCGATTTCATTCTAACACTTGTCGACGTGATAAAAATATATATCCGTTAGAAGTTTCATCATTCTAACACCCTTTTGACGGTAAGTCGAGGACGGACGGACGGACATGACAAAACCTAAGGGTTCCGAGTCATGAACTTCGAAACCCTGAAAAGAGGAACGAATGTCACTAAAATGTTTCCATTTGTGTACAATAAAATATAAATGGAATGAAACAGGTAGATGGCGTTAGAGTGAGTTCTAAATTATATAGAGTTTTTTGGAAAAATAAATATTTTATATGAAATAACAAATAAAAACCTGCGAAGAGTCCAATTAAGTAAAAATAAAACCACTATCGGGTTCAGTCGTGCAGGAATTTATAATTGGGCGGTACTGGAAACGGAGAATTCAATATTCATATAAATTGATATGTCCGTTTGTCGTAAAATGAAAATAAAATATTTGCTTCAAACGAGTTTGCGGGTAGGCTGAAATTATTTCAATGTATTTGAAAACTAAAATTATACTATTCTTTGAATACATTTATATGAAATAATAGATTTGGATATTTTTATCTGTACTATATTATTACTAGCTTTTGCCAGCGGTTCCGCCCGCGTGTAGGTACGTCACGGCGGTAAATAGTAGCAAAGGTGCTATTCCGATAAGTAAGCTATATTATTGTGAAGTTTCATCAAAATCCATTCAGTAGTTTTTGCGTCAAAGAGCAACAAACATGTCATACTCACAAACTTTCGCGTTTATAATATTAGTAGGATGTAAAGAGGTAAAGTCTATAATGTTGTAAGGGGTAATAAATCTCTGGATCTACTCAACCAATTTCAAAAATTATGTTACCAATAAAAGGCTACGGTATTTGTGAGTGACATAGGCTATATATTTACCCGAATAATCGATACTATGTGTCCCTTATAGTTTATAATACTATTGTTCATCGTAATATAACAATGTTTATGTTATAATCATAATGTGCATATGATACACAATGTCATCCAGTCTTCAGAGCTTGTGCTATGACATGTTACATTGTGCTCACGAGGGCCCTGGACAAGACGAGGCCCTGACGTTCCATGGACCCCATCGTGGCCCACTCTCCGACACCTCTATCACTGTCAACTCGGTCTTCTTACCGGTTCTAATTCATAGAGAAAATTAGCAGTCAGAGCCTTAAGCGGTTATCGCACCGTATGGACGGAGGCGGTTTTGCGTGGGCCGGAATACTTCCGTGAGATTTGGAAGCGTAAGTGCTCTCTGAAGTTTATCGGCAAACGGTTGAATTCCGGGCCGAGAGCGGCTTTCGGCCTCCGCACAGAGAGATATGCGAGTAGCGTGAGGCAGTTCGTAGAGTCACGATGGCTCGTTGGTCGTCACTTGCAGTCCACGTGCTGGCTTTGCCGCCGTGGAGGCGTTAAAACAAGGACGCACGTCATATTCTTTTTGTATACATTTGTATACATATAACACATACGTATACAAACCTGAAGTTCCTACCAATGTCAGATAAAACCTATGGTAAAGAATTCTTAGGGCTTTTACACACCATATTGCTTTTTTTATTGTTATTTAAAAGACAACTCCCGCATAAGGAATATAAATCCCGTGTCGCTTGAGACTTTACAAACATATATGAAATGGACACAAAGAACACCCAGACTCAGAAAAACAATTTGTGAATTAAAAAAAATGTGAGCCGTCACGGGACGCCTGGCAGATGTGAAACATCGCCATTATTTTGTAAAAGTAATATGCAGAAAAGAACATATTGTAATAGGAACTAAATATGTCATAATGATAAAATAAAATATTACTAATTATTAAAATAGTACGGTGTGGCGTATAATTATAATTATAATAATTAATAAATAATTATTAATATAAATTAATAATATAATTAAATAATTATATTATAAGTATAATTATAATTAAATAATTATATTATAAGTATAATTATAATTAAATAATTATATTATAAGTATAATTATAATTATAATTTACGCCACACCGTACACACTACTGCATATAGACTGTATATATATACCATCGTATAGCGTGCCGTGGCGACGCGTCGCCAGGCGTCGCCAGTCGCCAGGCGTCGCCAGGCCAGAAATCTATTTTACGTGCGCCTATAGATGTTTCACATCAATAAAGTATTTTCCCACGTAGGATTTGAAGCCACGACACTTGGCGAAGTAGAAGCGACTGCTTAAACCACTAGGCCAACCGTGCAGTAGCGGTTGGCCTAGTATTACCTAGTTGGCCTAGCCATATCGGTAGCCATAAGCCATACGGGTATGCCGAATGCGTTATGCCCCTAGCATAGGACTATAGAGCATACTTTCAGTTATCAATAACCCACAACACTCAATACACTAGAAAACAACGCAGTTACCATTAAAATCAATATAATATCGGCTTTCATGTTGCATTTAATACACGTTTTACTTTTGTTACATAAATATTTTCATGACATTAACTGCACACACACCATTTAGATTCCACAAGTACACACATAAAATCCCATACATTATCCCTATTCATATAAATTTCAACTCAAGCAGTTTCACGCTCGAATAATGCCTACCGGCGTTTCTACTCAATTGTTTTCTTCATAAAGTTGGTTGAATTGAAAACAGCAATTTATTTACTAAACAACTGTTCTCATTAATTACTTGCAAGGATTCTTCGTAAACATCTGTTTTTATGTGGCCATTACGTTAGCGGGTAGTGACTACATAGATTGGATAAATATATTTTATGGTAATATGTGGCATGGACCACATTAATCCATAGAGAAAACTCTATGCCTATCCATCTGGTCAGCATAGTATAGTAGGCCAAACCCCCATTTTTAATGAGAAGCCTATTTCCAGCAGTTGACTGCTAAAGGTTGTTGACGAGATGATAATATATAGAGAACAAAGGAGAGACAATTGACCTAATAGAAAAAGGACCGTTGCCTTATTAGGACAGTTGTCAAGACACACAAATGCGTTACTTCTCTATGAGCCCTCGGAAGAATTGTCCCCTCACTAATCAAATGGGTTGTTTTTCCAGGAACGTGATGTTAATCAGTATATACTAATAGAGATATTTTTTTGTCCTAGATTAGAACCGTACTTAAAATCTCTAGCTTAGCAATTACATGGGTTAGCTAACCACTGCACCAGTTGGCCAGTCGAAGTCATATCATCTACTTCTCATTATTATCATTTCATTTACTTTTAACTGCTTTTTGACCTCAGTGGTGTATACAACTTTCATGCTTGAGGTTTTGCTTTCAAATCCTAGGTCGGATCAAATACTTACAGATATTTATTTGTTTTAGACTTAGGGTATTTTCTATTTATAATATGTATGTATTTACAAAAAAAAATACGCATTCTATCGGCTAATCTAGTACAAGATTTGCTTAGGTTGATACTAGTTGGCATTTTGTGTGTTAGATAACGGAAACATTTTTTCATATTTACCTAAATTGATCTTATTAATTGTAAAGAAATTGAATTTTGAATTTAAATTCTTTAAACGCTGTCGTTATGGCCACACTTTAAGCTATAAATTTACATTCTAAGTTGCAAGTCAGCGGAAATATAGTCACAATTAACATGGTAATTTTATAACGGGAAAAGAAATAGCTTTTATACTTCCCTCATTGAAATATTTTTGCTACGTCATATGTTACATTAACCCAGTTATTTTAACGATTTGTATTAACAAATCGTCATACATTTAGGTAGATTGCTATAAACAACTATCATTTAGTGTATGTCGATATACAGTCGATGTTCTACCTCAAGAAACCAAAAAACGTGACAGACAGACAGATAGATTGAGTTAGTACTGGAGTTAGGCCTCTCCGTAGAAAGAAGGGTTAGACCTACTATATCACGCTTGTGAGGCATTCATTTAGAGTATGTTTTAAAGACTTGTTTGATTCGTTAATCGTCTTTTACGGTATTCTTTGGATCCATAGGGTAATGATAATTTATATTTTTAATCCGTCACTAGACAAAATGATACAAGGAATTCATAGAAAAACATATAAGTAGCCCAAATTCTTTAGGTAAGTGAACGCAATAGATATAGCGCAGAGAAAACGTACAACAGAGCCATCTACCGCAGGCAGATCGAATTAAGAAGTACCGCACTATGGAATAACTACTAATCCTGTGTCGCGATATAGATTGATTAATTTTTTGAGCTGATTTGCATAACTACAACTATTTACAACTTCCCGAAATGGACCGCGACTCACAAGGCATGATCACCTTGCCTGGTTGGCAGATCCTCCCTTTGTGTTGAAGGGACACGACACTCCCCCACTGTGACTCTTTAATTTCAGACGGGACATCTGATTATAATCATGAATAAATACTTTGTATTAGCTTATAGCCGAGTGGCCATAAGTGATAGGAAACAATCACCGAGGGTAAGCAATGACGGCATGGTCAGACCAAGATGGGTGAACGTTTGTGGCATAATATTTTATGAGCATTTCCGTGATTCGGAGGTTACGTTAAGCAGTCGGTCCTAATTGCTATCATATCATGTAGCAGCAATAAAATACAATGATTATGTATAGCCTTTACCCTCTCCTGGGAGGAAACTCGAGCCCAGGAAAGAGACATTATGGGTAGTTGATTGATTTACTTTGTATTGTCCCAGTCAGAATGAAGGGGTCTTTATTCTTGCAGGGGTTATAGTCTCACTGTCTTGGTCAAAGTCAACAAAATAATAGCTTAAGTTTTAGAGAGATAGAGAATATTAGAAGAGATATCACTCCAGTTGAACCAGGTCATAGTGTAACAAAATTTCTAAATAAACAGTGATAAATAGCTTAGCAGGTTAAAAATATGTTTGAAAATTTCAGTGTTTACATCAGTCGTGAAGGCAGGAATGAAACTTAAATAGCTAGTTCTACTATCATGGTTATGTACATTCAGTCCTAAGAGAATAGGTTGCGTGCCACTATATTAATTGAGTATGAAGTGAATATCGTGTCACGAACAATAAGTCTAATTATTAAGTGGGGAGGAAACACCTACCACTTGTTTAAGAAAGTTAAGTGATTTTTTTTTTGAATCGAGTGAGTTTGTTTCTAGTTTCTTTTAACGCGAAACGTTTGTCCCGAAATCATATATTATTTATTTATTCTAAAATTGTAATGATGGGCTACCAGTCTGATCTCTTGCATATCCTTCTATATTATTGTCGGCTCACAGGCGCACGCGCCCACTCGCTATGGTCGCTAACAGTCGACTGATTGTGTCACGACCGCACGTACTCTGGAGATAACATAATGCTTCCTTCTCATTCATTCATAGTTAACGAGAGAATGAATAACTTAGTGACACCTTATTCATTCACAGTGAACGAGCGAATGAATAACTTAGTGACACATACACTACAAGTACTATCACCATATTCATTGCGAATGCAGACAAGACAGTATGGTGACCCAGACTATGAGGACTTAAAGTGAAACTCTAAGGAACCGAAACCATAGCGACAGGGAAACACATCCGTTGGTAATGAGTTCCAGGTTTTAACTGTTCGGCACAGGAACGAACAGCAGATTTGTTGAGTTTCTTATTAAATAATTTACATTCTAACTACAATCAGTGTTTTTCAATTGGTTAAAAAAATTTGGAAATAATAAGTTTTTTTTACATGTCATCTTCCCAAAATCATTAGGTTTATCAAATACTTAGAAAGTAAACATAAAAAAAAGATTTCTAAATCATAGTAAAGTATAACACATTCAGACTGTACAACTACAGTAAGTAGGATTATAATATATTATGTTAAATGCTGGAATACACTTTCATACGACATGACTATTACATATATTAGGAAATTTTACATCATCATCTAACAACGACAAGATTAAACGTAGCAACTACTAGTAATCCTACATCACGCAATGAAAATTTTCACGTCAAGTACACATAAATATTTATTAATAACTGTTTAATAGTTGTTTGTTGGGCATGTTCGCCTTGTCTAAGCGGAAGAGTCTTCCTATTTATTGGAAGGAAATATCGCACTCGATCTCTCAATTGTTCGTGACTTTCTATCGAGAACGTATGGTACCCATCTAACACCATTAATGTTGTATTAATAAAGGACAAGGGAATTATATTACTCCCTCACTATACATATGTAACATGAGACCGTCATACTCACACACATACGTACATACACATATGTATGCATATGTCACTGTACAATGTAAAATTAAAACTGCCGTGTCATGTAGATAACTGTGACAGTTTTAACACATTTTTCAACTCATATTTTTAAATACAGAAAGAATATATATTATATTTATTCATACATTTGTGTTTGAATAATCATCGCGTCACACATTTCACGCACAGCAGTATGATATACATGCATATTAATGAATACCTTGTTGGTCTAGTGGTTAGCGTATGTGGCTGCTGATCAAGAGGTCTCGGTTTCGATTCCCAGGTCGAATAAATATTTGTGTGATCCACAAACAATAAAGAGCGAGTTTTTGGTATTACCTTAAGAATATTATAAAAAATTATATTATTAATTACCAGACACTTAACATCGTGGCAACCCTTGCTAGACACCCATAATATTGATGAAATTATAATTCTACTTACGTGATAGTATATAAGCTGATTTTGAGGTCTGGGGTTCTTTTTTTTTTTTTTTTTTATATTTAAGCCTGCCAAAGTGACTCTACTCTGCCTGATGGAAAGCATGAGTAGAATCCAGGAGTAGGGGTCACCATGCTTATTGTGAGGGTAGGCAATGTAGCATGGTGACCCTTACCATGGCAGCCCGGTTAGATTATTCTGCATCATTCTCCCGGCCTTCGAAGGGCGGGAGAATGATGCAGAATGATTGGGCCTCCGGTCTCACACTCACCAACGAAATATGACAGCAAGAATGCTGTCATTATTAGGATGGTCTTCTGTGTGAGGGTAGTACTGGCCGGGTCGAGCCGGCCCATTCGTGCTGAAATCAGCGTGGCTCTACTACCTACAATGTTCACGGGCTCTTAGGCCAATACACGGTAAGAAGTACACATATGCAGGTGTTCCCCCCTGTCGGCATTCGGCCAAATCGGCATATGCATTAAGATATGACTCAGAATATGTTTATGTGTGTAAAATGAGTTTTTTTTTGGTTTAATGGCTATGTGAGTTCATAGTAACATGCGATTGTTTTTGAATGAGAGATTTAAAAGTTTATGTGTGAAAATTTCCCCCGCAAAAATGACGGACTATCTTGTATCGAAAAAAGATTTTACGGCTATTCGCGTGTGATCCACGGGCCTCTATTGCTCTTCGGTGCATACAGATTGCTCAAGGCCACACAAGCAAACAGTTTTAAAGTTTACTTTCAAGAAAAAAAAATAGTGCGGAAAAAGCAGAGAGTTTTTAAGTGTCTCAAGAACAACTCTCGGCTTTGTTTCTTTTGGTGTGCCTTAAGTGGTTTAGTTGGTCTAGTGGTTAGCGTATGCGACTGCTAATCAAGAGGTCTCGGGTTCAAATCCCAGAAAATTCTTAATAACAGCTCGAAGTCTGAAAGTATGGCGGTGATGATTCACGCGAGTGCCTCGGAGAGCACGTTAAGCCGTCTTTCCCGGTTGTCATGAACATCTATGGCAATCTTTATTGGGAAGTCAGTGCCCTCAAATATACTGACAACTAGTGCAATCTTCGAGTTATCCCTTAGGGTTGCGGAGGTCCGATGCCAGTCGCTCCGTGGAAAAACTGAAATTCAGATAAAACCGTTTTAACTAGTAGCCGACCCCAAATAAACTTGGGAATAAGGCTAGGAAGATGATGGCCTTAATAAGTTATGAAATCTACGCATCTTTGGCAGTTCGGGAGAAACTGTATTTACATATAGCCAATCTAAGAAAACATCAATATATTAAAGTGAAAAAGTCTCAAGGATATTTACTTGGTAGTATTTGCAATGCAAAAACTATAGAGTGCTATTTTACATCTACCGAAGACTAGGTAGATACAAAAAAGAAATTGCCATAATTTAAAAAGTATTTTTAAAGGTACAAAAAATTTATTTTCCAAAGGAAGGGTATAAATTATTTCAATCCTATTTCCGTAAATTTAAAAGTTGGTAATCAACCCTAACTTCTAAACAAAACCCGGCCTCGTTTAGAAACGTTTTGCTAACGTTTTAATATTTAAATTCTTTGGTCTAATTAATTCAAAATATACGCCTGTAATTTTTATTTTACTTTTTTCCATAGCCAACATTTCCTTTGAGAATATAAGTAATATAAATATGAATTTAGTTCAGACAGTGGTTATTATTCTGATGCTCGAAAACTCTAAAACCCCTAAAATTTATGTTGTCCTGTCATGCGACGTTCTTAGGGCCACCGCAGACTAGCTACTTTTAGCATCGGCGATCTGCAACTAGTCGCTTTTTAGAAGCGACACTTAAAACGCCAAACGCGGAGATTGAGTCGCTTTTTAGAAGCGCGACACAGCAGCTGAAGGCTACTCTCCGCACACATTCGGATGCCGGTAGCATCGATTTGGCATCTGAGCAGTCGCTAAAACGCGCGTTTCCGATACCGCGAACGAACGCAGGAAGTCGCTAAAACGCGATGCAGCATCGATGCAGTCGCCAAATAGCCGATCGCCGATGCTAAAAGTAGCTAGTCTGCGGTGGCCCTAAATGTCACGGATGGACTATAATTAGATATGTCACACTAATGGCTGCATCGGTAGTGTATACGACTGCTGTGCTTGAGGATCTCGAGTTCGATTCCCGGTTTCGACAGAATGTTTGTGCTAGCTGCAAATTTTTATTTTTGGGTATTTTCAATGCATAATATGTATGTATTTACACAAATAAAGTATGTTTATGTATGTATATCAGTTGTCTAGTACCCATAATACAAGCTCTGATAAGTTTGGGACTAGATGGTGTTATCTTCCTAGCCTTATTCCTTATTATTATTATTAGGTGTAAGATGTCCAAAATTGCTATTATTTTTTTATAGTGAACTTTATTTTAATTACTACATTAATATAAAAATTACAAATCGTTTCACTGAAATTAAGAAATAGTAGATACCTTTAGAAAAAAAATTTGTTAAGTGACGTATGCCTTAAGCCTTAGACAGGACTAAGGCTATGTTTTACTGCGATGAAGGCTAGAGCTAGAGCTAGAGCCACGGGTGAAAGCTAGATTAAATGTTATTCAAATAGACTTTAAAGGTAGACAAGGATAAATCTATTCTCATTCATCAGGTTTCAAATATAGTAAACTTTGGTACATTTGAACTTCAAACAGATAAAAAATTGGTGCGATATTGAGAAGCTTCGCTTCATAGAAAGATTTATAGCCATCGTTTAAGGCCTTAATGGATCTTAGGAGTAGTTTGTCAAAGGAAAATTGGTTTTTCACTACTCTAATGGAACAGCAGGCGTCTAATAACTGTTGGTTTTTTTGCCTCTGCCTATAGGTCTATCTGTGTTGACTGCCTTGTTGGTCTAGTGGTAAGCGTATGCGGCTGCTGATTAAGAGGTTTCGGGTTCAATTCCCGGGTCGGACCAAATATTTGTGTAAGCCACAAATATTTGTTTCGGATTCTGGGTGTTTTCTGTGCATAATATGTATGTATTTACAAAAATGTTTATTAATTTATATCAATTGTATTTTACCCATAATACAAGCTCTGCTTAGTTTGGGGCTAGATGATGTTGTGTATAAAATATGTCCGAAATATTTATTTATTTATCTGTGTAAAAACCTTTTTATGAACACGTGGTTTAGTTGTGATATCTACCAAATTGGTTAATATGCTGTTCGGTCCTTAATATTGCGAAGAGTTTCTCAAAGAGAACAATTTTAATAACAACAGATTTTTTGAATTATCCTTACTTAAACTATTGAAGAAAATAAATATCTAGTATTCTGATTCATTATTTGATTTCTAAATTTTTTACATTCACGACGTACGTTTCTAGACTCAGAACATTTTTGTTGTATTGGGGTTGTTAACTCATAAATAAAATTTACACCAATATCTAGTTCAAGTATTACATTGGTTACTGCACGGTTGGCCTAGTGGCTTAAGCGGTCGCCACGCCACGTGTCGTAGGTTCAAATCCCACGTAGGATAACACTTTGTGTGATTTACAATTTGTTGTTCTGAGTCTGGGTGTTCTTTGTGTCCGTTTCATGTATGTTTGTAAAGCTCCCGCGACACAGGAATTTATATTCCTAATGCGGGAGTTGTCTTTAAAAAAATACATGTATTTTTTATTTGAACAATTATAAATAGGCTTATGAAAGTAATTGAGCAATAGGAAAAAATATAGGCTTGTCTGTTAAAGTATAAGCCTAAATAAATATAATAAATAAATAAATAAATAAATAAATAAATATTTTGGACATCTGACACACAACATCATCTAGTCCCAAAGTAAGCAGAGCTTGTGTTATGGGTACTAAACAACTGATATAAATACATAAACATACTTTTTTTTTTGTAAATACATACATATTATACATAGAAAAACACCCAAACTCCGAAACAAATATTTGTGGATCACACAAATATTTGGTCTGACCCGGGAATCGAACCCGAGACCTCTTGATCAGCAGCCGCATACGCTAACCACTAGACCAACAAGGCAGTCATAATTTTTCTTGTCTGTGCAGAAATCCACCAGTTGGTGGTTATGTCAGACTCGAACCGACTGAAACCGCAATCCGTCACAGGTACTAGAAGCCGAGGAACTATAACCCTCGCAAGGAAATCCTAGATACCTACCTATACATTATACTGTTATAACACTGAATGTGTTTATGTGTGTGAAACTGAGAATCTTTTGTTTTACTTGTTATGTGTGTGTGTGAGTTTGTGCGATAGTTTTTGTATGTAAAATGTCATCATCATCATCAACAGCCTTTAACAGTCCACTGCTGGACATAGGCCTCTCCTTTGAAACCAGGTTTTGGCCTACTATACCACACTGGCCAGACGGGTTGGTAAAGGGTTTGTTTCAAGTTTTCTTACTATTTTGAAAAGATTTTGAACTGCTTTGGCGACTTCCAAGCCTGCCTATTTCTTTATAAAACACGACAAGGAAATGATGACGTATACAAGAAAACAATATATCATCTTCCGAGCCTTTATTCCCAAGTTTATTTGGGGTCGGCTACTAGTTCAACCGGTTTTACCTGAATTTCAGTTTTCCCACGGAGCGACTGGCATCGGACCTCCGCAACCCTAAGGGAGAACTGAAATTCGAAGATTGAACTAGTTGACACATATTTGAGGGCATTGACTTCCCAATAACGATTGCCATAGATGTTCATGACAACCGGGACCGACGGCTTTACGTGCTCTCCGAGGCACGGGCGTGAATCACCGCCAAACTTCCAAGCTCCGGGCTGCTATTAATAATTTCCTGAGAAAATCCCAAAAACAGTTTTTGGCCCGACCCGGGATTTGAACCCGAGCCCTCTTGATTAGCAGTCGCATACGCTGACCACTAGACCAACGAGGCAGTTACAAGAAAACAATATATAATAAATATAATACCCGAAATGTTGGAAACAGCAGAATATAATATTCTTTCGTGTTACTTAAATATATTTCTATACGCGAACGCGCAATATATTTCATATGATACATGTTGTACAGCGGTGAGGGGAATGGATATTGATATCAGCATAAAAATAATGTACCGGAGTGCTTTTATTTTTCTATCAATGCGAACATATTTTGTTATATATAGAGACTCAGGTTAATGATTACGTACTTGAAATATGCGCAAAATTACTTAAATCGCGTGAAACTTCTCTCCTGGATTCTACTCATGCTTTCCATCAGGCAGAGTAGAGTCACTTTGGCAGGCTTAAATATTAAAAAAAAAAAAAAAAAAAAACGATGATAGTAAAAAAAAATTTGCTGAAATTACTTGTTGTGTAATCAGCCATCTTTAAGTGAAAATTCCGTCAAATTTTGTCTAGTCGTTCCAGATACTACCTGGAACGAACAGACACACAGATTTAAAAAAAATACGTTATGGATGTCAGTACCTACCGTATTTACTTTCATCATCATCATCATTATCAGCCTATCGCAGTCCACTGTTGGACATAGGCCTCTCCCATCGCACACCACTCTGAACGATTTTGGGCTTCTATATTGACTTTAATATGCATTTTTATTAAAAAACTGTTCATTTGATATGACATACAAACACTCATACAGACACTCCAATTTTATTTATTTGTATACGTAAATGTATTTAAATTATCGTGATTGTTAATAGTGTGTATTGTGTATTACCAGTTAGTTGTAAAATTACTATTAATTTGTGATTTCTCTAAGGGATGCTTTTTAAGACACTTTGGTTAGCTTTATATTTCTCATTTCTTTGCATTTCTTCAGTTTTAAATATTGTCTAATAAAAATCAGTTGCACGGTTCTATTTAAATTTGAAGAAAATGTTCTACTTCCAATAAAATCGAGTAATAAAAAATGTAACTCAATTTGTTGAAGTTTCAGTTTATTATGAAGTCGGTACCTGGGTAACCGAGCTTTGCTCGGTTAATATATTGTTTAACAACACCATGTATTCACTCAAGCAACTGTCGTGTTGCTGTGTTGGACTACTAACCATAAACCAACCAAGTGATGAAATAGTAGAATAGATGTCGCAAGCAATGTTAAGAGTAAAAAAGAAAACTCGACAACTCACGTTTTCCCAATCATCATCATCATCAGCTTATCGAATTCCATTGCTGGACAAAGACCTCTCCAATTGCACGTTTTTTTTTTCAATCCTACGTCTCTGCTCTGCCTGATTAAAAATATGAGTAAATTCCAGGAGGAGGGGCCACCGTTCTCATTTTGAGTGCATACAATACAACATGGCGAACCACAGCATGGCGGCTTAGTGAGATGTTTCTGCATAGCTGGCCTGGAGAACGATACAGAAAGATTGGGGCTAAATTCTCAACGACAGCACGATGCTGTTATTTTAGGTTAATCTTCTGTGTGAGGGTAGTACTGCTCAGCTTGAGCCAGCCCAGCTGAAATAAGCATGGATCTACTACCTATTAAGTTTAGTATAAGTATTAAACTAGTGTGATGCGTAAGGCTCATTTAGGCTTATACTTCTCAGAAAGGAACGCCTGCGTGGTATAATAGAACGGTCTATGAAGTGATCATACCGTTCGAGATATAAAGCCGTATATGTCTCTTTTGTTATGTTTACCACTATTGTCAAAAATTTCAATGCCTAATTAAGTGTGAATTTATTTTTAGAACAATGAAATTAAATTTTTCCAGTTTAAAAAACTTTCGGTTAAGATTTGAGTAGAACAAAAAAGGTTTTATTAGCCTTGATTTTTCTTTTGCAATTCAGGGAAATTTCGGGATTGTGGGTGAATCCCGGGATTGTAATCCCGAAGAAAAATCGGTCCGGGATCCCGGTTTTCGGGATCCCGGGATCCCGATATTCAATCTCTAGTTGTGATTTATTCATATCCTGATTCAGGATTAGCAATTTACTAGGCGTTACTTCGTAGTTTGGCGTGTCTTCGTTAGATGGCGTTGTGTGCAGATGTATCCAGATAACGAGAGGGCATTCTTGATTTATTAATAAATAAAAAAAAGTATTAGTTTGGTTGGATCACCCATTTAACAGGAGCTAAGAATTCTTAAAAAATGTTGGAAAAACAGGCAAAAATATTTCTTGATAGAAGCTAAAACAAATTTTGTATTAAGTTGATAATCAATAAGCCTAAAAACCTATAATATTTTAAAACTTACAAATAATTTAATAATAATCTTTACAATTTCCGTATGGCCTTAACCCTCTCTTGAGAGGAGACCTGAGCCCAGCAGTGGGACGTTATGGGTTGATGAACTTTACAATTTATGGTTCAATAATTCACTACTGAGGTCTCTACATAGAAAAAAGGTTTTGGCTGTAGACTATATGCCCTTGCCCGTGGCTCAACCCTATTCTAGTCTACTAAAGTGACTTTTCTCTACCTCATGGAAAGCATGAATAGAATCGCGGAGCAGGGGTAGGATTCGGCCTACTACATACTTTTTTTATTAAGAAAACAATGGTACCAATTAAATTTTAAGCATTTCTATGCAATAGTAAATTAATTCATGCAAATTGTGTAAAATTACACACATGTCAAAGAAACAAAAAATTTAATACTGCACTGGCCTTTCACGACTATGCTAATCCTGAAAAAGCCTATGATTAGGTTAATTGGCATAAAATTTACGGACCCAATTACGTTTTAATGAACGTTGCCTGAATAAGAAAATATATTTTGAGCAATTCACTGCGACCTTTATTGGCGCCCTACCGTGGGGCCGTTTATCACATTTGTATATTAATTTTGGAGATGGTTTCTTCAATGCTATTATATCGATAATTAATCTTGAATTGTTTATGTTATTTTACTGACAAATTGCTGTCCATTAATAACCTCACAGATTTCATGGTCCCCTCTTCCAGTCTTTGTCACTGTTGAGTACATTATTTGAGACAAGGATGACGTAACATATTTTGTGATTGTATACTAATAAATCACCACGCATTAGGTAGTGAACTCGTCACTTTCTACCGCGCGAAGTGTTGTGTTTTCAAATCCCACATAGGACAATATAACAACAGTTTGTGTGATCAACAAATTGTTATTTGTGTTAAATACTTTTAAGCCTTTCGCAAGATATGAATATTTTTTACAGGAGTTGTCTTTTTAAATTGGCTTAAATTTATTTGAACTACTTGGTGTGGGTAGGTACAGAAAGTAGCAGAACCGCACTGATTTTAGCAGGAATGGGCCGGCTCGACCAACATTCACACAGAAGATCAACCTAAAATCTTCTTCAGGAGGCTTCTCACCATGCTGCGTTGTCTACACTCACAATGAGGATAATTTATCATAAGCAAAGTGAGTTTCTTTTGGTATAAGAATATCTCTGCAAAATCAATTTAGGAGATCAAGATGCAACATGCAACCTCACAAACTAATATTAGTTAATAAGAGGTATCTATATACATACACATAATATAGATGTAATATAGATAGAACTACAATTCATATTAAATAACTTATATATTTGATTATTCAAAGGCTATATGTAAATGAATGGACTTTTAAGAAACTCAACAGCAGTTAACAGGGGTTTACGAATTGATGTCTTATTCTTAGTCCTAGTCCTTCCAATTCTAGTAATATATAACGTGCCCTACGGACGAAGGTCACTTTCGAAATTGAAATACCTACGTAGCCGGATCACAAGCATAAATAAGTAGAGGAATGCTTTAGCGAATTCTAGTTCGAGATACCTTCAGACTAAGCGAGTTTTCTAGTTACAAAATATCTACTTTAGATTTAATCAAATCGCAGCATTCAATATTAAAAATTTTAAACTCAATAGTTTATAGTTTCGCGATTCAGTATATCCTACAACGCCATCTATCGGTATTGGGCAAAATATATAACCGTTCGGAAGATTAATTAAAGATGGACATGACTAAAGACTAAAAGTAAATAAAATCGGTCATGTGCTTGTCGTGAATAGGGTTCCGTGGTTACCCTTAATAGATTTCGTCGTATCCAATAGATAAATGTTATGTTTACTTATTAATTCATTATTTTTGTATTAAAGTTACGTAAGCCGTTATAGTTTTCCTTTAAAGTTCACCACATTTTAGTCCACCACCATTAATTTTTGCAGATTTTTCGAGGTAGCCATTTAACTTTTAGTTGAAGGGGGGAACCCTGATTTGAGAAAAAGTACCCTTTAAAGTTGAATGCAACGCACACGTATACCCAAATAAAATTATCTTAGCAACCCCTTAATGTTTTTAAAAGACCTATCTAATGATCCCCACACGATGAGGGAGTAGATGAGGTAAATATTTTTCATGATTTTATTCTATCAAATTATCGACGTGATAGAAACACATATTCATACAAAGTTTCATCTTTCTAACACTGTTTGGATGGCAAGTCGAGGACGGACATGGCTACGGAACCTTAAAAACAAGCTTAAATCCCATTTCTTTGTCTTTAAATTTAATTAAAATTTAAAAACTAATTCTTTCTTGTAGGAATAAAGTAATGAACAAAAGTTATTACCATTATTGTGAAAACAGTAATGCCTGATGCGCCTTGTTCCTTAACGCAGCGCACGCAATGGAAGCTTCCATTGTGTGCGCTATGTAAATTGCTAATTTTTCATGACAACAATTTATGATTGGAAATCCACGACATCATTTGTGTATCTCTTTGGGTTGACTCACTATAAAAAAAAATAAGGTAAACAAATTTATTCGCATTTCTATAACATTACGCTACAAGTAATAGTAGACGTAGACAGAGTTCCGTATGTCAGCTATATGTAAATAAAATAAAAACTGTAAGATGAGCTTTGCTAAGGTAAAGTAAATGCATCTATTCGTTTGAGAAAAAATGCTCTAATCTCCTTAGTGAGAGCAAGCCTGCTTGGCGCCCGACGTGGGGCCCATAACTGAATTAATTAAGTGTTAGGCATACTGCATTAGAGTAGATTACTTCTTCTTCGTCGTTCCCTCAATGCTGAGGATCGCAACCACAAGTTATAAGCTTCCACTTCGTGCGGTTATACGCAGAGTGGACCGCACGGTAGATTACAAGGAATATTATTTAAATTATTGGATTAGTATTTGATTAGGAAGATAGTTTTAAATGAAGGCTAGCGCACCAATCACACTATAACTTTTCATATACAATAGAACATAATATTCAGTGTTTAAAGCACTAGTCTTATTGAAATACGAGTTCCAATTTGTGACAAAAAACACTTATTTTGTTCAAAGCGACTGTATTTCCATTACCGGCATTTAAACTATTGAGAAGACGAACCTTCTCAATAGTTTAAAGGCCAGTATGATTTTCCCAGAAAGAAATCTTCTTAATACTTTATTGAGGTACTTCCAAGTGAGAAGCAACTTTCTTCTCTCCGGGTTGTAGTTCAATTTGGGTTGTTTAGAAAAATCAAATTGAAGTTCCTCGGCTTATAGGTCAAATAAGTTAGGAACTTTTAAAAGGTGTTATTGGTCTTATTCATAGATTTGACGAAGAAAGGTCTTATTTTATTCATTTTTGTAAATTTAAAACTAGTTAATGCGAAGAAAGTAGAGCGAAACTGCCTTCAACACAAACGGGTTATCTCGAACGGTGCGGTACTACTCTCAGAGAAGATCAAACTAAAATGACACCATTCCTTCGTGTTTCATTGATGAGTTAGAATAGATTTAAATCAATCTGGTTCTGCCACATTGAGCTATTGCTATGATTCCATAATTATATAACTTTTGTATCTTTTATACTTAATGTTCTTTATGAGAATGAAAAAGAAGAGAAACCAAGGCAGTTTGTATCTATCTTTGTAGTGTAACAACAATTAAAACAAGATTAATAGCAACGTTTATGAATAATAAGGCCCTTTGTATTTTATCTTTGTCTATAACTTCAGTCATTATTATTATAGTATTAAAACTAAAGTTCATTAAACAAGAACTAAGCCGAAGTATATTATTCATTATAGGGTTTTTATAAGTGAACCTATGTCTCACTGTAAGGGAAGAGCGAGATTACAAAGTTTTCTCGAAATCATTCAGCGTATTTTAGACCTTACAACTGACGACTATAAAGTTCAACCTTATCCTTACTCCCTCACTATTTATAAATGCGATAGTCATGTTTTCAAGCCAAATCTACGGAACCGATTTGAAATAAAATTTGATTTCTTTTGACAAGTATTACGACAAAAACAATTGTTATTTAATATCTTAAATGCGGTTTGCATCAATGCTAACATATTTAACCATAATTTATATTTGTATTAGAAAAAACGAAATATCCTTAATAACATTTGAAAATAACTCTGTTTGTTTGTTTTGCTTTCAAGGTTAAAGCACTACACCAATTTCAATGAAATTAATAGTTTGGTTCTTGAAGAACTTAAGCTCATAACTGTAATAGCCAAAATAAACTCAGGTGGAGCCATCTACCAAAGTTAGTCTTTAATAATAATATTAAATCGATCCCTATATGTTTAAATCTCAAAAGATTGAACTCAGACTTAACTAGTATACGAACCGCTTCAAGTATTGTTTTTAAACTATTTTCCGCGTCAATTTTGGTCCTCATTTCTTATCAATGCAAATTCAATGAGTGAACGAAGCATAAAAAGAGCTAGTATATAATATGACTTGTATCATTTTGATCTCTTTAAGAATTGTTCTAAATGGCTGCAGGCGATGCAGTATAATATAAAATAGATAATGTTATCCGCTAATCGCTGTTAATGGCACCTGCGCCTAATGTCGCCAGATATAAGTTTTTATAGCGACAGTAAAACAATTCAGCTCTGTCAACTCCATGAAACTGATGAAGGGTATGAAAATATAAAGTTAATTAAACAGAAATATTTGGATTATCTTGATATTCATTTGAGTTTATTTAGAAGAGATTTATTAACAGCTGTTAAAAGTAAAATCCCCTTTAATCACTTACTATAAAATATGGAGCTTTCTTTTATGACATACGGAGTACAGGCGTAGGTGTAGTACCTGATGGTAACCAATTTCAAGAGATACCTTAGTCGCTTAAGTATCCTGTCCTTAAAATCATGAGCTGAGATCAGGTTCTAGTAAGAAAGTTAATTGGAATTAAAATGATACGATGCAATTTCTTTTGAGTAAAGTGCGTAATAATATATATTTTTTTACTTAATACAAGTCGCCTGAGTAACTCATTATAAAGTCTAAAATTCTAAGATTTAACTAGTTGTCAGTATATTTGAGGGTACTGACTTCCCAATAACGATTGCCATAGATGTTCATGACAACCGGTACCGACGGCTTAACGTGCTCTCCGAGGCACGGGCGTGTATCACCGCCAAACTTCCAAACTCCGGGCTGCTTTTAGGAATTACCTAAGAAAAACCCAAAAACACTTTTTGTCCCGACCCGGGATTTGAACCAGAGACCTCTTGATTAGCAGTCGCATACGCAAACCACTAGACCAACGAGGCAAATAAACAGGCGTTCAAGCAAAAAATTAAAATAAATAGATAAGGATTTGAATATATGTTTTAAGATTTGTTTAAAAAATCGTCATATTATTGTCCCCTCATTACTACTATGTTTACATCATAACCTCTTTTTTTAATGTCAGATAAAAGAACATTGGAAAATGAATAATCTTGAAACTTCAACTCTATAAAACGAAGACACAAACTTTTAAATTCAACCCAAATTGTGCGCTGCCAAATCCGCGATTTCGTACAAAAATATATTTTGTCGAACTTTCTCGAAGCTTCTAGAAATCTGGGAATAACATGTCAGTATAACGTCTTCGTGTTAGTGTTTCAATTACAGGAGTTTATACCCGAGAGACATAAATACGTTTATAAATGTGATGGTTGAACGGAGACCGAGAAAGGAGTTTAAGGATTTGGCTCGAGAAATAATAACGAGAAATAGATATCCGAGTTTCCTGTACAAAATTGAGATTACGCAGTAAGGAAATGTATTTCTTTTATGTTGTATATTATTGCGATATTCTAACGCATTGTACACTTGAATTCAGACCACTAGAATGTTTAAGAATTTTTGGTCTACCAAAGTAAGAGATTGTATTTTGCTTTTTGAGGTAGTAAAGCAACGCTGATTTTAGCACAAACATCATCTTCCTAGCCTTATTCCCAAGTTTATTTGGGGTCGGTTACTAGTTCAACCGGTTTTACCTGAATTTCAGTTTTCCCTACGACTGGCATCAGACCTCCGCAACCCTAAGGGAGAACTGAAATTCTAAGATTGAACTAGTTGTCAGTATATTTGATGGCACTGACTTCCAAATAACGATTGCCATAGATGTTCATGATAACCGGGACCGAATGCTTTACGTGCTCTCCGAGGCACGGGCGTGAATTCTAAACACTGTGCAGCTATTAGGAATTTACTTAGAAAATCCCAAAAGCACTTTTTGGCAAGACCCGGGATTTAAAGCCGAGACCTCTTGATTAGCAGTCGCATACGCTAACCACTAGACCAACGAGTTTTTAGCACGAAAGTGATGGATTAATCAGGAGGTATTACCTTCTCAAAAATAAAACCTAAAACGACGAGACCGAGGGCTCAATCAAATCAAATCAAATCAAACCATTTTATTTCAAATAAACCATACAACATCACTTTTGAAACGTCAAGTAGTCAGTCAGTAGTCAGTCGTGAAGCTAATCGTCTGTTCCAATTCGTAGATCTTATGGAGAAGAACAGACAAGAAACTCCATGGACACTCTTTTCCAACATTGTTTTTACAATTTTTGGTTACATTGTTTAAGGCATTTTATTAAATGTGAGGACAATGTAACGATGCTGATATTTACACATGTAGTGTCCAAAAACAATTAAACAATAAATAGAAGTTGTGAGATGACCAGCCCCGACTGGCGGCGCCCGTATCACGAGCATGACCCATGCACCAGCCATCGTCCAGTTCAACCATATCGTAGGGAGCCGAACGACCCGCTACACACGCCACCGCCAGCAGGACTTTTAAGCGAGCATGACATACTCACAACCGCCAGTCAACAAACTTATGCTACCAGTGACTACAAAGTGCTCACATGTACAATTCAAAATGTTCGCAGTTATACAATAATAAAAACCATTAATAATTATGCTACTCTCTAAGAATGCGATAAATATTTGGATCATGTCAATAAAAAGTAATTTATTATGCAATAATGATATTACAAAAAATAATAATAATAATATAATGTCAAACAAGATACAATTAAAATATCAATAATCCATGTCGGAAATATGGATATCCAATGTCAAAAAAAAAAATGAAATACAAGAATGTCAATTATTATGATAAAATTAACATATGTCAAAAATACAAACTAACTTCTAAATAATTTGAGAATTAATCATGTGGCTGTGGAGCAGGACCAGCATTAAGCCAAGCATTCTTGTCGGCAATGTAATCCTCTAATTTGTAATATGCTTGCTTACATAGTGTGCGTTTTACAACATTTTTAAAACGTTTCTCTGTTAAATCTAGTATGTTTTGAGGTATTTTATTATAAAATTTAACACAGTACCCCATAAAAGATGTATGCACTTTTGAGAGTCTAAAACGTGGTTGAATTAATTTATCTTTATTCCTAGTATTATACCCATGTCTATCACATCTTTGATTGAAGAGATGTATTTTTTCGAACATACATTATGTTTTCATAGATGTACTGACAAGGAACTGTCATGATATTGATCTCCTTAAAAAGGCCCCTAACAGAATCGCGACTGCGGAGACTATATATAGCTCTAATGGCTCTTTTTCGCAGAATAAAAATTGACTCTATTTCTGCCGCACGTCCCCAAAGCAAGATGCCGTATGACATGATGCTATGAAAGTAACTAAAATAAACTAATCGTGCGGTTTCCACATCCGTTAGTTGCCGAACTTTTCTAACAGCATATGCCGCTGAGCTAAGCCGCCCAGCAAGTGATTTTACATGCGGACCCCATTGTAATTTTGCGTCTAGCGTGATGCCCAAGAAAACAGTTTCGTCTACCAAGTCTAGCTTCTCTTTGTTAACTAAAATGTCACAATTACTGCTTTTAACATTTGGCAAAGAAAATCTAATGCATTTGGTTTTCTTTCCATTTAGCAATAAGTTATTAGTAGTGAACCAATGATGTACGTTATTAATAGTATTATTTATATCAACAAAATTTTCAGCCCGCCTATCAACTTTAAAGATCAATGAAGTATCATCTGCAAATAATACAATGTTCGGTTGATCTTGCAATATGTGTGGGAGATCGTTAATATACACCAGAAACAAAAATGGACCTAATATTGAATCCTGCGGTACTCCTATTCTGACCCTTGAGCCCAGAGAATTTACGCCATTTACCTGTACTTTCTGCTGCCTATCATTGAGATACGACTCAATCAAGCTAAGTGCTCGTTTATCTAGTCCGTAGTGATTAAGCTTTAATAATAATTTTTCATGACTTACGCAATCAAATGCCTTCGAGAGATCACAGAAAACCCCGATAGCATCCTGTGACGCTTCCCATGCATCAAAGATGTGCTTTAACAAGGTGACACCGGCGTCGGTTGTACAACGTCCTTTGGTGAAACCGCACTGTTGATCGTGAAGGATGTTATTTTTGTTAAAGTAGCGAAGCATCTGATTGAGCATGATCTTTACAAATACCTTGCTAAAGACTGGCAAGATTGAAACAGGTCTATAATTATTTGTATCTGTAGGGTCTCCGGATTTAAATAAAGGTATTACTTTGCTTTGTTTCATTAAATCCGAAAACACTCCTTGATCTACACAGGAGTTAAAAATTGAAGCTAAGTAGGGGGCAACTGTTTCAATAATGGGCTTACAAGTTTGCACTGACATACCCCAAATATCCTCGGTCGGTTTGACCTTAATTTCATTAAAAGCCTTTATAACGGTAGATGAGTTTATGTAATTAAAATTAAAAGACGCAATGATGCAAAAGAGTCTCAATATACCGCAATAGAGGTTACATTATTTTAGGCATTTCATTAACAGTTAAATGTGAGAACAATGTAACGATGCTGTCATTTACACTGGTAGTATCCAAAAATGATTAAACATTAATATAATAATATAATATAGCAGTTGTGAGATGACCCGCCCCGACTGGCGGCGCCCGTATCACTTTGTAGGTTGTGTTAAAATTACTTACTGAATTTTGTACGTTTCATATCTTTACAAGTCCTCCATGACATAGAGAATTTCCGCAATACTTAATGTAGGTATTGTCTTTGAAAAAAAAAGTATTAACCTTTAAGTACTGACGTGGGTGGCTCATAGACGGTGAGTTAACAAATATAAGTTTTATTTCGTAACCTATAAAGATACACCCGCGCCTTTCCCTGTAGCTTCGGGATTGAACACGTTGATTAATCAGTCCAGCGCTCACTGGCGGCGCGACATCACGTTCGGCTGTGGAGCTGCGCAGTGTCTCTCAGACGTAAGGTCAGTATTAATGTTGCGGGTCTGTTAGACGCCAGATCATTATTAGTGTGTATATTTCTAAGTGTCTACAAGATGTCACCTCATTATTTATTGTATTGTTTTAGATGGATCAACCAAGTGCTTCGAGAAGTAGCCGCAAAAGTAAAAGGGTGGTGCCTACTAGTGAGGACTTCGAAAATACTCTACAATGTTGGTTAGAAACGGAAATCGAGGGCGATTTTAGCGATGTTGACGACGATCAGGCAGACCCAGATTTCTTCTTACAATCTCATCACGAAACGAAATCGGAGCAGTCAGAAGACGAACAAGATAAGGAAAATGAGAATAAGTTACAAATCAGACCGGCCACCGTGTCTCCTCTTGATGCCAAACAAGTTTCGGGACATGCAACTGTTAGTCCTATTTCAGTTTCATCTGGTAATCAGTATTATCATGGGAAAAATGGTTTCAGTGGGCATTTGAGGAACCTGTTACCAGATCGAGTCGTACAGCAAGTCATAACATAGTTGATATTCCTCGACAACAGCCCAAAACATTTATCGATTCGGAATCTCTATTGCTTGAGTTATTTGACACTATTATGATTGATACGATTGTTACCTGTACTAATCAAAAATTACCAGAAGTCCGTACGAAGTATAAAAACCCAAATAGAATTGGATCGGATCGTGAAGAAATGAAAGCTTTCCTGGGTTTATTATTTTATACCTCAGTCTTCAAATCGAATCACGAGAACACCAAATTAATTTTTGCTACTGATGGTTCGTAGTAGTAATAGTAGTAGTTCGTTCCAAAATATTTATGTATATGATTTGAGAAGCAATCGCTACCTAAGCAATATTTTATCTAAGACTGATGTTTTAAATGTAAGAAATTTTTCAAAAAACAGTCCAAATAATTCATAGTAGAGAACATATTTTTTTTTAGGTAAGCGAAATATAGGTTATGTAATTTATACCAAATATTTGTACTAACTTGATAGAATAATAATAAACGGATCATAAAACACGTAAATAATGTGCAAATCAGTAAATAAAAATATTTAATTTCAATTATTTATTAAGCCGTCTGAGATACGTCACGTCATCATTTATAATATGACTAAACAACGTCAGTACTCAAAGGTTAATTATATTAATACGTGCACCAAACCACTGTGTTCTCCTCTTTAATAAAATTATGCGAACGGTGGAGTACAGAAAAATAAGTAAACATGAAATAAATTACCATCGAATTTCAACCACTGGGCGACTAGTATTACTCGGAAGTCCTATACTGCCCTCCGGGTCCAGTATAATAATGCGTTCAGGGTGTTGATGGCTGCCGCGATACTGTAGTGCCTCAGGAATGTTCACACAGTCTTACGTTGATTGTTTTTACGCGACAATGCGTAAGAGGTGCGGCTCCTTATTGCGCGGGGTTCGTGGCAGCAACAATATTGTGCTGGGAATGATAGCAGATCGTCTGGACTGCTTGTATATAATTCTCTGTTCTGCAGTCGCCAATGGAATGGCGTAATAATATTAATTTTTATTACTTTGTATTTTATTAATTATCAAAGTTTAATTTTATTTAAAAAAAATATTTCATTTATATTTCAATACAATTTAAATTATTTTAGTTATCATTTATTTATGATTTTTATTCTGATTATTTGAATATGTTTACTAACCATAGTATTAAGTTAATTGTTATTAACAAAAAAATGGACACAAAGTGGTCTGAATAAATGAATTATATACTAGCTGCGCCCCGCGGTGTTAGCCGCGTATATCATTATGGTTGCTAAGCAAGTGTGTTATGCCTAGCAACCTGTGAAGTTTTGACAGGAGATAAACAGTGATACATTTTGACATCTACGATTTAATATATTTTTATTATTACCTTGCCTTTAGCTTTCGCCCGTTTATCTCGATCATCGCAGTCAAAAGTAGCCTATGTGTTATTCTAATATATAAGCTATATTACTGAAAAGTTTCATCCAAATCCGTTCAGTAGTTTTTGCGTGAAAGAGCAACAAATATACACACATACTCACAAACTATCACGTTTATAATATTAGTAGTATATTATTAAGAATAATACTCTACTGTAAAATACCTACTTTAAATCAAACAACCATTTAAACATATTATAAACAAAGAATATAATTTTGTAGACTATGTCTAAAAAGATTGTTTTATAGAAAACTCCAAAGGGTAACGGTAAAGTTTTGCGTCAAACCGTCCCTCCGTGAAAAATTTATGTGACGTTATAACTCGCACCAGACCGCTGTCAGGAGCAGAGAGAAAAAGGAAAATTCTACCGATTATTCTGTCGATAAAGCAATGCAGAGATTAGAATTCTCTGATATTTGTATTTTTTTTCTATGACTTGACTAGCTTAGTGTCGAAGTGGTAACGAATGCGACTTCTGTTCAGACCAAATGTTTCTATGATCTGCCAATATTTGTTTCAGGGAATGGGTGTTTTGTATGGTTTAACTGCCCCTTATTGAAAATGATTACTGTCCAGAACACCTGTAATTAATTTGTCCAAGAGTGTACTGTTGAAATATGTCGATTATCTTGGTGATGATAATACTCATGTTTTTTAAATGTAAACGAGACTTATTCGCAATAAATTTTTTAATAAAGTTTACAGTTTACAGCAAAAAAATATGAATATGTGTAAAAGTCGCGAAAGTCTAAAAACAATCAGATGATGATGATGATGATGATGATGATGATGATGATGATGATGACGATGATATAGAGGCACAAGCAGTTATACTTATTAATCTGTGGTACAAGTGCATCGCTGCGTTTTGAATACATCATAATATAGGTAGAAGATCCACGCTGATTTCAGCACGAATGGGCCGGCTAAACCGGGGGCAGTACTACCTAATAATGACATAATACACAGAAGAACATCCTAATAATGACAGGATTCTTGCTGTCGTATTTCGTTGGTGAGTGTGAGACCGAAGCCCCAATAATTCTGCATCATTCTCCCGGCTTTCAGAGGTCAGGAGAATGATTTGGTACGAGAGGTGGGAGCCTGGTGATCTGTAACACACTGTAGGTTTTCCTAATATAGACACCAGTCTCTCGCAAAGGAAGTATATATGTATATATATATAAAAATGAATTGCTGTTCGTTAGTCTCGCTAAAACTCGAGTACGGCTGGATCGATTTGGCTAATATTGGTCTTGAACTATCTGTGAAAGTCCAGAGAAGGTTTAAAAGGTGAATACATAAAAATGAGAGGCCTACGTGCAGCAGTGGACTGATAAAGACTGTTGATAATGATGATAGTAAATACTCAGACTGACCTAGCAAGGGCTGCTTAACTTCACGATCTGTTAACGTACTAGGTTACCACTTAATTACTAGTCCCATCCTAATCATTAACAATTCATAACGTCCCACTGCTGGGATTGGATTTCCTCTCAGGTGAGGGTTTAAGTGACTTGTCTCCACTCCCCACGCTGACCGAATGCGAGTTGGGTGCAGGCACAGACGAATCCCATATTATGTGTATACATAATTCTTACTACTATTATAAATTCTAAAGTTCTATCTGTTTGTTACGATTTCATGGCTAATAATATGGATTCTTGATTCTTGATGAAAGACATAGGCTACCTTACCTCGATTACCAATACACCCGGGCGGAGCCACGGTCAAGAGTTAGTATAAAATATGTCTAAATAATTATAATACATTTAAATCTTCATAAACTAAAATACAAACTTTGAGCGCCTCTATGCTGGCCATATTAGCCGCAGAACTGATGACCGTTGGGGTAGAAGAGTTCTGGAGTGGAGACCGCGTCTCGGCAAACGTAGTGCAGGTCGCCCACAGGCCAGGTGGAGTGACGATTTGCGCAAGATGGCTGGCAGGAGCTGGTTGCAAGAAGCCCAAAATCGATATATCGAGATAGGCTGATGATGATGATGATGAGCGCCTCTGCGACTGCTGAGGTCTCGGGTTCGATTTCCGGGTCGGATCACATGTTTGAACCATAAATATTTGTTTCGGAGTTTTGGTGTTTTCAGTGAATAATATCTATATACATATTTACTAAAGAAAAAAGTATGTTTATGTATATTATTCAATTGTCTATTACCCATAATACAAGTTCTGCTTAGTTTGGGACTAGATGGCGTCGTGTGTAAAATGTCCCGAATATTTATTTATTAAACCAAAACACCTTAATTCAAGTAAATAAACGTATGTTGCTAAAGTACAAAATTGTGTCGCATAATTTTTAATCAACTTCAGACGACCGTTCATTAAACTCAAAGTAACTTAAAACAAAATATGTACAAAGAGAGGAAATTATGACACACAGCAGACTGGCTTTACTCTAATTACATGTTTTAACTTGGAGCTTACGAAACAAAAAATGGCGCCCAACGAGGGGCCAACCACTAAACCTCTTATTTTATGCAAAGGGAATACGATATGTTCCTGTTTTTAGCTTGTGTATATTTTGAACGTAAATGTTATTTTACCCGCAGTTTCATTCAAATTATTCAAACTATATTTATACAAAATTTTTTTGAGTTCCACTACACACACACACACTAAAATGAATTGTTCAGCATATCGTCGTCTTGATTCCTAACAAAATAATTGATATAGAGCAATACAGTAGGGATTAGGCGATTAACACACGGCACCGCTCACCACCGCGGAGGGCGGTGGCGGTAAAGCGAATTTCGTAGCGTGCCCCTCGCGGTAAGGCGGTTTGCGCGCCTGTACGCGCGGATTAATAAGGTTATTCTATTATTATTATACTACTTAAAAGAACTATATTGTATTGTAATGCTTTTCTTTCAGTGTTTTAGATGAATACCATTTGCGTGTCTATAATTAATAAATAAATGATCTGCGTGGTTATGTGGCGACCTGTGTGTGAGGCACCGCTCCTCCGCACGGACGTCAGCGCGGCAGGGCGGCGGCGGTGAGAGCACCGCTCGACCGTGCGGTTGGTTGGTGTAAGTGTATTAAGCATCTACGGATTTAATAGACCCCTAATACGACATGAGATCCACTTTACCGCCTACCGCGGCGGTGCGCGGTGCCGTGTGTTGTTCGCCTTATTCATATAGAGGCATTCCTCTCTGACAAAGATGAAGCAAAAATAGACATAGACACAGAATGTATATAAATATGAGTCAAATTTATATATTTTTTATTTTAATTCTTAAATTTGAGTTCATAGTGATAGACGATTCCTCGTGATTCTTCTCGAAGACACCAGCTAGTGGTCTCGGGGTAGCTTCACCAGGTTTACGGCTTGTCCTGTACTACAGGCGGGTCACTGAGTTGAGCACTTTGGGCCTGGTTTTATTTCCAGGGTGTCGGTCCGGAGGGGGGGCATCTCCAACGAGGTCAAGCCATCGCGGGTGGGCCCCGCAGGGCGACCAACATGCTACTTACGTCCGGGTCTAGTTCTGTGTCACTGTGGTGGGGACACCGAGGAGCGCACGTCAGTCAGCGCCAGGCCAGTTATTGGATGTGGTCCAGTAGGAGTTGCCATAGAGAGCAACGTGGCAGGCCATATCTGTCCGGTGGACGACGATGGTAGGTAGCTAGCTTGTGAGCCATCGGCACGCACGAAATATTGTCATTTTAGGATAATCTTCTGTAAGAGAGAAGTGCCAATCCCAGTTAAGTCAGTCCATTTGTTCTGAAGTCAGCGTAGATCTCCTATGTTTAATGTCATTCAGAAGTGGTTTTTGAGTAGAACGACATATTATACTACATGATTTCTATCAAGGATCTGTCTGATCTGAAAGATTTTCCAGTTGATTAAAACAAACACCACATTAGCTAAATTATTGATGAGGTTGTTAAAGTTGACCTTACCGTACAAGATCCTTGTATTTTATTCTAATTTATCCTAAGACGATATCATGTACACGAAAAAAATGTTAATGAGTAAAAACATACAAAGACTTACACTTGTAATTCTTTTGTACCCAAATGGGGAAATAAACCAGAATATTAGATGACGTCACGTACGCCCGCCATCTTGTTAAATATTAAAGGCGGACGTGACGCTTTTGGGTATTATATGACAATTTAGGACAATCCAGGGCAATTTGGTTCATTACGTAGGTAAATAACATGGCTGTATCATACCTGAGGGTAAATATAGATGGATACGTTTGTATCCCAACGTCAAGTGACCCCCAATAGTACGCCTCTTGACGTACTACAGCTGAAGTGTTTGTTTAGGAAAGCTCAGATTCTATTAGCCTGTATTTACGATAGAAATAAATAAATATTTCCTGCTGAGGTTTCTTATTGGTTCCAATGCTAAGTGGCCACCGCTGTCGAGGGACAGCTACAACTTCTTCTTCTTCCTAGCCTTTATCCCAAGATTATTTGGGATCGGCTATCAGTTCATCCGGTTTTACCTGAATTTCAGTTTTTTCACGGAGCGATTGGTATCGGAACTCCGTAACCCTGAGGGAGAAATTCAAATTTTGAACTAGTTGTCTATACATTTGAGGGCACTGACTTCCCAATAACGTTAGCCATAGTATTTCAGGGACAGCTACAACTCAAGAGCTAATAGTGGGTTCCTGTATTTTGACTCTGGAAAATGAAGTGGGTGGATTTGACCTCCATTTACCTTATCAGATTGGTGAAGATCAACTAACTGCGTGATTGGCCTAGTGGTTTAACCTGTCGCAACGCTGCTTTCTATTGCACCAAGTGTCGTGGGTTCAATTCCTATAGCAATTGTGATCCACAATTTGTTATTCTGAGTCTGACTGTTCATGTATGTTTGTACTTTACAAAAGCCCCATGAAAAAGGATATTATATTCCTAATGCGGGAGATTTCTTTAAAAGAAGTTGCTTTATAATAGTTTTCTATGGGGTTGTCGTTTAAAGAGTTTCCATAAAATGGTTCTGAGATCAAATTGTGTCCAATATACAATTGACACAGTTTCGTTCATAACCTGATGAAAATCATGAGCAGAATCCAAAAGTGTACCTTGCTACCAATGTGGACAATGCAACACGGTGACCCACACTATGGCCGCCTAATGTTTCTTCACGCCCCGCTTGAAGGACCCGGGATCATAGTAGAAAGAAAACACATGAGCTGGCAGGGAGTTCCACATCAAGCCTTGTTTGTGATATTTCGTCTAAAACCAATGAAATAGCCGTCCTCAGGCGCCCACTTTACGAGAGGACTTAGAAAAAACCTATCACTTAGTCCATCAAACATTTTTAAACTAATAAAAGCAATGAGTGTAAAAATAAAGGTCAGGCATTAGAAAACTATTTTCGCCCTGTGCACTGTTATATAATATTGAACTACCTCGTTGGTCTAGTGGTTAGCGTATGCGACTGCTAATCAAGAGACCCCTCTTGATTAGCAATCAAATCCCGGGTCGGCCCAAAAAGGATTTTTGGGTTTTTCTTAGGAAATTCCTAATAGCAGCCCGGAGTTTGGAAGTTTGGCGGTGATTCACGCCCGCGCCTCGGAGAGCCGTCGGTCCCGGTCGTCATGAACTTCAATGGCAATCGTTATTGGAAAGTCAGTGCCCTCAAATATACTGACAACTAGTTCAATCATCGAATTTCAGTTCTCCCTTAGGGTTGCGGAGGTCCGATGCCAGTCGCTCCGTGGAAAAACTGAAATTCAGGTAAAACCGGTTGAACTAGTAGCCGACCCCAAATAAACTTGGCAATAAAAGGCTAGGAAGAAGCACGAAACAAACAGACAGACAACAATTCTAAAAAATGCTTCCATGTTGTTAGCACCGTATTTACATTTATATGCATTTAGTAAAAATCTGGTTGTTTGATATTGCAAACAGACACTCCCATTTCATTTATTTATATAGATGTCAAAAAGCTATGTCTATGCTGTTCCCGTTACGTGTCTTAACTTTGAGTATTTTGCGCTAGTGATGTCCCAGAGCGCATTATCCACATTAATATCCGATTCCTCAGACACATGTTGTAATAAGATTTGTATCTATACCGTAATATAATAGCGTGTGTTACTAAATTGAAATTTATGAAGTGCTATATTGAAATAAATAAGAGTGTTTTTGATTTTATTATCAATGTCAATGAAGTTAATATATTTTGATAAATTAGTCTACATTACCATTATTGTTTTAATTTAATCTGTAATGTACTTGAATAACCTCCAAATAAAATTTAAAGATATTAAGGACGTAATAATATCGTACGAACGTGTACGGGTTCTGTTGTTCATGACTCGAAACCATTATATATTTGTCATGTCCGTACGTCCATCTGTCCGTCCGGCCGTCCGATCGTCTGTTCGTCCGTCCGTTCGTCCTCGGCCTACTGCCCAAACGGTTAGTGATAGAAAAATGAAACTTTGCACGAACATGGGTTGTAATTACGTCGACAAAGTGCTAGAATATTAAAGAAAGTGCATTGTAAAAAATCGGGATCTCGGGACAAATGTTGTGATTGTTTAAGGGTATAATGCGAAAAGCATTCCCCCAAAAAAAAAAAAAAGGTGCTAAATTTTAATTATAAAAATTGAGAAAATGGTGAACAATCCTCCTTGTTTTGTTTTTGCGAATTTAAACTTCATTAAACGTATTCGTATCTGTATCCGCATATTTATACGACATAGCACATCACTAATAACTACATACAAAGTCTAAGGAAGTAAACACACATGAAATTCAAGACGTATGTTAGTGTGGTACGGAAAGTTATTTTCAAAATGTGAAGCTTGATGATAAATACGCTTTACACGTTAATTTAAAAATATTTTTAAGAGGTAAACAAATTTCATGCAGTTCATTAATTTCTTTTTGTTTTTCATTCATATATCGCTAATAGCTTTAGGTGTTTGGAAATTATCACCGACGGTAAGCAACGACGGCGCGGTCAGTACCTAGATGGGTGACCATTTGTGGCATGATTAAATAAGCGTTTCCGTGATTTGTATGTCACGTTAAGCAGTCGTACCCGGTTGTTGTCATAAGATAACAGTCGTTAAGCTTAGTCGGGAGGCTTAAAAACACCCAGCGGCAAGATTACCTGCCAGACCCGCAATCGGCCAACGTGGGGACGTATGGCTTTAACCCTCTCCTGGGAGGAGATCTGAGCCCAGCAGTGGGACTTTATGGGTTGTTGATGATTTATATACCTATAACTTTTATCACTACCTTCGTCTTAGTCATACACGAATATCTATTCTCGAATTACATCTTTGACTGCCTTGTTGGTCTAGTGGTTTGCGTATATAGCTGCTGATCAAGGGGTCTCGGGTTTGATTCCAAGGTTGGAACAAATGTTTGTGTGATCCGCAAATATTTGTTTCGTATTCGGAGTTTAGGTATTTTCTATGAATAATATGTATATATTTAGAAAAATCAGTTGTCTAGTACGCACAACACGAGCTCTGCTTAGTTTGGGACTAGATAGCGTTGTGTGTAAAATGTCTGAAATATTAATAAAAAAATTATCGTTAAAAAACCCAAATATATACAAACGTCAAATATTTACATAGAGCGGAAATGAAATGGGCAACCCTTGATTTCGTTAAAATAAATATTATTTATTATGGCTCATTTTTTGATTGAATGGACTCAAACATCATCACCGTAATATTTACGTTGTAAAAATTAATTAAAAAAAAGCAGCCAAGTGCGAGTCGGACTCGCGATTGAAGGGTTCCGTATCAGCAAGTAACATCGTATAAAAGTTCTTGTAGTTCGTTGTAACTTTCATCGATGTTTTCATACTAGTGTATTGATTGAATGAAAGGTAAATTGCGGTTTACGATTTATGACGTATTAAAAAAAACTAGTCACTAGATCTCGTTCAAACCAATTTTCGTTGGTAGTTTGCATGGTAATGTACAACATATATTTTTTTTAGTTTTATTACTCTCTTATTTTAGAAGTTAGAGGGGGGGGACACACATTTTTCCAGTTTGGAAGTGTCTCTCGCGCAAACTATTCAGTTTAGAAAAAAATGATGTTAGAAACCTCAACATCGTTTTTAAACACCTATCCATAGATACCCCACATGTATAGGTTTGATGAAAAAATGTTTTTTGAGTTTCAGTTCCAAGTATGGGGACCCCCAAAATGTATTGTTTTTTTTCTATTTTTATGTAAAAATCTTAATGCGGTTCACAGAATACATCGTCTGACCAAATTTCAACAGTATAGCTCTTATAGTTTCGGAAATAATTGGCTGTGACATACGGACGGACAGACAGACAGACAGACTTGACGAATCTATAAGGGTTCCGTTTTTTGCCATTTGGCTACGGAACCCTAAAAACCAACTTACAAATATCAATTGAATTGGTAAGTAGAGTCACACTGATTTCAGCACGAATGGACCAGCTCTACCGGGGCAGTACTACCCTCACACAGAAGACCATCCTAATAATGACAGCATTCTTGCTATCGTATTCTGTTAATACGTGTGAGACCGGAGGCCCAATAATGCAGTAGCACCTCATTACTACTGGATTTTATTCATGCTTTCCCTCACTTTGGTAGGCCTAAATCCTTACTAATATTATAAACGCGAAAGTTTGTTGCTCTTTCACACAAAAACTACTGAACGGATTTGGATGAAAATTACAGTAATATAGCTTATATATTAGAATAACACATTGGCTATTTTTTACTGTAATAATCGAGATACACTCGAGCGGAGCCGCGGGCGAAAGCTAGTATATCTAAGTAGGAAAAATCTCATCACGGTAACCGACATATGGAGCCGCGAGCAAAAGCTACGCCTCGATGAAATGTTACCGGAAAATGATCATTATGGCAACGATTATATGCTATATAGCTATTACCAGTTTGAACGATGGCGTTAAGGGTGATATAGTGTTATATAAGAAATACTACAGCAACACAAAACTTCAATTATTCAGGGAACATTATTCAAAACTACAGAAGGTTTTGAAATACAAAATTAACTAAAACAAACTAGATGGAATACATTGTCGAATGAAGGGACAGTTCGACCCTTCCAACAATAATCCAGACGAGCAATGAATAAATTAAAAGGGACAGTAAAACAACAAGCATTACCTAAGTACATAAAAAAGGTAGAAGAGAATTGAACGAGTAATATAAATTAGAATTTTTACTAAAGTCATGATCGTTTATTTAACCCAGTCCTTTATATCATATTACATTTCGCTCGCGGCTCTTCCCGCGTTTATTTCAGTTAACGCGGTAAAAAAAATGTATTTTTTTTTCATAAAAAGTATCCGATGTTACTTCTAATACCTCCAAAAATATGTGTACAAAGTTTCATGATGATCGGTTGAGTAGTTTTCGCGTGAAAGCGTAACAAACAAACTTACATTCACATTTATAATATTGGTAGGATATTCATAGGTTACATAGAGGCCTATGTCCAGCAGTGGACTGAGATGGGCTGATGATGATGATGATTCATAGTAAATAGGTTCATAACCTCATCCAAAATATCATATTTTCATAGGTTCACAAGCTCACTCAAAATATCATATTTTCATAGGTTCATAACCTCACCCAAAATATTTTTTATAGGTTCATAATCTCACCAAAAATGATGATAAAGTCAACAGTTCCTATCCAATTTAATTATTTAATTTACACTAGTTTTTTCCGGATCTGCTCGCGTGTATGTCAATCATCGCGGTAAAAACAAGCCTATGTCCTTTGTTTTTCAGACTTGACTATCTGTTCAATTAAATCGGTTCCGTAGCTTTAGTGCGAAACTGCGACAGACAGTCAGACAGACATACTTTCTTAGTCATTATATTGTAAGGTGAGGTGAGGATTTTAATAAGAAACTGATAGACGTTATCTGGGTTTATAAAGTGCGCTTGAAGTTTGAACAATTTTTGCCTGTTGAAGTCGTACTTAACTGCTAAACTATAACCTTAAGCGATCACTTATTTAGGGTATTACATACCTCTGATTTGCCTGACGTTTCGACCAGGTTGCACCGGCCGTGGTCACAGGCTGACTGGCTCATCGGTGCACGCCCTCCGTCGTCGAATCCGTTAATTCCCGTAAAAATAATATTAATTATCATGGAACGCGAAAGTTTAAAAGTTAGTATAACCTTAAGGTCTTAAATCTCCTTTCTAAATAGAGTTCATAGCTGGCAGTACACTACAAAAGATTTTTGGAGACTTTCAGTCTGTAAACCTAACCTGAAGGGTCTAAAAATGCAAAAATATCAACCGTATTTTGCCTTTGACATTTGAAACCAAGACAATTATAGAACACCTCCATCCAGTCTATTGTTCGTAAGCCAAAGTAAAACGCAAAGGTAGATTATTTACGCGTAAATGAACAGGAAATCCGCCTCAGTGTTCAATGATTTCATTTATACCTATTCATTAAAATGTATGTACGTAACGCTTTATTACATAAGAATTATCGAATTAACTATAAATTATACATAATCCATCGCTCCCCACGGAGTTGACGTTTTCGAATTCAGCGAGTAGCGGAGCGGGGAGCAGAGCGGGGAGCAGAGCGGGGAGCGGAGCGGAGAGCGGAGCGATAACGTTAACCCGTTCTCGAAGACTGTATGATAGTCAGCAGCAGTCAAAATAGTTTAATAATGATTCAATTTAAATTTATGACATCGGAAAAGTATAAGGATTGGCATAACAAAATTTTATATGGAGGCTCGAGCTCTAGGGGTATAATAAATAGATGTTGACCGATTCATAAACCTACCCGAAATTCACACAAAATTTCATACAAATCGGTCCAGCCGTTTTGGAGGAGTATGATAACTAAAATTGTGACACGATAATTTTATATATAAAACTAGCTGATGTTCGGCTCCTAAAGGTATGAAAAATAGATGTAGGCCGATTCTCAGAGCTACCCGATATGCTCACAAAATTTTATACAAATCGGTCAAGCCGTTTCGGAGGAGTATGGCAACGAAAACTGTGACACGAGAATTTTATATATTAGACTAGCTGATGCCCGTGGCTCCGCTCGCGTTTTAAAGGTATGAAAAATAGATGTTGGCCGATTCTCACACCTACTGAATATGCATATAAAGTTTCATAAAGATCGGTCAAGCCGTTTCGGAGGAGTATGGCAACGAAAACTGTGACACGAGAATTTTATATATTAGACTAGCTGATGCCCGCGGCTCCGCTCGCGTTTTAGAGGTGTGAAAAATAGATGTTGGCCGATTCTCAGACCTACTGAATATGCATATAAAGTTTCATAAAGATCGGTCAAGCCGTTTCCGAGGAGTATGGCAACGAAAACTGTGACACGAGAATTTTATATATTAGATAAAAAAAGTTTAAGTTAATAACACAGAGATCCATCAAAACGTAAACCAAATAAACATTGTTTGTAATTGTCTTAATCTGACAAGCGACTCTTAACCTAATTCCTGTCTTCTTAGAGTTTAACCAAGCATGTTTGTCATCTTTGATAAACCTCAAGATATTTATCGAATTTAGTTTAAAGAACATTTCTAGAACATTTCAGAAAATGTTACCCGATATAACAAAATGAGTGACTTCCTCTAACCAAATCAACGAACTTGTACAACGATTAATGCAAAATACTCAAAAGGGAAAATTCTTGAGAAGTTTTGAGAGCACTTATAATTAATGTAGGCTTGAGCTCCGATACTCAACGTTATTGAATAAAGTGCGATTACGTCTTTCCCTGAAAATGTATTCAATTTTACTGTAAAATTACTGTATTCTATTTAACTTTAAAAATGAAAAATATCGATACTTTTCATAGAAATCTCGGCATTTATTAAACTACACATTCATTCGTTTTCTTTTTACCAGGTAATGCTTTTTGCATTTTACCTTCTGTGGTAAGATGAAGGGCAAGCGTGGCTCTTCCGAAGACCGGTCTACCCACTCAACCCCGTGGCGGCCTACGTCGGCGGTCGGGAGGACTCCAGAAACACATCGGCGAAGATTATTGTTCTCCTTTCCGTTTCTCACAACTGAAGTGATCCCCGGGCCAAACCCGTAGGGGAGGATATCATTTCACTTCTAACAATTCTAACCTGTAAGTAGTAGATATTTAGTAGGTAGTACAGCCACGCTGAATTCAGCATGAATGGGCCAGCTCAACCGGGGCAGTACTACCCTCACACAGAAGACCATCCTAATAATGACAGCATTCTTGCTGTCGTATTTCGTTGGTGAGTGTAAGACCGGACTCCCAATCATTCTGCATCATTGAGATAATGATGCAGAATTATCTGACCAGGCCGCCGTGGTATGGGTCACCTTGCTACATTGCCTATCCTCACAATGAGCATGGTAGCCCCTACTCCTGGATTCTACTTATGCTTTCCATCAGGCAGAGTAGAGTGACTTTGGCAGGTTGGCTTAAATATAAAAATATATATCCCCACTAATATTATAAATGCGAAAGTAACTCTGTCAGTCTGTCTGTCTGTTACGCTTTCACGCCTAAACCACTGAACCGATTTTGATAAAATTTTGGTATGAAGATATAACTGAACTTGGGAAAGGACATAGGCTACTTATTACCGCGATAACCGATATACACGCGGGCGGAGCCGCGGGCGAAAGCTAGTATATATATATATCACCCCCCAGCCACAAGGAATATTAAAATCCACATATATAATTATTTACACTCATGTGATAGTCTATTCCTGTTTTCGTTCATACATTTATCAATAACCTTCCTTTCCCAGGTGTTTTAGATATTAGAAATTGTAGTTTAGGTATTATAAGGGGTTGATTTCTAAAGATATATTATTAGTACACCTCCATTCCATCTATAGAGCACACATTTTAAATTACAACTCTCTTACATCGAAAACATGGTACTTTCATACAAACTTCCAACCCCCATTTTACCCTCTTTGGGGTGGATTTTGTAAAATCTATACTTTGGCGAATGTTTAGACCCTATAACGAACCTGCATGCCAAATTTCAAGTTTGTAGGTGTTAAAGTTTTTGAGATTTCGTTATTAATCATTGAGTGATTTTTCGCTTTTATTTATATAGAAGATTGAAGAACATTCTCAACTCTTTATCTGAACTTTTCTGATTGTAACTAGTTTGAATCATAAATCAAGAGAGATGGTCCTTATTTTACATCTTGAAATTAGAAAGCACCACAAGTATCTGTAATTCCAATGAACCTGAATTCAGAAGACAAAAACTTATTCAGAGGAGACGATTGAAATAATAACTAAATTACATTTAGTCCAACTCAAATCAATGTTACGAAATTTTGCAAGAATTTCATAGTCTAGACATTCATTAAGTGTCAAAAATATTACTGAAGCGAAAAACATATTTATATGTGCTGTTTTTAGGGTTCCGTAGTTCATAACCCAGAACCCTTATTGATTCGTCATGTCCGTCCGTCCTCGAACTACCGCCCAAACAGTTGGTGCTAGAAAGCTAAAATATACAACAGCGCCATCTATCAAAGAAACACTGAACCACGGAGTAACTAATCCTGAATCGCGACAAAGAAATTCTCGCGCCGATTAGCATTTACTCATCAACCGTTGTTCCGTTCCGTCGGAGGATCCTGCCTTTATATTAGAGAAACTCGATACACGAGTCCCTAAACAATTTTATATTTGGACCTTCGCTGAGACTTAGATCGTCTTAACCAAATATTTATCATTCAGGGTTACAATAGAGAATCACAATGGAGGATTATTTTATTCACGCCTAAATCATTGCTTCAAAGGAATTATTTTAATTTCATTGTCATAATATTACTCGCCCCACTAAGCCATTCTAATCAAATTTCGCACCTACTCGTGCTAAATTATAGATTAATGTTTCTTAATTAAGTCGGATTTCAGCATTCGCAGAAGGAATTATTGCTGCGTTTAATATTAAATTTTCTTTCAGGTTGATTTAATTAATTAGGATTTCTAAGGAATTAGGATATTCTATTTTACTTATTTTCTGTTCTTTTTTTTCCTTTATTTGTTTTGAATTAATTATTTTGAATGATTTGGAGAAAGCTGAAGAGTTTGTTTGTTTGGTTATGCTATTCTCAGGAACTATTAATCCGATTTAAAAAATGTTTTAGTGTTAAATAGCTCATTTTTCAAGGAAGGCTATAAATCATCACGCCAAGAGCGTAGCAGAGCACCAATAAAGAATATTTAATAAAGGGTTTTTTTTTCTCGAGAGAGCTTCCGCTGCGTGCGCTGCGTGAACGGTAAAAGTTTCGCAAAAGTCATGTATGACAGAATTGTTCCCCTTTATCTAAAAAATCTACGACAGTATGTCTAAATTTTAAGGTTGGCTAACTATAAACATTTTTATGGGCAACAAATCTGCTTTTGCGTTATAACATCACATCATCATCATCATCGACAGCCTTTAACAGTCCATTGCTGGACATAGGTCTCTCCTTGAAAAGGAGGTATTGGCCTACTATACCACGCTGGCCAGACGGGTTGGTATAGGGTTGGTTTCAAGTTTTCCTTCTCTTTGTTCCTTCCTTCCGTTATAACATCACGCTACGGCCAATAGAAGAAGCAGACGGGGCTGCGTGGGTCAGCTAGTTAGTTATATTTAGAAACGTTTCAGTGATGTAAGTTAGCGTGTTTCCAGTCTCGACTGAAATCGGTTAAATTTTTCATATAAATAATAATTGTCTGTGTAATTTTGTGGCGACTTCCACCAAAACTTACGACAGCACCATCTAGCGAATAAACACTAAACTACTAAGAAAACACGGAATAAACTATACGGAGTAACTACTAATCCTGAATCGCGAAAGAGACATTCTCGCGCCGATTAGCATATATACAACATCCCAACATCAACTGTTGGGCAGTGGTACGCCATGCATGAACACCTCGCCTGGACGGAGGATCCTCCCTTTGTGTTGGATGAACACGTCACCCATTCCTCCACAATTTTGATATTGATTTTCATTGAAAACCTCATTGGCATTACGTTTTTTCTTTAATTCCAACATGAAATAATGATTCGAGCTTGTAAATATAACCGAACTGTGGAACAACAGGTTTCATATCCCTGCAATACAAAGGAAGGATCCTCCGACCTGGCACGGGTGATTACGCCTAGGAGGCCGCAGCCAAACGATGTTGGGAAGCTGCATATATGCGCGGGAATTTTGATATTGCGATACAGGATAAGTTACCACGTAGTTCGGAGTGTCTTCAGTAGTATTTTTGTTTTGGTGTATGAAGACGTCGCCGCAGAAGTATTTACTTTAGAAGTACTGCTAGCCGATTTTGGCTAGGTCGGCCTAGTTATGGAGCAGTAGATATTTAGTGCACAAGTTTGTATGCTTACACAGGTGCATTCTCTGTTCCCTCACTCTCACGATTCGATGGGACGGCTATCCGAGGCTACTTGGGAGATATCATAATTCAAGATCAATGGCAATGGCAAAATGGCAAAAATATTTCAATTCTTATGAATAGTGCCCGCAAGAAATACTCCAGCTTCTCGTATGTTCGATACTCGATGCATTTCCGCCCTAATGCCTCCCGATCTGAGCAATACAATGGAACCTCTTCCCTTGTTGAATTTTACACTGTACTCATGGATACGACATGGATGAATGTGGAATACGAACAAATAAAACGAAGTATTTCTAAGAATGAAATCTTGGGCTAGATACTAAATTAGATTTTCAGACTTAAACATTTCAGTGGAGTTTCTTGTCTGTTCTTCTCCATAGGATCTACGAATTGGAACAGACAATTATCTTCACAACTGACTACTTGACGTTTCAAAAGTGCCGTTGTATTGGTTTATTTGAAATAAATTGATGTCATTTGATTGATTGATTTGATTTCCAAAAAGTGTGTTATGGACTTGTTAAAATAGTTGAAATTTCACCCTTAGTGGTTATATTATACTCTAGCTAAACTCCAATGGGTTACCCGCTGTGTCGTGAAGGTACAAAGATATAGGTTACGCCGCGGGGTGAGGCTACTCTACTAAAAGTATCGTAAGTTCCTCCTTATATCATCAACTATAATCCAATGACAGTCCTGTCACAATCGGTCCAGCCCTTCCAGAGATGAGCCGGAACAAAAGGAAAGACAGGACAGACGGCGAAAATTTACTTCTAATATTAAAAACTAATCTAAAATTAATATCAAACTACAAACAGATACTTCAATTTAATTTACTCTGACAGATAAAATCAAAACTATAAATTGAAAAAAAAAAGTGTAACGATTCCATGGCTTGCTTTGCTCTTAAAAATGAATATATAGATTATACAAAGAACAGACAGATACATAAACAGAACATGTTAACAAAACATTAACCACCTGCTTTCATTAATTTAGGCAGCAGGACATCATGTGTTTCAATATTAGCACAGTACTTAATCCCTGAACCCTGAACACAGGACCTAAATAAACAGATAATAATTTCGAAATAAAGAATAAATTATTTGCCACATTTTCAGGTCCTAAGCTAACAGATCTGTATAATATTATTAACGGTCAAATAACAGGCATGTAATAGTTAAAATGTTTTGAATGTGATGTGATAATAATAATCTTCTATCTTTATATACATTAATATAAATAAAAATGAATTGCTGTTCGTTAATCTCACTAAAATTCGAGAGTGGCTGGACCGATTTGGCTAATTTTGATCCTAAATTATGTGTGGAAGTCGACAGAAGGTTTAAAAGGTAAATATGTAAAAATGAATTAAATTTTTAGGCCAAAAACTCCTTTCAAAAAAGAGGCCTATGTCCAGCAGCGGACTGTTAAAGGCTGTTGATGATGATGATTGATGATAAGATATTTCTTTATTAGGGACTACCTAGCAGTTCAGGTTTCTCATTATACTAGCAGAATTAGGCCTAAGAGTATTTAGCCTGTGTATCCGACGCGTTCCATAGACGCTCACTTATTATTTTTATTGTGTGGAAATCCCATCGGACACCATAAGTGAGTGCGAAAGATGGCTTCACCTGTCACTCCTAGGCGTGCACTATTAGAGGACGGAAATCGTTTCCAGATCTCCGACGCCCGACTCTCCTACAGTACCTGCCTCTCGAGCCAATCCTCCGTAACGGGTCTTACCGCCGCAATAATAACGTGCCGAATGAACGAGTTCCTAATAGTACGGATTCTTATGCTATTATATCCAACAAAGTTACCTGGTGATCAAGCAGGTTTCAGGCTTCTTCGAGAACTTCCTTGCTGTAACATACCTGTAATTGTCGCAACACAATATAGTTTATTCAGTCGTATTGGAACCCTTGACTCCAGCTACTGATCCCAATAGGATTCCCACATGATAAATGAACAGATTTGCGACCTCTGGGTTTGCGACTGTCCATTGACAGCAGCAGACATTTACCATCAAGATTTCCCCCTATTCCACAACTAAAGAACAAGGCTTCGTGTTCAACTTCTTTAATAAGATTTACTTATGTTTCTTCACTTATAACTTCCAACATTTATGTCCGCAAACCGAAGTCAACTTTTACGTAAGAAACTTGTAATCATATTTTCTTTGTTGTGACAAGACAACGTGCAGTCTTAACTCTTGTCAGTGATTTGGCTTGACAATTATAATGTTAGTTAATACCAAAATTTTGCAAAAGTTACATTTTTAAGAAAGATGAATATTGAAATGGTTAATCACGATCACATCGATATTTTTTGTATATTTTCTTATTTTAGATTAGCTTAGGCCCGAAGTTGTTAGATCTATACAATTAAATAAAATTGAAGTTTCTGTTTTTTTCGTTTTACTAAATGCATATGAAAGTAAATACGATATCTGTCTGTTTGTTTCGGGTAATCTCTGGAACGGCTGAACCGCATTTGACGGGACATGGACTGGCAGGAGGCTGATGAATTAAGGAGTAACCTAGGCTTTTTTTAGACTAGCTTCGCTCCTCAGTGTTACTTGCGGTTTACAACAATAAACGCGGGTAACACCGCGGGACCCAGCTAGCACAAAATATTTTACAATAACAATCACGAGGCGCAGCTCACTTATACAATATATCTGCTCACTTATACACACACACTTCTTATATGCACACACAACTAACTTTTATTGATTCAGAATTCAATAAAAAAATTGTATTTAAAAGATCAACTTCATTACATTCTCAAAATTCACGAACCTTTAAATAAAATAAACAAAAATCTTGAAAACAAAACATTTGTACGAGGAAGGTTATGTTAGGCATTCTTAAGAACTTGCTGAGTTACGCTTCGACAGACATTGTCCTTTGTTTTCTTGACTCAAGAACAAAACAAAGCAAGAACAAAACAAAGGAATCACAAACAAAGTTTTAAACGCATATGAATTAATACGAGGCGTGGGATTGTGACCTATATCTGTAGTATAGCTGTGTTCCTCAGTTCCACCCGTTATTCCACAGCAGAATGTTACGTAATGCTTTCTTGAAGCAAATATTTGGAGTCTGTGAAATAAAACCGCATCTCTTTAAAACTTTTCTTATGATCTTATTAAAAAAAACGCAATGTTATATGTAATTGTTTGTGGACATTTATGTTATGTGATTTGTTTATATTAGTTTATTATATTATATATTATATTAGTTTATTTTAACGTAACAGCAATAGTAAAATAACAATAAAAGTCCAAACGTAACAATGAAATGTTTAAAAATATACCACGAAAACAAGTCGACGCGTATCTGCAACGAAAGTGCTAACCATACTGACGCGCCGTGGCGAGCGCGGGGAGGTGAAAGGAGAACGGGGCGGGAGGTTCGCATTCCAGTGAGGTCTCGAGATAATGTAATCGGGTTGTACATAGGTCAGATTAGAGTCACTTTGGCAGGTACATGTAAAAAAATGGCTAAGTTGATTTTGACGGGACTCCCATTGACTGATAGCTAATGATATAAGAAGTAGCTTAGGTTAATTTTCTTTTAAACTAAATCGTAACAACAGCATCTGCGAGCAGCACCGCTAAACGCAGTTTTTTTTTTATTTGATGCCCACCAATGTGACTCCTATGGTGGCTTTATGAGATGCTTTTTCACACCCCTCTTAAAGGACCCGGGATCATAATAGGAAGGGAACACGTGGGATGGTAGCGAGTTCCAGTTTTTTACCGCTCGGCACAGGAAAGAAGAGCCAAACCGTTTAGTTCTAGTGCGTATTTCTACCATTCTAAAGCGGTGACTTCCAAGGCCAGCACGTGTGTTCCTCGTGTGTGTGGCTTCAGGGCTATCAATGATGCGGACCGCTCGCCGCTGCAACCGATCGAGAGCGTCGAGCAAGTACTGCGCGGATCCATTGCAGAGGTGGGAACAGTACTCCACGCAGGAGCGAACCTGGGTCTTGTAAAGAAGACACAGATGCTCCGGCGAGATGAACCGTCTCACCTTGTTTAATATGCCGAGTTTCCGCGAGGCTGCCTTTGTGACGCTCTCAATGTATTCCCGTCGGTTGAGATCCCGGCAAATACATCTTCATACATAGACACTGATTGATTCAAAATCTTTGTACTTATATTTAAAACTGACTCCGCCCGCGTCTCCACCTACGTGTGTGTTAGTTATCTAGGTAAAAAAAAGCCTTTGTCCTTTCTCAGGTTCTACACTATCTTTCTACAAAATTTCACTGAAATCGGTTCTGTACTTTTGGCGTGAAGTGCGATGGACAGACAGACTTACTTTTTTCATTTATAATATTATTAAGGATTAAGGCATATTAGCCTTAGACCTCATTACCCAAAAAGGTCCTAAATCTTATGCCAAAAATTAAAGTTGGTTAATCAAAGGTAAATTTCAAAAACCCTTTCAACCTTTTTGTTATCAGGGCACCCGTTTCTTTGATATCTGAAATATAAGTATCAAAAGTTTATAAGTGTAGTTTTAGTGTAACAATGTGTGGAAGAATAAACAATGTAAGCGAACGAAAATATTCCGTATAAGTATGAACAGAATATAACACGTATCTTTTTCAATTTATATAAATATTTGTGTATTTACTTTTTTTTACCTCTAACACAACATCATCTAGTCCCAAACTAAACAGACCTTGTATTATGGGTACTAAACAACTGATATAAATACTTAAACATACTTTTTTTTGTAAATACATACATCGTAATCGGGAATCGCACTCGAGACCTCTTGATCAGCAGCCGCATACGCTAACCACTAGACTAACAAGGCAGTACAAGGCAGACCAAGAAGCTTTTAACACATTAGTACTTAACAATTTTTTGACGAGTAACCACTTTGATTTCTTTTTTATTGCAAAGACTATTAGGCACCAAAGTTTGTGTCTTTTCCACCATTTCAGCATACCGTTTTTTTGTTGATACGGTAGAAAATCCCTTTAAATCTCCTGTTTTTCAGTGATTGGTCTGTGGTGATTCTACTAAAATCCAAGTCCATCATGGCAGCAGCTTCAGGCCCTACCTTAGGAAGACACCTTTTAAAATAGATTTAATGCATTTCCACATGACCAGTTCCAATGTTAGACTCCCACGGACAAAGGGTGGTGAGTTATAATAATATACTAATCGATTTGAAAATTATTTATATCGTGATGCAGGTTTGACCGTTACTTCTTAGTTCTCTGTATATGTGTTAGATGGCGCTATAGTATACTTTTGCTTCATAGTATGAGAAAATCACTACAAAGATTCAATTCGAGGAGCCTGAAATAACATGGTCCGAGTTCTGCTTCCTGAGGGCGGCTGTCGATGTCATTTTATACTGTCTCGTTAGTCTAGCGTATGCGGTTGCTGATCAAGATGTCTCGGGTTCGATTCACGGGTCGGAACAAATGTTTGTATTATCTGCAATGCAATATTTGTTTCGGAGTTGGGTGTTTTCTATGTATGGTGTACCTAAATATATTTACAAAAAAAAGTACGTTTATATATTTATATAAATTGTCTAGTATAGCGAACTTATATCTTCATGAATGTTCCTTTGTAGGGGTCAACAATTATGGCGAACTTATGGGTCGATTTCGAATAGCTATTACAGTATATTTTATGGCAGCCATGTTTATTAATTATGTACTGGTTAATTATTCCAACATTACTTACTAAAGTATGAATATGGTATATATATGTTCTGCTCTTACAGCTACTTTATATATTCTAAAATCTATCACTACAATGCATATAAACACGTCTTGATCTCAACGAGGAAATGATTGTCCGAATTCCTACGTGCTCGATAATAGGCACATATCTGAAATGTGCTGGTCAAGCATATCTCTGTATAAATTCCATCAATTAATTTAAACCATATATGATGCAGGAATGTCCAGTATCCACAGTAAAAGCTCTGCTTAGTTTGGGACTAGATGATAGTGTGTGTAAGATGTCCGATTTTTATTTATTGGAAATACCACATTCTCCTGGCTCCTGAGTTCCCGAGAAGCCACAGATCCAAAGGGATTTCCCATCCCTTCAACAAAAAAAGGTAAAGCTTTGTGTGCTTAGAACAATAACGATCTATCTTAAGTTTCAGAGTGCAAAACATTTATTCTCAAAAACTTTCAGATTTATAATATTAATGGGATATATAACGCACCTTATATAAACGCTTCGGGTTATATTTTTTTGCTCCAAAATTGAGTTTATCTTTCAAAGTGTGTGGTGTTATTAGATAATGGCAGTTGAAAGGAGTTGAAAGTGTTATAAGGCTTAGCAAAAAGTTTGACGTTGTTATAACATTACGGATATATTGTGTTATTTTGCTTATAATGTGAAATTGTGGGGAAGAAAGCCGTGTGATGTGAAATTCATCACAAAGGCAGGATACCTACAACAGGTTTTGTATCATGCCTTTCTGGCTGACATCAGTTGTAATTACTAATATTTTTTTTAATAATAATTTTTATTTTCTCATCACAAATGTAGGTATGCAGTACAATGCAGTTACTTAATCTAGATATAAATGATTGTACACCTATGAGAGACTGGTGCCCGAGATAGGTATGGGAATACCTGTTACTGGTCACCAGGTCCCCATCACAAATTAATACAGAAGTTTTAATCTGTTTGATTAAGTGCAACACTGTCAATAAATGGCAAGCATGGGTTCTACATTTAATTTACATAAAGTGTGTGTTCGGATGTGTGTTTGTGGTGTTGTGGTGTGTGTGTGTTACTAAAATTTTGTGGCGCAAAATATGGCACAAAAAGAGTTACCGACGAAATAAAGTCCATTAAATAACTGAAGCAACAATTCTATAGAGTTGTAAACAGTATCCGTGTTACCCGCGGTCACTTGGTTAAAGAGCGAGTTACGGCGAGCTAAGCTTAAACACTTTAAATTACACCGACACCCAAAAACTTCAGGGTAATGTCTTTTCTTAAGCTCTAGACTATCAATCTGTGTAACAAATTATATTTAAATCCTACTTTTGGCGTGAAAGCACAACAGAAAGACGAAGTTGCTTTCGCATTTATATTAGTAAGGATTAAATTTCTTAATCAAGCGAAAGTATACCGTAAATGCCTTGGAGTTAGTTAATTTATTAGCAGTGTACTGCACTTCCAACTCAAGGAAACTATTTCAATTATATAGGGGTGTTCAAAGCCTGCAGTCGTGGGGTTAACAGCTGTTATTTATAGTTGTACGGTACAACGCCTCCGTTACTCTCAGTTGGAAGTGTATTATCTGGTATTTTAGTTGATAAGACAAAATGTTTTCGTGATTATTTAATTAAATAAGTATTTCGGACATCTTACACAGAACGTCATCTTCGGGTTCTTCGGGTGTATGCGGCTGCTGGTCAAGAGGTCTCGGGATCTGTGTCTATAAATATTTATTTCGGAGTTTTCTATGTATACCTAATATGTGTGTATTAATAAAAGAAAATTAATAATATGTATTTATATCAATGGTTAAGTTTGGGACTAGATAATGTTGTGTGTCAGATGTCCAAAAACATTTATTTATTTAAAATTCTCATGTCACCATGGTTCAAATTTTATGTTATTTTTCAGTAGATCTGGGAAGTAATATGTAAACTATTTTTTTAGCCGAAACCGATGCAAGCGGAGCCGCGTGTATCAGCTAGTCTTTATACGAGTATATTATATAAATAAATCAACAAATGTGTTCAAATAAATCAATAATATATTTTAGTTATAATATTATATTTTTTAAGGTTTTTAGTTTTATGTTAATTGTTCCAGCTTATATGCAATATAAAACTAAAAACCTTAAAAAATATAATATTATAACTAAAATATATTATTGATTTATTTGAATATTGATATATGAAGATTGATATATATGAACCTTGCAATATTTTCGTCCGTGTGGTGACGGACGTCCGTGTGGTAACGGATTAAGAATACAAAATGTCACCACCCCTATTCATTCCATGGGTGTCGTAAGAGGCGACTGTAGAAACAAAATAAGCAGCTAACATCACTGCCAAGAGAAGGAAAACTTGAAACAAACCCTTTACCAACCCGTCTGGCCAGCGTGGTTTAGTAGGCCAAAACCTCCTTTCTAAGGAGAGGCCTATGTCCAGCAGTGGACTGTTAAAGGCTGTTGATGATGATTGATGATATGCAATATTGTACATACATAAAATAAATTAACTTAAAGCATAATGAAATACTTAAATTACATTTATTTTAGACTACCTTCGTTGTTGTACATTTAATAATAATGATATAATATATTTTATTGACACAAAAATTACAGTATTTCACAACAACAAGAACGGGTAACTCCACGGGGTGCAGTTAGTAAGCTTTAAATTTGAAATTCATGTCTAAATTACTTAGCTAATTTGAAATTTACTCTTTAAATCTTACATTTCAAAAATCTTAACTTTGTTCGCTTGCTCTATATACAAACATTTCAAATATGTTTCTTTGTGCCATATTTGTTTAAAAATGTCTACACAATTTTACGTTAAAATTACTAATTTTCTTCTCGTTTTAAAATGTAGATTATGCGCTACGATATGCTTCCTCTACGAAGTGCTACGACAAGCTACGAAGCTACGATGAAATATTCTTATAAATTAAGCTTGCCTTCAATTAAGGCCCAAATTGAGTTGGCGTTCTCTTGTAAAAGGTCCGTGGAGAATTTTAATACCCCGGTCTCAGTAAAGATGTCTGCTGAATTTTGATTTAGATTATTTGCTACAATCTTGTTGTAAAGTTTCATTTTGTATAACAGTATCTAAATAGGGACACATCTATATCACAAGGTCTGATTATAATTGTTAATAAGGGGCACTATTTTTTTTATCAAGTAATTGTCTTATGAGTTAATTAGTTCTTATTTATTAGCCAAAACGACTACTCAGTTTGATGGAAAGCATGAGTAGAAGAATTGTGGTCACCATCTTTACTACGAAAGTGGCCAATGCAACATGGTGTGGTGTACAGACTATGGCAGCCTAGTGAGATGTATCTTCACGCCCCACTCAAAGAACCCGGGACGACAGTAGAATACACTAGGTAGGCTTTTTTTACGCTACCTAGGTAAGTTTTGATTGCACGGCATGCAAGAACCGAACCGTTTAGTTCAAGAACGCATGTCTACCATTCTATAGCGACGACTTCCTAAGCTAACAGGAAAGTTAGCTTTGGAAGTCGTCGCTTCGTGTAAAGAAAGGGAAAAGGTGGGTGGTATTGCTTTTCAAATCAGTCTGCTGGACTCTAAATCACTCATCCCCACGAATCCAGAGGGAGAGAGGCTTGTAAGGCTGCACTTTTTAAATTTGAATTGCATTTGGTTATGAAGTGTGAAAAAGGTAAAAAAAGTGTTGAAAAAAAACTACTTAAATTTGACTAAAACTGCAAATATCTATAAAAATTTGAATCGCAGGCCTTTGGTCATCCTGTGATATAAAACCGCTTAAAATTCATACTAAAATTATGAATTCGGAAGCAACTCTACATTTCTCTAACGCTTTCACGCCTAAACCACTGGACCGATACGAGTAAAATTTAGCATGGAAATACTTTGATTTTAGAGGAATAATATAGACTACTCTTTACCATGATAACCATCAAACAGGCTGGTAAAGTTACGATAAAAGATAGATGAGATTTTTGGTTATTTTACTTATTCAGAATAACTTTCAAAGCTTTCTAGTTATATGTTTAATTCTTTGGTTGAAAGAATATTAAATTATGTTGTAGACTTGAACTACGCTGTATCTTACAAGTTTTCATTTAGTTTCACCTGAAAAGAATGGAATAAGAAAATACATTGCTCTGACCCCAAATAAATTTGTTGACTTTAGGTTGGTCTTTTGTGAGAATTGAAAGCGGCGTGGCTTAGTTAGAGGCCTTCGGGTGGCTTACTACATGTGTATAGATATTATCTTATATAAGTCTAATTGTCTCGTTGATCTAGTCGATAGCGTATGCTAATCAAGAGGTTTCGGTTTCGAATCTCGGGTCGGGTCAAAAAGTGTTTTTGTATAGAAAATTCCTTATAGCAGCTCGGAGTTTGGAAGTTTGAGGGTGATTCATTCAAGCACGTAAAGTCGTAGGTCCCGGTTGTCATGACAATCCTGTGGCAATCGTTATTGGGAAGTCAGTGCGATCAAATATACTGACAACTAGTTCAACCTTCGAATTTCAGTTCTCCCTTAGGGTTGCGGAGGTCCGATGCCAGTAGCTCGGTGGAAAAACTGATATTCAGGTAATACCGGTCGAACTAGTAGCCGACCCCAAATAATATTGAGCTGAATGAGGCTAGGAAGAAGAAGAAGTCTAAGTTACATTGTTGTATGCTCCACTCCATAGCCACTTTCTGTTTATGTCCATATCTATCAGATCAGTAACCATCAACAAACGCATCACAATACAACTTAGCCTTACATAATAAAATACCTATACACCTAATGACATGTATATGATACTAGCTTTCACTTGCGGCTCCGCCCGTGTATATCTCGATTATTGCAGCATAAAGAAGTCTATGTATTATTTTGATATATAAGCTATATTATTGTAAATTTTCATCCAAATCCGTTCAGTAATTTTTGCGTGTAAGAGCAATAAACACATATTTACATACACACATACTCACAAACTTTAGCGTTTATAATATTAGTAAGGATGTAGTACTACAACAACTACCCATAACGTCCCACTGCTGGTCTTCTCTCAGGAGAGGGTTAAAAAGGCCATATGTCCCCACGCTTGCCGAGTGCGTATCTAGTTCGTAAAGGGTGTACAATTATTACTCTAACACCCTTTAGTAAGCACGCAGGTTCTTTAAAAGTGTTCCAACCAGCTTCGCAGAACCCGAGTGCATCGCACACCATGCAGTAAATTACTAGAGGTATAGAGGCCCCTAGTGCTGATTGGGGATTGGCAAGACATGTTGTGGCTACGTAATTTTGCCTTTGGATGTTTTTAAACCGCCCGAAGACCTACATCTAAGCTACATGGCTGTTATAAATAACACGATTACAACCGGGACCGACTTACGGTGACATTCAAATCAGGGAAACGCTCATAACATATCATACCACGAACGGTCACCCATCTAGGTCTGACGTTGGTTACCCTTGGTGATTGTTTCCTATCTTCTAAGGCCGCTTGTATTTATATGCGCACTTACTAACCCCTACATATATGTATGTATGTCAGCAATAGAGTTATAGGCTGCAACTCTATTACTGACTCTATTACGTAAGTGAAAAATACACATACTCTATTTTTAAGGTTCCGTAGTCAAATGGCAAAAAACGGAACCGTTATAGATTCGCCGATGTCTGTCTGTTTATCTGTCCATCCGTATGTCACAGCTTTTTTTTCCGAAACTATAAGAACTATACTGTTGAACCTTGGTAAGTAGATGTACTCTGTGAACCGCATTAAGATTTTTACACAAATATAGAAAAAAAAAATGGGGGTTCCCCATACTTAGAACTGTATTATTTTTTTAAATTACATCAAACCCATGCGTGTGAGGTATTTAAGGATAGGTTTTCAAAAATGTCAATTGTCAATTTTTCGGTGTCATTTTTTTTCTAAACTATAGTAATATAAACGAATAGTTTGCGCGGGAGGCACTTCCAGAGTGATAAAATGTGTGTCCAACCCCCTGTAACTTCTAAAATAAGAAAATTATAAAACAGAAAAAATATGATGTACATAAAAATGCAAACTTCCACCGAAAATTGGTTTGAACTGGATCTAGTAAAGAGCTTTTTTTTAAATAGGTCATAAATCGTAAACAGCAATTTACCTTTCATTCAATCAATACACTATTATTAAAACATCGATCAAAGTTATAACGAACTACAATAACTTTTATATGATGTTATTTACTGCTACGAAACCCTTCAAGGGCGAGTCCCACTCGCAACTATCCGCTTTTTTATTTTTTGAATCCGTTAAATAAGTTATCACAGTCAATAGCTTCGATAGCAAATACAAAATTAAAAACTATAAACAAATTGTATTTACTACTTAATCGACTAATTAGTCGAGATATCGCGAAGTAGCTATTTAAAAGCTCTTTTTAAGATTCTAAAAGAATTTACCGATGTCGTACCAGGCAGAGTCAATTGCGTTTGACGAGTAATTTGTATTTTGGTGGAAATTTCATGTTGAAATAACGTACAGACACTCCAATTTTATTTATTTGTATAGATGAACCATTACTCAAATTAGTTAAAAATAAAACCTATTAAGATTATAAGATTATTTACATGAATTGAAACATCAAAAGACCCAACAAAAAAGTCTTATTTATGCCTTCTATTTTGCTGTCTCTTTCGCTCACCTATAAGTAAAATTCAAAGAACTTTACAGCGGCCTTCATTCGTTCGTATAAACAAACCGATAATAATAATAATAATAATATAAACAAAGAGTAGGTGTTGGAGCTGATGTCGAAGTTGGTGTTGGAGTTATTGTTGTAGGAGTTATTGGAGTTATTGTTGTAGGAGTTATTGGAGTTATTGTTGTAGGAGTTATTGGAGTTATTGTTGTAGGAGTTATTGGAGTTATTGTTGTTGGAGTTATTGGAGTTATTGTTGTAGGAGTTATTGGAGTTATTGTTGTAGGAGTTATTGGAGTTATTGTTGTAGGAGTTATTGGAGTTATTGTTGTAGGAGTTATTGGAGTTATTGTTGTAGGAGTTATTGGAGTTATTGTTGTAGGAGTTATTGGAGTTATTGTTGTAGGAGTTATTGGAGTTATTGTTGTAGGAGTTATTGGAGTTATTGTTGTAGGAGTTATTGGAGTTATTGTTGAAGGAGTTATTGGAGTTGGTGTTGTAGTTTTGTTGGAGTTGGTGTTGTAGTTTTGTTGGAGTTGGTGTTGTAGTTTTGTTGGAGTTGGTGTTGTAGTTTTGTTGGAGTTGGTGTTGTAGTTTTGTTGGAGTTGGTGTTGTAGTTTATTGGAGTTGGTGTTGTAGTTTATTGGAGTTGGTGTTGTAGTTTATTGGAGTTGTTGGTGTTTGAGTTATTGAAGTGGTTATTGGAGCTGCTGTTGTTGGAGTTTGTTGTTATAATTTCTAAATTGTTGTTGTCAGGATAAAGGTGTTTGTAGTTGTGGAAGTAAGAATGTGTAAGAATGTGTGAAATGCTTTTCGGTACTTATCTGAGATTAAGGGGGTGTGTTGATTGTTAATCTCAGATAAGTAACCTTTTTGTATTAGGTTACTGGCAGGTTTTTATACTTTGAATTATTTTTTAAGTATTTGATTTTTAACTAGAAAATTGTAATTCTAAATTTAGCGATTCCGTTGATAGTTCTAGAAGCAAAAACATGTATCTGTAAATTATAATATTGAATTAAAACTCTGAAATATGGAATCTATTCATCAAAGTTTATCATTTCTTGAAGTATCCTTTTAGTAACCAAATAATGATTTAGCCACATTCAAGCCACCGTTCAAGAGGTTATGGGCCCAGCAAGATACCAGCAAGATATCAGCACGATACCAGGAAAAAAAGAATTTTTATTGAAGATGTAGAAAAGTGAAAAGCCCCCAGCAGAAAATTGTAAAATGAAATTACGAAATTGAAAATGAACAAAGTGAAGAAACTAATGTGAGTCATGAGAATTTTATTGAAACAATTAGAAAACGTGACAAATGAGGATGATGGACGTTATTATTGAAGGTTTTGGTAAAGCTGATGAGACCAAGAGGAGGAGACGGAGTTTGATGCTTTATTGGTGAAGCTGATGAGACGATGAGGTGGAGACGGAGTTTGTTGATGCTTTTGGTAAAGCTGATGTTTTTAATGATTATGATGGAGGTGATCATGAAGTTGTAGAAGTGATGATGATGGATGTCACGATAGTGATGGTGGAGGTAATGGTGGAGGAGATAAAGAAGATGAGATGTAGACTGTGATGATGTTGTTGGTCACGATGGAGATGAAGATAAGTGATGATGGAGGTCACGATGGTGTTGATGGAGGTGATGAAGATTAAGTTAGTTGGTGTTATTCTCTCGTCATAATATATATGTATGTCATTAGGTCTTTTTAGGTATTTTTATTCTAAATATTTGTGTAAGTATGCTAGTTTAAGGGGGTGAGAGATTATAGCAGAGTCGCGCAGTGGAAGCGTGTGTGTGAAATTGTTGTAAAGGGAAAATTAATTTCATATTTTGTTATTCAATTAATTTTAAAAAATAACGGAATATTTTAGATAAATTTTTCACATAATTTTTTGACAGAATTTTTGACATTTAATTTTTTCCTTTATAGTGTATTCTTTTCTGTATTTTTTGTGGTTTGTTAAATAAAAAAAAGTTTTGGTTTTCTGTTGAAAGAGTATATTACTGTTTGGTGTTTAATAATTTCTAAATTGTGGTTGGAGATTATAAAAGGTTGTTATAATCATAAAAGGTAAATCTGTTGAAAGAGAATGTCATGGTTTTGATTGGTGTTTAATAATTTTTTAATTGTGGTTGGTTATTATTAAAACTTTTGGTTTGTTTGTTGAAAGAGTTGAGATGATATGATGAATGTTAATGTTATAAATGGTTGATTTGATTTGATTAGCTGTTTGTGTTGGAGCTGTTCGTGTTGGAGCTGTTCGTGTTGGAGCTGTTTGTTGGAGCTGTTGCTGGAGCTGTTTGTTGGAGCTGTTTGTTGGAGCTGTTGTTGGAGCTGTTGTTGGAGCTGTTGTTGGAGCTGTTGTTGGAGCTGGTGTTGGAGCTGGTGTTGGAGCTGGTGTTGGAGCTGGTGTTGGAGCTGGTGTTGGAGCTGGTGTTGGAGCTGGTGTTGGAGCTGGTGTTGGAGCTGGTGTTGGAGCTGGTGTTGGAGCTGGTGTTGGAGCTGGTGTTGGAGCTGGTGTTGGAGCTGGTGTTGGAGCTGGTGTTGGAGCTGGTGTTGGAGCTGGTGTTGGGGCTGGTGTTGGAGCTGGTGTTGGAGCTGGTGTTGGAGCTGGTGTTGGAGCTGGTGTTGGAGCTGGTGTTGAAGTAGGTGTTGGAGCTGGTCTCGAAGGAGTTATTGTAGTTGTTAGAGTTGTCGTAGGAGTTATTGTAGTTGTTGTTCGAGTTGTCGAAGGAGTTATTGTAGTTGTTGTTCGAGTTGTCGAAGGAGTTGTTGGAGTTGGTGTTAGAGTTGTCGAAGTTGTTGTTGGAGTTGGTGTTAGAGTTGTCGAAGTTGTTGTTGGAGTTGGTGTTGAGTTGTCGAAGTTGTTGTTGGAGTTGGTGTTGAGTGTTCGAAGTTGTTGTTGGAGTTGGTGTTGAGTGTTCGAAGTTGTTGTTGGAGTTGGTGTTGAGTTGTCGAAGTTGTTGTTGGAGTTGGTGTTCGAGTTGTCGAAGTTGTTGTTGGAGTTGGTGTTAGAGTTGTCGAAGTTATTGTTGGAGTTGGTGTTTGAGTTGAAGTGGTTATTGGAGCTGCTGTTGTAGAAGTTTGTTGTTATAATTTCTAAATTGTTGTTGTCAGGATATAGGTGTTTGTAGTTGTGTAAGTAAGAATGTGTAAGAATGTGTGAAATGCTTTTCGGTACTTATCTGAGATTAAGGGGGTGGTTGATTATTAATCTCAGATAAGTAACCTTTTTGTATTAGGTTACTGGCAGGTTTTTATAGTTTGAATTGTTATTTTTTAAATATTTGATTTTTTACTAGGAAATTTGTAATTCTAAATTGTGCTATTCCGTTCTTAGTTCTAGAAGCTTAAACATGTCTCTGTAAATAATATTGAATTATACTCTGAAATATGGAATCTATTTATCAAGTTTATTATTTCTTAAAGTGACCATTTAGATACCAAAATGATTTAGCCACATCCACCGTTTCCAAGAGGTTATGGGCCCAGCACGCTTCCAAAAGATACCAGGAAAAAGATTTTTTATTGAAGATGTAGAAAAGTGAAAAGCCCCCAGCAGAAAATTGTAAAATGAAATTACGAAATTGAGAAAATGAACAAAGTGAAGTAATGTGAGTAATGAAATGAAATTTTTTATTGAAGATATAGAAAAGAAAGGACTAAATTTTGGAAATAATTGTAAAATGTGACAAATGAGGATAATGGAGGTTATTGAAGGTTTTTGGTGAAGCTGATAAGCAAAGAGAAGGAGACGGAGGTTGTTGTTTTTGGTGAAGCTGATGAGACAATGAGGTGGAGACGGAGTTTGTTGATGCTTTTGGTAAAGCTGATGTTTTTAATGATCATGATGGAGGTGATCATGAAGTTGTAGAAGTGATGATGATGGATGTCACGATAGGTAATGGTGGAGGAGATAAAGAAGATGAGATGTAGACTGTGATGATGTTGTTGGTCACGATGGAGATGAAGATAAGTGATGATGGAGGTCACGATAGTGTTGATGGAGGTGATGAAGATTAAGTTAGTTGGTGTTATTCTCGCGTCATAATATATATGTATGTCATTATGTTTATTTGTACATAGGAACAATAACGGCCTCTATATCACGAAACTAAATGCAATTTTTCCAACTGTCTCAGCGTTGCTGGTTGAAAGTGAAAGTATTTGGCACAGACGGTTAGCTCATTTGAGCAATATTAGAGAAACCGCAAAGAATGTGGTAGGTTTAAACCTGTCTAGTTCCGACTTCGTATCAAAGTCCTGCGAAGTTTGTCATCAAGCAAAATTATGTAGGCTTCCTTTCAAAACTGTACGGTATTTGGCTAGTAGACCACTAGAAATCGTTCACACGGATATTTGTGGTCCAATTGACTGTCAGACATGGGATGGTAGGAGATATTTTATTACGTTTCTCGATGATTTTACTCACTACGCAAGGGTCTATCTTTTACGAAATAAATCAGATGCAATAGGTTGTATTTTTCATTTTATTAATTGGGCTGAAAGACATTTTAATCAAAAAATTGAAAAAATACGATGTGATAATGGTGGTGAATACTGTAGTAACCGGCTGGTTAGGTGGTGTCAGGATCAAGGTATAATGTTAGATTATACTGTGCCATATACTCCTCAATTAAATGGTAAAGCTGAAAGGCTAAATAGAACTCTAATGGAGAAAACACGAGCTCTTATGTTTGATTCTAAGATGCCTAAATTTCTTTGGGGTGAAGCTCTATTTACAGCTGTGTATCTTCTTAATAGAATAAGTACGTCTACCAAAAATAAAACTCCTTTTGAACTATGGCATGGTAGGAAGCCGGACTTATCTAATATAAAGGTTTATGGTTCTAAAGCATATTATAAAATAAATAGACGTATAGGTAAATTAGATAAACGTTGTGAGATAGGTTTGCTGGTTGGATATGGTGCTAATTCCTATATAATTTGGAATCCACGCGTCAGGAAAACGTTCCATTCAAGGGATGTCGCTTTTGATGAAAAACTGAATGATTATGGTGAGATTTGTAAAAATTTTGGTGGTGTGGCTAATAATTATGTTTGTGCAGATTTGTTTAGTGGTTTAAATATTGAAGATGTTTTACAAGATGTTTTACAAGAATATTCTAGCGATGAAGAAATAATTGAATAACAAAATTAAATTATTTTTCCCTTTACAACAATTTCACACACACGCTTCCACTGCGCGACTCTGCTATAATCTCTCACCCCCTTAAACTAGCATACTTACTCAAATATTTAGAATAAAAATACCTAAAAAGACCTAATGACATACATATATATTATGACGAGAGAATAACACCAACTAACTTAATCTTCATCACCTCCATCAACACCATCGTGACCTCCATCATCACTTATCTTCATCTCCATCATGACAACAATATATCCATCTCATCTTCGTTTTTTTTTTAATTCGTTATTATTTTTATTACTTTGTACTAACAGTCAGATGTCAAGTTCAAAAAATCTGCAGAATAATAAAAATCTCCTCCCCTAACAAAAATAATTGATTAACACAAAAAACATTAAATATTTTCCCCCTTACAATACTACCTACACCTACAGGGTTTAGAATTAAAAAACCTAAAAGTCATAATAACATCTGTCACAAGGCACAAAATGTCAATCACTAAAAACCTAGTCACATAAGTCCAATTCCTACTTACATCATTACATCACTAAAACTTGATTACGAAGCCGTAAATATATAACATTGGTCAAGTTCTTCGTCAGTATATCCGCTAACTGTTTATCAAATCGACACTTCCTACGTATAATATCGTAACTGTATTTGATCAACTTTACAGTATCGCAATTCAAAGTTATGCAAACAGTTTATTGATGATAGTGATGTCAACTATGCTCATTTAGGAACCAAAATTGGCATACGGCTATATTTTTAGGAATGGAATATTACGTACAAAAAGGATTATTGAAATTGTTATTACAATTTCTTAAAAGTCACTTACGGATTTCTACTATGGAAAATATCAGTGGTATTTGGTTGTATGTAGTATTTACTATACTTTACGTCGATATTAATGTAGAATTAATTAGCGTATGTTACACATACCATAACTTACTTTGGAACTAATAAAATGATAATGTGTCGTAGGTTACAGTTAAAATAATATACAATGGAACATAAATGTTGATGCGTATCGTAAGTGCTTTTACCGGGGAAAATTAAAATAAAACATCACATCTATTATTCTGAAACATATTGTATTTTGTAATCAAAAAAGTCCAAATAAACATTCTGTGTCAGGGAAAAAAAACTTAAAATATTTATCAACTGTATTTTCGATAAATTAGAATTTTATTATAGTAGCATTTAATCATTGACACCATGAAATAAAATCTTTGTCATCCAAATAATCATTTAATCCAAAGTACCTAAATAGTATTTTGTTAAAATAATACCCGCATTTAAAAAAATTGAAATAAAATCAACAAACTTAACAACATCAGTCTCTCAAAAACTTAGTCTTACTATGAATTCTTTACTTATTCATCCATAGATTCCTCATCAACTTAACAAAAACCTCTTTCACAAACTTAAAAAGATAAACTTTACTTGTACATTCATAAAAACATAAATCAAAATTCTTCAGTCTTTAAAAATCAGTACAAAAATTAAAAAAGAAATAAATTAAAACTCTGCATTTTTTTTATTAGTCCGAATCTGAATAACTTCGTTACCAGTTTCAGGTAGGTTTTGAAAAAAATCATGGTGAATAGTGGGTATGATTCGAGACTTGCACATATTCATCAAATCGTCTTTTTTCGCCTTAGGTATAGGCAGACTATTTGTATACAGTGCATCAATATTATGTACACATTGTCTCCTGGTAGACGCTTTAGTACATAATATATGATAGTCTTCGACAGCTAGATCATATTAAATAAGTTTTGTCGCGATATTGCCGTTCAGAGCTAGCTTTTGAAGAGTACACAAGTGTGTCGAACCACTCATTAAATAAATCGAACAATCGATGAAAATTCAGGTCTCCGTCTAGGTAAAGTTTACTACTTCTTTGGCGAGTGTAGTGAGATTCTACAGGCTTAAGGGATTTTATATGATCACATACATTTTTAATAATACCCTCAGTTATTACTTTGCGATGATTAGAATGACGCCCTCGCAGATCCGCCTTTATCAAGCCACTTATGTTATTTTTTTTTCTGAAGATGTATAGACAAACTGTTCACTAATTGAAAATGTGTTTAGAAACATCTTTTTGCACACAGTTAAATAGTTTTCCTGGTCTTCTACATCAGCCCTTGGTAGTCTATAAATATTAAAGTAAACTTACGCCTAAATTCCATATCAGTTAAAACCCTTCGTTTTTTTTGTTTGACGACCAAGTTTGCAATAAAAGCCCATTGCTTTTCACGGTTCCCTAAATCCCAAAACCTATTGAAAAGCAATATTCTTTCATCATCACTTATTTTCGCTGTACATTTCATATGACACATAGGACCCAAAGTTTTACCATGCCTTACAGTGCCATCACGACTCATATACTCCTTGCCCAAATTTCTAAGCATTTTCCTTTTGTTGTCTTTCCATTCGGCAACATGGCGACGTCTGATATTTCCCTTGTCCTTTCTCGGTTTGGTCTTCCGTTTTCTGGAAGCTTGTGGTGTCGCTTCTGACATCGAAGATAGAGGCGTGTTCGCTTGCGGAGTATAAACTAAATCAGTGAAGGTTGAATTAACCGAATATTGTGATGGCGGAATATCTTTTTCAACAAACCAGGGACAAAAGTGATTTTCACAATCAAAATCCAGATGATATATCGTTGTGCAGTCCGGAGATGGATGTCGTGTTATATTCTTATCAGCTGATGGAGATTCTTCACCGGGGTCTAAAATAAAGAGTAAATAGTTTTATAATAATATTAACTTCTGTTCGCAGCTTTGACCGTGTGCCTAAAAAGTGACCTATGTCCTTCCTCAGGGTTCAAGGTACCTCAATATAAAATTTCATCAAAATCCGTTTAACTGTTTAGCCATGAAAGCGTAATAGACAGACACAGTAACTTTAGCATTACTTTATAATATTAGTGTCGATTAATTCAAACTCAAAAAAAAATTTAACTTAAATTAAGACTCATAAATTAATTAGAAATTTTAAACTTTAGGTATAAACGTTAGACACAAACTATTATTGTATCAATACACTGTCACTTACTTTGCTCCTTGAGTGAAATACTATGACGTATTTCATTTGACTCGGTTAACAAATCCATTAATTGGTTTATCTCATCACTATCTGCGTAAAAAGGAAGCGGCGACTCTGTAAAATAAAAACAAGAATATCTTTTTATTGAGTTTTTATTAAAAGAATACTATAGTAAATTATGTTTCATATCGAAGTAAAATATCTCAAGTGCAACATAGGATATAAAAAGAGAAAGAAATACCAACGAAAACTATCGTAAGTACATATACAGAACACAATTATATATTTTTTCCATAGTAAAGTATCGTAACTAGTTACTTACGATATTTGAGAAGTATCTTTAATCGATGTATATTGTCGTAAGTTATACTTACGATATTTTACTATGGGTATTAAACCATTTCATGTTATTTATACAAGTATTTCATTTAATCGTTATTCATATTACAAAACGTGTCACTTACCTTCTATCCTTGTAGCATCTTCCACAAAATCGTTGGACGCACAAAAATTATCACTAAAATTTGAATTATATGCGTTTACCGGTATAGGCGAATCAAACGTATCATATTGTTTTAACGGTCGAATTACTCCATCAATCATTCGTTTCGACCTAGATGACATGGTTAATAGCAAGAACAGTCTATTATAAGTATAACATAAACCACAACAAAATTTAAAAAATGCTACGAATTATGCACAACTCCCGCGTACTCAATCGGTACTGATACTTACAATTCGGTCGCGAGACGCAGCGGCCCCCCGCGCCCCGCGTACAGTCCATTAACTGCATTATACAATATTTTACTACGCTAAAGATGAACATGCGATAATATGCAGTCTCAGTATCTTTGGTTCTATTGTAAATTTATATTTTTTTATTAGTGCAAACAATAATCTATGTTTTAAAGTAGTTGTAAATGTAAAAAAATACTTTTCGTTAATTTCATAGTTACGATAACATACGTTGGAGGTGTCGAAATAATGATTTAGCCACATCGACCGTTCAAGAGGTTATGGGCCCAGCAAGATATCAGCATGATACCAGGAAAAAGAATTTTTATTGAGGATGTAGAAAAGTGAAAAGCCCCCAGCAGAAAATTCTAAAATGAAATTACGAAATTGAGAAAATGAACAAAGTGAAGTAATGTGAGTAATGAAATGAAATTTTTTTATTGAAGATATAGAAAAGAAAGGACTAAATTTTGAAAACAATTGGAAAACGTGACATGAGGATGATGGAGGTTATTGTTGTTTTTGGTAAAGCTGATGAGACCAAGAGGATGTTTTTCGTGAAGCTGATGAGAAATGAGGAGACGGAGTTTGTTGGTGTTTTTTAATGATCATGATGGAGGTGATCATGAAGATGTAGAAAGTGATGATGGATGTCACGATAGCGATGGTGGAGGTGATGGAGTTGAAAACGAAGATGAGATGGATATATTGTTGTCATGATGGAGATGAAGATAAGTGATGATGGAGGTCACGATGGTGTTGATGGAGGTGATGAAGATTAAGTTAGTTGGTGTTATTCTCTCGTCATAATATATATGTATGTCATTAGGTCTTTTTAGGTATTTTTATTCTAAATATTTGAGTAAGTATGCTAGTTTAAGGGGGTGAGAGATTATAGCAGAGTCGCGCAGTGGAAGCGTGTGTGTGAAATTGTTGTAAAGGGAAAAATAATTTAATTTTGTTATTCAATTAATTTAAAAAAATAACGGAATATTTTAGATAAATTTTTCACATAATTTTTTGACAGAATTTTTGACATTTAATTTTTTCCTTTATAGTGTATTCTTTTCTGTATTTTTTGTGGTTTGTTAATTATAAAAAGTTTTGGTTTTCTGTTGAAGGAGTATATTACTGTTTGGTGTTTAATAATTTCTAAATTGTGGTTGGAAATTATAAAAGGTTGTTATAATCATAAAAAGGTAAATCTGTTGAAAGAGAATGTCATGGTTTTGATTGGTGTTTAATAATTTCTAAATTGTGGTTGGTTATTATAAAAAGTTTTGGTTTTTGTTGAAAGAGTTGAGATGATATGATGAATGTTAATGTTATGAATGTTTGATTTGATTTGCTGTTTGGTGGAGACTTTCACGATAATGCTGACAAGAGCTAGGAAAAGAGCACAAGTAAGATCTCCGGACTCGTTGCTGTGCTCCGCCGCGCCAGCCTTGGAGTCAACAGGAGAAGTTTCGACTGTTGTTGAGGCGTCGAGCAGTACTTCCAGCGACGAGTTTTTCTCTCCGCCGACGTCGCCAACACCTGTACGTCGGCAGGAGAGAACCCGGCCACCAGACAGCTTGGGATCCCGAGGACCACTGACCTCGAAAAGGGTCCCCGCTACCGGTGGTGGTGTGCGCCGCATGAAATGGTCACATTCAATAAATGAGAACGTCATGCGGGCATATTTTCGGGCTACAGAGTTGGGAACAAACCTCACTGCGTACCGTGTTCGACTAGTCTCTTTGTTTCAGGAGCTTGAACCAGCCGTCAACGTATCAGCACAACGATTGTCGGATCAAGTACGAGCTATACAGCGCTGTCACCTGCTGGATGATGCTGTACTTGAGAGGATTCGCTCTGACATACGGAATAGCTTGGCTGTCCCTTCAGTGTCGCATGTTCAGAATGTGGTACCACAAGATGAAGGTGTTGATGCAGTAATGGACAGTGAAATTATATCCGTAAGTACCCATTGTAATGATAAGATAAGGAGCGCTTTGGAGGATGCGATTCAGAAATACCGATATGTTAATTCTAATAACAGACCCCGGTTGTCTCGTTTGCCCATTCATAAACGAAATTTAGCGCTAGTGAGTGCCCTGGATTCGTTATTACTGGATTATTTCAGTAATAGCGAAGATCTTAGTGATACACATTCCATTCTATACTGTGCGGCTATTGCGGTTTGTCGTGTAGCTGGTGTTAAATTTGTAGAAAATATAACTGCTACTCGACCAAAAACTACTATGCCAGCTTGGCAGTATAGAATCGAACGTCGTATTGCTGAGACAAGGACACTCATTGGTAAGCTAATTAGTTTTAGATCTGGTAATATGCGACCGAGAGTCATGCGCTTTGTGAAACAGGCATTCGTAGGGACTGCTATCAGTCCTCAACGGTATATGTCATGTGTCACGGAGCGCATAGACTTTCTAAAGCAAAAAGTTTATGCATGGGCAAACAGAATTAGGCGGTATAAAAAACGAGTAGATCGGTATAATCAGAATCGGATGTTCCAAAGTAATGAGAAGTGGGTGTACCGAAAATGGGAGGAATCGAATCCATGTGTGAATGATGGGCACTTTCCAGATCAAAATACCACAAATACATTTTGGCAAAACATCTGGTCGGTGCCTGTCATTCATACAGATGGTGATTGGCTTTGGGATGTCAAGCGTTCATGTGAGCCTATAAAACCCATGGAACCTGTGGCCATCAGTCCAGAGGACGTTAGTTGTGCAGTCCGTTCATTACCGAATTGGAAATCACCTGGTCCAGACGGACTGCACAACTTTTGGCTTAAGTGGTTCCGTAGCTCACATGCGTGTTTGGCATCGCAATTTCAGACATCGTTGGATTCGAGTTCATTACCCCCATTTTTGACCACTGGCATGACCCACTTACTCTATAAATCTGGTGCTGCCACGGATCCCAAAAATTTTCGGCCTATTACTTGCTTACCAACATTATATAAACTTCTTACATCTATTCTGAGACTCAAAATTACTACTCATCTTAATAATAATTCGATACTTTCCGTATTTCAGAATGGATGTAGAAGTGGGACCCGTGGCACTAAAGAGCTCCTTATCGTGGATATGACCATTAGCCAACAGGTACGTCGTAATCGTAAGAATTTGGCGACATGTTGGATAGATTACAAGAAGGCATATGACTCAGTTCCACATTCATGGCTTTTGAAGGTGCTGGAGTTGTATAAAATTGATACAACTCTATGCACTTTCTTGAAGTCATGTATGGGGCAATGGAGGACAGTCCTTCGCTATCCTGGATGTCGCCAAACTGCGGTAAACGACGTACTTATAAAGATCGAGAGGGGCATCTTTCAAGGTGACAGTTTGAGTCCCTTGTGGTTTTGTCTGGCCTTGAACCCTCTTAGCACTCTCTTAGAGGGTTCAGGGTTAGGCTATAGGTTACAGAAAGATGATCGAGTTATATCTCACCTTCTTTACATGGATGATCTGAAACTTCTGGCCTCCACTAAATTACAATTGACAGCGTTACTAAAGATCACTGAAAACTTTAGTAATTCCATCAACATGGAATTTGGTGTAGACAAGTGTGCAGTCATGTATGTAAAGAAAGGTGTGATTGTAGAATCTGAAGGAATAGAACTTTCAGATTCAACAAAACTCAGATCTCTTTCTGCCACCGAAACCTACAAGTATCTAGGTTTTTCGCAGTCCTTAGGAATACCAGAAACTGATATGAAACAAACGTTGCGGGAACGCTTCTTTGGCCGCCTGAAAAAAGTCTTTAAGAGTCTTTTGTCGGGGGGTAACAAGGTGCGAGCCTACAATGGTTGGGTCATGCCGGTTCTGATGTATTCCTTTGGTATACTTAGATGGACTCAGACCGAATTAGATGCCCTTGACAGGAGAGTCCGTACCTTATTGACTGCATTTCGAATGCACCACCCACGTTCGTCGGTTATGAGATTGTATATCCCGCGAAAGTTTGGGGGTCGTGGATTTTTAAATATCAAGACCCTACATAATCGCGAGATATACAATCTCAGACAATATTTTCTTAATACTGATGTGGGAGTGCATCGCAATGTGGTTGCAGTGGATAACGGATTCACTCCACTCGCTCTGGCTAAAGAGAATTGGCGCAAACCTGTAGTACTTAGTACTGATGATCGCAAGGAGGTATGGAAGGGTAAAGAGCTTCATGGTCGGTTTTATCGGGCTTTGAACGGGCCCGATATAGACTTTAAAGCATCAACTTCCTGGCTACGGTATGGTGATCTCTTTGGAGAAACCGAAGGTTTTGTTTGTGCAATTATGGACGAAGTTATCATGACGAATAATTATCGAAAATATATCCTGAAGGATGGTACGGTTGACTTATGTCGGGCATGTCACCGTCCCGGGGAATCTATCAGGCATATTATTTCTGGTTGTTCTCGTCTTGCTAACGGTGAATATTTGCATAGACACAACCAAGTAGCTAGGATCGTACATCAACAACTTGCCCTTAAATACAAACTTGTGAATTTGGAGGTGCCATACTACAGGTATGTGCCCGACCCAGTTCTCGAGAATGGTCGTGCCACATTATATTGGGATCGATCTGTTATCACAGACAGGACTATTGTTGCCAATAAGCCTGATATTGTGGTGATAGATCGATTAGAGCGCCGCGCAATGATTGTCGATATCGCTGTTCCTCATGACGAGAATCTCGTGAAGGTTGAAAAAGAAAAACAAATAAAATATTTGGATTTATCTCACGAGATTGTCGATATGTGGAATGTCGATTCGGCGATCATTGTTCCGATAGTCGTTTCTGTTCATGGTTTGCTAGCCAAGAGCCTCGACCAACACCTTAAGAGGCTCACGTTAGATGGCTGGATCAAGGGTCTGATGCAGAAGGCAGTTCTTCTTAACACGGCACGTATAGTGAGGAGGTTCCTGTCTTTGGAGCCCTAACCACCGGTTTCTTGGTCCCTGAACCCGAAGTCGGTGGTCTACTATTTTTTATATTTTTAAATGTATTTTTTATATTTATATTTAAAAATGTAATTAGTATGTTTATAGACTTGAATAAAGAGAATAATAATAATAATAATATAATTTATTTGCTTGAAAGATCAACTTTGGTTTTTTGTCGTGGTGGCGCCAGGTGTCGTGGGTTCAAGTCCCACCTGGGACAACACTTTGTGTAATTCTAAAATGGTTGTTCTGAGTCTGGGTATTCTTTATGTCCGTTTCATGTACGTTTGTAAGGTCCGCCGCCACAAAGGATGTATGTTCCTATTGCAAGAGTTGTCTTTTATAAAAAAGAAAATTATTTACTTTAAAATAATCCAAACCTTATGGAGGCGCTTATAGCCAAGTTGCCCTAAGTGATTAGCAACAATCACTGAGAGTAAGCAACGACAGCGGGTCAGTACCTGGATGGGTGACCGTTTGTGGCATGACACCATGAGCATCTCTCATATCATCATTTGAATAAAATTGACAACCTCTTGCATAACAAGAGCCGTTTTCATGCTTATTTTCCTTTTTTTGCCATTTATCATTTCTCTCTCCGTGATTCGGAGGTCACATTAAGAAGTCGGTCCCATTTTTTATAATAGAATAATAGTTGTGAAGCATAATTAAGGCCTTTGGGAAGCTTAAAAATATCCAACGGCTAGATTTACTAGCCAAATCGTAGTCTTATCAGTCCACAACCCGCACCGACCGAAACAAACTCGAGTCCAGCTGTGAGACATTATGGGTTAT